>OX122889.2:11577808-12827808 GCA_944738655.2 Andrena hattorfiana
ATTGGAAATAGAAATAGACATTATTATGCAAAGGGAATAGTTGTGCTACTTAAGAAATGGCAAAAGATGTACATTAGTTATTTTTAATTGTGCCATATTTTCATATTACAACCCCTGGCAATAAGTTTTCGACCAAACGCAATGGTACGAAGTCAACGAGAAACACCACAATTTTTTGTACGTAAAACAATGCGGTATAAATATAACACTCATGGTAACTTTAAATTGGTCTAATATGAAGTAAATACACCAAAAATAATTAAGACATTCGTTTCTTATCGACTAAAAAACAATGAACAAACAAAATGTTGCTTGTTGCAATTCGACCATATAACTTTGCAAAGAAATAAATAATAATTTACTTCAAATTCACATTACCTAATATTTAGTTACATTTCCACGTGCACGTATAGCCGCTTTTATGCGTTTTGGCATTGATTCTATAAGATTTTCGCAATCTGTTGGTGTGATTTCATCCCACGATGCCTTAATTGCTTTGTGAAGATATTACGCATAAATTTTTAATGAAAAATAGGTTTGGTGTACCTACTGACTGGCCATTTTTCAGTTTTGATCCCATTATTCTGCAAATAATCTTGCAGTCTTTTACGAGACTGTTTTGCTGCATTCTGAAGCTCTGTATCTCAGTGTTGTGCTATGCCAGCGAATAAGAAATTTGTACGTTTATCCCTCGATGTCGACAGTTTTCTCACTTTCTTCGTCTTTTCACGCGCTATCTCTTTCACAAGTCAGGCAGAGTGCAATACAACAATGGATTGAAAACGTAAGTTAACAAACTGTTCCGCGAGCAGTCAATTGTTAGCTAGCGATCGAAGTAGGTCGAAGAAATTCAGCATGCCACCACGCAAGCATTTTTCTGACGATTTAAAACAAAGAATAATTAAACTTCTAAAAGAAGGCAATACTCAACGAAAAGTTGCAGAAATTTTAAATTGTTCCCATAGTGCGATTAGCTATATAAATAAGAAATTTAATGAAAGTGGAAGTGTAGTTAATCGTACAAGATGTGGACGTCCTCGTGCCACGTCAAAAAGAGATGACCGACAATTGCGACAAATTGTTCAAAATATGAGGCGAGGTACGTCTAAAGAAATAAATGGAAAGTGGGCACAAAATGTTTGTGACCGTACAGTGAGAAACCGGTTAAATGAAATGGGACATTCATTTTGCAAAGCGAAAACGAAACCGTTTCTTACGAAACTGCATAGGAAAAAGCGTTTGGAATGGTGTAAGGAACACCGACATTGGTCTGTGGATGATTGGAAAAAAGTTATTTTTAGTGACGAATCACGTGTGTGCATCGGGGCAGGTGATAATGCTGGACAATTTGTTTGGAGGAAAAGCAGCGAAAAATTCAATAAAGATTGTTTAAATTTTAAAAAGAAATATCCCGAGTCTTACATGGTGTGGAGCTGCATGACAGCCCAAGGAGTAGGAAAACTGTGTATACTATATGTAACTGTCAATTCCGAAATATATACGCAGGTTTTAGAAGATTTCCTAATACCAAGTATAGAAAATTGGTTCCTGGATTCAAATGATTTTCATTTCCAACAAGATAGTGCGAGTTGCCACCGCAGCAAAAACGTACAAGAGTATTTGAAGAATAATAGAATTAAAACAATAAAGTGGCCAGCAAATAGTCCTGATTTAAGCCCAATAGAGAATTTATGGGCAACGTGGAAACAGTTAATTCGTATTAAAAAACCTAGAAACAAAAATGAGCTTCGCGAAGCAATTAAGGCATCGTGGGATGAAATCACACCAACAGATTGCGAAAATCTTATAGAATCAATGCCAAAACGCATAAAAGCGGCTATACGTGCACGTGGAAATGTAACTAAATATTAGGTAATGTGAATTTGAAGTAAATTATTATTTATTTCTTTGCAAAGTTATATGGTCGAATACTTTTTTCCAGAGATTTCGTTGGCCAAATACTTTTTTCCAAGCAACATTTTGTTTGTTCATTGTTTTTTAGTCGATAAGAAACGAATGTCTTAATTATTTTTGGTGTATTTACTTCATATTAGACCAATTTAAAGTTACCATGAGTGTTATATTTATACCGCATTGTTTTACGTACAAAACAATTGTGGTGTTTCTCGTTGACTTCGTACCATTGCGTTTGGTCGAAAACTTATTGCCAGGGGTTGTATATACGAAACTCTAACAAGAGGTGTTCGGCAAGTCGAAAATTGAAAGGAATTTGACACTTCAAGAATTTGACACCCTCAAAGTGATTGTGAGTTTTCAAAAGCAGGAAACTGATGGTGCCCGGAGTAACGTCATCGCCTTGCGACAAAATAGGAAGACAATTGGCGCCCTCCCGAGTTGCGAAATGAAATCACGAACCCAGCTTCGTTTCTGTTGAGCTGTACACGCGATACGAACCCAGCACCGTGCAGATAGGAAAAGGCTCGTGGCGTTAATGAACAGAAGAGAATTGAATTCGGCGGGGACGAGTGAAACGAAATACCCCAGAGGATCGGGGGCGCAGCTATGTCCAAATGAAATAACAACGGCTGGAATATCGTGTTACGTCATCGTACGTGCCAGGTGAAAGTTTTTCCGCCGAGAAACGCTGGCGAAAGTCTACTGGGAGTTTCCAGGATTAAGAGCACTACCGTGTTGTTCTCTGTACGAAAGCCACAATTTATCGGCCGGCGGCAAAGCGTTCCTGTGTCTAAGGATACCGTGACAAGATATATGCGACTCGGCACCACACTTATTGCCTTTTGGTTCCCTGCTTCCTTTATATCGGCCACGCAGCCAAGGGGTGCGTTGCCAACGGAGATGTAATAAACGGTTGGTTAGAGGGATGAAATTTTAATAAAAGATGGGTCGAGTGGGTGACTGAAATGAAAATATTGGGGCACGGCAGTGAGGGGGTGGGTTATTAAAAGATGTTGGTGGGAGAATTACAGTTAGCACAATGGGATAATATTTGTAGCGATTCTAGCGATAGAGACGGCATTGTGTATAATTTATAATTTTGAGGGCCAAAATGAAGGTATTAACAGAGAGTGGAGGAAATGAAGCAAGAATTCTACTTGTTTGCTTCGTGCTTTTAAATTACTGTTGTTTCTTGCAATTCTGATACGTGTGCGCATTGGAATGCTTTATATTAATATTATTTGAATTCAAATAGTAATTTGTGATGGATGTTTCAAGTTTCACTAGAATTTCGTGTGTCACGCTCTCCTCCGCTGAATCGGTTAATCGCTAATCAGAATTTAACAGCTACGAATGTCACGTGGTTTAATTACCTGACGGTTGTGGAAAGGGTGCCCACATGAGTGATTGATGACACGTGATTTCGATAATGCACGCTGCTTTTCGTCTGCGTATGGCATGAGCAATGCATTGGTGACGTGTGACTTGCTGGGTAAAACTGGCTGGATTTTATAAAGACGATTTATAGATAAAAATGCAATACTGATTTTCTATTTATAAAGACCTGTACTTGATACAGAAGGTTTGGGCGTATCATGTTTCACACAAATGTTTCTACACCCCTAGATTGGTGCAGACATGTTAAAAAAATCTGCCGAAAAATTGACCTTCACCTCGAAATTTAAGATCCCATTTCTTTTATTTTAACGTGCTCTACTGAATGGGGGGGGGGGGTTAAAATGTGTCAAAGGAAACATTTTGTCATTCTTTGTATGAAACATTCTTTGGAATATAGTTCGTGTGACACTACTTCCAATTTTAGTGAGTCAAACACGTTACAATAAAAAAAAATGAACCCTGAATTTCGAGGTCGAGGTCAATTTTGCGGTATATATTTTTACCAGACTTCCACCGATCCAGAGGTGCAGAATTATCTGTGTGAACCATGACATATAATATATTTACAACCTGTGCAATTGATCATAAACATGAAGAGCTAGATGTAGGTAACTCCGAAACTTTAGAACGTGGTATATGGTAGGTATCATAGACCTACGGATCGCAGTTTAGATGTCCATGAAACTCGATGGAGTCGAGTTCTCACTGTGGAACTCGATAGGGTAGATGGCGATGTGGTCTGGTGCAAATACTAAAGATATTGCAAGGGGTAGTTCTAGAAAATATCTATCTTTCTATTTTTAGTACAAACCCTAGAGTCCGAAAAGCTCTGGAGGCCTCAAATATTTTTGGAGACGTAAAGTGCCTCGAGAACCCAGGTGTTCTAGAAGTTCTATAGCTCCCAAAGCTCTCAGAAATTACAGGACATTTACAGGTCCCATGCGTTCCAATGCTCCCAGATGCCCTAAATGTCAGAAACGTCCTATGACCCACAGATAAATCTTTCTATTTTACAACTTACAAAACTACTACCTCCTCTCCAAAATATACAACCAACCTCATCTACCACATTCCTCCATAATTCTGCTGAATGAAAAATCGTGAAGTCTCTACCAACTGTACAACCCTGTTTGTTACCCTCTGAAATGGTAATCCCATTCACGTAACTTAGTCGATCCGATTGAATGTCCCCAACGTAAATTACACCGCCATATTGGTGCAGCATTTTACTGTCACTGCAACCATAAACGTAACGAATGCACTGCCGGCAATACTGTGATCATTCGCAGGAGAAAAACCGATGCTAGCTAGTTCTCGTCCAGACATCCCGGGGCGCGCGCGTAATTTGCATGCCATTTGTAAACCGTAGCCGCAATAAATATCCTATCGTGCACGCCGGCAATCAGACACGCCGACGATGTGCAAATGAAGAGGGAGAACAACGCCGCTGAGGTATCACACCGTTATGTTTCTCGTGGCTTCATATTTTCTCATTAATTACGCCCGGGCCTGGAGAATCGCGCGGTAATCGATTAGACGCGAGGGTTGCAGTTTCTGGCGTTTGCTCCGAGTTGCCAAGCGCATTCATTGCTTTCTATCGGTGGGAGACCATCATTCGCTTCCTCATTGGAATCCCTCTCTTGTGGAATTATTGATGCTCTCAACTGAAGATGCAGAAAATTTAAAAATATATTTAGATTCTGCTATTTATGTACAGGACGTAAAAAATTATATGTCATGGTTCACACAGGTGTCTCTACACCTCCGGATCGGTGGTGATCTGTTAAAAAAAATTTTCGCAAAATCGATCTTCACCTCGGAATTCAAGGCCAATTTTTTTTTTATTTGAACGTGTTCAACTCACTGGGAAGATAAAAAGTGACAAACGATTTATTTTGTCGTTCATTGTTAGAAACATTCTTTGGAACATAGCAAACACGTTACAATTAAAAAAATTGACCCTGAATTTCAATGTGAAGGTGAATTGTACGGTATATTTTTTTACCAGGTGTAGAATGACTTGTGTGAACCATGACATTTGATTTTTTACATCCTGTAAACATGTTTAGTCATCGATTCCAAATTTGGCAAACAGTTTTTTTATGGGTGACTATTGCGTATGTTAAGTGATTCGATTTGTTGTTACTAAACATAGTTCTGAAGTTCAGAGAAATGGAGAGAAGTGGAATTGAATAGTTCTTTGTGCGATGACTTTGAATTTGCTACACTTGGTGGAAGTTCCCGCTTCATACATGAGGTCCTGGTGTGCTCATGTTCCTGGCTGATAGTTCAGCCTGAAGGTCCCTCCACATAGACTCACCACATTTTCTGCAAGAGTAACTTCGAACCGCTATCACTATTCATGGGTAAACCATTTTAATCCCAACCCAGTGCAAGATTTTATCCAGCACATTCTATACCCTTATCTTGTATTGTGCACTGATTACATTACAATTCTACACACAGCACGAGAATAGAATCCATTTTCCATAAACGATGATTATTCCCTTAAAAATCAGGAAGTAATAACAAAACTAGGGCTGTAATTATTCGAATGTTCGTATTTGTAATTATTCGAATACTCGAATTTTCGGGTTTTGTTGTTAGGTGTAGTTAATTCCAATAATTACAAATACGAATCATTTTTTCCAATAATAAATTTAGAGAAATAACTATATACTAACGGAGGAAGAAATAAAAATATTATAGTTTCTTAAAATCGTTTATGGGGTTTTAGCTTCCTACAAAAAATCTGCTTATACCTACTGTTTGTCACCAGCTCATGGTGGGACGTGGGTTGGCTTAAAGGACCGAGCCTTTCACCAACTCAGTCGGGATTGTCCACTCATTATTATTAGAATAATAATAATAATTGATGGTTGTTTTCGTTTCAAAATGTATAAATTTACTAAAGACTAATAAATTTCCTAATTTATCATTTGAAAAACAAATAATTGTAAAGGCCAATATGTAAAGAATTTCAGGATAAAGTGCGAAAAAATATTTCATATGCAGATTCCTATTCTGTACGATCAGAAATTCGGTCATTCCGAATATTCTAATATTCGAATACTCCTGATTATTGGAATACTCAAAGTTCAAATTCGAATTCTCTGGTATTTGAATACTTAGTTTATTCGAGCATTCGTTACAACCCTAAACAAAACCACAAAGGACTTAATAAGAACACAGATAGAAAGACTCATCTAAATTTTCATCGAATTAAAAAACCGTATCCCCTTGTCGGTATGTACATCTACCCTTTAACGCCCGCCGTATCTAACCCTTACAACAGAAACAACGGAACCTACACCAGCAGGTTAAGCCGCAGGAAACGCCGCCGTGAAAGTGGAAAGCCTTGAAAGTAGCGGAAGTCGTATTAGCATGCGTATCGCGTAATTGCGTAAAGCATTAAATTGAGACGAAACGAGGGAGATCCATGGCGAGATAATTAGAGCAGCCACCTCCGTGAACAGTGGTAGTTGCCGCCATGAAATTCGCCCTTGCAGCAGGCCAGACCCTCTTCGACGGGGGTGTACGCGCTCACGCGAGAAATATCTCGGTTCCAATTAGCACACCTCCAGCTATCGAGCCAAGGACGTTACAGTAGAACGAGGGTGGTCGCGTCGGAATCGCCCTGGACGCATATAATTAATAGGGGCTTATCAAACGCCGACGACAAGTATTCTAAGGTGTCCACGATCTTTCCCATTTCGAGCACATCACCGGTACCAGCCCCTCGATACGCTTAGCGGAACATCGACGCTCGATAGCATCGGACACGCGAGATGCACGCGACACCTAGATCCTGCGTAATTACGTGTTGAACGGAACCTTGAATCTCAATGGCCGCGGCACGCGACACCGCGCGTTCGGCTTTTCACGCGGATTTATAGGACTTTCGATGTCATATGGTAATTCGGGACGTTTGCTCGGGATCTTTTTAGAAGTATAGTGACGGAGAGCAGCACGTGCACCTTTCAAATGTAGTCAATACACAGTATCTTGCAATCTGATGCGCATTTTAACCAAAGTAGGTAATTTAATATAGCTATTTCTACTAAGGCTATGCCATGATCACACTTCATTATTGCTTTCCAATCTGTTTGAATGGTTCATAGGGTAAAGGACCCAGTTACTGCCACCTACCCAATTACTGTCACCCTAAGCTGTTTTACATAAAATAACGAATAAATCTTATAAAATGATACATAAAAAAAATTTAGCATACAATTCAAACTATTATTTATACGATACAAAAAACGGTACTTAATTTTTTCTTCGTTAATTTGAATAAAACGATAAAAAAATTTATGCGGATATTAGGAGAATGGAAACGATGACTTCTTTACTAGCGAAAGAGAAAACAAGGCGTTAAAGAAAATGCTGTAATTGTAATATTTCAGCTATTCACGTAGCAAAATATAATATTTTAAATAATATAAGCATCGTAGAAAGTAATAAAGATCCGAATTCAACGATTCATTAAGTCTTTTTACTTATTAATTGGATGACAGTAATTGGTATAAGCGTTTCAAGCATTTTTGTATTACTGTCATAGCAGTAATTGCTCATGTACATGACACGACGTAACCTTAAAATGACAGATAAACAGCATTAGGTTAGCTGGCAGTAATTGGGGTGTCAGTAATTCAATCAAATACATTTGAAGGGTGTCAGTAATAGATCCCATAATATATTTTTAAAATTGATGAATTTATACACAAAAATCGAAGTTTTAAGATCCACCAAATTTTTTTCATCTAGTAAACATATTAAACAATAATAAATAACAAGAAAAACATATATTTTTAGTCTATAAGTACAAAACTATGAGATGATGTCAGCGTCAACGCTTAATGTGTCAGTAATTGGGTCAGTTACCCTACATGTCTTTGAAGTTTGTTAAAAGCAAAATAAGTAAATACAGGATTATCCATTTAATCCAGAACGCGCGCACGAGAACAGATGAATTGAGCCAGTCCCTGTGAAAAGTAGTCAGTCCCTGTCCTAAAGAAGAAATTGGATTTTGGATGTACCAGCAGCTTGCTAAGGGCTTTTGCGTCGTTCTCCCCTGCGTCTGATGATAAATGTTGAGGCGATTGTCGGGAAAAGGCCACGCAAGGCATCTATTCTCGCGCGCCAGTTCTGAGTTAAGTGGATAACTCTGTATAACAAAATAATATAATAAAGTCACTTGAGAAATTTGTATCCATAGCAGTATAATCAGTTTGCTGGAAACGAACGAGTGTCCAGTGGCTTACGAACGGAAATGTAATTACTATAATGTACCATCGATCGCGCTACCTTAAAATGTACAACAGTTGAATGATCTTTATTAATTATTCCGCAAGCTATGCAGATTTTCCAATCTTTGTTAGTAGCATCAGCTAAGTGGCTTTTTGGGTAAATGATTGTGTCAGAAGCTCAACGAAGAAGCCTTTTCTTCCTGCAAACTCTGACACTTGATCACGTCTCAGTACTCGAGTCACAACTTTGGCATGTGCTGGGTTTATGATCTGATCTTTTACTTGTTCCCCAGGCTCAGCCTTTGCGTGTTTCTCCATCTTGACCCTGTCAAGTGTGTTTTATTTATGCGCAAGGAAATTTCCACCCGTAGTTACGACGTAAAGATTTCCCCTGCTTCTTAGTGGCGTCTGACGTGTCGTAAACCCTCGAGAACCTTTAAATTTGGAACAGAAAATATCGCGGAACGGCTCATCGAATCAAGGGCGTGGACAGTGTCCCTGCATTGCGTATCTTCATGCCCCATGCAGCAGGTTTGTGCAGACCGTTTGCAAAATTCAGGGAATGTCCCCAGGCCCGACACTGACACCTCTACTTTCCACAAGCTTCTAAAAAAAATCTCAAGGGAAAAGATCCTAAGAGAAACTGAACACGAATTTAAGAGATTGGATGCTTCTGCAATTGAGTTACAAAACTCTGTGCATTGTTAGAAATCAATTGTACCGTAAATTATAAACTACCTGAAACTTGTAATTCTAAATTAACTTTTTCATTTGAAGTTTCTTTAACTGATTTAATTTGGAGAATTATTTAAATTGTAACTGTAACTGGAGCAGTGAACATTCGATTCAAAAAATTTATGAAGATCTTTGTGAAAAGTTGGAATGTTTGCAAAAGAGACATACGCAGCAAGCAAAAAGGAGGAGCAAAGAGGAGTTGTGTGCGCAAAAAGTTTTCATCCTCTGGTACAAACAATGACAGTGTGTCATCTGCTTTTTGCAGAAACCGAGTATTTTGCCAAGAACGCGAACAAAAGGCTGTATTGCAGATCACTATAATGATACTTTTATTCACGTTCACTTCATCCATCCTCAAAGATTAATCTCCAACGAGCTTCTCAATGGTGATATGACGCGGCAGAAACTATTGGCATGTTTTGAATAGAATAACAAATTTGGGAATAAAAGGATGTTCAAATTTTGTTATTCCCTATCATTAAAAATACGACGTATTTCCCCTCTACTTAGCACAAAAACATGAAAAGTATGACAATTTAAATGTTTCCATGTATTTAGATGGTAGTCTAGGAAACAATTTTCCAAATTTGGTGACACCTTAACCTAAACTTTACGAAGAATTTTTCCCTCGCTTTATTTCTTCCTTTCTTATCATCTAGTCACTACCCGTTCGTGACACTAAGAAGTTGCGCAAAGTTGCAATACTCGTACTTCTTTTGAAACTTCCACTTCTCCGCCCGAGGCGACCCGAGTACAAGGGTTTCTCCTCTGAAGCAAATAAATCTAAACTGGCAAAATTTATCAGCCGTTTCACAAAGCGTACACTCGATAGAACGTGAAAGAAACTAGTAACACTGGGAGCGCGAACTCGTAATGATTTTATAACTCCGCAGGCAGCACTTCGAAACGCACTTCGCGCCCAAAATGCAACAAAAGCTTTGGAATAGCGATAACAAACACTACACGAGTTTTGGTAAAGCGTTAAAGTCTGTTTCATTAACTTCATTTTACGCTATGGCACACACTCTTCATTATTTTCTTCGCTTTCAGCCTTTTCGAAGAAAAGCCTCGGCTCGATGGTTCTAAACGAACGTGTTGTGCGGGCCGTAAAAAAGCTTGGCACCAGTTAGCGGATAGATCATCGAATACACGCGCTGGAATCGCCAGGCACGATGAATCACAGCTTTATTGTCCGAGGAGCTACTGGGTTAGTCTTGTTGATTTCGTTGCGTCATTTTCCTCTCGCCACGGCTGAGACGATCGATCAACGGGAGCATTAAATTCGAACGAATACGCGAACCCTTGTAAAGGTTTGAATAGGCTCTCACCGAAAAAAGGGAACCAATTTCGTAGGCATTTTTACGAACGGCAATTCATTTTCTGGAAATTCTTTCTCGTCCAATCGCATGAATCACTGTGACTGTACGAGGGGGCCACTTTTTTTTATTAGAATTAATAGGGGCATGGTTGTTTGGGTAAAAGAAATTTGGGGTAATGGTGTTCAATCGTCCTATATATCGAGTAAAATAATGTAAATATCGTGAAGGAGGAAATGAGTTTATTGAATATTTACGGCTCCCATGTTTTTTGACTACTTAGCTTCAGGATTTAATCGTTTCTTATGAAATTGATTAGTTTAGCTTTCCATTCAAACGGAGACTAAATTTGTTTGTAACGTTGACATACAAGCTTCGGTGTTTTCTTTATCACTTTAGTAGGCGTGTGGGTAAGTAATACACAATGTTTATTGTGAATCTTGGACTATTTCGGTGGACGCAAACTACCGCCGCGCCGTCAGCTTTCAAGACAAATTGTCCATCGAAGGACGATCGTCCATTATTGTCAACGATGGACTTATTGCCATCGTGCTCGATCTTCATGTTTCATGCAAAGTACGTGCATCTGTACCCATTGACTTTTGAAATGTGCTGGTCTTCCACCCTCTATGTCCAAGGAAGAAATTATTACGCCATCATTTATAGTTTTGTGCTTCCTTTTTCTGAAGCAAAGTTTCTTGAAATATAAAATGACAAGCTACGCGCACGAGCCACGGAAAAATTCTTTTGAATATTATGAGGAATTACTAAATTCTCATTTTCAACATATACGTTAACTTGTACTAGTAAAATGTGATCTGCTGATTCAATTTAAAGTGGCATTAAATAACTTGAAGTATATTTAAATCTATTTAATCGTGTTAATAATTTCAATTAAATAATTCTATAATAAATGAATCCACTTTGGTATAGGAAAGAGTAATTGAAATATCGAACGAGTCTCGGTAGAATATTAAAAAGACTGCACACTGCATGGTATGCAATAGAGCGGAAACCTTGCCGCTTTATTTATTATACGAATGTACACAGGTTCCGCAGAATCTGTGTCGCGCGGTACGTGGATCTTTTGTGTCTGCCCAAATTTCGACTTGCTCTACTTCGTGGCATAAGTAGTACAAATCGCCTGGCTGCTTAAAACCGGCATCGCTTCTAATACTCGAGCACGTGAGCTTGGCAAAATTATTCGGCCTGCATAATCTTGTAACATTGTTGAAACGCAATATCGAGCAAGTAACAATGAGTACATTTGCATGCATATCAAATGCAGTGGAATACATTATGTATAGTATTAGTTGCTGGAGGGCCAAAGAGGAATCCAGATTTTATCATGTTTACGCTTGCTTTTAGCTATTTACATTAATGTGAAACTTGCAGAACGGTGTATTTCCTCTTGCAAAATTAGTACATAAGTTATTTCCAACGAATACCTTGAATTTCATTCAACACCACTTATAAATCACTAATGGCCAAATTTTCTCTGTCCTACTGACACCTGTCGAGAAGACTTGGAAATGAATTTTAGTAAAAGTAACAGAGATTTATTAATAATCATTGAACAGACATAGAATCTGTAGAAATATGCAGTATATCTTATTTCAAGCTATTGAACGTGAAAATTAATTTTTGATGTAAAAGTTCTTTGATTTGAAATTACAACTGTTCCAATTTTCTGTAACGCTATTACTTATGGGACTTCCAATGCCATATACATTTTTTAATTTGGAGCCACATATTCCCACTACCTCTATTTTATTATAATCAACACACACATAATAAGTTAAACGAAGTACACTTATATACATTTTATATTTGAGAATTGATGAAACTTAACATTTATAATTAATCTTCAGGAGCCTTTACTCATTAAGGAGTACCTAATGACACTGTAGAGCCCGGAAAGGCAGCCTGATTTTGAGAATTTTTTTATGCGAGTATAGTGAATGGAATATAAAATCTGTTTGAAGGATTTATTGTACATACCTTAAAGAGTGATCACATTTTTAAAAAATTTTTTTAATACAAAATAGCGGCGTCTCAGCTTCCGTTCGGTTCAGCTTTTGCGGTGCAAAAGAAGCTTCTGAAAATCAGTGTTCCGCGGCCAGAACGATTTCTCCTTCAATTTTTGACCTAGAACAAAAAACCAAAAAGTTTTGAGTTCTGTATAAGATTATCTCGGGAAGTATATGGGGAAATTAACAACTACTGTTTTTTGAACGAATGGTGCGTGATTGAACAAATCGTTTCAATAATTTCGAGGATGTGGTAGTTCCGTGTTTTGTTCAATCACGCACCATTGTTACAAAAATCAGTATTTTTTAATTTCCTCGTGTACTTCCCGAGATAATTTTATATAGAACTCAAAAAATTTCGGTTTTTTGTTCTAGGTCAAAAATTGAATGAGAATTCGTTCCCGCCGTGAAACACTGCTTTTCAGAAGAAGCTTCTTTTGTTGAGCTGTGGCGCCGCCATTTTGTATTAAAAAAATTTAAAAAAAATTGTAATCATCCTTCAAGGTATGAACAATAAACTCCTTCAATCAGATTTTGTATTCCATTCACTATACTCGCATAAAAAAATTCTCAATATCCAGCTGCCTTTCCGGACTACACTGTCATTACCCCTTAACCAAAAGCACGCTTAAATTATCTCCTTCCGACATCTCACTTACACCTCCCCGTCCTCGTGACTTAGAGATGGTTCGTAATTCGTCATTAAACACAGCAGACCTGTTTTCCCATCTCAACGCGCATTCAAACGGTGTCGAAAAGATCGTAGATCACTTCCAAAAAGATCGTAGATCACCGACGAGAATTAAACTCGGCGAGAGGCGTTGGGCAAAAGAAAATAGGTAAAAGGGAAAAAAGATAAGGACTCTCCAGCATCGAGGTATCCAGGCTGACCATTACGCTAAGGTATTTGGTGAAGTTAACCGAGGCGTGGAAAATGGGGGAGCTTGGAGCAACCTTTTGCCCCATACGTGGAGACGTTTGGCATCTGACCAAGCGTACGACTGTCAACGGGCGTGCCAACGGGACGTATCTAAATTATAGTTACGTCACAACGAACGCGGGGAACCCAGCCTCGCCAGTGCCAAGAGATTACAGGGGCCAGCCAGCGGCACGTATCAGACGCGAAAACATGAACTTAAGCGCGAGACTTTGGGTAAAAGTGAATGCGATTCTGCGCTACCGGGGCGACAATTTACGGATGCACGCTCTCCTTGGTCACAAATCTGCCGGCAACATGTACGCAACCCTTAATCTCCACTGTTTTGCATAGCCTTTTCTTATTTCCCTGCATGGTACAGGAAGGATAAGAAACTGTAAATAAAATTGTTTTGCTCATTATATCAAAATGAGTGTTTATGAATGAGCTTGAAATGTTGGATTAATATTCTTCTTTGAAGTTCAACGTGTGAGGGGTTTCTTGTTTCCAGGGAAAAGGACTTTTATTCCTTTGTTTAGAGCGTAAGCAGTGATGTAAACAGTGTGAGATTGAGAATCTTAAACGGAATTGTTGACTTTGTTGTGTGTTACAAAGGTTTCGTTAATCCCGGTAATTCTTACTCGTAATAATCTTCAAAATGGCGTGTATGTGTTTTAATATGAAATATGGAGTAGATGGAGAGTATAATAAAGTTTGGAGGAAAAACAGGGTATATTAAGAGCAAGGGTAAACGGATTGTCTATGGCCAGAGTTTATAAGTTTGTCCTTCATGACAGACCCCTCATAACTAAGTAAAGGTTCTTTCCAAGAAGTCTTATTTTAGAATTGTCCCGCGACATATATAAAACTCACAGCTTGAAGTAACTAGAAGACTAATGCACAATATGCATCAAGATTTGTAATAACACTATGTAGTTAAAGAACGTAACTGAAGGCTGACAAACTCAATAGATTCACAAAATTCTTTGTAACTTTGGAGAGGTAATTGAATAGTTAACCAACATCTATAAAAAAAAGAATAGGGCTATGACAGATGTCCTGTAATAAGTGTTGGTGAACTGTTCACTAAACCAAGAGTCTAATAATCTTCAAAATGTAGGCAAAGTTTCAGGGAATGCGTAAAGATTCGGGAAGGGAAGTAAAAACAAAGAAAGGCAGAAAGAGTATGGTTTGAATAGATTTACGATGAAAGAGGTCGGGTGGCGGAGTAACCACGGTCCAAGTATTTTGCCCGTTTGGGGGCCGTTATAATTAATCCCCAAACGACGAACAGTCGGCGGCAAAAAATGAATTTTCGCAAGAATGTTTGGTGCTGATTCTTACCAACAGCGCGGAAGAATAAATGAGACTCTGGAGGGCCGCTATCGCGGGAATAGTGATTTCTCATCCGGAACTTTAAGTTACAATTCATAATTTCTTCTTTTCTGGTCTATTTTTCCGCGGGTGCTGCCTCCTGCGAACGAGGGTGAACATAGATGTAATGAAAACGGGGATACAGTAACACTTGCACCGATTTTCCTTAGTTGAAAAATAATTTTCACGCTCGCTTTTATAACAGTGTTCTGCTTTGTAATAGTCTATGCCTCTATTGAGCTTCGATTGTAATTTTTTAGAAGTTTCTGTTGCTTTAGAATTGTCGTTTTTATCTCAAGAAGTTTTGCAGTAGTTCTGTTGCAGTAGGAAAAGCATAAAAATATACATTTTAACAGCTGTTAAAGTTTTTTGACTGTACTCAAACACTAATAAGAGTATTCAATCACATATGGGGATGAAATAAGTATTACAATATTTTTCATGAAAAATGTTAAACGGTTATTAAAAAAAGGTTAATAAAAACAGTTTTTATAACATGGTTCGATTTTCTCCTAGAATCTAGTCGTTTAATATCATATGCCCTGGCGTGTCTGACCATAGTTTGACTTATTTCACTTGTAAGTGTAAGTGCATAACCATCTTTCTCGTGTGGAAAGATTTTCCAGAATTTTTCTATTATCTTTAATGAACACTGTGCCGATGAACTGTTTCCTTGTCAGATAGGAAAGTCTCTTAGTACTACTTCTAAAAAAAGTTATACGACTACCATATAGGAAGCTTAATCTCTCTACTTAAGTTAGAAGTTATTGCTACAGACTATGCCTTTGAAGGTCCTAATATATTTTTAGACTTTCAAGAGATGTAATCGACGATCGAAGTTACACGTAAATGTAGACAGGTTAGGGTCACCGTAAAACGAGGGAGCAACCTTGAGAATGTGCCCCTTTAAACAGCGATTTATCTACAAATTGCTGGGTGCACTTTGCGTCGGAAATACTTCGAACATGTCCGGCGAGTTGTTATTCATGAAAATTAATTCCCACGACGGTTTCCCGTGGCGCTATTTGGATGGGAATGTACGTGATGACTCGTGCACGATACAGTCTATTAAGGGCTGTTATAATAATTAGCTTGAAACCTAGCGAGGAGTTCAGTTACGATTCGTAATGTAGTTTGCACCATTTGGAACATGAATCATTTCACTTTCTACTTCTGAACATTTCCCAAAATTTCATGCAAAATAATCTTGCATTGTAGTCTCAGATTGTGTGAAATTTAATGATTAAATATTCTTTTGCTTAAATTTCCTATGAATTATTTATACGTTTTAGTATAGAAGAATTTTAAAAATAGAATGGCATCTATCTAATTTTTGGATGATTCCACACTACTGCTATTGGAAAAATAAATAATTCGTACAGTGAATTTATTTTAAGTACTCTCTCATGGATACCTTTTTAATGAATCCACACAAACCAAGGTGTAGAAGGTGGGGATGACACTAAACAGTATAATATTTCTTTTAGAGGTTGAAGTTACCTTTGTTCCTTTTCGGGGGAAATACCTATCCATTTTGTACCTGCATTATAGCTTGCAGAATTTTGGGGAATTCTCCCGTCTGATTATTAAAATTCTTATCGTATTCATTGTCTACTCGATCCTCGAATGAAAAAGATTATCGGGGCTTTTGAGCGGCGTTTCAGGAGTTCGATTCTCGCCTAATAAGCTCGCGTCGACATTCGCGGGCATGAACTTCGGCGCTGTGATCGAAAGGAAATGAAATAAAGGAGGCAAAGCGTCGGGAACAATTGGCAGTTTTGCGAAAGCAAAGAGAAGAAGGGCGTGAGCAAGAGGAGAAAGCGAAATGGATGTGTTCTCTATGGCAGAAACGAGAGGATCCAAGGGATCTCATTTTGCTACCCCTTCGTGTCATCCACTCTGGCGAAAACAATTCGTTCTTTCTACGTTTATTGAGGTTATTGAGAAGCTTTTGAATTATTCGGGGATACCTTTTTAGATCGAAAATAATTGCTCGAAACTGGATTAATTGAGGACTGAATGTTATTGAAAATATAAAAATGTTTCTATCCATACGTGCCTTGCTAATCGCTTTTGCTTTTGGAATCAACGATTGAATAAAGGGCCAAGGAGAAATGGAATTGTCATTATCATGAATACCACCAACGTTGGGTCAACACTGTACTATTATTAAAATTATGCCCAAGTATGCAGATTGTAGTTCATTAACATGTGTTGAGCGTTAGCTTCACCAGACCACCAAGGACGCACAAGGATGCCTTGTCTTTTTTAACGCCACATCTGTTAGACATTCAGTCTGTCAGTCCGCGCCTCGTAGAATTGATAAGAGGATTGTAAACACCTAGCGTCACGGTACTTGTGAAAATTCAGGCGATTTACCCGAGTCACGGCCAAGGGTCTCCAGACAGCCGCGATAATAAATAGATAGCCGCGCGACGACCGGCTCATGGGCTGATTTATTCGTTAAGATTTCCCTTTCCGCTACATTTTCCATGAACTATTTCCACATCGCGTCTCATCAATAGCTAATAGTTCCGACCACCTCTTTTTTCCAAGACACATCCTCTGAAGGAGGTTCCATAGTCTTCCTGCGTAAAGTTAAACTTCTCCGGGTCAGTAGCTAACAGAATTCAAACGTATTCACACAAAGTCATTTTTTTTGTACTCATATTGGGAAGTGCATAGCCAAGATAGCGCCGATATGGGTAAAAGATATATGCGGTATTGTAGTTATTTGCAAAAATGTTCCTCTCTATGCAAAGTATATGTGATTGGGCAGATTAAAAACCTGCTCAGCGGAATTTTATAGAAGGTGAACGTGTACTTCGAGGGATTGATGTGTATCCAACGAGCGCTTCTACTCCACCAAAATCGACGCTGTGTTTTCTACAAGTTTTAACACTGAATGGAGAAGTATTAGTAATGGATTATATAGTGAATGTAAAATATGAGGAATGAATATGGAATTTGATGGAACGATGTAAGTAATTAACGTCACCATATTTGGCGATTGCAACAAATAAAAATATCAGTGTCAAATATTATTTCTAGATTCAAAACGCTCTCGTAACTCTGTAAATAACAGATTCTCGTGTTATAATTTCGCAAATGACAAATTATAAGGGATTTAAAATTTCTAGTGACAGATTCCTAACAAAAAATTATGTGTAGGTACTATAATTCGTGAAGTAAATTGTAAATAGTATACTGACGCTACTTCTCTATTAAAACCACACAACGCTATACACTTTGTTAACCGACTTCAAAAGGAGGAGTTTATAGATTCGACCCGTATCTTTTTTTTATGTTTGTTCCCTTATAACTTCTCAGCATATGGACCGATTTTGATGATCTTTTTTTTATTCGAAAGAGGGTGATGCCCCGGTGATCGCATCCTGCACTGCATCAACATTGGCCCAATATTTTGCCAGTTCTGGTTAATAATAAATGCTATTGTCACCTAATTATTATTATTTTATGTACGTACGCGCACATCTCCTCAGCATGTTGTGTCAATACATATAAAACTAAAAAGTTAAAAATAAAAAAATTAAAAAAATTAAAACCGACTTAAAAAAATGTAAAAAATAATTTTTTCCCTTATTTAATCTACGACTCTAATATTTTTTAAATCGGTGCCTCATCATTTGCACTGTGTAAATCTGGCGCCGACTTAAAAAATATGAGAGTCGTAGATTAGATAAGGGAAAAAATTATTTTTTACTTTTTAGTGTAATTTTATTTTTTTGAAGTCGGTTTTAATTTTTTTTTAAATTTTTTTTTAGAATTTCACTTCCAAATATACTGATTAAAACTGACCTCGATCCTCTCTACGAAACTCGTAATTGCAATCGTAACGATATCATCCTTTAATGCCTATCGTTTCGTCCAAACAAGCAACGTCAACAACAAAAACACTTGTTACTGAAAAATGAAAACTGCTGTCGCAATTAAGCCTTCGAAGAAACGTTCGTTAGCAGCAACAAACGTTTCGGTGTAACGAACGTCGCGACTAATACTATTGGCGTGGCTTTGCAATAACACAATCGCTCATCCTCTTCTGTCGCTCTTGTCCATCCGTAACGAATGTGGCCTTATTTTGCGGTTCGAATGAAATGCCTCTCCAATTAGTGACACATGTACGTGGAAATCTTTGAAAAATATTTAAAATATTATCTTGAAATATTCCCAAGTCGACACAATACCAATTTAACTTTTATATTCCTCTCACTGTATTTCTTCACACTTGACATAATACGTAGAAATATATTTCAGCTTGTCAGCGTCAGCTGAATAAGGAATATCGTTTATTTAAAAGTATGCATCAAAGGGCGTTTTCTCTCCAGTCATCTGCAAAACTTTCGACTATTTCAATATCAACTTCACCTACCGCAAGTAACTACATCTGAAGTATCGATCAAGACACAATTAACCTTATTAACGGGTTATACCTAGTCAGGAGGCCGAAACGAGGCGATTTATTTTTGAAAAAGCGGAAGCATATATTTTTACAGTACTTTTTGCACTTAAAAGAGCAACATTTAAAGAACATTTGGTAATTTTTTTGTAGAAAAATATTTACATTTATAATAAAAATTCAACGCTATCCAAGAAGCCTTTTTAAAAACGGTGAGCAAGATATCTCAACAACTACTGCACCAATCTTTCTGAAATTTTGTGGGCCTATTTTTTATATAAAAATCTACTGAATGACGGCAGGATTTTTTCTCAATGTATAGTTTCCATTACATCAACGAAAAATGGCTTCATGATTATCACTAATGGTGATCGTATTAATAAATCCACCCATACGTCAATATAATTATTTTCGCCAAAAGTGAAGACATTTGACAAAAGTATAAAGGATAGGAATTTCCTAAGTGCCTCAAACATAGAAGCATTACCCACACCATCGACATAAACTGGAAACCACATCACCTACACCCGTAACTTCCCCTTGTCCTCGTGGTTCTATCAGAGATTTCAGAGGCAGCTTTCTTCCTGGCGCCGAAGTAGGTACGCTGTTTTTCTCCTCGGGCCAAAAATCTGCATTTCCAGTGATCGTTAGCAAGCCCGGGACGGCCTAAATGCATACGATAAGACAGTCTGTGCGAATGCAACGTGCACAGTGCCTGGGAGACAATTAGGTCTGCGGTCGGCATGTGCATGTCGTAGACCGCACACAGATTTGCTTGCTCCCCTTTCAGCACCGACCGCCTACCGTGAGCACCACTTTAACACTAACGCCTTTATGGCTGCTTACGTCGAAACGACGACGATGGAACTCGCGTAGGACACTTGGGCGTCCACAATGGAACGTGGCGGAGACCAGACATCCACTACGGTTTGCAAAAATTCCTAGACTCCGTTGTGTCCCCTCGCTGAATCGCTGATAAGCCCCAGGCTTAAATTGCACAGGCGAATTTCATGGAAGCCCGACTGCACGCTCGTGGCGGAGCGGGTGAATGTAATTCGAGGAATGCGCAACGATAGTAGCACGATAGAGGGTATTCTGTTGGGTAAGGAAATCTACTACCTTTTTTTCGTTTGGATTCGTCATAGAGGGCAAAAGAATCTTCGCCGGTATAGCTATTAGGGAATACAAAGACGTCCAGAAGCAATGTTTTATGGGAGTCGGGGTATTACGAGATAACGAATTCTTAAACTGTATTTGTATTTCGTCGAAGATAGTTTGTTCCCTGAAAAAAATCATTCGATATCTTTGTAAAAGTAACTCTTATTTTATCAGATATCTACTGTTACGAGGAAATAGAACCGACCTTTTCAGAGAAAAAGGAAAGAGGCAGTCAATATGCCAGACGTAAGAATGAAGCTTTGGAACGTCGAATGGAGCTCCGCAGAGTTACTGATGAAATGGTAAGTAAACTTTAATCGAGCGGAAATCATCTTCCGCTCGGAACCAGATGCTACTGAACTCCCTTTCTGTTGACGCGCTTTAATCGAGTAACGACCGTCTTTTGAGCTTTTAAGCGTCGATGCAGCGACGCGTTCCAGAACGTCCTAAGGGCCGCGATGGCATCGCAAATAGACTTTCACTTTACCATCGACGTCCGGCGAGCTGGAAGGGGTGGAAAGCGAGACGTGAGCGGGTCTAACTCCGGGGTAAAATGTATCTCTCCGTGGCTGAGACTCTTGCAAACAAAAAAGTTTAGCGGCTCTTTGATTGACCAAGCTATTAAAGTGTCGTGTCCTGTGTTCTCGCTTTCTCATCCCTGTCACACGTTTCTTTCCTGTTACATCTTCTGTCCGTGGCGGTGTAAATTGAACGGCCGCGCTTTCCTCCCTTTCCACTCCTCTTTTTTCGGCGTCCCTTTGAGGTAGTGCCAAGTGGCCAGCAGCGACGGACTCTTTGATATGGAACATTGGAGAAAAAAAGGGCGCGTGGAATGAGAAGTGTCACGTGAAAGGGATGTTAAACGTCGTAAACATGCAAACTCGTGTTACCTGGTTATTTACGGATAGCTTCGAGCTATAGTGTCAAACGGTGAATGGTATACATTAACATTTTCCTATGCTTTTATACCCTTTCTGTACTTCATATATACGCTTTGAATATATCGCAGAAATGGAAAATAGAATATGACAGGGAAAATTGAAGAGTAACTTAAGCTTGTTAAGTGTTTCAACTTTCTAACTTCTCTACAGGAATAGTGAAAGTAAGTTTAAATCAAGCTACTCCCAAAATGAGACTACACTGCGTGTTAACAGTAACAATTATATTATTCCAACAGTTCTCCACTTAATAATAAAGTAAGCCATCCTGCAAAACCACACAATTCTTTCCCTGTGCTCACCAACCTGCCAGATATTCTTACAAATTCCTCCAAGCAAAGAGGCACTCGCAGTTCCAGCGTCACGGTAATTTAATTCTCAATGCTCGTTTCCGTCGCGTCTTAACTGCAATTTTACATATGTCTGGAAATTAAGTGGTCGTGACGAATTTTTTTACTAACGCGTCGAGTGTCATGCAGTTACCCTTTAAATTGGAAACGGGAAATCCCGATACTTCGTGACAGTTTTGTCACAAGTACGTACTTGAAATTCTGCAGCAAGAAAAATTCGGCCAGCGCTCCTCTGTGTTGGCCCAATTGCGACACGCGGTGCGCGCTCATGCAATGGTGGCTGGTAATGTGGAAGTCTCACGTAAATCACCACACCCTGTTATGACGTCACATGATTTACCCTGACCCGACGGGGCGCAGGGCGAGCCCGCGGAGCAGGCGAAACGGTAACGAACAAATGGTGTCGGCTTCGCCGAGGCGTCGGGTCACGAAAGAACCGCTACGCTTAATTAACATACGGATATCGTTCTAGCTGATACGTTCGGCTACCTTGAAAACTTTTAGCCCCGATCAATCGTCCAAGAAAAGGGTACAAGCTCGAAATTACTCGATAGGGTAATGAGACTGATGATAACGCTCGGGTCTCGTAATATCTTTCCAAATGGTACGCTCCTCAAGAATAAAAGATTGATTTACTTATTTATTTTCAAGCTGAAGTCTTTTATAAATAAACCTTAACATCTAAAATTACATATTGTTGCATAGTTTTACTAATGAAAATAAATATTAACATTTAACGTAATCACAGCTTGACATGTTGGATGTCTTTAATTGATGTTTCATGCCAAAATGTTCAGTGCATTTTCAGTTACAGCAATTTTTATAAAGCGCAAGTTTAAAGCAAAATAACATTTTTTCATTCTGATCATGGGTATATGAAGAGTAGGGGAGACCGGGGCAGGTTGTAACACGGGGTAAATTGTAACATAAGTAAAATCTTTTGAACGACAAATCTGGTAACCCACAGCATGCGAGAGCTGCTTGACGATATTAGCACCGTCGGTTTTAGTGACACAAACGAGCGTTATGTATTCATTTTGTGGTTATAGCCCAGAATTTTAGTATTTAGAGCACGTAAGTAAATTTTGTCTTAGCACTTTTATTTCAATTAACCGACATTAGAAACCGTTTGAAATTTTGCTTCTTTGTCGCAAACGAATCAGTACACATTGGTTTATTATAATGTGTACGCATTTTAGTAATTTGATGTTTAGTTTCTCGTTTGCTGAGATAAAACGCAAAAATTCAAGCTCGGGGTAAATTGTAACATGTTACTACTTACTCCACTCTAAATGGTATAAAGCAAGCTATTTGCTGACACACCGGAAAAAGATGCTCTAGAGGAACAACAGAACAATCGAGAATCCAAAAAGTAGAAAAAAAGTATAAAGGAAGAAGTAAAAAAAGCGAAGAAGAAGATTTTGATAGAATCAGATGAATAAGCAATGATTGTTTAACTCATGTATATCAAATGTTTAATAATGATTTGTGTTTTTATTTATATTTTTTAGAAATGTTTATTTGAGTTCATATTTGTATTTAAATAAGTAAAACAGATGTGTTACAATTTACCCCCGGACTGGGGCACATTGTAACAAAGGTTCAGATTTGTTTAAGATGAAGTTATATGTCTAAGTGTCCAAGATTTTGTCACGTACTTTCACGCAATCAGTTCACCACATATGTAAGTAGTAAATCACGCAAATTATTTCCTGATTGAGGAAAACACTTTCGAGAAAAAACTGTGAAAACTTTTTTGTTACAATCTGCCCCGGTCTCCCCTACCTACATAATAGATGGGAGGCTATAAAGAACAGAGAAAGAGGAAAGGAATATAGCAGAAAGCTATTAGAAAAAAGATATTGGTCTATTTATGCGATAATGATGGTGAGGAATTGTGTGGTTTGTGAATTCGGTATCCGCGTGGCGAATATTGGGTAATGTTCAGTGAAAGTACTTGATACACAATGAAACGAAATGGGTTATACAGTATAGAACAGTATGTGTACTTGAGTCTGTTGGGTTTGCATAAACTATTTGCTCAAAAGCTTGCTTGGTGCACGCGTCTCGAGTATAGAGACGCTCGCGGATATCTTGGTTTTCAGTGGCCACTCGAACAGATTCCGTCGATGAACAGAAGACGCATTCTCTCCCTAACATGAGAGGACAAAGAGAGCTTCCCAATACGGACAGGCTTGCAAGTGGTATCTCGAAGACATTCAAGCCATTGGCTCTGCTTATCTCACACAGATTCGACCATAATGCGGCACTGCTGTCCAATACAACTGTCAAGGGAGCTAGATACCTGAAATCTCATCTCTGGTTCTGATCCTTATTAAAATAGCTAATTACATTAGCTAATACAGCGAATTACAGCGTGATGATACGAGAATACCGTGCTTGCAGCATTGTTTACTCCCCGGTATCCCTTAGACGATCCCCTTAGACCATCTGTTGCCTTAATCGTTTGATGGAGGAAAGCTGTTGTCTTGTTTGTGGTGAAGCTAAACGATCCAAGATCAATCCCTAATCTTCCTGGGTTAGTAAACTTCTTGGAGATAGTTGGAAGAAGAATGTCCAGGAAGCATTAATACAGAATCAACATCTTCAGAGGACTTAGCCTTCAGGATATCCTTACCATTGACTCACGCCCTACCTATCGTTCCAATCTTCCCATTCCTGACACCAAAAACGAGATAAATACCTTGCAATACGCTCCAAATTGCTCTCCACAACAGTACTTAAATCTTCTACATTCCTCCCAACAAATTCATAACTTGTAACTATTAAAAATACAGAAGAAAATTCAGGAAAATCAGTTGCTTCGACTGAAAGAAACCAGGCCATCCCCGAATCGAATCAATATTCGAGTAAATAGCGAAAATGTATCGAGCCCAAACAATTGTGCAAGCACAGAGTGGTGAGCAATCAGAAAATTAATTCCTAGCCAATCACATCTCCAATACAAAGACGCCCGGTCTGGCGCCTCCTATCATTCGTGTTTCGAGCAAGATCGACGGAACCGGCCGATCTTCCATTTCAGGAAATTGTCGATCTTGGGCGAGGCAGATGGCAACCAGCCACGGAAGAGAAGAAATAATTTCGGGTGTACACTCGCTTCGCATAAATTAAACGGTGAAACAAACGGAGCCAGGCTGCCTCCCGTGGCATGTCAGTGACCATTTCGACCAAGGGATTCGAGGGATCGAAGGGCGGAATCCTGGCAGGGTCCTCACGTATACCGTCGGCTAATCCAATTCGACAGCTGTCCAACAGTCTCCCTGTATCTACTGTAAACGAACAGAGGAGCGGTGGTTCGTGTTGGGGGAAATGACGGTCTCTCAAGGGGATTCGTCCGGTAAATCTTTGGCGCGTAGGGCCCGATATGCTTAGCTTTCAGCGGAATTGGCGTAAATTTTCTAAGTAAATGCTAGAAACACAATTTATGGATAGCGTTGCCGTTCTGTTTGTGTGTCGGGTTTTCTGGCAGGAGTCGTATGCTGACCTTTCTGGCTCGATTTCGGAGGAATTTATGATCGTATCTGTAACGTCGGGAACCGCCCTCCCTCCCCGTTCCTGGACGAGAAGGGATCTTTTACTCCGTCGCCCGCGGCGTAACCGTAATTCCAAGGCCGGTTACGCGCAATGGGAGTACTGTGTGGAGAGCAGGTGGATTGTCATTTTGAGGATCGAGGAGGAAAAGAAGACGGCGGTTTCGTCGTGGGACGACCGTCAGTCAGAGGTAGCCTCATCAGTCGGGCTATAGCCGACTGACTCTGCTCTAGACGCATGGGGACCGAGAGGAATAAACTAGGTATCGATTTCCGATAGGGAAACTGTAGGTTTGACAGTCCGTCATTTTGTTTTAAATGTGAAATATAAAAATCGGGTCGGTCAACGACCACAAAATGTAATAAATTTTAATGTCTGGATTTGTTTTTGTGCTTCAGATAAGCATAGAAGGCGGAATTTGTGGCACCGTAATTCTACTCATTCCGCGAGGGACTAAATTTGAATGACTATAGCGAGGGGACGGAGGGTACTTTTGTTTTAATAAAAATTATTTTAATACTTTCAAGCAGTGACCTTTCATTTGCAACAAATCCCATCTTTCTAGCTTTTCAATTTTATAGAGAAAAAGTTCATAAAGAATGCTTAATTTTCGGGCAAAATAAGTACTATGCCCCCTTAAGTTAGAAGAGTTCTCGGAAGAATAGAAACTCGAGTGATTCGAGAAAGACATGGTTAAAGAAAGGGGAATACGATTGGGTAAAAAAAAAACCCTCAGCGACGTGGTAGCGTTAATTGTACTGTTGCTATGTTTATGCAATAATTGTTTGAAGCAGTAGGTACTATTAATTGCAGATTCGAAATACAATTTTCACTGTGTTTAATCGATACTAAAATTCTTTAAAATATGGGGCCGTGAGCTTTCCTCGTAACGCTTAAAACATTGGATTGCGAGGAATCCTTGCGAATATCCTGTTATGAAATTAAAATACTGTATTTAGCACTGAAACCTATTGTTTGTAAGTTAATAAGTTTGTAAGTTGCAAGGCAACTCTATCAAATAGAATGTCTACTTCAAGAAGCTGTTACTCTTCAATTTCAAAAGACATTTCCCACCAACTTTTTACACCTTTCCAGCGGCTACTCTCCATCTTCAATTCCTCGTCTTCGACACCTGCTGAATAATACTAATATCCCAATCTCACCAGTAAGATTAACAAAATTTGCAAGAAATAATATGACACATATTGAATGTATGTGTTTGAAACAAGACGTCATTGTCAAAAATCTTTGTTGCTTGTTCTGAGTTTTCACTGATTCTGCGAAGACTCCATTTTATTTTCCACATGGGAACAGTATTTGAAATTAAAATTGGACATGTAGCGAAGCAATTAAAAATCGTAGAGGAATTTATTTCCATATTTGCCAGTGTTCAAACGAGCCTCTGTTTATTGTGCAAAATTCACATCGTCTCTTCGACTACGCTCGCAACAGACGAAATTCCTGCAATTTCTAACGCTCCTAACTTCTTGTTTTCCACGTACGCTTGCTTGGCAATATTTCAACGTTGAACTGTAATCAATGTTTCCCGCTGTATCCGGAAAGATCGGACGGAAGTTTCTAATTTTCCGACGTAAAATGTACCAAGCGTATCCTTCCAAGTTATCGAAGTTTCTCCGATTATCGGCGGTAACTTCGAAATAAAATTCAGCCCCAACTATTCCCATCTGCCAGAACCGTTGAACTATAGCTTCCAACTACGTGAACTTAAATCGCGATCAGCGGCGTATATTAATCTTTCGTGGGGGTGACACGTGGCCTGATAAGGTTCACCTGTTTAGAGATAATTCAGGCGAAGATAATTTGCATGTCTATGGTAAGTGAAATGCGCATCACTAAATAGACGCATGAATAAATGGATTTCTTTAACGAGTATGGTGGGAAACTTTGATCTGAGACTGTTTAATTCAAATTGAATTTTTTGGTTGAAAGTGAATTCGAACTGAAAGATACTGTAACGATGATTATGTTTGTTAATCGAGGTGAAATTAGACTTTATTAAAATATCAAGATTTTATTCTAGGAAGAAAGGAAGAATAAAATCTCATGAGTCGAATTTAGCCTAAGAAGCCGTAAAGAATCATTTGCGAGCTTCGTGTCCTTCAAACTAAAATAAGTTTCATGGAACATTAACCCATTTACCTTAGCAGAACAGGTAACTGTTCATATCTAAGCAATATTTCACTTCCCATAGCTAATGTCGACCCACGTGTTTGTGATAAAAGTCGTTGCATGGCGCTTCTCGAGCTATAATTATTGGTAACGTAATTTTCATGATAACTAACAAAAGGAAGTAATAAATTTCATTTGAAGTTGGTAAAAGATTGAGAAAGGAACAGTACAATTAAAACTAATCACCTCCTTTCAAACACGTTTCAATTAAAATATTAAATATTAATTTATGAAATGAAAATTTAATAAAACAACAATCTTTACTTATAACGTTTAAAACAAACTCAACCGATAAAGAACTTTTAAATTTATGTAACATAAGTACTTATTAGGACTAACGGTTTGATGTCACGGCCATCGCCTAAACGACTTGCACGATCATTACGAACACGCGCGTAATAATAGTCTTGCACATACTGTCGCACGAAATAGTTCCCGTTCTATTTTCTTCTTCAAAAAAGAAAACTTTGATATTACTGTGCACAGAATGGAATCTTTAAGTTGAAATTCAAATTTTGATTGAAGTTAATCTTCACGAAGTTCTTATAGAAGCTTCAATTGCACCATTCACTACAGAAGTCAACTTGGGTTCAGGATTAATATTAATTGCACACGTTTCATTACTTATCCGCGTACATCACAAGTACCTCAAAATTAAGTTTCTTTTTTACCTCGTATAGGTACAGTTGAACATTTCAGTTTATGTATGAACAATAGAGGCCCGACGATCTGGTACCAATATTTCAAATGAAAACACGTGTCACTTCAGAGTAATGATTATAGCTGCCAAGCCAAGGCAGCTGGAAACGAGGATGGCACTCATCAACGCCCTATTATTTATTCAAGGCGCCATGTCCGATTCCGAAAGAACTAAATAGTATTTTAATTTGCTCGCAATTTCGATTTTATTTGACAGACAGTAATTTACCAGAACACTTGTCTGTCACTCTGTGCAACTGACATTAATCGCCGTTCCAAAGCATCGGTAAACACTGTGCTTTCATCGTCCCCTTACTCCGCATTTGCCTTACCTTTACGTATCAAACTCTCCTTGGCATACTTTTCCTTTATTTTTTCAAGCGGAAGAAAATTGTTATAACTGGGAGTTACATAAGAGTGATTGACAAGAAGCTAAAACACTTTTTAATGCATTCTTCCTCTAGTATCATCATCCTTAAGGAGACCAGCTTATTTCACAGGCCATTTGTGCAAAATAAATAGAATAAAAACTGGATATGTCACCAAACTCTTCGTATGTAGATGGGTAATACGTATGTATACCGAAGAGCACGCCTGAGAAACTTTTAATTAATAATTATACATTCATCAGGCTCCAGCTCAATTACTTGTTAGCGGGAGTATATGTATTGTATCGATGAATGGTAATTAATTACATTGAGCCACTTTACAGAGGTAGAATGCCATTTAACGGGGTTACTATTACGATCAAACGGAAACAACGAGAGAAGAGTAAGTATGCTTAACGATGTATCCAATTACAAGCTTTAAAGAGTTCTCTTCGTACCCGTCACTGACAAGTGCGTTGAACAAAGCCGTGTGTATTCGAAGCCAGTCACACTTAAACTCACGTGTAATTGAATTACACTCGGTTGAAGAGCGTGTGTATTCGATGAACGTATTCGTGGCCGAATGGTAGCGGTGAACAGAGATAAAAATCGCGTGGAACATTGTCGTCGCGCGAGCAACATTACACCTGCACGCAGAAAATTATTTTTATTATTCCACCACCCAGAATTCGTACACAAAGCCACAATATTAGATTCCAGAAAGGGCAGCTGAAATTTGGTGGCGGGGAAACTAACTCTATAAGCGTGTTGTACCTTGCACGTGAGTGTTTCAATTGAGGAATGCAAAACGCACTTTCAAAGGGCACGTAGGGTTTGTTCTAATCTCTGTTTGGTGCTGCTAAGTTGAAACGCTGATATGCAATGCCTAAATAGTAGCTTTACTGCTCTAAATGAACTCTACGATCGATACCTAATGGAAGTTTAATCACAAGGCTTGTGAGATCTGGCGGGGGCGATTCAGGACTTGTAGGATTCTATAGAAGGTGACTTCGGACTGATGGGATACGATGCAGGTGATCCCGGTCTCAGGAGACTTGATGCAAACGATAATGGACTCGTGATACCCAATAGAGGCAATGTACAGGTTGTAACTTCGATAGATTTGGATCCAAGTTCATTCAGATGATTCATGGTGTAGGGTATGGATGACTGTGAACTCTCAGAGTGTAATATAGATTGCCCAGGATTCCTTGGTCGTGATAAAGATGACCCACCACGTGGGAAATATGTGAGAAAGGATGCAAAAATGGTAGGATCTAATGAAAGGTTAGTCAGGATTCTTCGGGTAGGTACAGTAAAGTAGTTCTAGGTTTTCATGAAGCATGATAGAAGCAGACCGAGGTTCGTGAGGTGGTAGAGAAGATTCATGGCTTATGGAGATGATTTACAAATTGTGGTGTGAAAGCTTGGTAAAAAAAGGGTGCAAAATTCGTGGGATCTGATGGAACATCTACATGTAGAAGACCTATAGATCTCTAGAAAATAGATCTCGGTCTTTCGGAAGTCTGGTGGAAACGCCCAAAGCTCAGGGGGCATGATAGAGAGGATTTAGGAATTATGGATCATAGTACAGTCAAAAAGGATATTTGAATAATTAAAATGCAATCAACTAGCAGTCTTAAAATATGGTTCTGATCACTTCATTTGGGGGGAGGGGGTACAGAAGATTATTAAAGATTATATACATTTAATGCACACATTTGAAGTACCACGCAGTTCGATTTAGAGATCCCTATCCACCGTGACATGAAATATTATTTTTCCTTTGTTAAAAGTCCGCCAGACTAGTTTCGCGAGAATCGACACAAGCTCCCTTGACCCAAAACAATATCGGCTCCTCTTCTCTTAGATTGGTATGACGTTCTGAAATGCAGAAGTTTCTAGGAAACTTACAAATCCGGTTAGCAAAGGAAACGAAATCAAGCTAAGTAACAGATCAGAAATCTTTAAGTAACGAAACGTTCTTTTCCACCTTTCCTCCCGATATAACCGGGATTTCGAAATTGCTTTGAAAGTTCGTTCAAAGCCCTTTAGATAATCTCTATTCAAACTCCTCCTCCCTCTCCTTTTTCTTTTATGTTTGTACTTCTTTCATATAGCAGCTACCCAGTATTGTCCTCAACGCTCTATCGATCTGTGCATAGGTAGTGTTAGAATCCTAAGTGTGAAATATCATAGATCAGTTATACGTTGACAACTTTTTTCTAAACAGCACCGTTTACAATTTAATATTAAGATGAATCGATCTAGTGGGACATAAACGATCTAAAATGGAAGATGCACGAAGTTCGGATCGCCAATTTCATTCAACGTTTACGCATCGTTAGTATACGCAACATATAAGAATCTATCAAACACATAGGACGCGGTACACAATATTTTGTGAGAAAATCGAGTTGAGTGGGGAGAGCATAACCATACCTTCACCAATGGAATGAGTAAATTTATACTGTGTACGAATTTGAACTTTTTAAATAGTAAGTATGGTGATGAGTAATTTGTCTTGGACGAAATTGCTACGAAGCTCTCAGCAAGGAGTTACCTTAGCGACTAACAAACACTTGTAGAAACAATGTTTTCAGGCCAAAGAAGTCAATTTTTCTTTAAAAATGAATTGTTTTTGTTTGAAGAGCCGTCATCTTGTTAATTTTTTTTTTTGATGACTGAGGTATCGATCACAGTGACACTTCCAAGGTCGAAAATAAGCTTTGGTTTTTTAATTTTCGATGACGAAGATACCCGCTACACTTTCTTATGAAGGCTTGCGCCATCGACTATAACTCTCAAGATTTTTCAAACATACCTGAATATGCAGGCAAAACACATAGGTACAGTATAAAATAGTTTTCGTGAAATAAATTCGCGAGCACAGCATTGAAAACGGGCAGTCAAACTAGGGCACCCGTTAAGTGCGTAAATCTACATACACCAAATCAGATTGGTGATAAAAACACCAATAAAAAGATACTTAAAATTGAAATCAGTTCTACATAGGAGAAGATCTCGCGTATGGGGCCAGTAAAGTTTTTAAATGTACAAAAATTACGTACTTTGTCAGATCCCAGAAAGTCCTTTGTTTATTAAGGAGCCTGTACTTATCCAAGTTATCCAGTTCACATTGACGCGAACTTCAACAGATAAACAAAAAGAAAAACGACCTCAAATCTCCCACTGTCTCCGTTATCTACGTCCTACAAACAGTCAACGACTTGTCACAATCTTTCAAGACCCCGGAAGGACCACCGAAAAGCCTCTGAAAATCGGTTGCCCGCGAAAAGCAGAAATGTCGTCAGCCATTAAAAGCATCTTCTTGCCCGAAAGCATTTGTCCGACACACCCGAGGCAACAATTACTCAAGCCCCGAGAACAGACTCAGACCCGTCACGTTAATTCACTCCGCGGCTGCCTTCTTTCTCCAACTTTCGTCTGATGTCAGGCTGACATCGCGAAAGCGGGCAACACGGGGGCAGAAAGTTAGGACGCACGCGAGATCGATTCGCCCGCGAAAGCGATCGCGTACGAATTCCAGGCACGGGTCGAATGGTCGCGTGGAACTATTTCCGCATCGTGCCGTTGTTTCACGCACGAGACACTCGACTCAGCCTTGACAAACCCGACCCGGGGCAACAAGTGTTTCTCGAATTGCAAAGTCGTTGGGCTTGCACGAACGAAGATTTCACACTTTTTAACGGCTCCCCTCCCCCCCGTTCCGCGGCCATCGATCTCGCGCTCCTAGAGAGCGATTGATGCTCCCTGTTGTACATGGCACGGTTTTATGCTCGCTCATAAAAAAGTTTCCTCCGGCGTGTGCCCGTTCAATTGTCTGCCAACCACTCTCTGCTCTTCTCACCCGCCCGTTCGCCGTCGCGTTCTCGCGATATTAAGCGATATTCAACAAGTCTTCGGGGCATGCGTGAACGATTACGAAGTCTCTTCTGCTGAGGGAACTCGGTAATTGTGTGGAAGTTACCGTGACTACAGCAAGTGGGACTAAGGTGCTGGAAATATTTTTCGAAGCACCCCCAAATCTACGACCTATGAAACAATCTTCTAATAAAGTAGTTGGTTACAATAAGAACTTATTACTTTAGAAGGTATTTATTAAAGTATTTAAGGGTAAGCATGGCTTTAAACAGTACAATTTTGAACTCGCTGGAACGTCTTCGTCCATTTTCTGAATAGTAAATCTTGATGAAAGAAATACGAAAGTCTTAGTTTCAACTAAGGAGTTTCCTGTTGTAATATACGACCGTCCCGTTGCTTGTGGAGAAATTATTTTCAACTGCCGCACTAGAGTATGTAACTAGTAGGTATAAGCATCTCGAATTACGAACCAAGAAAATAGGGTTTGAATTGTGCAAGGGGTAGTTTTTACTTTTTTCCTTTTCTTTGCAGTTTCGGGATTATAGTGGCTAATCAAAATTGCATCATTTTCAGTTCAATATCTGAATAAAAAAATTTAAATACTCGTTACATATCCGGTGGGCCAAATAAAGTATTACAAGCTGTATTCTTCCAAACCCTTGCAGATATCGACTTCAATCATTTTACAGTACATGGGACAAGGGGGGCTTCTTTGTCATAACTTATATTTACATCTCTGCCTTTCTATAAGTTTATACCATTAATATATTACACTCAAAGTAAACCAATTTCACGCAGACTGGATTTAAAAGATTCACCCTCTACTACAACCACAGACAAATTCGCCGAAAGTGGATTAATACCCAAAATTTCAAGGGCATAAATTCGCAACAGATTTATTTATCGAATTCCCATCAACCCAAATGTTTCAATACATCCGCAAAAGTCATAACCATTAATTTTCTACACCTCATATAATAATAACTAACATCAATATCGCAACGGTCACGCTGCGAAAAGAATGTGAGCGTTTAAAGGTACGTGCAAGGTTTTCGAATGCCTGCGACGTCATTACGATAATATTCGTGTCTGGCGATTTGGAAGTAAAGAAGGGGCGGCACACAATGAGGGAAATAGGCATGCAGCCGAATCGAGGATCAATTGAGCGACATTCAATATTCGACGAATCCTCGGTGTTCCTTTTGCGCAGAAGAGGAACTGGGACACTGCTATATGGGCATATGAAGCTTTTACACGCGAGGTTCACCCGCAACAAAAATTTGTTGCAGAGACACAGCGTCCCTTTACGTAACGCTTTTCGTGAAATAACGAGATATTTCTCGGTGCTCCGGAGGAGGAAAATACGAAGGAAAAGTCTTTGCGGAGGATATAAATTGTCGTGGATTCGTAACGGAAGACGGGACCCCCTTGACGTTTTTAAAATTTCTGCAAGACACGAGAAGCGTTGTCGTTCCTCGGAAGCTTTGGCCACTGAGCATGACACTTTCTTCGCGAACCGAATATGATGTTGAAAAATGCGAAACACAATGGTGCTGTTGAGGATTTAAAAACGAGTACCTACCTTCAAAATGAATGGATAAGTAAATTTTGAAATTTTATGACTGTGTTGGGTTGGTGAGAAATAAATGATCGCTCAGCGTTCTTGTACTATTTGATATGGTAAAGTTCAGACATAATTTACATATATATATATATATCAATCAAAATAACATCCATTGCAGTTTATACATTATTCCGGACTAGTCACACGATCATTTATGCCTCTTTTAAATAATTCTGAAGTTATAGATTCGGCGCGAAAATGTATTGTCAGTGAAACTATATGGTAAAACAACAGCGTCGCGTTGAGCACATTAACACATTGTAAAATTGCATAACGTGTTAAACTAAATTGTCAGAGTTAACGCTGTATACACGCGACGTAATTCATTTATTTCCCACCTGAAACTTCTAAACTGACGAAACACTGGTCGAGCAGCTATGACGTACACACGCCACATACCTTTGACTACACGACATCGTTTATCACTTAAAATTAACTCAAGCTGACTGCTGCTTTCATTGACAAAAGATGTGGGTGAAAGGTCTGTCCACATCTTCTGAATCGCAAAAGACTGTCAGAAAGCATCTAAACTTAGAATGCTCTGCAGCATCCATTAATAGTTATCGAGAAATCTAACGTGAATCAAAATCTTATTGTACACATCTGTGATCGCATTTATTTATTAGATGAGACCTTATTTATCAGTTTAGATGAAGGTTTAATGAAGCTGCAAGAAAGGCTCTATGAGTCACCAATATGACGGCATTAAGAATGATAAACATCGGTTTACACTTGCAAAAAGAGAACCTAGAAATAACACGTTCTTTTCAGTATAGCAGCAAATTTACAATGGGAATCAATAAAGGAAGAAAATACGAAGGCATCGGTCGTAATACAAGTTACAGGGAAATTCCGGGAAATTGTAGTCACATGTTTTTGTTAGTTACACTCGTTTCACGAACCCGGCGCGATTTACCGAAACTAAGTAGTATTTACAACTCAATCTAACGCGCAGGATTTTGTCTTTTGACTACTATCTCCCGACTGCCTCCCACAAGGATTCTCTTCTCGATTATTCTACAGCCACGAGTTATGTAGGGGGTCAGGATTCAGAACCCCGCTTTCCCATCGAGTATGTTGGTCTTTACTGGTGGCGTCCAGTTCGTCGCGCTAAATTCTGGATACTTTTTTCTGGTCTCGTGCCACTGATAAATCTGCCCCTGAATAATGGTAATGAAGTGTGATCTAAGAGAAAGGTTGAAGGGTGTGCGGTATACAGTATTCATAAGTCAGATATGGCATCTGAGTCAGTATTCATAAGGAGATAGAGATTTGAATTTAGAGCCTGGAATATGGAGACTAGGACCTATGTCGAAGTTAGAATATAGGAGCTTAAAGACTTAGATGCTATAAAGTGCAATCTTGAAGCTGGAGCTCTGAAAGCCAGAGAGCCAGAGGGCAGAAGATAGAGAGGAGGGAAGCTAAAGGTAATAAGCTAGGACCTACAAGTTGTAACTAGGTGTTTAGCGCCTATAGTCCAGAATTCCTATGAATGTTATAAATTGTAGGTCCTACGACCCAAAACCCAAAACCCAAAACAGCATTCTGAGCCCAGAACATAGAACCAAGTATCCATAATCCAAACCCTAGTACCAAGTACATAGGGTAAATCCGGGAGACGCGATCGGGCCGGAGAGTTGGTCGAGTCGCTATATTTCACACTTTATACGTATAAACGCGTTAAAGTGCAGACCAATTACTTCTCTAGAAGCCAAACAATTGAATGAATAGCGTCACTTCGGTTCCTTCTGTTTTTTTCTAGATTTACAGGCTATAAAAGGTAAACGGAGGTTACATTTAACCTCTTTTGTCAAACAACGGTGTACAGAATCGTATTTAAAATATACTTCTAAGTTTATTTTCTTTTAATGTTTGAGAATAATAAGATAGTAGAGATATTGGGGGACAATGCAGCCAAAGTATTTAGCCATATTAACTCTTCCTCTCAAAACTAACGAGGAGACCATATCTCGCTGTAGAAAGGAGAGATGGTCGTGTTATGATTTTTTTTATTATTTTTATTTATATTTTTATTTTTTATCATTATTTTATTATTATTATTGTTTATTTATTTGATTTATTCACTTTTGTATTCATTTGCCTTGATAATCGCCGGTAGGTAGTTGGTTTTATCTTTGATGTGTTCTGTACTTGTTTAGCGTAAACAAATTAAATATCAATGAATCTGTAGTTGTATTCACTCATAAATAATTTTGCTTTCTTCTTTGTTATTTTTCCATGAATAATTATGTGAGTGGTCTCTGCCAACGACGAAAACCATTTCTCCCGGCACCTCGGGAGAGGTGGTCAGATGTCATGACTTCAGTTTTCAACCCGATTTACAGTAAATATTGTCATAAAGCAAATATCGACCAGTTTTTCTGAATCAGCATAAAATTCTGAACATATTAGGTTTGTTCTGGTAAAATAAGTAATATCTGTATTAGTTTGAATAGACATTTTATATTAGGTCGACCGCGTCTCCCGGATTTACCCTAAATGCCAAATCTCAAAATCTTGAAACCAAAGTCTACACCCATGTATGTATCTGGGCATTCGAGCTCAGAATCTAGAACTGAGAGCATAAAAGTTCATCATCGCTAACTACTCATTGAATTTGTCAAATAAAAGTACCAAAAGTTTGCTACCCTTATTTAGACACTTGTCTCCCCTCGATATTAAGAGGCTCCCACGGCAAACAGACACAGGCACTCCAGATTAAGAAAGATTAAAATCATCATGGCCACGAGGGAGAGCGATCCAGAAACCCATGTTGGCTGTGTACACACAGCTCCCCCTGCAAGCGTGTGTACGTGTGCCCTCGCGACTGCCTGTGGTATGCGGATGGCGCGAGCGCCGTACGAACAGGGCTATCGACCCTTTCTACTTCCAGCCAGAAGCCACGCGGTCTGCTCCGTTCTGGCTTTCTCCGCCACGGCGAATTTACCCATGAATATATCCAGCTGGATTCAGGATTACCGTATTACATCACAGTGCTATCCTAATGACGGTTTTTATCCATCCTAGCTGGTGCATTCATTGGAAAATTCAAAGGTCGGGCACTGAGAATTCACTCGCCCGTGTCGTTGCAGTTTCACGGTAATGACGAATCCTGAATCGTACAGCCGATTCCTGTTAACTTTCGACGTCCTCGTTCGAAGATTTCACTTGGAGCTCGTTCGGGAGCTCGTGTCATTTATTATCGAAGCTTCAACGTGTGTTGGTGAGATTTTTTAGTATTCTTGTGGACTTCTTTTTGGGAATTAAATTTTAGGATTCTCTTGGACTGCGTGGATTTGATACGTGGTAGTACATAACATCAGGATTTCAAGTTTGGTTTGTCAATTGGGTGGTTTTTTGAAACTTCAGAAATGCTTCCTTTCAGTGTCATTCATATTGTATAGTTAATATTATCGTAGTATATAATACATAATACATATTTTTGAGACGAACTTATAGGTGATTAAGATTATAACATATACAAAATTGTAGAGAATAATAAATTTTTTTAAAATTTTTTTACTTCCCCAGAATATGTATATTTGGGTGTATTATACGTATATTTGTATTAATCTTCATTATTAATAAAAATGTCTCCTATTATTATAATACCACTAATCACGGGTCATCTTGTGCAAAAACATTACATCATGTGGATTAAACAATGACGTAGGTCGTAGACGTTTGTATTAACTTTCTGTACGAATGCATAGCAAAATGGCGTTTGCACATTCAGTCGAAACAAGAAATTTTCAATTATTTATATTCGACTGAACAGAAAATTGAATCCGCAGCAGGCAATTGTGTCAAAGTAAATACAGAAAATGCCTGTCACCATGAGGAAACAAAGAGACAATAAATTTTATTCTCGGAAATATAATGTCGCATACGATACTCTGTTATTTACTCTTGCATAGCCACTTGTGGATTCAACGTTGATCGCGTGAACGATTCACGCAGTATGGTCGTATCGCGAAATGTCGCAATTGTTTAGATCGTAAATTGATTTCGGCAGTTAGCGATACAGGGTACACACGTTTACATGCATTTCCACTTTTGTCATTCAAATTACTGTTGATTTAAATGGGTACCTGTATATCACAATCAGCCACGCTAATAATACTGAACAAATGCTTTTATATGTTATCTCGAATTTCAAATAAACTCCGCTGCTATGTTACTTAGCCGGACGACAACTTGTACAATGGTTAAATTATAGCAGAAAGACAATGCCACATAAATTTATTCCACTGAAGTATCTGCTATGGATGTTTTTATGAAACGAGATTTTTAACAGTTGAAAAAAAGCTATTTGACCTGTTACTGTGAATTCTTAGGTCTAGCTATCCAAATGGAAGAGGCAATTCACGCAATTCTCATGTTAGTGCACCGCCAGATTGTTATAAACAGATGCGTAACATTTGAAGTCAGAAAGAAATTCAGTTTCCTCAATCAGCAACGATAACATTCATTCTCTGTTATTGTACGAGATTGGAAAGAATAATCTCTGAATTATAGAACCCTCGACCCTTACATGATCCCTTTGTTAATGAATCGGGGCCTAAATCTCCTGGAGATTAAATTGAGTAAAGTGTCGGAAAAAGCATTCCCGTCGACGAAGTTTTAATCACTAATTATCTTTTAATGGCCACCTAAAGTAAAGTGGGGATCTTGACGTCTACCTCTACGTAACTCGGCGTGTGTCATCTTAAAATCAAATTAGAATAGAGAGGAAAAATTTTACAGAGAGCGCCAATTTCATTGCTATTTTCATGCACGAAGTATTTACATGGAAACCCATTTAGGTCTCGAAATAGCAAATTTGTTGAATTGTATGCGCGTATATAGAAGATAAGGGGTGTTCCAACCCTTCAAATTCATATTGAGAACAAATACAAAAATACTTATCCCTTACAGCTGAATGTTTACCTCGTCACTAGACATTATATCAAGGTGAATGAAATTAATGCTGAGCAATTAGATAATGACCTCTCTCGGATTGCAAAAAGACGGCCACAGCTGAGTGTGCATACCTACCTACGGCGAAGAAGGAAGGTTGCGGCAAGCTTGCACAGCTCTGGCTTTTCTGGACGATAACAAAAAAGGTGTGAACAACTGTGTGGTCAGATGGCAAAACCTGTTATATCCTGTTTTCCTGATTTTAGAGGTTAGCCATTTTAAAAATTCATTTTCATTTTTTAGTCATTTAATATGAAATTTTAATCAAAATATTAACTGAACATGGAAATAGTAACTTACGTAAGGAAATTAATAATAGTAAGTATTTTTTACGGAAAGTTGTGAATTTTTTTATAAATTTTCATTAATTTCATCATTGAAATCTTCCAGTTCGTTGAATTTAACTTCGCTTTTTTCTAAACTACATAGCGTAGAGATGTCATATTTTACAAGCATTCAGATTTCATTTAAACACACATGAAAAAGTTTGCCATCACTTTGCTATCACAGTTTGCCACCAGACCATAGAACTAGTTCCAGAGAAAAATGGAGAAAAAATTTCGTGACAATTTTCACACGCGTGAAAAAAACAGGGGCGTAGATGTGTACAAAAAAGGCTGTACACAGTTGTGCACGCTTGAAGCAAAAAAAATGGGAGGCCGAGGCTGAATCGTGGTGGTCTTTTTTGTTATCCGCACTCCATATAGCGAGAACAAAAAGGTGAGAACAAGCAGTTTTAGGAAAAGCAGGAATGCAGTTTTACACGCTTGCAAAAAGGACGAGCATACCCACAAACTCGTGCAAGAAAGAACAACGGAGTTGTAAGTGCGTGAAAAAGACAACGAAGGTGTCAGGGTGGATTTGAAAAAAGCTATCAATTTAGCTTGAATCTACTCGACCTGCTGGCTTATTATTGTTCGATAAATTGCGAAAGCGTGAACTGCCAATTACAGAAAAAGAGGGGCAGAGTCTTCTGTTAGATGCGTGGAAGACAGACGAGTAAAGTTGATGAACGATGTTGCCCGCTCGGAATGATTTTTGATATTGTAGGATATTTATCGTGGAAAATGAAACGATACATGATGCGTTGCGACGGGTATATTCTTTGATAGAGAATAAAAATAGAGAACGTTTAAAGTGAGTCTGTGTCCCAGTGGAGAAAATAGGAATAACGCAGTCTTCCAGGGGATGTTATCAAAATATTCTGACATTCTTGTAAAATTTCTAGCGCCTGGCACGATGGCTACGAATACTGGTAGATTGTAGTAAATACGTTTTCCCCAGCATCGTTTATTTTACAGAGATAGAGAAAGCATGGAGAAAAGAAAGGGGCTGGCACAGTAAGGAAAGCAATATTCGCAACTAATGTACTAAAAAGTAACCAGTAGGTATAATCAAAATCTTATCTGATTTGCCAATCCAGCAATAGTACCTAGCTACGCAAAAATTCACGATATTCGTAAAAAGAAACAGGCTAGAGACATGTTCTCAAACAAGACTGTCTGGATTTTCGAAACGATTTTGGCAGATTTTCAAAGTCGTTTTCTTAGAAACCAAATCCATTTGCCATCTCGACCATACTTACTTTGCAAATCTGTCACTTGTTTCATTATGAAAATATCAACGGGAAATTATAAATCCAACAATAGCAATAAAGCGTAAGCGATTCTTTACAGAAAACAGGAGTACTAAGTCTTATAGGGAACATTATTCTAGACATGCTATTAACCTTCGTTATAATCGAAGAGCCGTTGGAACAGGCAATGAACCATCGCTTTTGTCATAACGCATGAGCAGATTAATAAAAACGGAGCACTATTTACTGTTTCGCGCTTTGAATATAGAAAGTCGGGGGTGGTGGACCCGATTTGCTTGTGACGCGAGTACACAAAAGCGCAGAATATGTCCGATCTCCGTTCCATTCCGTTACATCCCGATCCATTCCATTCTATTTCCATTTCGTCGATGCATGATGGTGGCATTACTGGCCTGCACGCGTCGCGTTGCAATTATTCAAGCTCGATTGGACAGTGTGTCCAGAACGCTACCATCCACTGGCATTACGACACTCGACGCCTGTCTGAACGAATTAGCATCGTTTGTCGCGAAGCCTTAATTGCTCATTAATCCATCCTGGGATCCAATTAAATTTTAATGGGGACCAATGTCTCCGCGACAGGTGAAACTGATCGTCAATCGATGTGCTTCTCTCAAAAGGCTCGAGGTCCAATGGTTTTATGGGCCTTGGAAGCTCAAAATAACAAAAAAAAAAGAAGAAAATACTTTTCGAAGGTGTTTAGTCTGTTTTTCAGAGAGGTAGGTAGGTACTTTTAGGTTTTGGAGTGCAATGTGCGCCTGGGGATCTTTACTACTAACAAAATTAGTGTTTTTTTTTGTGTAAAATTTTCATCAAACGCCTACTTCGTCAAACTGTTAAACATCGAACACTGAATGAAACTTTACTCACCTATTGACAGTTTACCCCGTGTGAGGCACGGGCAGAGCGTCAAGTACCTAACAGTTTATCCCGTGTAAGGTACGGACAGACGAACAAGAAAAAAGAAAAATTTACCACTCGTAAAACATGTTTTTTTTTAACTCTGTCGCATAAACGGAAATATTTTAGAACCGAAGAACAATATACATTTTTTTTACCGGGGGTTAAAATTTTACTACACTTGCAAAGGGGTAACTTTTATAAATTGTACTTTGCTAAATTCTTTTCATAATTTTTCTTTGATATACAAAGTGATTCAGTTAATATTGTCACCTGAGATAACTCGTTTGTTATTTATTATATGAAAAAACGTTTGTATCACTTTGACTACATGGATACAGTAGAAGATATCATAATGGAAGTTTCTCAAATAGCATAATTTATAGTTACTATTTCTCAGGAATGAATTATATACCTAATTGCAAAGAATATAATAAACTTAAGTGGAATAGCTTCTTCTGGGCCATCGTGAAATATGGCTTCTTAAAGTATCCAAATCTAAAGTGGAATTCTGCAGGTGACTTTCCAAAATAGTGCAGTTCCCGATACAGTGGCAAGCGGTAAGATGCCAGGGCTGACACAACAATTGAAATCGTCTTTATAAAAGGAGAATTGCAGCACAGAATGGGCGATATTAACCAGTGATTTATACAATTGCAGGGACGAACGGTAGCAAGAACTTTTGCAGAGATCAAATAAAGGTTTGGTCTACACCTGTCACAGAATAGTGAGCTCAACATTCAGTTGCCACATTCTGTTGCTTTTCAGACGCCACTGTGCTAGGTACTGTCTCTTCAAAGTGATCCACTTTTAATGTATCGAGTTAGCAGTTACAAAAATGAAAGTCACTTTCTTTTCTCGCAATGGATCTCTGTAAACAGAACTTCAATTCGAGCAACAAGTTTCCTCCTCGACTTTATTTCTCTTCCTTCAAACACTTTCTAACATAACAGATACCTTTTTTTTTGTACAGCAACATTTTGTACAGCAAGTAAAAAATTTGGAATTCATTAATTTTATTCAGTATTATTAAACTTGAAGAAATTACTAATAAATTATACTTTAGACTTCTTATAATCCAATTCGATTATAAAAGTCTATTCGTTTGCCACAGCAGTGGCAAAGTATATCTAGAAAACTGGCGGTCCTTGTCACAGAGGAAAATAATTAACGCAGCCCACAAATTGAACGATTGAAATTCGCGATAGGAGGTGCAAGCCGCTAATCACGGTCCGCTGAGCGAAATGTGGTAATGAGGACGTGCAATTCTACGCGAAACGGACTGTTTAGAAGCAGCATTACGTTCCATCTACAATAACGAAAACAACTGCGAACCGTATGTGTGCGAATGTCACATACAGTAATTATACGGTCGCAATTGTGTTGTGCAATACGCCGCTTACATGTGACACTACTAGTGCACTCAAATCGCCGTAACAACATTATGTAACTCTGAATACTGTAGAGTATATCGTAGATTACATTGCGGAAACAAATATAGTTATTTGTTTTAATAAATAAACACACGTCAGAGAAATCGAAACTGAATTCAAACATTTGCGAATATTTTCATAGATTATCTTCTAAACTAATTTAATGAGAATTTAACATCTGAACATGTGGATTGGCAACGTCGTGCATATTTTAGACATTGTATGTAAGGTATATTGAATAATATTTAGCAACACCATTGAATAGTTGAAGTAGATAATCACGTGGAAGATGTAACACTATCTTTCAAAAGATAAAAATGTATAAAACAGACTATACCGTTAAGGAAATAGTTTCTCATCATTTTAGAGAATTTCTCGCTTTTATATTGATCTTTAACGTAATAAAATCCTAAATCATAGAGTTTTTTATACTAAAAGATGAATTTATGTTTAAACTTTAAGAAAAAATTCAAAAAAGTTGAAAGTAAGTATAATGTAATTATTTATAAGCTATGGAATAATAAGGTGACTGGAAACTAGTTTTTGTTCATCTAAAATACACGGAAACTAACTTTTGATAATGTGATCTCTTACTTCGATCAGTAAGAGATGGCTTCCAACAAGGGCTTCCTGCAAGCGTATTACCTTACACACTTATTTTCACGAACACTCGCGATACTAACTGCTTTCACATACAACACAAATATTTTTGAACTGTTAATTTTTATTTTAGATATTATGTCAAACAATTATTCGTTGACATAAGCTTTAAAGAACGATTTAATTCATGAGCTGATAAAAAATCAATTTAATTTAAAAAATAATCACCAATCACAAAATTGTCTCGCGTGAAAAGGCCCTTATTGCACACTCGTTCCATTCATTAAAACTCGAAGCAGAAACGTTTTCAGGCATACTTCATACGAGCGTTGTTCCGCGTTCCCTTGCACACATTCCCAAAGTTTCGGGACAATCATTTTGATATATTCCGTAGAAACTAACTTTGCAGCGCGTTTCTAATTGTAGTTTTGGGACGCCGAAATGTCCTCGAGGAAATGTCCTCTTATCCGGCTTTCAGCGTAACACGGATATGTACTTTTAAGTAGAATTCAGGTGTTACTTCCGATACTTGGATATCCAGGCCGGTTTGAGTTTCGAATTTAAGTAAGAGGCTTAGTTTATATCGCCGTGAAACGCGAGCGTCGTTCCTTCAGACATGCACACGTAGGCACGCCTCCACATGTGCGCGCTTGACTTTGAATAAAGTCTTTATCTCACGCTGTGCCGAGTAAATGGTGCACGTTTCGCTTTTCAAGCTGTGTCCTTTGAAAAGAGATCTTCCATTCAGCTAAATGATATTTATTCGCGAAAGAAAGTTCGGGGAACGGAGTTTCTGAGAACGTTTAAATTGCGAAACTGTGTAAAGTAAATGATGATAGCGTTAAGGCCCCGATATCAGTGACACTGGGCTTGAGTAATAGTATTGCAGTCGAAATCCCGAGAAAAAGCTAGAGTATCGTACGTACAATTCTTCTGCTGCAAAGTAAAACTGAGTATTGCATTTGTATAAAAGATTTCTATAATAGAAAGCTGAGTTTATATGAAGGTTTATGGAGATAAATCACGCGGGATTTAATGCAGCTACAAATCATAAAGCTGGCATTAAACGTCATACATCTTCATTTCGTAAGGACGTTCTATACCTACAATATATGCCACAGATAATATTTCCTCGACCATTTGTAAGTTAAGATTTCAACTAAAAATGCACTGACATGTTTATATCAAAATTGCATTGACTATTAATAATGATTATCTGCAGTATGACATATCTTGGTAACTTTGTACAATGCCATTATACTTAACATTTTACCTAACCCTTCCACCAACGTCCACTTCAGTTCAAAATTCTTCCCTAATTTGAAATTAGTAATTAGTAATTTCCTCTAAGAGAACGCCGCTAAGAAAAAGGGGCACTTGAACGAAAACTCCCGCGCAATGCATCCTCCAGAAAATACTTTGCACCCAAAATCGTTGCACGTGCTCTTCAGCAACAGTGAATCAGCAAAAGTCCCAGAACACAATGCGAAGAGAAGGGTGCCGCAGATTTTCCAGCGCACAAGCAAAAGGGTGAAGAAACTCGGTGAACGCGTTATTACTCGGATTATAGTCTGATGCGAGGGGGGGGGGGGTAAAAATAAAGCCTTGCCCTTGCAGCCTATAATCTCGTTTAAAGCGGGGGTCGCTGACGAAAGCAAACATTACTTCCGCGCAAACGATGTTAACCGAGCAAACTGTGCGTTGTTTGTCCCGTAATGGCGTTGCAACGATTAACAAATATCGTTCGATTGTGCGAGTTACGGGACTCCCTTCAGGTGTGTCCACTTGCCGAGGATCGACGGGCCTCGTCTTCGAGGCCGGGTCGATCGACTGTGCTGATCAATGAGGAGAAGAGGGGCCGGAAGAAACAAACGGAATGGAGACGCTCGTCGAGGCGATTCGTGTTGCTCGCGAGACTCGACCGGCACGTCTTTTTGCACGTCGTCACGAACGTGCAACAGGTAAATGGTAATACACTAAGATCGCATGCCGCAATTAATTTTTTAATGCCCGGCGGCTCGTGACCTCGACTTTTCTGGTGCTCGCGAGGAGACGCGCGTCTCGGCCCGCGAAAACGACGGAGACCACGCAGCGACGCGTTCCTGGGGCGCGTTAAATGGATTGCGCCGACGAATACATTCGCGGGTGGTATACATTGAGAGTCATGGCTCATAGGAAAGAGGAGCGAGTGTCCTTTCTGAGCGTCGGAAGTGCTGTGACTGGACACGTCCGTTTTCGGGCGATTCGTACGGCTGTTGGTCGAGGATATTGTGTGAGAACGATTCTACGCGGTCATTTATAAAATTTATGTCTCCATGTGGTCGAATTAACTTGAAGTACTTGCTTGAGTGATGCGAATAGATATTCGGAAATCGACGAAAATGATCCACGGGAGCAGATTAGGGAAATTTCTTTTTATAATTGTATCTGTGATTTGCAGTTCCTGAATGGTGCATTTAATTCTGTTTCATTAGAAGTGTCACTTATTTGGATATTTCATTTGGAAGAAGTTTCTATGTATAATGTAAGATTTTCTGTCTTTGTGTTTTACCTTTTTCAAAATTCCAAGTAACTAACAATTTGTATACGAAAGTATTTAATCGATGAACTTAAGATTACTGTCATTTTTTAAAGTGGAAAGGTATATTTTCAGAGAGGAAATTTGGATGCTTTATTTTATTTACGGCCCATTCGTTATTGTGCGTTTAAAAGGAAATGGTAGAAAATTATATATGAATTTGATTACTTGTGTGTAATTTACTGAAAGCTAGTGTATTCCTAAGCCAAGAGTTTAATGAAAATTCATTTTTCGATGAATGAATGTATCGATACAGTATAAAGCCAGATAATGGAAATTGATATTATACCTAAATTCACACGAGGACTCTGTGAACTGGAAGAGCTTCCAGAGAATTTAATAAAAATCGAACTGCAGTGCCTATGTATAGGAAGCTAATGAAAGCAGAGTGAACCGAAAATCGAGAAATCTGGCAAAACGCATATGAAACGAATAATATCGAGGTTCTCGTAATTTTATCGCTGCAGTAATACAGTATTCCTGGCAAATCCAATAGCTACTGTATCGACTAAAGACTGTTAGGACTCGGTTAAGAGGAATTAAATCACTAAACTGTACAGTTGTACAAAAGGAGCAGTAAGTCCTAAAAGTATGCAATGTAGGATGGCGAAAATATTATTAAAAATAGACTCATATTTGTATTACACTGCGAATACGTAAAATACATAAAATAAACATTTCGATTATACTAACAGTAATTTTCTTTGACGAGTCGAATCCACTAGTCATAAGTACACAAGTATTCTTAAAAGAAGTTTCACTGTACTAAGTTATTATTCTTTATTCCTTATACCGCACTGAAACACAAGCTCGTTTTCGTCCAGCGATACACCATGCTTCTTTCACTTATTCTCGCGTATACCCATAGTTTATTTCCCCTCTTTACGATATCACCCTCTATGTCAAGGGTAGAATACATTGAAACGGTCGTTAAAAATGATAAAATTCGAGGGAATCCCTTACCTTATGGTGGATAAGCGATATGTTGTTTGGAATGCGGAATGATACACTTCAGTCTTCTGTGCGTATACGTCAGCAGCGTGTGGCAGCACAAAGGTGTTGAGCTTCCTCTCGATTCGGCAACGCAGAAGGTCATCACTTCGTGCAACACCATTGCAATTGACTTGCTTCACTAGCGAACTCCTCACCGAACGATTATACAGAGTCACGGCGTCCGATCGAGCCCCGCAATCGATTGTTAGCATGCGAACACTTGCGTGGATCGCGTTGTTTCTCACGTGAACGCGCGAGTCACTGCATATCGCGTCTCGTTTCTTAACTCGAAGAAGCCGCAGACTCGCCTGAAACATCACACGATAGACCAAAATCAATTACACCCCTCCTTCCAGTGGGGCCGTAATCGACGTTAGACTTTAAGTGCTCGCTACTGCTTCGTTTCAGTAATTTCCCTTCAACTTAATCAAATCAGATGTTACTCTTAAAATCCAGTACTTTCAGTGTACACGATTACAATGGGATACGATAGGAAGTCTGTTACGGTAGTTTGCTCTGTGAGAATGTTATAACTGAACGGCTATGAGTTATACTGTCTCGTGTATCTCCTCCTTAAATCCCTACATCATCCTGCAACTCTGATCCTGCAATTCTGGAGACCTTCTGCCGAGCTTGAAACTTTCAGTCCGCTTCTGTGGAGGCGTATCGATTCCTATGGAACGGAAAGCAACCTTGCTAGGTGGAATCCAAACCGACGAATTTAGGAAGCATCTAGAGATCAACACGAAAGTATCAACGTTTACAATCCTGAGTGTTTCGAACTTTTGGTAAGGATACAGTGATATCATACAGTCCCGTGAGTTAAGTGTTTAAATTATTGCAGGAGATTTAGCTATAGAAATGTGTTACGTTTATATAACTGATCGTAAATCATCGATTTCGAGTGGTTGGTTCATTAGATTAATGGATGTAGAAGCTTTCGTTCACTGTGACCAAGTAACTGAGGTATATTATTCTGGAAATTGTACAGTTCTTGAGTAACTTGATGAGAATTTGTCAACATACGCTCCTGCTAGTCTGATGGATAACTAAATTGTTCCAACTAACTTCCTAAGTTGTTGTATGAAATGAAATTCCTCCCATCGTCGTGGATGGTGTTCGTGACGAGCATGTCGATAATTCCTAAGTTGTTGATACAATGCGAAAAGCACATGGGACGTGACTTAAGTCCGCGTGTGACAACAAGACGAGTGGTAAATAATTTATGCGGTTATAGATAAAAGAATGAAGTAACCAGGATCATTAGGACACAAGGATAGACAGATAGTACCAAAATATGCTTCAGTAAAATATTACCAAAGTGACAGTTATGTTATTATTTTTGAGTCTCGTTTAATAGGAAATCATTTTTCATTTTTGTAAAGACATAAGGCACAAGAATATGCAGAAATACTCGAGGAGCTAAGAAGCAACACTATTACAAGCAGTTCCAAGAGTTTCCTCATTAATTCTGTATGTACTCGTAAATGACAGTCACTTTGCGCTTAACAGGTCAAATTCTTAATCGAGAACCTTCAAATTTAAACATTTATGAGTCACGAAAATAGTTTCCTGGCTAACACAGCGTTTTAGTTTCGTTTCCCGCTTCTGTAATTGACAAAAATAAATAGTGTCCTCTGGTATCGACATTATTGAATTAAATAGGGTCTCAGTAGCAACGATGCAACGATGCAGCGATACTAACAAAATTTTGATGACACGGAAATCAATTTTCAATGTAACATTTTTTTAGTAGTATTAACAAAATATTTGTTTAAATGGAAATAAAATTTTTGGGGAGATATTGAAATCAATTGATCAAATATACTAGATGATAAAGAGAACGTTGATGAAACTGCAAACCGAACAAAGGAAGGAGGACAATTTTACCAGAAGTCTTTGAAAGATTTGCACAGAGCCACCTGTCCACTCGAGTTCGACTGTGGTCGGCTGTCGAGCTTTGAAACGCATACGAAGTTTCATAGTACACATGTATTGGTAGCCCCGTTATGAAAATGCTGGTAGCTCCAAAGATATAACGAACTTGTACAATTAACAATAAAATCGATTGAATAAACTTCGTATTACCAAAGATCATAATATAAAAAACGGAATTCCAAATGTAAAAACGAAATTGTCCTATAGTACAAATTGCACTTAACAGCTTCTCCTTTTATGTTAAGAGTCATAGATAACCTTACAGCTACAGATTCACCAACAAACTCAAAACGCAACTTCATAATGAAAAGACTCATTATATGAAAACAATCTCGTGCCATCATCAAATCTACAACTGTTTTTGCTCACCACAGTGCTGCACCGCTGCTCAAACGTCTCTATTATAAGACAGAAACATCACTATGTTCAATTTAGGGAACCACTATCTGCTCACAAAAACGTACCCAAGAGAATCAATGAAACTTCACAATAACCCCTCCATCCAATCGAAACAAACTTCTACCATGAAACTAAAACACCATTCAAGAATCGAGACACCTATTTCACCTGTCTTCGAAGTCACCTTCAATACCCTGAACTCAAAAAACTGCACGAATACGCTCCCCCGTTCCAACCAGCAAAGTGTCTTCAATGAAGCGCAGAAAGAGAGTTTAAAATGAGTCTGAAGAAACTTTTCCACATGTCTGAAACGTATCCTGTCGTTAGCCGCGTCGAATCCAGAGAAAACGTGACGGGATGGTTGGGGCTCGTCTAAAGCGCCGTTTTCACGGTCCACGTTCGGCCAGGTGACATGTGTTCTTGTCAAGCTCTGACAACGGTCCTACCCATCGCTTCACTAATCGAAAAAACGAACGGACGAGATTCAATGGGAAAGAGCAGAAAGGGCAGACTACAAAAGAAGAAAAAAAAGAAGATCGAAAGGCTACTGATAACACGCGAACGATAGGCATTGTCACGGAAACGTGAACGTACTCGCTTCTCACGCTCGTTACCACTTGTTAGGTGGCGGTCGGATGCGTCATGCACCAATCACGTTTGCACGTCGCTCCGGGGGCTCGATTCAACGTCTTGCACGCGCATAGAACGTTCGACGGGGCGGCGAGCAACGAGCACTGGGTCGGAGCAGCACGGTTTCGCGCGGCGGCGGCGACGACGGCGACAACGGCGACGGCGAGGACGAGGACGAGGACGAGGACAACGGCAACTCAGCAGGACGAGAATCATGACTCGTCTCGTCCGTCCATACCGTCTTGCCCCGGGACGTCTGCGATCCTGTCAGCCTGGCGACCTGGACGGCTGTTCATCGGTTTCGGCTCGGGCCGACGTGAACGGCGACGGCTGCGGCAGGGACGACGGTAGCGGCACCAGGAACGCTGCTCTCGAGGCGTGCGTCGAGTGTGAAACACTGTTTACATGCGAGGAGGGGCGCCATGGTCACTGCCGCCACTCTCTGGTCCTCCCTCGTAAGCCCTCAGCACCGTGATCCTGGTTCCGTCGTCCTTCGTCCTGGCGGCGCCAACCCGCGCCGCGTCCACCGTTTGGTAACTATCGATGTCATCGCGACGTGCCGCGTACGATCGGCCGGTTCATTCATCTCCGCGACATCACTCCTCTGTCGATCCGCTTCTCCGCTTCACGCGTACACCCATCTCTTGCTACCACCGTGTTCGTCACCCTCTCCTTCTTCCACCCCCAAATGCTTGCCTCCGTTGTCCTTCTTCTTCCTGGCCGCGCGCAACGGTAAACTGTCACCCTTTCACTCTCTCTCTCTCTCTCTCTTTCTCTCTATCTTCCTCTCTCTCTCTCTCTTTCTCACTCACTCGCTCTCTCTCCCTCTCTCGCTCATCGACGTTACCCACCCTCTCTGTCACTCTCTCGCTCTCACGCGGCTGGCAGAAGCGACGCAAGTGCTGCTATCCCCGAGTCGTGCTACGCGTGCCAAAGCTCTCGTTAGACTAAGCTCCGATAGAACTAGCGCCACGCCCTCCGCGTAGGTGGCAGCACTCGTCACCAGTCCGTGAAACTTACACGAAACTCGTTTCCACCCCATCTTACCGGGCTCCTGTTTCACGACCGTGCGTTCCTCCCGGTGGCCACTTCTCCCTTTTAGGAGTTTACCTTTGCCCTTCTCTACGGTGCCCCTCGTTGTCCGCCCCCTCTCCGTTTCGCCTCGGATGTTATTTACCCACGCGTCTTGCGCCCCGCATTTTTTTTTTGCTCCTCGGTGCTTAGCCTCCTTTCGATTTTCCTGCCCTCAGCCAGCCTATCCTTCTGCGTCGCTCTTTCTTCAGGCGTTTATATGTACCATTCTCCCTAGTTTTTTGCCACGTTCTGTGGTACATTGTTACACGCACACGTTACGTTGCCTTCTCTTTTGTTGGGTTTCATGTCGAGTTCTGGCTAATGCGTGTTACGTACTTCTTGGTTCTTCTTCTCGTTTTGCAGGGATACAGTTTGCAGAATTTATTAAATCTGTTGTCAGTTAGGCTAGATATTCTTCCTTGCTACTCTTCGTTGCTGTTCACATATACACGTCTATCCTATTTACGTACCTCTATCTATAGTAATCTATAGCTGTCCTTCTCCCAATGAATCTGCACCTCCACATGCTCCTTTTCAATTTCTTGCCATGTAATTTTTGTCACCCTTATCGAAATTTCCTGAGTTTTGTTCGTTTTGTTTGTGAGTAACTTCGTGTTACTGTGCACTTCGTTAAAATTGTTGAATATATCTTTGAAGCACGAGTAACTTGCGAGGGCGTCACGCGTGTTTCAAAGGGGAGCATGCGTGGGTGCGAAACACGTGCAGTCGACATTGTCCCGAAGGGAGCGGCTTTACAGTTTTCCTTATACGATGTACACTCGCGGTATCATTGGCTTCGAGCCCTCCTTTCGCGCGACTCTGGGAAACACGATGGAAGCCCGGTTCCTTAATGGCCCAACTGGCCTCAACTGTTCTAGAGATTGACTGATCATATTGTGTAGAATATTTCGCGTCAACGCATATTTTTTATAAACAATTAATATATTGTTGCGAGCATCGGGTATAGGGCTGTCCATGGCCTGCTAGTGCTCGCAGCCGAAGAGAAAAGAAGGTGGGCCCCCTTCAAGAGGTCGGTCAGGAGGCCGACAAGAAGACTGTCTTCTAGTATACGCCACCGTGAGCGGACGTGTCGGTCTACGTTTATGAATCTATACCCGATGTCTGTATAATGAAATACAGCGAAGTTTTGCAATGTGCACTCGCGTGTGGTTGTTCTATATCCCTTTGCGCCGGGGTGGCCGGCGATGGAAACACCCCGGCGCAACACTGGTGTCTGAAGTGAGACAACATATATATAATAATATATTAATACTCGATATATTCTCAGAAATTAAAATTGTTTAAAATGAAGTGTGTTGGGTAGGTGCGAATAGCGGTTGTTTCGTAAACGGAAATTCTGGTTTCGATTCTCGTGAGCGTCAATTCTTTTTTCCTAACCAGACCTGATAAAGACGTCTTTAAGGGGTTGCGCCACCTTGAGACGCTCAAAACGGCACCAAATTTCGCGATTTTTTTATGCTACTATGAGGTTGAAAATTATTTCTATACTTCTTATGTTTAGAGCATGTATTAGTGAATATATTGTATAAATATTATACAGGAATATTAAAAAATGGCCGAGTTATGTGTTGTCCCGCGAAGCTTCTAAAAAATTATTTAAATAACATACCAAATAAAAGATACCGTCGTCGAATAAAAATAATTCGAGTTATCTTTATTCGAAGCGCCACGGATGAAGCAGTTTATTTGATAGGAGTTCATCCGCTAGCCACAGATACTTTTTTTATTCGAAGGCCTTTCATCTTGAGCTTTGAATAATTTTTTATCTTTATTTGTATCTTTATTCGAGAATTATTTGAAGCTCAAATAACTTTGGTGACAGGCTTTATAGGAAGCCGCGCTTCTTCGAGCCTTGGTCCTCGGTCTTAAGACGTCTTTAGAAGTCTGTAGACGTCTACAGACTTCTAGCCTCGGCGAGGCTGTGTATAAATGAAAATAATTTAGAAAATTTTACTAAAAATAACACACGCATTCTGCAGTCCGTCTTATGCCGCGTTTGCACCAAGGCGAACACGAACAAAAACATTATTCGAGCACGTTTTCGTCTGTTCTTTCCGTGTCCACACTGCCGCAAATAGAACAAGTTTTGTTCATGTTTGCGGCGGCGTGGACACGGCAATAACAGACGAAAACGTTCGCGACCAATGTTTTTGTTCGTGTTCGCCTTGGTGTAAACGCGGCATTATAAACCTTAAGTGCAGAACGAGCAGACTGTGTGAAATAAAGAGTGCATTTTCAAAACTCCTAAATGGCGAAGCAACTGTTTGACTGAATTCCATTAAAAACAAGAAACACTTCGCCTACAAACATATGCATTAGCATAAATATTCATATTCGATTCCGAAAGAATTGTAAATTTAGTAAGTAATTATTCCATTTCCTTATTATTATCTTCTAGGCTGCATAAATTAAACAATGTGAACACTATCTGCTGTTTTACGATATATAAACGATAATAACGTTCTTCATGCGAATTTCTATCGTACATTCTAAATGGGCGATAAAAACGTTTGTTAAAAAAGTATAATAATTTATTTCGTTCTTTCTGTATATCCAGCACAGGAAGGATTTTTCTCGTTTCTTTCAGTTCTTACCTTCTTTTCTTTTACATTTTTTCGAAAGCTCGTGATTTCGATTGTCGCTAAATAATTGTAAGTATCGTCTCGCGTATACGCCATTATAAATATTTCAATGCTCCTGGTTCATGGTTTAAGTTCATTGACCATTGTCACGCGAAGTTTTGACTACCAGACAGCCATGAAATAGGCAGGGGTAGGTACGTTCCTTTCGCTATCAGTATTATCGTCTGATTACATGAAATCGATCGATCTTCGTCGAGTATATACGTCAATCGTTAAACCAGACCTCACTGTCCCACAGTGCGTTTTGTGTAATTCCCAGAATAAAATGATGATTCAAAAGATCATCTGTTGACTGGCATCGATCATCGTAATCGAACACATTGGTCGTAATTCTAAGTGCTACACCAGTAAAGTAGAAAACTCAATTATTTGCCCGTATGTAAGCGTTCAATTTCAAGTCAAATATTGCCATTGACACAGTTCAATCCGTGTTCTATTTTAGAAAATGTAAAATGTTGAATTAACTAAAGTAAGGATTTAAATATTTAAATTATTCTGCTAGGTAATTCACATTTAATAGATAGGTGGTCATTAAAACACGAATAAGCAAGAGATTTTCTACTCTGATAAAATCAACGACGCGATAATTAGACCGTTTCAGCGAACTGGCTAGCAATTACACATACAGATGGCCCAGCTAGAGTATTCGTCATCAGATCAATCTTCTTTCACTGTACAGTACAGGGCCGTTTCGATTGCCCGTGCTATTTCGAGGCTGTCTGTCTGAGTTAGACTAGATAATACACCCTCCGAGAAGATTGAGCGAATAGATAATACTTTAAATGTTAATTGCGACCCTACGCTCGTTTTTCCTAATCTATCAGATTCTCTCGAGTTTCACGAAGATCGTGTGGCCTGAATAGATCCTTTTATTTCGTATTTGTTTGCATCACATCATCGATGCGAAACTTAATCGTACGGAGAGAAATGTAAAGTTCTAAATAAATATCTAGGTGGACTTAGATCCACGGATGAAATTTCTGTTAAGAATAAATGACGAGACAGAAAAGAAGAAATGCGCGTCTATAATGGTAATTTTAGCTAATTTAAAATAAAATTTACTTTATAATTTCAACTAATATTATGAAAGTAATATGATAATATTAATTATACCCACTGCAATTTGTTTATCAAATTGAGACTCTCAAAACAATTTTTGGGTCACTTTTTCCTTATAATTCTGTACAAAAATCTCCAAATTAATACATTTTCCTCAAAACATTTCCATCGATTTTGTACTTTCGATAATTCCATATTTTCTTTCCATTTTCGAAGGAACGTTGATTTTTTTCACGTAATTCTTTCTGTGAATTTTGTTCTTCCATTTCGTATATATATATATGTAGCTCTAGCCTCTTTCTTTATATCAAAGGAACGGTATTACGGGTCATAAAAAGAGTTTATTCGACGAGGCGCGTGGAAATAATACGAAAGGGTTAGGCAAGGAGGATAGGAGCAGCGGGTCATTTTATAGTTGCTCAAGTTGCAACGTTCTCAGCATAATTTGATGGGCCATTAACGAAATTAGTTGGTTATCATCCAAAGCAAATGTCTCAAAAACTCATTGGACGCATGCCATGAACCCATAACGAGTAGTTAAGCCTTCATTATATAGAACTGTCTTTCAGGCAACAATTGCAACGAAAAAAACACTTTAATAACCACCCTGGGAGCCTTTCTGTCATTCCAATTACAGTGAATATTCTAAGTGTGTAATACCACTCTATGAAAAACATCTACTTTTTTTCTAGTAACCTTTGCAAAAGTCTGGAGACATTTCAATTTATTTTTTGAAAGAGTATGTTTCACTCTGTTCTCGGGTGTCTTTCACCCTTTGTAGTGTGTACTTCCTGAGAACGCCCTTAGGCTTCATCGACTATGGTTAAGAGATACAGCTAGGAGAGTTCCGCACGTAGCGTGGACTGAGCGTTCAAATTATCAGCATCTACTGGGTTAAGGATATTTCTGGGAATAATCGATTTGCAATCGTGCCACGTGGACTTTTAAAATAACTTGCCAGAAGTAGGTATGTTTAAGCATATTATCATTCGTACAAAACAAGAATTTGGTAGAAGTTACCACTCTAAAAATATAAATTAATGACTCAGGTGATGTATACTCCATTATTCTGTAGAATATATGATAAGTATATAAATACAACTGATACGAGTTTTTAGCATTAAGCCTTCATTTAAAGGATGTTCTGATGGTTCAGTAACGCGAAGTCAAAAGCATATGAAATTTTCATTTTAGTAGAAAAATGTGCGAGTATCAACTTTTAACTTTGACAAGCTTGAATTGATGATGTTTGGACAAATAACTTGTAACATGATTTTGTGTAAACTCGTGTTTGAACATTGCATTGTTTATTAACAAGAAAACGGTACTTAAAATCTGTACAAAACACGTATTTCAACGCTACGAATTATATATCTCGAATCTGTTCGATCGAACCTTCATATAGCCATCGACGACGCTACAGTGCAAAATTAACAATGTATTTACATTAGTTCCTGCGGTGAAATACTTTCTAAGATGAAAACTGTAAACCATAAAATAACGTTCTACAATAACATCTCTGGCCCAAATAAATGACTTAATGAATAGCACCTACAGTAATCATTTCGCAGTCTAATTTTGAAAAAAATATTTAAGAAACATTTAAGAATCTTGCATGGCAAGCACCTCCTTCTACGAAGAATTTAAAAATACATTCTTACAAAACGTTATTACAATGTGTTTAAAATATCCATTAAAAATATATCACCGAACATTAACAATTCCACTGTTTTCAATTATCGATAAATAATAAACTACTCTTCAGAAAAATTGATAAAATGTCCCCCGAAAGCTGCCTAATATAAACGACTGTATAATATTTAAGAAAAAATAAAACGCATCCTACAAATGCGCGTCGTAAAATACGACGCTGTTTGTGCTTGGATTTATACTGATATTTCGATCATTGTTTATCTTAATTAAAACTTCTTATTTAATAACTTATATCACCTATGTGTATAGTACACGTAATTATACATTGAGATCTCTATGAAGTACTAACAACATAAAAAATGCTCACAGCGTACAATGCTTTTAAAAGTCACCTATAGTACAAAATGTTATGAACTAAAATATACACATAACTGGGATATTGTAAACAATCTTTATCGAAATAGTATAGAGGCAGACGTTCTTTGCTGCATAATATAATACGCGTATTATACGAAGATCGTTAATTACACGATAACGATTTGTTGTCTTGTAGATACCTCGTTACTTGATAAGCACCTTTACGCAACTAACGCTTGGAACTATAGTTGCTTCAAGTGCACTTTCTGGCGTTTTCTTAGCAACACATCGAGTACGTTCGAGAAAACTATTTATTTCAAGCAATCGGTTAAGATACTACTTACTGCTTACTCCGTGATACGGGTGTCATTTTCATTTGCTTGTAGTGTAATGCTGTCTTCAAAACTATAGTAATTTTCTATCTTACATGAAAACATATATCGAGGTAACGTCGGATTAAAGCGCACCCACTATTGTGTCGAATTTTGTGTGCGCTGAGTTTTAGGAAAAACTGATCGAAAACGATTTATAGGATAGTCTTTGAACACTGCACCAGAGTTTTCGATACGTTCTGTTCATCGAGCGATTCTTGGAGTTGATAGATGCTGAAATGAGATTCTTTGGAGTACGTGTCTGATCCATGACTGATTCACTCTCCTTATTTCGCTCTATGTGCATTTCTTATGCTACTAACAGTTTCTTACGTTGTATCGAACTACGTACTATATACAATACTTTTTAGATGACACTCACTTTTCAGAGACAACGTTTACGTTCTTATCTAGTGCATTCTACTCTAACGCATTTGTTTCATAAAAGGAAACATTTCTGCATATTTAAAACTTTTTATCATTAAAAAATCTTCCTACTTACAAAGAGTCACTTATCTTCGAGCAAGATATGTTAACTATAGTTCTATTAACTTATAAGTAACGCACAATAATGACGGTTGTTAATTGACGTAGCAGAAGAAGCTTAATGTTCAAGTAACAAGTACAAACGACAAGCGTAACTGGCATAAGTAGCTTAAATATTTCTTAATTCGTTTCTTAGAAACCCAGACTAACTTATAATGTGCAAGTTGATTCACTTAAAGTGGACAATATAACTGTTTTCAAAGGTTGGGACGTTTAGCAGAATTATTCGTATGAATGTTGTCAAGAACAGTTTTGTTTTGCTAAATAGAATGGCATACGTTTCGATCTTTGGGATAACAGCCATTTTTAAAATACACTCAGCCGCGTATACTGGAAACATATTGGAGTTTATGTCTAAATACAACAGCATAAATATTCAAACTTCCAATTATCGACCCCTAATATGATTTAAAATTAGTGAACTCATTCTGAAGTCAGTTGTCACCCCACATATAATAGTAAAGCACAGCATATTTTACTTATTTCAATTCAAAATCATCTCCTTAATGGTAAGACGATCGACCCCCAATAATAAGATAATACTTTGCACCACACTTGAAGACTAAAACATCCCCCTTGAAGACTAAAACATTCCCCTACATTGATCACTTCCACGAATCATCCTGCTTCCAGACTGCTTCAAAACATCGAGCCTACTAAAACATTCCCATTTCTTCAATGCCCAAATAAACCAATACCCGAAGAACAGTTATAGTATGAAAGCCTTAAGCCCTAAAGGATATCACGTAACAATGCAAATAGTATTACGAGTAACAATCGACGGAGTATCAACACACTTTTTATAAAAGCGTTCTATCGGTACAATTCTATATCCACTTAACAAAGCGTGCACCAAAAGCAGTGGTTGCCTTTGCCTCACCGCGCAGAATCAACTAACTGCCCAAGGCCACCGAGGAACAATCCTCATCACACACTTTCATCTGAACTAAAATCACCATCCTACTACCATTCACATTTTTTAGAGCGACCTTAACATCGTCCTATTTAGAAATATCTTCGCCATTTAAGGACATCGTTTGAACGTTCCTTCCAAGACACTGTAATCGAGGCACGTGTCGATACGATAAGCGACGGGGAATGCCTCTTTCACCGTACAACAAACACAGAGCTGTTATCGCCGACATGCGACGACGTGAATATTTTACATAACACTTTCGAGTAATTGTTAAAATGCGAAGTTCTTTCTTATCGGGCAAACTGTTTTTTACCGTCCGATTGGGAAACGTGCAGTCTTTTTCAATATGCGAGAGCATATTGTAAACGCCGACATTAGTCGCTGTCCCCTTCGTAGAAAGTGTCCGGCGTTAGTGAGGCCTCCTGCTATTCCTCGTCTACGATTTCGCAGCTGTGGTACTTGCTAGACGAATCCAGCCAGCTCTCCACGCCGCTGGAGGCCAGGTCGTCGCAGGAGGGCATTTCAGGGAGTGGCTCCATGTTCGGTGCCCCCTTTTTCGAGAGATTGTTCACTGGACGATCTTTTAAACTTGCGACCCCTGGAATAGGATGCGCGGTGATTAAATCGTCGACAAATAATTGATGTTCCATTCTTAATGTAGAAATAAAGGATAGAGTGCACTGTTGCACTGCAATTTAGAGGCACTATGTGTATTAAGGTAAATAGGTATTTTATGGTTGAATAAATGAATATATGCATCTACTACAATTTATTGGAATAAAGGACATTGCTATGGACAAGGACAGTATTACAATATAATTTCAAATGAGGAGGATATTGGGAATAGAATGCGATTTTAATGAAAAACAGCAAAGGATTCCAGATATTGAGTACAAGTGTACACATGTGAGGAAATGAATAACCTAATTGGATGGAAATTGTATTTTTAAAGTATGCTCGGAATGGAAAAACGATTGAATGAAGTATTTAGTGTTAATTTAAAAGAAATATAAAATGACATTAAGTTTTAATTACTAATTGGTATATTTTTATGTGAATATAGTAAGTACCATTATCAGAAGATAAGGAGGACTCTTTTCTACGAATTAGAGCTTGCCTAGACGCCCTTGGACTCCTGTACTCCCCGCTTATGCTTAATCCTGCGCTGATAGTAGGAAGTCTTATGTCCAGATGGGACCCTTTATCTGTAACAATCTAACCAAATATCAAGATGAAGTAAAATTTTAATAAAATTTCGCTAAACATATTAGAAGTAATCAATTGTGTTGTATAATAACTGGTGAGTAATGATTTGCCACCTTAAAGCTACTATTATTTGCATTGCAAAAAGTGGTTTTCATGAAAAATATTTTTCTCAGATACGAAGTACCTTTACGTAAACCATATGTTATCGATTATTTATCTAAGTCGTCATGCCTTGAGTAGTTGCTACATAACACAATGGCGATATACAGGGCGAATTCAGTTTGACTCCATTAATAGAGCCGAGAATATTCTGTTTCAGAAACATAAAAAATGAATCCTCATTTCCCACCCGTTCTTATGTCTATGCCCTTAAGTGACTTTAAATGACAATGGGCATTGAAATTGCCATGAGAAGGGAAGCAATCGTAGCTGTTCGAAAATACATTATTCCATTTAAACAAATGATGATAACCCTCAAATTTCCTAAGCACCTCCCCATGAGAATAAATTTTGTTCACCGCGCAATGTGCGCTCCACCTAGAACCAAACAATTTTTGTTTCCAACATTTCTTTCTATCTTCAAAACTGCAGGTGTTATACTGGTGTTTTTTTTTCAGGTGCCTCACCTTGTATAAGTGTATACATGCATAATGTAACATGTTATACCGGAATAAGTGTATTCTTATATAAAATGTAAGACAAAACAACTAAAAATAACAAGGCTTCAATAAATATTAAACAGTGCAAGCTATTGACTGCTGATAAAGGCATGACGAAATTGAAAATTCATTATCAATTTGAGTGGCGTCGGCGTGTTTCCACGTTGAGGGATTTACATCCTGTGCACGGTTCTGGCGTGTTTTCACGTCGACACTTTATGGAAATCATCGAAGATATTGTCAGAAAGGCGATTACTCAGAAAGGCGTGACTATATTAAAGGGGAATTTTTCAAACCGTTGCGCCACTCAAAGTGTTATTATGGACGAAATTATTATACGTGTTATTATACACGTTCAAAAATGTCTACCTTATTGTTCATAGCGTACAATTTTGTGGCTATGTCTCTCGCAACCAATGTTGTCAAAACTGTAGCCAGGTATGTTTCCTTTACAAGAAGGTACTCCAGTGCAGACCTTTGCCAAAATAAGTATCTGCACGAGCTCGCAGCAACGATCGATACCTGTAACCAATGTGAATTACGATTACATAAGGGGAAATAATTTTTAAACAAGGCGTTTAATACAAAAGATCAATGAATTAAGTAGTTACATAAATGAAATACATCGGAATTAAAATTATGAAGAAAATCTTCCGAGAAATACGAATCATATTTTCACCTTAAACTTGTCGTCGACAGATGCCCTGGAACTTTCAAATTCTGGCGAGTCCAAGAACTCGCAAGGCAGTATGGGATGCAAGAAATTCGAATCGCTGAGAACGTTTACTTTGCCGCTGAGCAACAGGCCCAATCTGTCGGTCCGAGTTAAGTTTTGCATGGCATACGCCTCCCCAGCGTGCAGCGACATTATGGACGCGAATTCTGGGGACATCAGTCTTTTAAATTGTAGTCTGGATACCTATTGGATAGAGAAAATAAATTCCCTCTTCAATATCGTTTTATAGAATTATAGCTAAAACGAATGTGTTCCAATTCATAAAACAGTTCACAAGCAGAAAACGTTCTGTACAATTTTTGTTTCATCAACCATCATAGTGCAAGTCGCAAAAATAAGTAAAAGATTTTTATATATAAATTTATAGATTTGGTAATATACATAAGTATATAAATTTTCATACAATCGAGTATAATGTTTTGGAACGCTTACTTTGAAGGGGTAGAAAAGGGTATGATATGCTTCCTCCAATTCTGGATCAAACCTAACAGGTCTCATTTGATACACGATGTAAACCAGCTGTCCAATGTTCAACAATAAAAAACTGAAGTTCCAAGAGAATATATCAGGGGCACATATAACGTGCCATGCCCAGCCAGACAACAACATAAAGCCTGGAAAGGACAGATTAATGACATAAAATGCTACTTAAAAAATTGATCTTCGAAATTTCTGGGAATATGCTAACCGCATAAGGATCACCAACAATACAATTACGACAAATTTTTTGGACCCAAAAATAGTTTCATACAAATAATAATTTTAATAATTGGTTCAATACACCTATATGTGGAAATGAAAATTAAAAGAAGCGCAACCTCACCACTTCTGTAATCCTTAAACATCTCCTAAATAAAATTTTCATTAATCGACCAATCAAAATGGAAGCCAAAGAGTTCCAAATTTTTTTATTGGTTTCTGCATCGTATATTGATACACATACAACATTGTCAATCATCTGAGCCCAGATCTATCACAAAAATTAGCTCTCACAACCATCAATCTAGAATAATATTCCCAGAATCTTATACACATCTTCTAACCCTGAACATATTCTGCACCCCATACGAGTTGCGATTAATCGTGTCGTACCGCGTACTCATTAATCAGCTCGTAGCGATTAAATACGTACGTGTGCCTCGAAACAAAGGAACTTACCAATTATCAGGACGGAATGCATAAACAGTATTCCTTTTCTTGAGGATGGCGCTGAGTAGGATAATGCGAAACAGAAGTTCGCCAACTGGAACAGTATGTGCTGCGGTTGTTGCCACAGGCACAGCGCAGTATTGCCTGAAGGTAACAATACCCTTAACAAAATTATGTAAACAGGACATGCAGAAATTGCTTGAGAAAAGATGTAGAGTGGAATTTACCTAATGCAGTGATATTGTACGAAGGAAGGGGATCGTGTCCAAGACCAGGGCTCATGTTGACTAGATCACTATCGATGGCTGGTGCAAAGGGGAAATAGTTAACAGCTTCCTGGAAGCTACTTTGTGTCCATGCTCACTGGTTTGTTTTGGTCAAATTTGCCAGTATTCTCGTCTCTAAGCAGGGGCGCGGTGTATGCTCAGCTTTGGAGCGCTTGCGCCAACCCCTTACGATCGATCATCTTCCATGTTGGTGGTGCAGAATCAAGCCAAGTGGTGCTTTTGGGGGTGTAGTATCAATTGCAGAAAAGATAGGGTCGTGTCGGTAATTTTGATTGAAATAACGATAGGAATGTATCATTGATAGATATGATGTTTGGTAAAAGTATATTAGCATGATAGTCTGATAAATTTAGTCACAAAAGGGGATTTAAAGTGGTGGCCTGCGAGGAGATAATGGTACGTTTGTTGTTGACAGGAATAATAAGCACAAAGTGCAGTCGAAAAGCAAAAGAGTGTAAAAGTAGTTTGTAAGTGAAATGTGAAATATGAAATGTAAATAGGAAAAAGGGGCAATTATGGAAATGAGGAACTTTTCTTGGAAGTAATACGAGATGACGGTAGTCGTTTGCAAATGTGTTATCAATGCGTGTCAAAAGCAACCATTAACAACATTTATTAATTGTTGATCATTAGTTTGAATTAAGGTGTAATTTTGGTTGTTGAAATATGTTGCAATATACGGGGCGTTTATAAATATGTGCAACATTTTTTCCGGGCCGGTTATACTTACCAAAATAAAAAAAAAATGGTGGTATACGCGTTTGTCCAATAATGATCAGTTTTTGCAATTATAGGATTTTTATATTTCGTAAAACATTGGCTCGAAACGCCTATTAAGATGACATTTAACGAAGCCCAACAGTGTTTCTGCGGATTGATATATTGATTGGCATTTCGCCTTTGTTTTTTTAAAGGCGATAATGGAAGGATACGAATGAAAATATAGTATATAGGCCAACTGATGAACACGCCAGTCTGCCGGTTGCCCTTATTAAAGGGCATTAAGACATTAAGACATTTCGGGCCGGTGTTTTACGGAATGTAGAAATGCTTATAACTACAAAACTAAGCATTATCAACTAATGCGTATAACAACTTTTCTTATTATTTTGGTGAGTAGAACTGACCCTGAAAAAATGTCCTACATTTTTATAAACACCCTGTAGATCCAACTTTACACTTAAAGCTTTGAGTGTACTTACGTTGCACTTAAAAATAAATATGTTGCAGAAGCTTGAATACTTCTAAGAATATAATTAAGTAAATAGTACTATTATATTTCACGAAATTAACTACTTATAAACTACAAATATTAATTTAAATACGCTCGCAAACGCAAGAATGTCAAAATAAAATTTATTAAACTACACCCTAATACATCTACTAGTTCTTACACCTGTAGGGGGGTTTACCTTTGTCCATTTCGGAAGAATTCGATGGGGTTGAATTCTTCCAAAAGTAACAGCTGCTTCAAACTTCGCAAGTGGTGCATTTCCTGGTAGCACCATTGGATTACGCACCCTCCTTACCTCACGCACCCTGTTTATCTCGCGCACCCTCTGTGGTGCCGTAGTCCGGGCTTCTTTTGGGGAGTCTTCTCCCAGGAACTCTTCTCTCCTCTGCCTCTCGATGCCTCGAATGTAGCTTCTTGCAGATCGTCTTAGACACTTATCAGACCTGCAAACATCCATCCACTTTCGTGACACTTGCGCTGCACACAACAAAGACTCAGGATCCAACTTGCGTAGAATTAACTGCGATACCTCTGGTGGAAGTTCAGAAATAACATCCACCTTGGTAGGCTCCAGTAATCCAATAACGCGAAGGAAAGATCTGAAGAACTCCATGTTGTCACCCTTGATTCAAGGACAGGAATGATGAGGTCCTGAAAAATCTGGGGTATATATACTTACTCCTGGTCATGGTTGAGTGCACGTTCCGCAACGATGATTCAGCCAATCACATTCGAGGAGAATACATAAAAATATAGCATTCATTGTTTATAAATTAATTATTTGTACATAACTCCTATCACATACAATTATTATTGCATAATACATACAGTATTTTATCAAAGTTTGCTTTGCAGTATTTTAGTCAGAATATCCCTACTTGTCCCTCCTAATAGAATAAATGTAAATGTGGGTTTGGTAGTATTTTAGTCAGAATATCCCTACTTGTCCCTCCTAATAGAATAAATGTAAATGTGGGTTTGGATGTTTGTTACTCAATCACGACGCAACCACGCAACGGATATTTCTGAAATTTCGTGTAGGTAGGTACACGTAGTCTAGGGCCAGGAATAACATATAGGGCACTTTATATCTCGGATTTTTTAATCGAACTGGACCAAATTCTGCTGCCGAAAGTATAAGCTACCATGAAATCTGAACATTCCACCCTTCTCCCTTATTTCACCCCCTTGACACTCTGTGGCAATCAAAGTTTTACCTGAGCAACGCCGCGTACTTTAAGCTAGTGTTTGATATTAAAAGGAAATTGTGTTTGATATTAAAAGGAATCTGTGTTTGATATTAAAAGGAATCTGTGTTGAGTATTTGACCGAAGGGTGATCCACATAATTAATAGAATGTAAGAAAGTCTCTGACAAGTAGTGTACGTAGTACACTGTCTTTTTTAAATGCTAATTCTTCCGATACCTTGTAGGCTAAACGTTTACGCTTCAATTTCACTTGGCACTTATTTTATCATGAGATAATGAAAGTGTGCCATAAATCACACCGGAGCATTTTATTTAAAGAAATTCTTTTAAAATGGTTGACTATCAGTAAATTCAGAGTATTTCATATCCTATCACTACTACTACTACTACTACACTGCCGTTCGGAAAAGCCAGGGAATAAATTATTTAATTGATTAAAGAAAAAGGGACTTCTCTTAATTTAAGAAGATGATGATGTATACATACGCATATTTCATACAGTTATCGATTTTGAAATATTTTCCGCTTGAAAGCAAACAAAGAGAAACAGCTTCATAATTGAAAACGTGGTACTTCTTTTTTCATATTGGAACAATTAATGTATCTACTTTTTCCTGACAAAATTCCTTCATATTAATACAAAATCCGAAAGCAAGAAATAATAATTCTTTTTAACATTCCTTCGCGTAGCTCTACTATTCTGTACACTGCATTATTCAATGGCCATTATCCAAGCCCATTATTGCAGTATCTACATTACACCTAGAGGCAAGAAAAGGAAAGTGACGGAAGTGGAAAGATACATGAGAAGAAGCATAATTATTACACTTTATCATCGCAATAACATATTATTTCCATTTTTGAAACACCTTCAAATGACGAGATATCCCGTTTTTATCACGTGAATGTTAAGCAGCTCGGTTTTGCCGTGAGCTTTCCAGTATATAAGTGACACGCAAGTAATCAAAAGTATCTTTAACAGTTCAAAGGTGCTACTGCTGCGTTGCACAGAGCACCAGGAGTCCACGATGAACTACCTTATTCTTCTAGTTCTGGCAGCAGCATGCTTCGAAAGCTGTATTGCCAAGTGTGTAGAGACACATGAAGGTAAAGTGAGTGGTGTGGAAATGACGTCAAGGAAGGGTCGCAAGTTTTGGGCGTACAGCGGGATACCTTACGCAGAACCACCGGTTGGTTCACGCAGGTTTGTGTTCACACTTGTTTGAAATTGTTATTTTAAGTTAAGTTACACTCAAAATTGAAGGATATATTATTCTTTTTCTTCGAGAACGTCATTATACAATTCCTTCACTGTATTCTTTGATGAAGCAGAAAAATTAATGACTTCAGCGACTGTCACTCTTACATATTCCTGTGCAACACTACTAGAGTAATTTAAAAAGATTGTCACTATCACCTTCATTCGATTCACTCGAGAATAAATACATCACAAGTGAATAAATTGCACAATGTTACTCTCAGTGACCTATATCACATAGAAAATTGAATTACTTTCTGCTTTATAAACACTCCTATTTTTGATGTTCAGTATCTGTGGAAAAGGCTCTCAACGGAGCTAGTACCTGAAAGATATCTTCAATACAGTATGCTCTATCTGTCGCAGATTCAAAAGTCCGACTCCGAAGAAGCCCTGGGGGAATACTCTCCAGGCACATAAAGATGGCAACGAATGTTTACAGAATCATGGTGGTCATGTAAAGGGTAGCGAGGACTGTCTTTACCTGAACGTGTACACTCCAGACGTAAATATACAAGAATTCTACATTGTCTAATTAATTCTAGATTTCCTAAATATTAGAGTATTCATACTCATTGTGTGCTCTATAGCTCATGTGATATCAAACGCGTGGCACATGTACGACTATAGTCACAAAGTATTACATTTGTTATGTAAATCATTGTGTATATGATCCTGTTTGCTGCAGACCAAACCGAAAAAACTGTTGCCCGTCTTGGTCCATCTACACACGGGGGTATTCCTAGTGTCAAATGCCAGCTTAGTGTTAACGGGACCACAATTCATGCTTGACAAGGACGTCGTGCTCGTCACATTGAACTACCGATTAGGATCCCTTGGATTCCTCAGTACTGGCGACTCAGCGGCGGGTGGGAATTACGGTTTGAAGGATCAGAGGCGGGCGCTTGAATGGGTCCGGCAAAACATTCACGCTTTTGGTGGAGAACCTAACGAAGTGACTCTGTTTGGCCACGGCGCTGGTGCCGACTGCGCTCACTTGCACACACTTTCAGAGAAGTCCAAACGTATGTACATTTTCCTATTTTCTCGCAGCTGTTCTAGGTACATTTATTCTTACATTCGTCTTACAGTCGTGTATCTTGAGAGCGAAGCTTTAAATCAAATCAAGTTTTCCTATATTTTCGATTTATATCCTCATGTACAGGAAGCTATAAAATCAGCGATTATAAAAGGTGGATAACATTGGAGAATGTATGATACATTGACTGTTACAGATTTGTTTAAACAAGTCATCACTCAGAGTGGCAATGCTCTCTGCCCACACGCGTTCACCAACGACAAATCTTACTATGAGAAAGCAAAGACACTTGGGGCTCGCCTAAACTGTCCCACCGACAATTCCCATAAGCTGATCGATTGTCTTCGAAAGGTAGATGCTAAGAAATTAGTCGAACAATCACCGTACGTTTTCAGTGAAGTAGAGAGAGCAGCGTCGATCGAATGGAGGCCATCGCAGGACTCCAAAGGCGACGATTCTATCTTACCGGACAGCCCTGCAACCGTAATAAGAGAGAATAAGATGAAGAATTGTCCAGTGATAACTGGAAACGTGAAGGACGAAGGGACAATGTTTGCAATCAGTAAGAAACAAAAATTCGTTAGTTAATACTTGCTCTCTTGCCGATCGACCAGAGGTACTTCTGCTGAACGTGTCAGTTCTTAAATATAGGACTTTGATACAGGAAGTAATAGAGAGAAATCGGCATGTAACTTTAATTTAAATTGTGGTGTGTTTGGGGGATATTAAAATATAGAGTTAAAGCATCTATTAATCAATTTTCAAGAGAGCAGATTTTCATGCAGAACGAACAGTTAATAACTGAATTTAACTTTGCAAAATTTTTTTATTCAAGCTTTCTATGTGACAAATTTTGTTAAATTTAAATGAAAATATGGCACATCTCGTTGAAGCGATTGCAATCCTTTCGTATCGTAAATTCCGCTAACACACGAATTTCCAGAAATGAAGGAGGACGAGAAATTCTATAATCTATGTGTGGAGAAACCAGTAGAAGTGATCAAAGAACTGCTACACACTTATCTGCCACTGAAAAGGGAGAACGTGACAGCCTTGGCCATCAAGGTGAAGAACTTTTACCTGGGTGAAAAATTATCGAAGGATAAAGACACAGTAAGTATCATATGCAAAATGTAGAATTCATTTACTATATATATCATTAAAGAAACAGGTTAAATCGTACACATATAATGAATTATAATTTTGATTTGAATACAAATAGTTCTCCAAGTACGCAGTAGTTAAATACAACCTTACATCAAGTTGCAACTCACCCATCACAACCAGTTTAAAAATTGATATTTCTTTCAAATTTCAGGTTATCGACGATTACATGCTCATCCTGACAGACTTTATGTACATGTATCCAGAATGGCAGCTTATAGAATATGTGCAGCAGCCTGACAATAAAATGAAACCGGTGTACAACTACAACTTTAATTATCGAGGTGCTCTGAGTCTAGCGTTACGTATAGGTGGTAAATTAGCACGTAAATATGTGGCGCACAGCGATGACCTATTTTACGTATTCCCGTTGACCTCGAAAGTCATTGGTCCACAGTACAACATACAGCGTAGTGAAAAGGACTATACAATAGTTAATCTTATAATTGACTTATGGACCAGCTTCTCTGCTACTGGGTACGAAGAAAAACTGCATTTTCAGTCTCCCAGAACCCAAACTGATCAACTCCACTTTCTGCAAATATGTATCTCAATTTTAGTACTGAAGCACATAATTAGTGGGTACCTTATCAATTTGCCCTATATTTTATTTTATGCAGTTGATTGGTTTGGCTTTTAATGGGGGCATTCGTTGGTCTCTACAAATATTTCTTATGACTTGCAAAAGAGTGGGATTGCAATTTCTCTTCTTGAAAGTGTGACTAATTCATGTATTCTATGTTTAGCGAACCAAATTCATCCCAAATATCGAAAGGTAACAAATGGGAACCATGCACATCCAGCAAGTATCTTGAGATCGGAGATGAGTCTAATACATCAGTGAAATCCAAACATCTGTCTCGTAGCAAGAGAATCCAATTTTGGTATCAGAACACACCGCAATACGACCTAGGGTGCTAACGAGGAGGCATACTTATGACGATCTAAGACCGCTTCCCTTTTCAAACGATGAAATTGGGAGTTGATCGTGATATGAGGAAAACACATTCTTAATAACGCAGATATCGGCTGTAAATGTGTATTGTATTAAAATCTAAAAATTTATAATGAAAAACGATGATAATCAGGGTATATTAAAATTGATTGCAAAATACTACAGTGATATTATTAATACAAGTCGATCAAACCTACATTTACATCCTTCACAAGACAACATAGTTTGCTTAATAAAAAGAAACTCTCTACATTATACTTATCGCCTAGATAATATTAATAAGAGCTATAAAACATGCAATAGCAAGTTTGTCATAACAAAATTTATTAAACTACACCCTAATACATCTAGTATTCCTGACACCTACAGAAGGTCTTACCTCAGTCCGTTGTAGCAGATTTCGAGGGGGTTGAACTCTCCCAAAAACCACCGCTGCCTCGAATCTAACGGGTGGTGCATTCCTTGGTCGCACCCTTGATTCACGAATCCTTCTTACCTCACGCACCCCATTTGGTGCCACAGTCCTGGATTCCTCTGGGGAGTCTTCTCCCAGGAACTCTTCTCTCCTCTGCCTCTCGATGCCTCCAATGTAGCTTCTTGCACATCGTCTTAGACACTTGTCAGACCTGCAAACATCCATCCACTTTCGTGACACTTGCGCAGCACACAACAAAGACTCAGGATCCAACTTGCGTAGAATTAACTGCGATACCTCTGGTGGAAGTTCAGAAATAACATCCACCTTGGTAGGCTCCAGTAATCCAATAACGCGAAGGAAAGATCTGAAGAACTCCATGTTGTCACCCTTGATTCAAGGACAGGAATGATCAGGTCCTGAAAAATCTGGGGTATATATACCCCTGGACATGGTTGAGTGCACGTTCCGCATCGATGATTCAGCCAATCACATTCGAGTACGTGTGCTATGTACTGATGTACCTGTATAATGTACGAGTTATATACAGAATATATATATAATTACGCTTCGGCAGGTAACTACTGTACAAAATACTTTTATTAACGTGTGGTACAATTTATGTCTGTTCAGTTTAATCGCTAACCACTTTGTGTCTATTCTCCTTCCGGTTCTTACGTACACCGGCGCTCTTTTTCTCTCTCAGTCTCTCTTACACTCTCTATACTCTCACGCACTAATGAGGTAAACCCTTGAAATTCGTACAGCGAATTCGTAGCGTGAACAAAATATATGAATATTGTGACTACAATGCTCCCATGGTTTCTACTTTGTTTTATTACTATCATTTGGCAAGTTTTCGAACATGTAGTTTCCTCTATTAATTAATGGTAGTAAGAAATTAAAAGTATTCGTATGAAAAACTTAATTTATTGTCTATGAATTGTACAAATCAAGCAGCGCCTGATGTATGATGTTACATATAATGTTTTTAATCTTACAATTAGAAGGTACGATGATAAAGATCCACTTTTAAACCCAGTGCTTATTGTATGTTTAGAAATGAATGTATGTTATCTGAGAGAACAGCCGTCTGTCGATCGAGGACCAATAAGAAACTCGCTCCCGTGACTCGAGCTTCAAGTGAGCTTTCAAGCTCGATGTAATTTACGCGCAGGCACCTGCTCTTGTCCTTTTAGCACGCTCTTGTATCTTTACACGTCTATCGTCCATACATCTACTTAATTATAAGTCACTGCCCTCTCTTTTTCTGTAAGTGAAAAGTTGTTCAGCTTTTTGCTTTCGGTCTACAGTAATTCGTCGTTATAAACCCGACGAACGGAGCTGGCGGCGGGTATACGACGCGATGCGGACACTATTCCGTGCGGCCGATGCCGCGAGTGAGAATTCCGAAGAGCGAGCGAGAAGGAACGAAACAGTTGACACGAAGTTGCCGTCGATTCTTTCGTTCTCTCACTCTCGACCGAAGGATTCCAAGAAATGGTGGGGATAATCACCGGGCGTACTACGCATGGTAAAAACGAGACAATAACGACGAATTACTGTATACCTATAATTTGTCGTATAGCTTATTGCCGGATAGCGACAGCCGCGACTCGAGCGTCCGCATCCGCTTTTTTCTGTTGCCTGTGTATAACTTCTTCGGTTGTTTGTGCAAGCAGCTATAACCTAAATTATTGTTGTTTTTCACCTATCTGCTACTTCACCCTCATTTTTTCTAGACCTACATAGTTGCCCACACCTTTTATGATTTTCGACAGGCTTTTGTCCATTGAACACAGAAAGAAACAGCTCGCAGTACCACCATCCACGATGAACTTCTGTTTTCTTCGCTGTGTGTATTTTTAGGTGGAGTAGAAAAGACCGGAGAGAAAGAAATCTAGGAATATGTACATACTGTTGCCAGATATCCAAATGGAGTCCGTCGTAAAAATGTTTATACAACCATATGTCCTATTCGATTTTGTCTTCGATTTATTGCGAATTTGTTTTCAAAAAAAATTTATCTGTTTACTTTTATAAGATATGTTCGAAATGACCAACTCGCATCTGAATACAAGTGTTCAAGACGTCTTACTCTCTGCGTGTGTCCAGCTGTTGCTGGGATATGCTCGAACAGTTCCAACACTGTCAAGGAACGTGCTGCAGGTATTCGCTATATCGCCAAAACGAAGTAAAATATGGACATACGTATGTTTATATGAATTTTTTTTATTGTTGAGATTTGTTGAAGTCAGAGCTAAAATATTTCCCACATATACCAAGACACCCTGTATAAAGAATACTAGTACTGCCTACATTCCTTGGGAACCAAGTACGTCAAACTAATTTAACTACATTTCAATAAAATATATCTGAGAATTATAAAATCGTTACAGGCTACATTCACTACTTACATACTACAAATATTAATAATTTAAATACAATTGCAAGCATGTCAAAATAAAATTTATTTAACTACAACCTAATACATCTACTAGTTCTTACACCTGTAGGGGGATTTACCTTAGTCCGTTGCGAAAGAATTCGAGGGGGTTGAATTCTTCTCGAAACAACAGCAGCTCCAAACCTCACGAATGGTGCTTTTCCTGGTAGTAACCTGCTTACCTCACGCACCGTAGTCCTGGCTTCTTTTGGGGAGTCTGCTCCCAGAAACTCTTCTCTCCTCTGGCTCTCGATCCCCCGATTGTAGCTTCTTGCCGATCGTCTTAGACACTTGTCGGACCTGCAAACATACAACCAATTTCGTGACACTTGTGCTGCACACAACAGGGACTCAGGATCCAACTTGCGCAGAATTAACTGCGATACCTCTGGTGGAAGTTCAGAAATGACGTCCACCTTAGTAGGTAATCCAATAACGCGAAGAAACGATCTGAAGAACTCCATGTTGTCACCTTTGATTCAAGGACAGGAATGACTAGCTCTTGAAAAATGTGCGGTACATATACCCCTGGTCATGGTTGAGTGCGTGTTCCGCAACGATGATTAAGCCAATCACGTTCGAGTACGTATGTTGAATATTCCTATACATATGTAATGTATGTATGTATATATACAATGGCGGTCCACTGTCGCTCAGCGATACAGAATCGCGCAACGCGCGTGTCTACCACTGTCCGCGCCGCACGTTTTGCCAAACTCTTTCGTTTCTGTATTGAAAACAAAAGGTGTTTTACCACTTCTGTCGATGGTTTTCGGAGGAAAAATGTCTGCTACATCGCGTGGAGTGGTCAGATTTTCTCCTAGACCCGCAGTTTTTGAAATATATAGAAAGGCATCGGCCAAAATTGGTGCAATTCAGGTGTCCCTTTCCCTTTGATCGTTGTTCTAACATATTTAACCCTCGGTGTCACCCTGGGTCAAATTGACCCGGAGTTTGACTTTGCGATCAAATTTCTTTGAGGCATTATTAAGAATTATACTACTGGCGCCATGTAGTAGTATTTTCATGTATCCTCTACGATTAGAGATACTTCCCGACTGTGTGGAAGCGTCAGTGCGTGTTTGAAAGCCGTCGAAATTTGAGGTAGGGTCAAATTGACCCATGTGTGATAACGGCGTCGTTTTTACTCCAAATCGGATATAGTCATTTTTGTGTCTGAGAGCAATCAGAAAAGTAAAATTAGATGTATTTTCATATGAATTGTTTTTTCTGTTACTGAAGCGACAATAAAGATACATTTATTATTGTATTACGGGACACAAATGCAGTGTCCCACATGCTTGCGCCCGATGTGCGAGCGGCAGCGTATTTATTTCTGCAATGACTGTGGCGATCTGCAATAGACTTGTTTTTAATTTAACGTACTCTGTTATTGCTAAAATTAAATTTTGTATTCTTGGAATAATACTAAATGTATTTCTCCTACACAAATCCCTTTTTTTAAAGCTTCGACATAGGACTATTTTTCTTATCAAAGCACCATATCGCAAGAGTATAACTATAAATTTTAAGCTAAAAATATTAAAAATTAAAAAAGTTATGATTTTTTAAGCAAAAAAACTTTTTGTCGGAAATCTTATTCCTTCAAATTTTTTTTAAGCATGATGATACTTCAAATATCAATTTTCAACGATGGGCATATATTCTACAGTGTTCAAACCTTATCTCAGAATTTTTTCGACTTAATTTAACAAATAGTTTTTAAATAACAACTGATTAAAAATTGGCTGTGTCAAATTGACGCAGTGTGACAACTACGTGCGAAAAAGGAGGTGTGACAACCGAGGGATAAATGATCTTAATTCAATAAAATCATATATCGTTGTATTTGGGCGGGTTCATAGAATAATTTGACGGAAAAAGCAACCGCACATCTATTAGGTACTGTTAGAACTCAAAAGATGTTCAAAGTTGAAAATTTGCATTTTTTATTCAAAACCGAATTTCTCGAAAACTGAGGGAGATGACGACAAACGGTTTGTGGATTCGTTTTCAGCGTACAAAAATCTATAAGAAGCGGCTATTGAATGATACAGATCAAGATGGCTGTTGGACAGTACAATTATTGATAAATTTAGTGTAGTCGATAAAAACATTATCTATGGCACTACTATATAAAGTGATTGTAGTATCGTTGCTCCAAGTAAAGTTTAAAACCAAACATAGAAAAACATATTACTCTGTTTAATAATAATTCGAAGAATCCATTTATGTAGTAAACGTCGTATGGTTATAATTAAAGAAAAGTGCAATGTGAAAATTTTGCTAGTGCGCCGATGCATTTACGAAAACAATGGCAACATAGAATGCTAGAACTTGTTAAACAGTGCAAAATTTTCGTTTACGATTTTTCAGTGTATTATTTCTATATCGTATTTAGTTTTTTGGGAACAATACTCAGAATTAGAAGAATAGAACTTTGGCGTGCTGCACAAGCCTATGATGGATCATAATGGAATGGCTACAGGAATATTCTTCATAAGTAAATTTTTCAGAAAATGATTCATAGTTGGTTATAGAAATTAAATAAATACTTTCATATTTTAGAGTTCCTACTATGTTGCCTAAGAATTTGAACAATTTTTCCGCAATCGAGAACTATATTAGTCGCGAGTCTACGACCTTCGACCAGTATCTTAATGTTTTACCGTATTCTTAATGTTCCACAACAATTAAACCGTTAATTGTTGTGTAAGATAATTTTGTCGGCCACAGCTCGTATCACTTGGTTCTTATAAAATGGGGCAATGCTGCAATATCTGACCATTTGCGTCACATTTTTCAAGGACATAAGTAGGTAGAGCGAATAAAAGACACTGAAGAAGAACTTTGAATGTACAGCAGTGTTTTCTGTCTGTTTACAAAATGCACAGCCAGTTGTTAAAGCCATTAGTGTCCTCAATAGCTTCATCAGCTTTGGCCGTTGTTTTTCTATTCGCATTACTGGCCACGGATATTTCGTGCATTCTAACTAAACCAGTGATAAAATCTCGAGAGGGATATGTCAGGGGCATCGTTTTGGAAACAAGGAATGGGAGGGAAATTTTTTCATTCCTTGGGATACCTTATGCAGAACCACCGACTGGAAGATTCAGGTTTCGAATTCAACGCATCTCTTACTTTTTATTTCATTCTGACTAGGCCTGTATCCAAATCAAGTGTTGCTAACAATTCAGAATCCACAGAGTAATTTTCCAGACGTTTTACTTTCAGTATTCATGTACTATTAAACGTTTTTTATATACAATGTACGTGGCATACAAGATCTAAAGTTATTTTCAGCAGATTGTGAGAAGATATCCTTAAGGAAGTTTATCTTGTGTAAAGTGATATAACGTATATCATGGATTAACATACTTTTTATATTGTACACATTGACACCATTCAGATTTCTTTACGCTTTTTATAAGTAAGTGCGATTCGTTTGCCATGAAAGCTGTCGTAGTTTCTGGGAGAATGTGATGCCACAATGAATTAAATTTATAAAACTTTAAATCGGTAGTCATACATTATACTGTAATTCATTTAAAGACATGAATTGTCGAGTACAACTTGCGGCAGAATATTTTAAAATAATAGAGATTGATAGGTATACAACACCAACGTGTGAAAGTACCTATCACTGAAAAATTAATTTATCGTTTATTTCACTGCATTATTTTTCAATAATGGCAGTAGTAATAGAACAAAAATGCGAATCTGTGCACTGTTTGGTCCAAGGTTTAGAAATCCAGTACCGAAATCACCATGGGGTGGAATACTAGAAGCCCAAACGGAAGGTGAAGAGTGCACGCAAATTTCTGGAGATAACGTATCAGGGAGTGAAGACTGCTTGTTTCTAAACACGTACACTCCAACGGTAAAAACTTTCATTTCCCACAACCCATTCTAGTCACAACTTAGAATTTTTTAATCTGAATCACGTTAACTATCATTTACAACAACAGTATTTACATTAAAAAAACGTAATGTGCGATCGTTTTAATATGCACAGTTTCGTTTCAAGTTGCCACTCTTTTTATTTATACAATCGATTAAAAACAGTATATGTCCAATATTTGTTATTTCGCATGGTCTAAACAAAAGCTGAGATAAAATTTCGTATAGAATGCTTTCCAGAATTTTAATGCGTAAAATTTCCATGTATAATTATTATGAACGAGATTTGCATTCATTTCCTATTAATGTCTTACATTCCCTTGTACTTTATACAATCTACAGTACTGGAAATATTTATTGCACTGCTCTCGAATTCATTTGATTGCTTTAATGATTCGCATCCAACTTATTTTTGCCAACATAGTGAGCTACTATTTTGCTCTGTTTTACAATACATCTTGCACATATTATTTTGAAAACCTTAGGTTCACAGAACAAACATTTTGAATTTACTTTGAACTTTAAAATCTTATCTTATCACTCTATCTATGTATGCTCATACTTAAGAATCTTGTCATTCTTACATATCTTCAATCTTATCGCAAGCAATCCTATAGGATTACTTCAGATAACATCAAACTAAAATACACTACTGTCCCATAATTAAACTTATTCCTGGATGAAACAACGTTCTGTTCCTTTACAAGCTGAAGCGAAACGCCTTGTTACCTGTTATGGTATTCATACATGGCGGTACATTCCAAACCGGAAATGGAAATAGAACCGACTATGGCCCAGACTACTTGCTCGACGAGGATATCGTACTTGTTACGTGTAACTATCGGTTAGGAGCTTTCGGGTTCCTCAGTACCGGCGACATGGCGGCGCCTGGAAATTTCGGATTGAAGGACCAGGTATTAGTTCTAAAATGGGTGGAACGGAACATCCGCGCGTTTGGCGGCAATCCAAACGACGTAACGTTATTTGGTCAAAGCGCAGGTAGCGCCTGCGTTCATCTCCACGCTCTTTCAAAACAATCCAAACGTATGTATAGCTTCTTCGTTCCTTTCTGCAGAATCTATCAAAAATACCCGGACTATGAGTTTAATAATTTATTGTGGTGGAATGGAAGACAGGAAAAAGACAGGGTGGTATCTATCTTATAATTAGTATAACTGAGAATTTCTGTTCCACAGCAGATGCTGGTTGACACATGTTTCGGGCACACGAAGAAGTGTCTCAGCGGTTATTTTCGTAACTTGTTCTCCACTATTTCGTTTCGGATCAGAGTTCTCCAACCTTTTTTGAGTTGAGCGATTCCCTTTTATAATATTCAAATAACCTGCGACCCCCCTCTTTCTTTCATTTATGAAAAACCAGTGTCACATCATTAATAGAATATGGCAATGTAACCATATTAAAATAAGTAAGTGCTAAAAATCGTCACCTCAAACGAGCCATGTAGACCCACAGGTTGGGAATCACGGCTTTAGATCCACAAGAAAAACGGGGAGAGTCAAGTCATGGTATCATGTTTTCCTTTTTGAGGCTTTTCATTCAAGCATGATAAATTATTAAATTCAATGTCCGGAAACTTTTGATATATAGGTACTGTAGAGCACAATGTACAGGGGGGTATCCTATAACGAACTGATTCGTTCTACAACCTTGTACATTATAGCACTCATTCATTATAGGATACATATATAGTCATATATGTATGCGTATTTAAGGATTGTGAATACAGTGATTCATCCTTATTGTCTCGTTTTTACCATGCGTAGTACGCCCGGTGACTATCCCCACCATTTCTTGGAATCCTTCGGTCGAGAGTGAGAGAACGAAAGAGTCGACGGCAACTTCGTGTCAACTTTTTCGTTCCCTCTCGCTCGCTCTTCGGAATTCTCACTTCGGCTTATTACGACGAATTACTGTATTGTGTACATTCTCAATACGAAATAGGTCAAATAAGATCATACAAATATACCTATAATAAATTTGATTTATTATATTTAAATTTTATACATTGCACACGCATGTATGGCCGGTTATATTTCTCCGGATTCATTGTAAAGATTTGATTTAAGAGGAGAAGCCACTGTGAAAATTTTTTTTCCGATATTTTTTTTGCATTTTCTTAATGCTTGTGGTCTCAATATTTTACCTGCATAGTTTCAAAGTGGATTTCGAAAAATTCTCGGAGCTACGGAAGGTTTTGTATAGGTAGTGCAGCGCTCGGAACCGAGTGCCCGCGCGGGTGGATTGGAGTCGATCGCCCGGACATTTTATGTCCAAAAATCCAAATGTATCTAATAAGAGGGATTATGAGCTTATATATTGTTTAGAACTAGGTAGAGAATCACTGGCCACGACAATACCGTGCACAGCTGCGATCTTTGAGCTGCAGAAAATAACTTCTGTCGAAACTTTAAACGCGAGTATCTCGAAACGGTATTTTTCAAAACGGGCGCATTAATAACTCAGTTAATTTTTATTGGATTCACTTGAAATTTTCAAAGAATATTCGTAATACAATTATCTTCAGTTAAGCGTACGAGTTTTTTGATCGAATAATTCATTTAATCGTAACATTGAAAAAAAAGGTTGATTTCTGATACTTTTTGTTCCAGATTTCTTCTTAAGTCCGCCATTTCTTCCAAAATTAATATTTTTTTAAATCTGTACGCTTAACTGAAGCTATTCTAATATACTTTAAGAAACCATTCGAATTTTTCAATTCGGAGCAAATGTTGGAAATTTACACGAGCGCTTGTTTTGTAATTTTTTTTGCATAGCCTAACGTTATCGTATGCTGTGGCCATACTACCGAAAATATTTTCAGTCTGGGAGCATAAAATATTAGTAAAATATATGTATTTTCAGTTGGTAATAAACATTTTTCGTAGAAAGTTACATTTCATTATAAATGACTGTTTTGAAAATAGCCTTTATTTTCGACCGTCACAGTGGCTTCCCCGCTTAATGAGAGAAACTGTTCGATATAAGGTCGCCCGCTATAGGATACCGCACTCTACATTATGTTAAATTAGACAAATCAAACATTTTTCGTGAATCAGGTTAACAAGTCGTGAGGAAACACGTGTCAGAAAAGTTATTACGTACCACGGGGTTAATTGGAAGGTCTTTTTCTTCAGTAATGAGGAGTATTCGTGAAATATGTATATGGCAGAAGTTTTAACGAAATTTGCCATACTTGTAAGGGAATTAAAATTAAGCAGACCGTTATTTTGTTAGCTTCAGTAAATTAAGAATAGAGAGTGGAATTTTTTGTAATTTCGCCCTTGATATTAGCTGGCTAACTGTTCGAGGCACAAAAGACTATATTTTCTGTTTTCGAGGTGTTTATTATCATTTGAGTTGTGCGAAAACGTTGTAATGCAAACATCGAAAGCTGAAATGGGCTTCTGGGATCGCAGAATTTACGATTTCTGAAGCACTGTCTTTTGTAAATAACAGCGCTTTTGCATTATATGTTATTGAAGCTACAAACTCATGCAAAGGGATAGAGAATACAAAATTAATTCTAAAGTGTATTGTCCTAACCAAGTGAACTTATATCAAAATAATTAATCATTACAGATTTATTCAATCGCTACATCCTGGAAAGTGGACTCGCCACCTATGAATGGGGCTTTCATTCAAATTCTTCTTATTACGAAAAAGCGAAAAAAGTTGGGGAAATATACAACTGTCCCACTAACAACTCGTACTCGTTAGTGGCGTGCTTACGAAAGCTTTCAGCCCCGCAATTAGCACGGACAGAATCTGTTTTTACGTTTATAGAGCAACTTATAGGGTCGCTGTGGGGGCCCACTATCGAACCATACTCTAAGACAGCATTTATAACGGACTCTCCTATACATCTTCTACAAAAGAATGAACTGAAGAACAGCTCATTCATAACTGGAAATTGTCGGGATGAGGGGTTTGTGGCGTTAAGAGGTAAGGGTTGAAAATTAACGAAGTATGTAGAATAATTCACGTAATTCACGATGCATTCTGGAAGTATTTAATGTAAACATTCGGGTAGTCTTGGATAATATATACCATCCCTTGAAGGCAATATTACCACATGACACGAATCCCTCGGCGTGAAAACAAGCCCACGCCTCTCGAAGTGTTACTAGCATAAAAGTGAGAGGATATCTTGAACGATTCAGTGGTTTGGATGGGAAAATAATATTTATGCTAGATTGTCGAATGCGTCAGTATTGTGTGACAGATACATCTGGCGATTTTTTATGGCTTAAGAATATGACAAGTGTGTGTGATGTGTGTGTGTGTGAAATCAAAAAGTATAGTGAAAAGAATGCATTTAGTTAGTCTTTTAGTTTATAATTTTACTGATCAAAGTTTTGCCAAGAAAAGAGAAAAGTAAACGTTCGCACGTTATTTTTTTATTATTTTGACTTTTATGCTTTTTTTCAGTTCTTTACACTAATGAAACATTGTACGATATATTCGCATCGTTTCCTGAACTTATCATTAAACAATTCTTGCAATATTCTGGTTTATTCAATGATGGAAATTCGACTGAAGTGGTAATAAAAATCAAGAACTTGTACTGGGGGACGAAAATGCCAAAAGATAAAGATAAGGTAATTGAGTAATAGAGCAACACAATTGGGTATAATTTTATTATAGTCCCCTAAAATTGTGTAAATATCAGTTATCACATAAAGCATGAAAAAGTGTGATGTTCACTAAAAAACAAATGGCCCCGACATCTCTGTTATTGCATAAGAACCGCTAGTGTTTCTTTATACTGCACGATTTTTCTAATGTAGTGAAAGGCAATTGAAGCATTTCAGATGAAATAAATCATTACCCAATTATATATACGAATGTTAAAAGCAATGGCTATGATATAATTGAGGTGATCAGTGGCCTAATCCAAAATTTTATTTCTTTAGTATCTTGAGCAACCTTAAAAAAACATCTACAAAATGGCAGCACAAAAGCGTGATTTTGCACTGAGCGTTTTGTTGATTTACGTCGCGCAATACCAGTTTTCCATATTCATGCATTTACAGTTATATACTAATAATACACACATTAGCAATTATATTCTTTCAAAAATCATACCAATATACCTACAAATACAAATTAAAACGACTTTTGAACGTTAATAATTTCATTAGCCATACTCTCGCAATAAACGTTTTGGGTTTACGTCACTAGTGTGCTGATAGTCTCAATTCGTACAACTTATTCACAACACTAACACTATCAGCGCCATTTGAAATGAGTGTATGAACTTTATTCATGTAGGTTATACAAGGATATACAAATATCGCGACAGACTTTGTCTTTTTCTATCCTTCCGTGCAATACGTACACGCTTTAGCGATGAGCAGCAAGCAACCGTTCTATACCTACTTGTTCAACTATCGTGGAACATTGAGTCAGACGTCACAATCGACAAAAAATAATAAAGACGTGGGGATTACGCACGGTGATGATTTAATATATCTATTCCCCGAAACCGCTTCAAGTTTGAAATTGCCTTTCAACGTGAAACAATCTACGTCTGATCGCAAAATAAGTAACGTCATGGTGGATTTGTGGACGTCTTTCGCCATTAAAGGGTATGAATATTGAATTCTCCAACAATAAAACGTTTTTAAAGATAAAGCGATTTGTGGCATTATCTGGATTATCAGAAAATAACTCCAATATTTGTACATATACTTATACTTCCTTGAATATTCGAAATTTATTTCTTCATTTCAGCAACAAATGTAGTCTTTCGAATATATAAGATAAGTTGGAATTAATTTATATAATTTTCAGCGTTCCTCGATCAAATTATCTGAGTGAGCTGTATCTGTGGCAACCTTTCGCAAAAAATAAAACTTATCTCGAGATTGGGAATATTACCGAGCCCGTAACGACTGTACAGACGTCGTTTTTCAAGAAGAGAATGACGTTCCTTTATCAGCTATACAATGGCAGTTAGTGCATCGAACATTCTGATCGGCATCATATTGTTATGTCTACGTTGATTAATTTATCCATGTTCTTACTTGCAAGAAATAAAGCTATACAGTAACGCGTAACAATAAAATCTAACACTGCACCCTAATACATCTTCTAGTCCTTACACTTAAAGAAGATCTTACCTCAGTACATTGCGAAAAATTCCGTTAGGGTTTCATCTTCATAAAAAGAACGGGTGCCTTTATAATAGCACGTGGTGCATCTCTGAGTCTCCTCCTTGGTATCATAATCCTCGCTTCCTCAGGTGGTCTTCCACCCAGGTACTCTTCTCTCATCTGTCTGGGATACTACAGTGGTATTATTATTACATAAATTACCTTACTATATTCCAGCTTCCTTAAGTCTCAAGTCGATCAAACCTACACTTACATCCTATATAATACAACATAGTTTGCTTAATAAAAAGAAACTCTCTACATTATACTTATCACCTAGATAAAATTAATAAGAGCTATAAAACTTGCAGTAGCAAGTTTGTCATAACAAAATTTATTAAACTACATCCTGATACATCTAGTATTTCTGACACCTACAGAAGGTCTTACCTCAGTCCGTTGTAGCAGATTTCGAGGGGGTTGAACTCTCCCAAAAACCACCGCTGCCTCGAATCTAACGGGTGGTGCATTCCTTGGTCGCACCCTTGATTTACGAATCCCTCTTACCTTACGCACCCCATTTGGTACCGCAGTCCTGGATTCCTTTGGGGAGTCTTCTCCCAGGAACTCTTCTCTCCTCTGCCTCTCGATGCCTCCAATGTAGCTTCTTGCAGATCGTCTTAGGAACTTGTCAGACCTGCAAACATTCATCCACTTTCGTGACACTTGCGCTGCACACAACAAAGACTCAGGATCCAACTTGCGTAGAATTAACTGCGACACCTCTGGTGGAAGTTCTGAAATAACATCCACCTTAGTAGGCTCCAGTAATCCAATAACGCGAAGGAAAGATCTGAAGAACTCCATGTTGTCACCCTTGATTCAAGGACAGGAATAATGAGGTCCTGAAAAATCTGGGGTATATATACCCCTGGACATGGTTGAGTGCGCGTTCCGCATCGATGAATCAGCCAATCACGTTCGAGTACGTATGTTAGATATTCCTATATATATATGTAATGTGTATATATATATATATATATATATATATATATATATATATATACATATCAGATATATGATACATCGAGTTCAGTTGATTCTCGCCGAATTAACTCACACAGCGAAAGTGTGATTGGTTTGCGAGAATCAAGTGAACCCGATGTACATAGGGTATGTACATATCACATTTATATGATATCCATGCTTCATTAGTATTTTTCTTGGCTAAAGTGTCATTTAGTACCTGTAAATGATACAAATGGAGTTCACAATATCAAAATTTTATCTTCATGTTGTTACTAACTCTATTAAAAATTAAAATTCATGCGAAAGTCCTCCACCGTCGTTGACGCACTACAGTCTCAAACATCTTACAACCCATATGTACAGCAGTCTGGAAGTAGCCATGAAATTTCATTATGTACGTCGATGTAACTGTTAATTTCTAAGAAATTACAGTCACCCTCCAGCAAGCAATTTTCTCGTTCTAATCTTCATTTCTTTGAGAGCAACTTGCCTCGAAACTCTTGTCTCCAATTCAAAAGGAACGAAATTCCGTTCTACAGCTTTCATCGCCATCATCTTCGAGAGTTTGTACCGTTTCGCTGTCCACTTTAAACAGCAGTCGGACCAGCAAACTTTGATCCACTGTCGCGACGGGATGCAAGATCGATTTTTCGGAATATCAACTACGACAATTCCAAAAGCAGCTTAGAAATAAAGTTCATTCTCACTTTTGTAGAACGTCGGGTGTGCAAAAATGACGGGGAAACTTTCATATCGTCCACAATAACAGAATACAAAAGAATAAAAAACGCATCGTTTTAGTCTGACATATGTTGTGACAGTTCATGTATTTGAAACCATTTTCTAAACTCATCGTGTCCGTTTATTATCGTAATTGATGCATTTGCTGTAGTAGATAAAACATTATCTATTGCACGACTACATAAAGTGGTTCTAGTAACGTTGTTCCAGCTGAAGTTTGAAACCAACCGTAGACAAACATATTAAGCTCTTTAATAATAATTCGAGGAATCTATTTATGTAGTAAAAGTCCTTGCAAGTGCACCGATGAACTTACGAAAGAAATTGCAACATAGAATGTTTAAAACTTGTTAAACAGTGCAAATTTTTTTTACTATTTTTTAGTTTATTATTTGTATATCGTATTTAGATTTTTGGGAGCAATACTTAGAATTAGAAGAATAGTACATTGGCGTGTGGACAAACTTATGACGGATCATAATGGGACAGCCGCAGGAATATTCTTCATAAGTAAATTTTTCAGAAAATGATTCATAGTTGGATATAGGAATAAAATAAATGCTTTAATGTTTAGTGTTCCTACTGTGATGCCTAACATGAAACTAAATCGCACTACTGTTCCATAAGTAAACTAATTCCTGGATGAAACAACGTTCTGTTCCTTTACAAGCTGAAGAAGAACGTCTCGTTACCTGTTATAGTATTCATACATGGCGGTACATTCGTAAGAAGAAATTCAAGTAGAATCTATGGCTCAGACTACTTGCTGGACGAGAATATCGTACTTGTTACGTGTAACTATCGGTTAGAAGTTTTCGGGTTCCTCAGTACTGGCGACATGGCGGCGCCTGGAAATTTCGGATTGAAGGACCAGGTATTTGTTCTAAAATGGGTGGAACGGAACATCCGCGCGTTTGGCGGCAATCCAAACGACGTAACGTTATTTGGTCAAAGCGCAGGTAGCGCCTACGTTCATCTCCACGCTCTTTCAAAACAATCCAAACGTATGTATAGCTTCTTCGTTTCTTTCTACAGAATCTATCAGAAGTACCCTGACTATGAGTTTAATAATTTATTGTGGTGGAATGAGAGATAAGAAAAAGACAGGGTGGTACCTATCTTACAATTAATATAATTGAGAATGGCTGTTCCACAGTAAATGCTGGTTGACACATGTTTCGGACACACGAAGAACTGTCTCAGCGGTGATTTTCTGAATTGCGTTTTCAATATTACGTTTTAGGTGCTCCCTAACCTTTTTTTGGTCGCGATACCCTTTTTTTATATTGCGAACACCCTCTTTCTCTGATTTATGAAAAATCAATGTAACCATATTAAAATAAATAAGTGCTAAAAATCGTCACCTAAAAATAGCCGTGACGACTCACTTGCGAGTCGAGACTAACAGGTTGGGAACCACAGCTTTAGATCAACGAGAAAAGGGGGGCGGGAGTCAAGTCATGGTATCATGTTTTCTCTTTAGCTATCTTTCATTCCATCACAATAAATTATTAAATTCAAAGTCTGGGAACTTTTTATACATGCTGTAGAATACAATGTACAGTGGGGTATCCTATAACCAACTGATTCGTACTACAACCTTGTTCATTGTACCACTCATTCGACATAGGATACTTATACAGTCATATATGTTTACGTACTTAGGAATGGTGCATATTACGCAAATTCGTAATACGAAATATGTCAAATAAGATCATACGAATATACCTATTATAAATTGAATTTATTATATTTAAATTTTTTACATTGCACACGCGTGTATGGCCGATCTCGAACAATACGAATGTATCGGGACCCCATCCGATCCCGCATGAAAGTTTCCGGGCTGTCCCGAGCCCGAAACACTTATTATTATTACATAAATTACCTTACAATATTCCAGCTTCCTTAAGTCTCAAGTCGATCAAACCTACACTTACATCCTTTACAATACAACATAGTTTGCTTAATAAAAAGAAACTCTCTACATTATACTTATCCCCTAGATAAAATTAATAAGAGCTATAAAACTTGCAGTAGCAAGTTTGTCATAACAAAATTTATTAAACTACATCCTGATACATCTAGTACTTCTGACACCTACAGAAGGTCTTACCTCAGTCCGTTGTAGCAGATTTCGATGGGGTTGAACTCTCCCAAAAACAACCGCTGCCTCGAATCTAACGGGTGGTGCATTCCTTGGTCGCACTCTTGGTTCACGAATCCTTCTTACCTTACGCACCCCATTTGGTGCCACAGTCCTGGATTCATCTGGGGAGTCTTCTCCCAGGAACTCTTCTCTCCTCTGCCTCTCGATGCCTCCAATGTAGCTTCTTGCAGATCGTCTTAGACACTTGTCAGACCTGCAAACATTCATCCACTTTCGTGACACTTGCGCAGCACACAACAAAGACTCAGGATCCAACTTGCGTAGAATTAACTGCGACACCTCTGGTGGAAGTTCTGAAATAACATCCACCTTGGTAGGCTCCAGTAATCCAATAACGCGAAGGAAAGATCTGAAGAACTCCATGTTGTCACCCTTGATTCAAGGACAGGAATGATCAGGTCCTGAAAAATCTGGGGTATATATACCCCTGGTCATGGTTGAGTGCACGTTCCGCATCGATGATTCAGCCAATCACGTTCGAGTACGTATGTGCATATGTGGGCAATATGTAAGTAGTGTTTGTAGATATGTTTCACCCACTCTGTAGTAGTGTTGCAATGAAAAAAATTAAGCTCCTAGGCATGTAATCGTTTTAACTTATGTATAAGTTTAATATCTTCATTTGTAATGAGATGTCATAAGATAATCATACTCTCCACTGTAAGTTTTAACTTAACTCATTTTTACTATTATTCTCGTATTTAACAGATAAATATGCATTATAAATGTATGCCTTGCTATTTGATGCGAGGAATAGACGTTTCTGTGCGCGTCGCTCGATGGTTTCATTCTACATACATTCTGATACATACATTCTGATATTCTGATAACGGTCACAGAAACATTCATTTTCATAAACCCGTCATTTCTTGCAGACATTCGATACGGCTGGCCCCATTAGACGATATTCTCGTAGTCGATGTAGCGTCTTTGATAGCCTCTCGTTTTGCCGCGAAAGTATTTCAATTTTCTCACGGTTCGTAATCAATTGTCGCGTCATGTCTGCAACAGGATCATCACCGGGCGATAGTACCGCTTCTCCACGGGGCACTTTACTAGAATTGTTGTCATCGATGCTTTTGATTTTCTCGTTATCCATTTGATTCGCGATTGTCGAACGTAGCCATGCAATTTCTTCCTGGCACTTTCCAATCTCCTTTCTATGCTCCTCGTTCATCTGAAAATGCACAGAAACAGACGAGTTCCTTACACGGCCGAGTTAATTGTCTGAGGTACCTATTTAGACTACCGACATATTTTGGTATTTTTTTGTTTTAAAGCAAACTTCCTCTCACTGGCGACCTTTTTCGAATTTCCCAGCTATTCATTAGTTTTCGAAACTCATCAAAACACCATATGGTACATCGGATATCAATCTTTGAATGGTATAGTTTTGTCAGTGATAAATATGAAGAAAAATTGATTTCTTACTAAATTTTTACAAATTATTACCATTTGTAATAGGTATTTAAAGACATTATTATGATTGCTGATGGGTATTCCATGTTTTGTAAACCTGACATACTAACGTTTGACAACGAAAAATTACAAATGTTCAAGAAATATATTTTGATAGTAATAATGACTAATTTCAAGAGGGTATATTATGCATCGTCTTGGAAGAGAACTGATAAAAGGAGTTTAAGCTGCGAATGACCTTTCGTCAACACGGTAATAAATCCTCGAGCTTCCACAGTTACAGGTGTATCACCTAAGTTTCTAAAAATAACCAATCTCCTATATTGTATCTACTTTCAGCTGACAACGAGCTAAATCAATTTGTGGCACTCCCACGACTTCTTATACCTGTCGAAATTGTAGCTTCCCATTTTCTGCAGACACATGCATCTCAAAAGTTAAGTGAATCGTTAGCCCCTCCCAAAAATCGAAACTAAATTACCAGATACACATAGTGGGTTTGTCAGTTTCATACACGGTAGCGATTCCTATTAATACGATCTGGCTATAAACTGTGCATTAATTCTCGATGCCGTTAGATCGTAAATTCGCCTAAATACGCATAAGTTAATTTAATCGAGTTGCAAATTAATTCACAGGGAGGCGTGATCACCTACACGAAGAACCGATAGTTTAAACACCGGGTAATTTCTATCGTCTCTACGTCGTTAACACGCTGCACAGACCAGCCAGTTAGTACCTTTAATTAATCACCGAGCAGGTGTTGCAAATAGGTGAAACAAATGCGTCGATGGGTCTTGGAATAAATTAAGTTGCGCGAGCCAGCAGTTACTTCAGAGGATCGAACGTACGATCGAACTCGATGAAATTTCTTCCCGTTCCCTCGTTTTATTCAAGCGTAACGATAGCCAGCACATGCAATAGCAACAAAATGTTCAATACACTGTGTACCAACTCTGTTTCATGACCATAGCATGTACGTATAATTCAGTTCACAATTCTGATAAAAGGCCCCTAGCTTTGCAGTAATTAACTGCACACTGATTCGTATGGTAACTTGAAACATTCACATGTTCTTCTGTTGATATTTTGCAATTAGATTAAGTTAATACTTCGCTAACAATTCGTACGAAGTTCGCCTATTGCGACTCTGACTTGCAAAACGTAAACGAACCTTTTAGGCTCCTTGTATTTCTGTTAGGAAGTAGGTTTGCAGCCTGGTTCAATCTACTCTCTATTATATATTTCAGTATTCACAGTTTACCAATTATATAGGGTTGAGTAAAGGTTGAAGGATAAAGGGAAGAAGAGATCTGCGTTTCGTCCTCAGATACTTCTGAATTGAAATTTCTAATGCATGCGCTCGGTGTCCTTACTTTTTATGTGGCCATACGAACGTTGGAGTTTTGTGGAAAATTGTTCTTCGTAAGAAATTACTTAATGAAATAGCTCACCAATAAAAAAATTGTTCTTCGTAAGAAATTACTTAATGAAATAGCTCACCAATAACGAAATTGTTCTTCGTAAGAAATTACTTAATGAAATAGCTCACCAATAACGATATCCACAAAGGAGCAGCATTAGGAATTAAAAAATATTTGCAATCGATATAACATCTGTTATTGTAAATACACCTGTAGCTTTCTACTCGACTCCCACGATTAATTCATAAATTTATGAATGTCTTTCTGTCACACTTTTCATCCAGATAACAATGCTTCGAATTCGCGAAATACAAGCGACTATATAGTTTCCTTTCATGATTTACAATACAACACGAGAAATCGTAACTGGACGGCTCACAGGGGCGCGAAATGACCTCACCGAATCTTTTTCCTTTCTCGACTCGTCCAAAAGTGTTTCGAAACGTCGTTCTATCTCCAGGCGCACGTCACGGGTGTCGACGACTTCCTTTCGAAGTCTGATCACGGTTTTCTCGAGCCCCAATTTACTCTCGACCACTGCTTCCGCCTGGCTTTGCAAAACGTTATTTCCGTCGGCTGCAATGAACGTCCGAGAGTATGATTATTCTTACAAAAATCACTGGGGTTCGATCGTTGCTCTCATCGGGTAATACTTCCCGGAGAAGTTTACGAAGAACGTCGTGCTTTTAAAGAGGAACGATCTTTTTGCTTGAAGGTACGAAATAGTTCGTGCGTCGTCTTGTGTGTCAATTCCCCTTACGTACCCAGAAGCGACATCCGTCTCCGCGCATCTGCGAGGCTCTCTTTCAGCTCCTTCTTCTCTAGTTCTAGAATTACGTTCCTTCGCTGTGTCCCTCTCAGCTCCACTTTCACTGTAAATCAATACTCGATAGAATGTTATGTGCATACGTCGAAATATATTTAAGTTATTATAGGCGTCTGTTCCTCAAACTTAACACCTTGTGGCGCAAGGTTTTGAGCTACCCTGGCTTTCTTTTGAGTGATCATTTCTGCCAGGAAAGTTTCTCCCAAGTAGCCGGGCTCATTGCTCAGCCAACTTTACTTCTCCTTTGGTAGTGCGATAGAACTTAAAAACTGAACAATTTTTATATTTAAAGTTTTGTTCTACCTCCCACCACTACAAAGTTATATTAGAAGAAGGAAAAAACACGATAACTTTAGGGGCTGATTTCACCCCTTCAGAGTAAATTTCCGCAGGCAAAAAATAAAAAATTGCTTCTTGCATACTGCAATACGCTCTACATAGTTTCGCGCGAGGTTTCATGAAAATCAGAATTTTCAGGGTTTGGGAACGTTTCCTTGGCAGAAATACAATTGAAGGGTAAGAGGAAAAGCAGGGAATGTCCATTTTGAATGATTCTGCGATTTATAACGTATTTAGCTGGCGGCAAGTGAAAAATACAGTTAAGTTCATTGAACCTTGTTTCTTTACTAATGGACTTTACTCTATTAAAACTTGATTTTCTCAATGAAGTTGTTTTGTGACATTCCTTGTTTTTCCCCGCACCATTCAATTTACCCTCGAATAGGATAAACAACTGCAACAAGTGAAAAGGCTCAGATAAGCTAATATCCCTTTTATTGTCTCCGTGGTCCCCCTATAAATCAGCAATTGCCCCCGGCAAAACGAGCACGATCGCGACACGGTGTCCGAAAAAGTGTATCCCTTCGATTTACTATCTGTTACAGGGACGTTCATAAATCGTCCTCCATCGATTACAAGCCGCATCTGCCAAACCCATGGCGGCTGCGGGGGGGAGGGAAAAATTTCTCAGTCGAATTTCCCGCACGTTGTTTGACCGCGACCATTCCCATATGTACGCTCCACTCGAAGCCGGCGTTATGTATCGATTTGCTTAACCTGAAACTTCGTACCTAACTCCCGTGTAGCCGAGTTCCCCGACCAAGTCCCAGGGCTATTTGGAATTTGATCGATAAAGAAAGTTCCGCCGCGGAACAGTCTGTTACTACCGGGGCTATTAAAACTCAAGAATAAAGAGAGCAGGGGCGAGAAAAAGGGGGTGCAGGGGGCGTAAGTGATGGAGGGAGTTGAAAGGAACGGCAAGAAGCATCGACAGATGCTACCGTCGCTCTGATGGACATCTTTTAAAACGGAATACCTAGCCAGGAAACCTGCCATTTTCTAGTACGTCCTCCAGATCCGAGTTTTTAGCTTGTAAAGCATCAGCCCGTTTCTCGTGACGCGTCACGTTCGCCCGCAGATCCCGGATCGTCTCCTCGTGATCTCGTCTAGTGGTTTCCGTCCTGAGATTGCTCTCCCGCATTGTCGTCAACGCTGTCTCAACGTCTGTACCTACACCCCTCGCCAATCTGCTCATCACGGACCATTGGGTCCTCTCGTAAATATCGCTCCGCGATTCCTCTCTGCGTGGAAAGCACGGGGGATCGTTACGAATGCACGAGACGACGTATCGTGATGGTTCGCAGCGAAATGTTCACATGTTTGTCATAATTTATTAAGCTAAATGGTGAGATTCTGAAGGTACGTGACGTCGGGTGGGAAATTACTTAGTGGAAACGGATTCTTTTCGGGGCGTTGGAGAAGCTCCAAGAGCTCCTTTGATTGTAAATCGGAGTACATTTTGTAGTATTAATGGTAGAGTAATTGCCGAGGTGAGTGTAGTAAAGTATAATGAGAAGGTACTAAATAGCAGCACTCGCGATTGAATTATAATGTCGAGCTTTGCAATGTAGTGACGTCTTCATTTTTGAGACGACTGGTTGTAATTGAATTATTACAATATGAATTTCCTTTGCGCCACTTCAGGGAGTCGATGTGATGGATTTTGATGAAGTTGAAATATGACGTAGCTTAAAAATTGGTGGAATTTAAGTCACTATTCTGAAAACTTTGAGTTTGTGTAAAAAATTCAGGTCATTAAAGTTTGCAATTTTTATCTATTGTTGCGAAAGCAGGTTGTATTAATAAATTTTTGTTCCTCGAAACTATCAACCCTACTATGCGTCATTCTTCTTGTATTTTAATAAAAAATGATTCGTTTTATAAAATAAATTCTGTGTAGACCGAAAAATGACTTTGGAGCACAATAATTAAAGCAATTGTAAGAAGAATTGCAAGTCTTTGCCTAAATTTGTCGTCCCACTAATTCTCATCACGTTAAGGGGAGGTTCTGGTCTAAATGTCGATTTTTCTTTATTTCATTTTCCGAATGCTCAACCTTTTAGGAAAACTTGTTTAAAAGGATTTGTTGAAATTCGTAAAATTCCCGAAGTTATAGGCATTTGAGTAGCGGCAAATGCATGGGTCACAACCGGCCACTCGGCGCTCACGTAAAACTTTAAACGCGCTTTTCCCGAACCAGTGTTCTCAAAATCGGTGGGACCTGTATCTTCAAAAGTTATTATCCGATTCGACTGAAACTTTTTGTATTTTGAAGAATATACTTCTGGCTAGGGGGGGGGGGGACTAAAGAATTACAAAAAGTTGAAAATTTATAATTTTCAAAGGCGATGAAAGGACGAAAAATACAGGGAAGTGATGTCAAACTGGAAGTGTCGTTATTTTCTAAAAGAAATGTCATTTTTGTAATTTTTTAGCCCCCCCCCCTAGCCAAAAGAATAATCTTCAAAATAAAAAAGGTTTCAGTCGAATCGGATAATAACTTTTGGAGATACAGGTCCCACCGATTTGGATCAATTTTTTGACGCCTTGACTTTAACGACTCCCCAGGGCTGTCTGCAATGATTAATTATAAAACAAAAAATATATTTCTATAATTTAAGACATCCTTAATACAATGCAAAAAGTCCCATTAAATTATATATAGTAGTTTTCCTTTAATTAATTCCTAAATATCACCTATTTTTTTGGGCTCTAGACCAGAACCTCCCCTTAAAAGAAGTAAAATGAATTTTATTTCACAGAAGCATCATTTTTCAATCTCCATTATAGTCTGTATACCTTTCTGCGACAGCAACGGAAATTAATTTATTCTTGACGAAGGTGTGCTCGATTGCGTTTACCATTTGGAGGAGAGCCTCGCCAGCTATCGCACAACTCTCACAGTAGTTGACGCTCCCGTTTGCTTGAGTACTACGAGACACTTTGCACTCCTGCGCATCGTCCTCTCCATTCTTCACCTGTGGACGTCCTACTTTTGGAGAACATCATTCGTTTGGACAGCAAGCAAATTTTTACGATTACTCAGTCGCATACGAGATTTAAGAATCGGCTGCACGTCTTGCCTCTGTCCGTTTATTTACTTTCCCTTGCCCCCTCTATCTATTTTTCATTTCATTTACATTTTCTTTCACACCTCCCTCCTCTTTTCTATGGTATACTTAAAACAGCACTCAAAAGCAAGAAAAAAGCGTCTGCTTATGCTTAAAAAATTTCTCAATATTTTTTATAAAAGCAATTGCATATTTACTGGAACGTGCTTCATCATAAACTACTCGACGCGTTGGATAAGTTTATAATAACATAATAAGTGAAATATAATTACATCAACTCTCTACCTTATCGTAAGCGAGGATCTACTTAGTACTTACTAACGTTTTTAACGCTAGGTATTATTAACGTTTATTGTTTGCAACACGATTCTATCGAGTAAACATCTCTTCTATGATGAATAAAATTTCTAGGGTTAAAATGCATTAATTACATTTGGGAACATTGAAAATATCCTTCTCAAATTCGTGGAACACGAAGTTGCAGGTGGTGGTGTTGTGCTGCATAAAACGGTGACGTAACGTGCAGCGTCAAGCTCCCGCGTCTTGTTACTTTTCAGAATTAGTTACGACGATGACGTGGATTTGAGGGTTTCCCTTGGGCTCGACTTGAAAGCGCTTTAACCGCGCGTACAGGTGTTCACGGTACGTCGAATCAACGGAACGTTACAAAGAAAATTTCTTGGGTGGAATAGTTCGGAGACTTAATTTCCCGAGCGCCATCGAAGCGCCGTGTAATTAGCGTAACTTTGTCTTACGGCCGTGTCAACCTCCCCCAGTATAAAGCCAAGTTTACCGAAGTCAGTTTAAACTTCTTTCACGGGATTAATCTTTTCATTAATAGTTCCCCCTTGGTTTAAACGGTTTCGTGCTTGCCATCGCTACAAGGAATCCATCTTCACCGAGCACATTAGCCCTCGGTTGTCATACCTATTTTTTCGAAGGTACATAGTTGTCAGGCTGGTTCGATTCGAGCCAAGCCATTTTTCAACCAGTTGCTATTTAAAAATTATCTGTTAAATTAAATCACGAAAATTCTGAGATAGTATGTCCATCGTTAAAAATTAGCATTTAAAGTATCATCATGTTTACAGTTGTACCATTTAAATGGTCACTCAAAGATATTTTATCTAAAAGTCAAATTGTGGGTCATTTTTGCCCAGCGTGACAACCGAGGGTTTATAAATCAGAGATCTTTTCTACACATTTTCGCGATCGTGGATACAAAATCTGCGGTGCTGACTGTCCCTTCGATATCCAATCTATCGTTGACTCACCATGTGACGGGAAATAGAATCAGGCATAGTTCTCAGCCGATCCCAAACGAGCCTCAAGAGACTGGCCAATGAAACGTGATTCGGTCGTTTCACGCCTGCCACTTCTTTAAAAAAGTCTTCCACGAAGGGATACTTATCCATGAATTCTACGATTAAGCGTAGAACGAATTGAATTCTGCAACAGAGGCCACTTTTTACAAGCTGATTTCAAAACGATCTTCATTATTTAGTTAGTCAGAAATTCCCTGGGTAAGCTAGTGTTTACAACAAATAGATAAATGCCCCTCTACTCGAGTTACACTTTTATAAGCCCAGTTCTAAAAAAACTGCATTACCCATCAAATAACCCCATACAAGCTTACTAAATTTTGTCCCACCATTCGAAAGCACCTTGTATTTAAGTAAACTTGCTAAATTCCATCCGCAAGATGGTTTCTGCGAAACTTAATCCGCTTCCGCCACGCGGCAGCGTTGGACCCTCGAAACGAAAGTAATGAAATGGCCCCCGAGAGCGACGAAGTGCATCGTACGTTCGACTGAGTTCCATCTACAAAGCTCGGGCCCCCGCTCCTTTTGACGACACCGAATGTACATGGTTAACTTGGTCGATTCAACAAAATTGAAAGCAAAGTGATAAGTGTAAATTACCATTCAAAGTGTTTTATCAAATTGAACATTGAAAGAACGTGACAGAGCTTCTACATTTCGTTGTTTCAATTCTGTCGAATCAACCGCGTTGTTCAACCCAAGCGAACCGTGCTAACCCGCCTTTAGCTGCATAACGCTTGCGCGCTTTTTAATTGAATGGGCGATGAGATCTCACAGTGGAGGCTCGCCCGCTCGCGGGTGTTCTTGGGCGGAATGTATGCAATCACGCGGCGACACGTTCGAAAAAGAGGTAAACAACCTGTCGTAAGCCAGCTCCAGGAGAAGAATATAGAATTCCCCCGCGGTCCCATTGTGCTCCTTCAGAACTTCCATGGCGTTTATGTCCTTCGCGGTCTTCGTGGGGAATTTCCATGACAGATGCTCGATATCGCCCAGCCAAGAATATATCTCGTTCGAGACGCGCACACACTCCCTGATATCCGCGATGACCGATGCCACCAGGTATTTGTTCAATTTTGGCATGATTTCTCGATGCTCGCGCAATCTCAGTGGCGTGCATAGGTTAAGTGGTCGGGGCACGATTGTGAGCGATGTTCAGTCATAATGTTATGACTGGTTGGATCGATGTGCTGTTAGGGCCCATTCGCGCGAGACACTTCTGTGATTCCAATAGATATTTCAGATGTATTCACGTATTTTCTGCCGTTGTTAATTGAGCGCTGTCTCTGTTAAGGCTGATTCTGACACGTCGAGTAATTTAGTAATTTTTCGTATGTAGATACTAAAAGTTAGTCAAGTAGGTTAGTGAAACAATGGTAAATTACGAAATTACTCGCTACTCGACTAAATTACTCGACGTGTCTGTTCCAGCCTTTAAGTGAATATATATTTGAAGTATCGATCAGTTTCTAGCTACAGAAGGTTCTATAACGAGATTTTGTCTGTTTTTGTCGCGGAGTCCAACTAAAAATTAAATTATTTAAGCATTATAATTAACACTTTGCAATACGTATAAACATTAACATTTATCGAACGTGTAAACATCGATAACAAAATAAAATTCGCTGGGAGTAGAAAATCATTTCACAGTCCAGTGGTTATTACTTGTTTTATGTATATCTCAAGTTTTATTAATCATAGTTAATACTAATTTATACTGGGCGGTTGGCGTAAATGTGTAGTAGACTAAGCTGGGGCGTGAAATAAAGAAAACTCGTAGCCTAACTCTGTGTATTATGGATACAGCGAGCGCTCATGACCTCGCAGGACGGCTCACGACTCAAGACTGCCGTCGAGAGACGTTGCCAAACAAAACAAACGCAGCGATCGGCATCGACAACATCGCTTTGTCCGATTCCCGGTATTCCTACATGTACTTATATCGGGCGACCATAAATGTTAACATCATTTTCAACTCTCATGCACCCCAGCGATGGGTTTACATTTCCAGCTCTCATTCATATACCTCTACGATGGTTTCGCATGCTCGTGCATGCTCTTCTGTCGTTTCAAATCATCTCGATCGTCACCAACCGAAGAAGTATTTTGTTAGTTCCATCAAAACCCCAACACACCATTACTAACATAACGTAGTTGATTGTTTCAGCTATTCAGGTTCATCCTTTTGAGAGAGGGAGTTAATAAGATAATATATTTAAAAAAAAACTAGTGTAAAGTGATAGGCTAAGTTACTATAATATGAAGTATTTAAGGACCCATGTAAAATTGCTAAGTCTTCACTGAATTATTTGCTTTGTTGCAAGAGGTCGCCGCCGCTTCGGTTTCCTGGAGCAAGTGGCTGAGCATGGAATCGGTATGGATCAGTTCCGTCGCCTGGTATTCTTGTCGACAGGGAAAAGTTTCGGGCGTAGGGAGTGTACCTTTTGGTACACTGCCTGCGTAAATCACCCGCGCCGGTTACCCAATCTCCGCGTTATCCGGTCCGAGTCAGGTGACACCTAGTGTGCTCTTGACGGAGTCGTTCGGAGCAACAGGAATCGCCTCGGGGGCGCCGAACGCTTTTCCCTTTCGACTCGGACAGCAGGGTGGTAGGAACTGCGCCATCGAATACTCATTGCATGCCCACCCCTTCTTCCCTTCTTTGCTGAATTTGTTTCAATCGAGGAATTGCATGGTAGTTCCCCAGCTTCTATATCTAAACTGAACAGATGAATGGAACTTTGTTTCCATCTATCTCTTTAGTTTAGTAGACGGTTTTCGTGTAAACGGAGATCGATGGCACTTTGATTCCATCTATCTCTCTGTGGGTCTCGAAACGCAGCACACTCCTCGTGGCGAGACCTGGTAATCGGTGAAAATCGAGCCCATGGCTGCGATTGTTAAGTACTCTAATTCGATATAAGAATTTCTTAACCTTGCAATACTTTGGTAGAATTTAAGAATAAATTTAACTTAAAATATTTTAATGAATCGTTCTTTTCCTTCGTTCTAGATATGTACATAGCTATATGAAATAAACATATGTGAAATTATTTAATTCAAAGTACTTTGTCTACTTTCTATTGTCTCTCAAATGCTTTCTAAACGTCTTTATCCCCTATAAAAGACAACAAATTATCTTCCCATCAGAATTACAAATTAACATTCGCGGTTCCTCTTAGTAGATAAGTTCTCTGCTTTGATATCACTTTTATGAACATTGGCGCCACAATTATCAGGCTTCCTTCACAATGTTCGCCGTGCACGATTCTTCAAATTCCATCGGTAATTTACTCGTCGATAAGAAACGGAATTCAATACGTTCCTTTCTTCCCTTATCGAAATCATAAATCTGCTGGCATCCGTAGTTCCCCGCAGTGGCGTGTAAGTGTAATTGTTCCTTCGAGACGGACTCGCGCCAGACCATTTAACCAGGGGAGAACTTTGCAGGTGGATAATCTGCGGAGTTCTTGAAACCGTTTCTGGTTCTTTGATGAAGTCCCTAGCACGTTAATCTCAGCCACATTTTCCAGATGTAATCTTTACCAGGGCCGCCGAGCTATGGAAATTACGAGGAGCGTCGTGTTTCCTCGTTGCCAATATTCGAATGACCGATAGATCACGGGACTCTGAGACCAGTCGAGCGAATTAAAATCGTTTCGATTTTAAAACTTTGATTGAGTTCCGCTGGAGTAGAGTTGCGGAGTGACGTTAGGTTTGGATGTAGGACTTTAATTACAACACACAGAAGAGTTTGAAATAAATTAAAGTAGAAACTCTTGGCATTAGGTAGCATAAAGTTCTTTTATTAGTATGGGATGCTCGGTTTTATGGAACTCGTCATTTCTCATAATTATCTCCGCATTGGGAAATATTGATATTAATAACCCATAATCGGCTGTTCACGTTTCTTTATGAAACGAGTTGAATAGTGCAGGAAGAATTAGAATATTTTTGAAATTTACTTTAGCCTTGAAAACCCACTTATCAAAAATTTTTCTACGATCATGCGTTCGCATGTTATCGACGTTCAAAGTGAAAAGAACCTTTGTTTGCTTTGATCACGAATAACTCGGTCAATAAAAATCGTAGAGAAAAACAAGAAAAAACGAAATTGAAGAGAAATGTTTCCTCTATAAGAGCTCTCCATCGGATTTACCCGAAAACAATTTTTTTGGCCCGTACATACGTTAAAAAAACGTTGAGTCCTTGATTCAAAAACTAGAAACTTGAAGCATACAAATGCCTTTTACATATTTTTGCGACAATTTTTCGCGGAGAAACAGTTATTTGAAAATGACCAATATTTTCGGGGAAGTATAGTGTTCCTTTAATTTTTACCAGCAGTGTATATTTATGAAATTTATCAATTCATAACAATAAAGCATCGAATTTACTAGATCTTTACTAGAACTGCTTCATTTCTGCGTGTGAATTCTATTAATCTTTTATATTTTTATTTTTAGCTCCCACCACTAAACATCGACGTTTCATCAGCCTCCAAATTAACCCAGCCTCGCTTTTTCCTCCCGTTCGAATAAAATGCAATCAGAGTAATAAACGTTGAAACGCCTATGACTCGCGGAATAGAGGGTAATCCTATATCCATGCGATCTGTCATTTCACGGATACCTGGCTGTGGCTGTCACGAGTTTATCACTTCCAGCCGCCCCCGTCGTTCGGTGGAAACTTCGAAATGAGTAGTTTACAGAGTTTGTGAAACCATTCGCAGGCGCGGGGCAGAAGCGGCGCGCCTTCCCTTGTACCGCCACCAATATACACCGAATACAGTCGCGTGTTATTCCTATTATTCGACGACGCCGCTTCGTAAGCAGGAACCTCTTCGTCGCTGCACACGGGCCTGATTAGAACAGACACTTTCTACCGAGTATCATATTCGATACGGGTTTAGTTTGGTCCGCCGTCTTGTCGCGATATCACCGCAGAATTCCGCCATCTTCGGAAGTGGCAGAACGTGTTTCGCCAGTCAAATGACGAACCGTGGCGCTCGATGCCACCTTAGACTCTGCTCTACTTGATAACGCGCAGCGAGTTAAATAGGCTGGCACTCGAGTGCTAACAATTGGAAGCGAACGAGCAGGATCGAGTTGCTGGTAACTTGGGTGTATAGAGGAATCAGACTACTGTGAGTGATTTGTGTACGCGCAGTTCACGTGGAATCGGCGCCGGATCTTACGCGACGATTTCAAGCGAATTTCTTGAGCGGACTGGAGTTAAAAGAATACTGCCTCCATTTCTAACAGTTTCAGCTCCAGGATGGAAGGAGGATGCTTGACAAAGGTAATATTATGATTCAAGAACAAAGGTTTGTATTAGCCCCGAGGTGAATTCAGGAGAACTTGATTTACAAAGTCATTGGCAACCTCTTAAATTTGAACTTTATGAGAGCGAATTCATTTCACCACCCTGAAAGTTTTGAAAAATCGATTATTTTGCATTTTCTTATTACGTGAAGTTTTAAAAATAATTTAAGTCATGGTAGATTAAAAAATTCCCCAAAATAGCCAAATTATAGACTTTAAACGAGGCGCGGATATCGATATTACGCAGCAGGTAGCTACTATTCTACTTTTCTTCTTTCGCGTTTTTCTCGACATTACATTTTCAAAGGTGATATATCAAATATCTCCAAAACTATTTGTCCGATTGATTTCAAACTTGGTACGCATATTCTTAATGGTATTATCTACCATGTAGCATATCATATTTTTCATGCGATAACCCATTCGTATATAATAAATGTTTTAAGTTCGTTTTGTCAGGTGAAAAACGAATAATTTTCTTCACCTTGCTCTCATTCGTGCAATAATTTTTTTGTCAAATCCTAATGCCACATTGCAGGTATTTTATTAAGGAATGCGAAAATCATCATGTTTTTCATTTCAGATGAACCTGGGCGTTATAATTTTTTATATCAGTCACGCGTGTAACGGCGGACGATCTTCGCGGGACAACAAATAACTCGATCATTTTTTAATATTTTTGTACATTATTTATACAGTATATGCACTTAATACATGCTCTACATATAAGAAGAAAATAAATAATTTTAAATCTCATAGGATCAGTAAAAAAATTCGTCTAGTTTAGTGCTGTTTCGAGCGCCTCAGGGTGGCGTAATCCCTTAAGTGACTTTGTATATAGCGGTGAACTGTTTCCATTGATTCCACCATGGTTAATGCAGCGTGTGAGAGAGGTAAGGGCGGATTTTTAGTGGCGAAAATTACGTGCGCGCCATAAGTTGCACGTTGTGCAGAAATACGTGCGAGTCGGTTGAGACTGGAGAAGTCTTCGGAGGGTTTAAGACACTTTGGCTCAAGTGCACGTGCGACTTAGGCATCATTGTTGCCTGGTTACGCGGTCCGAAACTTCGCAGATCGCTATCTGCGTGCGATGCCTGGCGCTGCCTAAAGTACGATAGTACATTAGCGGAAAACCACGGTGGACGTACGAGTGAGCGCGGAATATTGGGGGCCCGAATGAATTATGCATCGTTCGGGGAACGGGGGTCGCGAGTAACGCTGGTTCATAATGGAACCGCGCCCGATATAATTTACCGGTATTTACGTTCCCCTATAATACGTTTGCTCGTTAAGTTAATCACGCTCTTCGCTGTTGCACTTCGTTACAGCTGGTTCACGTGCAGCGATGGCGGTTGGGACGAAAGCTCGCCTGATAGATTCTTCCGTTCTATACCTAACGCGGTTGTCTGTTCTGAAGGTGAAAGTACGGTATATTGTCAGAATTATTATTCTCGAGAATAATGCATCGTAGTTGTGTAAGTATAGGATAGGGGAGACTGGGGCTAGTTGATATATTATTCTGTTTTCAATTTTTTTCATTTTTATTTGAAATAGTTACTTAATAACAAATATGCCAAAATATAGTTTGGTCATTCCTCTTTAGTATATAGTAAGCGAAAACTTGACAAAATACGTACATAATGAATGACAAAATGTTATTTGGACGATCAATTTGGATGTATCAAAACTATTTGCTTTTTCTCTATATAAACGAAAACAGTTAAAAAATGATTGTTAACATCAAGGTACACAGACGTACGCTGGATCGTACACTGCGTTCCACATTAGAGCGTACACGTTTCGCGCAGAGATAAGGTAAATGTCCCAGTACTTAAACATGGCCCAATAATTAAAAATCGAGAAGAAATTTTATTAATAATGACAGTTTTACTAATTTGCAACGTTTAAACTATTCGAAATATAATTGCAGAATGTATTAGCTTTATATAGATACAATTATAAGATTACATAACTGAATAGTTATATCATGCAAAAATATTATTGTACAGTAAAGCTTCAACAGTTTCAATCTCGCTTCTCACCTAATGGGCTCAAGCAAGCGAGAGAATATTTTTGTTAAGGTTGTAGTTAATTATTATTTTATAATTTTTTAAATAGTAAAGTTGTTGTGGATGTATTATATATTGAAGAATTGAAAATTAATTGAATCTCTTAATAATTTGTTGTTTTTAATATTGAAATTGTTGCGTTTATCCAATAGTACACGATAACATGTCACGGACCAGTTATTAAACGCGTGTTTAATGGTTATATAAACACTGGTACAGACGTCAGCATTCAGTGAAGTTTTAAAATTATTAACAGTTATTGTACCAAAGTATTGTTTTGTATCCTATATATTTACGTTAATAATAACTAGACAAAAAATATAATACTGTTTAAGAATTATTGAGATAATTAATCTTAAAGTCGTCATGATATTAGCATAACCTAAAATTGTATAATATACTTTTAATCATTTTCAGACCTAAAGTCATGCCGAAGATTTAACACAAATGTATTACAAATAAAATGTTTTCATTACCCCAAAATATTACCGTATTAATTTCTTTTCATTAACTGATAGAAATAGTTCAATTAAATATATATTCAATAATTGGGATACTGATAATTAATGACTGGGACACGCTATAAATTTCATTTAATTACTGGGCCATATGAACAGTTTCATGCTTTAATTAATTTAAAACTTTTCCTTTAACAAATGCAGATTCTTGTTAGGTTATGTGAAAATAGAAATTTTACGCTTTCGAATAATTATATTTAGTTATAATTTTATACTATTTAAATATAAAAGAAATTGCAATTATCTCAACTGCTTCCTTAACTGTTTCACCACTGGGCCATTTACCTTACACTGTTGATTGGTAGTAAACCGGCAGGGAAAGTGTTACGACCAATCACGAAAGTGCTACGACCAGTCGCGTGTGTCAGATCCGTTGGAGCTGCGTAGATCGGTCGCAAATTGGTAGGGCCGTTGGTACACTCTTATATGGAATGCAGTGTAGTAAAGAATTGAACAACAAACTTCACATATCTTGCTTGAATGGGGCTACATATACACGATGTCGAGATAATTCGTCTGTATCAACTAGCCCCGGTCTACCCTAAATCCGGGTGGGTCGGTCGGGCAGGAGAGTTGGTCGAGTCAGTGTATTTCAGAGTTTATACGTAAGACCGCGTTAAGCTACGGAACAATACAACATCAAACAGTTGAACAAATAGCGTCATTTCGCTCCCTTCGTTTTTTCTGGATTTATAAGCTATACAAGGTAAGAGGCCGTCCTAAAATTACGTAAGGGTAATTTTGGCGATTTCTTACTCCCTCCCTCCCCCAGTATAAAAAATCATAAAATTTAATATTGCAACCCGCTCCTTACGTAATATTTTTTACATTAAATTTTTTCAGTTATTAGAATTCTTTCAAAGGTTTATATAATTCATTTAACTCGGATTCGGGAAATTTAAACTAAAACTACTTTTCTGGAATATTAATGATAGAATTTGTATTTATTGAAAATTAGGTTAAAAAATATTACGTAAGACGCTATCTGATTCCCTCTCCCCCTTGTAAGAAAACGTAAGAAATTCGCGACCCCCCTCCCCCAAAAAGGCTTACGTAATTTAAGGACGACCCCCAAGGTCAGATTACTTTTAACCTATTTTATAAAATAGTAGTGTACTGAATCGTATTTAAAATATACTTCTAAGTTAATTTTTGTTTAATGTTTTAGATAATAAGATAGAGGAGGTATTGATAATGCAGCGAAAAGATGTGGCCATATTAACCCTTCCTTTCAAAGTTAACGAGAAAATCATCTCTCCCTGCAGAAAGGAGAAATAGTCGAGTTATTATTGAGATAAATGGTTCACTTTCACATTGTGGGTGAGAGATGGCTCACTTTCTAGACTTTTATTCTACCAGATAAATTTACAATATTTTGCAAGGGATTATTTTTTTTATTATTTCCGTTTACTTATTTTATTTATTCACTTTTGTATTCATTTGCTTTGCTAATCACCAGTGGGTAGTTCACGTTTTATTTGATGTGTTCTGTACTTATTTAGCGTGAACAAATTATATATTAATAGATCTGTAGTTGTAGTATTCATTCATAAATAAGTTTGCTTTCTCCTTTGCTATTTTTCCATGAATAATTATGTGAGTGGTATCTGCCAACGACGCGAACCATCTTTCCCAGCGCCTCGGGGGAGATGGTCAGATGTCATGACTTCAGTTTTCAACCCGATTTGCAGAAAATGTTGTCTTAAAGCAATATATCGACCACTTTTTCTGAATCACACAAAATTCTAAAGATATTAGGTTTATCCTGATAAAATAAATAATGTTATTTAAATTAAAGAGAAAACATCTTGATCCAATCTTCCACATTACATTTAAAGTGTGTCGTACGAGTTTGGAATCACTTATCGTTTGTCGTTGGAATCATATGTACCTTCTCCTGACACGAAGTTCAGATTTCCAGCGATGACCACAATGTTCCTTACCACGCTAACTTTTCCTATGTCATCTTGGTCTAGAATTCCAGAGCAATCTATTTTAAATTACTTTAAACTCCTTTCCTTGAAGCACTATTACTTAATTTCGTCTGGAGTACAAATACCTAAGAGAGGGAGGAATACAAGGAGAGGCGAAGAAATGAACAAAGCAACGACATCTCCGAAATTCCTTTTTTATGAAACAATAATATACAGATATCTATAGTAAATTCCATCTGTAATAATTCGTATTCACGTTATTTACAGAAATATATTTATATATATATTCATTTATATATATATAGATCTGTGAGCTCGAGTCTCTACTTCGGAGTTTGGTCTCACGGATTATCGCGGTTACAATCGACTCGCGACGCTAAAATCTTAACCATAGGTTCAGTTTCGCTGAGACTAGGCTCACACGGTGATAATTTATCGCTGACCATCATACACACGCTTACACGCGCAACACACATACACGTGCATACTGTGAACACAACGTACAACAGACAATTTCAAGAAAACGTGATTATCAACATCTAAACTCATCTGTCCCTTTTTACCTAAGAACATGGTGCCGAGCGATGGAACAAGCATCGTTTCCGGTTTTTCTCGTTGTCAGTGTCATAGCCGTTAGTGTCAATATCAACACGATTCTTCGCTTCTAGAGCGAACGCGGGTAATGTGCTATATCTTGGTTTGTGGGGGTGGAGGGGTCGTGTCTAGTTTACTCGTTAAACTACGTGTAAAGTAATGCGTTCGGTGCATTGGTCGCTATTGACACCTTCGCATAGAGGTCGTAAAGGAACACGGTGGAAGAATGTGTTCCAGTTCCTTTTGCCGACTCTATGGGGGTTGTAGCTGCGAGGGATGCGGAGCAATACCTTCTCCCGCGGTCCTTAGAGCATCTTAATTGATACAAATCTGTCTCCTAACTGCGTAAAGTTGGAGGAGACTCGTTGTATGTTCGCGATGGAGCTTTTTAGTTTCTCAAGTGACTACTTTATCACCATTTCGGGACGTTATTGTCGCCTCCGATTACATGACCCTCTCAAATCCAGAATTGATATGGGATTATGGCTAAGGGTGTTGTGGTTTTAATACGAAAAGTAATCTACAGAATAAGTGATCAAAGAATTTGGGGGTAACGATCTTTCAAAGTTTTATATTCCTTTTACTTTGTGTTCAATTTTATAATTTATTTATTTATTTATTTACGGGTAATCCCTTTAGGGGGTATAGAATAGGTAGTTGAACAAATTATCAGAAAGGGTCCAGTCAATACTGAGTCAAAATTCAACTATAGAGGATTGAGGGGAGTAATTTTATTTGTGGGAATGTAGGTATAGAATTCATCGACTATTTGCAGCCTTCTTTTTATGCGTACATTCGGAAAATTTGATTTCTTCATTTTAGATCAACGATGCAAGTGAAGTACAATAGCGAATACAAAATGTCTATGAAAATATTTTACATATGAAATTAAAATAAATGGTTGATTCCAAGTAAACAGTAGTGGACATGGTGCTGATTTTTATGAGTATTATATGCCTCAAAACCCTTCGATTTCTTTTTCAAGTAATGCTGAATTTCCAGAGTAAGAAATGTCACACGGTAGTAAAGAACGATGTAGTCAATAAGAAATACAAATGAAAAAGAAACTCAACTGACTCTTCTACTTCTGCAGAATGTGACCAAATTTAATTGAAAAAGATTCAGAACTCGTTAATATTACAAATGGAAAACCAATCCTCCACATTCGGTTGCAAAAGTGTTGAATATCTGGTTCAAACCCGGACAACAGTGAACAATGTTTGTAGTTATATTTTCTGTCCTTCCTTCCCTCCAATTACGTCACTGTTTGTGAAAAGACAATATGTTTAACGCACACGGTAGACAAAAAGCCCTTTCGAGCGCAGTAAAGAGTCCAGAAAAATTGTGTCAAGTGCTCCAGTTTGCTTTGCCTCCGAATGACACATTTTACTTCGCGTCGCAACCACAGTGCCATATATCGAAAGCGCGAATGATCGACCTTCAATTATTGCTCGTTGCGTTCGCCACTTTTGCTTTCGACCTCTGATTGCACGAACACCGCTGGAAATTGATGTGGGAAGGTAATCAGTGTAGCGTCCATAAGAACGAAGGGGGCGCTTATCTTCTTTCCCCCGGGGAGGAAATCTGAATGGGCCAGAGACGGAAAGATCGATCCAGCATCGGATGCCCACGGGACACCGAAAGTTAATTAACCTTTAGCGTCAAACGTCGCCACGAACCACGTCGACTGAGACACGCGTCTGCCCGGCATCTTTCTTCCGCCAACGTGTTCACGATCGCCGTTTGACTCCAACCTGTACATGGCAATAATTAATCCTTACGCTACCGAGCAATCTCGTTGCTTCCGCTAAAATCACACGCCCACCTTTCCTGCGATATTTCTATTTCCACCTTCTCTAAAAGCATTTTGGAAAGATCAGTATAATACTAAACACGGGATAGTGTTCTAATTGATGAAGACACGAGAATGAGATATGGTTTTCTACGAACAAGTGACTAGATTTATTTTTTGCTGTAATTCAAGGGTGAAAGTAAAGCTAATTTTTGTGTTCACAATGTACTTCGACAAGGAAGAGGGAGTTTTGGAGGCTGTACAATGGTTCGAGGGTTATATGTGTCCGAGTTCTATCTCGTACGCTCCAATTCAATCACGAGCCCCCTTCGCTCGATTTCCCCCGTTGCTATCTCGAAATCTTCCGACAAGAGGAGTCGCTCGAGTTTTTTCCTATTTCAAGAAATTTACTGGCGCAGATTAAGCCACCCGTGTTAGGCCGCGAAAATCGATTTCTTCACGATCCTTGTCGACCTGGAATTGGTCGAATTGTCGGAATCCACCTGCTGCTGTTATCGCGACGATATACGACCACGCGTCGCGAAGAAAGAAAGGCTTAGGGCAGAACCGTAATCTTTATTCCTTGTGAAGCATTCAGAAATCGTCTCTATATATTAAAATCTTAACAATGATTCGTGCAGTTCTGGGAAAATTTATTTATTTATTTATTTAACACGTAAACGGTGAGAAACCATTCAGGATGGAAAACAATTGTGAAAGGATGTCGTAATTCTTCTCGGCAGTGTCGTATGTTGTAAAATTGTTATTCATGCTTGCAATTACTCGCGCAAAGAAATGAAAATTCGAACGAGTTGTAGTGGTTGTCATTGAAGGGTTAAAGGTTATCAGAATTTCGTAACTGAAATCTGAATCGCAGTAAATTTTAAATTATGTCGCTTTTGCTATAAATAAGAAATATTGTAAAGGAATAGATATGTATTATAGTAAATTTATAACGAACAGCAGGTTTAGATTTAAGTGTGGATTAGATCTGTATTCAGTGTCCATTAGGTCTGAAATAAGGACCTAAATTATTGATGTACCTTTTTTATTTATTTGTGTATCTTTAACTAAGTCGTAACCCAAACCTCGAGAAAACGTATTAAATATTAGTGGATGCCAAATTCGTAGCTATATGTTTAAAATATAATAATGGAATCCTAAAAACGATGACTTCTCCTCCGAAAAATCATATCTCAACAGAAAGCAACATTTTACAACGTTTCAATCAAAGCTTCAGCTTCCAAAATTTTTCACTACCATTCTTATTAATATGTACAACTACAACGACAATATAACGTAATGATTACCTATCAGCATTTTCAATGTGGTAGCGAATGTCTAAAAGAATCACTGATCCAAAGAAATACCATAAGTACTTTCATTCAACAAGTTAATTGCGACTATGAATTGTAATACGTCAGACCAATGCCAACGATTTCTCTACACCTTGTAAACGATTGTTCGTTAAGAGCCACCACAGCACGCCAGCGATTTAACATCGTTCACAAAACTTATTTACAACATATTTACGCTGCCTCCGCCAATAGCGTCGAGGAGCTCACTTTTACTACACGCTTTTATTAGCGTTGAAAAACGTTACCTATCGGCCCGATGACCAACACATAAGAACACCGGACTATAAAATGGGTCGTAAGAAAGGAACAAGGCGATCCTTGCGAGATATCTGCATCCACGACACCGCTGTTCCTCGTAACGATCGCACGAAACGCGAGGATATTCGTTGTCTTTCTGAACGGCATAACTGGCTCACTTCTGCGGATGAAACGGTTTTACTGCACGAGAGATCGCCCGGTAAATTGCGTCGATCTCTGTAAATCTTTCTGTTGGTTTGAGTATACACGATCAGCACGATTGGCTTTTACGAAAGAATACAGGGACGTTGCACTCTTCAATATGATGCATTTATGATGACTGTTCATTGCTATTGTAACTCAGAACCAAGATGAACTGTTTAAGTTGAAACTATTAAATTCTGTTCATCCATATTAGATGGACAAGGAGCAGAATTTTTAAATATAATTTCAAATTATAAAGCTTACTGGTATTACTTCTCTTGGAAGCTTCACGCTTCAAGTGACAGTACGTAAATAGTATCTAAAAATGCAGCTTTTCGTTTCAACGATCCAAAGCCATGGTAATTTAAATAATACAAACCCACTGGACTCCCCACACAACTAGTTAAACTATTTGAGACGCAACTTTATATTTTCTAAAACAAATCATCTGTGTTTGTAATATATAAGTCGATACTTACGTAAAGAAAAGGATCGGGCGAAGGAAATACTTGGGAAAATATTGGCGTTGAGAGATGTCCCCGGGGGGTATCAATAGAAAGATCCGGACGAAGGGTACACACACGATCCGCGTTAGTGAAACGGTACACACCGTCACGTTCTTACAGTTTCCCCCGACTTCCACGGTTGTACACGTCCTGTTAGCCTGCCCACTTCCACGTGCCATTGTAAATAGACAATCACCGTGAGGATTTCTCTCCCTCGAACGGTTTATCCGCGTCGACGATCCTTGACCGAACGAAATGGAATCTAATACGTTGATGCAACGTAAGACATTTCTCCACGGCGGAGACGCGCGTCTTCCTCTCCGATAACGAACGATACAGGGTCGAGAGGCAAAGGAAGCTCCATCCGGTAGATCCTCGCTTCTAATTCCCTCGATACTGCACGAAAATAGATGAGCTCCATCGGTGGAGCGTGGTTCACTTGACTGGAGAACTCATACCTATTACGGATAAGGATCGAAGCACGGCGATCCTAAAGTGGTCGAGCCTCCATGAACATTGACTCGCTTCGGTTGATTCATCCTATATAGTGATTAATATGTAATGCGCGATAATTCTCGTCAGATTGTGTAGGTGCGAATCCACGATGAGATTTTTGAAAATATATCATGAAACTTGTCTCGTGAGAGTCTAGTTTCATGAAAAAATTAAAGTTTCTTCATTAGTGGAAACACATCGCGAAGTCATAATATTTTTGTCTCGTCGTGGATTTGCACCTTTAACGTAATAAATGACTAATATCATCACGATACATAATTTCTCTTTCTTGTTTCCTAGTTCTAGTTTTAGTTTTTTTGTGGTCACGGTTAGGCTTCTAACAGCATTGTACTGCAGCCTCGTCTTTTACTTCCATCTGCTTTAATGTATTACTGGTTCGTTTCATTGCATATTTACTGAGAAATAAAGACGAATAATAAAAATAATAATAAATAACGGGGAACCCTGTATTCATTCTGCTTTAGTGACTAAGGAAAATACAATGACTCACAGATTTGTTCACGTAAATTATGAAGAATAACTACTTATAAAAGCCATTATCTCGCTTTTGCTTCTTGATGCCTAGATTGGCATTACTTGACCCATAATTTGAATAAAAAAAATAAGGACACAGGCGTAATGTGTTCGAACCAATATGACAGACTTTCGTAAACAAATTTGTGGGTGGCTGTATTTCTCTTGGGTCTTGGCATTTTTATATTTAATTACATAGGGCATTATGCGTATATAGTAGTCGCTATGAAATTTCGAGACTCCTCTTTGCGTCCAAAAAAATTGTTTCTCTGAAAAGTTTGACTATTCTTCAATATATCTGACTTACAGCTTGAAGCTTGTTAGGGGAATTTGCGTTCTTTGCGTCTATCTCGTTTTAGTTGAAAGAAGTTACGTATCTTAGAAGTTCGAAAATGAAGGTAATATTTCATGAGCACGAACCTAACAAAAGCTTCAATACTTCCGCGGATTTTTAGCGCGGTATGTGTAAAAACGCGGGCAGAAACGTTCGAATCACGATGAATTGGAGAGTGCAATGCGTAATGGGTTGACTTTGACCCATCGATTGCTTTTCATTGTAGGCGCATTGATGGAAAGCGACGGTGTTTAAAGTAATGCCGAAGGAATCAATACAAACGGATGGAGGAGTTCCAATATTTTCCTGTGAAAGTTTGGGAACAGGCTGAAGTGATCATTCTTCAAACTTCACGGTTCAGTTCGTCGAGTTGTCCTTTTCCCTGGACGAAGTCTCGCAGTTAAATAACTTCGCGAGATCATTTCAACGCTTCCCAGCAAGAGTTTTTTTAGGCTTGAATGCTTTTCTATTGTCATGGTAGAAGTGGTATGAAGGGGACATTGCAATTATTTAAAAGATAAAAGATCTTCCCACGACTAAAGTATTTTTCTTTTGTAGTAACATTAATGCATGCCAAACCACGAATTTTTTCACGCTTCAAAGTAAAATTTTTGGTGTTCTCTCGGAACGTTTTGTCAAGTGCTGGTACCAACGACTGATTTCTTTATTATTGCATCTGGACTGATATTTATTCAAGAGCAATAAAAGATACGTCAGGTAATCCCTGTTTAATTTTGTAACTTTAGAGACCATATTTTCAATTGTGTTGTTATATTTATGAATGGGATCCAAGAAAAATTTATGAAAGGGACAAATACACTTTCTTAAGAAGCGAAAAATAAGAGGTAAATATAGAGAGTTATAGTCAGATAAGTGTCCTTTCTAATGTTACCGATTAGAACTAGAATGGTTATTTAGTTTTTTAATATCTGGTCCTAAACAAAAATGTCCCTTTTATACCATCTCTCTCCTATTCTTGTCGCAGCTGAGATTAAATCTTGGAGTATGAAGGTTTCATAAAATCCTATGGCATGATTAATTTACTAGAATTATGTGAAAGTTACTACTTTTATTAGTACCTAACAAGTACCACTAAAAAATTCTTTATCTGCCGTAACGAAAATTACAAACCCAATTTCGCATTATTTAAAAAAACAACGGGCCATGGTGGAGTAACATTATGATTCTACTTTCAATGCCACAATAATAATAAGAGTGGTAGGAATAAGTTTCAAACTCAATAATGATAGTACTAGTAACTTTCAAATTTGTAGGCGTAGTAATAATAATTTTTTAATTATCGCGCACGAAGTTTTAACACTCAACAGTACCGAGCCTCGTTCCCGAAACTCTGTGCCTGAAATACACACGAGAGATGCACACTGCAAGTTTCTGCAGCGATTCCCCTGTTGCTAGAGTCAGGAATGGATTGATTACGTCAGCGACCCTCGAGTCTATCGCCTATGCAACGTGAACAAGCGGATGCATCATTGATACGATCTTGACGACCAGCTCGTATCACACGAACGAAACAAACGCGTGTATGAAACTCAGGATTCACATCGATCAGTTTTATGTATCTTATGGATCATGTACAGAGCGTTCCCCTTATCTCGATACGCTGTAGTATCGCTGCTGCTTCCAATTACAAATGCCAGAGATATCTACTTCGGGTGGTAAAAACGAACGACATCTCGTTCTGAGGTCATTTATCTTCAACACACCACGAAATAAAAGTATCTGCGTTAGATCTGGGTTAAGTCCTTCCATTCAGATATTAATTTGATTTGAAGTGAATTGAATTAAAGGTTCAGTCTCATTCGTTGATGTCACCTGTTCTAATTAATTTTCATTCCCTTCCTTCCTACGCTCCTCTTAACGAACAGCATAATTTAAGTATTTCAAAAACAACAACGTTTTCATGAAAATGACGAAACAGGGATTTCTGTGAGACTCGATGGCACACAACGTATCATCACGAATTTCAATTAAATTCAATTTTCTTTTAATACAATGTTTAAGGTTCGTTTTAACGTATTCGAATGTTAACGAAACGAGTCATTGGAACGTGTCCCAATATTATTTGTGTTCCATCGTATCTAAAAGACGATGCTTGGTGACTTTGCGAAAAGTGGGAAAAGCAAACTCTTCTCCCTAAAAGTAATTGATGGCATTATTACTTACGTGGAGCGAAGCTTGCGCTGGCTTTCTCGATCGATCAGCGTAACAATTTCACAGGTTGTCCCTAAACGCTAAAGCATTTGGTAGCTGGTAGTTTTCGTCCGTTGAAGAAAAACATTAGAAGTCAGACTCTCTCAATGATTTGACATTCAAGGAGTTTCTTTTTGCCGTGATCATTCCTTTCGAGCATGGCTCTGCAAATTGTACTTTGAATGGAAAATATCTTCCAGAAAACCAGATAAGCCTGACCCATTAGTGGCGTTAAAATATATCGATGGATTGCGATAAGTGATGCTTAAATTCTTTTTAACAAATAGAACAATATTAATGAGGAAATGGATGAACGCGTCAGACTAAACGTTCTATTACAGCAACCTAGAAGCATTTAATGATCTGCGTCGTTGATAAAATACTTCCATGTTTACCGTACAAAGCACTGGACTCGATTGCCCGCGCGCAGCAAGCTTTCTTTCGTCTTCGTGCCTTTGCTTGATATTGTACTGATATACTTAACAGAGTCTTTAGAGCCATCACATAGTTTCGGTCCGACTGTCGCGTAATACATAAACGGATCTTCCTGAAAAACAATGAAAACCCGTTCATCCACATTGAATTTCACTCCACAAAATTCAACGCCATGTTCTACGACACTTTGCCGCAACGTCACATAACACTTCTCCCCGTCATGCTCAACACGGCTTTAATCGAACTACTGAATTCACGGCGGTGCCGCGCAAGGATTGGCTGAATTATCCTCGTCACGTGCCACTTGTAAACCTCATTTAGATCCTAGGAGGGCTTTGAAAGTCGCCAAAGTTCACCGAGCAGCGTCACGATAGTCATTATCGTCGTAAATTCTCCCTGATCCGCTCGGAATCTCCCCAGCCTCGTCACGTGATTCCAGATTCTTTGCCAAATTAGTCACGAACTGCCATTAACTCTCCCTTGAACAGAGCGGAGCCCGAGATCGAGGATCGAAAAGGTTCCGTTGAGTGAATATCCCTTGATTGAGTCAGAAAACGCCTGGATACCGTGTTTCCCAGGGAAATTGCCACTTTGCATTCCACTGAATCCCCCATAAAACGCTCGTGACTCGCGCGACGTTCGGCGCGATTGGCTTGTCGAATTTATTGTTTCGCGCTTGGGAAAACGTCTCCGGGATCGCCTGGTATCCGAGTTCATTCGTGAACCTGTGACGCTGATTAACCGAACATACTCCCCCGCTGCCCTCCCCCCCCCCCCTCCCCCAGCCACGTACGTTCCGCCTAACGCCATCTGATGGAAGAAGCACCAGTTTGGGATTAATTCTCCCCTCAGACGCGACGTGACAGCGCCATGCTTTAAGAGGGAGCGAGGAACCCATCCGTGCGTTGGTCGTGCTCAGCGATACCATGAATTTTCCGCGGGGGAATTGGCGTTCTCCTTGATCGAGGCTTGACGTATCCAGTCGTTGATAAATTATTCCCATCCCAGGCAAATTCATGACGAGCACAGTCTCATCCCCATCCCTCTTAGATACCACTTATTTCCGCGTTACTGTCAGCTCACGATCCCCAATCTTCAGTTCATTCCATCGACGGGTATTAATAGACCCTCCATTTGCTCACATCCTAGCAGCCCTGCAAAGACTCACTCGCGTAATCCTTCGCCCACGTCCTCTACGCACGAGCTTCTTAATCCTCGAGTCTCAGCGAGGAAATGATTACGAGGATCACTTGTTGTCCCATCTCGGACGACCGTCAGGGAGGGCTTCTTTAGGGCGATCCACGTCGAACGTAGCCGGGTAACTGTTCGACGGAAGAGACTCAAACGGTGCATTAACTCCTGGCCTCGAACGGGCAGGGCATGATGGCGAGGATAAGGGGCAGCAGCACGCTGGCCAGCAAACGGCGTCTGGTAGCTTTGAGGGACGCGGCGGATTTCGTGGGTGGATTTCTGGCCTGGTCGTTCATCACGTCGCTGGATATCGCGGCGCTGTTCGGCTCCGCCGAGGGACAGCTTATCGGGACGCTCATTGTGTCGTTGCTAGACGTGGAATCTCGGGAGCACCGGCTTGCTTGGTGACCCAGACAGGCGACGTACGAGATCGCGTGAGGTATATAGCTCTGGTCGATGCTGCCGGAGAACAAGACATTCGCCAGTGGACCAATGGCGAATACCGGTACATCCTCTCCTCCGTGGGTCGCCCAGGCCCGTGGTACACCCGCCGTCTGCAAAGGCAAAAGGGATTTCCGGTTATCGACTCTGACAGATTCATCAGGTTTCATGGTAACCTGCTTCGTTCCCCCATTCAGAGAGTGGGATTTTAAATGGTTATTGAATCGTACTGTTTAACACTTTGAGTGGCGCAAAGTTTGGCAAAATATCGTTTCAAGTCTATTGAGTATTTCTGAGCGATCGATTCAACCAGGAATTTTAAGAAAGTTTAAGTAGGGTAGGCCAGGGCGAATCGGATCACAGGGCGAATCGGATCAAAATAAGAATTTAGTCCATATTTCTTACATCCCGATAGAAATGATCATTCCGATCGTTCGTAGTACCTCGGCCCTCTCCCCCGCACCTACTGCAATAGCTCGTCAATTGTTTTAAGTCATTGTTTAGAGCTGGCATACGTTTTCAGTGAGATGGTTGCGTAGGAATGTTACAATTTTACACGTAATCTGCAATTTCGTATTTAAAATAAAAAGTAAGCTTAAAAATTCAAATCTGCATATTGTTATTAGTTTGCACGGTATCCAAGTTTAGTATTTGATGTATTTTAAACTATTGTATCATAATATGTTCATGTAATGTAATCTATAATCTTTGAAATACTTATATATGGGGCTAATTGGATTACGTTATTTGGGGCGAATCGGATCAATCCTTTTCTTTCATTTGAGTATTTTTATGATTATAAATATGATAATTGTTTATATACAGATGGTTCCTAGGTACATAAAAAAGAACAATCAGGGATCATGGTGTCCAAAAAAAAAATAAAATAAAGGAAGCTGTGATAAAAATTAAATCTAAAAAATGACGAAAAAAAAGAAATAAATTAATGGTTTTAAGAAGATGGCATTGTATTTACTGCGGTGAAAAATTAATTCGTCCATTTTCAGAAGATTGTCTGAGAAGAGGCAAAAAGCGACAATATCCTTCCGATCTGTGTGCTAAGTAGTGTCACTTGACTTCACTGTCATTAAATTAGATTTGTTTAAGTTGATCCTAAAGATTTTGTTATGAAAATTGCAGTTTTTTTTTCAGAAATTTCTGAGTGATCCAAGTTTCGGGGCGAATCGGATTTTTCTCACTTGTTCGTTTTTTGTTTATAAATGGAAGATTTTTACGTATAGTTTCAATTTTTATATATTCATGTTCAAGCCAAAGGTGTACTGGTCACGAATATATAATAAAAAATTAGTATTTTAATGTTTGACTATTATTTTTTTACCGTCAAACACAAAGTGATCCGATTCGCCCTGGCCTACCTTATCCATTTTTCCTGTTACACCTTCATGAGAGTATTATAAAGTTTTTCCATGAACGTCGCGTCTAAATACGACCTTACACGGATTGTTTTAAATTATATGTAATTTAAATTCAAATGAAAATTTTGTCTTTAACAGGGAATACAGAAACTGAAATTTTCATTGGCACGTATATGACACCTTGTTTCAAATTGAATATTGGAGAACAGAGAGAGAGAGAGAGAGAGAGAGAGAGAGAGAGAGGGGGGAGTGCCGCTCAGAAAATGCAGTGAAAACCGGCGAGAAGCTGGTGATGACCGATCAGAGGCTGGCCCGCCGGTAAGAGAATGAGGGTGCGAGTGTAGAGGCGGGGATCCCGGCAATACTTTCGATGCTTTTCAGAGAACATTAATATAAAAATGTGGCAAAGCCATGCACAGGGTGGAAATCTTTCGGCGAGAAAATAAACCGACGCCACATATAATATTAAAATGTTTGTGGGATCTAATGATTTTTAGATTTGCTTTAGTGTTTCTTTTATACCAATATGCCAGCATTGTAGAGTAACATGCACCAGTGTCTATAATTCTGTGATTACCAATTCCTTCTATTCCATTACACACTACATTAAGTAAAATGTGGACTACACGGGAGTACCAGCATTAGTGTCTTAATTCGGCGCAAAACAGTATTAGGTATGACTCTATTTCATTCATCCTCTACCTACATAATATATACACGCCTAGGGAAACTGTATTTCAATCCGAACTTATACCCACTCGACGATATGACGAATTCCCCTAATAGCAACGATCTCAAACCCTGAGCAGGTATGTAGTCCCCACCTTGCATCCGACCATTCCTTACAATCAAAGTCAAAGCCCCCCGAAATCCAGCCCGAAATGATAATCACGGAAGGGAGTGCCGATAAATCACGCCATAAATTTCCGGCTGAAACACGATTTCCCGGCATAAACGAAATTCCAGGCCGCAGCCTCGTTACCGAAACCGGGCTACGCAACTCTGCAATTTCGACCTTGTAATTATGACACACGGCCAGCTGATATTCCGCGTGCATCCCCGGCTAGTGCTACTAGCCGCGTTCATTAGTCCGGTCGCGATGCAATTTTTTTCCACGCTTCCAGGAACGCTTCTTTGATTTTCGCGGCCCCTCGTCCCCCACCCACCCACTCGCCCCCTCGGTTCTCCAGCTGCCACGTGAAAAAAAAAAGAACCTCGCGAGGGCACTTTCGACGCGCGGTCGAAACTCAGCGCAGTCCCTTTGGCACGTTCAGCCCCGCGATCAGATGAAAGGGGTACATCCCGCGGCGCAAGAGGGTGGCTGGAGAGCGTGGAGGTGGGGATCTTTGCCCATGGGTAACGGGCTATGGCGTTAGCGGCTGCGCGGGCATTTTTATCGGGCGTGCACCTTTGGAAATGCGCGTGGAACTTTCAGCGGGGTTCAAAGCCCCCCGGCAGCGTGGCAATTCGTCGAATTGAAATCGACAAGTGGCAGGCTTGAGGCCAAGACCTGCTCCTCGTCAACGCCCAGGGGATCCGACGGGGAGCGATGCTTTAGCGATCTATAAAATAGAACATTGGTACCGATTGCGCGGGGTGGTATTGTCTGACTGTGGGGGGATCTTGCGATGGAAATCGGATTAATATTGCGTGCTCCTTACTTCTTTGTTATCTAACGTGCACTGAACCGTACGTGGCAGAAAGTGTTTTCGATTGAGCAATATTCCTCCGTTGTAAATTGTAATGACGTGCATCGTATTCTGTAGTTATACATTAATGATATCTTTGAAAGTGACCATTATGACTACGTGATTTATATTTGCAATTGTTGCATGGATAGTCATGGTTTTCTATTTATATTTTTTTTCGTGGCTTTTTACTTTCATAAATGCAACCTGTGTGTAAGTGTTTACAGTAAATTCTGTTATGAGGATTCTGTTAGTAAAAATCTCTGCTAGTAATAAAATATGTTTAGATCGAGGCAGGTTTATGACTTATAATTAATATCCTCGACATCCATTCCGGATAATATTAACACAAATTTCAATTCAAGCTTCACATCTAATTTCTACATAATTCTTTAATTCTAGGTCCTTCGCCCCTCCACAAAGCACCAGGCGCAAATTCTCCGTGCTCTTAATAGCCGTCTAACCCTACCAGGCCCTACATCGATTCCTTCCCGCAGTTTTTCGTGGAAGAAACTTTGCATAATTTATAACACGGCTCCCACTGGGTCGGTGTTAGACGAGCAACCTGCAGTATGATCGTATCGTAAGATTTCCTCGAAGCTTCCACCTTCCTCTCGACCTCTTTGCACCGATCACGTCGAAGGAGCACGAATTCTTCGTCATGTCCCAGTTCCTCGCGATACTCCCCGCGCAACAGCTTTACTTTATTGCCCGTGTCATTGGTGCCCTCTATTGCCTTTCGAGCAACGAGACAAGGATTATAACGCCCAGTCGAAGAAAAAGAGAGTGCCTCAGATTAATGGAGAATTCATTTACATCGTATCCCGCTGCGATCCAGGCACCGTGGCGGGGCAGAAAGGGATGAAAAGGTTAAGGGGCCGTCGTAAACCGTCGAGCTGGAGGAAAAGAAGCCGGTAACCCGGCGAGAGGCAGCCCTCTTACGATCGTTCCACAATTGTCCCCGAAATCTATGGCGCACTGGAACGATATCTCGAGGAATTATTGCGCTCTGAGGAGGGGGCTTGAATATCTCGCACTTGTCGTCCATCATCCACCTATCCCGGAACGAACGCTCCGTGTGGCGGTTTTTCAGAATCATCGTGGCTTCGTCAATTCTACGCGAAAGAAAACGACGCTTCTGTAGTTGGGAGATAGAGATATCGTTCTGTGCAACAGCAGCTACGTAGAGTTAAATTGGATCGTGAAGGTTACTGGCGCAAAGCACGAATACATTTGGACAGATTCAGGACTTTTATGGGATCTGTCGTTTCGGAGGCTTTAAATCAGATTATTTTATTTCGTTCGTGGATCGGGGAAGGGGAATAAAATTGAGTGGCTCGTTTTAGTTTGGGAAGTCACGAAGAAAATAATAGGAAGGCAAAGGTCGATGGATTCTGGGATAGTGATCGTAGAGCTTATCCATCTTCCTTCGTTTTTTGTTTACAAAATTTTGTAAGAGGGGACAAGAAATTTCTTTGAGGATCATTTGGGATCTTTTCTTTGCTCGTGGTTTTTAAGAATGTCTAGATTACAGACGTGTAAGGATGCAGCACTAAGTTTGTATAACTTGGATATAGGTATTATTTTATTTGTTTCTTGAGGAAGACGGTATATATAACACAACTGCCGGCGGCGCAGTGGGGTCTAAGTGGAACCTAATTCAAATACAACTCTGATCTCACCCAAAGCTAACTCAATACTTGAAACTATTCTCAAGTATAAAATCCCATTTCAAATTTTTAAATTTGCATGATGGTTTACTAAAGACAGGCACCTAATAGTCTATTTTGAATTGGGGCTAAATAAACTTATATAAGTATTAGGTTGGTGCATATGAAATATTGTTTCTTTAAATAATACTTTAAACACACGTGTTTCCTCAAAACATCATATACATATGTAATCGAAATAATTTTCACATGATTCTATGCACTTTTTCCAAGGATTAACATATTTCATTATTCCAATTTTGTAAGAATTAGTTCTAATGGTGAAACTTTTTACAGTTCCTACATTCCGAAACTGTTCGTTGATTAGAAAAAAATAAATGCATTGTATCAACCCACCAATTTCAAAGATCAGAGAAACGACATTTCATGTGCACCAACCTAACATGTAGATAATTTCAAAGAGCCAATGTGTCATATAAAACAGTGGTGAGCAACCTTTTGTCCGAAGTGGGCCACAAGTGGAAACCTACTAGTCTACGCGGACCGCAATATTAAATATATAAATATAACTAATCCTATATCTTTTACAATTCAAAAGATACATGCCAATGTTCAGGCGGGCCGCGGGTTGCTCATCACTGATATAAAATATATGGTAGCTGTAATCCTTTCGTACTCTTAAATAACTGAAACCCTTCCCCTTTTTCTATTTCATAATATATTAACATAATTTATACTGTAACTTAAAATGACTGTACCTCACAAACGAAAATCATTTTCTTAATTCTAATTGCACACTAAACGTACGTGCATAGTAACGCCACGTTTAAATCATCCTGTACAACAATATATATGCAGAATACTTAAGTTCTACAGCTTAATAAAGCTTTCAAAGTACACAGTGTCGATAAAATCGTTCGGGTAGGCGGTTCTGTAATTACTTCCAGCAATCTACGTATCCACTGCAAAATCTCGAGGGAACAGACTCGTAAAAATCTATCGTTCGTTTCGAAGTGAATAAAGGAACCCTAGTACGAGGCAGAAACTTCAAAACATCAAGGTTTTCAGCAGCAAACGAGCTACGAGGACGAAACGATTATTGCTTAACGCTGCTGTTATCGCTCCACGATCCCGCCGTGCGAGAACGCGAGGCGAGGACTCAGAGCTCGTCAAAAAAAAAAAAATATTCCCCACCGTAACCCATTTCCCAGTTGAAACACGCGACCCAGAGCCCAACACATTAGTCGTAAAGTACCTACTCCATAGCGTGTCGACAGAGAAATCGACGTCTTGATTTGTGGTAGGCAAGAAATTCTCTGGCCGTCAAAGGGCTTGCGTCAATATATTCGCGTGTGTTACACAGGCGTGGAAATCAAATCAAATATACTTTATATCACGCAGAGAACGATCACTTTAATGAACGTAAAACTCTCATTGTTCCACGCCCACGGCCCCACCACTCGTTCCCATTTTTCCTTCGCTCCTTTCACATCAATCCTCTGTAAACGAAACTCATTTGTTCGTTTTTTTCCTCCCTTCGAAATTGGGTCGTCGTTTATTTCGACGGCTCCAAATCGCGACCTCTTTAGCTGCAGAAATCGGCCCGAACGTGGTAACAGACTGGTGACGTATGAATTTTCTGCATTTCACAAGGGTTGAACGTTTCTGAATTAATTAACGCAAATAATTCCGCATCTCGACGGGGGGAGTCTTTCTCCGCGACGCTCTCGGTCATTCATGGTAAAAGGATCCCTCCCCCCGGCGCTATCCAGGGGTGGTTCTCGGCGAAGAAACCCGAGGCAAACGTTAACGAGCGCCCCGTGGAACGGATCAATGATAATTGCTCGCACGCTTCTATCGCGATTTTAATATTTCCCTCCCTTTCGCCTTTGTGTTGCTCACTGTCGGTAGTCGAGTCTTCCAGGAATTGTGTGCCATCAGTATAAGCGCCCGAAGACCCAATAACTCGTTTAATATCGCGGAACGATGGAAACTGGCGCGATTGAAGAACGGTAGGAAGAAGAAAGGGGGTAATGATGAAACGTGGCTGTGGATCTGGTCCAGCAGCTGTAAATGAGAAATAAAGAAATGGGATAGTGATAGACGAACGGTGGTATGATTGTGGATATGGTGATTTTCTGTAGAAAAATAATTCGGAACAATGGAATGTTCTTTTTCGAATGAGACTTCCAGAGAATGAGTATAAATGTTTGTCGGGTATAAAATATAAATATGTGCAGTTAGTTGAAGGATTATTGGTTCTGTAGCTTTTGGTGGATTAGTATTTAAAGTATGTGTAAATTATATGTTAGAGTACTTTTGGTGGAATTGATTGAGAGTACATTAATTTTGTCTTAAAACGGCGATGAGGGTTTCTGACACTTTAGCTGACTGTTATGTACAGGTAATAATTAGGTAATATTCTTCTCAGGAATCAACTTTCATTATAAATTCTTAATTATTTCTTGGTCCACTGGAAGCGTCCACTTTTTGTACTGGGCCAGTGTTATATAAATTAACAATGCCTGGGTGGTTGAAGGTGTCCGAGTACCTACACAATTATTTCTTTTCGTAGTTGCCAAAATTCCTGGTATCTTCTTAAATGGAATTATGAATTTACAATTTGAAAATGGAAAATGAGCTTGAAGAAATCTGAAAAGTTCAGGACGAACGTGAATTTATCCATTATATTGTTAATGCTAATATTTTATCAACAAACACCTCGTTTAAGAATATAAATCAGCTACCTTCGAGTAGTGAATTCTCCTTTGTTTACACTATATCTAATTAACATCTTCAAAACTAACTTCTCCCTGAACTACCCCCTTGAATTCGTACAAACATTCACTCGACAGCAACTCGAATTAATCACACTGGGCCCCACTGTAAACCGCGGTACACGGAAGAAATTGCGACCCGCTTGTAGGTGCACGCGATAAAATAATCAATACCTCCTAGTGAAATTGGAAGTTATCAGGTCGGAAGACGAAACCGATTGTCGTGGCCGCGGAACGTTAAAATATGCGAGCCTGTAAAAGGGTTAGATAGGGAGCAAGGAGGGGTCGAGGGGGCGGAATATATGAAGTCCGAAGAGTTTCATCGAATATTCCGCGATGAACCCTCGACAAAACGTGATGGATTTTTAAACGCGGCCCCGATATTTCCGCTCGATCATTTTCCGACCCAATAAACAGTGACGAGGTATCCTCCTGCGCGAGGAAATGAACTGGCCCCTTCTTTTTTTACCTGAATAGAATCCTTCCCTGCTTCTCGTAAGATGTTCCTTGGCTGCGTGTATCCTGGTCCGTTGCTATACAGCAGCGTTGTATACGGTTGTCCATCAACGTCCGACACCTTGCTGTCAGAACCTGTGGAGAAAAAGAAGAGCACGCGATGAAATCATCAATCAGAACTGCATTACCGATTAGAGGGGGGTGGAAGGGGGAAAGGTAGAGGCAGATAAAAGGGGTCGACGATTAAAAGATCTTTTAGGGCTGACTGCAACGATATCTTCGGAACAGTATTGGGATGGAAGGGATGGAAGTTGAGGATATAGTATCGAGGCTTTATAATTTTACAAATACTGCTGGAAAATTGCGTTCTTCGTGAACCAGCGATACGGTCACATCAGCTCTGTGAATGACGGGTGGGGATTGGGGACTCGACACGTATCGACAATACGAGGTCGGTTTGGTGAAACGAGAAATTGTAGATTATCTGAATTTCAGTGTTGAAATGAAAAGTGTCTTTAAAATGAAGAATTTGGATAAGATGTTTCGTACGATCTACCCTTTTAATTTCTGAATTACTCTTATCCAAAGTGGATTACAAGTATCCGCGAAACTTCAAATAACTTTCAACCAAGAATTCAACAGCCAGGAAATAAACGTACAGCGGCTAAAACATCCCCATAAGTCTGATAAGTTTCGGTTTTACCTGCAAGAAACTGTTTCATACTTTTAGGAACATCTTCAACATTCTTCGCCTTTACTTCCCAGTATCTTCCAGAAATAAGCAAGGAACGCAGAAAAATAAGACGTTCCTTAACGAACAGACTTGGCAAAGAAAAGGGAAACAAAGGCCCCCCCCCCCCCTTCCGATTAAACTCGAGCAGATGATAGCAAAGAATGGTTGGAACGGAGGCAGGAGGAGCCGAAGGCAGGCAATGGCCATCGTTCGTGTTGCTAAAGCATTCCCAATATTCCCCGCGTCTCGATCCTCTTAAACACCCTCGATTTTCGCGCTAAGCACATTAACTATTCCCTGCCGCGACCGGCCGTGAGAAGAATTCCTTCTCAAATTTCGCGCAAGTATGTCCAGGCTGACTTAAATGGCGTTTAAACTGCGATCGCCCACGAAACCCGTAGGCGCTGCGAGACATTAATTGTTAGAGACGACCTGGCCCGAGTCGTTCCATGAATAAGTGGTTGCTCGCTGCAGACAAAAGGTAGCAGAGAAGGAAAAAGTCCAAGTCGTGGGAGAAGAAGACGCAGAGTTGGGGTTCGAGGGCAGAGGGGGGCCAGGGAAACCGGAAGAATGGACTCCAGAACATGCCCGCCAGCGTCTATGTTTTATTCAAAAGCGTCCACGTACCCCACGGCAAGGAACCTTCAAAAATAGACCGCCGCCGTTTCACGCTGCCTGTTGTTTAACAATGTATAATTTAACCGTTTATTTACTGTGCAAATGTACCGTCGGCATTAAGGACTGCGTTCCCTTTTCCCTTTAAAGGTCCCAGGGATTTTCGCAATGCGTAAGCGCTGGACGACGCTAATTGTTTTCGTCGCTGTTATTTGCGGGAATTCCTGGGGGAAATGATCTGTCGAAGTGACGGGTGTCACTGCATTGTGTTGGAACCGTTTAAAATCTTGAAATCCCTTTGAAGTGTAAGTTCGACGTGGTGGGGGATGTGGCTGGTGTTGGGTGAAGTTAAAGGATCGATTAAGAGCACGAGATGGAGTGGTGAGGTGTGAAGAAAGGGAGCAGTGACGTGGGTTCATTGTGTACAGCAGGAGTTTGTGAAAATTCAGGGGTTATCGCGAGTTCGTGATGGGGATAGTATAATGGATTACAAAATTTCGATTTCTTCTCTGTTGATGGTTTTCTTCTTCGCATCCATGATAAATTTACTTGGAAGAAGCCAGGCCTACTCTACAAATTGTTCTTTGTTTTGGAATGGAATGAAAATTGAAGAGAGCTTAAATGACGTTGAGTTGCCAAGGGTGCACACTCTTTAGTGTGAAGTTAAGGGGCTAGGTTACCCTAAAAATTTTAGACATTTTTTCAAGATGTTTGCATATTCTGCTAGCTGCATCTTTTCTACGTATTTTAAGCGCAACCGGGCCCTGAAATTCCAAAAATTGAAGGAATTACAGTAGAAAATATAAGAGCCTGCACATGAGATCGGATAACGATGTCCAAGTTTAAACATGATTTCCCAGAAACTACGTTTTCCAAATCGATGAACAGAAAATCTTGAAAACTTACAGGGAACTGCAGGAAAATATTCCCCTCCATATATTGGCAGCACATTTTCAATATAAATTCTTAAAAAACAAATAAAAAATATTTTTCCTACAAAAAAGGATAAACTCAGAAACATCAACATAAAAATTGTATTAATTTGTTTATCAAAATTTTGTTTCCTGCACAAGCTGGAGGCTGTCTTACAGATTATAAAAATGCCTTTACTTTGTGTTTTAGGTAATTCATCTGTCCCGAATCGTGTTCACCATCAAACGGTGCATCGCGTACACTCTCTCACATTTATATTTATAACTTTTTTCCCTATAAATATATTTAAAATTTTCTTTTTGCGCATCAAAGCCAACGAAATGACGCTTGAAAATAAAAACAAAAATTATTTCTATATTCATTTATTACTTCAGAATATGCGTTTGAAGAAGGGCCTGATTTTGGGCTGATGAGGGTAACCCACCCCCTTAAGCAGCGAAATGGAGGCGAACAGACATTTTTAGATACCTATGAGTGCGAAGCTATCTTTGAGGGTAAAGAATCCCAAGATACTCAACTACTTTCATAAACGTACGTTTAATAAAAGAACATTCGATTTCTTTACCTTCTACATTGAATTTTCCAATCCCCGCCAATCGCGGAGAAACACTACTTTCCGTCGAAAGAGTTTATCATATCGTCAACACCTGACACGAAGTATTCAACAACATATATCATACCACCTTACAAAACCGGCAACAATTCCCTGCCGTTTGATCTACCATGATAACAGTTCCATATTTCTCGCGGGGAACAATCGCGTCGACATTTGTATCGCAAATAATTGCAGAACTCGTGATCTTAAATGGCGATGATTCTTCGAACTCTCATTTCCGATTCTTTTGTGGAGCCATGCAATTTCTTCGAAATAGAAGACGAGAAACGAGTTCCTTTGTTGGGTCACAGCAGCTGCGCTTTTATTATCGACCTACATTTCACTTTGCCCATGCAACCGTGTGTGTACGTGTGTTTATGTGTATTTAGCGTCTCGTTGTCGCCGTTCCCTCCTCCGCCCTCTAATGTACATTGTTTCAACGCAGTAATTAATATTTAATGGCAGAATGCCGCCACGTAATCGGCTCAACTATATCACATAAAGCATTACGGCGCCGGCCACAGCGCGGCTTGAACCCCACTATCCTGCTCTGGCGGACCTATGTAACGAAGATGCCACTGGACGTTTCTTTAATGCGGGAAAAGCGCGCTCGGTAAGTATGCGCTGCATCGACATCTATTAAGATGCATTTGCCAATTTCCAGAAGCTGGCGTCGCGTGGTGAATTCCACAGAAAATAATATCAAGAGCATTATAACAAAAATTTACTACTCATTTTGAAACAGAAATTGCAAGCATACTTCCAGAGACGTATCTATACTAGTTGCATAACAAATGTTACAGTCAGTCTGATGTTGTATAGCCCAAATAAGTTTGTTAACTTTTTATCACTCTACGTTTTCTATTCGTTACAAAAATGTTAATGGCGGATGTGCGGGGAATGGCAAATGCTTTCGCTCTGAGAAAAGATTACCTGTGGGAGAAGTCCAAGTGTTGCAGAATGCAGTTAAGTATAAACTATGAACCAAGCAAACTTCCAACACGCGTACTGTTAAATCATTTAACGAATTCACACGAGAATTGCGCTATATCTAAAGAACTTACGATATTTAAGAAGGACGTTACGTAAAACGCGAGAAATGGTGATAATAGAAGTGTACAGGATTCTCTACCCAGCTTTAACACCTGAAATATTTTGTCAACTGCCGGTTAAAGCGTATGTACGGCTTAAGCAGAGCTTGGATTAAGCGTACGTCGGTTTATCAGGAGGCGAATAATCGAGGCTCTACTGTAGGTAGACCTCATGTGTTTATTAATGCAAATATTTATCCAAAGATTAGGAATGTAAGAATTTGGGATTTAATTGTGAATTGGGTGTGATCAAAGTGAAGTACAATTACCTATGAGAGGAAAATTCAAATGATTTTTAAATGATTTTACTTAGTTTCGATCCTCTGAATTTGTTTGTTTGGTGTATGGTTCAATTTTGGCAACTCAATTTTCATTGATGACAATACATTTTTTTATAAAAAAAGACAAAAATGAAAAGAAAAAATATAAAAAAATCCACAAACACTAAAGACTAGAATATAAAAAAATATATAAAAAAGAATTTATGTTAAACGATTTTACTAAAAATGCACGAAAAACTAAAAAATAATTCTCTTCTTGTACTACCATTTTTATGGTGATATGTGACTTTAAATAGAATCATACAAACTCTGTGATTATCCTTTCCCTTTACAATTGATTTGAACAATTCTACAGGGTAATAATAGAGTTTGTATGATTTTATTTAAAGACATATATCACCGTCAAAATTGTAGTACAAGAAAAGAATTATTTTTTAGTTTTTAGTGCATTTTTAATAAAATCGTTTAACATAATTGTTTTTAACTCGGTTGCACTTTTATCTAAATAACACCATATGTTTTTTTAGAGATTGATTTTGATTGATTGCTTGAAAAATAATGCTTCACGAGATATTTCACACTTTTCGATTTTGTATATCCTTTATTCAGAAATAAATTTTTTAATAGAATTATTGATTCTTAAACCACCATCCCCATTATTTGAATGGCCTTTTGAATGCTTTAAATATATATTCTCCTGTAATAGTTAGCTCCACAGTGATCTGAAACCGCATTATCACGTCAATATTTGAAATTTCAAATTGATAATCTACTTTCCAATCTAATTTCAATTGAATTAAGTTCGAAATGAAGAGGCTTATTAATTGGAAATATTACATTTTTACGTTATTTGAAGTAAAATTGAATTTTCATAAGGTAGATTGCCTGCATTACGAGGGACGAGTTCAATCATCCGGGATCGACTTTTCCATTTACAAGACGTCGACATTATGGAAGATAGCGTCGTAAGCTCTTACATCGATAGGGCATCGACAATGGCACAGAGACTCTTAACTCCTACGACAAGTCCTGCCATTTAATTTGAACAATGAAACAGGTAAGTCGTAGCCGGCTATTCGCAGCAGATTGCGAGCGATAAACGTTTCTACTTTGTTCGAAGTATTACTGTAAACTTACGTCGTCGTCAAAAAGTGAACTTCGAGTGCCATTTTTGACAATGGCTCATTCAGTATATGGGTTAAGAATTTCATTTTATAGTTAGTCTAAAGTTTTCAACAGCGTTCACGTAAAATGTGAAAAGAGGTGGGAAGAACTGGTAGAACTATTTAGTTGAAAGATTGAAATTGCTAATTAAGTTCGTAATTTACAGTAGCTATATTATTATTCGTAGTTTTCCATTGTAACCTTCCCTGCCTTTGTTAGCTAATACATTTGATAAATAATAATTAAAATTTTATAGATTACTTGTTATTCGTACAGTACCTAATTAATTTCGTAATTCTCAACTTACGATAACGGCAGACAATTTAATTACAAATAAATCTGAACTGAGTCAATTAGACAAGGCTAAATCACCAAAACAGGGAACTCTTGTCTACTTTTCACATTGTTGTCACACAATGCAGTAGCACCACACAAATCATTTCACAAACAAACTTCCTAGTCCCAGTTACCAACATTTCACTACCAACAGCAAATTAATCAGAAGCCAAACGCTGAAGCTACGCCGCACCCGCTTTTTTTTTAATTAACAAACGGGGACAAGTGACTGAAAAGTTCAAGGTGAACACCAAGATGCGACGAAAAGCCGTGGAATCAATACATCGTCGAACGTCGAAGTGCAAGGAATGTAGATTTATAGAGACGCTGGTCGCATTCAGCGTCGTCGAGGAGAACAGGAGAGCAAAGAGCCATAAAGCGGCCTTCGAGTCGTGGAAAGGCTCGGGGACACGCAGTTTTACGAGTTCCACCCGTCAACGAATGAAAGCTTCGCATAAATTACGCTCCTTAGAAATTCCCTTTCGCGGATTTCCCAATGAATACGGCGCATCGGGCCAAGAGTCGTGGCGCAACGCTCACCCCAAAGAAAGTGCTCCGGAAACGCGACCCATCCCCCCACCTCCCTTAACTCTCCTGTCCCTAGGCCAGTTTTAGGCCACAATTAATTAGTGCAGGAATAACAAAATACTAGCGGGAGAGCAATTAATTAGCCCACATTTAATGTCGGCTTCCATCGAGCTTTGATCATCGTTCATAAAAGCGACCGTCCGGTCAACGTATCGCCAACCGTCGACGACTTCGGAATAGGGACCACTCCATTGGAGAGTTTCCAATAAATCAAGCCTTCCTCCTCATTGCTTCGTTCGCGGACGCAAAGTTTGGCCGATGGTTCGAGCTTTTTAATGCACCGATAAACGATATTCGCGGGCGAATTGTTCATTTTCAGGAAGCCACTTCGAGCACTCTGATATCCGCGTTTCCTCAACTATTGTTCCTGCTTTATAGCTAAATGAAAGCCTGATTCGATCAAATTTACTATTTTCCGTCAAGTATCCTTTCTCATAAAGGACGTTGAAATGACTATTGCGATATTTCTTTAAAAAAAGGATACAAGTGCCCCTCGGGATAAGTATCCCGAAGGTTTGCCAGCATTGTAGTATAGATAGTACGTAGCTTAATCTGGCGCTCTTTTCATGTTCCTTGAAACGTGTCCTCAAGCTCCTGTTAGTTTCTCCAATGTGTACAAGTATATATCTTTATGACAGAGCATTGTGTCTTGTAGACGCCTGGTGCAGATAACTGCAGAAGCGTGTCCTTTAAGGGGATTCAGTACTCGTCCAATATTGCTTCGCATTTTTTTAAACCCTGCTCACCCTGCCGACCCACATGCGCACAGAATAGAATCCACGAGCCATTATTAACTAATTAGCAAACTAGTGCAAGAGTCTGCTATCGATTATCAAATCGTCCGTTACAAAACGCATACCCGTGAACCTCTATCGATTCTCACCACCCCACCACCAAAACTTTCGCAATATGGATGAAAAGGACAAGTCTAATTATCGCAACAAAGCACTAGCGACCTATATCACGGAAACCACCTCCTCGTGAGTTGCTTCCAGCATGTCCAACAGCAACCTCAGCCGTCATAATCTCCTGTTCCAGCACTCGGGCCCCTATCATAGATAGTTCTCCATACATTTCTCAAGCCTCTGTCGACGCCAGACGTGTTAATGCGGCAAGCGTGGCTAGCAGTGGCGAACGCTACGACGCCGGGCGATTTAAGAGCGCTTATCGGTTGCTGGTCGATTTATCAGCGTAAATCCTGCGGAACAATTGCTGTCGGATGTGGCGAGTGAGCGCGCAATAAGCCTCTCGCCGATATTCGAGGCTGGCTGGAATGTGGCGCGATAGAAGTTCATTGGGCAGGCCAGAACTTCTCGGAATGCCGTGAAACTGGCTCGGCTACCGAGGCTGGGTAACGTCCCTGGGCCCCGCTCCGATCGTTTATAAATCAGTTTGGATACGCTCCCTATCCATGGGTGCACTCGAAGACGTTCGCCCTCGTCCCGGTTGCATGCTCGTCCGAGTCGGGGCCATTAACTAGCGACTATATAAGATCACGAAAGCGCATCACCGACGCGAAAGTTATGCGATGGCAGCGGCTCACGAAAGTGGATCTGTTCCGAGCTCGCCACCCCGTCTCCCTTTTCCCTCCCCTGACCCTGCCTCCTTGGAAGTTAAATTAGAGGACGCAAGGCTGGGCGGGCGAAGCGGAGAGGGATGACGACAGATTTTATGCCGGGACACGGATTCCTTGATGTCATCCACGTTCCAGTTTTCCCCGCTATTTTCGTAGCGGTTGACGAGCTGTAAGCGTTCGGGTAATTGAATTGTCAGGGGGTCCTCTTCCGCGCTACCGTTATATGCCTTTGCGAACGGGAGATCGTTGCTGAAAGGACGTTAGGTTCTACTTCCGGTGTTCGAGCTGCTGTTCTTATTTTATCGTGATTGCGGCGGATTCTCCAACGGCTGCTCAAGGGGGGTGTTATGGCGGTTTGGGTATCTCGTTGTTGCTCGTGAAAGTGAGGTCAGGTAACTATGATAGATGGTGTTGTAACGGGCGACGGTGATGAAGGTTATAGGTTCAGTGGGTAGTTTGCAACACTTGCTAGTTGGTTAACATTTAAATGCTGTCTTGGAATTTGGTCGACTTGGGTAGGTACTGTGGATGCACGTGCTGTACAGCTGGCGAAACATCTATGCTTGTATTTCGCTGGATCGGAACTGCGGAAGGTACGTAAGAAGCTACTTTTATAGTTAAGTGAAAAATAAAATTTGAAGTTGTCACAAAGTCACCCCTGCTTACCGTACTCGTAGATATTCAAAGATTCATTTGAGTCTCTGCCTAAACTTTCTCAATCTAGATATACATAGAAGAATTTGACGGGTAGACTCAATTTAGGACACAAACGTGACTTCTTCGCTACTTTTAATCCGCAAACATGTGTGTCCTGTTACACTTAAAGTTTTCAATTCGTTTACATAATACCAAAGGATTTTCAAATTCTATTAACACTCCCTACTTTCTAATCCTCACGTTTTCATCTAAGTTACTTCTTTTATCAACACCCAGAACCAGTTCTCGTTACTACCTCATCGATATAAATAGTATTTGGTACTTCCTCACGAAAATGGTGCATCAATTGTTACATTGCCTATAACGTGTCTGTATTCACATGTTCAAAAAATTTGTATAACAAAACAGGCATTCCAAATTCTACCAATACTGTGCACACTTTAATCTCCACAATTTCGTGGCACCTGAATATTACCTTCCTTCGTGTTTAGGACGTGGCAATCAAAGATCCATAACTCGCGAGACCATTCGTCGAATCAATCCGTACATAATTAAACTATTCGCCCACCCACTTTCCACCCACCCACTGGGGAAATCTATCTCCACCATAAACATCCCGTTGACCGAAGCGTGGCCCTCGGACGCGTCGCGTCAACGATGCACGACACTCGACCATTCGTTCCAATTCCACCCTCGCATCAAACCCAGCGACACCGATGCGTTCAGCCAGCGGGATGCAGCCCCGCGATCGTAAATCGATGGGGATTCAACAAAACGGCCCCAAGTTCGGCCGGATGTCGAACAACCGAATCCGTTCTGTCCATCCCCGCGAGATGCGTCATAGGAAGGAATCAATGACATCGCAGAATCGGCTGGAATTGTAGCGATCCCTTTCGTCATAAGAGGATATTTTCAGCCGAGTCTGTTCCCGCAAGCTCTTACCCATCTGCCGATCACTACGTTGTAGGTCGGTGCAAAAGTACGCGCGGTTTATTGAACCAAAGTCGCAATTAAAAATAAAAATACATCACATGTTTTTTAATGAAAATATTTCCTGTGGCTATCTATGAACACTTGCCACTTTTCTGTTGTGCACTAGTGATTTCGTAACTCCGAGCTTTCGAACAAAGGAAACCAGTAGAGAAGAGACTTTTGAAGAGATCTTAGGTAGGTGCTTCAAAAGAACTAGACAACGCTCTTCCAATTTTTAACCCTGTGATCTCTAAAAACCTTGTACAGCCCAATTTCTGTATCATTCAATCGGTATGTGTCGTTCGATACTCTCGCCATTGAAAGGGTGCAGACAGTCGATGCGAAGGAAGAGCGATGTTTCCAGCTGTCATAAAGCTGTCACGTCGCAGTGGCATGTTTATTACCACGGCGGGTAACAGAGGAGGGAACGGCTGCATTCACGAACTTTCCAAAGCAATAGAACACGAAGGAGGACACATTTCACAGGGCCTTCTAGACGATGGGGTAGACGGAGATGAAGGGAGGGCAGAGAGGGCTTCTGCGAGGGAATGCCTCGGGCACGGACGACAGACGAGCTTCGGTCATTACCTCGCGGAAGATAAGGATAAGTTTCAGGGATCCCCGAGCGAATCCCCGGCGAATGTTTTTCATCTTCTCTTTTTCGGTTGGATTTCCTTACGCCAGCCGGTGTATAGTAGGAATGATAACAAGTTCGAGATGGAAACAAGGGGGTTGGCTGGAAAGAAATGTGAAATTGTGCAGCGCAATTTTAGTGGGTGACTTTCGGCATTCGGTACTGATGATTGTAGACATGTTTTACTTTTCGTAACTTTTGTACTTTACATTTTCTTTACTTTGTGGGTTGTGGATAGCGATTTCGTTGAAGCAGGAAAGGGAGGCTTTTAATTTGATGGAGGACCTGGATTCCTTTCTATGCGTAAGTGGATACGGGAGCGAATAGTGTTTGGAGAGGTAATATAAAATAATGGTGAAACATGTAAAATATGGGGAAGTTGGAAATTAAAACGATGGTGTGTACCTGGGTAAAGCAGAAGCTTGTGTCTTCTCACTGGTGAAGATTACTATGCGTGATATTATTAACAATATAACTGTTTTTAAATGATTGTGGATTAATATAGATATATGTGTAAAAATGTTTCCCAGATTCAAGTTAGTTTTTCTATAATTCAAGGATTATTAAGGCTGCCAATTCAAACACTGTACATTGAACGAGAAAGAAGAGGTAATACCAAAATGCTTGGGCTATCAACAGGTGTTATTTATTACCTCCGAAATTGCATCGATGGTTTCCAAATTTAAAACTCAATAATAGAGAAGCTGACTGCAGCTTTCTTCCATCCCTGACGCAATCAGCACATGTGCCACTTGTCATCAGTGTTTTTAGGTGTATTTAAATCATCTTGCTTTACTTCTTAATTTCCATTTCTATAATAAGAGCATATATCTATAATTATTATTGTTATTATTATTAGCTATTATTAATTATGTAGATATAAAAATAAATTTGCATCTCTTAAGTTATAAAGACGTCAAACCTGGCAAAAAAGATATTAGAAGTCAACTTTAGCATAAAGAATTCTCAAACATTTTATAATAATTTATAATTTTTTCCTTCTGTTGACATTTTAATTTTGAAATCAATAGCCAGCGACGGTACATGCGCTAGTGGCTTCCCCATTCAAGCAAGCGTTGTTCTAAGATTTATCTAAAAATATTAAAATGCCTTCAGTATTTTTACTTATAATATCACCACCCCCAAAACAGAAGCTCCTCTTAAACCTTTCAAACTAAAACAAGCGCTAGAAACCTTGCTATCCCCTACCCACTCCACTAAAGTCTGTTATTTACAAAAAATAAATCTCTTCCCGATTTTGTTAGTATTGCAACCTGTTTACATCTGTTCGTAATATCGTACCCACTTGTCAACTCGGACCGTATTGTATTCATCAAAAATATTAGCAAAGTTCCACGGCCCAAGTAATACCTAGCTATGCGAAAACATTTGAAAGTTCAAAGAAGGCCAAACAAATAACGAATGTCCCGGCAATAAACAGGGCGAGAACCAAAACATTTGCGTTTCAACCGCCGGTGAGGCGGTGCACGAACGTAGTGTAAGGTCGTTTCACTTCCTCGAAGTTATTATCGCTCACGGTCCCGCTACTTCCAGATTCGAAGGAACTCGCATTTATTCCACTCGCCAAATAGCACTTGCCACTTTGTACTTTCCAACGGTAATGGCGTTTCGGTGGTCGTAGTGTGTCTGTGTGTGTGTTTAAAAAATCTGTGACCGTTTCATCGACATGCCAGAGTGGCAGTAAACACGACAAGCTGTACGTTGGACCGGTTCTACGGCCCTTAGGTATAGTGCAAACTAGTGGCACGGTAAATTCCTGCAAAGTAATGCATTATTTATAGTCACAATTCAGAAGCAAGCATTCAAAGTGTGAACAAAGTTGAGAGTATGGAATGAAATGTTTTTCGGTGAATCTTCTGTTATATACGCAACTAGAAAAGTAGAAAAGGGAAGAAAGCTTCTCTAGTTGAATATTTGAAAATGTACTATTCATAAGAAAAAGAATAAACATGGAATTGAATGTGTTAACACATTAGTCTGCCTTAGTTTGGTTAATGTAATTGGAGCTTGGCGAGCAAAATGTGAACTAGGAGATTTTAAAAAGACTTTATTCTGGAATCTAGGTTAAAGAAAGAAAATAAATTATCTAAGGTTTATGGATCTAAAAATCAGGAGATCGTGTTAGGTACCGACAAAAAGTAAATAAATGTGAAAAATCGTAAAAACATGTCTGTTTGTGATTCTACAAATAAATGCTATAAATAACACGGAACACTATCGAGAGATTTTCGGTTCATTTCTCGCGAGGGGGTAGTCGACATGTTTTCCACGGAAATAGCTGGCCGAGAACTTCCTTCTGGCAGATTTATTCACGAACTTTCGTCGAAATAAATTCATATTTGACACTTATTGCCCCGCACGCTTCCCTATAGATGAACTCTTCCGTGCACGACATTTTTGACGGTCAGATGAAATATTCTGCCCAATTCCAGCCATTATCAAGGATTTTTACAGCCACGCGAATTCACTCAATCTCCAAAGCAACACTGAAAGCCTCGTGTACGTCGATAAATCCATTTTTGTGCTTGTTGCTGGGACCGAGCAGTGTAGATTTATTGAAAACTTCCGAGGTTTCTGGGAAAGGGACGTAAAGGGATGTCAAAGTGCAGATAGCTATTTAAATATTCCAAGAAATGTAGAACGAAGCATGTGGCTAATACCACTTTGATAACTTTTTAAAGATTAGTTTATAATAGTATTAACATAAATATTATTGTAGACAATTAGACATCACGAAGTTAATTTTCTATGGTGTTTCATTCCCTGAGGTTCGTAAAACAAAATTTTACAAATTCCATCGATGAACAAAACACACTAATTCCGTTTTTCTTATCCACCATTTCCTCGTTACAAGTGTTCATTATTATCGTCCAGAAATATTTAGGCCATTAGCTTCACATTTATACATAGTAAACAAAGAAGAACCGTCAATTTACAAAATGAGCTTCACCCTTAAAAAGTTAAAAGCCTTTTAAAAACCACGACACTTTTAATTTAAGTATGTTTCAATCCCTTAGGTTCGATGTCCTGCGCGCTTTCCATTTCACCTTCGCTGTGTGGTAAGATATTAAAAACAACCCCTTTCTGAATCTCGCCCTTGCACCACGAAAGGAAAATAAATGTACACCTCTAATTAACTGTACACTAAGGTGACATAAATTGATGGTGTAATAAAAACGTATTATAATTATTATTATTACGTTCATGTATGCATAAACTTAAAAAGAATCAACCAATGTTGACGTACTCCTTGAAAGCACTTACATTATATCTTCAGATCCAGATTTTCAACAGATTTTATCCAATGTCAATTTTATCGTACAAGTACTTATTAGCATAGCGGGCAAAAAATTCGAAGCGCGCGTCGAGTCTGAGGAGCTGAATAAAATTCAGCATATCCTTCATCCTCGCGTAAGAGCAAGAACTTGCACGGTAAGCGCCCCGAATTCGCAAATCGTCGGGGCTCAAGCTGGCGAAAAACGCACTGGGTAACGCGAATCTGGTGGAAAGTAATTCGCGTCCTCGAAATGGACGCGCGGATATATATGTACATACGTATTCGCATCGCCAACACGGGGCCATATTTCATGTGTAATCTTCGCGTCTCATCGAAATGTCATTTCTATCACACCCCTTCCCTCCATCCTCCCCAACCCAGGTTCGATTTTCTATCCAAGTACCTAACCCGACTGTAAAGGACATTTTTCTCGTTCGCATTAAGCCGCTCGGTGCACCGGTATCGTGACAGAGCAGGTAATTCCATCCGAAAGAAATTGGGAGGCATGGAAATGAATCAGATCTATAGCGGTGCAGCGAATTGGATCGGATCAACTGCGATCTGATCGGATACGGGGGCTGCGGGGGGGAGGGGCATTCATTGAAAAGTCGTGGACACTTAAAAAAACAGCCAAAAAATCGATTTCTATTCTGGGGAGATGCAAACGATTTCCATTGGGGAAACGACAGCTTTTTAGATTTTATTTCGATGTAGGTGTACGAGGGATTCAAGTATTGTATTAATTCGAGCACGTTTTTATAGTATTGTTTTTTTTTTTAAATTGTAGGTATTTTTGGTGATCTATATCTTGAAAGATTTATGAATAAATAATTGATCGGTTCGACCGCAGGGAAATTCGAATTGGGTCTCTGGAGCTGTCGTAGATTTAGAGTTCTTTATACAGAAAATGGCTTTAATAGGGAATCAGTTGGGAATTCGGTCATTGAAATACATAGTAGCTTTTCCAACGGGCTTAAGCTTTGATGCTAAAATGCGAGAATCTTTTTAGGATATTCACCGTGAGCATTAGTTTTGAATTATTAATTAAGCAATCACCATTGAGTTCAAAATGTTCAAAATGTGAAGTGGACGAGGTTCTAAAGCAATTCAGGTTTGTGTAATTTATGAATTTTTTGGGGGGTATAAGCACCTATACCCTGTATGCGGTATCATTAATATGTTGATTTCTGGAAATGAAGCTTTGGTACAGGTGAAGTATTTACATGATGGTCACGTGCCATTTTTACAAATAATACGGAGCTCAATTTATAGTCGGACAAATAAACACATTTAATCCATACCTACTCTCATCACAATATTATAGGTTTACTTCAGTTTTTTTCTCTCTACTTTCATATAACACCTAAATGAGCTCACAATCAATAGTACCTAAATCCTGGATGATTATTTAAATACTGTCATTATGAATATAATTTCTTTTCTGTACCTACGTTTCCCAGTTGTCAATAAAGTCTACTAACTCTCGTCTAAAATTACAACAAAGTTGACTAACAATACAAAAGACCACAGCAATACTTCGATCGAGGAAAGTCAACGCTGGTCATCTAAACTAGGAAATTATTCAAGCAACTAATATCTCAAAAAAGGATAGTTCTTTATGAACTCATTATGCGTTCGCTATCGTACAGAATCACCATTGCCAAAAAGAATTTTACGTCCCTTCGTCGGTAGTATACGTGCAAGAACTTTCCATTTCAACTCCGCGGAACGAAATCCGGGCCGATTAAAATTATGTATCGCGTAAACAGCTCGTGCACGGAAGTTAAAATTTCCGGTCTCGCGTCTTCCATCGGCGAACGAGCATCCGTAACCCAGTTTCAGATGCCAGCAGCCGGCCCCGCGCCCCCTCCATCCATTAGCTGAAGCTGGAAAGCAGTGTACACGGATCGTTTTCCCGAAAACTCTCGGCCTTCCACCGCTTCCTCGTGGCGTTCAACGCCCTGGCCGTGCCTTTTCCGACGAGAACGATGAATAGTTGCCCCCCGTGGAGGGATTTTAGCTTAGCTAACGATTCAGAGCTTAGCCTTAATCCGATAGTTCCGCAGCCGTGGGCGAGCTTAGGGGCCGAGTCAGGGTTAAGAAGGCCGTATAAACCTGCCATAAATCCACTGTTTGGGCGTTTAGAGCGGTTGCACGGACGGAAGAGCGACCCCTCGATCTCTTGATAGCATCGTGCTTCCCGGAAAGACGACGCGGGACTGCCCGGAAGGTACTGTTCGCAGGCCAGCGCGAAGTTGTTGGCTCAATTATGCGCTTGCACTACTGCCAGCGGAGGAGCAGCTTCCTCTCGGTCTGCAGAGGCTGGATTTTCTATTGAACGATGACGATTAGTGCCATACAGAGTGGGGTCGAAATCGTAGTACGACTGCTGATTTTTTATACAAGGCGTCGCTTGAACGCAAATTATGTTTGAAAATTGCGCTGAGTAAGAGTGTATCATTTGGTTAATCTGTTTATCGTTTTAAAAACGAGTATTTCTATTTATGACTACGCTTGTAAATAGTAACTTCTCAAATAATAGTAACTTTTTAAACTAAAAAATTGTTGGAGTGGTTGAAAAAGTCAAACGTCGGGTGAAATTATCTGGGTGATATGTATTTGTAATTAGAGAGCAGTAATTTTTAATGTAATAAAATATCAGGTAATTTCAAAAGTCTTGGCGTATTTCATAGAACGCAGTTGTGACGTTCTATGCGTTTGATTTCTGCTTAAGCCATTCCAATCTTCGTCCTCTTTTCCGAGCATTAGTTCAGTATCAACAGTCGACCAGTGAACCCAATTTGGAGCGAGCGGTCGCTAATTTTAGTCCCAATAACCTATGGTTCATGAATACAACAAAACTGTAAATGTTACATAGGCTACTAAGAATATTAGTAAACTGTATTTATTTGTCCCATTTGTTGCTTCATTTGTCAGTTTCACTGATTCATTTACTTATTAATAGAAAAATATTAATATACACAGAAGTAACAGAAACTGCAGCCAGTACATTTTTTAACTCATAACTTTTTAAACGAGGCACCAACTAGTTAGTAAAACAATGGCAAGAAGTCCTTGAAAAAAGGGGGAATAATTTAGCGGGGGGGGGGGGGGGGGGTAATAATTTATTGATTAAATTTATTTGGTTATATGTTTTTCACCGTAATATAGTTTAAGCGAAAAAACTTTTAAAATAACGTAATGCATAAATTTTAATTATTTTCTGAAACCTTAGTACTCGTGAAGTCAGGTTGTTAATATGGAAATACGGTAGCATTTATAACGTCTCATGATAAATCGCAACGGCGTTAAGTGCACGTGCGCTTAATAGTATTTTGAAACATGATTTTCTCTCAAAAAAAAGTATTTTATATTTATGTCTCAATTTTACGTAAGACATTGTCCTCAATTACCTTGTACTACGATCTGATACCCACCCTGTACATGTCAAGTGGACGATTAACTGTACCAATTTCTACTGGTAGAATATTAACATGATCGACTATTTTGTTCACTCTTTAACAGTTCTTATATTTGAGGCATTGAGAGCAACAACGGACTAACCTCCATTGAACATTTTTTTCCTATTTTATATGATTAGTAGAGCCTATTGAATACATTATTGCTACAAACTCAATTTCGAAAAAAATGTGGGCAGGTCTATTGTTGCTCTCAATGCCTCAGTTGATCTCGTTGAACCCTTTTGTTCCCATGTTGGATGACATTTTTCTACACTAACCTATAGGAGGAACGTATTTTCTACTGCATTCAGTGTGCATATAAAACCGAATGGTGTAAGTATTGACCAACATCAGACTTACATCCCCGATAAAATAATCCCCTTATTTTATACACCTATCAGAAATTTTCCCAAAGAATATCCAAAATTATAGTTTATCCTCCACTCATCGATAACCCAATATTCAAACGTAAATCGTACTGTGTGAGCTCGAAATCTCGCAACGCGATCCAAGGGGGAGCAAAAAAGACGTGGCTTCTGCGAAATTTCACGCCCGCACAGAGACTGATTTATCGATCCTCGAAAAACGCACCGAACCGTATGAGGCTTAAATCCGTCGCACAGTTCGTATCTGCCCACGTCCGTTGGCTAATCGGCGCGGGTGTGCTCAATCGGCCAGTTAAATATGCTTAATCTGGCTCGTATCGATACCGAGGAAGTCAGCGTGCCGCAAATTGCAATTAAATTCTTAAAACGAGCCCCGCTGATCACCCTCGAGCGTCTCGACTGCCTGCACCCTTTCCCCGCCATCTTTCCTACCGCCACCTGCAGTCTCGGTCGGAGATTGTATGAGGGGGAGTGTAATCGTAATTTGAGGCGAATAAATTATATCGAGGACGCGGCCGGTTTAATTGCATCGTCCAGCTCGCTCGCCCGTGCAAAGTAATCCGGTCTAACGAACGGCCGGCGGTAAAAACATTTCGAGTCCGTGCTTTGTCCTTGGGATCTCGTTCCCCAGCCCCCAACCCCCGCCGCCTCCTTATCCCCTCAATTTCGTTATTCCGGTCGCGTGAACGCGATACTAGTTCTCCTTCCTATTTCTCCTTCCCGGTGGGCGAGCAACGGACGCGACGTTCCCTTTTTTTCCTCGCCCTCGTTTCGCGTCCTCGCCTCCTTCTCTCAAGGAGCAACGGCGAATCGACGACGCAATTATAACGAGGAAGATGCAGGGAGGACGTAGATGCAGATACAACCGGAGGCACGCAGTGAAACTTCTCGAGCGTTGCGTTCAAAAGTTTATGCAGGCTACCGAGCTACCTGGGCGAAGTTGTCCACGATGACGCCTGTTTCCTTGAGATGCAACAATACGCATCTGCAAGTTTGTAGCACCGCACGCGGACCGAGCGGCGCGATTCTGCGTCGAGGCTTTGAGGTTTTATTAGCGGGGTCCCTGGGAAAGATTCGTTTGATCTTAATGGTATTGAGTCATAATGACTGCATAAGTTGAATCTTGTTTGAAGGTGCTTATTGTTTGGGGTTAGGTGTTCCCTTTAAATAATCAAACTGGGAGATTGTGCGTACCTATGCTTGTGTACATTATCTGATTGGAAAAGCCATGTTTGTCACGAGCAACTTGGAATGCACGTTGAGATTTTAAACATAATTTCAGGGCTGGGGAAAATTGATTTTTGAAACACATAAATCGAAATAAATATTTTTAGTTCTTTGAGAGATATAGGGTGAGTGACCTTAATTGTGCAAAATGGAAGATTAAAAATGCACGTGTAAGTATTGTCTGATTGGGAGAGCTAAGTTGAACCTGATAAACATATATTATTATAACATTTATTTCTTCTAACATCGTAGAAATCTCTTCCATTTACCAGGCCGTAGATCAATCTATACCACTATCCGACAATCAAGCAAAACATTGGAAATAAGAATTATCCAAAGTCTGTAACGAAGATATTATTCCTTGATATCCCCCTTTGCGTTCAAAACTCATGATTGCAGACTATTTTATTTAGAACAATCAATTTTTCCAAGAAATTATTTCAAACAATCTATTCGATTCTAATACGAAATAAGGTTAATTTTCTAGTATAATCTAAGCAAAGTGTTACCATGAGTTATCCTGTATATTCTCATTACTTTCAACTTTTACTACTGACGACTAGCAGTACGCTTATCTGTATACCCGCAGACCTATTCCACGCGTCTGATTATACGCAGTCACAGACTACTGGTACAGTTGCAGTACCCTCGGTCTACTGGGCACTTGCCTGGTCATAGACCATTATATTCTACTCACGCCACTGCGATCCTGCATAATACATGCCTCCTCCTTTTACTTGCTCTATCATGCACGACCTTATACTCATTCGCCTGTAAAGCATTTCATTCTACGTGTCTGGTCATAAATCGACTTGTTCTACGTGTCTGAAGATTTTATTCCCGCCTGAATGATACAAAAGATTGTGCCAATAAGTTACCGCGTAGAATTCATTCCCGTCTCTCGAAATATACCAAAGACCGTTTGCTCTTCCTATATTAAACTTTCCTTGTCTCAGAATTGTATCGCCGTAACCCTTAACTGGTGACGTCCCACTTTGTAACATAAACGGTGACGTGGAGTCTCACAGACTCCTCTTTAATAATTTGACATTGTCGAGTCCAAATTTATTTTTATACTAAAGTTATTGGTGACTTTATTACATATTTGAAAATACACTTTTGTATGCTCCGTTCAAAACTACTGAATGTTGTCATCGTGACACGACACTCTGCAAAAAGAGATCAAATGAAAAGAAGGGAAATATAGAAGAAATAATTCTGCAGGTCTCCTCCATGTCATCGGTTAATGGTTAAATATCATAATACATATCGAGTTTCGCGACTCTGTGTAACAAAGGATCGCTCGACAGCGGTGTAAAATTTTCAAGTATCATTGTCCGCTGGCGATTGTAATTTCTCTGAGAGGGTCGCGGTGTCAGTTCCTCGAGCGTCGTCAATTTATAGCGCTGTCGGGTAGATCAATTACGTAGAATCCCTGCTGACGAGCTGCTTACCCCTGGGGCGCGAGGCCGGCGGCGGACATCTAATCCTTTTACGGAGTTCCAACGTGGACTCCGTAGGTGCCTTTAAATCTTATAAAAAATGGAAAACGTTATTTACTCGGTAGCGGGAGATAAAACTTTTCCCGCTGCCGCAAGGAACTTTATCGCGGCGCAACATCGATGCTTTATCTTCAGCTACTCGTCAATGGTGTAGAACTCCGATCAATTTCGCTCCACCACTGTTTCTCGTTCCGCGGGAATAAAGAGTACTAACGGTGTCAGCAGTTCCGGAGAGTTGAAAATAATTTTTTGCACGCTGCAACGACCATCAGAGATTGTGGAAAGTTCCGTTCGAAAGCCACGGACGTAAGTAGTTTCTGCTAAACAAGCGAAAGTTGGGCTGTTAGCCAGGCCGGATGATTGGCGGAAAGAACTAGTTCCAGAGAGAAAAATGTTCTCCCTTTTTGTGGTTTCTAGCGTTGCACAGGTTATAATATTTATTTTCGCCACGGCGGGAACGAACGAAAATCATTTTAAAAAATTTATTTCGAAAATACTCGTAACACTACTTCAGGAAAACTCTTCTAAGAATCGTGTATAGTCGAGACTTCGAAATTGAATAAGAAATATTTTCACCGTTTCTATTTATTGCAATCAGCAATCGAATTCTCAAAATTTAGGAAATTCAAATATTTAAGTGTTCCAAATATAAACTCTAACATCTAGTAACACAGAGGTTAAAAATATTATAATCCTTATCCAAAGCACTTGTGATACTTCTACTCTTAATATTTTATTTCACGTGCATCTGCCTCTCTTCTCTATCTATCTGAACGCCAAAAATCATTTTTCATTCTAAATGAAAATTCCTGCCCAAGTTAAAATATTGACGCATTTGAACCTTTGTATGCAGGTACATATTTATGACATGTGCTATAAGGATGAACAAGTGTTTGATATGCAGGAGCATGGGTGTTCTAGCACTACATGTTATCGGTGGTTCGTGGTCGTAATCGAATATTGTGGGGAGGAGAGTTTATTAGATTATTACGAAAGAGAGAGAGAGAGAGAGAGAGAGAGAGAGAGAGAGAGAGAGAGAGAGAGAGAGAGTACGTGAAGGGCGTAGAAAGAAGCTTCCAGTTGCATCGAAATAGCTGAGTAGTAATTATGAGTGTGTGTGTGTATATTTCGACATAGAATAAATTATCAGGGAGTGTCTTATATTAAAGGTAGTCAATACATGCCAAAAGTAAGTAGGTAAAGTTTTAGTTACTCCCTATTCAAAGTTCTCAGACCTTTCAAAAGCTATAATCAATCCATGGGAGGGTGGGATATAACGAATATAGAGTTTATGCGAGTTTCACAGAGTTTTATAGAGTTTAAAGAATAGTACTTAGTAAGTTAGTCGATCTTATTCTCCCACCACCTTGATCTAAGACCGTTTTAACTAGAGATTATCAGAAATGCCTTCTACCTCACTAATTCGATGAACCTGTCGATATTATACTCTCCTTTATATACATATCTGGGCATCGAAGAACTTTCATTCAGAGAATTTTTGATAAGACGAAGCGATATTTAGCAAAAATTATTCCTCGATCCTCTAAGATAAATAAAATAGAACTGAGAATACCAACGTTAGGGTGTCCCATATAATGACTTTTCTTTTAAATTTAAGAATTCGGTCCGAGACGCCCCCCTGATTTATTTCCCTTTGGTGTGGTAAATATGTGTGCAAAATTTCGGCTGGATCAAACAACTATAAACGCTGCTTTGAGAGATTCAAAGTTTCTAATGAAACTGCGCTCTTGCAAAAACTGCTTTTGTTTAATATGCAACCCTGTCTGTAAGCAGATGTATAATGGAACTAGAGTTAGGACTATCGATTATTGATATCTTATCAATAACTTATTGATACTTAACGCTATATCAATAATATCGTTAAGATATCGTTAAGTGGTGGAAGAACGAAGGTGGTACAAGTTTTCCATTTCTTCAGTCTTTGGACTATGGCGGTTAAATATTTATGCTTTCCAGCAACCTCTGTTCCAAGTGAAAAAAAAAATAAAAAATGTTTATGGTATATCGTAACTTTAAGCTTCTTGAGGCAGGGTTCAGAATAATCCGATTGTTCTATTTTGCATGCTTACTTAGCACACCAAAAGGAATGAAATTAGCGGCGGGCGGCCCAACATTTTATCGCACATTCAATTCTAAGAGACATCCTAGCCAACTATTCGATCGATTTACGCTGTGTATTAAGAAATATGTGGGACTTCAGATGATAACGGTTCACATAAGGATGCGCAGTTATTACCAGCAGTGTCGCAATAGCAACAAGTCCAACAGTTTGGAGGCAGGATAATAAACATGTATCTCTTCTGTACTTGCCGTATCATCTTTCCACTATTGAATTTCAAGGGGTCGAATCACGTCTAGCGTTTCGCTCAGAGATCCGGGGTTAAATTCCAATAAACGCTTTGTATATACGTGTTTTTAACAAAACGATACTAACGAGGAGACTGCTTACGCTGGTCATCTTTTTCTTGTTCTCGTACAGAGTGGCTGTGGCGTGCTTCGTATGAAGAGTTCTGCCATCTTTCATTGCTTTTGCATTGCTCTTGTATAACTCGGCAATTAAATTTCGAAAATTCAAGTGGTAGTGACGGAATAAAGAAGACATTGTGACAGTAAACAGAAAGTAATGTTAGAAAGCATTGTTCAATTTCAGACTACATTTTACTTAAAAAATTCGTTAATTTTAATTATTGATTGCATTTTAAGAATAAAAATAATTTGATTTTTCTTACGCTGTAAGTGCCTAATCCCTCTATTTCCAAATCCTGTGTTTTTTTTTATATAGTGGATATTATTTCGGTAGAATTGTTTTCTGCTTTGGCTTCATACTATTGTCCTTCCAAAGCTCCATTCCTCTTGGAGTCGAAAGCTTTCTGTGTCGTGGACAGTTTCTATTGTGTTCCATTACTTCGTTTAAAGTTGCTACAGCAGTATTTCGAGACAGCCTTTAAGACACGTGTTAATTGAATCGACTTTCTTCCCGTTACAATTGTTTAATCGTCACCGATAACACGTCTAAAGTTTACACAATAAACCCACGAATTTCTGAGAAACTTCACAATCTTTAACCCTTCGTGGTGACACGGTGTGTCTTTGGAAATATTTCTGTAAATTTTTAGATTTTAATAATAAACTGTAAATATTTGACGAATTTTAACAAAAAAAATCACTTTTTCTATCCACAACTATTTTTTCAAATAAAAATTTTAACATATCAAAACTTACATTTCTAGAAAAAAAGACTTTTAGAGCATGATTGTATAGGTATTGCGAATGTACAATTATCACTCAAAAGTTAAAAGCTTCAAAAATACGAAAATCGTAATTCAACAATGACACTGGGGTACAGTGAATCCCAAGTGATCAATTTGTGATTTTAAAAAGGTGTGACGACGGAAGGTTAAACATCCTGCACCAACCCATACGATCAAAGAACACTTCAAAGCAGTAACGACGCTACCATCAGATAATACAACGAAATATAAACGCACAAAGTGAACATACAGAATATAAAAGGTCTCTGTCTTCTTTTGATACGAGTATTTATCTACAGAAACGGAAAATAAATTTCTTTCCACTCCCCAATCTCCTCTCTAAAAAGCGATTTCGCGAAACGTTTATTCTCAACACAAGAAACACGAGTGAAATTTTCATTCAGCAAAAAGAACCAGTCGACGAAACGGCTAATCCCATCTCGCTTAATCGACGGTCCAGGCTGCTTGATTTTTCTGGAAAATTCCAATATCCCTCCGGTCGTTCCCTTCTAAGGAAGTTCGTCGATTATATAAATAATGTCCCTCAAGCGAGTAGATAATTGTTGGTCGGATCGATTTCAGCACTTCATTATTATACTCCGTAGTACATCGTGGCGTAACGCAATTTTCTGTCGTTGGTCGGCGAACGAAAGTTCGAAGGCGATATTCGTTCGTTCGACGAACCGAACGGGTCCACTCTATTTTCCCACCGTGTTTTATACCTCCTGACGTCGCGCCGAACGTTAACGAGATTCCGTGCTTGTCCCTTTTAACGCCATTTCCCGTCGTTACGTCGTGCAAATGGCGGCCCTCCATATTCATACAATGCCGGATTCTGGATAGAACGGAAATCGAGGAATATATAACAAATAGAAAATAACGCGATACAATTTATCGGTCTCCTCCAGCGTGTCCCCTACGTAACATCTACCGAATGCAATTCAACGTCCGCGCCTATGTCCATTATCGTTTATTATGGATGGGGATCGCGTGACCCTATTTCCCCTGTCGCGTCGGTGGCTCCGCGAAAAACAACGTAATATTCGTCCAATTCCTGCTGATTTTCCCTGTAACCCAGGCGAGAAAATTTCGCTGCTCGGGAGCTCGAAGATCAACGGCGCACTGACTATGATATATTGCCATTTTAGCTGCGTATCGACGCGCCCATGGTAAAACACTGACACCACGAGAAATGTACGAGAACGTTAATACGTTTCCCAGGATAAAGTAGCCGCTTAATGGATTCGTTGATGTAGCAGAGAGCTGGGATGTAAATGGGAATTTTTGTTTCTTGGGTGGAGATTTCTGGACGTGATGAACGACGGAACGATGGTTTTTCGGTGGAAAGAGGGCAACTGTACTCGCGGTACTTTATGAGGATGGGTATACGACACCGATCATCATTCTTCTGTTTTTTTCTTTATTGGTTTTCTGGATTTTTATTATATATCCCTTTTTTTGTGTTTTTACTGTTCCGTTTCATTTTTCCCCTTTTCTATGGCCTTTCTCTTTGATTTGAATGAATATTGCTTGGTATCCTGTTTGAAATTTACTTTGCTGTAATTTTCATTCCACTGTTAGTTATGTAGTACAATTAGATTTCAATGGTTTTATAAATAAATAAATAAAATAAATAAAATCTGAAGCTTTTATTCCAACAAAATACATAAGTGAAAAATTCTGTAGAATAGGATTGTGTATACGAATTATTTAGAAATTCTTGGTATACATATATGATAGACGAAAGTATTTAATAACATGCCAAAATACAGTTTAAGGTGTACAACAGGCTCGAACATAAATTCTAATCTCTGTCACCTCGACTGTGCACTTTACAACTTTGCGCTCTATCTCTTTGTAACCCCGTAATACTCTGTAACTCTTGCCTGGCTCGAGACTCCTTGAGTGTTTGCGTTCCCTGCAATCCTCTATCTAACCCCTATGACTTGCATCGTGACTTTAAACACACATCTGACATCTCAGCATGACATCACTTCTAGTATTATGTTTACCTTGAGGACTAGAAGATTTAACCAAATTTATATATTCGATATTTTCAACAATTACATATAGATACCCATTCTTCAGATCGGTTATCGTTTAAACGAGAATTCCTTGTAAGTCTCGTTTTACATTAATGAATACTGAAATTGCGTTTCATGTGTTTTAAAAATATCTATCATTTGGTATTAAAAAGACGTATAAACACAGCGAATATACCACAATGCACTGTAATTTGTACTAATGGAAATCCAGTTGGAAAAAATGCAGAATATTGTGCCCAATCCATTTTTAATAAATTCTGTGAACTGAAATTCAGTCGACGCAAGCCTGAATCGCTTTTCGAGTAATAAATAATGGCAAACGACGAATTCTAGGCGGCCGCAAGGCGATAAAAAATGAATACTTTGTGTTGCGACTGTGCACACTGCAAGCAACAGGGGGCAAGTTTGAATTTCCGAAAAGTTTCAATTGCATCGGGACGATTTATTATGCATCGCTTTTAGAGATGAATAACTGAACCTCGTAGGAAGTTCATGAGAGTTTCGAGAGAATATGTAACAATTAATAATTTCGTGCTATTCCGAAAGTGACCCCATTGCATACTCGATTTTGCGTTCTTACCACATTTTCGATCGCTATAATAATTTAGAACATTGTTTCAAGTTTAGTATGCAAAAGCACGTATTTTATACATAGCTTTTAAGGCACCTGATTTAGAAGGCTCCATTTAGAAGGTAAATTTAGTATCTGCCATTGCCATTAACCACCGATATTCGCTCCTTTCATTTCCACGTAAATAAAGAACTCCATTGCTGTCTCCATATTTCCTTACACTTTATTAAGAAATACCTTGAATACATCATTTCGATAATGATGCCTGTTAAAAAATATCAGCGTGCCTAAATCAAAGCCAAGAAGAAACAGAAATGGGAATAAAGGTGGAAGAATAATAATTTTCCCACTTTTCAGTGTCAAATAAATGAAAGAAGACCACGAACAGCCTTCACTATGATTTCCCGTACGATTTCGAACTCGAAAACACTTCTTGCTTTCTCCGCTTCATGGAAACTATTTAGGTAATTTTCCGTTTCCGAGGAACCTGCGCGTTACGATTCTGCGAAGGTAGATTAAAATCGAAAGGGGACACTTCGCCCCCTTCCCTTGCAAATGACGATGCTTTCACGAAACAGTAGGCGATTAACGACTCGAAGGAATCGATAACAGCATTTTAGCGGGCCCAGCGGGGCTGTATAAAATATGGGGCGACAGGAAATCGTGTTTACACGAATTTATCCGCGGTCGTGCTGTGAATCCCTCTTTTATTTAACCGTGTACCGTGCTATCGTGACTACTAAATGCAAAATCCGGGCACATGCTTGGCGAGCATGTTATCGGACATTCCCCGCACGTTCCGTGCAGTCTAGACCGCCTGAATTTCCATTGATTCTTACACTAACAATCTCAAAGTCGGATATACATGTTCTCTAGCGCTTTGATTTATCCCCGTCCTCGACGACGTTTAAACTGCCGTCGCGCGTGACATTAATAATTAATACCCGCTCTGGAGTTCCGTTAAAAAGGGGACGTACACGTAATTAGCGTTATCAGTCGATTCCTCTGGGAAGGACAATGTTTAGCGTGGATTTTGATGATTAAGAGGGATATGCAGATTGTTGTCCAGGGTGTTTCAGAGCTATGGGTATATACTTAAGATTTTAATTGACCTCTCGTAAAGAGGAATGAACTTGATTTAGCATTTTGAGTGGTGAAAGGTTTTAAGGAATACCCAGCTCTTCAAGGAAATCTATACTTGAAGAGTCCTTGTAGAAAACACTGTAAGTGCTAAAAATCAAATTTATCGGGTGAGAAAAAATACTTCCTTGATTTTAAATTACTTAAGAAATTTGATTTGTTTCGATTGTAAATGTGCTTAAATATACAATAATCCAAATACATTACAAAATTTGCTATTCTTTGCATTAATATAGTCGAAATTCATTAAAAAAGAATTGCATTTGTAAAAAAAACTCTGTATATGCATTGTGCCACCTCTTAGTTGTAGAAAAAACTGAATGTACCACCTCTTAGCTGTAGAGGAAGCTGAATGTGCCATTCATATAAATTTGCAAGCACTGTAAGTGCCAATTCTGTTTGTCCCTAACTAATTGGCTCTTACATTGTTTTCTACAGAAATGGCGTTGGACGTACCAGCATTAATGGTAACTTATTTACAAAGGGAAATTGCATTACAATTCTAGATTACAGGATTACCATTAGAATATTTTTCGATAAAATTATTTTTTTTTAATTTTGGCACTTACAGTGTTTTCTATAAGGACTCTTCACTTATTACTGCTTTTACTACGTCTAGTAATCATCCTTTGTTTTCCTCGACACCTATGTTAATTTTAAATCATTCCTTTTGCATATCCAAACACAAAAGCAACGAAGATTAAATTTCATGGTTCCACGTGTAAATTACTTTGCATTAGAAATTCGGTTGTATCGCAGGCAAAACGACTGATAAACTGAATAGGTACCTCAAAAATGATTAATTTATTCATTAGGCAATTAACTTCTAAATTTTCTTCGTCCCTCTTTTATTAGTCCTACTATCCAGTTGACATTAATATACCCTACACACAGCATGCATCTTACTCTCCCTTTTCATACCTTCACTGACACTTCTTTGACAACTCAACCCATTTACCATTTCATAGATACATACAACCTCAGCTTCTAAGTTCATAACCACGCATATAAACAAAACAACTGTCCCAAACTCTGTAAAAATGACGAAACTCATCGAATCTTCAAAGATGATCGAACGGTTTCGCTATTAAGTGTGGCGACCTTTTCTCGCTATCGAATTATCTATGGAACGAAAGAGGCGGCCGCGGGAATGGAGAAAATGAGATCGAAGGGTTCGAATGACCCAGGACGATTCACGCACCAGCCACAAAAACTATCCTTTGCATTTCGTCGCGATTGGATTTAACCTCGGACAAACGTTCGATTCTGGCGCATGGGCTTGTCCGAGGAGATTGGATCGCATTGAATCGGGGACCTTGGAATTGAAGGGTCCCCTGGCCTTCCAGGCGCGATGAAGAAGTGACTGGAGGGTATATAAAATAGTGTACCGAATCACTTACCCGGTATTGGATTGCTACCCGGGCTCTTTCCGGTCATTCGATGAACACGTACGAGCCGTACACGTCGCAGACGGATAAATTATTGACCCTGTCGCATCGGCTCTGACCCTGTCTGCGACTTCAATAGAAAGCAGATTTGAATTTGATCGAGCTGCATCGAATACGATGCCGTTAAACATCTTTCCTTCCTTCTTTGCGTGTCAGAGAGGAAAAATTCGAATCGAAGCGTCGACATAAAGTCAGAGGGAACTGTAAATCGGATGGGACTTTGATGAATGGTGCCTTGTCGTGTCCCCTCGCTGGCGATTCTACCTGTTCTCTTTACTGCGCAAGATGCGCGATACTTCGATTTCTTGCAGCTAGAAACGCGCTCACTAGACTTTCAACACTTTTTTTTAATATCGTGTGACGAATAGTCCCCAAAAGTCTATAAATGATAGAAATATTTTATTTTTCTTTTCGTTTAAAATAAATCTTAAACGAAGAAGAACATAGGCAGTTGCCCCAAAAACTTGAGATATTTATACAATTTTATTACTGTCATTCAATTTTGTACATCAACATCGGAGCGCGGTGTTAAGAAATTAAACCTTTTATTAATAATATCAAACATTTGTAATTTAGTATGCTATCTCCCATTCGCATGCATCGACTGTAACTTATCAAAATTGCACAACTACTAATGGTAATGGCTACCGGTGACCTTTCGGATGCTGGCTTTGAATTAAGTGGTCGACTGCCATTACTGCACCGCACACGTTGCGGGCGATCGGCTTCTGAAGCGTGGTGCCTTTTCCCAGCGACCTGGATTCAGATTTCAAAACCGCCAGGTTTTCCACGGCGACCGTTAAGACCAATTTAATCAGGGAACGAGTCACGGGATTACGAAATCAATCGGGGGGATTGAGTGTTATTGAATCAGGAGGTACGAAGGACCTGTCGGGTTTGGAGGACTCGTTACGACGCACGGCGCAAGGGGGCTGGGAGCTACGAAACAGCGTATCTAATCATTTCCCCTGGATTTCCATTGGATTGCTACCGAGTGTTATTACTTTTCGCGGCAAACGGGGACGGCTCTAATGAAATCAGTTTAACAAAAGAGGCAGCGGCGAAATTGGAATAAAGTTCAGACGTTACAATGGGAGGCTACGGCGAGTCAGAAAATTATTGGCAGAGACAGTAACTTGGTAAACGAGTCTGGAATAAAAGTTTAACACATTGGCTGCTGTGGGGATTACTGGCGATCACTTTATATTACAGTGGACTCGCGGAGTTAATCCGAAAATATATGCCAAAATATTTCTGTTAGTTCCAAAGAAATATTAAACTAATATTATCTCGAAGGGACACCGTGAATATAATGTTTGTGAAATCATTTCGTGACCTGCTGTCATTAACAGAGAATAATTTTGTTACAAGTATAATGGTTGATATTGGCTTTTTCTATACTTCATTTCTTCATCAGGAATTAATCCGAGAATGGAGGGGCTCAGGCTCTTAATGTCTTTATCTCTATAAATATACTTTGCATTCGTCCGCGATTTAACTTAATCACGAATAAGCAGGCTATTCTGGTTCGCAATATCCTCATATAATAATTCAATTTCATTCACTTCATCGTCCATGTTAATCAACGATTATAAGCTGCTTTGTTGTCTTCGATAATTCCTTATCGATCAATAAAACAATCTTGTACGACTTATGCTCACTATTATAATACGGCGAACTTCATCCTCAAAGCTCTACACTGAAGAGATTAAGTTGCACGACGGTAACGGAAAAGCTGATGGAAGCCAACAGAAGTTATAATCTTTCATAGCGTCAATCAAAATCTCCTGGAAGAAACATCCAATTTCTAGTAAACCATAGCAACCCTCAGGCAAACCGTGAATTTGCCTAAGGAATTAATTCAATAAAGTCAGTTGGCTTTTGTATTCAAATTGGCCGACTTTTTCACTTGTCAAGGACTATCGCGAATGGTGTTAAAGGAATTCTGTCGTGTGGTGCTCAGCGTCTTCTGACGAATTTAATATCAGGGGAAGCTTTTTCTGCCCGCTTTTTGCGTGGATAGACGTAAAAGCGAAATATGGGAAAAATGTCAATTACATGACAGTTTTTGCTGGGACAGTGCCCGGAGGAATGTTTCCTCCTTCCTTGCCGCCATATTTCCCAGGAAAAATCGGAATCAAAGGAGTAACGAGGTTAATAAGAGACACGATATTGAAAGCCAACCCGACGTTATTCCGTACCAGGCACGATCCTTACGTTCACTTTGATTGTATTTCAAAGGATGATCCCTGATGCAAGGAATTGTTCATGGAGATTGCACCATATTGGGGTAGACTGTAGAGGAACGTAGCTAACCGATTTTCAAGAAATCCGTAGGTACTGTTTCTACGTGATCATGTCGTGACTCCCATGCACGGAACATCGCAATTTTGTGGATGAACAGGATGACAGTGGCTGGTTATATCTATGATTAATAGTTTGATAGGTGAAGTTGATATATAGTAAGAGCTTTTTCACATGAGACAGTTCTGTGACTCACTGCTATTATACATAGTAGTTTGGATATATTCACTTGACAGAAACAGAGCGGTTTTAAAAAAGATAAATATGTACTGCTATTTGAAATACTATATGTATACAGGGTGTTCCGTAACCGGTGATATAAGCGGAAGGGTGGTGATTCCACATGAAAAAATAACTAAAAAATATGGGACATAGTCATTTGTGGTTTAGTGTTATGTCCATTATGCATCCACGTGCAAGAAATAATATGATACAGTTAAAAATATTTCATTACCGAGGGACAACATTTTCTTAGTACTGAAAAAATATTCTTATGCACTGTTCGCTGGAACGTTTTTACTATAAATCGGGCATTCCGACTTTCTCAATATCTTATATGATACCATACTAAACTATTATCCTCTCATTTGAGAATATTTTGTACAAAATGGAGGTAGGGATTTTCATTAAATTCCGATTACTGTTCGCCATAGAAAGCAATCAAATATATAAATCCTTTGGCAAGTACATCTAAAACTCCCAGAAATCTTAAATAAACGCAATATTATCTCAAATTTGAAATTCCCAGTTTCACTTCTTCGAAGACTATCACTTACAAAACTTGTGAAATATCTGCGCTTTAACCGGTATCAGTCGGCCAAATACAGTAACCACGTTTGAAAATGAAAGATACCTATGTTCCAACTTCTTCGGTCTCAAATCTCTTGCAGCAGCTAGCTATGGAGACCAGTTAAGTTGGCTCGAAATTTTACATTGTTCTAATCACGCGAGTCCATTAAGCATCAGTTTGCTAGAGAACGGAAGGCATAGGTTGTCAGACAATGACTTGTCGCGTCACTTACCGAATATGGGATTCCCGCGGTGCGTCGCGAGGCCACCGAGCGTGAGTACGTGCGAGTGATCAGCCGTCACGACGAGAAGCGTCTCCGACAGGTCGACTTCCTTCATCACAGCCCTCACCGCCTCCTCCAGCGCCAACGTTTCGTCCAAAGCTCGATAGGCATTGTTGTAGTGATGCGCGTGATCAATCCTACCACCTAAAAGCAGACAAATACGCCTCCTGCACTAAATCACGTTTAGTAAGTACATGGTGTGCCTCAAGACATTCAGTATAAGCATATTCTGTAGCCAGAGATGCGAGGGAAATGTTATAAATAATGTTGAGTCAGTGCTAAAGTTCCTTCACTTTACTGAACCAAAATGTTTATTGCATGTAAAAATATCTTGCAAATTTTTTTAATCAAAGTATTTTTCGCGGGCTATCTATGACCTTTTGACACTTTTCTGGTAAAAGTAGAAGTAGGTGTAGTAAAACAGACATTTCTGTTTACATAACATCACCTAACATTGAGTGAATGAACTTTTGCACCATTCTAATAAAATTAAAATAATGTTAATATTATTTGTATAACGTTTGTAAAATAAATCTTTATAATTATAAACTAGGTGTATAAATGAGGAGGTTTATAACGAAAACGAAGTATGAAGCTTGTGTGCTTGATTTTCTAATGAGTTTTTTGATACATATTTTTTCGTAGGCTCATGTTAATGTTAAAGAGTGAAAACTGTTTTCAAACTTGAGACTGGAAAACCTATTTATGTAGTTAAATGTCTCATGAACTAATGGAAATAGAATAGGACGTTGAATATGAGAAATGTTTCATATTTCATAAGCAATAACGTAGCCTACAAGTTGAACAATTTAACAAAATAGGCTTTCCATACCTAAGTTTGAGAGCAGTTTTTACAGCATGAAAATAAATATCAGTTGGTAAATAAAGTGTGTATGGCTATTTTATAATACCCCAGCCACATACCAAATCTCATGAAAATCAGGAATTGCCAAATGTTTCCTTTTTAATACTGTACAAGCTCAAAATTGTCCATGTTATTTATTTATTCAATTTACACGAGTTATATTAAATTTGTTACTTGAAGTCACTGGAAGTGATCAATGTGTTTTTTTGTATTAATCACTCCTAGTATTAAATTTCAAGAGGTATTACAAATCTCAGAGAGTGCAATATTACACAATCCTATTTGTGACATCATTACGAAACTCTGTTGCAGAATGTTGTAGGTCTCTTTGTTTAAGTTCCACGTGAAAAATACACCTGTGAAAAATTAATCATCACCATTGAATCGTCATGTACGTGTTTGCTGGTTATATTGCAGTGAAACGTTATGTTCCTGACATAAAAAAAACATTTATTTCAACTGAAAGCTAACGTCAGTAAATACAACGGGTCGAATTGACAGTGGTTAACATTTATATTCATCAATAAGTTGCAAGTAAAATATAAATATTACAAAGGATACGGAACACCCAAGCCATGCATTGGCCGAGATAATAACAGAAAATATTATAAATGATACAAATCCTGAAAGATGAGTTTTTCATCACGATAATGTAATCATTTATAATTTCAACTGCACAAAAACAGTAAATACAGTAACAGGTCAGGATAAAACGTGTTAAATTAGTGTTAATGACTCTAAATATAATCTTTCAAACACGCTGTAGGAATTTCTGGTTCAGAAATGATCCAGTTGATAGGTTAATTCAAAACCAAACATAACACACAACATATGCAGAATAAATCACGTTATTGCTATCCCATAAAATTTGTTTATCTTCCATCATAAATCGAGGATGACGATTGCTATCATAGATAACAAATAGAAAGAAAGGGGACAGAAAATAGGGAGGATCGCAATTGAATATACAAAGTGAACGCCATCAGCATTAGAGTCGACCCAGCGTTCGCGAGTGCGCTGCCAACGTCGCAGTTAACGCTAATTATTCAGAACGATCCACAAGAATCCCGGATTCAATTATCAGGCCACCCGCCAAATGGGTCACTGAAACTCCTCCAGAGCCGTTCGACTTAAAGTTTGATGCTTAGCTACTCAGAAGCGATCCGATTGGTCGGATCAATACGAGAAACGTGGATGCGTGGATGCGTGCAGAGACGTGCGTGGAATCAGATCCAGTCGCTCTTAAACAGAGATTTGCCGACGATCTGCGAGGAAAATTTACATCTATGAGATAGTTGAGCAAGTTTGGGCAATTTCTTTCGCAGGCATCAATGTTCTAGAGTAAATAAGGATCTTCCTCAAACTCGAAATTGCGTCCAATGAAATAATAATAATAACGTGTTTATTGCTACTGCAAAGAGCGAGGTACAACATGGCTGCTCCTATGAAACCTAACATTAGGAAATAATACACAAGTTAATGAAAAAAAGAGGAAATCATTCTATCTCTTATCGTTATTAGACTAAGTAGTAATTTCACACTCTCCAGGATAAAACTACGTTATATCCTTTGCTCAATTCGCTTTTAATCATTTTTAAATATATAGGCATCTTCTCTAGTGAATGAATGATACAGATAATTTAAGTCACATCAAAATCTGATTGCTGGTTCGACAACCGATAACTGGCAAGTGCTTCGATGTTACAAAGCTACGCTGACTAACGCAGAAGGAAATTCTGACTTTATCTATCCAAATGTGTCGTCAGCGTAATCAGTTTTGACGCATCGTTCCATTATCTGATGATAGCGTCTCAAGTTGCTGGCCGACCATACGTCCGTTAAACTTTACCCAAAGATCGTGATCGTGACTCCAATCTCGCTAGGTTATGCTGTGACGCGAGTAGTTTGTAATCGACGTTGATATCTAGATCCGCGAAGTTTCCCAGAGCGCGACAACTGTTGCTCTCTAGATGGCAGATGGAAAATGCATCCCCCAGCTGACAGATTTTGGCAACGATACGCCGGTGCCAGGAGCTGCCAAACGCATCAAGCACACTCTACCATTTCGTTCCCTTGTTGGGGGGGTGGAGCAAGATTCGGGCCACCGATTTGGTCCTGCGAATCTCGAGTTCCGAACTTCGGCCATGTTTCACCGACCGAGCCGCGTTTCCTGCTAGCAATTTCTGCCCTCGAATTACTGCTGTTCGATTGTCGAAGGAATTTATGCTACTTTCATGCTACTTACTGGGTGGATCTAATAATGCGACGAGGGCAATGATTCTTGGATAGACTCGATAAAATTTTCTGATCTATTGGTCACTTCCGTTCAATAATGTGGCCAGAGTGATACTGTCCTAAGGTCGAAGCCAGATATATTGGCCGGTGAGTTTCGTGAGGGGTATTCTCCCACCACACAGTTTGCCTGCCTCGGTGCTCCTTTTCTCAACGTTTTCTGACTCGCTCTCGTTCCATCCCGCTCTCGCCTTCGCAGAGCAAGAGTGAGCCAGAAGTGGTGGGGATAGTGCCAAGCTTCTGGGGTGTAGGCCAAACCGAGCTGTTAGCGTAGAAATACACACATCAGAATAGGTGTGCGTTAGCTACGAAAAAATTCCGGAGCTTTATTGGTCAGAATATTGATACTTTCTCGATAGCTTCATCTCGTATTGGTCTAAGCCAGCGATGCCCCGATGGGCGGCCCGAGATAAACGAATATTCATCGCGTTTTCCAAAGCTCGCATGGAAGGGGTTGCTCGAAACCAATGACGTTGCGGGCATGCCACGGATGGGGAAAACTCTAGTAGTGTGCGTGTAGGCTCGTACCCATAGGCTTTTTTACAACTGGGGCTCTTGGAGCCCTAATGTTCTACATTTTAGGAATTGGGAAAATGAACAGGAATTGACTAATGATTAAACAATAATATTATATAATTGGACGGAATAGACTTGAACAGTCCCATTTACACATCTGATTAACAAACAGTTTCTTATTAAACGATTTTTATTCAACTTCAATCCTCTGTTTGTTTGTATGTATGTTTGTTTAGTTCAAATTTAGAAACTCAATTTTAACCCACTTCCAAATATTCAATAGACTTGAAACTTTGCGGGCATACGTATTTTGGATGACAATACAAAATTATGAAGAAAAAGAAACCGCCCCAGGGGTTTAAAAAATTACCCAGTCATCAATAAATATAACCCTTAATCACAAATCCAAACAACTTGAAATCAGCCTATAACCACAAATCAAATCAATTTAATCGACATGAAATCAGCATGTAACCACAAATCAAAACTAGGCAATAGAAAGAAAATAAAGAAAAGAATTATTTTTTAGTTTTTAGTGCATTTTAAATAAAATCGTTTAACAGTTTAACTTAAACTTTGTTTTATATCTTATAAGGAAGATTACATACTGAAAAATAATTCTTTTCTTTATTTACTTTTTATTGTCTAGTTTTGATTTGTGGTTACATGCTGATTTCATGTCGATTAAATTGATTTGATTTGTGGTTATAGGCTGATTTCAAGTCGTTTGGATTTGTGGTTAAGGATTATATTTATTGATGACTGGGTAATTTTTTAAACCCCTGGAGCGGTTTCTTTTTCTTCATAATTTTGTATTGTCATCCAAAATACGTATGCCTGCACAGTTTCAAGTCTATTGGATATTTGGAAGTGGGTTAAAATTGAGTTTCTAGATTTGAACTAAACAAACATACATAGTCTAAGCGTAGCTTCGTAACGCACACAACTATTACGCTAAGAATAAATAACAGCCACACGGCTACGTTCAGGCGGAGGCGAGCAGCGTTCCCGTTAACCCACCATACCCTTCGGAGGCCAAGCAACTCCAACTGACAAATCCACGATCGTCAGATGGTGGTGGCTAATTTTTCCTCGATCGCTGTTCGCGAAAACGAATTCACCGGCCAATATATTTGGCTCCGACCTTAGGTGGATCTTTTTTTTATCCGAATTTACGAAAATTAGTGGGCATACTTAAGGGGAGGTTTCAACCTATTATGAATACGTGTTTAAAGTGATTTTTTAAAATTCGAAAAATTCTTGAGTTATAGACATTTGAGTAGCGGCGAATGCGTGATTGAAGTAAAAATTTAGATGCGTTTTTCTCCAGTGCTGTTCAAATCGGTGGGACAAATATCTCAAGAAGTTATTATCCGATTCGATTGAAACTTTTTTATTTTGAAGAATATACTTCTGTGTAGTTGAGAAACCTCTAACATGTTAAAAATTTTGAAAATTTGTATTTTTTAAAGCCGTTGAAAGGGCGAAAATCATAGAGAAAAATTCATTGAATTCTTAACATTCGTTTACAATGACTGTTGTATGAAACGCAAAGTATTCAAATGATTCAGCCCCATTTGCCACTGGTACATCGAAGCAAATTATTTCTTGTAATTATGAAAAATATGCTCCGCAGGATTCCTCCATTTCTAAACGAATTTTTTTATTCAAATTCGCCGAGAGCTTTCGGACACGCTTTTATTCCGCGATTTCGAAGGGCAGCTGGAAATTCGGAACAAATTGTAGAAACGAAGATGCAGGAATTTCGTTACCCTCGTTGGGGGATTCGTCTAATTTCATGGCGAATAAAAATAAGCAAATCAGAGAAACGTGTGCCATCTGGGGCGAGCGGGGTTCAAGGGTTCGCGTGTTGCAGCTTGAAAAAAACTGGCCCCGGTAGCTGCTTCCTCCTCTGCTTGTTCGGCGATGTCTTATCGTCTCGCTTCTGCCACGTCGAGTGGCCACTTCCGTCAACATATTTAGAAGCACTGGTAGAGGAAGGAGCCAGCAGATAAAAATCACGAGGACGGGAATAGAGGGGAATTATTAAAAAGAATGAATTCGCGCATCTGCTCGACAGTGCGTCGTGGAACGCGGTTTTTCATTCGGATTATCCTTAATTCCCGCTCGTACCGAATAAAATAATTGAGTGCAGTGAACGAACCGTTAGAAGCTTAGTTTATTGAACGTGGAATTTATAACCCCGTCTTTCGTTTCCAATTCTTGTACAGTGATCTTATGTGTAAGATGTTATCTGTCAAGCTTAGCGAGTACCTATGTACTGTTTTAAAGGTTTTGAGGTTTAGTGATTCAGTGGATTAATAAAGAAAGTTTTTGCACCAACTTAACGAATTGGAACACGAACGATCAATGAGACTTCCAAGAGGAAACAAACAAAAGCGGCCTTTTATTATTCTCCTGACTACAAAGGGCCCAGCAAGAATAAAATGGCTGGAATAAACAAACCAATTAAACTGTACGTAAATGTATTTTATTCTCCACTTAATTAATGTGACATCGTCTATAGTTTCCATTTTCTGTCATTAACGATTGGGGAAATGTGTAACAAGGGATACGTATTGAATTATTTTACTGCATTAAACTTGTAAACAATTGAACTCGCTTCAGTGAATATATTCATTGTTTTTAAAACGAAATACTGTTTATTTATGTCATGTGGAGCGTTCTATCTATTGAAGGGTGTCGTTGTTGCTCGAAATTAAAAAATATGGAAAGGACTGATTTTGAATGCGGGGCAACTTTGAAAGGTAGGAAAAATTCGTTTCACATTCAGAGGCAGGTACCTTTGTTTATATTTCGTGAAATTCTATATGCGGAAAATTAAATAGCCCCTTCATCACGAACGCTTCAAGACTAAAACAACCCAATGCATAATGTCACTGCGGTACCCAAAGGATGTTAAAAAACATTTTAATATTAGGTGTTTGTAAACCGAATTGCATGTTTTGAAAAGCATACTTTGCAGTACTGATTCGCTTGTTTATTCCCCACGAAATTTTACGCATTTCCGCGCTTCATAATCACTAGAATATATATAAAATTAGGTAATGATATAGCTCAATTGGTAGGCGAAGAAAGTGGACAGCTTAATTCAAACACAAAGGCCATGCCACTGTTTGCAAGATGAAATTGAAACTTCGTTACCAAAATACAAGACATTGTCAACTGACACGTTCTACACAATTAAAAAAGACGAACTTTACACTCCTCTATTTCATCACTCGTTAATTCCGTCACTCACTTTCAATCTCCATTTAAGGACCTTGCAGCAAACCTGTGTAGCTCCACCTTTACCAACTTTGAATAAATTAGACAAAACTGTTTATAAAATTATTGCTCTAGATGAACATTAAGTTGTGACCACTAATTGAAAAATATATATTTTCCCACACTAAGTAGTAGTTATTGAGTTGATAAGTTTATATTTCTATTTTTGCTCCAGCTGCCCAAATCAAAATACTGCACAAAACAGTAATGGGTGCAGGTTCAAAATTTACAATAAATCGCTCATTTTTTATCAGATTTGCATCAAACCGTGCACCAAACGATGTAGAATATTTTTTTACTTATATGACACGTCATAACACAAAAACTGTCAAAACCAGAGTTGCGCCCCTCTTACTGAAAGGCTCTAATTTATTCCCTCTATCGCCACACCTTCGATTAAATTCAAACAATACCATCCCCACCGTGAGCCGTTCAAAATGACTAAAATCAACAGCACCGTCGTAAAAGAGAATCGCGAAAATATGCGTCTCTAAATCCTATGCACTCGGCGGGAGTTGAAAAGGAAAGGCAGCGGGGTGGTGCCGGGGGCGAGGTGGGGGGAGGACCACGCGAAGCGTAAACCTTATTTGCCCGTTACTTTTGAAACAGCGACGCTCTTTTTTTCCCCTATTTACGTCGCGTGCTCGGTGCTTTACGCATCGTTCCACGTAGTTTCTCGCCCGAAAAGTGTTGCAAAGTACCGCCGAACCGTTTCGGGGGTGGATCGCGAAAATTTCTCGCCTCGAATTCACGTAACCGGAACAGGGGAACGCGTTGTAAAAGGTTTACGAGAGACTTTAGCAGGGGTGCTTGCGCGCGCGCTCGCCCCCTCACCCGATTGCCGCTGTAAAGTACGTCTGGCGCATTAGCGCCGCGAAGGAACGTAACTCGTCAGACCTGGTCCCCGGTTATTCGGATTAAAATCCGAAATTCGCAGTGGGACCAGATAACACCGCACCGACCCACGGATTCCCCTGGATAAGAATTCGTTACCGGCGGCTTCCTAGAAATCTCTCCTTCGGATCTTAATACCCCCCTCCCCCCCGCCGCGTCCCACTCGGGGGACCTCTAAACGACACTGGAATTACCACGCGAATTAAGGTCATGTTCGAATTTTTGTCGCCGGCAGAGGGAGGCTAATGCGGCTGGGCGTTGTCGAGGCTACTGGGATTGTTAGGATAATCTGTTGAGTGATGATAGGAAAGTGTCGATGTATTTGTTACGGGGTTGTCTGGTTGTAGAGTCTGAGAGCAACTGATTGATTAGGAAAAGAAACGTGGAAGTATATTGAATTAAATATTTTGTTGGGTAAGTTAGGGAGAAAGTGTGGTTGAGTGTATGGAGGATTAAGTTTTAAGGGGTTCTGTAGGGATAAAGGGTCAGAAAGGGATGCTGACTATGGAACTTTTTTGTGGATGATATATCGAGATCCGGGGATCATGCTTGTGTTCGTTTAAAGGTAGGTGGGTTGAGATGTTTATTCAGATATTTTAGTGAAGTACAGTGGCAGCCTGGGGCGAAAAATACTGATTGCCAGGAGACAACGTGGGCCCACCCACAACTATAAGGCTATTTAATTTTTGTAAGAAATAAATACAATTTTCAAAAAAATACATAAGTGGCAAAAAGGTAGAATTCAAATTTTTGTGAAACAAATGTATATTTTTTAGTAATTACTAAGTAATTACGGCCCACTAGCCGTCGCACAGTGGTACATAATGACATTTTTTGTTCAAATCACCCTACAGGTCGTAATTTTTCAGAAAACTTGACGATTTTTTTTTAAATTCTTCGCATTTAAATTCTCTATCGATCTGTGCGGCCGAAATGTTGAATTTTGTTGCTGATTTTTTTATATTTAGCGAATTATACAGCACTTTTCGAAGATCAGTATCTGTGGGCTTTTTTGGTCGCCGGTTCCGAATTTAAAGTAAGAATTTCGAAATTGAAGGTGGTGAATCCAATATGCCGAATAAAGTTGACTCTTCTGACTCAATATTGATGAGCAGGATTTTTAATGCTTGATATTTTGAGACACGTACATAAACAAAAAATCCTCAACAAGATTGCACATAATAAAATCGGATTTCTAAAGGCAACTGGGATAAAACATTAAGTTAATCAAACCTTCTAAAAATATCAAACATTAAAAATCTGGCTCATCAATACTGAATCCGAAAAGTCAACTATAAGAACGCGTATGAACACAAACGAATTGGCTTAAATATGCCAAATCACGTACACATTTATGAGATGCCTAAAAATTTGTAAAAATACGAATGTCCATCCGCCATTTTAAATTTTACAATTTGATATACAGTATTAGAGTTATGGTACAAATAAAAAATTTGATCTTTATAATAATTACCTCATATTCGTAATCAGCGTCCCCGAAAATCTAGACGCACTATGTTTCTTCCGAATAAGCTCGTTTTTATGAAATTTTGTTTCAATATATTGTATTCGCCATCTACAATTTCGGAAATCTTACTTTAAATTCGGAACCGACGGCCAAAAGAGCCCACAGATACTGATCATCTAAAAGTGCTGTATAATTCGCTAAATATAAAAAAATCAGCAACGAAATTCAAAATTTCGACCAGACAGATCGATAGAGAATTTAATTGCGAAGAATTTAAAAAAAAATCGTGAAGTTTTCTGAAAAATTACGACCTGTAGGGTGATCTGAACAAAAAATGTCATTATGTACCACTGTGCGTCGGACAAGTTGACACCCTGGCCAATCTGCCATTGGTGAATTTTTTTTTAATGGTGCAATGTTGTGTAAAGGGTATAAGTTAAGCAAGGCAACTAAAGGAATTCAGAATTTGTGTTGGTGTAGTTGCTTATTATAATTGCAAACATTTAAATATTATTGTTAGCATTCAATGTTGGCTGCGAAAAGAGTAAACACTGGTGTTTACATATCTTCGTAATGATTTTTCGATTAAACTTTCAGGTGTTGATGCACTTAAAATTGCAGTACTTCGTTAGTTTTGTTAATATCGATGTAATATGCAACACGCGTTCAAAATTTCATACTTTCAAAAGACGCTACGAAACGATATTGTAAACCCATCTAGAACGCGTTCACATTCCTCAGAATTATAAGTGAAAACATTAAATGCAGCAAGTGTGTTATAAAAACTAAAACGGCTGGGAAAAATATAAAATTTTTTGAACCAGAGTATTTATATTAAAATGACACATTTCTGCCTCTCCAGTTACACGAGTTAAATTTTATTTCGCCATACGAGCATTTCAAGTTATTCTCATTATATTTTATAAAACGGTATTTGGAAAAGAATTAAAAAGCATGTGTCTAAAAAGTGTTGAGCGAAAAGAGGATTTCATTTCTGTGCTATGCGAGAGAAGTAATTTCCGGTCGTCCCTTTTAAAAAAATTGTTTAAACATATTTTTCAAATAAAGCCTGAAATGCGTTACCCAAATATTAAAATTTTTGTATCATTAGGTACTTCAAAAGGGATCACCCCATTTTTTGACATTTTAAAATAATAAATAATAATACAGTTACAGTTAAATACAGTTTAATTCAAAGGAGTTTTTTCCTATTTTTTAATTTCCCGAGATTAAATCAAAGCCCGAAAACTACGAAAACGTTTGACCCTCGGTTGACAATGCCGAGGAACATCGCCGACCGCAGCGTTCGTTACACAGATTCATCACCCTCAAACATATCCGCTCGCGCCACATATACCCTGACATAAATTTCATGCTCTTGAATGCGTGTCCCCGTCGAGAACAGGAATGAGCCACAATTTCCTGAGGCATCTTTTCGTGACATTGGAAAGAAAAAGCGCTGTTACTCTATCTTTCTCGATATAGGTATACGTCCACTTTTCAAGTTATCTATTTGATGAATAGTGGGTCACTAGAAAATATAGTAACGGAAAGCAGTGCGAAAACTGATTGTGAGAGTCTGGATTTAGAATGGTATACTTTTACAAATGAGCAGATATATACCACTCGAATAAATCACTTATATCTTCCATATTTATAGTAATAGGAAAATATTATTATAAAGTTTATTTATTGCAAAAATGTGTACCTCGCTATCTTGTCCAAATAAAGTTAGAAACGAATCATTTTATCAATCATATTGCTATGAAAATTGTGGGTGCTTCATAAATTGGAGAGTGATGCAATAAATATTCCCAACCTACTGAATATACACTTTCTGGTAATTCGGTCAGTACACGATTATTTATCAACATGGCGCTTTATTATCTAATTATATCTCATTTTCTGAACAGAACAAGATGGTCCAAAGTTGTCGTTTATATTTACCTCCCCACAATGCCCATTAAGAATCAGTTCCATTCAGATGCTACACTAGTTTTTCGTCGAGCACGAAGCGTGTACAGTTGAATTTCGGATATTTCAAAGTGTGCCGTTCAATCTCTGCGCGTCAAAGAGCTCGGACGTGACATTTTTCTGTCACAGTTCGCCAGATGCTGCGATAACGAAGAAGTTACGAGAACAGATTGGCGCATGTCCCTGCATTGGCGATGCATAGCGTAACGCATGCCATTCCACGGTTCACCAAGTGAAATCGTTTGCTTTCGCGGGCACAGAGGAATCAATGGAAGTTTTCGGCAGCGCAAAAGGCGATTGGTTTACGGGGAGCAAACGTTACAATGCGATTGCGCGCTGGAGAATCCACCGAGGCGAGGTGAGTGGCACGCAAGGGACAAACCGAAAAAGAAGAATCGCAACACTTTATTATGTGAACTTCAGTTTTCCCTAAACCGTTTGATCTTCATCGACTCGTGAATGCTTTCGTGCGTTCCGCGAGCGTTCGATGTTAATTGGAAAATCGTTTCTGCCCGTGGGTGAACCGTAAAAATCGCAACCGGTTCAAATTCCGCGGAGCAATTCCCAGTTACCCCCCCATCCACCGCCGCTCTCTGCCACTGACGATCTATTTTTTTTCAGTTCCTCTCCCACAGCGAATTCCACCACTATTTTGATGGCAGAATCGGTGAACGAGTAACGAGGCAATTATTATTCCGTGTACGAACGCCGAAATATGGGAGAGAGAAAGGGTGCGGGGGCCGCGAAGGTGGTTGGATCAGCAGTTCCTCGCAGCAAAAGAGGAGAAAAAAATATGTATCTCCGTGAGAGCCGAGGGAACGCCTCTCCCGACGACGACGGCGACGAAAGAACGTGGGATGTAGGAACATACATACGTACATACATACTAGGTTACTGGAAGGCGGGTGGCTATAAACTCTATAAAGTACGGAACGCTGACTCAATCTTCGCGTAGGAAACTCGCGTTTCCCTATTCACAAAAGGAATACTCCTGGGAGCATTAGTTCAATCGTATTCCTGTTGAAGGATTTGAATTACGCGTGTTCGCGTGGTCTGCGCAATGATAAAAATGAATACACGGGGTTTACAGGCCGCGGCGGGACCGCGTTCAATATGTACGTACTCGTGAATGTTGAAGACTCGTTTTGCTAAAATTGAATGTCAGTCGTAGAATGAAATTACAAAGGGACTGAATGCTGAATAATCGTTTTTTAATTGTGAAATGGAAACATTTGGTGGGTATTTATTAGATTTCATTTAGGAAATATGAACGGGCTTTTGAAACAAAAGAAAATTGATGGCACATTGCTTCTTATAATTGTGTAGGGTGGATCATTTAAATAAAGCCACCTAAATATATTTTCCAATTGTAATGGTACACAAAAATATTTTATATGCGATAAGAATTATGCATATATGCTGTAAGATTTTTTTTTAAGTCTTTTTTTGTGTTTTGAAGGTCATCGATGTTCTTTTGCACATAACTGCATATTTTTTTCTATTCTCCATCGTGTAGCTAATGTTGTAATACGTTCAGATATTTTTAATGATATGACCTTGAAATGACTTTTGACTCTGACACTTCAAGTTAAACGTGAAGTTTATGTCTATCCATTGGTGGACAATTGGAGTAGATATTTAAGTGGCATTAATTAAATGGACCACCCTGTATTGTAGGGTTATTGATAATGCCATGTAGTATCTTATTAAGGAAGAATCCCACTTTGCCTAATATCGGTACTTAGCCCCTTTGGTATTTTTGCTTACAATTGTGAAAAGAATAGTCTCGTTTCGCCCACTTGCGAAGTGCCACTCACAAGTGGCATCACTCACAAGGGAAGATCCCGAACACGAAAATTCAAAAAATTCTAAATTTTTGTGGATATGTAGGGGATTTCCTCCTGATTACAAAGCAATTTTTTTTGCTGCCCAAATTCGCTCTAAGGGGGTCCATATATTAACCTCTGAAGATTCGATTATTTTTATATTTTCTTTTTTAACGCGCAATCTGTAGGAGATAAAAAAAAGTTTCAAGACAAAAGTTACTTCTTTTAACCAGATCTATCAAATCCTAAAAGTTTTATCAATTGTTTAAACCGTTAGAAAAAAGTTGTAAACAAAAATATTAATAATGTTCTTTAAAATTTGTTTTTGACGTGAAATCTCAATTGGATGTTTAAATAATTATGAAACAGTATAATCCAAATTTTTTGCCATACAATTTCAACTTTTGTTGTATTGAGGAACCCCCTTAGAGTGACTTAGGGCAGCAAAAAAAATTGCGTTGTAATCAGAAGGAAATTCGCTACATATCCACAAAGTTCCAGAATTTTTTGAATTTTCGGGTTCGGGATCATTCCTTGTCAGCCGGTTTGTTTTGGACCGGCCATTCGATTTCCTTTTTATAAAAAGTAATAGTTGTGATCTATCTATACCACAGATCTATTTAACAAAAATATTTCCATAAAAACAGGTTCTATAACCATTTGTTTTTGCGATGTAATTATTTTGAAACATGGCCATATAATAACACACTACGTGTTTATAGTGTCCTCCACTTTACAATTTAGCATAATTCTAGGTGTAACGAAAAGAGATTACGATCCACTTTTATTGCAACATTTTAGAGGAGTCTAGAATACACATGTTATTTTTATTTCAGCCATCCTGTATGTTCCTTTAACCATACGAAATTCAGAAAATATCTGAGAAATGTCACCAATCCTTACCGAAGCTATCAGAAAACGTAAAGATGCATGGAACAGTAAACAAGACACGCTTGTCGAAAGCCACAATGGGAGCGAGGAAGCGGTTCCCAGCAGGAAGAGATTGTTATCGGCAACGAAAGCGCTCTATTCTAGTCAGTTCATCGCGATAATTCGCTGGCCTCGGACCCTTCTGAGCGTACAATAGTCCCAAAACGCTTTCATATCTTTCGGTACAAGTTTTGTCGCTCTTTTTTCTCTCATCCACTGCATCGCCAACATGGCGGAACAGTAAATCAACGTAGGCAGTAAATCACTTATAAATTCAGAGGTGCATTTTCCCACATCTTGGCCCTGTTCTACGTACCTTCCACGAAGAGGAAATATCCTTCGGGATTTTTCGCCAGTACACGAAGAGCTTTTATCGTCATTTCGGCCAGGGAAGGGTCGCCGCTTCCGTTCGTGTTCCGATCGACATCGAAGTCCATGTGGGAATAGGAAAACAGACCTGAAATCATCGAACGCCGTTTCACAGTGAGTCACGATGTTATCACGCGAATAATTTCGATCAATCCCCTCCTCCCTCGAATGTTTAACTCTAAAAACAAATCAAGCTTACAGTTTGCGCTGTTGTTCGCTGCCTGAGCGATTCTTTACTCACGCAGTCATGAAAATTGTAATTTCTATATCCTCTAGTGCTTGTTCGTGAAAGTATCGCCAATGGATTGGTCAGGTTTTCCCGATGAAAAAGAGTCTAAACATGACCTCATTGAAGTTATTTTTAGTCATACGTGATGTTCAATTTGTTTACAGAATTTGAAAGCGATTGAATGATAGATAATTAAAAATAGCCTGATTAAGGTCGTGTTTGTACTCATTTTCATCGGAAAACCTTCGCCTACCCATTAGTAGGACTCCTATGACGATTTGATAGACTATATAGAAGTTTAAATTTTTCAAAACCGCGCGCCACTCAAATTGTTAACATGTTGATTGACAAGTACAAGCCATAGATTAATACATTTAATATCCTGCATCATCTCTAATGGCAGTAATATATTTCAGAAGTTTGCAGATCCAAGGGAACATTATTGTAAGCGTTCTAAGGAAAAGTAAAATATTCAAAGGAATGGTCACTGATGCCCATGTGTAATTCGTGGTACAATATTTGTACATATGCAGCACTGATTAAAATAAATACAGTAAGATTTGTTCGAGTACGTTTAAGAAGGGAACGTTCACGAATTGTGAAATGAAAGTTTGTTGCTTCATCGCAGAAGGTGTTCGATTTGTCTTCCTCCTATTTAAATGCATATAACTCAGCAGGAGTCTTGGTTGAGAACCCTTTATTCCCTTCCCTTTATTTCTCGACAACAATAGTGCTCCTTGCCTCGCCTCACCTGAAGTTTCGAGTTCCAAGGGATGTTAACTATATCATGATTTTCAATTGTTACATAATAATGATGTCGTAAAGGAAACGTCTCGCAACTCTGTAACGATTCATTCTTCAATTCAGATTTACCAGCACACTCTTGTTTATTCTGACAATTACTGCATGCGTACAAAGTTTGCAACACGAATGTTTGAATTTCCTACTTATTTTAGAAATTAATTGTCTCGATTGTGGATAGAACCATGTCGTATCTCTTCTTTTCTTCATTTACTGATATTAGCAGTTCGTTAATTGCGAACTTCGAAGAAAATCTATTGTCGCATTCAGCAGTTAGGAGCTAAGTAGGTACATATTAACTGTAAACGTGTCTTTTACTAAAATTTCATTTGTTCCCTCACTCATTATTACTTTGTCGCCCAATTCTAACGCGTTTTCAACGGTTGGCCACGCATTTGCGTCAATTTCGTAAGTAGAAAGTTTCAGTAATTAATTGGGAGCCAATACCGATCCTTATTCGCTGGTCCCGACGGGAATCAACAGCCACGTTCGGTAGACCCCCTGTAATCTCAAATTCAAACGTCACACCGCTTATAATTAGGGCGAACTAACTACGACCTAACTGTGTTTAAGGATTAATGCAATCATGCACGATCGATAATTGTTTAACACTGTGATGCACGAATCATGTTACTCAATCTGTTACCCGTTCATATTTAATATTTATTAACAACGCGAGTCTCTATAAATATCTTAAAAGCTCGTGGATTCGAAGATATACGAAAATGTACAGCAATTTAAATAATTTCGATGGAAAAATGTTTTTCGAAGTAATGAATGTTGCACTGTAATATAAACTTGAAATGACTTTGTCCTTCAGAATAATTAAAATTCTATCATGCACGCTCCTTTTTGTATTTTCGAATCAAAGACGAGTATTCGAAAATTTAGTTACTGGTAATAATTACAAGCTATTAAAAATATACAAGATAATTTATATATTTTTACAGGATTAATTATTAATCCTGTTGTAACAAAAGAATGAATAAATTGAGAATTATTTTCGTATCTTGTATATTTTTTCAATCCATGCTTTTCAACTCATGCTTTTTTGTCTACAATTCCCAGAATTTTGAAAACATTATTTTATATGAATAGTAGGTACATTACTGAAAATTTGAGGTTTTACTGATATGTCTAAATGGGCGGAGTTCTTTGTGTTTATTTTGATAATGAGCATTGAATAGCAGAGTATTTAAAGCATTATTTTCAAATTCACATACAAATTTCAAGAATTGAATAGGGATAAGCTTAATAAAAAATTTCATTTTCGTTGCAATTTTCCCGACTGATCGTAAACTCTACTGTCTCGATTTCTTTGCTTCTTAAAGTCAGAAGACTGCCAAATCTAGCAAGGAAGAAAGAAGAGATACGGGGAGTGTCCCTGGGGGTTTAAAATAAATTATGAAATATTCTACAAGGTGTCCCACTTAAAACAGACCACCGAAATATCTTCTTCAGTTGTGATAATACAAAAAAACTATTTCACATCTAATTCGAATGGTATTAAAGAGCGAATACGCTGCATGAAATACCATATGCAATTTATCGAGTACCCTCGAGGACACACCATTTATCCATCACAGATGATTTTCAAATCCGTTCGCTAACGAATTCGTACTGCCGAAGCTCAGTACCGAACGCAATAAAAACGTGGTTTTGTTCGTTACCCAGCAGATGGTTCACTTTCCGTGGGTCCACGTTCTCGAACTGCTCCTTGTTAGCGACGTATTTCGCGGCCACGTTTCGCAACCGGTGGTTCCTGGACCATTCCTCGATCAGATTCCTTCCGTCCAATCGCCTGCCCTCCTTATCCGGCTCCTCTGGGTCCTGGACCACCTTCGGTACGAAATGACGCCTGCCCCCGCCGAGCACCACCTAGATCGATCGTGATTTCATTGGCGCGTATTTTATCGGGACGGATAAAACTGGATTTCGCGTAATAAAGTCAGACACAATCGACGGACGGGAGTAGCACGGAGATAGATCGGATCCGCGGTATTAACCTTCGACTGTTCGGCGAGCATAAGGCCAGAAATCGATTCACCGTTTCAATAGACTGGCTACCGTTCACTGTCTAAAATTGTCGACGATTTTCGTCATCCACATTTGTGACTTTGGCCGTCGATACTTAAGTTTGTGGAAATTCGTGCTTGGGAAGTCTTGATTTAAATTTATATAATTCGTCTTATTCGAAATATGCGAAGAAATGATACGGATTGGCACATTACGCGAATCTGGGTAAACGATTTTGTGTTGTTTGAATGGTCGGGTCTGGTTATCGATAATTTGATGGATTTTTTGACACTGAAAATAAGCGTTTGAGATAATGTAGCTTTTGGTTAGTTATTGGTGAAATGAGAGAAGTAGGATAATATAAGTGTTTGAGAAAATTACAGGGAATCGTGAAAAAATGTAGTTTTAATTTCGAAAGTGTGGTAACGAGAAGTGATTAGAGAATTCAGAATCCTCTGGTTACAGTATTTAGTAGGTAAAATTTCTGCATTAAATTCTCATTATTTTTCTTCCACCTCGGGCCAAAACTGTATAAATGAAGATTACTGAGAATAATCGTCCTAAGAAAATAATTCAACTACGCTTCACGTCACAAGAAACCGTATTAAACATACTTCGCACTTTATTTCCGACTGAAAACACATTATCTTTATTTTTATATTGTGAATTTAAGAATCATTTTCGGCGAGTTTTAATAATTTCAAAATTATCACGGTCAATAGTGCGACGAAGTTATTTAATTTCACTTCGTCCGAAAACACTTCCCTTTTTAATTATTTCAACAATTATTAAACTCCGCGTGTACATTCCCAGCCACGAAGCTGGAATTAATAATTCTTAATACGGAACGCATGCGAAACTTATGCGTGCAGCCGGGTCTAGTAAATTTTCAGCTCGCTCTCGCTTTGTTCCGCGCCTTTCATTTTCAGACCGACGGTTTTCGAAAGTTCTTCTCATACGCGTGTCCGTGTTCCATCAGAGAACCGTGATCCCAGAAGCAATTTTGCAGAATTTCAAAGTCAACCGAAGGGAAACGTTCTCCCGTGTTGCCTGCGAGATTTTCCATTTCGGTGATTGCAGGTTTTGTCTTTTAGGTGCTCGAAATAGAAATCGTATGTAAAGGAGATTGCGAACAAGCGACCTACATCGCGTGCTTTTTATATTTGCAACGTCAGCAAACGTGCATGACATGTTGGGCAACATTTTTTTAAATAAAGCAGACGTATTCACCTCATTCATCATGAATGAATCAGCATTTGGTACACGCGCATTTCACATTTAACAAGTCCAGCATACGTGTATTTAAAAACTTGACTGCAATTTTCAAACAACTTTTCTGTCCATTTTACCCAATCGTGGATGAGGAAAATAGGTCACTGGATTTATATTTTATATTAATTCATGGGTGTATGTAATATTCATCGAAAGAAATCACACATTATTTACTTATTCGTCATGTTAGTTTTTAATTTCTTTTTCATGTTTTAATTTAACGCAGTGTATGCTAATAGTTGTGTCACCTTTCTCGGGAGAAAAATGGAAATGAAAATCGGCTACTATTCAGGATTATATTATGTATCTAAGAAAGAATGAGAAGTGCCAAATGTGAATTGATATATTAATTGAAATTTGTTCACCATTACGTTGGTGTACTCTCCTGGACTCGTTTAATTGCCACTTTTAAAAGGACAATTTTTAAACGTCAGTTTTCTCTGCAATTTAACTATTCTGCGAAACGAAAGGCAGAATACACCGGGCCCGCCCCTGAATTTTGCTATGTTAAGCAAGCAATTAAAAAACATGTATGCTAATAAGGTTGATCTACGGAACGAGAAATTCAGCACAGCGTGCTGCTACGAAACACATGCACTCCGGGCCTTAACATAATAAAATATTCAATTTTTCGAGGCATCTGATTTGCATAAATACATTCAGGGAAATTCCCGCGATTTTTACAACCGCTCATCTCCTTCCGTCTGAAGGACCTTATTGACTTTCCATAAGGAGTTACCCAAACACGAATTTCCTTCTATTTCCGCTGTCTCCTCCATTTCAGCTAAAATATACTATTCCAGTTCGTTTTGCTTATTAATCCTGCATCCTCAACCGTGTGTGCATTATATTATCTACATAGAATCCATGTGCTATAGTTTCTTATAAGTAGCTCAATATTTCGGCCGATCAAAGTAGAATGACCCCTTAAGGACATCATCCACTTCAGGTATATTCCCCATATTTTCCACTTTTCTTCGTCCTACATAGAATCCATGTGCTATGGTTTCTTATAAATTGCTCAATATTTCGGCCGATCAAAGTAAAATGACCCCTTAAGGACATCACCCACTTCAAATGTAGGGTAAATCCGGGAGACGCGGTCGACATAATATAAAATGGCTATTAAAACTAATACAGATATTACTTATTTTATCAGAACAAACCTAATATGTTCAGAATTTTATGCTGATTCAGAAAAACTGGTCGATATTTGCTTTAAGACGATATTTACTGTAAGTCGGGTTGAAAACTGAAGTCATGACATCTGACCACCTCTCCCGAGGTGCCGGGAGAAATGGTTTTCGTCGTTGGCAGAGACCACTCACATAATTATTCATGGAAAAATAACAAAGAAGGAAGCGAAATTATTTATGAGTGAATACAACTACAGATTCATTGATATTTAATTTGTTTACGCTAAACAAGTAAAGAACACATCAAAGATAAAGCGAACTACCTTCCGGCGATTAGCAAGGCAACTGAATACAAAAGTGGATAAATAAAATAAATAAACAATAATAATAATAAAATAATAATAAAAAATAAAAATATAAATAAAAATAATAAAAAAATCATAACTCGACCATCTCTCCTTTCTGCAGCGAGAGATGGTCTTCTCGTTAGTTTTGAGAGGAAGAGTTAATATGGCTAAATACTTTGGCTGCGTTGTCCCTCAATATCTCTACTATCTTATTATTCCCAAACATTAAACGAAAATAAACTTAGAAGTATATTTTAAGTACGATTCTGTACACCGTTGTTTGACAAAAGTGGTTAAATGTAAGCTCAGTGTAAATCTAGAAAAACACAGAAGGAACCGAAGTGACGCTATTCATTCAATTGTTTGGCTTCTAGAGAAGTAATTGGTCTGCATTTTAACGCGTTTTTACGTATAGAGTCTGAAATATAGCGACTCGACCAATTCTCCGGCCCGACCGCGTCTCCCGGGTTTACCCTATTCCCTATATTTTCCACTTTTCTTCGTCCAAACGTCTTTCATATCACATTCCTAACTCATTACAGAGGATCAAAACAATCCTATTTTCAAGCTGCGTTACAAATTACCTTAGACATCCATCGCTTTCACGAATCGAGGGACGAAAAACAACGTTGAAGGTAAGGAACGAAGCGGTCGCAGACTCCGCGCGATCGAGTTACGCTAGATAGATCTAGTCCTCGTCGGTCGGATTGGAAAGCTTCCATTCGCCAGGGAAGTCATCCCCGTGAACCTTTAATTCCTTCTGTCTGCGGGGAAACTCTCCCCAGAACTCCGAGCGGGACGGACTTTAACGAGCAGAAAGTTTTGCATGGAACTTTCGCATAAAAGCCCTAGCCGCTGCACCACTACCTTTTCCCTCCCCTATTGTATCTGTCTAGGAATGTGATCGACCAGTCGTCTTACACCGATTGACCTGCCCAAAATCGAAACTTCCCTCGCATCGAGCCCTGCAAACCATCCCAAGGAGGCTCGCTCCTCTTGAACGTCATCTGGATATTCCACCAAGTCTGTTCGTACAATTGAGAGTCCCATCAAGGACGAGGAAACGCGAATCTTATCCCCCTTCTGGCTTCGTTTTAACGATGATAGGGAAGTTCCATGGCGCAGGACGCGACGCGCCGCTGAAACTTACCGCCCGACTATCGAAAGCCTCGCGAATATCGAAACTCCCCTACAAAAGGCGACCCGATACGGTCCCCCGCCCGAAGAAAATTTCAAATCTGTAGACCGGCAGGCGATACGACGGAAATTTCGAATTTATTACCCACGCGTTTCCTCTGTGAGCTTCCGTTCAGGAGAAATCAGTCGCATAAATCGGACGCGTGACCAGTCGGGACGTCTCCTCTGATTTTCCAGATTCAATCCCGCGCCTCCACCACAGACCGAATGCTTATAAGTATTTCGACGTTCCCGGGGCTCTGTGCCGGGCAGAAAACAATCTCTCGACTCGCAGCAATGTTTTTCAGTTCGATAAGCTTCCTTGTTCACCCCCCTCTTCCCGTGGCGTTGCACTGAGCGCCACCTGCTGCGGAACAATGTCAATAAATCGCTAGATGGAACGTAGATTCGGTTTTCGTTGTCGGCTCGGATATCCCTTCCCCTCGCGCGAACGATACGCTTTAATTCTGGCTTTTCGGCGCCACGCTTCCATTGAATATTTTTGAAACGTTGATGCCACCGATTCGTACGCAGCTGAATGGATTCGCGGAATCCTTCGCTCCGGTATTCCTGGCCGAAACATTCGCGAGCCAGTAATCTGTACTATTGCACATTTTTGTTCCGCAGTCTTTTTGTTACCCGCTGTATTTTGAACCGAAACTGTGGTGGAATAACAGTTTAATTCGGATAGAGAGAACAGAGTGAAAGTAACAACTTTGCAGTACACTATATTATCAGTTATCTAGACTTATAGAGTATTTGAAAATCTTTAAACAGAATGAACAGGGCTTGCGTAAAATTTCTTCATAATTGTGCAAAGATTTAACTATAGGTAATATATTGCAAAACATTCAGGACAGAAAGTTTAACCCTTAACCGGTGACGTGGAGTTATGACGTGGAGGATATTTTCCTTCTTTTCATTCGACCTTGTTTTAGAATATGTCGTGTCATGAAGACAACTCTGCCCCCCTTAGTTAAACTGTCCTATCTAGCATTTTTTCATTTTTTGAGATATGCAGAAATATTCGAAGTTTCACGCGTCTTTTACCTTTTGAGTAAAGTTAGAAAACTCTACGTGCTTCCTAAAGATTTATAAAGAGTCTAATGTATTTATCCTAACTTTTTTCCAAATGGTTAAAATATCCTATCTAAAACAATTAATTAATTGGTACGTTAATAATACATTACCTACCGGTATACCTATTACAAAAAATTATATTAAGCTGTTACGAAATAATGACAACATGTTCTAATTTGAATGAAGAGAAATAAGGACGGTACAAAGTAAATGACAAAACTTCAGTTTTCTCGGTTGTTTCAAAATGCTAGATAGGACATTTTAACTAAAGAGGGCAGAACTTTCAGTGGTTTTGAATAAACATGCAAACGTATCTTTTTAAATATCTAATAAAGTTACTAATAGCTCCAGTATCTATATGTTAAAAATAAATTTAAATTTGACAGTGTCAAGTAATTAAAGAGAAATCTGGGAGACTCCATGTCAACGTTTATGTCGCGTTACAATAGTGACAGTGTCTCGATCAGTCTACTTTATCCCTACCCTTGCGACATTAGCCGTACATATATCGATTCGACGTATTTATACGAATTCTACAATTTTTTCCAACATCAAGCCAATGGTGACGGAACTATCTTCAGTCATTCATAGAAATAAGCTTTAAGCTCTGAAAGAAATATCCCGAATCCATGCTTCACAACCCTCGATATCCAGCCCTGCCCGGTTTATCGGGTTACGCTCAATCACGTGGCGAAATAGTATCTCCACGGGAGTTCTGTGTTTCGTGCAGCCGACCCCCGAGAGACTCGTCGCGAATCCTCGCACGTATCCGACCACGGGGGCCACAAAATGGAGGTAAAGACCGCGCAGAGTCTGCCAGCCGTGTGACACGGCCAGTTAAGCTAAAGTATAATCCCGTACGTTGATGTTACGACCGGGCTCGTCCTCGAGCAGCTGACGTGCGATGTCCTTGCAAGAGGTTCGCGCAGCAGGTGGCAACTTGCCGTCATCCTCCCAGTAACGGCTGGCTGCATGCGCGTAAAGGGTGGCTGGCGTCGCGTGTGTCACCCTGGTGGTCGTCACCAGCCCCGTTGATTTACCTGCGAACAGAAAAGTCGAATTATGCACGCCGTCGCGGTGAATCTGCCGACGAACAGCTATCAGCGCGAGTGTAAATAAATCACGTCGCGAGACGAGCCTCTAAAGTTTGGGTTACCGATTTGGTTGAAAATTGTGTACGTAGTTAATATCTGTGTGTGTTGTGTGTTAAACGCATGGAGCGCCTTTTTAAAAGCACTGTGAGAAAATCGAGCTCGAAGTTTCGTCTCTTCCAGGTCTTCTATGCGGGGCTACGTACATACCTATGTGTAAACACTATAAGTAAACACTGTTAGCTATGGTTGAAAGTTAATAAACATGTGTATATATACCTGGAATTATTATATGGATGGCAGATGAACTGCCTCTGTAACTTAATTACTGTTTTGGTCTTGTGCGTGGGTATACATGGAGGTTCTAGGGAAAGCAAAACTTTCAACTCTATTATCTTGCAAACTTTATAGCAGAGCGCCCTATGCGTTTACTATATACCGCTGTACATGGTAGGCATCAGCTATATGCAAAATTTGAAGCCCGAGCACTCCCCTTCGCAGACGGATCACTCACTGTGCGTTCAGAACGAGCGCCTTGACTCTATCGTGCATCCACTGCACCTGCACCCTGCTACTAAGTAGTTTTTGGGTTCCTTTGCGAGATTGTGTAGGGTGTTTGGCATCAGGTAGGAGTAAGGTCGATTCTGTTAGAAACTAGAGTAATTTTATAGTGGAATGTCGAGAAAGGTCAGTTGTTAGGTACTATTGTACAGGTCGATTGGTTTAATAGACACGTGATGAATCTTATAACCTGTTATATTCTGCCAGAACAAGCATGATACAGTAAAAACGATTAACAAATAAAATATATATACTATAGTTATGTAGGTATAATCAAAAGGAAGAGGAAATTATTATATTATAAACAAAAGAAGTACTTAATATCGGTATTCTGAAGGTTCTATTATTTAACGTTTTAGCGGCACCGGTAAGAAGAGGGAGGAAGGACACCTCCTCGCGATCTTTGAGGAGGATCTTTGTTTCTAATTCAAACTCCTCAAGTTTTATAAATCCGTCACACTAAATTATTTTGCTGTTTTTAACAGATTCTGTATGACAAACTAAGACGAAAATGAAGAGTAACGAAATTGGGATGGGCGTTTTTTAGTTACTAATATTTAAAAATTCGAGTCAGATACACCTGAAGCACGGCAATTCGGCGATCAGCGCGTCGCCTTGTATAGGTCAGTAGGACCTTGTACAGTCACCGTCAAAAGACGATGACGCATGGGTAGAGCTTATCTCAGAGAAGCAGTAAGAAATGCTGCAATCTGTCTTTTAGGCGGCCTTACTACGCAACCTTCGACTTTTCACATTCCCCTTGGAACAATATTACCTACATAACCTCAAACTGTTATACTCATAGCCCGTAAATGGTTATCCAACAAAGATTCTAAGGCATAGTGCCACCATTACCACTACAAACCTTAATAAAATGCAAAGTAGATCAAATATCTTGGAACTCAAATCGACTATAACCAAGGAGCAATTAACAATCACCCAGGTACACACCCTGTACAAACTTCTCCTGAACCGAGTTCACCCGGACCAAATTCCTCTAATCTCACTAATTAAAAGCATTCTCTTTTACTCGCCATAGAAGGAGGAAAGAAATGCGTTAGCGTCGAGGAACCAAAACCCAGCAAGCTTTTGGACGAGGAGGAGGAGGCAGGTTAGCGTGGTCGTAAATGAATTCCGCAGGCGTCGTTGGGATACTTTCGTCGTTCGCTTAGAATTGTATTTTAATTAAGCGGATGTTCGCGGAATCTCCTTAGCAGTTCCCGGCAAAAGTCTCTCCCTACTGTAGACGGGTTAACAGATTAAGTTGGCACGCGGAGATCCGTGTTCCGGGGGTTTAGCAATTACCTTAAGTGGACCGACGGTTGGATGCTAATCGGTTCGAGTGTGTCGATACAAGATCCTTCATCAAAGCACAGCACTGGATCCTTTGATCTTGGGCATCTAGGCCTTCAATTATGATTTAGCATAACCAACGGACACCACCGTGGCAGGTGACTATCTAGCAGCGTGTCCCTGTGGGTGCCAGGTCAATTAACAGGCATTTTGAAGGGCAGGATCGGAATCGTAGGGGCTACAGATGGGTTCAATTATGACTTAGTCTAACCAAGGGAGGAAGACGAGCCCTGTGTAGGGCTCTGAGAGCCCTGACTCGATGTTCAATAAGCGTGTCAAGGTGCAAGCTGGAAACTGTGAGGGCAGTGAATGGAACAGTTCACTTGTGGTGAAAGGGATTCATTGCTCGGTGGTAATGGGTTTCATATACAGTACAGCCTCCCGCATCCGAACCCCCAGTATCCGAATACCCTAATACCCGAATGTTCTATTATCCGACCAGCCGTTTCGTAGCGACGTTTACATACAATCTTATGTATACTTTCCTGTATTCGACAGACAAAACTTTCAGCAAATAATATCGCTGCGGAAACCTTTAAAACAAACTTTAAAAATTTTCTAAGTGGCGAAGGATATGAATTAGCAAATGTATACAATAGTGACAAAACGGGTTTAATATGGGCACTATCACAAAACGCGTTAGTTTCCCGTCATGAAAGATCAGCTCCTGGTCACAAAATTAGTAAAGATCACAGAGATTGCTTTTTTGCTGGTACATACACAATGTTAGATCACATTCTGCATGTGACCTTTTTAACAGGAAGAACGAATTTACGAAGTATAAAAAGTATATATGTAATTCTAAATAAAACACAGTTATTTATGTTAAAAAAATTATATTATTTAGCAGCCGAAAAGATGTGGGAGCCCTTAATATTGAAACAAAGTGTCAATTTTGTTGATTTCTATTTAAATAAATAAAATTTAATATAACAAAAAAGTGATTGTTATGTTATCCGAAAATTCTCATATCCGGCCACTTTTGTCTCTCGATTAATAGGTACGGACACGGGAGGCTCTACTGCAGGGGTGCACAAGGAGCCGTTTTTAGCGCCTAGCTGCGAGCAACCCACCTGTCCTGTTGCTAAGGTTAGAATCGGTGAGGAGAATTGCAGTAGTGTACGTGCGTGCTCGTAGGCTCGTAGCGTAAGTATATATGGCTGGGTTCCTTGTGGGGCCCCAGTGCAGAACAGGTCCCGTAATAAAATTTAGGGGAGTCATGAAATTTCCAAAATATCTGCTACTGCCGGAATTTGGTATGACTTGACGGTTCTATTTTACTGATAATGAAACATTTTTTGCTAATAATACTCATCTTTTCATCGACACATAAAATATTTAGAAGATTAATACTATACAAATAAATAACTCGGACACAAAGAAAACCAAATTTTAATTAACGATAACGATAATTCATAAATGTTAGAAAGTTATATATGTACAAATATATACATATCTACACGCATGTGGTGTCCACCATTAGACTTAGCGTTATTTACAACCACAAAATTACATAACTAATAAATATATACATGTAACAATATACGGGGATTGTTCCATCAAAAGATGTCGATGCCATTTGCTCTATATTTTGTAAACTTATGTATATTTCGTACAATGATATTTCGGTATATAATTCGTAGCTACTTACCGATGGATAGGTTACAGTCGGTAGGAAATTTCGTATTTGTCGTAACGCAATTCATAAAGAAAAAACAAAGGCAAAATGACAATCAATAAAAATGGCGTTTCACGGAATACTAAACTTTAATAAAGATTTCGGGCTGATATAACGCCATTTTTATTGATTGTCATTTTGCCTTTGTTTTTTCTTTATGAATTGCCCCATGGCAGTAGGGGCCCCATGGCAGTAGGGGCCCCCATGGCAGTAGGGGCCCCATTGCAGTAGGGGCCCCCATGGCAGTAGGGGCCCCATGGCAGTAGGGGCCCCATGGCAGTAGGGGCCCCATGGCAGTAGGGCCCCCATGGCAGTAGGGGCCCCCATGGCAGTAGGGGCCCTCATGGCAGTAGGGGCCCTCATGGCAGTAGGGGCCCTCATGGCAGTAGGGGCCCCCATGGCAGTAGGGGCCCTCATGGCAGTAGGGGCCCCCATGGCAGTAGGGGTCCCCATGGCAGTAGGGGTCCCAAGGCAGTAGGGGCCCCCATGGCAGTAGGGTCCCCCATGGCAGTAGGGGTCCCCATGGCGGTAGGGGCCCCATGGCAGTAGGGGCCCCCATGGCAGTAGGGGCCCCCATGGCAGTAGGGGCCCCATGGCAGTAGGGGCCCCCATGGCAGTAGGGTCCCCCATGGCAGTAGGGGTCCCCATGGCGGTAGGGGCCCCATGGCAGTAGGGGCCCCCATGGCAGTAGGGGCCCCATGGCAGTAGGGGCCCCCATGGCAGTAGGGTCCCCCATGGCAGTAGGGGTCCCCATGGCGGTAGGGGCCCCATGGCGGTAGGGGCCCCCATGGCAGTAAGGGCCCCATGGCAGTAGGGGCCCCCATGGCAGTAGGAAGACATCTCAGACAAAGTAAGTTATTTTATAATCTATGAATCCTTCTATTCAATATTTGCGCTTTGTTTCGAGGTATTGTCCTGTGTTTATAATCATTTAAAAACTGATGGAATCCTTTATTCAAATATGAGCAATGCAATTTCTTTAATTTTAATTTTAACGTGGAATAGCCCCGATTATCAATCATTGTTTTAAGATTCATTATAGTAACTCTTTGTTTTGATCCTAGGAAAATAATTCTATTAGAATCGCTGGAATTAAATGCAGTTACCAAATCGCGCTGGAAATAGCGAAAACATCCCGCCCATATACGGATGGAGAATTTATAAAAAATTGTTTATTGGCGACAGTGGATGACAATGCGCAGCAGCGTAAAATATATGAAGCGACCACTCTCTCGCGAATGACAATCATGCGGCGGATAGAAGAGATGGCTGGAGATGTGACGCGGCAATTGCGGGAGTTAGGGAAAACATTTATTGTTTATAGTTTGGCCCTGGATGAATCGACGGACATCTCCGGCACTCCGCAAATGACAATTTTTATTCGGGGGGTTAACGAAAATTTAGAAGTAACTGAGGAACTGCTAGATTTTTCTTCGTTAGCAGAAACCACAACAGGAGATGATATACTGTTTTGTGTGGAGGAGGCGGTTAATAATCATAAATTAGACAGGACTAAATTAGTGTCCGTCACTACTGATGGTGCTCCAGCGATGATTGGGAAACATAGTGGTTTCGTTGGCCGCCTCCGAAGCAAATTAAAAAATCTAGCTGTTCCTCAGGAAATTAGGGCAATGCACTGTGCGATACACCAGCAGAATTTGTGTACAAAAAGTATAGAGATGGAACACGTTATGTCCGTTGTGACCAGAATAACTAATTATATTAAAATGAATCATTTAAAACGCCGGCAGTTCAGAAATTTTTTAAAAGATATAGACGCAGACTTCACGGAGATACCCCTATACACGGAAATACGGTGGCTTAGCCGTGGAAGAACCTTAGATCGATTCTTCCGCCTACATAGCGTAATTTCCGTGTTTTTGGAAATGTCAGAAAATCCTGCTCCCGAGTTGGAAAATATAGATTGGCTCTGTGATTTAGGATTTATTTCGGATGTAGCAGACCATTTAAATATTCTAAATACACAGCTGCAAGGAAAAGATAAAACCATACTTCAATTTTCTAACTTAATTTGCGATTTAAAAAAAAAAATTCAAGTATGGAACGCAGAGTTACAGGCAAAAAATGTGTGCAATTTTCCGAAATTAAGATCAATTATGACACAGCATACTAATTTTGAGCAATATGAAATTATATTACAGAAGTTGGGTGATCAATCTCAAAACCGGTATCAGGATTTGTATGCACTCGAAAATGAATTGAACGTAGTTACCAGTCCACTAACTGTAAATATAGATACAGTGTCACCACAATTACAAATAGACTTAAGAAATTTAAGAGGTGACGTAGAAATGAAAAAAAAAATTCAGGAGACGGATGGTATTATTAATGTATCACAAATTGAATATCCGTATTTGCACAAATGCGTCGCGAAAATATTAGCAATATTTGGTTCCACTTACGTTTGCGAGCAGTTATTTTCTACCCTGAAGAAAGCGAAGTCGCCGTTCCGGACACTCATAACGGATAACAATTTAAAATGTTCGTTGCTCTTGAGCCAAAACCGAAGTATACAACCAAACATAGAATATCTGGTACAACAAAAACGGCTACCGGCAACAAAGCGCAATAATCATTTTTTATAATTGCATGTACTCCACCTAGTATCTTTCACAAAGTCTGCGTGTATTGTTCTGTCCTTCCATCCTTGTGTATATAATTTTTCAGTTATGTACATATTATGTATATATTATTATTGTTACATTTTCGTTAACTCCCCGTATACGTGTATATATTTATTAGTTATGTAATTTTGTGGTTGTAAATAACGCTAAGTCTAATGGTGGACACCACATGCGTGTAGATATGTATATATTTGTACATATATAACTTTCTAACATTTATGAATTATCGTTATCGTTAATTAAAATTTGGTTTTCTTTGTGTCCGAGTTATTTATTTGTATAGTATTAATCTTCTAAATATTTTATGTGTCGATGAAAAGATGAGTATTATTAGCAAAAAATGTTTCATTATCAGTAAAATAGAACCGTCAAGTCATACCAAATTCCGGCAGTAGCAGATATTTTGGAAATTTCATGACTCCCCTGAATTTTATTACGGGACTTGTTCTGCACTGGGGCCCCACAAGGAACCCAGCCATACATACTTACGCTACGAGCCTACGAGCACGCACGTACACTACTGCAATTCTCCTCACCGATTCTAACCTTAGCAACAGGACAGGTGGGTTGCTCGCAGCTAGGCGCTAAAAACGGCTCCTTGTGCACCCCTGCTCTACTGTATGTTTGGAGTAATTTTGGGAGTGATTTGATAGTTTACTTTGTTATGAGAGTTGATTGGATAATTATAGGAGCAGTTTGGAAATAATATAAACAAAAAGGGGACGTAAAATTGAAGAGTAGTTGAACTTGTTGTTAGTCCAGATCTAGCTAAGCCAATTTCTTTTAATATTTATCGTCTGATCGCGTATTCAAAGATGTTTGGCCATTTCTTATTGGGAAAGTGAGAAACATGTATTCTGATTATATTCCTGAGATAGCAATAAGTTTATTTTTCTCTAGAATGAAAACTTTAAAGCTGCAACCTCTGTGTTACATGATCTGATGGAGATCACTAACGAATTGTTAATTCACGTAACAACAATTTTTTAAATAATCTTTCTTTGACATCGTTTCTTTGAGATTACAGAATTTTCACTCATCAATAGACGAACCTGCTACCTAGTAGATAATAATGATTTACTATTCATAGTATTATTTTCATTATCTATCAATAGTTATACTCGTTACAAGGTTTCCTTCTAATCCGCTAATCCCTCTTTCCAAGTTCCATAAAATCCTCATCTTCACATCGCGCCATCTTAGGTTCCACCATGAACTTCTACATCGGGACCTCCAACAATTATGCCAAGAAACCTATACTTGCCATCAAAGTCCGAAGCCATAGTTGCCTTCAGACGCAAGGAACTGAAACTTGCAATCAAATCTGCAATAGACTCGATGTGTCGCAATTTCTAGCCTGGAGCTACACTGGGTACTACCGAACATACATAGTCAAACAACATGCATCTCCAACTATCTGACAGAACGTCTGACGAAATGGCTGATTTGACAACAACGTTCTCATCCACAGTTTCAGATGATCGGTTGCACGATTCGTGGATGTTACTTCTTTGGTAATTTGACCAAGATCGTTTCATTTTGGTTCCATAACATCCACCGCAATCTTGGTCTAATTTATTTTTAAGCGTTCTGGGTCTCACGCAAAATAGAGGAATTTTTTAGCGGTTGCGTACTCTGGTCCGACGATGGCGGGGAAGGGAAGTTGAACCACGCGGTGGATATTAACGTCGGAGATTGTTTTTGATCCACAATAGCGGGCAGCTTAATTTGTCCAGGCTAGGGGACGGCGGTATATTTCTCTTTTGTAATTTCAACGTTCTGGGAACGCAACTTTCGTTTCTTTTGCGTAAGCAATTTCCGCGCCCTCTCTTTCGTTCAATTATCGTAAATTCAGGTGACCCCAGGCGAGCTGCTGGAAAAATGGTTCAATTTTATTTCAGCGAGGATTCTGAAAGCATCTTTGCGTTTTCAGATTGGTTTACTTTTAACCGCTGCCTCTTTGGCCGCTTTCTTTAACCGTGAATTCGATTACATGCAACAGCAGCTGCGCGGAAATGAAGTCCTGGAACGACACCGCAGTTGTTTCGTTTACTTTTACCTTATTAATGTCATGATAGCATTTCGTTGCTGGAAAGTAACTGTAAAATCCGTGTACCTTCGCCAGCTTTTCTTGTAATTAACATTGCTCGTAGCAAACAGTGCCTCGCACCGTTCGTTCTTTAGAAATGAAATTACATTCACAACGATGATCACAAGCAGTGGTCAGTTACAATTAGGAGATAAAGGTACGAAAGCTGTGTAATCAAAGAATGTCCTTAACAAAAATGACACTTGTAACTGTAAAAACAAGCTGGGGAATATCTACTGGATGTGAAGTTCAAAGGGCTACATGTTAATGTGACTGAAACTGAATGAGGTACTCAAAGACGTCATAGAGTAGTATTAATTAAATTTCCAGTAATACGAAGGCATGCATTCCTAAAATGGCAAAATATATTTTTAAATACTCATTCTGTAGTCTGTTTCAGGATAAGTAACCAAATCGTAATCGAAAGATAGTGACTAATGGCAAGGAGCGCTCCATTCTCATTGCGAAAAGGAGACAACGAATTTGAATAATTATTTCGTAAATTATGTTCAATTTCAAAATCAGCTATTCACTAATGATTGTGTACTTACTTGTAACCCAATTTGAAGCGTTAGGTACGTTTACGCTTGAACGACTGACCCCCGTCTGACCACTTACTGAGCGTTACTACTTGCCCGTGGCATGGGTCAAAGAAACAGTTCGCGTATAGAGCCAAAAAATAAATCTATTCCCCCATTCCCACTAATCGCTTTTCCCATCATGATCATGCTATAATTTAGACTATGCATGATGATTTTACTTGCCAAGAAATACGTCACTAGACACTTACTGGTTTTGAACAAACAGATTATTGAAATATGGATACAAGTTTCTGCCGTGATTTTATTATTGTATTTTATTGCATTTACTTACTTTATTTATAACATTTCTTAAACCATCGGCATGAAATATTTAAAAGAATTATCATATTATGGCCTCCGCGGTCGCCCAATCTTACCTAACCTAATTGAAAATTTGGGGAACGACCTGGATAGGAAAATATGAACTTTACTAAATAAATCGAATAGACACCGTTATTAATTCAAACAACATATCCAAACAAGGTGGCAGTGGTGGGCAGAATATGGAGAAAAATATTTCAAATACAACTATTTACAATAAGAAATTTTAAATAGAACGCCAAATTTCTACAAATAAAATATTTTTCTTCTGATGATCTGGTGCATAAAGTAAAATATTGTAACTTTGTATTTCAAATATTTTCTTACAATGGCAGTATTTGTAGTTTAAGTACGAGTATGTGTCTGTAATAAAATATATGTTCAAAATCTTCATCGCTTAGATTAAGTACTCCTTCGAAGACACAGAAGATTACTATTTACTATTTGAAACAATATTTTATCCAGCTCTACAAAATGTGCCACACTATTTTCAGTATCCTTCACATAAAATACTATTTCAAAAACTTTTTGTAACAAACAAATATTTTATTTTCATAGTTACACGCATGATTTAAAATAAAATAGAATATTTACTATTTACTATTTGAAATAGTATTTTGTCCAGCTCTGCAAGGCGGATACATTATTAATAAGAAAATATATGTTTACTAACAGACATTTTGATAAGATTCTCAAAATTTTCCAACAGGAATGCCATACAGAAACTACTTACTTCAGTAAAAACTTCTCAACCCTACATCTCTCTACTGTTACAAATCCAAATGACTCACAAAACACGCGAAACCTTATATTTTCTCTCAGTATGGAGGATATTTTATTATTTCCTTGTCATCGTCCAATTTAAATCCTCCACAAGGGAAGCGGTCGCGATTCGAAGGATGAAGAATAAATGTTCATGCAACGATACGAGCGCCACTTCTGCCGCGCGGGACAATATTTTCGGCCTCTCTCTCTCTCTCTCTCCCTAAAAAAAAAAAGGAAATCTCGAGACCGTGGCACTTTAAAAGCGGCACTCCGCGACGCGATGGCGACAAGATAAACCGTAATTTACATATAAACACTGGCGAGCGGGCGTTTGCATGCAAATTAAAATAAAGGAACGATGAAGTTTCTTTGGATGGGAGGATTCGCGAGGGGGCTAACGGCGCGTCGAAAAAGGGACAGCGCCCGCTTCCTCGAACGGAGAGATTCCCGTGATTCGTGCATTTCCGCGGGGACGTGTAGGAGAGGAACAATTTCGAAGTAGTGACACACTTTTGGATCCGAGATAATACATGTTTGGGAGATTTGCAAGGCGAGCGATAAAAGATGAAGGTGGAGGAAAGAGCTTTGCTGAACATACTTCGACATCCGGAAACGAGCTTCCACCATGCATTTCACTCTGGATACGACGACAGTCGAAGGCGTATCTTTCTTCTGATTTTTTTCCCCCCTCGCCAGATTTTTCAGGAAATGTTCCTCTCGGAATATATTTTGGAATAAATTTGATGGTTTATACAACAGTGTACTGTATACAGTACAACACTGCAACTTTTACTATCCGAATTAATAGAGAGACATTACAGGATGAGAAAATAATAAGAAATAATATAATTTTCTAAATAGGAAGTGTCGCTCAGTTTTAGCAATTCCTCAACACACACTGCCACTTGGATAATATCAATAGGTTTTAATAACTCGTGGCCCGTAAATCCCTTAGAATCGTACGAAACACAAAGCACAAATCTTACTAATCGAATTTTTAATTAAATTTTAAGCCAGAGGTTTGAGATAAAATCGATTTAAAGACCTGCAGTGTGTGAATCGCTAAATATTAAAAAAATAACTAGGTCGAATAGAGAAACTATTATTAGAGAATAGACAAACTATGCAAAATATTTATAGTAGGGTATTTACTATAGCAAATGTGTACTGAATGCATAATTTTAGGTTACATGTCAAAACTTTCGAGTAACTTGATACCTCATGGGCAAGCCAGAGTAATAAGCACGTCGATTTCAGCAAACTTTCTTTGATAAATCTACAACGGAACTGAAGGGCGAGCCCAGATGTATTTCCACCAACTTTAAATATAAATCTTAGCTAGTTCACCAAGGTAAACCGAAAGCGCACCCTAATTATAGTCTAAGTAAGGAATAATATTATCAGTTAGCAAAATGGTCACCATCATTTCTCCACACACCAAAGATAATACATTTCAGCTTCTTGTTCTACATATATTTCTCTTCAATTTACACATTCATATTCTTATCTGAGCGGAATATAAAAAGCAAAAGTTTACAGTGTGAAAATACATATACGAAATTAACTATTTGACGATATTAATGTTTTGATACATGCACACCTTTCTTCTTCTATCACTCAGAAACGCGATTCTTTTCTTACAACGATTTCATTTTTCAAATTCGAAATGTCATTTGAAGAAATTACATCTATATTTCCGATGGGAGCAAATGCGATCTATGTTAGTGATATAACCTAAGTAGACAACTAATCAAAGAATGCATTTCTTTGAGCTGAGGATCTGGATCAAAGTAAACCTAAGTAGGCCTAGTCATTCGAGGGTCACTATTGCATTTGCTGAAATTAGACAAAGTCATAGGAAAATATCATCCATAGTAAACTCAGTACACATAACGTCAATCTTACACTTTCATCGATAGGATCGAGGAAGATTTCGAAGCACAAAACGACCATAATTCCCTATACACTTCGTACTATCTCTTATAACTTTTTAATATAAGATTACTGTGCCTATGTTTATGGAACACGTTCACCTTACTTTTACCTTAAAAATCCCGCGCGACACCCAATACACTCATAAGAGAACGATACCACGCGCGGCTGCTCGTAATGCTAAGTGGAAATTACTCAAGGTTTTATTTTCACCGTGTCAACGTCTCCGCCACAAAATATCGCTGCAATAAAGCACAAGCGTTGGTCTCCTCGGCGACGGTGCCAGACGCAATCTCATTTAGAATCACATGACGTATCTAGGCTTTCCATTAAGCTGCCTTTCGCCGGACTTTCTGCCTTCTCACGTCCTCCTATCGGAAGCTACCTCCTCCTAGTGCACCATATAGGACAATCATACAGATGAGGTGCACTTTCTCCCTGAAAGATGAAAAGCAACAGGAGAAGATGACAGGGGATAAGCGTCGGGTATTCGCAACGACCTAGAGAAGGACCGTGGACGAGACAAGAATTTTGAATGCTCGCGGCGAGATTGAATCCCCTCTGCGAAATTCCAGGTAACCACGAGGTACGAGCGCGCATAGTTGGTGGCACAGCTATGTACACCGAACTCGTAAAATCATTCAGACTTCAAAGTAGGTAAGCATGATTCGAGCACCGAGGCAAGCACGCTTGAAAGAAATAAGAGGAAATGAAAATCACTCACAAGGAACACTGTTCAACTGATGATGGAACCGCACAGATGTTTTTATATATATATCGAAAGTATGTGTTACAAAGATGACAAAAATGGAAATTAAAGATTCTACCAAAAGATGGACTGACCTGGTGAAATCAACAAAGGAGGCAAAGAGGAAAGCAGAAAAAAGTGAGAGGAAGAGAATGATAAAATCGTCTGTCCAAATTAATTATTTTTATTATATAAAAATACATTATAATGAATGAATAATAATAAATTAATGATAGATAATAGTTAGGAAAAATTAAGGATGATAAATGATAATAATAATGAAATCATAACAGTGGGTAATTATGCTGATTAACCATTACATTTATGATAATTCTGTGGATAAGAAAGTTTACAAAAGTGATTGAAGCGATAATAATTTTCACAATGACTGCAACGAGCGAACACTGTTTCTTTCATACCTTCACCAGCGAGACAGTCTAAACATATCACTGCGAAGACTGCTCGACACTATCAAGTTCAATCTTTCTTTAAACCTTCTTATCGACAAAAGTATCATAAATGTAATGGTTAATTACCCACTGTCATGATTTCAAACTTATGACTTCGCCATAACTTTACCACTAAATACTACATATCATGCTGATCTATTAGAGCTTAGACGTGTCTGGTATCTCAGTCTTCACTCAATTCTCATTAATTCCAAATGTAGAATGCACGAAACCAAAAAATAAGATCCCATTACTTTTTACCTGAATTGTTACCGCCACTTAACATCCAAATTCGAGACTTTGTTATAGCGCCTATTACGAAGTATTAGACCTTGCAGAGACATAGCGATGTTCGAAACGCAGCAGGGAGTAAAGCTGGTAGGACTTGTAGACAAATCAAGACCTCAGGTATGTAATGTATTCATCCCTGATAGACCAAGAGATTCCTCCTAAGCAGATGTTCCCAGACATTTCCCACAGACCTCTGAACTCAGTCACCATGTCACCTTGCGTTATCTAATACGATCCAAACGTTATCTCAAATTTTACCTCCTCCTCTATCCCAAAAAATTCCTTAGAAAACTACATTTGACCCACTTTAGGACAGTTCGAACTTTTAAACATATACAACACCGAAACTTTATAGGTACATCAAATCTACATACCTAATATCTTCTACAACAACAAAGTCTTACTGAACTATCTCTAATAGTAAGATTTTGTGTGACACCCAATCATTAAAAGATTATATTAATATTCTTATCATTAATATTAAGTGACAGACGAGCGAGCTTCAGCATTCCTGCTGTTATGAAACTCACAGACAAGACAATATATTTGCAGCTATGTTCAGCACATTTTTTGAGCGTTAGTATTTTAAGTCCCACGTGTGTGCAGGAACCTGATCAAATAAGTGTGACCCTGTAATAGATGACGAAGACCACATTTGGTAGTCCGGATCCTCGGGGATATCGCTTTACACGCCACTTAAATAAATAAGATTAGTCACTGTATCTCTGCAAAGCATAGTACGTCAACTATCGCCATCGACGTTGACGTGACTGCGATGATGGGAATGAATTATTGATCAGAGGAGTTGGTCGCCCATTGGACGAAGTTCATTCGACGACTGTCTTCGTCACCGGGAACTCGACAGATGAATTTGCAAATTTTAGATCCTGCCACGGATGAGCGGAGGATTCTGCCCGAGCGCCGCGAAACTTCTGCTGAAAATCCCCATCCCAGCTGGTCCACGACACGAACGAAATTACGTATTGAATCGATAGTCCCTTTCACGAATGCATAATCGATTCAATTAATTTCATGATAATTATTTGCCGGGATTCCGCACAGTTCTTGACTGTCGGCGAAGGCAGGATAAATTTGTCGACGAACAAGTAATTAACGAGACATCGATAATTCGATGTTTTATAGTGGAGCGGGAGGGGGCTTGATTGGTTGTTTAAATTTGTGTTCTGCTGATGACATTCTTTTTTAATATTCCTTGAGGTAAGCAGGAAGCTTGAGGAAGGCTTGGTGTTGTTCGTAATGAGATGGGTACCTTAAGGACTTTTCACGCGGGATATTTCTGTGTTGTGGTTGGTATCGTGGATATATTGATATACCTATTTAGTTGACAGGTACGGTGCTAGTTTAAAAAATATGAAACATGATAGATGATGTGCGAATGTAATCGAAATATCGGTGGTCTACGCAAGTGTCATGTGTTAAAGGGTCCTTAAAAGAAACTACCATTTTCAGTCTGATTATTGGCTTACATGCCTACATCTAATAAGATGACAGACATTCTATATTTGGTTTGATATTTATTCTTCTATATTTTGGTGATTAATTTTTATACCTGTTACACAAATTCTAGCATCCTAATAGTCTGCATAAGTTCCAGTGATAAAATATTTCCAATATCAATTATTTCGTGTTATTTGTGATTTTTTAAAAGTAACTGCAGTGTGCTAATAGTGTACGAAGAAATGGTGATAGTAAAATAAGGAAGGCAGAAAAAGATGGAGAAGGTGTAAGAAGAAATGCACTGCAAATAATATCCTGATAAAGGTAGATAAAACATGACATTGAGCTCGTATCATAAATCTTCTTTAATATCTGTCTGGATATCGTACATTTATCTACCAAATCACACCAGCTGTTTATGGCAAGTGGGAAGACCCCGTATGCCTGAACCTCTTTGATTTCGAAAGTGGGGGTAATCTCGACCTTTTCCATATTTCCTTTTAATCCTTTCTCGGATTTCGTACTAGCCAGACGTGTCATTAGTCAGCACCTTCCGGTTCGAAATCTAACGTCGCCTTAAATCCCGTCACGTTTCTACTAAGTGCAAAGTGTGTAACAGGCACTAGCAACGAAACACCAAGCACCAAAAAATAAGAATACAAAAGCAGAACACTTAGTTCAATTCTTGATCGATTTGTTTAATCCCCTTTACTTTACAACCTCTGAAAAATTATCACTTCATCTGCTCTTATCTTATTCTCCTTATGAAATAATGAGGCAAAGTGACATATTGTTTTGGGTAGATTTCACTTACCCCGCTACCGGTAAAGTGAAAAAATTGTAAAAGATTTTTCAACAATTATTTCATTAAATTCTAAAGTAACAGAGTTTTTGTGTTATGCGTTTAGAATTAGCTTCTGTTATTTTTGGTGTTTTTTGTGAGTTAGTAAACCTTAAATGTTTCACTTCTCGAAGTGACTACCCTCAGAGCGTTCTCCTCAAGCCTCCTCCTGTCTGATTTGAGTAGCGGCGACGTGAGCGTGTCGAACATGATCGAACACGCGGGCAATAATTGTAAATTGACAAATTGCGTGGGTAAAGGGGGCAGAAAGCGTGATCGTGTTGGGTCACGAAGCAGAGCGCGTCAACGGCAAACGGCGGGCGATTAATCAACCAGGCAATTCATCTTAATGACCGAGCTAAGGCAGCTTGCGCTTTCATGCTCGTAACGTAGGCGCAGCCAGACGTACGAACACGGCTATGTACAGTGGTGTTTATTACTGCTCTCGATGTACACGGCCGTGCAGTGTTGTTACATGGTACATGATCCTACAGTTTTCGCGGTGGTTGAGTAGGCTACTACGGCGAAATGGCTCCGAGGAGCACTTACTTTCATGTTCAATCGATTAAACGCAGCTTTACCTGTTGTCGGTTCTTCGAATTGGTTTATACATTCTGTGCACTTTCTAGGCTGTATATGGATATTCGCCCGTATCTGTAAGTGGTTCATCATATATATAGGGTGGGTGCGTAACAACTGAGATTATGGTAATTTCTTGCGCAAAAATAGATAAATAGAAATTGTGGAATATAATTTTCTTATATGGGCCTTCGTTTTCGAGGAAATCGATGTTGACATTTGTCTACAAATAGGGTAGATGTTTAAATTACTGCCAGTATCCCTATTACTGCCACTTTATATATTTTACTTAATAAAAACGTAACGTATAAAGAATAGTATACAATAATAATGATAATAATAATAAGAAGAAGAAGAAGAAGAAGAAGAAGAAGAAGGAGAAGAAGAAGAAGAAGAAGAAGAAGAAGAAGAAGAAGAAGAAGAAGAAGAAGAAGAAGAAGGAGAAGAAGAAGAAGAAGCAGAAGAACAATCCCAATTTAATAACAATTTTTTGTACACTATTCTTTCTACGTTACGTGTTTATTAAGTAAAATAAATAAAGTGGCAGATAATAGGGACACTGTCAATTGGGACATCTACGTTAAATTGAAATTGTGGAATAAATTTCGCTCGAAACAGGCTTTGTCTTTGAGAAAATCGAGTTTGAAAATCCACCCAGTACGCGTGCATTTGATTAAAACGTCAGTTCCACTTTCAAATCGATAATCTCGATAAAAAAGCCTCATTCGAACAGAGTTATTTTACAATTTCGTTATATTTATACACGAGGATTCATTTCACTTTGATCCATAATACAATTTCGCGCATACTCGTACATCTTGAATTCTTATTTCTATACAGAAGTAATACTAACCACTAATTGATCCTGTGCTTCCCACTTGAAGGTTAAACAGCTATAAGGGTGTGATTCTTCTTCCAAACTAAACCTTCCTTAAACATTTCCCAAACGTCTCTCGCGAATAAACCGCGGCCGTTGCGCGCAACGTTACGTCATTAAAAACGCCCCGCCACGGCGAAGATTCACCGCGGCGGGAGTCAAAGGATCGAGGACGGGCACACATGTATCGGAAATTGAAATCATTGAACAGTTCCAGGGAAATCCTTCGTACACAGCTACGACGACGCGGTGTAATAAAGCGGGAGATGAAGAGTCCTTATTTACGATCGTTTCCATGGCTTGAATAAATATTTCCATTGCATCAGCGTCCCGCCATTTCCCCTCACCCTGCCGCCAACCATCCCTGTTTTCGAATTGAATTTAGTAGCGTTTATATGCCCGTATAGTCGTCCCTCGTGCATGGAAAATGGAAAATCGCGAATCGATAAAAACCCTATCACATCTCCCCGGTGACAACAACTCGATCCCACGTAATATAACGACCTGCACGCACCGCCACCGCACTCTGCCCTCCCGCCCCTACAAACCACCGCCGGCACTCTAATAGCTGTACATGCGCGCCAGAGAAATTCTGTTAATTGCCCGATACCGGTCTAATGAGACGCAGTTATAACTGGGCTCCCCGCTGGGTGCAGTAGGTTACAACGATACCCGATGATTTCGATAGATATCGGAATTGGAGCCGAGGGTGGCATCGTACCCCGCGAGCTGGAAGAATTTCGACGAGGGTGTTGAAATAACTGACCCGCCTGCCTGCAGCCGCGAAGTTCAATTTGGCCCCTGCTCGAAATTAGGATAATTCTCCCTCGTTGCAATTTGGAAGAGTCGTACGGGGATCCGAGATATCGCGTTGGGAAAGGGTAGCACTTTGTGGAAGTTTCAGGGAAATGTGACTGCTGGCATTTTTGTTTCCGTGGATCTCCTCGGCTCCAGCTTTGGACTTGTGGTGTTAAATTAAATATTTAATTTGGAGGTACTTTGATTTAGGAATTAGTGGCAAGTTATTTAGAATTGAGATTGATGAAATTAATTTTTTTTTTGATGCAACATATTTTTTGAGATATTAGAAATATTTCTGTTGTATGCCAAATTTTTCACAGAAAAAAAAGAGTGATGCTTTTTTCTGGATTTAAAGAATTTTGTGTATTTGCTGGCAAATCATTTGTTTTGCGGAGTATGTGATAGGTTTACGCAAAATTTGAGTCATTGCATTCGTATTTTGCCTAAAACTCCAAAATAAACTTTCTCGTATGTGAAGTATTATCTAATTCCAGAAAACTCCACGTCTCGGAATTCCACAATAAAATTTCATTTAAAACCTTCTAATTCTATTTAAACAGAAACAGTTGAGCTCATCCCCTTAAAGTTTATACCTAAAAGAAAATCGTTTCGTACGTACAACGTTCTCTTCAAATTGGACAACTTTTGTTTAAACAATTCTCTCATATATCTACTCTACAATTTTGGAAGTGACCACTTCTGTACTGTGCAGGAATCACTTTCTATGGTAGCCATATTGTTTTCCCATAGAAATCGCCCACTGGATCTGTGCCTCAAAGATATATGAGAATTGTTATTAGAATTGTTATTAGAGTATTAGAATTTGCACAGGAAATCGCAAAATATTTTGTGATTCTATATAGAATATCCAATCATTGTACTCCACGCTGCTACATATATTACCCTCGCACACTGCCTCTTCTATTCCCAACCGTAACTCGGTGCGCAGTGAAGTAACGTTACACGTTTATAGTGCTGATTCAATTTTATGACGACGTTGTTAACGGGGTAATGAAAGAACGGTGTGGCGCATTGGCATTAATTCAACTGCATTTCGATACGCGGATAATATCGCTTGCCATCTTTTACTTGCTGTAATGTGAGCATAACTCACACTGCACCTTCATTGATTGTAACGACAGCAATTTTATTCTGTAGCTGTGATTAGAATTTCGAGTTTTATGAATTTAAAAAAGATATCAGCTTGATTAAATCTCCTTTTAAGAACTACATAGGCATTTCTTCACTTTCAATTTCTTTTGCGGTCGAATAAATAATATAATTATACCATCTTGTGTAATGTTAATTTTCTACATGAAATTGAAATTGTGTTGCCCTGATTATGAAACAACGTTATTTGTTGTGGTACGAAATTGAAGTAAAAATTTTTATATGTATTTTTTGTTAAAATGTTAGTTACACTCATATTATGACCCCGACTTGATGTATTTTAGATGGGTAATGGATTTTAAATTAAAGAGACCAAAAAGGGAGATTAAAAATAAAAATTCTGTTTTAATTTAATTTATTTGATTGGTTATTTAAATATTTTTTTTTATTTAATGCCCAAAACTCCAGCGCGAAGTGAGGCACCCAAAACTTTCCCAGCAGAAGCGACCGCTCCAAAAGGTTTGACTAACTTGATACAGTATTTTGTAAAACCTTACGCCACTCAAAGTGTTAATATCATTCAAAACTGTTAAAAGTGTAAAGTGTTAAACAGCGTATCGGCACTCAGAACGAATAAGTGAACCCGTCACAGTGTGTTACGCGCCATGTTGTAGAGTGTAGAGGAATAAAGTGGATTGTTAGTCGCCCGCCCGTGCGACGACGGCAATTAAGTGGCAATTGAACGCGCACGACGGGAATCAATGGCGCATAATCCTTCGCGTTAGTTGTCGATGTCCATGGACGGGCATTTACTTACCCTGCTCCTGCGCCCAATTGATAAGAGACGGTACACGGGCATCAAAACTGGAATAACAATTCTCGAAGCGTGCGGACGAGTCCAGGCCAACGGTCTCGTAATTGGCTTTAACTCCGCAGAGTAACGCCGTGGCACATGCCGAAGACTCTCCAACTTGGGCGTCCATGTTGTAAGTCTGGAAACGAACGGAAGAGAAAGAGGAACTTTAATTAGTTTGCGACATCGAGGTATGCCTGACAGTTGCAACAGAAAATAGCGTTGGGTTCAGGCCGATTTCTATTTTCAAGTCGACAATTTTTCGGCTGTATAACATTCGAGTTCTGGTTACCACGATTAACCTCAGTGGAATCGTTCGAACAATCGGACTTGCAAGTCACCTTTGAGAAACTACCCTGGTAGCATTTATTGTTGGCCTTTTGATCGCCAACTAATTCCCAACTTGGGGATATTGTGGGCCAACCAGAAATGCTACTAGGGTAGGGCCCTTTCTGACGAGACATTTCCGTGGCTCGCGTGACTTTTATTTCGACCATATTTACATCTCACAGATAGTGATAGTTTAAAAAGGATAGAAAATATGTGAGTATGATAGAAATGCTAGTCACAAGGCAGAAAATTGTAAATACATGCAGTTCAATTGTTTCAAATCTCTATTTTTCATCATTTACCTATATTTTTTAAAATTTGAGATGTTTCTGTTTGCCACGCGTTATTATTTTAGATGGTTGAAGTCACGTTTGACTCCTGATTCCAATTGGTAGAAGCCGGAAATTTATCGTACTCTATTGGAAGATCAGACCTTGATATAGTAATGCAGTGTGTCATACACCGATTATAGTACAATACACATTCCTCGCATTATATTTAATCATGCTGCTTATGCTCTGCCATTATACCTTCATTTTTAGCCTGTAGCAGATAAAATATTAATCATCCGTTAGTTACTATCTAGTGACTCATCTTTGCCCTACAAAATAGTTGACGTTTCTACGGCCGGTCTCTGTAAATATATTTGCTACATGTCTCTAATTGCAATGCTGGTCAAAAGAATATTTAAAATTCATACTTCTACGAGCGTCCATAAATATTCTCAATACTGGCTTGCCCTTATCGCGTTGATATCACTTTCGTGTATTACATGAAAATTACAGACTTCGCGACTTCCTCTTATCTACCACCGTGCATCCCGTGTGACCTTTCAGAAACGCAGTACACAAACCTAGAAATTAAATTGATGAGTTCTTGTAGAAAAGGATGCAAAAATTGTATCAGAAAATGTTGTACGTGTCAATGGTACCTACTATAGTATAGAATAATTTTAATGAAATGTCCCTTTGTGAATAAATTACCAATAGTGCCAAAAGATGGTATGTGCAACGCCACTTCTGTAGAAAAGACTGTAAAGGCTAAAGAAGCGATAGGGAAACAGGATTGGCACTTACAGTGTTCAAAGTTATTGTATACTCAAGAATATTTAGCACACAAAACAAATCAAATTTCTGAAGTAATTTAAAGTCAAGGAAGTATCTTCTCTCTCCTGAAAAATTGATTCGTGGCACTTATAGTGTTTTCTACAAGGACTCTTCAATTCTGTCTCTGCGATAAGCGATCCACCGATTCGCCTCAGAAACCGACACGAAACACTGCAACAGTTACCAACTCCCCATTCTGAAGCAACGTATCGTCGATCGTGTGTCACTAATCTACGATGAAGAAAACAAAAGCTATTTTTATCAGGATCGCGAAAATGTTCCGCAACCGACGCTACCGTTTCGCTTTTTGCGACTTTTCATAAATTATTTCCACCGTTGCAGCGGCTGCATTGTGTATTATGATAATCGGTCTTCCTTTGACCGCCGCACGGCAATTGGAGGAGCGGGAGTGGAGGGAGTTATGGAGGGACCGGAAGCTGTGTGTACATAAATCTTGCCGCCATTATTCGCAGGCGGGCTGGGCTGCGTAAAATACTGCTGACTTCCGGCGGTTTTCTTATTATTCGAAAACCGTGCGGACCACTCGAGCCGCCGAGTGATCCGAATAATAACGCGGCATCGTTTCGATCCAGCAGCTGGGGCGGTCGCGCATTTCCGTCGGCTGAAAATGCAGCAAGAAACCGCATAGCGACGGATTCGCACATATCAGTTCCGCGACGGTTCAGTGCTGTCAGTCTCACTGGTCCCCTTGTTTCAGTGGTAGTAACTGACGCGGATAGGAGTGAGTTGCTCCAAAACAGGGAAACGCTACGATAAGTGTGAATCCGCCTTAAAGCGCACCTGTTATTATCGCACAGTCACCGTAACATCCGCGTAACTCGCTCGATTAACACTTTTACTGCCACAAGATTTGGTGAAATGCTCCTTCAAGTGGATCACCTCTTTCCAGCCATCACTTCTGCTGGGAAATTTTTGTCCAGCTCGCCCAGTGCTTTGAGACTATGTCAACACTAATGAAAATTTAAACTTCTGTATTGTCTATTAAATCTTCACGAAGATACTACCAATGGACAGACAACGCAGAGTGGCGAAACTAATATCTTCAAATGTAAGTTAAATTGTTGAAATTTAACTTACAATGATACGACTCTATAAAGATAATAATGTACTTTTTTAATGAAAAATTGAGAGTGATAAAAGAGATTTGCAGAATCAGACTTTGATGCATGACTCAGATTCAATAACGAAAGGCTAGTTTGGTACATGGAAGTTTTCAAGCCAGAAGCAGAAAGCTTTAAAAAAGTATTTAACAAGACAGTAAAGTTTACTAAGTAGTTACCACATCACAGTCATTAACTTACGATTTTTTGGCTTCCTGGCTTACATACGTCATATCAGGAAGAAATCCAGACACTAATTGTCCTCGCATATCTCCTGTCCCAATAGTTACCTCGCTCACAGCAAACATCTTTCAATAATAAAAAGTCAGATATATCATCGATACGTAGTTCTTGCTGCTTATCGAGCCCTGATAAGATAATACTATATAAAGCCGTACGTTTCCCTGTTACGCAGACAGTCGCTTGTACTTGGCCAGCGGTCACAAAGGCACTCGGTGGCGAAATCACAGATCACAGACATAAAAGACAAACAGGAGCACGGGATGAATGACAATCGAGAGAAGAAGGCAGAGGAAGAATCGTTCAGGAAGAACCAGCGCCAACCGAAGCAAGAAAATAGACACTCCGGGTGGAATGGAAATCGAGGGAAACAGACGGAAACGCAGCTCAAGGTGGACGAAATACAGCGCGAAGTGAAAGACACGCTGCTGAGAATAGAGAAGAAGCAACACAAAATGGGCGAGAAGCAGCCTAAAATGGACGAAAAGCATATCGCAGATCCAATTGCATCCACGTCGAGTACGCTGGAGCCTACCAACGTAGACGGATGGCCGTTTCAGAAACCAAAGTGAGTGGCGTTTTATTATTTCGTAACAAGATCGATGGGCAGGTGAACGTTTTCCTGTGACGCGATAACGTTGGATCGACGCGAAACCGCGATTGCCGGTTTTCGATGGGAACGTTTCGTGTCGAGTAACAGCTTCTGGTCGACACGTGGCGTAGAAAAGCAGGAAAAACCGACCGTTTGACACGTCCGACACGCGAGTGAAAGCAGAGAGGCACGCATTTAGGTATCGGGTTTAGACGAACGTGACTTTGCCAGGAAATGTTGGCGACGCAATAACGGGCTAGCGTAAAATTCTTCGTGATCTAGGCTGCACTGCAAAGCACCTGGATTATGTACTTGGCAAGTATAGACGGTGTTCGCGAAGTCGCGCGATTTATCGCGCGCATGTAATACATATTAACATAAACAGATACGTGTTAGAGAATATTATAAAAGCAAGCGTTTCTGTGTTTAAAAATAAAAATGTTGTTTATCATAGAAGGTGGTTAATACGTGCATCGTTAATCTGAAAGTACAACTAACAAAGTAGATAAGCATGACTCACTATTTAGTACAGATTCAGAAGCGCAAGGTTTTTCTTTTATTTTTTGATAAGGGTCACGTATGCTTTCACAGGTTTAGTAAGTTGACAGAATCAAGAGGCGAGATTAACTGATAAGGAAAAAAACTGTATCTATTCATTAGTAATAGAGAAGCAATAACAGAAATGATTCAGAGTCACCCCACACAAAATCGATGAATTTTTACAATTGAGGGCAAAAATTTGGATGAAATTGATATATTATGTAATCTACGCAAAAATAGGGGGGGGGGTTAAGTCATCATTTTGCTGATTTCGAATTTGTTTATACAACGCAGAGTGTCGAATTTTGCAATATTTTATTATTTTGGTGAAAACAGGAGTTATTATTGAATTTTAATCTCTGAAAGTATGAATTCGTTCTTTTATTATTTTAATCGAAAAGTATTGCCCTTTCTGAATTATTAGGTGTAATTAACAATAAGATATGTACGTTTTTCTGAACTGCATTTGTCATTACCTTCTGGTATATTATCAAACGTTTGGACCACGAACTTTTGAACACCCTGTGTATGGAGTACTGCATCGCGAAGACATGAAATATGCATATTTACCTGCGGAGAATTAACATTTCTACGGGCGGAATTAATTTCACGCGCGAGCACGCGGGTGTGTATTGGGTGGGAACTTCGGTATTACAGTCGAAAATGTTGAGACGGACTGTTTTATGCGCGACGAGATAGTTTCGAGAGGTTTGCAAAGGTGCGCGTAGCAAATTTTCGTTCCCTTCTGTTTCCTTTGGAATGCTCAGAGTACTTTCAACGCCAGCTGGAGTGTTTTAAGTGACCCTTTAGTTTGGTTAGACTAACAATTAGTAAACTGCAATCAACGAGGCGGCGAGGCACGATCTTTTTATTTAGTAAAGCAGTCTTTTTGCGAGACCTGCTGGGAAATCATGAAGCTTTTACTACTTTGTAATTCATTCAACACGAATTCAAACATATGTAGTAATGCTAGATTAAGTTTCTGAATGTTTAAATAACTTCTCAACATCCCAACAGTAACCATGAATTTTGTTGTCCCTATTCAATTAATAAGTGTTTGAATATTCCTTAAACTTTCTGAAAATTAAAACACTTGCTAATTCTTCATTAACTGGATATTTACCACAAAATTGTTCCTGGAATTTGGATTCTGGATTTGACGAGATTTTCCACATTTTTATATATAACGTAATTTTCGTCTTAGAAATAGATAAAACAGTCTTGCACAAGTTTCCATATAACAAGAACAATGAACTCACCTCCAAAATGAGTGACAGAACTGCGAAATGCAACCACTATTGTCTAACATTTCCCGCGATTAATTTTGCCACGGAAACACGAATATAATTTCGTTTTAATCTGCCCTCGCGTTTAACAACAATAAAAAAGATTCAAAAGTTAAATAGAGATCCATGGTGGTTATTCGAACAGAAAATACGCGTTCAAGAACTGAAGGGTGAGGGGAAAAAGCAGGGAATATCACAAAACAGCTTTATCGTGAAAATGAAGTTTTAACACTTCAATCCATCTGTACTGAAACAAGGTTTAATACATTTAATTTTCTCATATAACTTTCTTCTTAAATAATTCCTTGTTTCACCTTGACGACAGAAGCCTATGCTTAGGCAAAGAGTGTGGACATTCCGTATTTCGTTCCAGTGGAGAGTGGACATTTCCTTTTTTTGACCAGTACCTACCTATACCAAATCTTTAACGTTATCTTACGGTGGTATCTGAATTTTATAACCCATCGTGACGCGACAGTTTTGTAGTCTCAGGTACCACCAAAAAAAATATGCTATAACTCGCAAAATCACGAAAAATTGACATTTCCTGTTTCTCCTATTAACCTTAAATTCATCCTAACCTTCACCAACTTGTATAAAAAAAAGTCACTATGTAATCGCCATATCAACACGTCCACTCGACGATTATTAAATCCTTCTATTCGATCGGGTTTTAACGCAGCCCTATCCGCCGCTGGGGCCTCAATTTCTACCGGAGACATTGAAGCTTGCTCTTGATTCTCGCTTCTTCTTTTTAAAACACCGCTTGCATCCGCGCCGCTGCAATATCGCGAGTGGCACCTTTTCTCTTCCCTCGTCGCCAGCAAATAACATTATGCGGAAGCGTAAAAGCGTCGTCCGCTGTCACGGTTACTCATCTGGACGGTGGCGCGATTCGCGCGGTGTGTAATCATCAGAAGGGAAAAATACGAAGCTGCTAGTATTTATAACGCCATCCCGGCGTACCGGCCGCGGGAAAGCCGTTGCAACGGAAATATTTCTCTACAAGCTCTGGTGGAGGGGTGTGGTGGTGGGAAAAAAATGCGATAGCGTTGTAACGTTGCATACAGCGGGGGCGAGTTTGGAATTCGTTGCGTGCACCGTGCGGCATCGCAATTCTGATACATCATTTTCGCGGTGACAACGTCGTTACAGAGGGAGGAGCAGAGAAATTTTCAATGCATACGAGGAAGCAGACATTTGTCCCGTGGTTCGATCTTTGTTTCGAAGCACGTACATGCGAATTATAATATATTGCGGTGGCGTTAAGATTTTAACCATATTTTAGAGTGTGCTTTGGTAAACAAGTAAGGAACTTATTTGTGTATCATAAGTGGTTGGATTTAGGTTTCTTTCTGAAATTATAACATTTTGTATTCGAAATTATAACAGGAATGTTCGTGAGATGAAAAAATTTAAATCATCGTGTTCCCTGTTTCCAAACAGATAACTTATTTTTTATGCACTTTGTATGCGGAAAGGCAACAGGGGTATCGAGATAGCCAAGGTGAAAGAACCACTCTTTATACATATGTATACATAAAATGTGAATTTGAGCGAAATATATTTAATTTGACGACTATAACTTTCTGTGAACCTAACTGGTAGCAATTTACAAATTAGTGTTCCGTTTTACCCCACCACTTAAGGGAGAGACCACTGTAATGGTTTGAAAAGTAAGGGTGATTTCGGGATTTTTTTCATCCAAACAACGCAAGTAAATCAATGTATTATTTAGTATAGTTAATATGTACATGTTGAAGGGTGAAAAGAAAAATTTTCCCATGAAATTCATAAATCCGTTTCCGGTAGGTATACTCTTCGTCAAAATGTGCGCCGCGGCAAAATCGTTCCTGTAGCGTTGACAGTGCCTTAGGCATATGGTTAATCCGAATTCAAAAAGACAAAATATTTAGAAACTAGAAACCTACGTTTATTACGTGACGATCAAAAAAAGTCAATATCGCAATAGATATCTCTTCATGGAAAATGCTATATCTCTGTAAATTTGATGAATTTCTTCGTAAAATTTGGAGAGAGCATTCTTGAAACGTATGTCTTTCAGAAAATGGAAAAATGAAAATTTTTTACAGTGGTCTTCCCCTCCTTAAGCTAGGCAAATATTTCAATACCTCCGGAAAATCTGCTCTTTCTTCGTTGCCAAATATCTTTCTGAACAAAGTCTTTGATTTTCTTATAGTCTAACGTCTACTTAAGACTCCTAGTGAAGCCCCATGTCCTTTTTCCTTCGAATTTTTTGTTATCACACTCCAAAGTTAGGCATTCCATTTTTCCCCACTCTCCCCTATAATCTAACCTGCGTATAAACGAATTAGCAATCTCATTAAAATGGATTTTATTTTGGAAAGCTTCACAGATTCTATCACTTCCAAATCGGCGTAATCCATCTAATTATTGTCCGAAGATTTACATAAAATTATAAACCGACGGTTACAAAATGTTTTCGAATTTGGAGGAAAACTCGCCCACAATTCCTTGTGACTCGTTATTCGCCCAATAAATATTTGCTCGATATAATAGGCGCCAGATCCGCCCCATTATGACTAGGTTGCAAGCACACTGCGGTGGCCTTTGTCAGCCGAGTTCCGTCATTCGTGTCTGTGCGCATAGAATCTGCTGGTATAAGTTCGTAAACGTGCCTGTATTCACTGGGGAAGTCTTTGAATCGGGGAACTCAGTGTCTCGAGCTGTTTAAAAGGTTGATTCACCTGGCCTGGTAGCGTTTTGTCCTTCCTTTTTGTTCGCCGCTTGTTTTCGTCCCTTTTATTTAGTTTCCTTTATCGCTGAGCGGTTCAGCTGATATATACGCGCGTATGTTTCCACGTGCAATGCAAACAGTGTGTTTTTTTGAAATTATTCAAAGCTGCCTCGCTTTGAAACCGTTTAACGCGACTCGTTAATTTTTCAGGCTCTCGCCTTTAATAGACGCTAACGCAGACGGTAAGTTTGTGAAATATGGTAATTGAATATCCCCGAGTTTTCCATGGCCGAGGAGCCAGCTTCACTGAACTTTATTCACGTTCGCCGTTGGAACCGCGATTACAATTCCCCTGGGGAAACGACGAGGTATAACGAGATACGTTTACTATCTGCGAGGCTAACACCGAGGAATCGAGTGACACCGGTCCGCATTCGGCTTTGCTGCGATTCGACGCGGAGAGCGGTATCGATAATAATCAATGTCATTTGTAGATATCGTTCTATGAAATGTCTTGTGAAACCCTGCCGATTAGCAGCAATTACAGCTAGGTCGCGATTAATCCGAGTTCAAATAGTGCGATTCAAATAGTTAGAGTTAATGCGAGTTGTACAATGATACTAGGTCGCGCTTAATGCTAACTAAAATTCAGTTAATGCAGGGCTAGCTCCAAACTCCAGAGCCAGGGGTCCTATTAAACTGTTAAAATTTTCAATTAGTTAGGAAATAACTGCAATTTTATGACTATTACTTTTTCTGTTCTAAGGAAACTTTTATAAAATGCAGTAAATTAGCTGCAACTTTTATTCCATGCATATCTGGGTAAATAAGAAACTTGTATTTTCTTGAAAGTAGAAAAATGTTATAGTTAAGCAGGAACATTTATTCTGCCTTGAAAAAGTTAATGTTGCGACAAACAGATTTCCTGAAAATGTTGTGGGGTGGGTAGATAGAGCTGAAGTTGTAGCCTCAAACCATTCGGTGATAATATTTATATAAAAATCACAACGTGCTTTCTCATTTATATTTATCCTGCTTCCAGTTCTTTCAATAATAAGAATTAAAAAAATATTCCTAACTTTTAGATTTTATCCTTAAAGATCTGTTGAAAAGTATATGATCCTCCAGAACTTGTATTAATCGAACATAAAATAAGTGTTAAAACTGTACAAAGTTAACTTAAACCAGAACAGACATGACTTAAAACTTAAAAGTTCGATAAATAACTTTTATTTATAAACGTTAACAGTTTCATTCGACCCCTGTCAGGAGCTTTATGATTAAAATCACTCCAACCCCGCCTTCGTTACCATTGTAAAGATTTGAAAGAAAAGAAAACAGTTTATTTCACACTGCTCAAATATTTTCGAAATATAATAAAAATGTTTTCGTCACTGTGAAGGTGTGAATCCACTATGAGACAAAAATATCGTATCTCGCATGTGACGTTAAACTCACGAGGCAATTATTCCATTTTTATTATTTTTTAATTATTTTGTTACTAATTTCACGAAACTAACCTCTCATGAGACAAGTTTCGTGATATATTTTCAAAAATCTCATCTCTCGCGACTGTTTCCATTATTTACATTTAATTGTTGCTGAAATTACTTTTCAAATCATATTTATAAAGGAAACTAGAATTTGTGTTTTAATAAGAACCATCAGGGGCATCGTACAATATAAGAGTATGAAAAATAAATACTGAATTTTACTTACGCGTAGTAATTCGAAAATAATTAGCTTGAATTGTTTTAAACGAAAGAAGGTGCAGTTAAAATTGTCGATATTTTGACGAAAATTATCGATACCTGCAATTATATTATTAGTGTTTGAAATATGGATACAAAATATTGATATGTACAGTTATCGATAAATATCACGCATCACTACCTCCGTCTTCCATTTTCATAGCTCCGAAACACTGCAGAAAAGGATACATAAACTGTACACCCTGAAAAGTGCTCAATTATTCGTCAATTGCGCATCCCATAGCTGTCTTATCCCTTTACACGAATATCAAATCGCGGAACTGCAGAAGCCTGCCTCCTCCTTAATTAATGAATAAGCGGAGAATGTTCTCTTCTACTCGAGCTCGCTTCTCCCCAGAACCCAGTATCAGAATCACTATCCATGTTCGCGCTCGAAGTATCAGGGCCGTTTCACTTCCTTCCCGGCCCGAAAGTAGGGGTAATCGTGCTCAGCCCCGATTTCTTGGGGAACGGGTGTTCGATCGGCGCACGTGCGTGGTTACAGGACTTACAGGGAGGCTGCGATAGCAACATGGCTCCGCGATAAAACGGCCACGACCGTTACGGGAAGTTCTTTAGCCGGGGATTGCGATCTAACTTAAAATTAAATTGACCGTCGGATGATTCGATGGACGGTGGTGCTCACGCCCGCCCTGGGAACCAGCCGATTCTCTGCCCTAAGCAAGATTCCCCCGTCCGTGGCGAAGACCTACGTGAGTGGAAAGTACGAAACAGCCTAATGCACTTCCCTGCAAGGGCTCTCCTTTACACGGCTTTATAAATGCTGTCGCCCCATTTCAAGGGGAAAACGCGCAGACACGCGAGCGACGAATCTGCCATAAAAGTACTGAGCGATGGAACGGGACTTACACGACGAACAAGTCTCTAACATGTAAAAAAGTAATTTTACAGAACGAAAACAGCTAAACTTTTAGGGAAAAATCGGACATTTTTTGCAAAATGCTTTCATTCTGCCAATTTTTATTGTTACGGGGTCTCTGTGGTTTCAGCTATAGCGACAACTGTAATAAAGAAAATAAATCTCAGTTTTTCCAGTTTGGATGACTATAACAGTCTTCACATCATCGCCCCTCGGGAAAGAATGTTTATGAAGAAGCTTACGCCACCGATTATATCTATGTATATATGCGATAAAAAAGCTGAAAAATTTTTAAGTATTACTTCAAGCATACCTTAATATGCAGGCAAAACGCCAAACAGTATAAACTTATAGTTTTTGTTAAATAAATTCCCGAAGATGGTGTCGAAAAACGGGCAGTTACACTGGAGTGCCCCCTTAACATTTCTATCCGAGTGGTGGCCCATTATCATAGTATAAACATTTTAACCACTTCAATAAAATTCAAAGCTGCAGCACCTTTATCCAAAAATTTTCTTCAGTACACACACCACAGAATTGCGGACCATAAACTATACGGGGTGTTCCTCTACCTATGGTCAATACTTTGCTTGGTGATTATACAGGCAAAAATAAGACGAAAATCAAGAGTGATGAAATTGCGGTAAAGGCTTCGTTTTCGAGAAAATTGACTTTGAATTTCGACGCGTCAGCTGCCCGTAGAACGTTCCGCTCGCCTCCGCATGTCCCTCAAGTGCCTATGGTACAAGCGTACTATTTAGGTGAAATTCAAAGTCAATTTTCCCGAAAACGAAGCCTTTACCGCAATTTCGTCACTCTTGATTTTCGTCTTATTTTTGCCTGTATAATCACCCCCTAGAGTATTGGCCATAAGTAGAGGAACACCCTGTACAGTATTAAAGTCTGACTCATTCTAAAATCGTCCAAGCGGCCATATTTCTTCTAAATAATTACAACGCGTGCAGCACACGCGGTACGACGTTCATCCTTTAGACCCGCGGTCGCGTAAACGTCTAAAAGTTTCTCAGCTGGAGTCTCCACCGCCGTGTATCTGACCATTGTCGTAGCTATTATTTGTTGTACTCGAAGAGCGTGGCCGTGTTCCAACCGCGCCGTGCCCTTTCGAGGTTCAAAATTTTACGAGGCGCATAAAAATCGCCGGCTCACGAATCTCGGGGGCGACCCCACCCTCGTTTTCTTTCCGTTATTTTTTGGCTACCGTTTTTCCCAACCGCGTATCGATCGACGACGTTCGGCCACAATTTTTCATAATTAATTATGTTGCTGGTAGTTATAATTATTTCTTTTATGAATAAATGGAAATTCAGTCGTTTCTTCGCTGGAATAAATAAAATAAATCAGTAATAAGTACTACTTAGTGTTGTTAGTAATCGGAAGTTTGTAGGTCGAAAATGATTCATGCGAAGCTAACTCTGCGTTTCTGCCAGGTACGACAACTTCGTGTCTGAAAAACCCGCCCGAGTCGAAGTCCATGTGGATTCTGAAGTGTACAAGATGAACCACAAGCGACGGGGTGTCGCTCTGATCTTCAACCACGTTTATTTCAAAAAGATGCCAGCGAGGACGGGCTCTATAAAGGACTGCAGTGACCTTGAGAATGTATTGCGAGACCTTGATTTCGAAGTTAAGGTGTACCCGGATCCAACCACTCGGACTATTGGAACAATTTTGAAATCGAGTAAGTGAACTTCTCTGACATTTATTATTTATTAAACTGAGCGAGTAGAAATGAAAAACTGAAATGAAAACTGATATGCATTTTATTAGAATACATGTCTTAAACGCTTAAGATCAAGGTTCTTTGAAGGTGGTATTATTACACACGGCTGACCTCTGGATATCACTTAGAATACTTTGATAAAAATTAGCAGGCCCATTGAAAGAAAATATACATTAATAACATTGATAATTTCGAAAGAACTAATTTTGTAGAAACAGAAATTATGTTCACCGTATCCGTATTTTAGAACCACCACCGTATTTTAAACTGTCTCCAAAACATTTCTTTGCACGTTCAAATCCAAACGAGATGTTCAGACACCCTCTTCTTTGCGAATCGTTCCACGAACCTATTCAAGCAAAACTTTCCTGTGTATAAATCTGCACATTTCCCTTAATATTCTCTCTTCGACGATCTTTTATACTTGTATTTCTACCTTCGAACAACGATACCCTTCCATTCGCCAAGCGTATTCGTAGATAAAATATCGAACTGCTAAAACGTGGATTACCAAATCTATTTTGTGCCCGGCGGATTCCTCCTGCTCATCTGTGCTGTAGACGTGACTTAGTAAACGAAACGAAAGCAGTCAGTTTGCAGCTGACACGGACCAGGTATCCCCGTACAATCGCGCGAAAATCGTTCGATGAAATTACAAAAGGGTATCTGCTGAACCATTTCCGCCTCGAAATTTTCATTCGAAGCACCTGGCGTTCAACGGAATTTCGGACGCCGGACACGTTTCGTGCGTACGCGTGGATAGCTTTTAATCATTTTTCTGGGCCCCGCTCGTTAAACAACCGAGAGAGAGAGAGAGAGAGAGAGACAAATAATACGCACGATAATTCATTTCGTCCGTCTACGCGTAACGAGTCGCGTTTCCGTTATTTGAGTAACGTCGTCGCTTTGATAGAGCTCTCATGTCCTGTTTCGGGCGAAAACGCGATTTTCCGTGCACCTGCTAACGAACGAAAGTTATTATTAAACCCGCGATACAGTTCGAAAGCCGAAATAATTATCAGCTGGAATCATCTAATGGAAGGTTTCGCGCGCAATTAAACGCGGGACAGCTATTTCAGCGATTTGCTCAACAGAATTATTTATACCCGAAGATGGCACACCGTGCAACGTAGTGAAAATTAGTCAATAGACACGTACACTAAAATTTATATATAATTCTAACTCTATTTATCCACACGAAACATTTGTTTTAACGCTCCGTGACGCAAGGTGTTAAAAAACAAACTTCCAACTTCGTGTGTGCTCAAAGTAAACATTCGGGAACTCTCCCACAATACCATCGGTGCTTTTTAGAAAATATCGACATGAAAATATACCGGGAATGATGTACGGGGCGTCTTTAGGCGTGGAAACACGTCTGCGCCACTCGGAGCGATAACCTACTTGTTCAAGTATTATATTAGGTGGGTGTAACAGTTCGTTCGCTCAATGTTAGCTAGTGTTAAGTGCTAAGTGTGTGGACATGTTTTGTGTCACTACACCTACTTGTACTTTTATCAGAAAAGTGGCAAAGGTCTAGGACGCTCAAGGATACCCAAGGAAAATACTTTGAATGAAAAACTTGTAATATATTTTTATACCGATTTAATATTTTTCTCACAGTCAGATTTTCCAAAGAAGTGACGGCACAATTAGGTAAAAAAATGGCCCAAGGTCTCAGTAGGGTTAAAAAAATAAGGACTCAATTCAGTCGAAAAAGACTCGACTGACATAGTAGGGTAAGATACAGCATCTGCTTTTATACGTAAAACGACGTAACGCTGACAGTTTTAAACAGTGATAATTTGAAGAGTGGGCTGAAGGGAGAAATGATAAAGGTTTCAATTGATTAGAATGTGGGACTCGATGAGATTTGAAAGATATTGCTTGTCAATAGTATAGAATTTTGACAATTTCCTTTATTTCATTGACTTTCTTTTTTAATACATTATGAACAGTAATTTTTAGTCGACGGAGTTAATTCTTAACGCAACTCTTCATGTTAGAAAAAAGCGGAGAGAAAATAATAAACAGTGTCGTCAGAGCATCTCGAAGAAAGAGGCAGTTTCTTTCTGGTGAAAAATGCTATCTTTAAACTGTCCAACTTTAAGTGTTCCTTCCAATTACAATTTTTATTAATATTTTCTGAAATTTGATTTTTTTACTAAATTTTGCTAATTGCTCCAATCCGGACCACTGTGCGTCACCTTTTATCGAAGTATAAACAGAAATTATTCGAGAAACAGAAAACTGTATTTCATCCACCACACTCGAAACGTATTCCTAAATTCCCGTTCTATGTAAAGGAACTATAAAATTCGCACGTCAGAGAGATCCAGACGTTTTGCCCGGGCAAATCGTCGGTAAACCGTCTCGCAAAGGGCGGAGACACGAAACCATCGTGGCATCGTCCGCGAAAAGTCGCGGCGCCCAGCACTTTGTTTGACTACTCCTCTTTAATATTCATCCATTGAAATGTTGACACAATAGCCGTCGTTGCGACGCTGTCCGACATACATTTATCAAACGCCTTTGTCGTCGTTGGACAAAGATGTTCTTACGTTGCCGGGGAAGCGTGAAGCTCGTAAATCGTGCGCCCTTAAACCACCCGCCACCCGTAACAATCGCGCCTCCCAGGTTTTATTTAAAAAGCCCTTGGAAAGTATTATCGGAATGGCGGATTTCAATGAACGTGCTCGCCTTAACTCCCGCCCGCAACTCGCGGTACTTGGTCCTTTTCGTTTACTGTCGCGGGTCAATGGGACGGTGTTAAAGGGTTGGACGCGGTGACTTTGTTAGCTTGAGATATTTTTGTCGCCTCGTGCGGAAAATGTGAGTTTCGCGAGGTAGTGTCTCTTGTGGGCCGTAATTAAAGGTTAGTGACTTTGTAGGTTTGATTGCATTAGGGTGAATAATTTAAAAATCGTAATTACGAAATTAGTGTACCATCGACAGTACTTGATAAAGCTTGAAGATAATTGGTCAATGAATGGAACAATATTACCGATAATACAGACGATTAGAGAAAAGCTGTTACCAACCAAGTAGAAGAAACTATACAACACAGTTAGAAAATTAGAAATAAGTAACATGGTCAAGCCAGTAGTGTAAACCAGTGTAGAGTCAAACAACTGTGTTTTATTGAGCACGTGTGCGCAAAGTACATGAAAACAACACTAATTGTACTTTTGATACCTAAACCGTTACAAAACTATTGGTGAGCTTTTCGATGAATATATTTTACCAAGTACCTAGGTAATGTTTAAACTTTTCCATTCAAGTAATTGTGTAGTTTCGAAACATCTCTCGCATTTACTACCAACGCTGACGACGCGATAATTATATTGAAACCTCAACATACCTACGAGGCAACCAGAAATAGATAGAACTTCGCGATTTTAACGGAAATATCGTTTAGATTATAATGGAAACGCAGTACCGTTAATAATACAGATAACAAAACGAATTTAATATTTGACATTCAAAGTGGGACTTTTCCACTAGCTTCCGTTTACACAGAGGATATCATCATGCGCCAGGGTACGCGCCACTGGTAAGTCATTAGCAGAAATTGATATCTATGACAGAACATAATCATTGAGGCAAACAAATATTCTCCACATTTTGCATGAGTACATTTCAATATAATTAAAATCGTTGTTGTAGACGAGCAAATTATTTGATTGGAAAATGCAGAAAAAAATTAATTAAATTAAATCTGAAATTCCAGAATGTAGTAGAAAATTACGGGAAGCAGTGGAAACACGAGACATATTTGGGACTTTAATTTCATGGTAAAAACAGCAAAGGGCTTCCTGCCCAGGATGTTGTCTGGGTTCAATCATCCCAGGATCACTTGGGATGGTAGTTCCATTCCTTAAACTTGGTTCTTCCTCTACAAAAAGTCTACCTCTACTGGCTACCTATGAAGTTCGAATAAAATTCATGTCAGACAATATTGTTAAATGGTTCTTCTTTGAACACGTCGACCTGTACTTCTTAGTACCGAATTTTATACTTAGGTTTCGCCACATTTCTCATTCTGTTTGTCGATATATTTGTTTCATATTCAATATATGTATTATAAAAGTATTAATTAATTTTTCTATTGCATTTTTCTAATGAATCCTAATGATGTCCTGCATAGGTAGCCTAATGGGTGATGTCAATGTAAGAACTCAAACGGTATATAAGATTCTATTTTCGTTCAAATAAAAGCTACCTATCTTGAGCCAACGATAACCTTAAAAGCTTATACCTACGTTAACAATTAATGATATTCAAACAAAGTCGTAAATGCATTATCAGATAGAATATCTTGAACTCATCATTCAACCGATTCCCTCGATACCTTCATTTATTTTTCACTTTCAATGGGAAGGAAAGAATAACTGACCCATAAAGGCGGCACTTTACAACACTTGGGAGGGAAAACTAGGTCTTATAATACGCGAAGTCGTTCGAACTTGGAACTTAAACTCGTTGAACTCTCCAACCTGAGCTTCTGCGATCTATATCTTGTTCCTTCAACTTTTATTCTAAAAAACTCTTCCGTGGGACTGAAACAATTACCTGAAACATACCGTAACGACAAATCTACCAAAATTGTCGTCTTTCCCTCACACTGTCCTCTCGAAATGATCGGTTCAAACGCTCTGAAACTGTCCCCCCAAAGAGTTTCACGGCCCCTCATTTAGCAAATTTTTCTATGAAGCCTGAATGCCATCCACGGCGTACCAATAATCTTCGGAGAAATCTTTATGAGAAATTCCGCGGGCTGGGGTGAAGAGGGAGGTGCAGAAGAGGGTGTCGAATATTGGTGCCCCTTCAGCATGGTTGACCCGAAGCGGATAATGATGTTGCCGATGAATAAGACTACGGAGAAGTTGCATAAACATTTTACAATGAAACGAGCTCATTAAACGTCTCCTTGCTCGGGCGGCAACCGTTTCCCTCAGAGATATAACTAGCGCGGACAATCGCGCAAAATACAGACAGTGCCGCGTAGCTGAGCGGAAAGTAGGATGATCACGAAACTTTATAATAAGCAAGGAAACTTTTCATATTCCCACCTCGCCCCTGGCTGCTTGGAATGCGTCAAGACACATCACGTCCAGTTTATAACTGTATCTTCCTTTCCGTCTTTATCCCGTTCTTTTATGAACCTCTATTCTTGCCCCGCAGCTTGAGCTGCAGCTGAACGCGATCCGTTCAATTTCCCTCGCTCTGGGACGAGAAGGGACAATTCAATTCCATCGGCACTTTGCGATTACTTAAATCGAAATGTTATGCAGCGAGGCCCTTACAATCCGTGGTGATTAAGACGAAGATTTCATGTTTGAAGCGATGGGTTCGCAGACACGTTTGGTGGTGGGAGGGACGGGGTTTGACAGACTTTAATTTCCCTGCCCCTTGAGTTGTCCTTAATATCCTCCGCGTTGCGGATTCTCCATTATCGATCTGATACGTACATCCATTTATCTTGTAACGATGCCCTTCAATGTCGTCCTGTTTTTCCACCGCTTTAGATGTAACGCTTCTGCACATCTTTCCGGCGTGTATACAGGGTGTGCCGTAGTATGTGGGAGATATTTCAAGAATGGACACAGTACTAAGAAACGATAAACTAAATAACTATTAGGACATGTAATTGTGAAAGATGTTGCAAATTTATCGAAGAACTCTAATAAATTCTACTTTATTTGATATTTTAAATTAAAACCAGCCATTTATAGCATCGCTTGCGAAGGTAAACAGAAAATTACAAAATTAACAAGTACAGAATTTTAAAAATATGTTTAAAGACACAAAAATTAATACTTCAAAGCCCTTGCAGCATCTCAAATTGTTTCACAGAAACTAGCTTTTGTAGGCTTAAGCTGGAAGACTAAAGGCATGTTTTTTGCAATATTAGAATATTTAGAAACAAAGAAAAACTACTTAGTCGTATGTTTCTACGAACTCAATTTATTTTCTTTATTAATCCTGAATCTATTCCTGAACAATTTCTCAAGTATTATATTATACCCCGTGTATAATAAAATAAAACAAACACCGAAGGGGCTCTTTTTGTCGCAAGTCATAGCACGACATCCCCAGACAAAGCAATGCACCAGTTCGCACAATGATCCACAAAAGAGTGTAGTTCCTACATGTTCCTCCTTTTACCTGTCAATCGCATAAATCATTCATTGGACCGGGACGGCCACGAATTCATTATTTCATCAATATTTTTACTCGGTGCTCCGTGAAATCGATAATTCTCATTTCTCCCCCATCGGGGCGACAAGCACGATACCTGTCATTTTTTAATCTGCTCTCCCCGCACCCCTTCGCCTTCGCTCCAGCCTGGCGTAAACTCGACCGGATAAACACTATTATTTTTTTTACCTCCCTGGTGGACGCGGCGGCGACAGCGTGCGTATCGTCGTTCCCCCTATTCGATATCGGAAGCAAAAAACAGGCGCTCGCGACTTTTATTTGCACAACAAACAGCGTGCCGCCCGTTTTCCTAGACGAGCTATGGGAACGGGACACGGCTGGCATGGTAAACAGTTAAATATTCCGAGAGAAAACGGCGCGATGTGTCCGTCGCGTCTTTAATTTAGCCAGAAAAATAGAGCCAGTGGTTGACTAACGCTGCCAGTCGATCGCCGCGGTGTAGGACGATACGGGTATCGTTTAGACTCGGCGATCGACGCGTCCTGGTACGGGGGGTTGGGGAAGGTGGAGGGCGGACGAGGTGAAAACGTTCTGAACGATTACTCGCGGCTAGCGTAACGATACATGACGCGATTTAATAATTCTGTTCACAGCCTGCTGCTCGTATCGCGGTTCGTAGCGCGTTAAGGGTTGTTCACACTGGCCCTGTGCCAAGAACAGCGTAACGGGGTGTTTACTAATGATTGGGTACGACAGTTTTTGGTTACAGTCAATATAGTGGGAACGTGGTACCTTTTAACATTGGTTTTTGTGACTTTAAATGTGACTTTTTTATAATTGTTTGGGGTCACTGCGAAGGGGGTGATTTCGTAATTGAAGTGTCAGTTTTCTGAGAATGGATCATTTGGATAATCCATGAGAGTTTTTGGAACCTGCTTTGAGTTGTTATTCAGTGTATGAAAACACTGTTTTGTTTTTTATTTATTTATCTTATATTTGTTCAATCGTGTCATTGTTCGATACTCTGGTTTTTGAGATACTGAGTGATATGGAATTACGAATGCTGTATGGAATAAAAGTATATATCACTCATATCGATTGTCGATATTGGATGTAATGGAGGAATAGTATAATCAAAGAATATGACTGAAAAGTATAATATTGGAATGTAAAAACTGTAAAAAGAATTTTTATGTAATTGAGGACGTTGCAGCAAGAGGGGACTGCTCCATTTTTTGACAGTTTTTGAGTTACGATGTGTAATGAACGTAAAAAAAAATCCATATCGTTTGGTACACGTTTGATGGAAATCCAATAACAAATGAGCGATTTATTGCCAATTTTGAATCTGCACCCATTACTGTTTTGCACAATACGAACGTTCCAGATTTGAAAAATTCGCCAAAAATAGAAACAAAAACTTATCAAAACTCTTTCGTCTAAATAATAATTTCATAAACAGCAAAACGCATAGCAAAATTAACAAGCGAAGAAGAATTGAAACAATGGTGCAGTCCATGTCAATTTTCAATAAAATTAAAAAATCTCAAGTTCTAACATTTCTACCAATATGCAATATATTTAAACATATTTCATCTTATAAATTAGTATTCAAAAGTGTGTTTCGATTACGCTAAGCAACAAATAATGACGTACGCATATAATTATTGAAACGTGCTCTTCTGTGGGAGGCATATTTACATATGTCACAAATTTTCTCAACATTAAACATCGTTTTTTAAAAGACGCAAACCTACGGCAAAGGTCCTACGAAAAATCTACGGCACGCCCTCTTTTTTTTAAGTATCTTCACACATTAAAGGGATGTATTAATACCAAGTGTACCCTTTAGTATCTTTTACTGTACGGACGTAACGTATTCTTTCAGAACTCTCAATAATGTAGTTTAAGGAAGTTATAAAAGAAAAGAATGAAATTTTGATACACAAAGAACTATTGACAGATTCGATTAAGTTTCACAACTTGGTTTCACGACTTATTTCGATTAAGTTTCACTAGGTACGAGCATTCATGTGTTTAAACGTTAAGAGTTCGTTTCCCTATTCACGTATTCGAAACAGAATGCGCCTGCACACGCCACAAACAGATTGCAGCCTATAGCAGTTTGTTTGACCAGCTAGCCCCTGAAAGACATTCAAAATTTTAATCGTAGTCACGTGCAAACGGGCCTGGAGCCGATGCGTCATTTTATCCTCCGTTTTCGACGAATTTCGTACGCGGCCGCGTTCTGTTTTTCGCGGATCAATCGGAACGTTTGCCATCCGTCGACCCGACTTCCAAAAGAGAATGAAAGCGACGCATCGAGTACATCCAGCTGCTCCCTTCACCTGGTAGATTTTCGTTTCAGGATTTGAAAAACAACCGCGGGAATTTTCTGCACGGAACATTCCATTTGTCAAACATCCCAACATCATACGATGCCATTTTTGGTTTCTGATTTATAGATCCTCGGAAAATTGTGCAGCCCGTTTCATGCGGTTGCACGTAATTCTGCTAGAAGAATTCTTATACCAGATCACTTTTGAGTATGAATAGCTCGTGAGCAAAGGTTGATGATTTCTTCAGTCCTTTTACGAATTTCTTTACTGGATGTGTATTTTGGGGAATATTTTGATATCAGTCATTCTTGATAAAACCATTTCATAGAGCGCGGTTAAAATGGGAATCATGTCGACTCTGTTCCTTCTCCAAGTCAAGGAAAATGAAGTCACTATAATTCGATGACCCAATGGAATCAGGGCCGGTGGAATCCATTATGCAAATTATGTGCCGCATAAAGGTCTAAACACACATATCCGTTCCGTGTCAGTTCCGTTCCAGCGTGCCAGTGGTAATAAGAAGAGACCCTCTACGCCCCTCTTCTTCTTACCACTGGTACGCCGGAACGGAACTGACACGGAACTGATAAGTGTGTTTAGACCTTTAAGGTCTGCGCACACATATCCGTTCCGTGTCAGTTCTGTGTCATTCCGTGGTTTTAATACAACAGCGTGTGGATGAGGTTGTATAGATTAAAATGTTCTTTTACATTAATAATTAGCAGTTAATTCGAGGAAAGTATCAATTTACAGGAAACCAGATGTTTTACTATGTACGAGCATTGGAGTAAAACTTAGTTAAATCTACCTACTTAAGGGATTTTTAAATTTTCATTACAGGCACAAAAAAGTGGAAAAAGCGACCTTCATTATATTCTTCGCTATTCCGACCAATTGCGTTTTTTTTTCAAAACGACGAAACACGCCACCCGTTTAGTAAACTAATACTTCTAGCTTCTAAAAAAAATCACGTCGTTTGGACGAATTTGAAAAATGTTATACTATTTTAAAAGGTGTCCGAATACTTTTGTCACCTACTGACTCAAAGAACTGTATAGCAGGCTTACAGAACCGGCTGAATTGGGACTGACCGGTCCAGAGCAGGCCTCCTACACAGTTGTCAGTGCAATTAGGGACACCGCGTGGACACAGAACGGACACCGTACGGATACGGAACTGACACGGAACTGATATGTGTGCGCAGACCTTAAGGGCTCCAGTCGAAGGCGTTGCTAAAAAAACTATATCGCACGCTTAATAATAAAGGAATATTAGTTGGAATATAAAATCTCACGAATTCTTATTCTTAGGAAGGGAGGGGGTAAGAAATCGCCAAAATTACCCCTACATAATTTAAGAACGGCCCCTTATAAGGATTCCAAAAATGTATAAATTCAAAGAGTCGATCATTACTGATCCCTATACCAGTAACCCTATTAAGTAACCATTCCAAAGCACCCTAGACAAACGCCTACAAATGTTCCCAAACATCCTTCACTACCGTTAAACACCTGCAAAATATCCTGAAGCTTTATCGTGAATATTTATCGCCAGCATTATCGTTGACAGCGTCTCTGGCCAGCAATTTTCGGTGCACCTCGGGCCATCGAACGCCGCGTGGAGAGCCTCGTTTCCTCATGCCGAGGGTTGCATTTCGGCGGCTGCTTTTAGCGTTGAGCCTACGTACGAGCGCTCACGGCCGCGTCTACGCTGCACCCGCTTGTGTGCATATTCGCGTGCGCACGTGCAGCTGATACCTTTAGCGGGATACTGGATTTACATTCGCCAGGAAACCATCAACCGACAGCGGTAATAAACTTCTGAATTTGTAGCGCAGTCGGTGTATCGATCAGCCGAAGGGGGCATTCCGCCTTCCCTTGGGCGGAAGAGGATGTTCCTACAGGATATTGTTAGTAAGAGAGCTCACTGGTATCGGGTTATTAGATGCGGGGAATGGGCTGGGGTTTGCCCACGATCGCGAAGCAATTGCTGAATGCTGGGGCAACCGTGTTCCGCGCGTCTACGTAACCTTTCGCCCCTTCAACGCCGCTCCGCCAACGGAGTTCTTTGCCGGCGCTTCTGTTTTCCAATTAATTCCGCCTAGGCTGATTTGTTTGAATTAATTAGCGCGTCCAGCCGAGAATCGAGTATACTCTCTCCGTTGGCTAAACGAATGTGCGTAAGCATTTGGCGCGAATGCCTTGCAACCTCTTTGCTGCTGGTGTTTCTCTGCTGTGAACAGTTTGATGGATCGATCTGGCACACACGACACGCGACACTGTGCAGGGGTTCCGTGAAAACGAATTATTCAGGGAACTTGGAGCTTTACACTTCAATTCTTCGTGGATGCTACTGCTGGCAATTGTTTAGAATTTTTTAGAGAAAAGATTCATGTTTTGAAAGTTGATGTGGAAGGTATTTTGTCCAGGTGTTGTTATGAAACTGAAAGATCAGGTTTATTAATCACGGATTAACATGCAACTTATTCTCAGGCGATTTTGAGATTTAAATAGTAGTTGAAGATTTAGAGACTGAGTCGTTAGAGGCTCAAGGTGGACTCATCTAATTGTCGAGGTGGAATTGTACAAAGCTCGAGGATCACTTGTCTAAAGCTCGAAGTTGACTTATCCAAAGTCTCTGGTTGACTTATCTAAAGCCGGAGATTGACTTATTTAATGCTCGAAGTGGGATTATCCGAGTCTCGAGGTTGACTTGTTTAGAGATCGAGATTGACTTGTCTAAAGCTCGAAGTTGATTTATTCAAGAATCGAGATTGATTTGTTCATAAGAGGAAGATGGTATTTGTATGGTAAAAAGTCAAAATTCGCAAAACTCCAACTAAAGTTTTGAGATCGACGTTTTCATTCGCACATGACGTTTAAAGAAACTTGCGTCATTAGAACTGCACGCTATTACAACAAACAAATGTCTAGAATGTTTAAAAAACGAATACCAATATTATGGACAGTGTATTTACTTCACAGGAGAATATCTTGAAGATACAAAAGTGGAGAGAAATGACATTAATCTACGTATCTTCTCAGCAGTAAAAATCAGCGGAAGGAGCGACGCGACACTAAAGAAGTGGCTGTGAAATTGTATGGACTCGAGTAGTTTCATTTTCTTCTCGATGTACACGGATTGAAAAGGCAGGCTGAAAGGTTCCAGGGATTCGTTCGGGGCGTGATTCGATGGAAGCGTTCGAATCGTTTGCAAAAGTGATTTTCAAGTCCGCCGGTTGTTTGCCCGTGGAAACGCAACAGCGAGTTCGGAAATGGCGAGGGGTTAAACGAACAATACGTGCCGTAGTTAACCTCTTGATTTGCTTGCCTATGACCCATCACGGTAAACAGGTCGGTCACCATTATTGTAGGCCAGACTGAATTAATTAATCCTTTCATTAAATGTTGTGCGGAAACCCGACACGGCTTTCGAATCTATGACGCGACACGCTGGTCATCCTGTTTAACCCTTGCCTTCGTGAGACATGCGAAATTAACGTTGAATTTGACACCTACTGTTGCAGTGCTAATTGTGCACTATACAGGGTGTCAAATTGTGATAAGTGTAACACCTCTATAACAGAGAAGGGCACGACTTTTTGTTTTAAGTGATTGGCATTGGGGAGGACATCATGCGATGAAATTAACTTCTTTTCTTATTTGTTTTTAAATAGTTCATATGCTTCCGTTTGGAGCTCATCTTCTGAAGAGTAATCTGACCACGTACAAGGAAAGTTATAGCAAAGTTACGATGTAAAACTAAGCAGTGAAAAATAGGAACTATATTCTGAATTATCGTTTCAAAAAAGAAGAAATGAATTTTTGAAGTAAGATATTCGTAATATTGAAATGAATTGTTTATTGGCGGTATATTTTTAATTCACTTTAACGCGTACGAATACGGCGTGCACAGCTCGTACATACTACTTAGTGATCAGCGTCTGACCATATATTGAGCGTATCTCCTTAGTCGTCTTCTGTAGTAGGGAAATGAGGGAGAAATAATGTCAACTTGCGGCAATTTTTACAGAGCCAATTTTACAATGTCCATATTTTTAAAAATTTGTCCACCAAGGGGAAGGATAGAACTATATTCTTCTTTTTTCAGATTTTTAAAATCGCGCCCCATGTTAAAAACCTGCATTTGTTTAAAATAATTGCACAAAAATGGTTCAAATTCTTTTTTTTTAAACTGAAATAACTTTTTCTTAAAATTTCAATATCTTCTCTATAAGCACCGTAAACCTCATCTCCATCCGTTTACTACTTCCATTGCTATAATGTATTGGAAAAAAGTTAGCACTTAACTTCAAACAGCTGTAAAATCGACATTTTTCAAAATTTTGAAAAATCCTTTGAGGTACGTTTAAATATCACTAAAGACTACAACACATTCAAATTTCAGGAATATCGCGTGGAATGTCCTCTACACTTCTGCATGTAAATTACAAACTTCCAAAAGATGAAGATAAGTCAGTTGCGACGAATAATTTTCGCGTCAAAAAAATCTTTTTAGTAACAGAATCGTTTCAGGAATGTGGTAATTCTAAATGAGAAATTTCATCATCAATTAAATCGAAACTATATTATATCATCTCGTTAATTTCAACTCGAGCAATCTAAGGTCATTGAGAGCTCAGCTATCAGCTACAGTTCAAAGCATCCTTGCATTTGATTGGCTACACACCAAACACGAACTACGTAGAAAGTTTCTTGGACCTGTTAGTTAAATGTAGGTAATATTTAACAGAATTATATATACCCAAAATCCTGCCTTAAAGCTGAAGTCAAAGCCCAAGTACCAACCCCCTAAAATTGATTAGCGACTCATATACTATACCAACAAACCGATCATATTATATCTTACACTAAACCCAAGTGCCTACAAAGCTACATTCCGACCCTCCACCATAATACAAGCAAACAAACGTTCTTAACAATAAAATTTACTACCCCACGACCAACGAGACCGACATAAATCCCCGGACGACGAGCCGTGAAAGTATTAACACCACTTTAAATGAAATCCAAGCTTGGAAAGCTATCTTGCTACTTATCTCCAAAATACTAATGAGACGACCGATATCAATGAATTTATTCGTGGCAAGATTCAATCAACGCGATGAAAATTATGTAAAGAGGGGATGAGTGAATTCGACGGAGATTACGCGAATTTCGGCGGTAGAAGTGGAAATGGCGCGGTGAATTTAGCTTTCCCAATATTGTTCCCCGTATTAGCCACTCTGGCAAACAGTCCGTGGCCGTTATCACGGGCCGCAGCGAATTAATTAATCCTTTCATTAAAGCCGCTGCGGAAGACCACACGGATGCAGACTGCCTGATAGTGGTGGCCATGTCGCACGGGGAGTCAGGTTTTCTACACTCGTCCGATTTCAAGTATCCGGTCGAGATGCTGTGGGCCCACTTCACTGGTGACAAGTGCTCCACCTTGATCGGCAAACCAAAGTTGTTCTTTATTCAGGTGAGTTACTACCAGTGCTCATATGGCGGCAGCGCCAACGTCGATCCAGTACAGCGATGACAAATCATAAACATGAAAATGTATCAAGATTTTGTCTGTTTCGGCGCACTTGTCATTCATTTGTCATCGCTGATCCAAGTAAGGGAGTATTGCTTGTAGTTCATCGAGTTGTGCTAGGATATTTTAGTTTTATTCAGGTCATTCAGCATTCTTTACGAAGCTTAACGATTTTCTATAATAATAATTATTTTTCATAAAAATGTACAATCCGACGAAATTTATTCCTACGTAAGTACACATTACACATTAGAAATCGCAATCACAGGGAATTTTATTTTCTTCAGCAACTATCTGCACGAAGATCGACAGTATACGGTATATTGGTAATATACACACTGTGTCGTAGCTTTTTAATAATGGATGAAAAAATGTCTTCCACTATTATTCGTAGCTCACGGTACAAACTATTCAATGCTAAATACTGAAGTCAAAAAACTGTGGATCATACAATCCATATAGTAAAATATTGTCTAAATGAGCAAAGTCCTGCTAGAGTTCTAAAGTACGAAACATTAGAAGAGGGGTTTAACGTTTAAAATAGTCTCGGGAATATAAATATTATTATTTTTATTATTATTATTATTGTTATTAATCATCTTTATTACTGTAACATCCTGCAAGTGCTGACGTAACAGCACAAAGATTTATAATAATTCACGCATTGATTACGTAAATCTTGATCCCTTAGCGATATAACCCAACCGGTTCGTCTTCCATTTATCTCCTTCAGGATGATCTCTCATGGATTTGCAGCGCAATGCCGTAGGAATGTATGTGTTTTGTTCTGTCCCGACCACCCGTGAAACTCGTATCTCCCACAGGATAATGGAAGGTTTCATGAAAAATATCGCGTAACGTGCTGGAGCAATTAAGATACCCTTTCGGAGCAGACCTTTCATTAGAAGAGAACCGTGCAGTAATCGCTAATGGTGGATCTTACAGATTCAATAGAAAATTCCGTCTCTATGCGCATTGTATAACTGGCTTCGCTATTCTCCCTATGCCTCGCCTCACGCGTTCAAATTATTTCACGTCCTGCGTTCTGTTCATCAAAGCGCCACGTTCTTTCTCTTGCAGTGTTTCGTTTCCTTTCTTTCGGCCATACAGACTATGCGGAAAATAATTAGTGGCTGTTATAAAGAAATCCATTCACTTGAATTCATCAGAATTCATAAGTAAACATGCACCAAAAAATTGAAACTTAAGACCAATTATCGTGTCCACGTATTTTGCTCCAAAACGGGATGAAAAGTGTAAAAGGAACCATGTGTCGCATACCAACAGTTCTCTTGTAAAAGATTGTTCAAGTTTCGACCAACCAGATCCTACAATATCGCTTTTAGGGGCGGAGAACTTCCCCCACTTTGCTCTACATTTAACAGTTCCGTTGTCATACACGCTTCCTTTTGAATTTCTACCGGTTTTTTTTCCAGTAGAGTAAGTAGAAATAAAAATAAAACTTGAGGAGCTGAGATGGTGAACGATGTAAGTGCTAAAGAAACAAAAAAATTTTCTTTTATTGGAAAAGGGTGTAAATTCCGTAAATACGGTGGAAAATTTGGGGTCCGTTGCACTCAACTAGAACGAAAAGACCAGGCAGTTTCTTATTCTGTTTGAATAAATTACGCTGTCGATATAGCTGTGGGAGATAAAACAGAGCAAACTTACAAAAATAATGAGCTTTTAAGCGGTGCGATGGTACGCAAGAAATGTCGATTTTCAGAACATTTTCTCGTACTCTTCACGAAAAAAAATTGGTAAAAAAATTCCATTTTTTTTAGGTTTATCGACGGGAGGATACAATGAACTAGTGTTCAAAGTTTTCGCCAGAAAAAATGGTGTGTACGGGCTTTTACAGTTCGAATTTTAGCCGGAAGCTATATGAACATGTTTTCCACATGACGTACTATCGATTAAGCCTAAAAAAATCGTTTTTTTTTACCAATCACAGAAGGTTGGCGCCTTAATCAAGCGAGTGAATTCGTCGCAACGCAACGTTCCAATTCTATTTTTTCCTATTACACCCGATATAATTGAATTGTCACAGCGTGCAACAACATTTTCAAGTATTAACGTCGCGCGAGTCAATCACAAAACGTGAAGGAGCCTTTGTGGAAGCGACTAGCGCAGAATGAAACGTCCCCGGTTATATAAACTGATAAACACGTGGACGAATGAATTCCGGGCGAAATTAAAATCGCAGGATGAATGTAACGCGCTGTATTTACGTATGTTATACCCCCGTGGCGTTTCGGGTATTTTTGATTTCTGATTTTCGTACGAAGTGAACTGGCAAAGGGAATGGGCGAAAATATTGAAAACGGTGAATTGATATAACGTGTAAATGGAAAATGCGAAACGTTTCTGGTTCAAAAGAATTTGCTCGACAGTTTATCACATAATGGACCAGTAGATACATTTCAATTTCATCATTTGATACGCGTGTCTCCAGTAATAGGGATATGTACATAATTTGATAATGTCGGAATTTCCTATTAATACGTTGATTGGTTCTATAATGGGTATAAAGTCACGATTTGAATCGATCAGCTGGGAAATAGCTTAGGAAACTTGGGGCCTAAATTAGAATTCAAGGAATATTATTCTGCCGTCTACTCATACCCTTCGTTAATTTCTAGAAATAATAAACATTCTCGTTACTATTACTGTCCGTAAAATCGGATCCTCTGTCTTTAAATACTGTCGAATATTATCACAACGGTGAACAAATAGAAATTCTATGACACTCGAAAGTATATTCCTACAGAAATCTGAAAGTGCAGGTAAATTCCGATGCTGTCCAAAACTGATCATTAATTCTTTCCCAGTTAAAGTTCCTTTGTGCATGAAATTAATATCGGCCACGTAGAGTTGAGAATCGAGGGGGCACCCTCGTCTTCCCGGGTGGGAAGAGCCACTAACGCGCTGGTTTTCCGGTTCTCCTTGTGAAAACTGAAGTGGCGGGGCGCGCTAACGGAAGTGGAAAAGACGACATAGTTAATTATCCGTACGACGTTTCAAAGGGACATGAAAGAGTTTTACAGTTGACGAGGTTACTTCTCAACTCGTTTAACAAGCTCTCCAGTACGTGTTACGGTGCAGACGTACCACGCGTGACGTTAAGCCACGAGAAAGTTTCGCGTGGACGTGATAACGTACATGATAAGTATGCCGGAAAAGAAAAGATCCCAGAGGATGGGAAAATAAAGTAAGCGAATATGCGAAACCAACTAGGCCAGATTAATTCGGTTTCCTTTATGATATTAATTATCGTTATAGCGAGTACAGGCTGCTCTGTTTTGAACGGACCACACAGATATCTTTGTTATTATTGGGGATAGAGCGCAAGAGTCTTAAATGCAGATTAAACGTTCTCGGGGAGGATATTACGTGGTGGATGCAACCCTTTCATGTCCGAGACGGAAATTCAGAAGTTTTGAGAGTTTTCTACTTGAGACGCCATTGCAGCCTCAGGGTGGTAGCCAATTAGTGCGACACTGAACGAAGAAATAGTCCTTGACATTCGTACTTGAGAAGATGCTTTGCTGCATTGGTAGAAAGATTTGTCCGATTTATGGTTTACTTGTCTCAAGCTATTGTGGATATTAATTAACAAAGAAGTATAGTTCTGACTAATGCCTACCTGAGTATTCTGAAGAAATACTTTAGTAAAACCCACGCTAATTTATCTACGTATTTTTCCCTTGTATTTATTTCGTCTCCTTAATATATGTACCTATTTTCCTTTCTGTGAAACTCACTGTTTAATGACATTGCCACTTAAAACACATAGTTTCTTTTAAGGGGAGGTTCTGGTCTAAATGTCGATATTTTTTATTTCATTTTTCGAATGTTCAACATTTTAGGAAAACGTGTTTAAAAGGATTTGTTGAAATTCGTAACATTCCCGAAGTTATAGGCATTTGAGTAGCGGCAAATGCATGGGTCACAATCGGTCACTCGGCGCTCACGTAAAACTTTAAATGCGTTTTTCTCGAAACAGTGTTCTCAAAACGGTGGGACCTGTATCTTCAAAAGTTATTATCCGATTCGACTGAAACTTTTTTTATTTTGAAGAATATACTTCTGGCTAGGGGGAGGGGGACTAGAAAAATTACAAAAAGTTGAAAATTTATAATTTTCAAAGGCGATGAAAGGACGAAAAATACAGGGAAGTGATTTCAAACTGGAAGTGTCGTTATTTTCTAAAAAAAAATGTCATTTTTGTAATTTTTTTAGACCCCCCCCCCTAGCCAAAAGAATAATCTTCAAAATAAAAAAGATTTCAGTCGAATCGGATAATAACTTTTGGAGATACAAGTCCCACCGATTTGGATCAATTTTTTGACGCCTTGACTTTAACGACTCCCCAGGGCTGTCTGCAATGATTAATTATAAAACAAAAAATATATTTCTATAATATAAGACATCCTTAATACAATGCAAAAAGTCCCATTAAATTATATATAGTAGTTTTCCTTTAATTAATTCCTAAATATCACCTATTTTTTTGGGCTCTAGACCAGAACCTCCCTTTAAGGGTAAAACACCTTGTACGTCCCAAATTTTACTACATCCTAATCTTTATGCTTGTCAAACCCGATACATGTATATAATGTAACACTTGACTGCACCACGTCGCACGAAAATCGGTATGGCTCCGTAATTGAAAAAGATATCGAAACAGGCCAATGTTGCTCCTTGCACGCCACTGAACAGACCTCGGTCGAAGCATTTTCTTCGTGTGATCTAAAATGGAGTTGTTGCTTGAGATGCAGCTTCGTAATGACTCCATCTGTATTTCAATCCCGAGCTGCTCGCCCGAAAACCGCATAAATCTAACACCGGCGGCCAGACCGCGTTTTATCGAACATCAAACCGCGGGAATGTAAAATTCAGCGGCTTTGTTCGCGCCTCCTGTAGCGTGAAACGCTAGTCGTTTTTTATCATCTACGCCGAATTCGTGTGTCGCTCTTCCTCGTCTGGCCGTTCCATAAATTTCTGTGTCTTAACGCGCCGTTGCGAATTTTCCAGACAGTATTCGCACGATAATGTTGCGTCATCGACGTGATACATGGGACAAGCGAGGCGCGACATTCTCCTTCCCGGGAAGGAGCGACGGTTTGAGGATTGGAAAATAAAAAGGCAGAGGATCAACGGGATGGTCGAAGAAAAAATTGCACGGGGATATAAATAATCTGTTACGTAAAATCTGTATGGAAAGCAGCGGTATAAATTCGCGAAATTTATTTAACGAATGATATTTGCAAATAAGATTATAAATTTGAAATAATTTAAGAATGCTGCGGTTTTTAGAGATAATGTTCACCTTAAGGGGAGAAGATCGTATAAATCGAACGAAAAATAGAAGCAAAAATTTTTCCATAAGTAAATCGCCTCTAAAACACTTAAAAAATATATTCTCAAAGTTATAGGCCGAGATTCAACTCCGTGTTGATACTATAGCCTGGTGAGTCAGCGCGCCTCCGAGCGCTGAGAATACCTAAAACATATTTTAAGCGGGTTTTTCTCGAAACCACGTTTTCATTATTGGCGCCGGGGATAATTCAAAAACTATTTGACCGATCAACTTCAACTTTTGCACACCTTTAGTTTATAATATTGCTCAGAATATGAACCACAATGTTTAACCAAATTATTAACTTTAACTACCATTTTTAAATAAATAAGACTCGAATTTTTGGCGAAAATATTTGAAGTTCCAAATATTTTTAAAGTATGTAATTTTTCACCATTTGTGGTTCATATTCTTACAATTGGTACGTAAATTGAAAAACAAAATTATTGGTCTGTTTCACATAACTACCAGAGACGCTATTTCAGATACTGTTCTATTTACTGTTATAAAAAAAATGTCTTGTTATAATGTTAAATAAAGTACCCTTCAAGTTACGAAAGGATTAGCGTATTGGTATCATCGCAAAAAATTCCTAAAAATTGATACAAAAATAAGCCGTTTATACGGGCTTCTCTTAAATGACAAGCTTTACCAATGAGTGAGAAAGATTAATGAACCAGGAATGCTGGCATTCAAAACTACGAAAATAGTAACTCAAAAATGACGCTGGGGGTGCAGTGAACTCCATGTGACCAATTTATGATAATAAAAAGGCGTGACCACGAAGGGTTAATTAATCCCTTATCAAATTACCAAGCGCCTCATTCACGACAAATACAATAGCACCCACAATTACAACCTATTCCACTCCCAAAATACGTGTCTCCTTCCTCCCAAGCTCCCATCATCACGTCTCGTAACCATCCTCGCTTCACCCATTTTATTATCCCCAATCGCCAAGTCACACTCCCCCAATATCCCCGGAAACACTTCTCCCAGACCTTTGTCGCCCAAAGTACCCAAGACACATGCCTCAGAAAATCACTCCCCCCTGCCTCACCCCCCTACCGCCGACTATTACAAACCCCCTGGACAGTTGCTAAGTGGAGGTAAGTGAAGCTCGAACGTCGAGCAGTAAACTCTAAAAGAAGAAACGACAGTTGTCATCGAAAGAGCTTCGTTGTTCAGTAAAACAATGCCTCTCCTGGAGAATCCTCCCCCTCCGCGCTGAAACGGGCGCACAAAGGGAGCTGGGCTCCCTCGCTGCAGCACGACCACCCACTCACCTACGCGTTCTCTGTTTCCGTTCGCAGGCCTGTCGCGGGACGCGGCTGGACGCAGGGTCGCAAGTTGTGCACGAGAGGGACGGCGTGGACGCCTACAGCATCCCTTCCTACGCGGATATTCTGGTCGCCTACTCCACTTACGACGGTAGGTAGAGGCGCGTGCTCGCGCGTGCACACGCTGTTTACCCTGCAATACGGGCACGTTGCGTGGATGCTTCCGGTGCCGCATGCTCGAACGAACTTCTTATTTCGCGAGTGTACGGGAGGGGGCGCACAACAATGCTCGAGCCTGGTACGTGCTCGACAGGGGAACCCGTGGGGCATTTTTTCAGTCGGCAGAAATTGTTCCACGGACCCCCGCGTTACGGGCAGACGACCGTCGTGCACGGGGGGAAATACAATGCGTTTGAGAAGTACAGTTTGGGAACAGGACTGGGTAATAGAAGTCGGGAACGGCGACGAGAAATGTCTTAAGAGGTCTTGCTAGTGTGACCAAAAAATTTGTAAGTAAAAATACCCATTTATACCGGAATAGGAGGATCGTAAAGAGAACAATATCACCACTTGGCAGAGATGACATGTTGAAAAAGTAGGAAAAGGTGGGGGGTGCGTGAATTGTCCAAAATACCAATCACTAGTCACGAAAGTGGCTGGTGTGGAAAGGCCCAAATTCTTATCGAGATAGGATGCAAGTGGCAATCTTGCATGCTTTCCTGCGTTTGCATGGAGAAATATTCATTGTGCTGGTCTTTGAATGAGTATAGGAGTGATCTATTCACTCGCCAGTTAAAAATACCTCTGTACTGGATAAAACGAGGTGACTTGTCGGGAAAGTTAAATAATTACACTCGTAAGGGATGAACATGCTGTTACGTCGTATGTCGCACATTCTGCGGGCTAAACTGTGCAGTTTGTCTTCAATTATCGTTAATTACACAGTTTTAAATAAACAAGGGAATTTTGTGGATGAGAAACGACCTAATTAGTAGGCTAAAAGTTAAATGTTAATTTCATTTCATTTATGATGGTGGCATAGAGAACTTTTATATTAACTGCTGGTACCAAGTCTACATCAAACAACATTACCAAAAATCAAATTCGTATGATCAGGGGCGATGAAACTATTGTTTGGCAAATATCTATGTTTAGTTTGGGAATAGACACGTAGATTTTACCGTAAGTAATAAGCTACATTGTTTATAAATTCAGACGGAAACTAAAATCAATTTGTGGAAATCCTATTATTTGCGCTCTCCTGTATGCTGTACGCGGATATACCAGTAATAGACATTAAACCCACTTAGCATATCATGTGTCAGCCACTGCAAATAGAATCCATTGGGAAAATATGACTAAAGGTGTCCATTGCCTGGATAGCTCAATCAATGTTTATTCGCATTTCAGTTCTTGTCCAACGCATTCATTATTATTATTAAACGGCTTTATTAATTTCCTAAAAGACGAGGTGCAGCCAGTATGCTGTTACTATACTTGACCTTCATCGTCTAATTCTCTATTTTTCTCCACAATAAGCAGGCTTGCACACCTAATGCACATCGACATGCTTGATGTCATTACTTTGGCCAACTATGTATTATAAAGTAATGCTTGGTCTAAACATGACTTGGGAGCAAAGAAATTGGTCTAAACATGACTTGGGAGCAAAGAAATTGGTCTAAACATGACTTGGGAGCAAAGAAATTGGTCTAAACATGACTTGGGAGCAAAGAAATTGGTCTAAACATGACTTGGGAGCAAAGATTATCTACAATTGATTGAATACTTTCCTTGCATTCATAGCATAGAATATCTACTCCACCTAGGATTTGTTTACACTTTCTGATACCGTTTCTTATTTCTTCCTACTCCAATGGATAGAAAAGACGCTAACTCTTTCAGTACGAAGGTTGAAACGCTGGACGTACGTCATGTGCGGAAATCATTAAGTCTCGTTTGTTCACAGTACAGGCGGGTGCATCGTACTCGAAGGGTTAAAAGAAAGACTTTTAAAATTTAGAATTGTTTTTAATAACACATTTTACGAATCATAGTCGCTTTCAATCACACTAGATGAATTTTTTAACAATACTTTATACATCTACACTATCGTCTCAAAAAATTCCATCAAGTTGAATAATCGAATGCCCTCTACTTTTAAAAGAATCTGGGTGGCGCGTCGCTGATGCGCCGTAACAGTGCAGAGCCTTCGTCGCATTACCAGGCTCCTGTATAAATAATTTCGTTTACACTTGGCCGCTCTGAACCGCTTATTTTCCAAGGCACATTTCGAAGCTGTGTAACGAAGGAAAGAGGTTTAAGGGAACTCGCGTCGACGGGGAGCGAGGGAAACTTCGCTAGACAGATTCAAGCCGATTTCCTCGAGTTGACCTGCCATGGTGTATATTTTTCCCATCAGCAGAAAACCCTTGCAGAGTAATTAAGCAGTGTTCGTGAAATATTATTAACACGACGTGACGGCCCGCGGCATCTTAATTTACGCCCTTGCGATCGCATAGTTGCGCTGCAGCTGGAGCGTGAACTAGAACCACTTATACAAGGTGTGCCACATATCGCTTTAAATGTTTCATAGAGCAGAGATGGAACAAGCTGGTTGTGCTAGAAATAGACACCCGAATTAATCTTGGGTGTACTTGAAACGAAGATTAACAACAAATTAAATCGATGCAGATTCAATTTTACCCTACAATACGAGTAAACTTTATCGTACAATTACTCCGATCTACTCTCATAAAATGACATGACGAGGTTACCAAATGACTCTACCCAATTCCACGATTAAATCTCCATACACAGCTCTAGCACGCTACTATTACTACACGCATTCCAGTGACCCATTCAAACCCGCACTTGGTCTGTCATTTACGCCCAGCGTGTCAAACGTGCAACAATCCACGAGTCGCATTAACTTTTCCACTGTGCAATAAAATGACGCAGGATGAACACGCAACGTGTCTTTTTTAAATACAAAAAAAGATGACCGAATTTCTCTCGCACTACACTGTGAAAGGGTTAGTAAGTAGAGTCTGAACCCACAATTCTAAAACCCTGTACAAAAGCCCTAGAAGGTATCACATTTCCCCAAGAAAACAATTTCACGGCCATTCCTAATGCGTCCCCAGAAATTCGATCGTAATCCTTCACCCTTCCCACCAACTATACCGCCGACAGAGCTGTATGCACAGATGCAACGCGTAAATACTTTCCCTTGCGCGCGGCCCTGTAAGCTGCTTATCTTAACTGACAAGTCTCGGAGTAATGCGGCCAGGCAGACGACAGTGGAAAATTGTAAGCAGAAATAAACCGCATTCCCCCAGGCTGAAATGGATCGTCGAATTCGAATTGAACGAATTGACAATTCCCGTTCGACAGAATGCTCCCGAGAAGCTTGTAATTTATTAGTGGAAGGGGGTGAACCATCGAGATTTCATTCATAACACAATTTAATTCAACTGGGAGGTTTGTTGCGTGGAAATTCATTGTTCCACGTTCAACCATGTCAAGCTAATTATCCCTGGGGGCGGGCAGGGGGGTGTAATCGAAGGGCTGTTAAAATTGCTCCAATAGATAGTTGATAGCGTGACGTCGGGGTGGTTTCGACGATTGTCTAGTTTCGACAGTTTCTTCGAGAGACAGACGGGGATAGCAACGATCCATAACAGAAGCGTAGTCGGCTGACGGGCCACGATTGTTCCGTGGACGAGTGGAACGACAGATTTATTGTCCGCCGTCGCAGATATCATTGGCCCGCGTCACTGGCCGAGCATCGATCTCATCGGCCGTGTCATCGGAATGACAGAGTAAAATATCGAGTTGCGCGTCATTTCGGATCGTTAGCTGGTTGATTTGCGTCAAGGGGGAGACAAACGGCACCGATTGCCTGGGAAAATGGACATCGATGAGTGTAACACGTTGATTTAGTTGGGCCGCTCGTGAACGATCGCTGGAAGTATAAACGAGCCGCGGATGATAATTAATCGATTGACTGGGAAATAACATCGTTTATTCTCGGACGCAATAAATGTGCCGTGGGATTGTTAATGTAATTGTTTAAATAACGGTAGGTGCGCGAGGCATGTTTTTCATTCGTGTGACATGATATCATGCTTTCTTTGGTTAGTTTTAACACAGTGTTTCCCAACGTGGGCGCTAGGGATTGCAATACCGGTAAACCAATTTACCGGTTTGCCGGTAAATCGCGAGAAATACCCTCAAATTTTTACCGGTAATTCGATAAATTATGTATAGCAATGTAGCGCATTTATGCATTCATTAATTCCGTCGATATCTACTCCGTTATCAATGAAAAAGCTTCAATTAATAATAGAGACGAAAATCGAAGTATCTCAGAAAGAACTAACTTTAAACCAAAAGAAAACTAAAAATCTGAATCAAGCCACCAAAGAATACCTAGACGTATTTTCAAGTAGAAAAAGTAAAAAGAAAATATCTACAAATGGCATATGATTTCTTAATGACTACCCGAACAACAAGTGTAGAATCTAAGAGCGGTTTATCAGGAGACCAAAGTTTGCTTATTTGTTAAAAAGAATTCTTAAATAAAAAATATTTAATTATGTATATAAGTTAAGATTCTTTTCATTGTTTTCGCGGTGAAGATGCATATTAATAAGTAATGTCAATAGTTATACAAATATATCTATTTTGTGTTATATCATTTTATATTTTATGTTTAGAACAGTTTTATTTGCATATATTTTTCATAATGCTCGATTAGAGTTCAAGAAATTTTTTTTGTAATGTTTACTTTTATATTTTCAATACCTTAAATAATTACCGGTAAATTACCGATAAACCGGTTTTGAATGAAAATTTTACCGAATTACCGGTAATTGAAAAAGTCGGTAAATTTGCAATCCCTAATGGGCGCTGAAGAGATCTGCGGCAATAAGAATGCGCTTGAAAAATTTAGTCGCCTAAACATTTTTTTAACAAACACTTATACATTCTCGTGATTATACAAACATTACAGTCATGCATCTTTACAAGAATCATACCAAATCATGTCCATCAACGCTTCATACATGTTCGTCCAAGTTGTATGTATATAAGGTTCGTTTTTTATTCCGAGGAAACATACAAGATGCAAGTTTATTTGATTCTGTGTAATTCCACCTTTGTTGCTTTATGAATTAAAATTTCAGTTCCTAAGTAGTTACTTTATTTTGTTTATTTTCAATGTAACTCTTAAAATTCAAAAATTACATGCACAGCTACACTTGGAAATTGTGATAATAGAGATAGTTTATCCGAAGGGGGCGATGAACAAAAAAAAAACTAAAAATAGGGCGGTGAGTCAGAGAAAACAGTACGTTAACAGATGTACACAGTAGTTTCTTCCTTGAAATCTTTTGTGTTTTATTCAGTCGCTGTAGTTTACAGGCGTCCGATTAGTTAATTATTCTCAATATTTTGTGAAACCTTTTCTAGATCATGTTATTAAATTTTGATATTCTGAAAGTAGCTACCATTCTTGTTTTTATGAGGATTTTGGTGGGAGACAGCGGAGCGCACTAAGCAGCCTATGCAAGGCGTAGGAGCGCTTGATACCAAGAGCGCCAATGACAAGGGGCGTCTTGCCCGTCAACAATTATTGTGCTACTATTTTAGTCGATTCAGCTATTATGTAACTTATTATATTCAGTCTCCATAGTCATGGAAAAATTGTTGAGTTACATTGAACGTGCTTCTCGTAAAGTGTCATGAAAATTCACACGATGAAAATTGTTTCCTCACAACTTCACTATGAGATCCTCATAACGTTTCATGTTGATCCATTCTACGTGCTACAATTATGAAACGATGTGTCTAGTGACGAATGTATAGAGTTTGTAATTTGACGTCGAGTTCTTACAATAAGTATTACCGGATAACGTGACTATGCAAATCCTTACACAGCGCAAACGTTTACATTGTCAACGTTAATGGCGTGCGAGGATTTCTGTAGACTGCAGGGCGCGCAGCTGGCACAACGGCACGGTGTTAATGTTGATGTCAGTCAGACGATGCTCATAAATCGGTTCTCCAATGAAGCAGCCCCTAGATTAAATTTAACTGAACAGTGCATCGTGCATCCTATTGAGGAACAAGTGCATTAGCATTTCGAAAGCATTCAGTGGCAGTCAAGACGGAGTAAAAACTGAGCAATTTTCGTAGTAAATTTTACATATCACATTGATGTAACTCCTTTGCAATATATGTAGGTCTATTTTTTAAAGCATTTTCACAAAAGTATTCGCCCACCCAATATGTAATATATTTTTGATATTAAGTCGACTTCAAAATAAGAATTTACAATTCTAATTTACATTAATATACGTAAACCTTGAAAAAATATATACTTTTGTTTTGGGTACACTCAATTGAAAAATTGCAGAGTTTATTTAAAAAAGTATTATTACCCCTGTAAGTAGCAAAGATCGGGCAAAAAAATATTCGCCCAAATTTAATATTTAATTTACACAAATGAAATTACAATAAGTTCATATTCTTCTAATATTCCTGCGATTTTATTATAAGCTTTAATTAATTATACATAGATTCAACTGTAAAATCTTATTTCATTCATTTAGCAAAATTTCTTTCTGCATTTCTTTGGTAAATTTAACTAAAAATATATTAATCAAGGATCATACCAATGCAAGTTATAATGGGTAATTCTGAATTTATCATGTAAAGCATATAAAATATGTCATACATATGGGGTAGGCGGATACTTTTCTAGAAATCACAAACTCACTTTGCAACTAGATAAACAAATACTTTCCCACGAATGGTTCAAAGAGTATCAAAGTATCACAAAGTAAAATAGCGTATACACAACTGACTATATTCTGCAACCTCTGAAGCCTTACCATACAATTTTTCACACGCTAGACATTGAAATGAAACGCGAAAGTTTCATAAACCGCGCGACCGCCCGCAACAGATTGCTTTGGCGAACTCTCGTCGAAATAATAAATGGTTGTTCAAAATTTTAAAAGACGTCTTCAATATCGAATCTGCACGCACAGTGCCGCTGGTATTCTTATTTACACGCTATACCGAGGCCTTCAATTTGTTATCAGTATCGCGAACAATCGGATTGTTAACGTGTTCATCCGATAACATTCCCAAGGTTTCCGGTGGCAAAGGGATCGCAGTTGTTTTTCGTATGCGCGCTGAATGAAACGAAAATGTGCACAGGCACCGAACGTTATTGTTATTGTAACTGGCGTTTAACATTTTCCACCTTTCTCTGTTATGGAACAATCGATCCAATTACGCGGAAATGTCAATATACACGCGCCAAGTTCCTTTTGCAAAGCACGTCAAAGGACGATAGGCTACCGGCAGCCGAATCATTATCGTTACACGTTTCGGTGTAACAGGAATTGTTTACTGCCTGATAAATGCGAACCAGGTAACGGCACGGTTACGTTTCTTTGTGTATCAGTATCCACGTTAACTCGAGATTCGCAAATGCAACGACGAATGTCAGTCATAATTACCCGTTATATCACTGGAAATCTATTAGGTTAAACGTATATAATATTTGGATCCGTTAACCGTACGACAATCTGATTCTCATTCGACTGAATCAAGGCTGCATTTGCGCGATTCCGATCGAATCACATACCTTCAGGAATTAGTGAATAATCACTATCGATATATTATGTAATGTTATTCAAGAACAGGTGTGTCAATATTAGTGTATCGGGTAGATAGGTACCGAGGGTTTCAGCCCGCTTATTTCAGCATTTAGTAGCAAATCACTCGACATGCTACGCGGCTCTGAGCTTCTGCCATTACGCTGCTCAAAATATAGTTAGGGGATCGATTGCTCCAATTACTTGGCGGTTAAGTAATATTACACTAATATAATACTCTGCAGAGTGTTTCAGAAAGAGGTTTGTAAGATATTGGGGCTTATAATACTGGTCCAAATAGGGACCGAAAGCCTCAGGGTATATATTTACATTTGTGCATTATAAATTATCTTCTTATTAAATTGTGAGAAATAATAAATACCTACAGATAGCAAAACAGGATTAAATGGGGTGATCAATCGACAAGAACTGTGCAGCATCTTCCAAACAATACGAAAGTAGGACTTAAGAGTTACAAACTATTTTTTCCAGTTACCCCCCGCTTCTACATATACCATTTAAAAGTAACTCATGTGCCATAAGGTATTACGATACAGCTGCACAGTGATTTAAAATGCTATTCTAGCTAAGCACATTTATTTTTGTCATTATTTTTTCCCGTATGTATATACCTATAGTTAAAAAATATTTACTCATTTATTATTTTTAATGTTATTTCTACATATTTATAATTATTTTTTGCTTGTTTTTATGTGTAAGTAAAAATACAGGTGTAGGTACTGGATAAAAGTTAATATTGCCAGATTATAATCAATTAGTTTATTGTAAATTTACAAATAACAAATAAGTATTTCAGCAAAAAGTATATATACGTATAGGAAAGAATTATGATAAAAATAATTTTGTTTAGCTAGAATCGCATTTTAAACCACCACGAGCTGTCTTCATTTATTATTTATACATCTCGAAAATATCAAATTCTACTTTCCAATCAGTCAACAATTTTCAAAAACCCCCTTCCCTTCTAGAAGACCTAACGGATCGCCTCTTATCATTTGCACGAGAGCTGGAAGACCACAGTATCTCGAACCCTCCTTTCCAAGCACTCAGTACATCGGCGAGCTGCGCGTAACGAGATTCACTGGCTTAAACCTCTACTGGTCGACGTTTTTTAATGCTTCCGCACGATTGTCCCCGACTCGCATGACTCTGTGTACGGTTTTCTCGCCCCTCGCGGCACCCAGGCCGCGTGCACATCGTCGACAGCCGCGTTAAGAGAAGCCCTGCTTCCGTCCTGGTCTATTGTGATCGATAACGAGGAACAAAGTGCCCCTCCGCGGGGCAGGAAACCCCGAAGGAAAAGTGCCACGCATACCAGCGAGTCGACGGCGGTGAAGAAAAAAACTCCACGGCGAAACTGCTGCTTTTAGAGGACGGCTGTCGGCTCGTCGCTAGCTCTTTTTCGGAATCTTTTCTTCCCGCGTGCCGGATGGCGATGAGATACAATTAAATCCATCGCTTTAATTTTGTCAGGGACGTAAGAATTTCTCTACGTCGCGCGGCGATTCTTTATAGCAGATTAACAATTTGAGTAACGCTGGATTTTGAGAAATGTCGCTTTAAATCAATTAAACAAAGTTTTGTTGTTTGAAAGCTGGTTTGTTCTCAAAGTAAACGTGTATTCGGGGCTCTCGAACAACGAAGTGTTGCTTCCCTACGAAATGAAAAGTGCAGCTATGCTCTGGGAGGAATTGAAACTGAATTAGATTAGAGTCAGACTGTAATGGAGACTATACTGGTACTACTTTGGTACTGCGAACATTAGTTCACAGTTAGCGAACATATAGGTGTTTAAGATGTAGGACATTACCTGATTTGATGGTGCAGAATATTACAAGGGTATAGTGCTTGGATAACGCAGGATTCAGGCGACGCAGAGTCTGGGACGGGAAATTAGGACACGTTTAGAAATGTTCCTTCTAGCACTTTCTCCTCGGTCGACTCGGCATATACGAATTTGCAAAACCTAGTTATGTAATTTTCTCTGTTCCTTCTTCAAAAACGAACGGGCTTTAATTTCAACTTCGTCGCTCTCCCACGCAATTATAAGTTTCTCCGTTCGTGCCACTATACGCAACGAAACTCGGTTCCCCTGAAGCACCATATGTTGTGATTGAGTCTGTGAAAAGGAACTCGTGTGCTTCGAATTTCTCGTTCGCCCGAGAAAATAAAGAACTGTTTCTCTCCCCTCAAGAGCTAAATGCTATGAAACATAGATATATTGAACCTCATCTGTTTGCGATAATCGCTCATTTGATGTTTGCCATCTCGTATAACAATTTTAGAATACTGTTTTTCAGAGGAAAATTTTGAAACAGAAAAGAATAGATGATTATAAAACGTAAGAGTGCTAATATAGACTACACTGAAGCCTTTATAATTCCAGATATTTGCGGCATAAACCAGCTCGAATTATCGAGAACTCGGATTAAACGAAACACACCATATTAAGAGTAGTTGTTATTACCTACTCTTGCGTGTGGAGTTTAGTCTCCGCACATTAGAATTGCAAAGAATATTAAAATTTTCAAATTGAATATTGTTTCATAACCCATAACCATTGGAGTGTCAAGGATCGCGCATTTCCAGTAGTTACAAAAATAATTTTCCAAAAACAGAATACAGAATGTTGCTTTCCTTTTTTCAACGAAAGTCCGCGTTTCATGTTTGTCACCATATAAATTTACATTTCCCTCCAAAGTTACGAAACTTATTTTTGGTTTAACGTGCGATAAATATAATCCAGTTTGTCAGAAATATCGAGTAAAAATGCGATGCAGATTCTCTGAAAATTGATCGAGATGCAGAGCTTTCTGTGACTGTGCATTTTGTGCGGAAAAACGGTTGGCAATTTTCGCACGTGTATAGGCGAGTGGCGTGCCACTCAAACAGTAGAAAAAATAGCTTGCGGTGTTGCATCGACGGGTCTCTGTTCTCTCTGCGACTGCCACTTGTACAGACAGCCCCATTCGGGAGACGTATGCCAGTATTAGCTGGATATCCGGAGATACGGATGCGCAGCATCTCGCTAGTTCACGGGAGTAGGTTTTTTGCGGTGGAAACGATCGGTCTGGTGCCGTGGAAAGTGACAATGTTATATTCGCCCTCTCCGCGTTGTATTAGCGATCTGGAAGCGGCGTCCTCGCCCCTTTTGTCTCTACCATTCCCGCGTGTTGTCGGGCGGCAAATATCTTCCAACGATGATTCCTCTGGCATGGAAAACATATTTCCATCTAACGTGCAATTCGTCATAACCCACGAATCGCGTGCCTCCGAGATTTTCGGTCTTCGGAATTCAGAGGACGACGGCTTCGTTGCAAAAGCTGCGAGCGAAATGCGTGGAAGATGTTCAGGTTTCAGGCAGGGGCAGATATTTGGGTAGAGGCTAAGTAGGCTGCAGCCTAGGACACGAAATTTTGGGGAGTGGCAAATTTTGGGGAGCGGCAAATTTTGGGGAGCGGCAAATTTTGGGGAGCGACAAATTTTGGGGAGCGACAAATTTTGGGGAGCGACAAATTTTGGGGAGCGACAAATTTTGGGGAGCGACAAATTTTGGGGAGCGACAAATTTTGGGGAGCGACAAATTTTGGGAAGCGGCCAGTTTTGGGAGGTAGTCAATTTTGGGGAGCAGCAAATTTTGAGCGAAAAAAATTGGAAGAGGTTTAAACACAGAGGATTGAGACAACTGTAAAAACAATTCACTTTTTTTTTCATGTAGCGTATTTGCAATCACTCAGATGTGAGTTACCCTATTGAATTAATTTTAAAATTGTCTCGACTCTATTTACTCTCGCCGTTGTTCTAAGAAGACGATATCGAATAAGCACGGTCGCCAGTAAACAGCGTGGCAGGCAACGTAAAAAGTAGCTACTTAGGAACAGTAGGAATCATTTTCAAAGTACAATTAATCTCTCGCGTCAGTGCTCGTAGGTTTTTAAGGGGCCCCGCCGCGTTTCACGCGACGTGCGCGTTTCCGCGGCGATGTGTGGGTCCGCGATCCGGGCGCCATCTCTTCAAGTTATTTCTGCGAGCCGAGGCAGCGAGTCATTAAGGCCGATATTTACCCCTGACGCGGTTCGCGAAAGCAACTAATGACCTCATCAAGGACCGTCCATCACGTGAGAATGCCCCGTCTTTATAAACACAATCGAGCCGCCACAATACGCGATGCTGGGAACCAAGTGCTGCTCGTACAAACTCGTTCAGACCCGTTTAATCTGGCAACTCCATCCGTGGTTTTGCCCTGATTTCTTGTGCGTTCGAGTTCCCCGCCCGCAATTTGGTGGAAAAACGGGAGCATGGGAATAGGGGTTGAATTACCATTAAGCGTTAGGTCGAGCGGAGGGCGTTTCGCAAACGCGAATCACCGCTTCAAGTGGTGAATTTAGACCGCTATATAAATTAGAAGTATAGCGAACTGATTAGGGGATCGGGTTTGTGAACGAATGTGGAGAATTGGCCAAACACCGATGATGGAAACTCAAACAGTGTGATCACTGATTGTTTAGGTTCTATGGGTTTCTCTGTGGAGACGTTGAACTTGAAATCTTCTCGCATAATGTTGGAAAGCTAGGTAAGAAATGTTATGAACCGCTTATACATTGAAAATGTAATACACAGGGTGTCATCAAGCTGACGGTATAACTCGATCGTACATACAGTGAGTAAAAAAAGTATTGGCACACATTTAAAATCGCATAACTTTTTTAGAATTGGTCCAAACGACATGAGTTTTTTTTAGAAGGTAGAAGGATTAGTTTTCTAAGTGACGTATTTCGTAGTTTTGAAAAAAAATTCAATTTGTCGGAATAGCAAAAAGAATAGTAAAGGCCGTTTTTTTCAACTTTTTTTTCTGAGCCTGTAACGAAAATTCAAAAAACCCGTTTGTAGATTTAAGTAAGCTGTATACATGCTGAAAATTTCATCAAAATCGGTTAACGGCGCTCTGAGTTACAAACGTTTAATGATCGCACAATAAGTTCGAAAATCGTGAAATACCCGAAATCAAGCGATTTTCGACCTTATTGTGCGATCATTAAACGTTTGTAACTCAGAGCACCGTTAACCGATTTTGATGAAATTTTCAGCATGCATACAGCTTACTTAAATCTACAAACGGGTTTTTTGAATTTTCGTTACAGGCTCAGAAAAAAAAGTTGAAAAAAACGGCCTTTACTATTCTTTTTGCTATTCCGACAAATTGAATTTTTTTTCAAAACTCCGAAATACGTCACATAGCAAACTAAACCTTCAACCTTCTAAAAAAGACTCATGTCGTTTGGACCAATTCTAAAAAAGTTATGCGATTTTAAAAAGTGTGCCAATACTTTTTTTACTCACTGTACACGGAAATATAAATGAAAAATATACGGAAATGTTTTTTTACTTGAGGTTTCCTTTTTTGGAAAAAATTTTTGAAGTTCAACGACATGAAATGGAGTAGCTACAAATTCCCTGTCGAATAAATACCTGGTTGATTAACGAATAAAAATAGAAACTTAGTCGTTCAATCTTTGATTATGTTTTACCGTCTTGAACAACGTATCATAAGATCCAAGGAACGAAAACAAACATTAGTAAAAATGATGACTGTGTAATTGCAACTGTAAATCATAGCTCAAAATCTCTTCGGTCTTTCACAATTCACTTCTTGACTGCTTACAGTTGAGCTTCTCCTCGAGTACTTACTCGTTTCACTCCTGTTAGTCGAAATTTCTTTTGCAACAATGAAACGCAACATGTTAGTAATCCGTAGCTCTTTGCAAACATAAACTACATCAAGAGGAAATGAATCGTTCTCTCGATGCATTGTTACAAGAGAAAGGTTCCCCTGAATCGAGGAGTTCCTGCGACGAGAAGCTGGCTTGACAGTTAGGAAATACGAGACAGTGTTGCCGAGCATCTAATTAAGGGGTATATCGAGTGGAAGAAGCTTTCCTCTAATGATGCACCCTCTAAAGTGCTACAGTTTACCTGTACTCAATTATATATTACAGTTCCCATCCTATGACAGATCAAAGTAAACGCTACGATTAATTGTACCTACGTATTTGTAGCCTATACTCTGCATTCGCTTCATACCTTAGGTAATCAGTAGTACACTCGCATAGGCACATAAAGTAGCTGAAGCGCTGTATGCGTCATTTTAATAAAGGAAAATTTGACATGAACGCCAAGACAGTAAACGTTCCTGAAGACTCGTATTTACGTATTCGAGCAATTGAGGACCTTGCAAGAAGTGGGCAGCAGGTCCATCTTTACAAACTTCGAGTAAATTAGAAAAAACTGTTTATAAAATTATTGCTTTGACTTAACATTAAAAAGAGAACACTAATTGAAAAATATATATTTTCACTTAATAAATGGTAGTTACTTAGTTGATAAGTTTTTATTTCTATTTTTGGCGAAAAAATATTCTATAATAAAAATATTAATATTAATATTTTGCAATAAGTTACTCATTTGCTATCGGATTTCCATCAAACGTGCACCAAACGATGTACAATTTTTTTTACATATATTTTACAAAAACTGCGAAAAATGAATCTGCACCCCTCTTGCTGCAAGGTCCTCAATGTTAAACGATCAAAGTGTGCAAGTGTATTCTATGAGTAAAAAGAAGTAAAGAATATTAAATGTAAACTCACTATAAATTTCACGTTTAATCTTCCTGTTACAACAATTCAATAAAATGTTTCCAGACCCACGTATTCCCAAGATTTGCTGCTTATTTCTACTCATAGAACACACTGGCAGACTTTGATCGTTTAATATTGGAAGAACATCAGAAAATAACAGATCACTGTACGAAATCAAAGATTGGATCTCCAACAATTGAAGATTACTTTTACGTTCCAAGAACAAAGCAGCTACCAAAGAGAATCGAGACCGTGGAGAATATTGGAATCCAGGGAACGTCTATCTGTCACTTGCAAAAATTTTCTCCCACAATTAACGACGTTCGCTCTAATGACACGTCTCTCACCTTAATGGAAACGTCGCATCCGCGATAAATCCCTGCCTCCGTTGGAAACGGAAGCATCGCGAGCTAGGCGTTCGTTCTAGGCGTGCTCACGTGTACGGGAATGCATTTGCAGTGGCAGAAAACGACGCGCACAGAGAGACAGGGAGAGAGCGAGAGCGAGTTCTGACCGGAAAACGTTTTCCTACGGCTTTTCAGGCTTCTACTCGTGGAGGAATCCGGACGCCGGCGCTTGGTTCATACAGGCCCTCTGCAACGAGCTGGAGAAGAACGGACGAACCCGCGACCTCCTCACCATATTGACTTTCGTCAATCGTCGCGTTGCCATTGATTACAAATCGTACGTGCCCCATGACAAGGACTTCAACATGAAAAAGCAGATACCCTCTTTCGTCTCCATGCTGACGCGGTTGGTGCACTTCCCCGAGAAGCCACTTTAATGCCGACGACGACGCGCTGATCCATTGGCCAAGGGACGGGAGCCGCGACACTCGAGGATATTTCGTGAACCACTCTTGTTTCTTTCTGATGTTCGTGGAACTTTTGTAAGTTCTCTATCGCGGAATCAGTTCTCCAGTAAGTAGTCTCAAACGGTTCGCATTACGCGGATTACGCGGGCCGGACAACGGGCCGCGAATTCTGGTTATTACGGCCACCAAATCCAGTTGCACGGCGAACGCGATGGTCACCGAGAAAATAGGAAATTTTCGAATAGATGTTAATTAATGCGTGCCGATAATCGATACGTTCAATGTAAACGCGGTGCATACATGTACTGTTACTCTGATTGCGCGGTAGAGATGTTTAGAGTAGAACGTGGGAAGACTTTTGATCTGGCGTGGTGGAAGCGTGAAGAAAGTTTGTGAGAAGATTGTAAAGTGGAAGTACCAAAATTAGGAGAAATCAGACTTTGTCATGATTAGGCATCGCCAATAACAAAGTGGCAACACCCATTTCAGAAATTTCCTTGCGACCGTAAAGAGTACTTATATTTTTTTTTCTTTTGTGGTTGCCACACAAATCCAATGTGTTCTTTTTATTATTAACGCTTGGCAGGCGATGAATTCATACGTGTATTCAGACCGTGCATGCAGTCTGTGCGAGAAACGCCGATGGGCGTTCACTGGGTACAGAAAGCAAATGAGATTAAAGGATTTCCGCACACGGTCTGGGACAAGCGTTTCAGCCTACGTCCTCCAGGGGTTGATAAACTATTACTTGGCACTTAACACCTTTCGTACTTCTACTCTAGAAAAATGTATTGATATTTACTGCAACTGGTTTTTGATGAATAAATAAGCTTATTCTGTGATTCAATTCTTTACTGTGAAATAGAGGAAACGAGGAAACAGTAATGCCAGCCGCCTATTAAAGGGCATTACAAATTTTATGTTCAATTTTTACAGTACTATTAAGAACGTGAATTCCACAGTGACATTGAACTTGTTAATAGGAAAATTATTAGGGTTTGTAATACAGATTTTTTGAGCGTAGCTTACAATTAGAATAATATTATTAATAATGTTTACGGGTAAAGTGTAGCTTCGCCCTTGAGAGGCAAAACTATTCTATTAAAGTCATAGTATTACTTATATTTTAGTTACATACATTTAAACTTATCATATATTTACTATAATGTACGATAACTTTCAGTTTATTTATATGTCTGTGTGGAATTGTATTTAATATTCTATTCACAAAATGAAAATATATTGTGAATCTATAAAATATTTTCAGATAATGTAGTATTGTACTCAAGATCAAGATTTTGTAATCACAGGAGGGACAAAATTTATCTTCCCATATCTCCATTTATCCACCTTTTTATCTTCCGTCTATTCGTTAAAATAAAAATTTTAATTTTCATTTAAGGAACTGGTCTTGAAATGCCGGTTGATTTTGTTCAAATTCTGCCAATCCTCTTAAGGGGGGCACACACATCTAGATATGCCAAAACGATTAATTTTCTATTTTTTTTTACATATTTTTAGTATTTGATATGTCAAGAATGTTTCCCAAAATTTCTGACCGAAATTCACGCAGCATGCTCACGTGTTGTCATACATTGACGAGAATTTCAAATGGATTTTTCTCGAAACCAGGTTTTCAAACACGGTACCCACGATTACTCAAAAACTATTCGACCTATGTACTTCCAATTTTTCGTGGCTATATCATACACTATTACGCACTTTTTGAAAGGGCGGATTTCTTATTTGATACATAGTTCCTTTTTTATTTCACAAAAAGGCAAGATTTCATGTTCATAAATTGATTTAGAGATCTGCCATTTCTTTAAAAATTAACTTTTTTGCAACCGGCCCTGTCAGAAACAGCATTTGTTAATATATTTTAAGAAACTAATGTGCCTTTTGTTTTCATCTAAAACCTGTCTAATTCCGAGTGAGTGCCACAAATCACTGCAACGAATGACGCATTTGGAAGTAACCGCTATAACTGTATTTTTGTATAATCGTATAACTAATATTGTTACGTACAAAAATGAAATATTATAGCCAAAGGTGTGACATAATTAATACAAAAATTATGGGTGCGATACTTTCTTAAAAAAATTCAAAAGGACGTCTGTTTTTAGGCCTCTCTAGGTGTATGTCCGCCCTTAAACATATCCATCCTCAAATTCTCAAATAAAAGACTATACCCTATATAAACGTTTTCATTGGAAACCTTTTCTTTTCTTTCTGGGAAACCTTTCCCAGCTAACAAACGATCCAGCCATTGTTCTCAAAAGGAACATTTTCGAGTTATTTTTAATTCTTCCAAACGTACGAGCTTCGGCCTGGAAACTTTGTTAATTTAAATAACGATATTTAAAGTTAATTTGAGGTGAGTATCTAAATCCAGCTTCGCGAGTAAACCGATATACTATTCTTCCACTTAGCAGGGGCCATGAATTTTCGTTGCACGAGTTTGAATAAGGATTTATGCGACCAATATAAGGGGGCAGATAACGAAATGCGCGCACTGTTTCATTTGCAGCTGTTCACAACGTTTAATGAAGACGATAAACAACCTTCTGCCAAGTAGCGGCGGAAGGAGTTCATTCCCTTTAAACAAATTAGAAGTCGCTTTACGATCGGTCTTAAAAAGAAATCGTGACTTTATTCAGCGAAAATAATGCGCCGCGATATTTTTTTATTATTACATCGCGGGTAATTCCACTTCGGTGTTGGTGGTCGTTTACGTTTCGTCATAAACAACAGTTTCCACTGTACAAAGATGAACATCCCTCCGGCTAGGCCGCAATAAAAATTAAATTTTTCACTAGCACGAAGGGAGAGAACGGGAAAATAAAAATTCTGGCGTGATCATGTACATTCAGCCTGCACGATTGCGAGGGATGAACGTCTTAATTGATCCGCAAAATTTACATCTTCCATTTGAGGATCACGTAAGAAATCGTGACCGATTGTAAATGTTAGTCAATAGGTAAGTATTGTAAAATTAGAATTCCTTATTCATTAGTAAAATTAGAGTACATACAGTGGCGGACGAAAGAAAGTTTACAACTTTTAAAATCGCATAACTTTTTTAGAATTAGTCCAAACGACATGAGTTTTTTTTGGAATCTAGAAGGATTAGTTTGCTAAGTGACGTGTTTCGTCGTTTTGAAAAAAAATGCAATTGTTCGGAATAGCAAAAAAAATAGTAAAGGTTGTTTTTTAAACTTTTTTTTTGAGCCTGTAATAAAAATTCAAAAAAACCCACTTGTAGATTGAAGTAAGTTGTATACATGCTGAAAATTTCATTAAAATCGGTTAACGTTGTTCTGAGTTATAAACGCTTAAAGATCACAGCATAATGTTGAAAATCGCTGATTTCGGGAATTTCAGCGATTCTCGACCTTATTCTGCGATCTTTAAAGGTTTGTAGCTCAGAGCAACGTTAACCGATTTTACTGAAATTTTCAGCATCTATACAACTTACTTCAATCTACAAACGGGTTTTTTGAATTTTTATGACAGACTAAAAAAAAGTTTAAAAAACAACTTTAATATTTTTTTTTCAAAACGACGAAACACGTCTCTTAGCAAACTCATCCTTCTAGATTCTAAAAAAAATCTATATCGTTTGGACGAATTCTAAAAAAGTTATGCAATTTTAAAAGTTGTAAACTTTCTTTCGTCCACCACTGTATATAGTACTGGAAATATTTATTGCATTACTCGAATAAACATGTGATCACATATACCTCTCTTATTATTAGTATCAGGAACATATTATTACAAAGTTTATGTATTCAGAAAATGTGTATTGCTATGAAAATTGCGCGTACTACGTTTTGAGAGTGATGCAATTAATATTTCCAGTACTGTAATAAATGATATTAGGGTTTTAAGTGCTAAGTGTTCGTGAATCGTTGTCAATGATATATTCGACAGCTTTCTGTCCCAGCATAGTGAATTAATCTTCAACAGTTACATCGGCCGTCGTTTTTATCACTGGCAATGGAACGAGATGCAGAAGACGACGGTGAATGTAATTTCTCCAAATGCTTCTGGTTCTCTAAAATGCATAATTGGAGGGCTCCGGAATAATGGTGCAAGCCCAGTTAACTTAATTCTGTGTAAATTGACTTTGGAGTCTAATTGCAGCTATTAACTTGCAAAACTGCATAACGTATGATATGTAGATGCGCATGCCCACAGGGCTGATCTCAACTTTTTATGTACTTGCAACACTTGGGTGGATAAAATGTGTCATATTTCTGGAAATTTGATAAAGTTGATTTTATTTAATGGCGAACCACATTCCTTGTTCCCCTAAGCTTGAAATTTTAAATGTTGCATAGAGAACCAGAATAATTTTTTAATATCTCTATATTAGTGAAATGTAAGATATATTATTATCTGTTTAGTTTAGCCAATTAAAGGGTGGAGAATTTTTCTCTAACTTGTTTAAGGAACTTTCACGAATGCATTCTTAACATTAGAAGTTCTCTTTTAAATATCCTTTTCAAGCTGTACAATTGGAATTACATCCCTCTGCAATAGGCGCATCCTCAAAACTGTATAGATTAAAAAATCACTCGGTTAAAAATTCAATGACGCTCAATGCAACCCAATAAAACATTGATTAAGATTTTTAAGTCACGACTATAGGCGAAACATAGAACACTGCTTTCAATAAACCGACAATGCCATCTTCACAACAGGAAATCTCATTTAAAAAATACTACGCTGCCAATAGTTGAGCATCCTTGATAAATTCCTTCTCATAAAATTAGTAAACGCCCGGTATGTTGCTATGTCACGTTGTTATCGATATCACTACATACAGGGCAGGGTAAGGAAGGTTAATCAATAAACCTATAATAATAACCAATATATACACACCGTACCTTATCAGCCGAATGCTGATTACCATATTGATTGATACCAATCCACGAGCCGGTGCTTAATCCCCTCTTTTCCGATTGTTCACATATAGAACATATCTACACAAATTGTGTATTAATATCCTGTCATATTAATTTTCTATTTAGGCGAATTCTCTTGCTCATACACTACATAATATCGCAATTATATATCGATATTATTATCAAGGTATGGATTACTGCATTGTTTGATAGGTAGCGTGCACGATTTTAAATTGTACTTCGAGTTCGATGTAATCGTACGTGAATGTTCGTCCAATCATCGGCAAGTAGCTTACCGATGTTCGGAGGGCTCGGTTCACCAAGAGTTTGATCTGGACAGTTCTTGAACTACTTTAGCGTCAAAGGGAACGAAGCCCTTCGAGCGAGCGAGGGATGCAGACGTCTGTTTGACCGTGCAATGACAATTCGATTCCATTCACTTCATCCTCGTCTTCTTAGGGTTAAGTGGATCCTCGAAGCAAACGGAGCATGATAGAGCTACGGCTCGTTTGAGACACGGTTAAAGGGTTTCGTTATACGGGCTACGACGCCTGGCTTGCAGCTATGTAGTGACTGAGGCAAGTCAATGGACAAAGAGTACGAGGATAATCCTGGTGTTTTAACAAAACCTTGCACGAAACACTACTGTTTAAACTGGTAAGGACATATCTATATAAGGGCTGCTTAGCTTTATTTGTAGGTACTATGAGTTCCGACATGCTCTTTGTGCAGTGTCAAACCGTTTGGAAATGGTATATCTACGCCACTGTTACGTTGCGTTTAAATAAACACTGACGTTTTAATAAATGTTTGGGAAAGCTTAGACTAATTCGTGACTGTCGGTCGACCTAACATAAAATGGCTATTAAAACTAATATGTACAGATATTATTTATTTTATCAGAATAAACCTAATATGTTCAAAACTTTATGCTGATCCAGAAAAACTTGTCGATATTTGCTTTAAGACAATATTTGCTGAAAATCGAGTTGAAAACTGAAGTCATGATATCTGACTACTTCTCCCGAGTACAAAGCTTGCTCTGTTTGTTGAACATGTAGGGAAGAAATCAAGAAGAGAATTAATCAGCCGAAGAATATTTGGGATCTGAATTTTTACTCCATGGTAACAATTACAAATTATTATTCGTTACTTCCTGCAATCATTCTTGCTTGTCACATAATTTTACATCTGTTTTATTTCGCATTACAGTATCAGTGAAGGTTCATCAAGATCCGAGGATTGTTTATATCTTGCCACGAGAAACTACCGAGCAGGAAAGCATCAAGGAAGTCGGATTAACATCGCCATTGTAATTTAAACCGCCTCCAATGTGCTTCCTGGCTCTACTGCTTAAGCAGTACAACTTTCCGATGCCTCGCTTGATGATGGCACGATTTCTGATAGAAAGTACACGTCAGCGAATCTATGTTACCTGCTACCCTATTGCAAGTCTAAAATTTCAATCAAACACAGCTCCAACGATAAATCCTGGTATTACAGAGGGTTCATCGACGTCGACATGCTGATTGCAACAAAACAATACGCTCGGATGAGCAACTACATACTGCGCTTGGTTCTAGCGAACAAACCATCGAGTACTCGACGAAGTCGCTCTCAGAAACATTTGGACAAATCAGTGCATGACGATCGAACGGAATTTTCAAGTAAATAGTTCATTCGCTGAATCGATAACAAGTCGAAACTATCCAGTCACCGTGGCCACAGGACGAGCGTGCGCTCAAAGTTGAAGCACTCGAGACTACGCGGATGACTGGGTTGTTCTGTCAAAGGATCTCGAAACCAGGTACTTCTGCCTCTTCATCGGGCATCGTTCCATTCAGGGAGGATAAAGTAGGAGGCATATACATACTTGCACTTCTAAAAGCCCTGCATGTAAGTGCCACCGACTCAATAACCGCGGGACGAGGAACAAAGTTGCGAATGGATCTACGACACATTAGTATTCTAGGGATACAGTAGAGCCTCTATTATCAGATCGCTCGACTATCCGAATGTTCTGTCATTCGAACGTTGTATTATCCGAACAGAACATCTCTATTACTATCGAAACAGATACGAATGGAATGCTTCTATCCTTCTGTGACGATCAAAATGAATACTATTCACGTTATTTTTATATGAAATTAACAATCTACGCGTTAATCAAAGGTTGTGAAGCGAAGCAGGAAATAATTCAGAAAATGGCAAGAGTACTACAAAATTAGTAAGCATTTAGATTATTTTTCATTTCTAGCGTTGTTACTTGTATTATTCTTTCTGAAACGATAGAATTATCACCACGAGGAAACTGAGTGTTCCACTATAGGAAGTTCTACTGTAGTTCTACTCGTGCTGGTTGATTGACTAGTGAAAAACAAAATTTGTAACCGATGCATTACGTAGTATGTTACCACCGGAAATAGTTTATGTATAAGGACGTTATTTATAGACGAATATTATATTGAAGCGAGGAGAGTTTCGATGTTGTATACAATTCTGATTCGCAATTGTGGTAAACTGCGTTTTCAAGAGATGTTTGGAATAGGAGAGGGAGTAGAATTTAGGGAATGGTTTGCAGTATTTTCCCATATATACTTGGAGGGATCAGGGCAGTGTGGATCTGCGGTCACACTACGTTTGAACTAACAAGGGAAGTTTGGCAATTCGAAGTGTCAAAAAAATCTAATACTTTCTAGAAATGTAGTTTAGGTGGACCCAATTGCGTAGGTATTTCCTGGTCCAGCAATGAAGCTGATTTAGGGGTGGAAGCACCTCTCAAAGAAATTGAGGTTTTATATTATGCTGCGTATTTAAAGATACAGACAAAAAGTTAAATACAAAGTTTTATGGCCCAATATTGACAACATTACAGATTTCTTTCATAATTCACCCATACAATAAATTTTTTATAAATACTTAACCACCATGCTATAAACAATTCTTTCTCACAATTTCTATGAGGGAGGGTTTCCACCCGCAGACCATTATCATTGCCGAAACAAAAAATAGGTACGCCATTGAGATCATTAAGGGTACATTTCAGCAAAGGATCAGAATTTTCAGATTTTTAAAATTGTCGAATTTTCCTTATAACTAAAAGATTTTTAGACACAGATAACTGGCAGAATGTGACGTTTATGGTAACTGTGCTTCGAAGGCTGTAGGAAAGCTTTGGGAGTATTTCTTTAATAGGAATCTTTTAGATTAGTTGGAATGGATTCATGACACATCTGAGAATACCCACTGGAAAAACAAAGATCAATCAGCCAGGCAAACATTGGTGACGGTGTTCGTTGGACTGACTGCAAGTGGAAGCTGAAATGAGGATGATATTGATGCACGCGAGATTTTGGCTAGAGAACAGTGTTTGAAGCGACGGATAATAAAATATCCCCTGTAATAACGTTTTACGCTATGCTTTATAATCAGAGAAGTCTGTAATAAATTGACCCCGGGATTTCGTGGCAAACAAAGCCGATAGAAACTTCTTCCTTCGTCTAATTTACAACCACACCTACGTTTCGGAGGAAGGAAGCATATAACTTCGTCACGCTATTTTGTGGACGCACTCATTAATCAATAAAACGACCAGTCGACGTCTAGGTATATTCATTTCAATGTTCTGAAGATGAAAAACTTACAGTGAGTAAAAAAAGTATTGGCACACTTTTTAAAATCGCATAACTTTTTTAGAATTGGTCCAAACGACATGAGTTTTTTTTAGAAGGTAGAAGGTTTAGTTTGCTATGTAACGTATTTCTGAGCTTTGAAAAAAAATTCAATTTGTCGGAATAGCAAAAAGAATAGTAAAGGCCGTTTTTTTCAACTTTTTTTTCTGAGCCTGTAACGAAAATTCAAAAAACCCGTTTGTAGATTTAAGTAAGCTGTATACATGCTGAAAATTTCATCAAAATCGGTTAACGGTGCTCTGAGTTACAAACGTTTAATGATCGCACAATAAGGTCGAAAATCGCAAAATACCCGAAATCAAGCGATTTTCGACCTTATTGTGCGATCATTAAACGTTTGTAACTCAGAGCACCGTTAACCGATTTTGATGAAATTTTCAGCATGTATACAGCTTACTTAAATCTACAAACGGGTTTTTCAAATTTTCGTTACAGGCTCAGAAAAAAAAGTTGAAAAAAACGGCCTTTACTATTCTTTTTGCTATTCCGACAAATTGAATTTTTTTTCAAAACTACGAAATACGTCACTTAGAAAACTAATCCTTCTACCTTCTAAAAAAAACTCATGTCGTTTGGATCAATTCTAAAAAAGTTATGCGATTTTAAAAAGTGTGCCAATACTTTTTTTACTCACTGTATACTACAATATTAGCAAAAAATAGTTTCTTTTACTTCGTCCTGTTATTGATTCTTCTTAGACTGTCCAATCAATTCATCATATTTCACCCAAGAAAATAATGCACTCCGTTCTGGGAATCAGTTTCTCGTTACATATTTAAATTTTAATCAAGTCTGTCAAATATTGCTTGGAAAACTGTTTATCTTCTCGTTTTCCCATGGGACTGCGGAATGAATTGAACAATAACTACTTTATCTGCAAGGGGAATGTACGGTCTAAAGCTTTGGCGTTGCAAGATTCATAATCTATTTGTCATAACTGTGTACAAAGACACGTCGGAGGTTTCATGATCGTACAAAAGGTGAAACTTCATTAAACTCAGCGTCCGTAAGGCCTTTTATTTGTTTTGTCATGTGGCTTCAACGTTGCCATTGATCGACATCGTGTGTTCGCCCCGTAGAACTGAAGCACCTTTGCGCGACAAACATTATTAACGTCTGCAAGATTGACTCATAATTAACTGCGCAGGCAGTTTCAATCTCGACATACACAACCACCTAGTTTCGACATTCCCGATACATAACGAGCATTCGATGAAATTTCAATTTCCTTCTTTCGACTATTTGCTCGGCGAATGGATTCCACAACAGATGACAAATTAATTGAATATTAAATTAGTCTTTAGCGAACATCGTCCATCTCGCTAACTAAATGATCGCACGCTAATTGTGATCTTCCAATATTTATATCACCCATTAACAATGCAAATGGCAGCTTGAGATAGGTATGCGGGATAATCCATTAACTTGGATTGAGAGAATGATCGTTACATTCGATAATGGGAGAGAGTGTAGAAGGAGAAAGCTATGTGTTTGATTTAAATCGATAAATACTCCAATTGGATGTAAATTCACGGGAACCTTTACGACATCACTTACTTTCTCAAATTTGTTTTGGTGCATTTTTAAGACGGATATGAAAGGTTCAAAGAAGCGAAATGGAATAGGTACATATCCAATGTCGAGTGATTTTATTGGAAAATTGAAAATCAAGCATATCTGAAGTTTCATTTGAAAAAAAAATTTAAAAAAATTAAAACCGACTTCAAAAAAATAAAATTGCACTAAAAAATAAAAAATAATTTTTTCCCTTATTTAATCTACGACTCTCATATTTTTTAAGTCGGCGCCAGATTTACACAGTGCAAATGACCGACTTAAAAAATATGAGAGTCGTAGATTAAATAAGGGAAAAAATTATTTTTTACTTTTTAGTGCAATTTTATTTTTTTTATATCAGTTTTAATTTTTTTTTAAATTTCTTTTAATTTTAACTTTTATAATTTCATATATATATATATATATATATATATATATATATCGACACAATGTGCTGAGGAGATATGCGCGTACGTACATAAAATAATAATAATTAGGTAACAATAGTCTTTATTATTAACCAGAACTGGCAAAATGTTGGGCCAATGTTGATCTAGTGTAGAATGGAACCACCGGGGCATCGCCCTCTTTCGAATAAAAAGAAGATCATCAAAATCGGTCCATATACTGAGAATTTATGAGGGAACAAACATAAAAAAAACATACGGGTCGAAGCTATAACCTCCTCCTTTTTGAAGTCGGTTAAAAATAGAGAGTGCAAATCTACTCGACACATTCTACACGTCTATCTCTTTCCCTACTTCTAAAATAGAGAAGTGAAGAAGTTCGTAATAAACTCATAGAACTCCGGTGTGTTAAAAATCTTCACACCACTCCTTTTCTAACTATATATGACGGCAAAAAAGGCCTCCAAAATTTCACAAACAGATTGCAGACACTTCCATCTAGATCAGGAAAAACATTCTTTTCAAACCAAACGTTATACACTTTTGTGGTAGATACCTTCTCAAAACTCATGATCTACACTTCACACTACATGTCCCTCGAAGTCTCAAGTTCCAATTTTTCTTCTGTAAATGAGGCATTGAGGGTAATAACGGACTAACCCACATTAAAAAAAATTAATTTCCCCTATTTTATAAGATCAGTACAGCCTATTCGAAAACATTACTCCTACTAACTCAATTTCGCAAAAAATTTAGGTTGGTCCGTTTATAAATATCGCACGTCCAGGTTCCTGCCACAGCCTTACTAAACCCTCCCGCATATTTCGCCTCTCACGGAGGCAGAACTAGAAACGGGGTTTCGCGGAAACTTCTCGCCTGTTCCTTCTTCGCTTTGCCCGCGATCGGTTCGCTTCGCGTCCGCTTCCGTTGCCCCCTTTCACACCCAATAGCGCCTGCTTCTAGCAATGGACAAGTTTTCATAGCAAAGAAACGAGACGCTGGCCAATCTACACGCCCAACGTTTTATCCATATGAAACAAGATCCGTATGAACAATCTCTATTTGCATATGGATGTTTAGAGGTTGCACGGGGCCCACGTCATTACGGATGCACATATATGTTTGCGAATGGACGTATGAAGAAGATATGAGCCGCGAAGCTGCGGACGACTCGCCGTTTGAAAAATACCCGCGGTCCTGTTTGCTCGCTTCCTTTTGGCCCGCATCCACGGATGCCGGGCAAACATTATTTATATTCAAGCGTCAAACGGAACGTATGCTCCCGCTCCCCGTGTATTGTTGCATTTCGCGGGGTCGGGCGCCCGTAATTTATGTTGACGACGTAACTGGACTGGCGGCGTGCGAAATTCTACTTTATATGGAAGAGTGATTGTTTCGCGAATAGGGAAGTGGCGAAGTTGCTGCATTACTAACGTAGAGTCTGTTATCACCTCTTCAGCCCAATTCAGTCGCAAACGCCGCCTCAACTTTTTCATTGCAAGCTGAGTTATGATCATTCACATTAGGTACAGAATTCGATTGCAAATGAAACATATGAAAGAAACACTTGCTACTTCCATCCGCTTCAAATTAACTGTCAATTCGCACTATTACGCTGCTACCCTTGTCATTTATAACTTTGCAGTCGACGTTCAGCAGTACTTAACCCTCGAGTAGTGGATATGGGGTCCATTTGGACCCACCGACGCCTAGATATTAAACTAAATAGATACGTTAATATTAAACTAAATAGATACGTATAATTACCACTTCTTGAAGAAAATAAGAATTTTTAGGTCACTGGATTAGAATAAGGGTATTCCAAGGTGTGCAGGAATTTAATTTATAGAGTAAAATTGACGATGAAGGAGCATATTATCATATTATCTACTCCCTTATAAGTAAAGTATCTACAGTATTAAACTTCTTAGATGTAGATTTTCTTGGAGATTTTTTAAAATTTTAAGATGTAGGAGCTGAATTTGATTAAATTTAGTTAAAATTGACTTCGATATTTTAGGAACTATTTAAAATTTTTAGATGTAGAAGCTGAATTTGTGTAAATTTAGTTAAAATTGAATTCGATTTTTTTTAAATTATTTAAAATTCTTAGATATAGGAGTTAAATTTGAGTAATTTTACTTAAAATTGACTTCGATTTTTTTGGAATTTTTTATACTTTTAAGATGTAGGAGCTGAATTTGAGTAAATTTAGTTAAAATTGACTTCGATTTTTTTCGAATTTTTAAAATTGTTAGATGTAGTAACAGAATTTGAGTATTGTCTCGAACTGAGGACAGGGTGCCGATTCGGCACCGATCTTTCGAGACAAAGCTGTGTTAAATTAGACACAAAGATTCTCAGTGTCTGCGCCGAACTAAGATTCGTCCTCGGCAGTAACGTACCGGAAAAGGTGTAACGAATGTGCACAGGGGGTACGAATTACGCATGCATATAAGTACATTGCCGCCCCACTTGACGCGACGTAGATGTATGCACTACTCCAAACACTCCTTCATCTCTGTGAACAAGTCGCGCTTTCCTATCTCAAAGTCGCGAACTGGCTTTCGCCAGGCTCGAACTCCCAGCAGTGGAGCCTGGAGAGCGTGTATCGCATTTCCTTGGCCCTGTAGCCCCGCTGGATCCAAATAGCGAGTTTTGATCCGGGCCAGAGAGAAGTCTCGTATTCGTGTTGTTGGGCTTCCGTTCGCCGAACCAACCAGACGAGATGAATCGTGCGCCCGAGCTATTTCAGTTAACGTCAGTTACGTCCCAGTATCAGCAATATAAGTGCAACGACATTAACGCCGGGCAAATTGAAACAGAATAGATGGAACGAAAGGATACACGAGCGATATGAAACGGAGTCAGTGCAGTGGATATCGCTGCTATTTCGAAATGAAACGTTGGGGCCTCGATGGAAAGCAAACAATTTCCTCGTTATCATCGACAGAGTAGACTGGATATTTTCATAATCAGAGAAAAAATTGACAACGAGGGGTGAAAAAGCTTTAATTGATTATAGAGTATAGGTACTTTTTTGCCGAGTATATGAATATGTATACACTAATTGACATATAAATACCCAAGAAAAGGCATATAGAATTTTCTTAAAAATCATGTAAGAAGGGAATAAAACAGAGAATACAATTTGAATAAACGAAATTTACATACAACTTTAAAAAACGTATAACGAGCGCTAATTTATTGCAACACCTTTTTTCTGACGATAAAGTTTGGCACTGGTTTACTAATTCTTAAATTCGAAATAATCCGCCATCTTCTTCTAACTAATAATTGATAATTTAGAACAATGACATCTACTATATACTATTTACTTTACATGAATTTCGTTTAACTTTTCGCGTGGCTAATCAGCATGAAAGTGTCCAGCAGTATATCGCGCGAAGTACCTGTAGACAGGCATATTGGAAAAAGTCTCGATTAGTCACTGCGAGTAATTGAACTGGTTCCATGGAAATTACAATGGGCTTTCGATAGAATTCATGGAAATCGACGTAAGGGTAATTAATATCGTAATAACCCGTTTTTCTAAACGCGAAATACCCAGTTGAAGATTCTGAGGAGAATTAAAGGTTCGATAAAGACTCTGAAGAAGGGAGACATTATTAAGATCTCGACGACCCATAAAAATGTACTCTGTCTCGCCGAGGAAACTTAATAACGAACTACTTGGTCGTGTAATATGCAAAGTAGTGGGGGAAGTATCGAGTGAGGCGATAAAAAACTTACATACTCGTAAAATATTTATGCACACGATGCCTGCACGATCGTAAACCAGTGAGGTATTATAAAAAGGACGAACGAGCGCGAAATGGGGACGGGGCAGGGAGTTAATAGGGGAAAAACATGTACATTCCGTCTTTTTTACACGAAGCTGGTATCTATCCGTTGTCATGCTTGATGGTGCTTCCGTAGCGTCGACATCTTGGACGCTTCACTTCTTTCCATGACATTTTCAGATTTTATACCAACCCTTACGTCGATATCCTGGGTTCAAACATCGATTCACATTGGGGCAACTGGGTAGCGGCCCGGGTGGGCCTGCCCCCCCCCCCCAAATTTGGACTGGCCCCCCAAATGCGAAAAGGCCAGAAATTACCGAAATAAGTAAAAAACATTCATCACTTCGTAGAATCTTATCTTATAGGAAACAAATATTTGGGCCGAGATGATACATGCAACTATATTAGTCCTGCTGTAAGCTCGCTTTTCCATTTAAAACTTGGTTAAGAATAACTATGCTCCAGGAGAGGTTTCGAATATGGCATTCCTAAACGTCGAAAACAAAATGATTAAAACGAATGCAACAGCGCAACAGGTGCTAAATATTATTGTAGAAAAACACCGTAAATTAAAGCTTATATAGATTTTAATTATAGGTGTCTATAAATCATGATATATCTGCTTTTAAGTAAGCTTGTGTACCTACTAAAATTAAGATATTTGTAAAGTGTAAATTAATGTGTAAATAAAACTACAAGAGATTTTTAACGAATGTACAAAGAAGAGTTTATTGATAACGTTATCTTTTAATTTATTTTGTTTTGCATGAAATATAAGTGAAAATTTCAAAACTACAAAATTTCAAACATATACTGTCGTTAGTATCCCACGCGGAGAACCAAAACTTAAAACTTAAACTTCTAGTGTTCATAAACTTCCCTTCCTCTCCTAACTACATGCTTCAAATATTCTGCGTACTTGGAAGTTCGAAACAAACGCTAACACCGCTCTAACGCAGTTTCAAGATGGTGACTTTTGTTTCGACCGCGGTAGCGACGACGCCGATAAGACGTATTTTAAACGCGTATTCCTCGCGGCTCGTTGATGTTGTGGAGGTAAAAGTCAGAAGTTCGTCAAAGTTTAAGTTTCTCCTACGCGAGTGTGTGCACCACTAATGTTTAGACAACGCTTGAAGCAAATCGAGAACTCCTGACTCTCGCATCTTAAAAATGAAGTTTTAAAGCAGCAATATAGTAAGCGACTTTATAATTCCCTTTGACATATGGAATTAACACGTTTCATTTTATACCACAACTGTGGGATACATTAGAACTCCGACACAAAATGCATAATTAAGGGGGGAATCTTATTTTGAGTGCTAAAAAGATAGCAAAATTGAGGGATTTCTTTTTAAGAAACTAACGTTTCGATTCATCTGAAATTTGGACCGTGTTTTTAAGCATCTTTTAATTTCTAATAATAGATATAGGAGTTATGCATGATCGACTATCAGGCCGTGCAAAATTCGTCGTTCCCTGGTGTGCATGACATTTATCTTCTAGGTAATCTGAAATAGAAAAATGAAACGGTGTTTTACTTTATACATATATGTACCTTCAGTTTGAAACCCCAGAATACCGATATGTTATACTTATAGTTCGTTTGTTACTTAAAAAAATTGGCGCCAAATTCGATAGCAAAAGTTAAAGATTCAGACTTTTAAGTCTGAAAACTCACCACTCTCATCAATAAATTTTTTGTTTTATTCTGGTTCGCCAAACTGAAGCTACACTACTGTGTATAAATTAAATACCACGTGTAAAGTAAAACGCTGTTTCATTTTTCTGTATCAGATTACCTGGAACATAAATATCATGCACACCAGCGAAGAACGAATTTAGCGTGGCGTGTTTGTAGATCATGCATAACTTCTATATTTATTATTAGAAATTAATAAAAAATACTGCAACTTTTTCAATGATGCATAAAAATATGGTCCAAATTTAAATGAATAGAATCGTTAATTTCTTTTAAAAAATCCCAAATTTTGCTATATTTTTAACTCCAAAAATAGGATTCCCCTTTAATTTTAAAAGCGTCTACGAAACAGATGGTTTGTACCTATTATAATCTCGAGCCCCCAAGCTGTGAAACTAAGCTCTGTGCAAGCTAGATTCCCTGAAAATTCTCGGCCATTCTTTCATATTACTGTGCCTAGTTATCAAAGTTTTATCTCCTCAAAAGCTTAAGTACTCTTCCCTCGAGTCCCTTCGTTCCCCGAACTTCTCGAAGACAGTAGTCAGCGCTTCTGATCACATCTTCCGTGTCATTCAATTTAAGCGGTTGTACGACAGGAATTTAACATACCGTGTACGATTAACCATTTTGGCCACGCAACGGGTGAACGAGATTTGCCAAAAATTGGAATTCTTTCGGTGTTCGATACTCTGTTCGAAATGAGCGCAACGTTCTGCTGCGGCATAGTTACCCGTTCGAACGCGAGAATCGTCTTCCATCGATAACGCGGAAATATGGAATAGATTCTTGGCGGGAATGCTTTCGATGATGCGAATTTTAATGGAATGCCAGATGGTCTAATATTGATATCGACCTGGAGAAGTGTCCCTGCAATATCGCTCGATGGGGATCGCGTGAATAATAAAATAAAGATTTGACGACGACGCTGGGATCCATTTCGTAAATCGATGGGAAGCGCGACGTTGTGATTCCAAGGCGGGAAAGTGTTACCTCGGATCCAAGCTACTGTGTTCCAACGGGAGTCCCAGTGAAACGACTAATACTGCGTCTGAATTTTCCCCCGTAGCATTCGGCACAAGATAATTCAGCATTCGGGCAATAATAAGATGAGTGGAAAAGGTATTATCAGAGTAAATTGGCGTGTGGAATTAGCTCCGTGTGATATAAAATGGCCGATATATAATAGAAAAAGCCTTCCTAGTTTCTGAAAGGTTGTACATACAGAAGTGATTAATATCCATCTGCTTTCTTTCCTCCAATTTCCCAAGAACTCCATCAAATCGTCCGTCGATGTTATGAGAATCGCTTGTCTCAATATTGTTCGAAGCGCTTCGCGATCGAATACCAGAAGCATCGATGAGACGCAGAAGATGTCTGCAAACAAATCGCGCCTTTATCTTCTTCAGCGGCGTATCCCACAAAAGAATTTTATGCTCAACGAGGGAGCGTCTCGCGATAGCTAAAAGTTTCTTTCACCCTATCAGCGTCGATTCGACGGTTCGTTCTAAAAATAATTATACACCGAAACTGGGAGCACGGTACCGTCCGCGATCACGAACGGTGTTCTGGGATGGTCGCGAGAGGGTTGGGGGGTGGAATACAAGGAAACGGCTCCGCCGATGCTGCCCCCTGATCGATAAAACTCCACTTCCACCCTACTTAACTTTGTATACTCGTAAAATTCTATTAAACCGTGCTCACCGAGTATCCACGGAGGGGCGAGCAGAGAAAAAAGCGGGCAGGGGGTTGGTAACCGCTTTGAACCGTGAATTTGGAGGTCGAATTAGTCGACGAGCGAGAGTCGCGCGCGGGAACAGAAATATAATTATGCTCGGCCGCTTTTATTCGCCGCTCCGCGGATTGTGTCGCGAATAATGGCGAATTAGGAACGGTAAATTCAGATCTGCATAATCGAATCGGCCAGTAATGAAATGTGATTCGCCCGGAACCAAGGGAGAACGGAGACTGCCATGTTGGCGCGCAGGCGTGCACTTCGTACGAGGTCTGGTCCTTCCGAATTTTCCTGCATCGATTCTGTTGGATTCGATACGGATCCGTCTTCATTTCCCTAATTGTACGAGCTCTCTGCGAATTACGTCGCTACGGCGTACGGGAGACAGGGTCGAAGCATTATAAATCGTTGGGACGCGGGGATAGGAGGATGAGGTACGCGGCGGTACGTAAGTACGAGCCAAATGCGTTTTAGCACGCTGCCCGATAGATAGCTGGTCCATTTGGGCCCATCTGGCGAACTACTTACCTTTTCGACCGTTTAACTGTGTTCGATTAAGTTTATGGAGTACCAGCGGTGTAATTCGTTTAGTGCTACGGGGAAAACCAGCACGAAGGTAATTACGCTTTATTTAACCGATGTACGATTTACGAATTTATTAATTTATTAATCACAATGGGGTGTGTATTTTATCGCTCCCTCTGCAAATTCTGTAAAATCGTAGATCGATTAACCAATGTGTAATTATGTGCTTGCTAGCAATATATGTATGTAGTATAAAGGTGCGATGTAAATAAAAAATTTGTACACTGAATGTACACGATAGTAGCTACCGTCTACTTAGTTTACTTACACGTTGGAGGTAGCATGTGTTTTTTCAGCCTTAGTTTTCTGATGTTTCGCGAGAGATATTCAGATGTCAATTATAAAAGCTTCTTACCTGCAACACATAAAAAATTAAATATTAATACCGAATACTGCGGTGTAAAAATTATTGTGGAAGACAATAAAGAATCTATTTCAAAATTTTCCACCACCCGAGATTGCCACCATGCACTTGCCTTATAAAAGACTCCAAAATAGAAGCTTGTAGCCGTTTGGGTTGTAAGGAATATGGATATTTCTGGACAGACAAGATTTATTCGGATTAGGAAGGAATACATGGTTTGATTGACAGGATGGGGCTACAAATTTCGAAGGTCAGACGTTGCGTCTCGATGTATTTATACAATTTTCAAAGATACTATGGTGCGAACGGCACTTGACTTTACTCTAATGAGGCGTCCAGGAGTTACTCTGTACTCTCCCGTTCGATTGGCGTCCAGGTATGATTGCTGTACTCTCCATACCGAACAGGCGTCCAGGAATATTCTCCTGTACTCTCCTCTCTACGTTAACGAGGCGTCCAGGAGTTCCTCTGTACTCTCCTGTTCGGTTGGCGTCCAGGTATTGTCGCCGAACTCTCCATACCGAACAGGCGTCCAGGCATATTCTCCCGTACTCTCCTCTCTTTTCTAATGAGATGCTCTGTACTCTCTCGACCGATAGGCGTCCAGGTATTATCGCTGTACTCTCCATATCGGTCGAGCGTCCAGGAACAGACTCTAGTGCCTAGTCCCTCCAGCAGGCGTCCAGGTATTATCGCCGAACTCTCCTGCCGGAGTCCCTAAGCTGTCTGAGAGCGGCCGTGTGTCGTACCTCGTCCTCTCTCTCAGAACAGCGAAGAAGAAAATGCCATTGCGGGCCTCTAATTTATACCCAATCGTTGCTATCCGCGGCCGCAGAAATCAACAGAAGCGTTGTCAAGCGCGAGCCTCGCGAGACGCGGTCGCGCGCCCACACGTCTCTCCTCACGGGCGGCCAACAAGCGTGTTCTCGAAACGTCTCGATGGTCAGCGTTTCTCAAACTTCCTTTTCTGCATGCTACAAGCTTTATATTTCTTCAAGAAAGTCATGATTCTTTTCAAAATTGCGAAAAGTGATAAGTCTAAGAGAAAACCATTTATAAAATAGTTCAATGTGAATCTCAAGTATTTTTCAAGTAATTTCACATTTCTTAGTATTGCTGAGAATCTTAACAGCTACCATTTGTCAATTTAAGTATTGCACTATTACATAAAACATCAAAACATGTTTGACCTTAAAACGTTAAAGCATCAAAACATGTTTGAGCTTAAAACGTTACAACATCAAAGAAGTAGGTTACTCGAGAAATTGAATCCGCGAGACCACGCCAACTGCACAAAATTATACATGTACAGAATTGAATTGTCATTAACACAGTTACTTGACATAAAAGCGTGGACACTATGAAATTCTCATTCGAGAAAGGTGCACGGTAAACTAAGCTTCCCTAATAATCGTTTCCTCCCCTTAACGAACCTTTCCTGGCCGTAGTGGCGGCGTGTCCTATAAGAAAGCAGCTTCACAACTACAACACAGAAGGAAAGTAATAAAATTCGTTTCATCTCCGCAGCCTTCTGAAACGGCATTTCTTCGCCTTTAATTTGTGCGCGGATATTGTCTTCCCGCAGCGGTATTAAAATGGGCACGGAATACTTGCAGAAGCGGAGCTCGCGGAGCTTCTGACGCGGATAAACCTTCAGCTTCTCTGCAAAATATGGCTCGAACGGCACACCCGCTGAGTTGCATCCTTCAGCGAGCGCGATGACGTGCCGCCGAAAGTTTAATTGAATGTTGCAAATAGCTCCAAAGTCCTGTCTATAAGTTCACATTGGATGATCATTATGCTTTCGCGCGTCAATACAGCCAATCGTTGCCCGTCGTCTCTAGAAATCGCTCGCGCGAAACACGGACACTGGAATTTATTTCGCCGTTAGAAACTTCAGAAGCGCGGCGTCGCCTGCAGCAGACGAACTCGGATTTCATTGCACGTTTACCGTACTGTCGCCCTGACAAATCGTATTTTTACCACCGCGAAGTTGGAGATGCGCGCAACCATGCATCGCTCGCGAGCGAGATGGACAAATACGCGGATAAGTGGAGAACGGGGGCAAAGCGAAGGGATGGCAAAGGACAGGAACTGTGTCATACGTGTCACGTGCATTTGCATCGCTTGGGAACAGCCTTTTTCCTTGCTGCAACGGCGTATTAGACTCTTTGATGACTTCCGCGACACTTTGCCAACTGACAGTGAGACACGGAATTATTGAGACAGGCAGAAAGTCGATGACATTTTGAAATGAAACGTTAACGAAAGGTGCTTGCAGTACTTTTCGTTTACGAAGAGGAGTTTAGGCACTGTACTAATAGAATGGTGTAATGAAACAGTAATATTATATGTAAAAGACAAATAATTAAAATCCTTTGGTCTTGGAATTAGAAAGGAAGAGTTGACCAAATTTTTAGCCAAACAGATTTCTTCACGCTAGAAGCTTTATAACTTCGTTAAAACTTGCTCCCGTTTTATTAATCGGATGATCGGACCATTTAGCCAGCGGATTGATTTTCAGATTCTTCGAAAGTTCATACCGTAATTACGTGGCAAGACTCTAGAACTAGAACGTGCTGTTTTAATTAGGACTATTATTACGATTCGTTTAGGAACAATTTCAGGATATATTAAACACAGCAGTTGTTTAGACTGAGTGCACGAGTATTTGTGAGAAATTGGATTTACAATTCTTTTCAATTGAACGGGATTGAATCTAAATTCCCACGAAATAAACTAAATTCAAAATTTAAAGTGAAGTTCAATTTGTTACGTACTTTCTCAAATATAGACTATTTTTTGTGCGTGAAATTGTTTTTTCTTAAGAGGAATTGGATGTTTTACAGGTGTAGGAAGCAGAAAGAGAAATTATTATTAGCCAGTGCATAGTACTCATTCATATAAACGATATTTCTGTACGTAGGAATTAATAATCCGAATTTAACCAAAATTATATAGACACAGAACCTACCTGTTTAATAAATTAACGTGAACTGGCCATTTTATGTGGTTTATTAGTCACTAAACTATATCACACAGATTTCTATAGAATGTTAGAGTTACAGGAATTGTACTATCCATTATGTCACAAAATAGATGCAAGTACTTATCGTCGAATTTATAGTGGGTAACGTTCCAACCAATAATAGGACGAACACATGGTAAACGTAAATTTTCCAAAATAAATTAACAAACATTTTCGTTTCAAAGAACATTCAATTTTGATGGATGCAATCAACTAGTACCATTGAGTTTTCATACCGAAATTGCCCCACGAAACACTCTCTTCAACGTGCTTAAAGTTATCGATGATAATCAATGTATAAGAAATTAATTGTTACATGAATTATTGGTTAACTTTTAACATTTAACGTAACACGATTCCTGAGGTAGCTCCAAACTATACAACAGAATATATAAACACAGATAGTCCTGAGCTTTACCGCTAATGCTCGTTGTCTGACCATCCGTTGACCACTTCTACTAGCACGCCGAAGCTGCGTTTTCATTACGAAATTAAAAGGAAATGAAACAAGTAATTTCAACGTTTACTGGAGTGAAAACTTGCATTTTGATTGTGTTTTATTTAAATATTTAATTGGTTTTAACCTACCTATATTCTTAGATCAGACTTAAAGTTTGAAAGTCTGCGGTTATATTTTAAGGATTCGGTGCAAGTTCTTGGAACCCCAGGTTTCTTGAAAGCGTACTTCGAAGTTTATCCTAAAAAATAAGCCAGTCTGATGATTCTTTCTGCGAAGTGAACGCGGCTGAGTACTTGGAAGTACCAATCGATGACGTAGATATGAATTTTGAACGGTCCCCGATACTTTGCATACAAAGTTGCATTCCCCTGCGAAACTTTGTTGCGCGGAGCATGCAAATACGCGGTAGAGGATCTTCGAAATGCTTGCGTCACCGATTTTTGGGAAGATTGCTATTGCTGGCCTCGGAGTTTGCTTAAGTTTTCTTACTTACACTTGATTGCAAAGAGTAGAAGAGTCTTCTTCTGAAGTGAAATACCGTATGATTATGGCAGGCAGCTTACATGAAAAAACAGTCCCACAAGTGGGACATTAGGTTGCTATGATAAGAGAGTTATATTGAAAGAGGAATTCGCGGAGCAGGGTTAGAAAATGAGAGACTATGAAATTAAGGTGGACTTATAAACTGCATGATATGAATAATACTGCATGATTCAAAATGCAATTTTAGTAAATAGTTGTATATATCAACTGATTATTTTCAAAGTAGGCTTAAGGTGATCGATTTAAGTTGAATCTGACTGAGCCTGTGTTCTGTAGAAAGTAACAACAAATTAGGTGGGATTTCTTAATTTGGCCAGTAACCATACCTGCCTTGTGTTTTTAAATAAAATGCCATACAAGAGGGAAAAGATTGCATAATAAAATTGAAAATGAGATAAAAATTTAAATACACAGAACATGCAATTATAAATATGGCGGAAACTTAATTTCCATCTTATCATCAGCCTACGAAAATGTAGTATCCTATCATGTTGATTCAATTCCTTCAGGCGTCTATATGACTCTCAGGTGTCTAATACTTTAAGTATATAACCGAGATCCACGCGAACAGCAGCAAACCGAAGAGCAGGGCAGCTTGAGGTTTCCATAGCTGCATCATCCTTTAAAGTCACGCTGTCCAAGTAGAACGAAAAGATGAATCGCAGAGCATCGAGCAGCCCATGGAGAGGAAAAGATATTCCTTCCCGTGTGCAGCAGGAGGTCGTAACTCCCGCATCACCCCGTTCGACCTGATATTCGAGTTTCACTTTGAAACCCTTTAAAAAATATGACGTGAAATATGGAACGCCAGCAACCTGTTTCTTTTGAACTTTTGCGGTCCAATCTTCTTGCTCGTTAAGTAATTGAATTTTTTTAATCCGTTCTAATCCCCGTAGGAGGAGGGGATCAAGGTGGGTAGGGGGCAGGGGGGCGCGAGGTTCCAGCAGAAAGTTTTTAACGAAGATATTCAACTGGGAAGCATTGCTTGTCTTAAGCGCGAGTTTTCAAACTTCTCGCTGAATTTAATGCAATTACATCCTGCTGCCTTATCACGGCTGATCCGCGCGAAGGAATCCCTTCGTTTCGTCATTAACGATTTCGTTTATGCGTCCGCGGTGAACTTCGTTCTTGCGCAGTGGAACTCTCGCCGTATCGTTAAACGCTGTTGCATTATTTGTGAACACGAAGTTCTAACACGAGGGCGTTGCAGATGGGTTTTATTACGCACCCTTTGCGATCGTGTAGGTACTAAAGCTTAGAAGTTCTAGTACGCCCGTTAGAGAGTAAGGTGTTCTTAAGTTTGTAGTTGAAGTTCGATTGCTGATCGCAGACAATAGAAAATATGGTAATGTTATAAATTATATAAAGCGTGTTTCGCACGAGAGGTATTTAGTAGAAATGTTTTATTCATTAGAATATTTATCTCCTTTTTGTTACTATGTACAATATATTATGTGACGATATTTACATTACTAATTTATGTAACATTATTTCATATTCAACAGTCATAAATTCATAAAGTGACAAAGGGAAATCAAAATCTTGAAGAACCCCACACAAATTTTGCGACGCCACATTTGAATCGGCCTGTAGATCCAATAAACGCCTTCAGAAAAGCTCTGACATTTCGTTTTTCAAGTTCCTAGCAAAAAACAATGAGGGGTATAACTGAGACTCTGCCCGGCGGCAATAATGGTCTACTGAAATAAAATTTGTCAACTTCCATATTCGCACAGCCAGTGAAATAAAATTTCACGCCATCTAGTCTCGCACTCCAAAAGAGCTGGGATTAAAATTCACTGTGCAGCTGAAATTACAGTTCACCGAGGCATCCGAAATTATCGCCGAGCCCGCTTTTGTGTGCGCGGCATAAAAAGATCTGAACAATCGGAGGACATTCTGTCGACGAGACCGGACGACCATCGGTGGAAATGTTTGGATATCGAGGAGGGGCTCCGGTCGCTATCGTCGCATCAAAAACCTGCGCTTCAACGGTGCAAATTTTATCGAGCAGCCTGGAACGTACTCCTTCCATCGGCCATTCTCAAGCATAATCCGTTTTGATCCTCGGACATCCTCCGGTACATCGCGATCACGCGGATCAGGCAGTCGACGGATGCATATAAAAAGTTTTGACTGGCCCGAAGCCACCGAAACGGTTTTCCGAAGGCTCCGCAACACAGTCAGCATTTTCTGTCCGACTGACATAATCTTCTTGCTGGTACGGCGGTTTGCACGTCGATAATCCCCGACGTCTATTTTTCTCTTACAGGACCAGGACTCTCATTAACACGAGCTGGTTTCGAAGCATTTTTTACATGCTCATGATCGCTCAAACTGTGCTGTTACTTTGATCGTCGCTTTCGTCTGTGAATGAATGTTGCTCCTTTTCGGATTTCGAAGGCAATCTTTGTAAAGGGAAGCATCTAAGTAGTATTTCTTGTTAGGCTGACTAATTCAGATATTTGATTTTCTATAGGGAAATATTTTTTTATTCATGTATCATCAAAAGCGTTTTAAATTTTTTAAGAGGTACAAATCTGAAATAGAAGGGTTGGGCAAGTGTAATATTTTGGAGGAATAAGTTGAAAACAGATATGCTGTTACCCAAGAGTGATTATTAACTGCAAGTATTTTTTCGAAATATAATTATAGACACAATTCAAACCAGGGGCAAATTTTGGGAGGCGGCGTATTTTGTGGGGTGGAAAATTGTGGGTGAAAGAAACTGAAAAAGCTTGAAACCTAAAGACTTGGGACAGCTTTAAAAACAATTAACTTTTCTTTCATCTAGCAAATTAGTACTAACTCATATGCGAGTTGTCATATTGAATTAATTTTAAAATTGCCCCAACCCCTTTAAATTAAAATATTTCGCCAAATCGCCCCTGATACAGACACACGTCTAAGAAGAAACCTAAACTTAATAAAAATACAGACCTTAACACCTACATATTTACAGTGTCACTTGGCAAATACAACTCAGGAAATATTCTATGGCCAGTCATAAATACAAAGCGCTAGAAAATAATAATCTGTGACAAGTCCCTTTTGAAATCAAGTTTCACAAATTCCCTAGGTTCTACTTTTTAAAAAACGCGGTTTTTGGTCCCGTCGCAACCCATCATTTAAGGCCCGATTACCGTGTAGCTATTAATAAAGCTTTGTATTTCAAGCTGTTCTACGCCAACACATAGCCGGTGACCCGCAAGTGGCCTCGTCGCTGGCGAAACTGTCTTTTTTGGACCGCCACCGCGAGGCAGCAAGCAATAGCTCTTTATTTTCTTGTTATCCTGTGGGAAAACATGGTCCTTGATCTCTGTCTTCTCCCGAAAACAAAGCATCGCGCCAGTACACACAGCAGCATAAATTTTCACGTACGCGGAGAGGGGCACTTTCGTTAGCGATCTGTTTGCACATACTAGCCGCGCGAATTTATTTCGTGTGTTGTTCCCTGCAAATATTTCCCGCGCGTTTAATCGCGCTTGAAATAGCCACGGAAATCGTTCCGTCGTGCTCACGGTGTCAATGAAATTAACGCACCCTATAAAGGTGCTCTGTGTGCCAACCATTACCAATTCATTCCCCCGACAAATACTAAAGCAATCGTTAAGTAACTCGAAATCGTCGAGGAATGAGGATTGAATGGATCGGTGACGATTCTGCGAGCAAATATGTAGCGTACCATTGATTTCATTTACCGCGGAACAATTTTCACCGGACATGAAATATGCTGCTCTCGCGACCATAAATCCCAGCCACCTGTCAGACTTCGAAGCTGTGTTAGCACGCGTGAAGCGTGCTTTTTAAACGGGCGCAGTGACCCATAGTGTTTTCTGTAGGACTAAAAAGAAATTGTCGGTCTAATAAAAAAAGGTGTTGGATAAGTGTCTGAAGGTTTGAGTAAAATGCTGTGGGTTCTATTTTAAATTTCATTTTAAATACAGAATTTTCAGTTGTTTAGATACTATTTATGTACGTATATACGTATGTATGTGCATGTGGTGGAAAAATTTAAGGGAACGTTCTGATTAAAATTTTTCAGAAAATCGTTTTTTTTATACTTTTTAATACTCAGTAAAAGGTATAAAACGAAAGTCATAACAGTATAGATTCTATGATAGATACGACTCGACTTCCGAACGACCGCAACATACAAGCAAAAGTTTAAACGCGTTTATTTCGAAACACGGTTTTCCGAACTGTAGCCAGCATAACAAAAGAAATTATGAACCTATTGCAAAAATCTTGGTGGCATTTTCTTTGTAATTGAATCTATTATCGTATCAGTCTTCGATAATGAATTATAGAGATCTTAGCTTTTTGTTATTATCATTTTTAGGCGTAAAATTAATCCTTTTGTAGCATGTTTGTGTTCAAACGTACGCCAAACATCGTCATTTTGCTTTCCTTGCCTTCTCAAAGGCTGATACGATAGCGATTGGTACAATATATAAGAATATCTATGATTTTTTATTTGGGACAATCCTACGTCGCATTATACTGGATACCATCGACGCCTCTTTTTGTTGAAGCAGTGCACTGAGATCCACGTAGAAATCGAACCTCTCCAAGAAAATAATTTTTATTCATATGCTCGAATAACGTATAAATATAGCCTATAAAGTTTTTCTACCCCTAGGTGTATACTTGTTTTCCCAAAAAATCCTAAATATCACCTATTTCTTTAGCGATCTGATGAGAATGTCCCCTTAAGGTACTTTTGTATAGAGGGTGGATGCATAGTATAAAGATATCTAGCTTATTAACCAGTTAACTGGCAATGTATCATATATGATCCAAAAAAATCTGGCCAATTCTGCTTATATATCATATATGATCAAATGAAATAACTTTTTTGATTTTCAATCGATTTGAATGAAACTTTGTATGTAGTGGTTTTTGGGGTCGCTGAATCTGAATTTGGCATTGGAATTGTCAAATTTAATATAGCAGACTCAAAATGGCCGACCCAAAATGGCTGCCAAATATTAAAATATTATCGGGATTTAGAAAAATTGTATAGGGTAAATCCGGGACACGCGGTCGACCTAATATAAAATGGCTATTAAAACAAATACAGATATTACTTATTTTATCAGAACAAACCTAGTATGTTCAGAAATTTATTCTGATTCAAAAAAACTGGTCGATATTTGCTTTAAGACAATATTTACTGTAAATCAGGTTGAAAACTGAAGTCATGACATCTGACCACTTCTCCCGAGGTGCCGGGAGAAATGGTTTTGGTCGTTGGCAGTGATCACACACATAATTATTCATGGAAAAATAACAAAGAAGAAAGCAAAATTATTTATGAGTGAATACAACTACAGATTCATTGATATTTAATTTGTTTACGCTAAACAAGTAAAGAACACATCAAAGATAAAGTGAACTATCTACCGGCGATTAGCAAGGCAAATGAATACAAAAGTGAATAAATAAAATAAATAAACAATAATAATAATAAAATAATGATAAAAAATAAAAATATAAATAAAAATAATAAAAAAATCATAACTCGACCATCTCTCCTTTCTGCAGCGAGAGATGGTCTTCTTGTTAGTTTTGAGAGGAAGAGTTAATATGGCTAAATACTTTGGCTGCATTGTCCCTCAATATCTCTACTATCTTATTATTCCCAAACATTAAACAAAAATTAACTTAGAAGTATATTTTAAATACGATTCTGTACACCGTTCTTCGACAAAAGAACTTTTATAGCTTGTAAATCTAGAAAAACGCAGAAGGAACCGAAGTGACGCTATTCATTCAATTGTTTGGTTTCTAGAGAAGTAATTGGTCTGCACTTTAACGCGTTTTTACTCATAGAGTCTAAAATATAGCGACTCGACCAACTCTCCGGCCCGACCGCGTCTCCCGGATTTACCCTATAGGGTTTCTGGGGTCGCCCATACCCCTGTTTACCAAATTTTCTGTGATTCACTTAATTTTTCGATGTTGCCAGTTTGGGCACGAATAGTTAAAAAAAAGCCGCGCCAGTTAACCGGTTAAAGTTCCTTCTTATTTTATATAGTTAAAGAGATACGAACGAAAACTAATTTTTCATGTAGAGTAACCTCCAGGCAATCTTCGATACAAAAGTCTCTGATTTGAGTATAAAACGAGGCATTGAGAGCAAAAGCGGACTAACCCACATCGTAAAAAAATAATTTTCAATATTTTATATGATTATGTAGTACCTACAGTCTCTTGGAATACATTATTGCTACTAACTCAATTTCTCAAAAAGATGTGGGTTAGTCCGTTTTTTCTCTCAATGCCTCAAATATACGTGGCACATATGGTGGATGCCAGCGAATCGTATAATCTTCGTGTCGCTCCCCCTGTGTCTAATATCGTTTTTCACAAACAGCTCTAATTTCATTCGTTCGCCTACACCGAGAAACGTAACTCTGCGACGCTTCGAATCCGAATCCCTCTTCCAAAACCGCCATCCCTCGGACAGCGATAGACCGAAATGAATATTTCGAGGCGGGATTCGAGCGTGCGACCTCTCCTCCGCGGAAACAAGATTTTAATTCAATCGCTGCGCACACCGTCGTCGTAAAATATACAATCGAATCTGCTAGACGGCCCGCGCGATATATAACGAGAAAAACGAAGCCGGCGGGACGCGGGCTTCGAAAAATTGAGTTGATAAATCACGGTTTCCCCGTGTCACGAGCTTCGCCGTCTGTAATACTGCTTTAATGAACCTTTACAACGCTGCTGCTTGGATCAGCGCACATAGAAATCTCCTATTGCCTGCGCTGTAATACTACAATCACAAATGAATTTTAGATGTGTGCCTTAAATCTCTTGCTACAGGACGAAGTCTGTACTATACAGGGGATTATAGTTGCTCTGTGTGTAGAGAAGGTTAAATAGTCTATCTGTAGATAGCAGCCATTTGAAATATTAGGAACGAAGGAAACGAATCCTGCCAGATACGGAGCAATCCCATCAATCCATTTTGGGAAGTGGGATTCGCCTTAGTGCTTCTGTTTATTCTGAATTTCGAGTTACCCGCGTGACCCAGGGTGCCCACATTTGTCAGATTGGCTTCGTTGTAGCAATTTGGAATATTAAGCCTAGGGAAGTATGTCGTTGGCCCAGATAGTAGATGCATCGGTTAAAACAGGCATCAGACAAATGAAACACTTTCGTTTGTGTTTCGGTTCAGTAAACCGCGTGATTCCGTCCCTTTGGTAGAATACTACCGGGGGTTAGTTAATTAGGATGCCGATGAGAAATTGATTAATTGAATAAGTGAAAAGAAGAATGCCGTCGCTGCGTGGATGTAAATTGTTCAAGTGTAATTCTACTGTATCGAAGTCGCGATACTGAAAGATCGCGACAAGCTGAGATTGCCGCGCCGTGGGGATTAATTTGCTGATTGGTCGAATGTGCTTTGCAAGAATATATGCAGGGTAAAATGCAGACAGTAGCTGGTCAGTTCTATTCAAATACAGCGAGAGAACTTCCAGGGAAGGTTTTATGATTTCTCATAAACCCGCGATTCCATTCGTCTCCGAGTTACAAATGGAAGCTAATATTCTGTATGACTGAAGGGACCAACTTGTAGCGAGTGCATAAAGATACTTACCGTAAGAAAGAGTGACTTTGTGAAAATCGTAAATTCGTACCATAAGCGGCGGTTTTCAAATATCAAACGAAAGCTAGGTATACATTTATAAGTTTAATACAAATCAAAGATTACTTTTATAATTAAGTGAGAAATAAAATTTGGGGGATGGGGTGATGAAAAGAATCAACAGTAGAAAAATAATTTGAATACCTGTTTTTACCAGTTATAAGAAATTACCCCATCCTACGCGGTACAGATTGGCAAGTACGGTTTATTTTCGTTCAATTATATTCTCGAAATTATTCGCGTTTTAAACTTTATCTCCGTCAACACCCTACGTCATCGAGACGCTCATCGAGCAGATGAAGTATCAAAGCTACCCTAGTCCTTTAAGTCTAGAGATCCCACGACACTTATGACACGTAGGCCCTTGAAAGCCATCAACACTTCAGCGCTGTCATCCTCATCAAGCAGTCACCCCCGTCAAGTATACGTTGGTTCTGCTTGAAAATCACATACACACATACAGGCCTTTCTCTTGAGGATTTACGCCTGATGAACCTGTTAAGCCCCCTCGAGGGATCGACATCGATCCTGGAGCAATGAACCCATCAAACTAAGCGCGTTATCCTTCCATCAATTGGCGAAGCCAGCGGCCTCTTACAATAGAATTCGCATTATTCCAGACCTTTTTGTAAAATCCCACGATACTTTCTGGCACCGAGCTCCACCACTCTGACCTCGCATTCCCTGCGCGGATCCAGCACTCCACACCAAACAGAGATGAGCCCACGAGAGGTATCGTCAGTGGTTTTGTGCGCGATTGGCAGGTCGATCCGCGGAAGAAAGCAGGCCAACATCGCGGTCTTCGTTTCCACGAATATAGGTTACAAAGTGCAGCGTTTCTAATTCCGGGAAAAGGAGCAGAGCAACGAGAGAAAAAAAAGGAAGAAATATCCGCTTCGATCCGGCGCTTCTCGTCTAGCCCAGACCCAGCCTCGTTCCGCCGAGATTCATTAATGCTCGCTGCACATTAGCAAACAAACATCGTATGCCTCGATATCGTCGGTCGCCAGGCCGAGGCCTCACAGTGGCGTGGCTTTTATCGAAATTAAACGAAAGATTAAATATCCCTCGAGGAGCGAACGTCATGCGCTGTCGGGGGCAGGAGGTGGTTTCTCATCAACCCGCGAGCCCTTAAATTGCTTGCCAATGGACCGTTTCGATACCGTTTCTCGGTATCACTAATGTCGATGAAATCGACATCTTTGCTAGAACCCCTGGAGACAAGGGGAACGCCAACGTGTACCTGCGTGTTCTTCATAGTGTAAACGATAGATCGGCATGCAATGTGTCTGCTTCGTTACACAGCGGTTCGTGTAAAACGGCATTAACGGGAGTATGTATTGTTATACAAAAAGTTGAGTAGAAATCGTGGAGCAAACTGTTTGTACATGTGGATGGTAGGATGTATTATTTGCGAAGGTAGTATGAGTTTTCAATCATTCAAAGTCCACGCTGCTCTTCGAATTATTACTGGCCACGAATATGCATTAACACTTTGAATGGCATCAGCGTGCTTCCATTCTGAGGGGTTTCCATCTCGTGCATAGTTTTAGCGTATTTTCACGCTGATGTTTTCTGGAAAGAATAAATTATTTCGTTGAAAGGATAAATTACTTTGATGTCGTTTAGATCTTGCCTACATGTTGGCATATTATATTATTTTTCAGGAGAAATCTATTAAATGTTTTTATTCTCTGGACTTGACGTGACGAAAAGTAGAACAGTATTGCAATATGCTAGGTGCCTGTCAAACTATATGACATGGACTTCACAAACATTGAAATTATGGATTTTATTGTTAAAAGCAGAACGTAGAAAGCTGCAAAATATTCGTAGAATTTGTAGTAGTTACACCAGGAAGCAAGTTCTCAATAATGAAAAAAACGAAAACGTACAGTGTTTGAAATAAATTATTGCAACGTTTATTGCAATTGGAGGGGTTCCAACGGCCATGTCGCATAGCACTAGGGCGACATTTACAGGGTGGAATTTCTTTAAAAATTTACTGCAACCGCGCCAACCGCACAATATAAACGCGGCATCCACGTGTATTAAAATATTCAATTCACTGCAAAGTGTTCCTCTATAAATTATTTATTCATTAAGTGCACGCGTAGCTACACTTTATACACAAGATTAAGTGTGCAATAAAGTACACCCCGCTGACGGGGACGTACATACGCGAATTAATACATAAGCACGAAGCACATTAGCGTGAAACAACTGTAACGATTAAATTTAAAAAAGAGCGCATTATATTATCATATACGTTCGACGAACGTGAGTGACGTTCAATGGTAAGTATCCATAAAACAAGCACCAAGATGCCAGAAAAATTTTATCGCAATCCCAGTGATTCTTCATGCCAGCGGAACCAATTGAATGATTTTTTTACGGGGCATTTGCGTTTGGCGCAAGTACCGCGTTCATGGGGCGGAAAATAAAATTTAATTTCTTTCCTTAGCCAGCTCTTTCAGTGCTGATGGAAACCGGTCGTTTAAGGGACGCCTTCCACTGCTAATACATTCCAGGTTAATCGATATTGTTTCTGCATTAAAAATTGAGAAATTGTGTCTCCTGAAACATGAGCTACTTATTGCGAATAATTGAAGGGAACGGGGGAATATTGAAGCGTGGCAGTTGCAGAGCAGATGTTGCTACACCGCTGAGAAAAAAGAGATGAGCACTTGATTTCTAGTAAAGGGTATACGCTTCGGTTCACAGCTGTGCTTTCATCAGTATCTTTGTAAACGATATTCATCAGCAACGTTGTTATTATTTATAAGAGAATATGGGACATTTACTACATACGTGGGCAGTGGCAACGATGTTATTAGCAGTTACACAAGGGAAGTGTAAATGTTTCAGTCGCCGAGTTAGTTTAACTTCTATATATATTCGTAGTTAATTTACAACGCGTATAATTGTAAGAAAATTGAATTTAAATTAACATACATCATACAAGAAACTATTACTGATCTTCACTAATCCCAACGGAATAAGTAAGCACATAATTTGCACTCGAATTAATCGAACTGAAAAGTCATAGCAGATCTTCAGCACCTCAACAGTAACGCCGTCACACGCCATAATTTTATAATAATTGCGAGGGATTGAATAGCAGATAGGAAGTGCTTCTTCCACCAGAGAGCGCCGCGTCACTTTTCATTCGCATCCCTTTGAAACGATGTGAAAAGAGAAGCGTGCCCGAGGCACGCAGAACTTGAAGAAGGCGTGACTCGTTTTTCTTTCTTTGCCTTCCTTTTCCCTTTTATCTTTTTCGTTAATAATATGGCACTATTGGCGCGACTAAGGCAGAGGCGCGAGAGCTAGGAGTGCCCGCGAGGGTGGGACGACGGCAGCAACGACTCTCCCTTTCGTTGGCGCATCGCCCGACCGTCATCTTTGTTTACCTAGTGTCACAATGCGTGGGAGGGTGGAACGCCCTCGAGATTCTAATTTGAGTGCAAACACGCTAGCTTGTCTACCCACGGCTGGTCCAGACCGGTCTGGGACAAGGATGGATGAGGGACTCCACATGCGCCGCGAAAACCATCGAGTTCAAGAGGACCATCAGACGAAAACAGGAATAGAGCAGGGTGAGTTGGCTACCCCGTGAACCTGCCGGGGCAGTTGCGTGGATACGGGTTCGTTCGCAGGGAGTCTGCAGGAAGCAGGAAATGTGGCTGACTAAATAATTTCTGATTGGGAATGGGAAATGAGAAGGGGCGAGGGGGTGAGACGAATGGAAGAGCAGGAAGCTGCCGGTTAGGTGTATTTATTAAATCGAAGGTGGTGTGCTCAGTTGAAGGACTTTGAAGGACAACAATTGATCGAAGGATTTTTTTCACCTCCTCCTCTGTCTTCGAATGGGGATCCTGCTGAGGTTTCGTGTTTGGGGAAATTGATGGGTCTCCGGAGATAGGTGACGAGGTCTAGAGAGTGAGTTGAGGATTGTGAGGCAATCGGGAAGGAGATTGTACTTCTTGCCGAAGTAAATTGAAATTGTGTAACTGTGGTTTCGAGGGAAATGGCTATGAAAGTCAGTGGAATATTCGCACACTACTCTGACGCGTATTTCGATGGAAAGGTGGTGTCGGTATGTTTAAATATTTTTCAAATAAGAAGGAAATAGGGTAAACCAACCAGTGAATGACCGAATTGTTGAATTTATGGACCTTTGAGATTAATACTTGAATATATTTATGTATAACAACAAAAACCTGTTGAAAGTGCATTTAAATTTATTTTTCTTGAAATTTCTATACAAATGATTACTTATTCTTATCGTAATTTAAAAAAAAATGATTATAAAATGCAAAACGTGTAGAAGCCCAGTAAATGACCGCATATTTTTAATAAGAATTGTACTTATTAATGTTTGCTTAATATTATAATTTATAAACATATAATATTTTTAAATTTATAATTGACATTTCTTTGCCTAATGGTCATTCACTGGTATGTGGTTATATACTGGTTGGTTTAGCCTAGTTGGAGGCAATTTTATAAATATTTATAAAGAAGAAAATGGAAATAGTATTTCATCATGAAGAATTCCGAAGTGATTGTTCGTTAGGCAAGAATTGCAACAAGTATTATAATTATTATGAATTTCAACTGACGACATCGAATATAAGCTTCTTTCCAAGGCGCAAAATAAGTGGTTCTTGTATTATCGTTTAAAAAAAATCTACCGTAAATCCCCGAAATATTAAATATATGTATAGATCGTTCCACGCACCACCAGTAATTAAAACTTTAATTCGAAACAACTAATACCTAATATTAAAACTCATCTGCCCCCTAAAAATATGAATCTGAGGAAGCGCAAAAGGGCATATGTACGTTCTAAACAAAGTAAATTAAACGGAAGTGCCCAGGGGAAACGCTCTCGTAACTCGTCGAATCAAAAAAAGAAAACGGAAGCAGAAACGTATAACAGAGAAGAAACAAAGTAAACAAGAAGAATGGCGGGGTATTCCAGTGCCTCGAGGCTCGAAATGAAGAGAGTAATTCGATTGGCTAACGCGAGAGTCAAACAGCAGAAAGCGATAAAGTTTCGGTAAGTCGGATCGCTGGGGGAGCAAGACGAATGTACGAAGCGGATGTGGACTCGCGGGAAGACGCAAAGAGAAATCTGGATACGGTAAAAATCCGGCGAATTGCTCGGGGGTAGACGAAAGGGAGGGGATGGTGTCTTGTGTTAACAGCGGTACGAAACTTTCGCGGGCACGAAAAGGGAATCTTTCGCGGAAGCAGGTACGTGACGTGCAAGTGTATTTATTACTCTCCATCTAAAGTCTAATTTGTAGGGCGGGAGATGTTAAAGCGAAGGAGATAGATAAGCACGAGGAAAAAGTCGAGGAATGTCGAGTGCTACGCATTCGTGCGAATCTCCACTATAAGGAATGTGAAGTATTTTATTTCCACAGTGAGTGGGGTCGTGTCGGCCTGTCTCCACGCCGAGGGATTCCCAACCTGTACACGGCTTTGACGTATCTTCGCGTTAATATTTTCTGAAAAGCATCGAATCTATTGTTCTGAAGTCCCTGAATGTTAGCATTGAAAGCAAACCGAGCTGGAAATTCGCTTTTTACTTTGACAGTTACTACTAATAAAATTTTGAATTTCTATATTCTCTGTTCTAGATCTTTATGCAAGTATTATCAATGAACTGATGAGATTCTTCCTAGTGAAAATGAATCTAAACTCGACCTCCCTTGGGGCTATTTTTAATCGTACGTAAATTATTGATAGGTAATTAGAAATAGCTCGAATAAGGTCGTATTTGGAAGTATTTTCATCGGAAAAACTTTATCCATCTATTGGCAGTACTATCATGAATATCTAATAGAAAATAAATAAATTTAAATTTTCATTAGTATTAGCATGTGTTCCAAAGGGTTAGACTTAGGATTAGATTTCAAAGGAGCAAAAATGCTGAACGTCATCACTGTCATCACTCAATTGCTTGTAAGAATTAATGATGTATTAATGACGTTATTGTTATTATCATTATTATTAAAAGGGGAGTCAAGTTGGACAAAATCTTTCTGGTACAAGCGATCGCTCGGAAAAGCATGATCGGCTTAAAACAATATTTCGCCACACTCAGCGCCATTCAAAGTGTTAATACTGGTGTTTTAACAGTTTTGAACTGATCTATCTTATCATAAACTTGTCCCAATCATTATTAGGTAAGTTTTTTCTCCTTTAATTTTGTATCTGGCAGGGGTAAAATTATCTAAGGAGAAAGTAATCTCCAAAGCATGCATCTATGAAAACAGTGTACCAATCCTCGTGCCCTCTAATGCAGAAATCGTTCGAATTTTTCGTTCCTGTAATAAACTCGACGCGGCGATGATGAAGGCATTCCTAGAAAATTGAAAACCCGCATGAAGGTTGTAGGAAAAGATTCAAAGGACGCCATTAGACCGGCAAACGGGTAAAAGAGCCCTGAATCTTTCTCCACTACAGGTAATAGGAATATCGCAGGTGGTAATAATGCTAGTAACAATGCTGCAACAGAATAATGTTATAAAGGTCAACATTTTCCTACCACAGCATTCTTCGTACAAATTTTCTTCGTGAACGCCATGTAACTTTCCACCAAGAAACTTAGTGTTTAATTTAATGATAAATATCACATTCCAATGCGCCTTTATTCAGAAGTTTTAATCTAAATCTTAACCTTCTGTGGTCACAGCTTCTTATAATCACAAATTGGTAACATCGGGATCGCTGCACCCCAGCGTCATTTTGAGTTATCATTTATTGTATATTCGTAATACTCATGCTCTATGCAATCATGCTCTAATAGTCTTTTTATAGAAATGTAAATTTTAATATGTTGAAATTTGTATTTGAAAAAATAGTTGTGGATAAAAGCGATACTTTTTGTTAAAATTTACCACATTTTTAAATTTTATTATTAAAGTTCAAAAATTTTAAAAAATAATGCCAAAAACATGTCCTGCGGTGCGATACACCCCGTGTGACCACGAAAAGTTAAATCAGTAGGTCCATGAAATTTTACCATTTATTAGAAAGAACGGAATGATAAGTGTTTGTGAATAAAAAATATCATTTTTAAGCCCCTGGTAGTATAATATATAATAATATACATAGTATATCTGAATCAGTGGAGAATTTTCAGAAATACCTGTCGCGAAGTTTATTTCGACTTTGCACTTAATTCTTCCTTATTTTTTCATACTCTACTTGACGAAAGAATGTGACATCTGAGATAACTCTCTTCTCACAAAAAATGGTGAAATTTTTGTCGAATCACTATTAAATACAAATATCTATCCCACAGTGTCCAGTAAGTTTGCAGATGGGTAGTTTTATCAGTCTTTCCCTATAATATTACTAGCTTTACTACTCGGCTTCTCCCGAAATTTAGATTCTGATTTTATAAGAAAAAGTTATTTATTTATATTGTTTTTTGTGAAAATAGTTACATTTATCTGGATTAGCTAGGCATAATAAGCTAGGACACATTTCGTGGCTCTAGACTCTAGAGTTTACCGTTCGATAGTTTTTAGGCGACAGTCAAACACGCAAACACTTTCTGCTTTATATATTAAGATTGTGTGTTTTGTTTTTATCCATATGGTTCCTGCCCAATATGTTACAATCATATGAAAAACTACAGTACGATGTTAATTTTATACATTTGCACTTCCCACAACTACCTGCGTGCCTGCAGAAATTTTTTAGGATACCTATTCGGAAGCATGTATTTGAGTTTTCGCAGGGGAAACAAAATATTCAATTTCGATGGCAACCGTATCTGTTGGTTCAAGATCAGGGGGATTCCGATTGGACCGAGTAGCACACGGAACGCGAATCTGCGGTTTGGCAAGAAGCAAAAGTCGATAGAGGCTCACGTACGTTATCGACGTCGAAAGGTATTCAGCCTCGAATGTATCCCGAAACCGAGAAATTTAATTTTCCCATATTTCCACCGACAGGCTGTGCCAAGGAATTACTTGCCAATAGTGCGTTCCACGAGAACACATTATTCGCTATACGCAAGGATGCACGAAACGTCTTCATTAGTCCAAGAACAATTCTAATACACATTCCCAGAAATTTTCGCGTTCCATTAACGCTCAACACTTTCCAACCCCCTTCGTATTTATTCTTCTACCGCGTGGTTTTCATGCAAGGTGGCCTTTGTTCCAGCCAGGAAATTCCACTTGGTAAGTTTCCTCCTTTGTCATATATCTGAAATCCATTCTATGTGTATGTAGTTGTGGTATCCCTTTACCGCGGTGACTTCAAACGACTCATCCTCGATTGATTCTTGCCCAGTAAGGTCGAGTTAACTCACTCATTTCAACATGTACTTCGAAAGCGAGACACCGAGAAACGAGGACACCTCGCAGCTTCCATATACACCTGACAATGATCGAACTGTTTCAGATTATGACGCTGCTGCAGTTACTATGTTTATTATTCTGTTTGGTACAACGGGTGTCCAGTAAACTTTGGTACAACCAAGTAAAGAATGGTTCATAATAAAAAAACAAGTAAAAACGTAGAATACAATTTTATTTTTTTTATTAGTTACGTAATTTCAGAGAATAAATGACTTCAAATTTGTAGATACTATGAATTTACTTAAATAAATAATACGATCCATAGTAGATGATATTGCTATGCGTTTATTTCAGAAAATAGTAATGCTGTGGTGCAGTAGCATACACTGCATGAGAATATTACGAGATCCAAAAATAATTTTTTATAAAAACTATGGACAGTGTCATCCATATTGTAAGCAAAGCTGGACTTGTCATATATTTTGTACAAACAATTTATTTAATGTGGCCCCGCAAGTAAATATCATCAGATGAGCCACTAATCAAACAAGTTTGTTTTATATTTTTTACTTGTTTCGTACGGGGAATCATCTCGTACCTATGTAGTTCTACGACGATTTACTAAATACCCCGTACAGTGTACACTATATCCGAGACAGATGGATTTCCTTATTATTTTGGTTACGCTTTCAGCAATTCAGACTCTTAAATACTTGCATACAAGCCCTTGATAATAGGAATTCGTAATACTTTCGAAAACAGATTCACGAATTATTACAAGAAAACAGAAGCAGCTTTTTGTTGAAGAAAATCCACGCTTATAGATCTCCACTTATCACGATTCTGTCAGTTGCAGATATAATCCGGTCGTTGCACATTCTACAGAATAAATCACTGCAAACTTTTTTCGCGTCTCATAAACCGTTCGATGAAATATTATTAGTTTTATATGCACCGAGCCTGTATAAGTGTCCCATTGAAGAAAGAAGGTACAGTGGCGCAAGATGTAATATTATTCTTTATTGCTGGGGCGTAACGAGAATTCATACGTCATTAAATGGAATCGATAAAAGTTATCGGGACAATAGCGACATTTCACGACCGAGTTGCTAACGATTCTGCGTTACATAAACGAAGACGTTGGAGGTGGGGCGCAAGGAATTGAAACTTGGATGACTAAGGCCACGCTGTTAAACGAGGAGTGCCGAGGGTGGCTGCGAAGCGATCGATGAGTAAAGCTCACTCCCGGCAGAGTAATGATAATTACGCACGTGATCAGGTATACCGAACTAACGTAATGAAATATTAACCGATCGTAATGCGAGTGCAGGGAAGCGTGCATCGTTTCGCAAATTAAGGTAATCGCATCGGGGTGGAAACATGCGTAATCATCTGGCCAATCGCTCGTGCAAAGGATCAACCGAATAAATAACTGAACAATCGTGACTCTACACCAAAGCTTGATGTACTTGAAAAATTGGAATTATTCGTCAAATGGAACGTGAAATGTGAGAGATTTATTTCTCTGCCCTGTATTTTACGTATTTATATAGAATCAACATCGGTATTTAAATGTCACTTAATATTAAGATAGTATGAGAAATTTGTGTGAAGCACTAAAGCAGCAGTGTTGAGGATTATTTTTAATAATCCATAAAATATATATCAAATTCGTATACAACTTAGGCTCCAAAAATGCTAAAAACTCGTTTTAAAAATACCACTTTCGTCATACATACATTGATTATCCTTAAAAACAGTCCACGCGTTTCAACGCGCGCAGCCGTACTTGAAACCGTCTCATTAAACAGTTCAATGTTTTCGGCAGCGTTTCAGAAAATTCCCCAACGAAACCGTTCTACGTGACGATGAATAGCCAGTAACCGCTACTTCGCCTGACAACGATTCGCGTGTCGGTCTCCCCTAACGAAACGCGTCATCCGCGGTTGAAGCACGGCTGACAAGTGCTCGATCACCTTCCCTTGCACTCGAGACCCACGGAACCCCGGTCGAAAGCGTTTTCCCATCCGCAGGAGGCCCCTGTTATATCCCCATTTCCCGCCCTAAACACCGCGAAAACACCGTGTGACAAGCAAACGTAATTTTCCATGACAAACGAGGGCCTGTCACTTGTCCGTTGGTCAGCGGACGAAAAAGGTCCCACCCCCGCGCGGCGCTTCCTGCGGTTGAAAGCCATGAGTAGGTATTCGCGCGAATGGTAACAGGTTGTCGTGTCGCTGCGATCAAAGTGCCATCGCGTTGAAACGGCCGTGCTATGATAGCCAGCTGGACAAAATACGCGAAGATAAGCGTGCAATTAACGTATCGATTTGGGGCCGAATGAGAACTGTCCATCCATGATATACCAGAACAGAGATAATATCCGTGCGTACATATGTACGGTACATATAACGCACGTATGTAAAAGATTGCCTGCAAAGTGGAACGCGTTGTGAGTAACGCGAATGGATAGATGAATGGCCAGTTTTGTGATCGGTATGTACAATAGCTAGTAATCCGTCATTGTGTTGAATTTCTAGTTGACACTATGGCTGTAAGAATTTACAATGTTGGAACGTGATCAGGGCCCGATCTAGCTCTTCCGCCGCTCTGAGCAAAAATGATTTTTTGATTTTTGCCGCCCTTCATATTTACTTATAAATAATTATTTTAAAATATAATTTTTCACAGTGAGCGAAATTTTTTATATGTATCTGTTGAATAACAAAAGCTGTACCTACTTTTTTACCGCTTTTCCAAAAAGTTTCACTTTTTTATTGGATTTTATTGATTCTAATTTTCTCGTTCTACCAAGTTTGCCGCACGGGGTATTTGCCCTGCTTGCACCTCCCTAGATCGGGTCCTGAACGTGATTGGTTATACGCGAGAAATTGGATGATTTTTTTCACTTGGTTGGCACGTCAGTGTTAAGATCTGTGAAAAGATAGAAAGTTAAATTTTGAGATATTCTATTTTTTGGAGGGTTAATACCACTCATCACTTGGATGTAGTGATGAGGGATAAATATTTAAGTTGGTAATACATGATAATTAGGTTGACCAATATTTTTTTTATAAATTTTATCTATTATTGAGCGTTAGATTACCAGTCACTTTCACGGGATGATAATATTGATAGAACTTCGGTGAACGTATTTTTTGTAATCCCCGTCGGGAAGTTATGCAGATCCACCTAGATTATTTGCATCAGTTGGGTGTAATGGCATCATTAAGAATGCTACTGTATGTATATTGTTTATTCAGAACCCTAACGTTCACTATTTCAACGCAAGAAGCTTCAGTTAGCCACATTGATTTTAATTTCAAATTTGCGAATGTTGTCACAAAGACATATTTAGGCTGAGCTCAGACGGACCACTTTAGAAGCCCACCACAACCATAAAACAGTGGTTGGGCTGTCGCTTTTGTATCGACGACAAAAAACTGTAACCTCCAAATTGTCGCTGTCGGTGGTTGACACAACGCACAAACGTTTTTTGTGGTTTTAATAGGCTCTAAAGTAGTCCGTCTGAGCTCAGCCTAAATAAAAATGAATCTCATTGATGGCTACGACTTATTTCGAAGGGAATGGAATGTATAACATTTCAAATGTTATTCCTGCTCAAAGAACGCACCAAAATTTCCCAATATTTTCACAACGTTGAAACATAATTACAATCAATGCCCTCGCGTATCCAGCACGTTCCTCGAACGAGTTCAAATTGCCCGTCACGAAAGGGGGCAAAATTTATCGTGCTGCAAGTAACACAATGTTTCGTGCAAGTTGCCTACCATACGTCACTGATAACGCGAATGGATCGTGTGTTAAAACTACAAGGGTGAATGGGCTTTACACCGCTGACGTACGTGTATAATCGCAACATGCAGCTTCCAGCAAAGGTAGCTGGCAAGTGATGTGATTTTCCAAGGGAAACGCGATTAAAAGGGCGAGGTCTACAAAATTTCCAGCTATTTATGCAAAACTGTAAACTGTAGAGATAGTGAAGGTAATTATAAGGTAATACTATAGAAATAAGAAGGTAATTATAATTATAAAACACCCCTCTTAACAATCTGTATCACAAAAAAACTGGTTATATGATTTGGCGAATTTGTCTGTCTCGGGTCTTACTATCAACCAATGGTGCACGCAGAGGGGGGGGGGAGCAAGGGCCTCTGACGTCCCCCGAAGGGGGAGCTTTGTAAAAAGAAAAGAAAACTGGATTTTATTCTTTAAATAAATTTTTACAACCACCTCATGAATTTTATCGAATTTGCATTAAGAATATTTTTATCCCTTCAACTCGACTTCCCCAAGATTAAATCCTGAATGCGTCACTGCTACCAACACATGTTTGATTAGAACTGTTCATACCCAAAAACTGTCTTTCCATCTTCTGCAATTATTGGATCCTCCCGTTCAGTCAATATGTCCTAATACATAATTCACTGAAACGCTCCATTTAATTTTCGGGTTTCACTGTTACAACGATTCTCCGTGTCGTTCCAGACTATTCGCAATCAACTAATTGCTCGCAAATAATTAACAAGCACGAATCATCGGAAATAGCAAGCAATCTATATAGCCTGATGATTTATTCAAGGCGCTAAGTAGTAACCATTCTACAATTACCACTTTCCATACTTCAATTCCACAGATTCACCGAACAAAAACATAACAGAAATCAGCCTCACGCGCAGGAACTTAATGACTCGTCAATCGACCAAAAACCTTTCGCTCAATCCTGAATTTATTAAATGCAATGCCTTGGAAGAAGAAAGCAGTGCAGCATATGTAGTGATGTCAAAATCAATAACCCATTTGATCCCACGAACATCCAATTATTTCCACGTTTTACGAGCTTCAACAATATCAGAACGTAGCTTTGATTTAAACTTTGCTGTGCCTGAGGGTCACACATACATATGTACGTACTTTACTGCAACGAGTCCACTTATGCAGCCTCTCAAATGATCTCGACAGTCAAACTTGCCAAAAGCGATTCCAGGGTTGAAAGTGGCCCTCCGGTGTTGGAAATGAAAATTCCCACGGATAGTAAATCGTCAGAGTGGCGTGGCGGGAGGTCGCAATGTTGCGAATTGTCGCGTACTTTTTGACGTGTACACATTTTCACCCAGTCCGAGGTGGCCATCCGTGGCCCGTTGCGAGGCTAAATTACCGGCTATAATTTCATTTCGCCCGGAAGCGCGTGTATGTGCACGCTCCAGCGCGATACGCGCACAGCCGGGCGCCGGAACACGAGGGTTACACGGCGCGCTTGTAATTCACATTGTGCTTTCGGGGGCAGGGGCCCAGTAATTAACAGTTTTAAGCGCGGGGGCCGCGTGGAAATGTTCAGCAACTCGGTCAGTAGGTGAGCTTACAATTAACACTCCGGTGCCGGTGGCGTGTCAACGGAGTTGGATTTATAGTGGGCGTCTTGGTTTTACGGCGAGATCGAAACGACGGATAATATTGTTTAATGACCCGTAATCAATTTCGACCGTTACATTGAGGGCTAATCGACGTCTCTGTGTTGGGCCATCTGGGGGAGTACAAATTAGTTTTCAAACGATCGTTGCGGAGTTCTGGAGGAGGGGGTAAGCTGCATGCCATGGTCCATAATATGGACAAGGGTGTTACTTGAATGGGATCAGAGTTTGAGTAAATTGGTCGTAAATGCAAACGCTTGTGTACGATCGGCAGTTGATGTTACGGGGTTATGTAGTGGTCCGTCAGGAAATTTGTTGAACCACGTTGTATGCACGTGGTGCATCACGGACACCTAAGTAGTTTATTGCTATCCACGCGTGATAATTCAAATTCATGTTTCTAAAGGAGTCAGCGCAATAGACAGATCAAACGAGATGCATCGGACCGTGTAACATTGAGATTGAACTTCTTTTAGTTATTAAACTTCACGGGCTTTTTAACCAAACCCTGAATCTTCCTCCATTTATCATCAGTCACTGTTCCTCCCGTCCCTTTAATCAGCTCCATCGCGATGTCATTTACCTGTAATCTTTAATAATCTTTGACGCACATTTCCGAGGTCGTCAAAGTCTTTCCCATCTTCATAACTACGAGTTTTTCACATTTTCTCGTGCTTCTTAGGAAGAATCATCTCTTTCCCTTTTCGGAGTCTGAAAAGTCTGCGCCTCTTTCACGGTTAGCCTGTTCGTATGACGATACACTATCATATAGAACTCCTTGAAATTTCCAATGATGCTTGAAAATATTATACACGCTATAGGTACTCCTTCAAAGAGGGTCCATAATTGCATGTTTCGTTTGAATGCGTATACACACAGGTGTCAAATCGTTGAAGGTATATAAAACTTATTTTGCTAGCTTTGACTTCACGAATTTGTGGTCGTTAATATCGTATCTCTTAAATAGAGAGTTACTACTAATTATAAGTAGTGAAATAATTTGTATGTTTACTAGCTCCATGGTTGTAATATCACTAGTTCCAAATTCTATGATTCTAAGATCACTAGTTGCATAGTTTATGATTCTGCAGCTACTACTTTTAATTTCAATGATCGCGTGTACCCGATAATACCATCTAGTATTAACTTTGAAACGCGATATTTAGCAAGTATAAATAGATACAGGAAAAAAGATCAAACCATACGAAAGTGTAACTAATTCTGTGCATTGACTAATAAGTAGAGATATGTAACTTTTATAGTTCAATGAGAAACGTACAAATACAAAAGTCCTCGAAAGTGGCATATTACCTAAGTGGTGGGTAAATATGCCACAAGGTCTGAGGGTAATATGCCACAAGCTATGAAGTGAGAAATAATCACTCTAATTTTTTAGAACCAACAATATTTTAAACTATTCAAGCTATTAATAACTAATAACAAATATTTGAACTCAATGACACGTAAAATATATTTGAAAAAATAGCTATTTCTTACAAACTAAACAGTTCCCAATCTCTACGCAGTCTTCATGGAACCACTTTTTGCAACGAGTAGTTTTTACCCAGTCATATTTAAGTACCTTTTATAGTAATAATATAGTCCACATATTGCACAGTAGTTGTCATTTTCTGCATTAGTCGAATCGTCATAAGAAATATCTACATTCTCATAATCTGTTCTATATTGTGGTACGAGCCTTCTTCACGATTCGAATGGCTCCTTTAAATTTTCGTCTGGCCAAGCAGCACGGTTTGAAGTTCGTACATACTTCTTAGGCATGGTTCTAATACGAAAAAACAACTCGATGGCATTAAATATAAAGAGTTATAAAGATATGAGTTTGTGGCATATTATACCGACAAATATGTGGCATATTACTCCACACGGCCATAAGAAGAAGGATTGAAAATCTCTCCACAAAGTACATAGTTTTAACGGATGTGCGAGAGGTTATAAAATTCGTTTGTTAGTATACTTTATCATAATCTATTGATTTTTTGTAGAACTGTTCGCGCAAATGTATAATCTGCATTCTAGTTACAGTGTGAAATTAGATCAAGACGATACTTTTATAACTTACCAGGATTTGCTGAAAATAAAAGAAGGTAAAAGCCAAAATCTATTGTCGTCTTAGCAGTTACACTAAATTGAACGGAATTAGTGCAAATGTAACGGCATCTGCGTATTATTTAAAAAATTATTGAGAAGTGAATCCCATTCTATTTGTTCCTCTTCCTAATACAACCTAACTTGACAAGTAATTCTCTGAAACATATAAATAATCAACAGTACCTCACTTCAACGGTTGTACGTTTAAGGCAATGAGAAAATTTACTTCCACCGCCATTTCTCTTCCAAAGCCAAAGAATTTTGTGCCGTCAACTTTCTTGCAGATATTCTCAGCAGCCCAGGGAGTAATTGACTGTACACGCTTAAGATGATGCGCGCCGCATACTCTGTCGCGCCCGCAGCCCGAGCTCCACTTTTCTCGTTCGCCAGAGGTGCACGCTTCCCGAAATTTAGCAAGCTCCTGGGCTGCACGGCGCTCCTGGCTCGGAATCCTTCCACTATCGTTCACAATGCACCCTATATCGAAAGTTCGTCGGCGGTACTCTTCGGCATGTGCTCCCAGATCCGGCGACACAGTTTCCCCGGGAACCATTTCGGCCCGCATACCTCATATCCGAAGTTCAGCCGACTTCGGATTTACTTCCGCATCCGCGAGTACGCGGCGCAGGAAGGAAGAAGTCATCTGCGCGAAACAGCCCCCAACGATCGTTCGATCCCCCTGGAGCGCACATGCTGGCTGCTACCAAGCCTGATCTCTGTCGATCTGTCGCTGGATAGGGGCCGGACGGTTTCAGCGCGAACGCCAGATCGGCCGACCGAAAGCCGTGATATATTGTGCGCCGAGTACAATCGGTGAGGTGAAAATGTTGTTCGAAACGGTTCGAATAAATTCTTTCGGAATGCGCACCCCCTGCGCTGTGCAGTCACGATTTAATTCGTGGCTGATGGGAAATGAATTCTGTCGTGAAAATTAATTACCGACCGGTCGGGTTGGGATGCTTTCGTGGTTGCGGGTGAAATGAAGTTAAACGGAGAATTTGTAATGTCACTGTAGTTGTGGTGGGTGAGATTTAGTTTAAATTATTTATCTATTTTCGTGTGAAATATTTGTGAGCTTCCTTGGTTCGTGGAGAAAATCAGGTTGGTTGTGTCTAGGAAATAAAATGTTTATGGGCTTGTTGGGAGCTTTCTCTTCGACTCAAGGCTTCATTAGACTCTGTAATTTAATATTGTATAATGTGCTTATCTTCTTGTTCATTACATAATGTAATTTTATGCAAGTATTCAGGATTTTGATGTTGGTGCAGGAAATTATTTTCTACAGAGATTTAAACAAAGCTTTACCGCGTTCTAAATAACATATGTATAGGGTAGACCGAGGGCGGCAGTAACTAGTAACACTTTGACTTTGGAATACGATTACGCAAAAACTATTATAGTTACAACAAAAGTTCTTCTACGAAAGTGTTACTTATCTACTTATCTTACATTATTGAGCCACAACAGTTTCGCTGTATGTCAAGTAATATCCAGGTTATTAATAAAAAATGAGAAGCGAAGAAAGTATTAAAACCGTCCCTGACCCCGAGTCGGTTATAACACTGCATGTGGTCGATAGTAACACAAATTTAACTTTACCAAATTAAAATATTTATTGATTTGAATTATAATAATAAATGGAAAAGAGTAAAATTTAGAATACAAAGTTTAGCCTCACTGAAATCGTTCAACACTGAATTTACCATCGTTTCCTTCTAAAAACATATCACAAACCTGTCCACGATAAAAATACTCTAGTGTCTTCATCAGTCTTCAACGTTCCATAGTCGAGCTCAACATTCCATTGATTTTGACACAGCGTGTTGTATCAAAACCATTTCTCAGGAGCATGTATTCTGCCCAGGTCGCGCGATAGATCGCTCCTCTTTATACTCCCCGCGGCGAAACGCTCTTTAACCGGGGAATTCATTATTCAAAAGGAATCGATCGTAGCAGAAATATGAACGGGGGAGGAGGGCTCGCAAGCTCCGCTTATGATTCATTTAACGATCTTCCACGCGAGTTTCCGTCGAATTCTCCCGCAGTCTGAGCAGCCGAAGAGGTAGTGTATTTCCAATTGTCAGAATCGGAGAAAAAGCACGAGGCGCGTCGCGAAAAGACACGCGGAGAATACCATTTCCAGCCAAATCGACTGCTCGACGCCCTCGATTTCGATGCTGACTGCATTGTTTGCATCCCCCGGTGACACGGTAATCCGACAGGGCCGGGAAGACACGAGACTCTTGGCGAGAATCAGTCGGTATAAGGAGGGGTGGGACGAGGAGGGGTGGAATGCATCGCGGGGCGAAAAGTTGGTCAATATCGATGTGTATAGATTTCTCTTTCCACTTCGGGTTTGTCAACACTCGCGTGCAGACGCGGAGTCCCCTCTTTGTCCTCGTCGCCACGTCGAAAATCGAACTGTTTGCGATTCGTTCCCCGATTCTCCTCTACCCAGCGCGAGAAAGGTCTGGAAGCGGGAAGTCTGTGCAGAAACAGAGAGGGAGAGAGAGAGAGAGAGACGAGGGTGAAACAGTGCAAGATGGAAAGAAACGAGCAGAACGTTCCCGTTGTTTTGCTCGAACAGTAACCTCCCTGGAGACCGCAGAGTTTGGCCTCTCGACGAACTTTTAAATCCCCCAACATTTCATTGGCGACGGTGCAGTCTCCTTTCCTGGCCGTTTCCTCGCGTACCTCGCTATCGAATCATCAACATGCCAGGGTACTTTGGCATTAATTTCCCTGACGCTTGAAAAACGCGTTGACTCGAAACAGTGATCATATTATAATAATAGCGACTGTATTGTGTCAGAAATTCACAAGCAATCACGCGAGGAATGGGCGAAGTTCAGCATTCCTGCTGTTTTGAATATTAGGACAAAAAGGCTAAGAAGTATAAAAAGTTAAGGGAAAGTGAACCAGAATAAAGGAGAGGGCAGCATGTTTGAAAGAGGAGAGGGACGACTATGAATCCTCTAATTATTCTGACCAGTAGTATTCATTAAATTTTGCAGGATTTCGAATCAGTCCAATGTGCTGTGGCAAATCGAAATATTGTAGGTACATATCGAAATTACTTCAAGTGCAGGTGAATGAGTTATTACTTTTTCCACTTGGTGATTAGGCTAAAGGAGACCACATTCGTTTACTCTCAGCGACAGATGCCCAAAAATGTGAATCATTCGTAGTACAGTCGTTTAGCCCTTAATCTAAAGAAGCTTACCGCTACTTTTACACAATTGTAGCCTACTAGACACACGAAGCACTCACGAGTCAGTGCTTTTCTAGGTACTCAATCGTTTCCACGTAGCCGCGCAATTCCTCGCAATCAGATTTGTACAAACATTCGTCGCTTGCTAATCGCGGCTCCACAAATCATCTCCGGCACTGATGCAAATGGAGACCAAAAATTCCAGCTGAGCTACCGCGAGCAGTCCCGCATAATTCTGATTATACCTACGTGCCCCCGGAGTCCCGGCTCTCGATGGATCCACGCGCACAGGTGGAACGAGGATCCCGATTCGCGAGTCTCAACGATGGTGACACGGGGGACAGTAATTTCCATCTCAGTTTCTCCTCGACCTCGTGTGCCATTGTTGGGCACGCCATTCACTGCTATGTCAGTTCTAATGTCGCCCCCTTGTGAGAGTGGCGAGGCTGAAGAAGAAATTATACAGCGAAGAAGAAAGGGTAGGCCAAAGAAGGAACCCTGGAACGAAGACGAAACGGCAGGACGAAGCGGAAAGCGCAGCACGAGGAGGAAACGGTAGGGCGAAGAAGGAACCGTAGCGCGAGTAGGAAACGGTAGGACGAGGAAAGAAGGAGGCTGAGCGACGATCGCAGAACTTCAGTCTCGTCTCGTCGGGGAATTAAGTGGGCGCGTTCCGCGTCGTGCCGTGGAAACGTTCCTCGTCGCAGCCGCGAACTGGCGAACGGGGGGAGGATAAAGGGGAGCTGTAGTTGTCGAAGCGTTAAGAAGGCGGTTCTAAAATCGCAGCGGAAACGTCGCGAGTCCGAGCTAAAGTGTCGCCTCGCTCACAAGCCAACACGATGAAGTAGGAGACAAGCGTCGGAAACGGGGAGCTGCCGTTTCCAGCCGCTGGTAAACGGTTTTCGAGCTCTTCAACCCCCTTCCGCTGGGTTAACCTTGAGTCGAAAGCCGGCGTAGACGTCGCGCGGCGGCTTGAAACGGGAAGCTAGATGATAAATTAACCTCGCGAATAGAAATTTATGGAGAATATATTTAGGCGTGACGACGCACGTGTCGGTAATAACGGAAGGAACAAATGGAGAGGAGACTTGAAACAGTGGATTGAGATATTTTTGTGATAACATGAACTTTAATCACTCTTATACAGCGTGGGCTGCATATCGTGGTGCGTTTGGGGTGGGGAGATTCCATGTAGAGCTGTTCGAGCACTCGAATATTCGAGTCGCTCGAAATTCAATTCGAGCCGAGACTCGGTTTCCGATCCGATCCGAGCGCTCGAAAGAACCGAGCAGCTCGAGTGAACCGAGCAGCTCGAGTGAACCGAGCAGCTCGAGTGAACCGAGCAGCTCGAGTGAACCGAGCAGCTCGAGTGAACCGAGCAGCTCGAGTGAACCGAGCAGCTCGAGTGAACCGAGCAGCTCGAGTGAACCGAGCAGCTCGAGTGAACCGAGCAGCTCGAGTGAACCGAGCAGCTCGAGTGAACCGAGCAGCTCGAGTGAACCGAGCAGCTCGAGTGAACCGAACAGCTCGAACGAACCGAGCAGTTCGAACGTGTTTCGAGCGGCTTGGAACAATCTACACTATATTCCACATAAGAGCGGACCTACGCCCCTACCGATTTCCGACAGATCTGCGCAGCTCCCACGGATCTGACACACGCGATTGGTCGTAGCACTTTCCCTGCCGGTTTCCTACCAATCAACACGTATATCCCTGCGCGAAACGAGTCCACACTAAAGTGGAATGCAGTGTAGTGGCTCGAACGATCCGAGCAGGTCCGTACATACAATATATGTACAATGTACATCTTTCGTGCAGATCAATATTATTGAACAGTTCGCTATATCGAGTATGATAAATGTTTCGAATATTTTATCGTATGTTTTTCTAATGAAATAGATATAATGATTACACTGTCCGGCAAGGTTTTTTAACCTTAATGAAATATATCGTTTCCGATTAATCTTTGCTCGCTGAAAACGAATTTGGCGGTGAAAACGGCGTAGCACGTCATGATACATCGATGTTATGAATCCGATACCAGAGCTATTCGAGTAGCTTCTTTCGAGCCGCGAGCTTTATTCGAGCTGCTCGTTTCATTTCAGCCGCTCGGTTCTTTCGAGGGCTCGGCTCGGATCGGTTATTCGAACCGAGTATATCCCGGATCACTTTTTCCGAGTACTCGAACAGCTCTAATTCCATGGCTCAAAGTAAGTCGAAATGATACGATAATTTTTTTTACAGGAACCTTCATTTTCCAGAAAAATTAATTTAAAAATATCACTACAAACCTCTACTATAACTGTTTCTGTGCATGATACTGTATCAAAGTTTTACTATCAATACTTGCCTATCGATTGATTCTTAACCCTTAACCGCTGACGTGGAGTCTGGGACTCTCTTGCGGAATTATTTTTTGTGTAACAATTACACAAGCAAAGCAAATTTACATAAGCAAAATTACACAAAGCATATACAATCTTGTATGCTGTGAATTAAATTATGGATCATAGCTTGTAGCATAGTAGGGGTTTGTAATGAAATTTTCAAATTAATTTTTCTGGAAACTGAAGCCTCGTACAACAAAAAGTTATTGTATCGTGCTAATTAATTTTGAGCCGTAGAATTTCACCGACCCCAATTTTAATGTACCATGATATACTACGATCCACGATGTATACGATAGGTTTCCCTAAATAGAAAGTCTGTTTTGCAATGGAGCTTTTGCTTTTCGTTTGCTTCATTTTGTAGAGGAAAGTGGGGCAAAACGGACCATCAATGTTTCTCTTAAACAAGAACTTCGAATGAGTTACTATCGTGTGACATGGGACCAAATGGTCCCGACAACAGTTTGTGATCGACCATAGATCCGTGCACATGATTTTTTGTTATCACACTTCAAAGTTAAGTTTACCCCACTTTCCTCACTTCCCCCAAACCCCTAAACTGCTGAATAAACCAAGAGCTAAACGAGAATCTAGTTTTGAAACTTGAAATAGTATGTTCTTGTAATGGATGTATCTTTCTTAGTGTACACGAGTTTAGAGATGTGTTTATTTGAGCTATCCAAGGAGTTTCGGAATTTTATATGATTCATGAAAAGAATAAAGAAACTTGGACGCTGGCAGATGCTCTGTTACGGGTTCGCCTTGCTACGATGTAAAAGTGGAAGTCATAAATCATAGGTAAACGAGTTTCAGATTAATCTTTAGCGTGTCAAATTGATTAAGGCCGAAGATCGTGCATCATTCGAACAAAGGCAGCTTGATTGCCATTTTCACAAACGACTGAACTCGCGTCTTGGTTCCGACTTCGCTAACGCGAGAATAATTAGCGAGTGTACGCGGCAGGAATGATTCAATGCAGAAGAATTGAACTATATTGTGGATGATAATAAACTTTCATGAATAGAACCTAAACTGTACATGCAACGCAAAATAATTGTAAGGAAAACTGATGTATAATAGTAACAGTAGGTACTTATTGATTTATTTTGGGGTTACATATTTCACGACTTCCAAAGTAGTTATAATTACTTATCGCCGTTTATTCAAGAAGTTTTACTAAATGTGCAGTACCTATATTCAATCAATGTCTTGAATTTTGATGAAACTAAAATATTACGTACCTAGTCTACGTGAAATTAGGGGAGGCTTTAAGTCATCGTTTTGGTGGTTTCGAATTTGTCTAAAAAATACAGACCCTTACAATTTGCAATTTTTCATTGTCGTGAAAACAGTTCCTATAAATAAATGTATATCTCAAAGACTGCGGACAGCACGAAGTTCGTTTTTCTTTTAATATAATTAAGAAGAGCTAGCCTAGTTGAATAAATTAATATTTATAACGAGGCATTGTCCCTGCGCCATGATAATTATAAACAAGAAAAATTCACCTATAGAGCTCGTCGGACCAAAAATGGGCAACAATTGTGAACTTCAAAGTCCCCCTTTCCCTTAGACAACCCTTCTAAATTTCCCATGGTCTACATCATTTTCCAATTTCATAAAAATCCCCAGCATCGAGTGCAAAACATGATCGATTTACCGTAACCGCGGAGGGCGGTTAATCGACACAGGCGATGAAAAGCAGTACCGAAACTCCACATAATTGTGCGTTTCGGTGGCGACGCGCTCGCTGAGTCGTGGGCTTAGGTGCAGATCCGAAGTTAACGGGAAGCAGCATCGTCATATCGAAAAGCAGGCGAAGCGACGAGTCCTTTGAAAGTCACGGCAAATGTCGCTCGCCTTTGAACGGTGGGAAGGCAGCAATGGCACGGAGCAAAAAGACGAAATAGCGCGCGTAGCATCAAAAGTAAAAAGAACCTGTCCCGCCGTTTCCAGTCGCATGGAGCCGAGACCACTCCGTCGAATCCCACCTTTGTAATATTCTTTCGTGCCGCTTACTCCTGTGTACATCCAATAAAGGCACCGCGAGCAAAACGGCTGACGTCGGGGACACCAGCAAACAGCGGCAACTGTTTGCAGGAATTTTGTTTTATTCTCCCTGCACGCCCGCTTTGAATAACCGTGGCAGTGTGCTGACCAATCGAAGAGGGGAGGAAGTACGTGGAAGGCGGCGTTGCATGATTTATAACGGAAAATTAAATTCGCCTCAGCTTCGGGGGAAATTCGCGCGCCCGGAACGCTTGTTCCGTCTTCCGGAAACGTCGCAGTGAATGCTCGCACCTAGTAGGGAGCTTCTTTTTACGATTAATTCTTTCAGCGCGAGTTTTTCAAATTTATTTGCACGTCTCTGCATTAATAATTTATTGGTAGGTAAACCATAGGTGATAAATGCGTTTAGGGTATTGTGGCGTGTATTAAATAGACTATAAAGTATGCTGTTAGTTTAGGAACTTCGTAAATATCGATTTTAAAGGCATCCTGATGTGAGACACTTCTGTGCTTCGCGAATGGTATTTGTCCTATGTTCGCTTGAAAGAGATAGCGATTTTTTTAACAAAGATAAAAGGATGTAGAAAATATGTGAATATTTCTGGAGTGATTCGTATAAAAGGGCTTTAAAAAATGGTGTTTAAATTGTTTTTAAAATGTCCATCGTCACCGCTAATTTTTTTTGTGCAAACCATTTAATTTCTTATGACGAGCATGTTAGACATGATTGGAGAAAATTCTCTTGAATTTACACTTGAAAAAGGACTTCTATTAACTACAACTAACTACAGTTGCTGAAAAATGAGGCCAGCTTTAAGGGCAGGCCATAAAAAGGCAGGGGTTCGTTATCCCGACCTTGTCATGGGCAAATAGTTGAACATCGTCGTTGTCGTCTGCGTGAAGAACATTTTCCGCCAGCAAAGATGAGTTTAATCAGGTCGCACTAACGTGATTATTTCATGGGATCCCGTGAAGGAAGTCAGTTAATGCTCTCGCGGGGCTAACGTAAAGAATACCTCGAAGAGTAATTAATGAATTTCTCCGTAGGGCTCGCAGAACGGCAAAAAAATTTAATAAAGTCCGGACAGTAAATGAAGCTTCTATGTGGGGTAAAAATTATATAAAATCACGGAACCCTCGCGAGGGATTCGAGGAATTTTTATCAGGCACGAGTTTTTTGCTCCTTCCCTTCTGTTTGCTCCATTCCCTCCTTGACATAAGAAGTAGCACTTATCTTATTCTCTTCCTTTTTAGTTCATGTTTCTGGGGTAACAACGTGCTTGTTAAATTGATCCGATTTGCATGGCAAGTGAGTACGTTCTAGGCACAGACATTTTATACAAGAAAGTTGCCGTATTATTTGAAATCGACTTGCCGAGTTTCACTAGACTTGTAAGTCAATGTGCGCTGCAATTTGTCGCAAATTAATGTAGAATAACGTAATATCGTATCTGTAAGGGCCTCAGACACGGAGATATTACGCGGTGTAGTAACAAGTTCAGATGAAAATTAGCAGCAGTGACTTAATTTGATTTTGCGCGCTTGTTACCAAAGCAGATGCAAGCCGCTGCAAATGAAACTTGGCGTGGCTGACCGTCGACGTAGCGCGCCTGTAGCGTTGTTCTATCGTCGAGCAAGTCGCATTAATTGCAAGCCGTAATTCGTCCGAATATATACACATACGTAATTCGAACACTGATTTGCTCGATAGGAAGAATTAAAGATGACTGGGTTTAAAATCGAATAGACTTTTAATATTTTTCAAAGAGATTTCCTTGAGACTTCAGGCTCTGTTGTGCTCGTTCGTAATGTTGTCTTTTTAAATTCATTTATATACAAAGTCTGAAGACCTTTTGTTATATCTGTCGGGATCTGTCCATCGTATTTGTAAAATCTGCTTGTAACGTGGATTTGAAGAAGAAATAAGAAGGTAGGATAGTGGGGCAGGAGATATCAACTTCCTGTTTCCACAAACTGTGGTCTTACTCAGTTGGTTCCTTTGATGTCGTGATAGGATACTGTTGTGTAGGTTATTCCTTGTTCATTGTCTGATCGAATATAACGTTGTTTACGAATGACTCTCCATTATTGAGAAGTGGCATTGCAGTTTACACAGTACAAAGCGTTCAGACAGAGCTGAGCTTGTTCCTTCATTCATAAATGTAGATATGTAATTGTAAGATATAGTTAGAGCGTTTCCCACGTGCAAGTAATTAAATTAACGCTTTGAGTGCAGCAAGATTTTGCCAACCCATTAGTGATACTTTCACGAAGATTTAATGAGAAAGAAAAATTAAAATTTCCATTACTGCATGATTAAAGGATCACTGGAACAGCCATGCACAAAGCGAATTTCAAGCTTGATGTGGTATCAAAGTAAACACTCGAAGACTCTCAGGGAATACTTCCGATACTTTCTAGAAAATATTTACGAGAAAATACGCCAAACTCATGCACAGGATGTATACCCATCGGCGCGTAGAAAGAACCAACGTTACTAAAATTACTTCTAAAGATGCGAGAGATTTATAAAGATGCCATTTTTTCCAAAACGAAGCCTCGTAAGAAGTAAAATTTATTCTTCTTTTTTCAACATATTTTTACATAAGGAACGATTGTGCCACAATTCCACCCTCCTCCTGTATTTTATAGGTAAATACTTTTCCACACAGAATCATTACTTTCCAGTTTATAGCATCTATTGTGAAACAGCCTGTATATTTGCTGTGACGATAATTTATAAGCAACCGTTGCTCTTATCGCTGTCTCACGTCGACAAAGAAACGGTTTATTCAGAGAGAATTCTGAATTCGCAGTTGTCCATTCCAACGTTTACGTTGCTTTGAGCGTCGCGTTTAAATTATCAACACCCCCGTACAAGTAATTATCAACCCCATAGCGGGGCACGCTGGAACTGAAGTAATAGCAATCCTGATGCTGTAAATTTAACTCGTGCTGGAAGTGAAGTACCGGCTCGGTCGCGAGGAAACTCCTGTTCTCGAAACTCTTCGCTGTAGTGCTCGCTTGGAAATCTAGAATCATGGCTGGTTCAGATGTACCTCGTTCTACTTTTGTACGAATGAATCCTTCAACTGACTTCACTGTTTGAATTGATTCCTACGTGAAGTGCAACTTAAAAATAGCACCGCTATGTCCGTGGAAAAATTAACGAGCGACGATAAAGGAGGTAGATGTAGTAGCTTATATAGTTATGTACATATACGTCGACAAGCTATTGCACAAGTTGTTAACAATCATTCTTGTTTTTTTTTTTTATTTGGAATGATCCTCTTTGGAGTTATCATGGTGATAGTCCAGGCCTTTTTTTACAACGATGCAGCATGCGATGCATGTTAGAGGTAGGAGTGGGCAAAAATGAAATAAATTTTTTTATATCCTACATTTGTAGCAGAATAAAGCACGAAAACTTTTAGACCCTTACATCATATACTTTTTTTATAGAAAAGAGCATAGTGATTGCATGTATTGCATGCGAATAAAAATGCACAAAAATCTCAACAATAATTCTTTTCCTGTACCACAATTTCGATGGTGATATGTGACTTTAAATAAAATCATACAAACTATGTGATTATCCTTTTTCTTTATAATTGATTTGAATAATTCTACAGGATAATCATAGAGTTTGTATGATTTTATTTCAAGTCACATATCACCACCGAAATTGTGGTACGAGAAAAGAATAGTTTTTTAGTTTTTAGTGTATTTTTAGTAACATTGTTTAACATATTTTTTATATATATTTTTATTTTTTAGTTTTTAGTGTTTATGGATTTTTTATATTTTTTCTTATTTCTTTTCATTTTTGACTTTTTTTATAAAAAATTTTATTGTCATCACACCCACGGACGCCGACAAAGTTTCAAGACAATTGGATAGGTGGAAGTGGGTGAAAATTGAGTTGCCAAATTTGAACCATACACCAAACAAGATCCAAATACCAAACACTAAATATACAGAGGATCGAAGCTAAGTAAAATCATTTTAAAAAAGCTGTGACGATGTTGCCAAAAAGTTGCCTCAGTGGAATCCCACCTTAGAGACAGTTTTTCCACCTAGTTGGCAATTAGTAGAATTCTATATCGTTACCTAGACGAATCGTATCGTATTTTTCTGTGTAAATAGAAATAATACTCCTTCGATAGCTGCTGCAGTTCTTACTGCTTACAGGCTTCTTAATAAATATTTAGTTCAATTTTACGTTCTATGCACTATTCACTCAGTAATTATTCCAAATTGAACGTTCTTATTTACAAACATGCACTTCTTAATTTATCGATAATTCGACATAATGATGAACTTATCACGAGAAGCATAACTTAACGAAATGCAATTAGAAATTACCTACATCCACTGAAAAAGTACAAAGAGAGAAATTAATGGCCAGGTTCTACCATCGGTAAAACGTCAGATGTGAAACGCTACGTTCAATTCTCTTAACTCGATCGTAAACAGCCTCGCCACCTACTCGATATTTTTCCCCGCGATCGTCGGAGGCGGATGAGGCGCGATCGTTTCGCGAGGGCGCAAGATCCGCCTTCGAGAATCGAATATTCATCGATAAACGGTGCTCGCCGACGTGAAAGATGAAAGCGCCAGTGAAATTGTTTACGCTGTGCCAGCGGTAAAAAATGCGCGTAAGCTCGAGAAGGGAAACGGTTTCGCCGAGGTATCGATTTATGAGCAAAACCGAGGAACGGGGACAGGATTTATACCCGCGTAAAAGTAAAATCGCTCGCCAAATTCTGTGTCGGAGCCGTTGTCGAAAACGATGCACCGCGGGTGGTCACGGTTTAAGCGTCCGTTACGTGGCTATATCCGTTTGTTTCGCCAGCTTTTGTTTTGCTAACGATCCGCCACGAGACTTCCCCATCTTTACGTAGAGGTGATAAAACACTCTGTTCGCCTTGGTTCTTTGTTGTAGCCTCCTAACGTTATCTGAGACAAGTATTCGAGGGGAAGATCAAATCGGAAGCGTGCAATAAAATTTTACGGGGGAGAGTGGGTTTTTTGAGACTGGATATTAGTGGATTGGTTTGGATCGATGACGAGAAAGTTTGAGTGGGCGAGTAAGTGTGTCAGGTGAAGTTTCAGAAAGGGATGAAAGTTTGTGTTTCAGTTTAATCTTTGGAAACTATTTGGAGTGTGTTCAGAGAGCTCACACAGTGTCGTTGGCAAGACAAAAAGATAGAGTATTCAGGAAGATACCAGAGAACTTTGGAATTATAGATAGTATAGACATTTAAATAAGTTTGCATGAGATCGGTGTTGGGACTTCACTATTAGTAGAGATCAATTTCTAAAGATTTGCTTTGTAAATTCATTTCACTTTTGAATAATTCAAACCAAAACATGTATGGCACAGATTCACAGCTGAAAGTGTAAGTTAATCGCAGTAATTCACAATTATTTTTAAATATTATAATAAGATCAACATGGTTGCGCGTTAGAAGCCACGTCTCGATCGCAACCCCTTGTCTCGTCCGCCATTTGCCCGCAATCTGATGCATAATTTCGTTGCGATTTAGCGAGGCAAAGGACCAATCAGCTCCCCAATATCGCGATTCAATTCGACGCCGCGCCGATACAGGTTTGCACCCTTCCGGCGACAATTATCCGGGAACGTTCCGCATCTCCGATTTCATCGACTTCGTTTCGTTCGTTTCAGCCATGAGTGCACTTCATCGAAGTTGGCTTGAGACAGGGCTGCTCTTGGCCAACGAGCACGTTTAATCGACGCGGTATTTAAACGGATTGTTTACATCTACTAAAGCGTGACAGTCCAGGCCGTGAACCACGAACTCCTCTGCTTTGTCGAGAACGCTGGATATTAGGTCATCCGACAAGTAATGCAGTTTGTCTACTTAGTATGTAAGCTAGATGAGAATCAACAACTTTCTGCCAATGATTAATGACCCTACGAACAAATGATCGAAAATCGTTCCACACCTTTCTATAATACTAAGTTTTCTGCTTCTTCTTTATAACATTCCCTTGATCGGGTTTGAAAAAATTCTTCAACTACATCTTCGACTTGCTCTCTTGATATTCTTTCTTACCAGCTTTGATATTTACATTAATAATCTCCCCAGGTATATACCTAATAAATGTTACTTTAAAATCTCATCACGGCTACTTTAAACGTTTGTAATAAGTAAAATATTCGATCTACGCTCTTTAATTTTTGGTGCATATAATATTGCCAAAAGATCCCTGTGTAAGTTGCTTAGTTATACCAAATGAATAAATAATGTTTTTGTAAACTCAATTCTCAGAAAAATCGTATTACTTATGAAATGACATGACACAATTCTGTTGTGCTCCAGTTTCACCAAATACCCTCATTTTATGTTGCAGTGCTTCTGTAACTAGAGAAAGACTAGCGGATGGTAATATTGGGTTGGCCAAAGATTATTCTCGTTTTCTCCAACTTGACAGATGTTCTAAAAATGTAAAAATCGATTGAGTCCAAAGGGAAGAAGTATAAGAAAATACTATAGGTGAAAACACCTGAGTGAAAAGAATACAATAATAAATACACTTATTAACTAAATGTATCTCGTGCAATATATTACTAACAGACGTTCCTCGTCTCATTTCTCTAAGCTGTAAACAATAAGTTTCCATGGCGGTTCTAATTGGTCGATTGTTCCGAGGAATCGAAAATTTCGTTAGTGGTCGTATCTCGTTTCGGTAATTGGTATAATCGTCAGTTCCTGGTAAATACGATCGATTGCGCTTTGAAAACACCGTCTGGCTTCAGGATGGGTATCTCGTTTCCTCAAAATTCGCGAACTCAAGTTGGAAATGCCGCAGCACGGTTTCCCGTTGCTCCACGTTGGATACGATACCCGTTGTTAATGAGTCATGTTGCTCTCGCGTGCTGTTAGCGTTTGCTCGTAGAACTACGTAATTGGAAATATCGGTAAGTGTTCAAGTGAAACCGTGGAAATTATGCTGGTAATAATAGTGGCAGGGATAATAACTTGAAAGCGATATAATAATCGTTGAAACGATAAATACTGACCGTCGAGGGAGAATTCTCTGTTATAGTTCGTATTCTATAGTTATACGAATAATTGATGAAAGTCATTCAACCATTTCTGTTTGTTCGAAATAGAATACCAATTATGCTTATGGCACCATAAGAAAATGTACAATTATAAACTGTAATTAATATTTATTCATTGTAGCAAACTTCAAAGTTTCTGCTATTCCTACACTTGTTCATGGGAATTCTTAAAAAAATGTTAATATCTAAGCTGATACTTATTAATCGGTAAAATGATATCAAGATAGAAAGTGTAAGAGTGGTTTTATTTTAAACTCTCGTTTTCTACTGCACAATTCTCTTTGCTGTTAGAATACAGGAAATATAGTTCCTACTTCCTATTCTATTATACGCCTGTATTCAGTCTGTACCGAAAAAAAGGATTCGGATAATGCCTAAGAAGACTGTTTTGTAAAACTAGCAACGTGTTTGTAAAACTAAAAGAATAAACTTATGCTATTGCAACTTGATATTTGTAGTATTCACTAAAATCATTGATACTAATAAAATTTCCTATATCGTGCTAATGAATACTTGGAAAGAGCAGATCTACGCCGTACGCGATACTGTTAACGTACTTCCTGGGGGCCTGAAGCCGTGTTGGAGATGTACAGAGATATAGCAGCATTTGTTGGCTCGATACAATGCGCCCCCTAATCTAAATATTAAGGTTACATTTCAATAGCAATTCCCTAGCTTACAGTATGCATGTATCACACTTGTGGAGCGAAATTCAATTTGATCTTTAATCCTCCGGATTATCAAATGATACCCTGAATCGGTCGCCAAATCGCGTGCCTATACCAGATCTGGGTGGTTTCGAAATAGTATTACCTACATTAGATATTATTTAAAATAATTAAAACATTTCTCAACGTAATGTTACTTGAATGTTTAAGATGAATTTTAAAATATTTTAAGTACATTACAATGACAGTATTAATTTAATATTTAAATTCTGAAACAAAAATTTGCCCAGCTTTAGTTATCGTTAACGGAGAATGAAATGAAAAGTCAAGCCTGATATTGAACGTGTTCAGTTGTACAATGATTTTCACAAGCAGAAATCGCTACGATTCAACGAGGAAATTTTGATGCAGAGGTAGTTTTCATTTAACCGAGAGAAAAGCTGAATTTAACCGCCATTCTTGAAAATTTCCGTGTTCAAAGAAACCAGGTTAACCTCAGCTATAAGCGTTTAAATTGGATTCTGAATTTGGCGGATATGCATGAGAGGATTTTAATACTTTTTTGCGCTGTCAATCATCGACCCGGTGTTTCGTCTATTACGTTCTGTATTATTCCGGGCTTTTCCACCTGTACGAAGTGCACAAACTGAAACTGCAATACCGTATGTAACACTGTGACTACATTAAAAATGCAACGAATAAAAACCCATTTATTAATCCCAATAAGAAATTAATTAATTTAAATGCAAAATAATCGATAGCAAGTACAAGTATCTAAGTAGGTAATTAAAGGTACAAAAGAATAAATGAATTTACTAACACGCGTAATTTACTTTTAAAAATTCATTAGACAATTTAAGAGAAAAATTTCAAAATGAAACTCACACAAATAACTAAAATTTTTATTACAAATCCAGTAATTAGCCAATGTAGAAAAGGTGCAACAAAGTAACAAAAATGTAAAACTACTAAAAGCCTACATTCTTCAATTACTATTACACGAAGCGGATATTGCGCAAAGTGCATTCAAGCTGCTCGACCAAGCGTCCTCTCATCGCGCAGCGGGTAAGCATTATCCAGCAAAGTGGATGAAGCGCATCATCGAAAAACGTGCATACACGGAATAAGAAACGCACAAATCTCATTTCCTTCAGCTACATATATTCCCGTGTTCCGTATCGTTTTTCTACATAATAAGCCTTGCGTAACATTGCATAATATTCAGAGGTAAGTGAAATCACGTAGCGTAAAAGCGGAGCTGGAATGGGGGGCCGGGGCAGCAGCGCGACACGCTGAGAGTTGCATTTCGAATAACTCGTAACTTTTGGACGCGTGGCAGCGTATTTTGCGGCTGGGATAGGCTGACGGTTGGCCTTTGTTTATTACGTAATTACGGACGAAAAACAGGATCGTAGGTCGATATTTTTTAGGCTGATGGCAGATAATGTTCGCGCAGGGGCCGCAGAGGGGCCATTCGCGGGGAGAATATTGATGGTCAACTGGTGGCTTTAAGTAGGAGATCGCGATTCGTATTTTATCGCCCTCCATTGACGCCCGAAAAAACATGCCCATTCATAGACGTGTTTTATCAAGAGACGTTTTTCACGTTCGCCACCACAGCCCCTTTTTACCGAACGCGTGTGTCCGGAAAAAAATAATTCTCGTTTGTAACATTAATATTGCAACGACTGGTTTATCGAGTGGCAAAATTCAAAAATGCCCGCTGGCGATGCAAGGATTTTATTGCCGATTTTCTTCCGATATTATTATGACATTCATGGCGATACAAATTTTTTATGTTGAGGCTCTGATAAATATTCACCAGCACGGAAATAATGATTTATGGGGCAAAGTGGAAGTTTTCTGGGTGGCATTATTTAAAAGGGTATTTTAATTATTGGTATATTGTTTTGCTCTTTTCTTGTTTTTCTTCTATTGTTTCTTCTTCTCACAGATCCAAAATAACAGATATTTTAAAACTTGTTTGGAAAAAAGACATTTAAGTTTCGATAAATTTTTATTTAAATGGAAACCAATTATCATTAAATCTCAAAGAAAGTTCTTTAATATAATGATATGATTAAAAAATACTAATTTTTAATTGTTCCGATTACAACTAACCATTATGAATGATTCAATTTTTTTTTTGGCTATCAGTAATCATTATCGATGACGGAAATTTAATTTTGGTTAGTTTTTTTCGTTACCAGTAACTATTATCAATGACTCGAATTTTGTTTTGGTTACCGATGGTCATTGTCGGCGGTAAAAAATTTTATTCAACACCTGCATGAAAATGTGTGTTTTTTTACACCTGCTGAGCGGGAGCAAAATGACCAATTTCAGACGTATCCACGGTTATACTTTTCTCCCAAGGGAAAAAGACTTTACGCGCATGCGTATTCGCAATTTTTTACTTTGCTCCCAAGAAAACTGGAGTTTGGCGTTACCCTGTGGTATAAAGATGCAGTTGTTCGACTAATCGTTATCGATCATGTGTGTTTTATCGTATATTACAACTGTCACAGCACCCTTTCTTATTAAAGATACAATTAAAAGATAAAATGAGTAATGGCGAGAATATACGTATTTATCAATTTCGACAGAATAAATGAACAATCGAAAATGCATATTTTTTTGCGAATCGCTCAGCAGGCTTTTCAAAAACACCTTTCATGCAGGTGTTGAAAAAAATATAGTGCGTGTCAAGGGAGAGACGCGATTTCGCCTCGCGTGAATCGAAACTTCACCCTCGTCGGAATCGCTTACTTCTCTCCCTTGCCACGCAATGTACTATTACTGGTTACATTCGATCATTATCAATTATTGTTATTAACATTACTGATAATTAGTATTCATTGATAACATGAAAAAATTAATTTCAAAACATATATATATTTTATTAAACAAAAATACATTATGAAAATATTTGAAACAGAGGATAGGATAAAAGATATTGTACTGCAATTTACCGTCTTTTTTGCGGTAACCAAAAGCATTTCTCGCCGTCGACAATGGTTATCGGTGACCAGAATGGAATTTGGGTCATTGATAATCGTTACTGGTAACCAAAAAGAATTTTAATCATTCATAATGGTTATTCCTAACCAAAATAATTTAATTAAGGATATTAACTCTTGAACCGTAACTTTTAAAATTTGTCTTATAACAGTTACGATGTCTGCATTTTTCTTTGCAACATGCAATTCGCTCTGTGTGCAATAAAGGCCTTATTATTATTAGAATACATATAACCGTCCAAGTAATTACTATTACAGCAGTGGCCAGGCTGGCAATGTGTCCTGGACTTCTAAAACTGTAAATTTTCATCCCCCATTCCCTCGCCCGAACTTCGCTTTTCCAATTCGGTTTAAATTATTTCCACCAAATTGCACACGCCCTCGGAGCCACATTAACAACTGGGTTCGAACAAGAAAGAGCAATCGAACATAAATTCAGGCCTCGCTGCACGAAAGCGTGTCAAGTATCGACGTAAGCGTTCAGAAACGTTCGTTACAGTCCCCCGCGAGTAACGGCGGAATAAAAATCTGCAATTTGCGGCGCGACGTTACATACACCAGCTAGGGACTCGATCCGTTTATCGGGCGCAGAAGCATGGAAGGGACTCGTTATCGCGGGCAACTTGGAATATTTCCGGATCCCCCGTGAATAAGCAATAGTGGTCCCGTCCACTTCGGTTCCCGAGGTACATCAGAAGTATACACTGCGGGCCACCGACGCGTCTACAACAGAAGCATGGAACATTGTCTGCCTTGGAGATTCTCGTAGCCTCCATTGTGGATCCATTGTTGGCCATAACCGTTTGTGGAATCGAGCCGCGTTGTTCCTTGTCGAACAATGGCGACCAAAAGCGGCCAGGCTTGGTACATCTCGTAGGATTTGATTTCGATCAGGGAACACACAGAGGAACAACGGGTGGATCTGGCCCAATAAATCCGTGATTACTTTATCGGGGCTAAGTCCCCGGTGCGTCGTCCACGCGGGCACAACAACAGAACTTGAGCAAATCCCGTGCTAGCCGATGCAGCCACATGTGCGCCGTCGTTCGTGGTAGCGGATAAACGCGATATTAAAATTTCACGCGACGCCGGTGCAAATGGAGAAAATCCAGTAAGAAGATTGCGTTTCGTGGTTCTTTTCGCGGAGTCTGCCCTCCCCCCTCCTCAAGAAAGTAGGTTGTATCGCATGTAAGGAAGGCGCTATTTTGAGGGAAATCACGATGCAGGTGCATTGCGACGATTTTAGTGGAAAATAACGGTCGAAGTGGGGACGATAACATGAGCCCTTCGATTCCTCCAGGGCTCGAGGGTTTGTTCCATGCCTGTTTCATATCGCAGAAACGTGCCCTCTGGAACTGGCGATACCAGTTCTGAACCCCCGATTAGGTTGAAATGCGTGTAGCGTGTTAACATTATGTGTAATGATGTGTCCAACACATACAATGCATTGTTCCAAATTTTGGGAGAAAATAGAGCTCATAGGTATGTCGAGTTGATTAGAAAACTACTTAAATGGCAAGAGTGTTTACAGTTGTTTTCAAAAGGCATAGTTAGTGGTGCAGATGAAAGTAAACATTCACTTATAGTGGATGGAGTTTCTCGATTTGGAATGTATTTTTTTAAAGTATTCATAGTAACTAAGAAATCCTGAAAATTATATCTGCAATGAACCTATTTTACTCATTTTATTGAGTAATAAATTTTTTTGTAATAAACGGCAAAATCCTCTTATGTCAGAATAATTGGCTAAAACCTGCCATCTGTATTTTTTTGTGGTGCTGAATCCGAATATGCCGTTATTTTTGTGTAAAAAAAATTCTTAAGGTTGTTCTCTTAATAAAAAAATCGGTTCTTTGGAGATAACTCGAAAAGGAAAGGCCGAAGAATTTTTTAAATATTTTTTTCGGACTTCTCGCACCAATTTACTTCGAAATCCGTGTTAATCCGTTTTTTAACTCCCAGGAACCACATCTGAGCCCGCAGGGCAAGATACCAATTCGACGATCTTCACATTGACTGCTCTAACGTGTTCGAATAAAATTGTAAGTGTTTTCGTCATGTTTCCCCATGTTAACTTTGAAGTCGTCTATTTAAAAAATTCTCTGGCCTTTCCTTTTTGAGTTATCTCCAAAAAACCGATTTTTTATTAAGAGAACTACCTTAGGAATTTTTTTTACCCAAATTCATTCAGCATCTCAAAAAACATACAGATGCCATGTTTTAGCCAATTATTCTTAAATAAGAGAATTTTCCCGTTTCTCGCGTAAGTACACCTCAATAACACGAGTAAAATAGGTCAATTGCAGATATATTTTTCCAGATTTCTTAGTTACTTATGAGTATTTTCCAAAAATATATTCCAAATCAAGAAACTCCATTCATTATAATTGAATGTTTATCTGTAAGTATTCTGAAGAAGTAGGTACTGCTTAATGCTATACTTAATGCTTTGGACGATTGACTAGAGCTTATTCTCAGAATATTAAATATCGCACCTGACTGAGCACACTTGAGTTAGGTCGTCAGACCTGAGACCACATAAGAGACCCAATCGGGAGTAATTTTGCCATTCGCTGTGGCTCCACCATAAATTGAGTGATACTTAAAACGATGTCGTATGGATTGACGGAGGCATCCCCAGTCCCCCATAAAGAGTTGGAAGGGTTAACTATCGAAAGGGTTCTCTTCTCGTCCCAAGGCGAGGTTGACGTGGGAAATTCTCAGTTTTGCCTTCAAACAGTGGAGTTTGGTGTCTCGGGGGTGCTGATTCTACCATAATTCGTGCAACATAGGTCTTCGAGGGCGTTTGGAAGGTGTGCGGTTGGCAAGGTCTTGCAACCCTGACAACGTAACGCTCTGCGCTGAGAAGATATGGCCTTTTAGAGTCACCTGAGGCACTGTAGGCCGGAGCAGGGCTACATATCTTCCCTGAATCTGCATATGAAAGCATAATCTTGATCTTCCAATTGCCCGTAATTACACTTCGGTATAAGTAGCCCAGAATCTTGGCAGGAGAAGGTTCACACAGTCGGTCCATGACTAAAACTGTCGTCGACATTGCCATGCATCCGATATTTGGAAATCTCTAGGAATGATAGCATAAAAATGGTAATAGATTATCGTAATCGCTGTTGCTAGCCATCACCTTCAAAATACATACAGCAACTCAAGTATACCGCCAGTGGCGAATTTAACGGGAGGCCGATGAGCAGTTGCCACCTTAAGACAGAAGGCCCCATCTTAAAAAAAAATATGTTCTTATCCAAACATTATATTTGTTTTCCTGTACTACTATAATTAACTATAAAGTTGAAATAGAAAGTTAGAACTTGCAGAAAATTTTACTTCTGAGACATGTGTTGAACAGACCATACGAGCTTCACTCCTGGGCGACATTTTCTAATCGCAAGAATCTCGAGCACTTAGATTTTTCACGCTAGAGGTTACGTAAGATTTCAAGTACCAATCAACCAAAATTCACGGTAGACCTGGCCACATTACAAGCACCCTCCGCCCTCCAAATTCGTACGACATCTCCCAAGCACCGATTCTTGAACAAAGTAAACATTGACCTCATTTTGGCCCAAGCATACCGTTCTGACGAACTTTGTTCCAAACCGTTTACATTGAATAACAGCTGGCTGGCCGCACCCCAATGTTTGGCTAAACCCCCCTTTCCAAGGCAGAAGCTCGTTTCGAGGATGTTGTTTAGAACTTGACCGAGACTGCGTAGCGTCAACAAAAGTTGTTCAGCTGATCCACGGCCGCGGCACGGTATGAAAGTCTCGTTAACGCGAAGTGTTATGTGTTATTCACCGCAAATACTATGACCACGTTAACGAGGGAGGCAGAAGCCATGGAAGCGGAAGAAAAGAAAGCAGCCACGAAGAGCACGCTGCACGTAAAAAGCAGCAGATACTGAATGAAAAAAGAAGACGGATCAAGGGGAGAGGGCAAGAAGTTGCATTACCAAGTGGCTGAAGAAGATAGTGGACGAAGAAAAGCAGACGAGGGACAATGGAAGTGTCATTAACATCGACTGGTCTACGGAATTCACCCATAGAGATCAGCCTGCGTACGGTGAGGAAACAGTTGGACAGATAACTGTAATAATTTTGGAACAGTAATTCTCGAGGGTAGCGCCCTCTTCACAAACATGCTGGACATTCTCGAGAATGTTTGGCTTGTTACGTCGCGTAATGGGAGTGGCGAAAGTATGTAAATCGGTTCTAACGATATTCGGAAAGCTAGTTGCTCGTTAACCGGTACTTTTAACTGGGAAGAACTTCGAAATTTGTGGGTACTCTGTAACGATGCACGCAGTTGCATCTTCGTATTCTATATTTCACTAATTGCTGATCTCGCAGGCAGAGACACTTGAAGTATTCATACATGTGTTTTCTACTTGGAGGACTGTTATGTAACATTGACTTATATTAGGAATTTAGTCATTTTCCCTGAATTGGCCAGTGTGAAATAAAATGCGATTTTGCGTAACACAAAATTGATATTTGCTCGTGAGAATTCCAAAAAGGGAATGAACTTTGCGTTCAATTTAAGAATAGGTAATATTTTTTCTTCAGGCAAAAGATTTGCATTACCGAACTAATTTCGATCCTGCAATTTCCCCAAAATATTTCCAGTAGCCAGCTTCTGTTGTACCATCATTAATATTTTTAAAGAACATAAAGTAACTATTTGACGGAACTTAAGTAGGAACCTTAAGTAGGCGCATGGGGTCGAGGCCACTTTGATCGCTAAGAAAATATAGAATGCATATGTTTCATTTTTGTGTTTTTTGTGAAAGTAATAAATGTTGATTATCAAATACACTTGTTTCTACTTCTAAATACATTTTAATTTGCCATAAATATAAAAAAGAAGTTGGTGTCAATTATTCAGATTAATGTTTTCATTTCTTGTGTACCCATTCAACACGTTTTGCTATTAAAAGGGGTTCGAGAACAAAGAATTCCATTGCTGATGAGCCCAATACGGTTTCCGTCACTCCGGCTGTTATTTGTTACAGAGAAGAAAGCCAATGCCAGCGATACAGGAAAAATATCGACTCAATATCGGCGGTTAATGCGAAATTAATTATACGCGGTCGTAGCAATGACAATACGTGCTCGCAGAATCAACAAGGGGAGGATATACATAGGTTGGCCAGTAACAAGGACCGCGCAAAGCGGCGCGTCAGCTTCCGGCCATTGTTACCATAGGAGCTGGGCTATAAACCCGCAGAATAGAGCACAAATTTAAGCACAATTCAACGTTTCAGCCGTAGTCGACGATTTGCCAGATCGGTTTATGCTGTATACGGATAATTCAACCTGATGGAATCGCCGGAAATGAGCTTCCAATGTGATGATTCATGAAATTTTCATGACACTCGCTTCAGGTATAGTCCTCTGCTGACGAATGTTTCACTTTCGTTTAAAAATTGATAGTATGATACACCAATATCGGTTAATATAATTAATATTATTTTAAATTTTATGTAGATCTTCTTTTTTAAGCCTAAAACGGAACTGGCTTGGTCGTTTAAATAATTGTATAATACCCGAGTTGGTCTATGGGTTAGTAATTTCTTGCAAAATAAAGATCACAAAATTGCGAGGTCCGTACTGTTTAATTAAGTTTTTGTCATTTTGAAGATTGTTAGCTTTCTGCATAATTTGGCCCAATTAGTGTCTGGTTTTCTGGCAAACGACGTGTGCAAAGCGACCACGACGAGGTCATTTATGTTTGAACCAGTATGTTGGATCCTCTTCAATTAACCGAATCAAAAAATTCAAGTTTATGAGGTCTCGATTGGTTGAATTTACGCATAGGTTAGGTAAAAATTAAAATATCGAAAAAATTGATCGTCGGGTGAGAAGCAACCTAGCTTTATTTAATATTCTATTGTTAAAAGTTTGTTTCTGAAACCTGTTCATAAGAAATAGCGTACACCGTCAAACTCTCGTATACTCTCGACCGCCATATATGTTTTCAAAGAAAGCTTGAAAAAAATTGTGTATATTATTCAAAGACGCCTCTATCTTTATTGAAAATTTTTTATCGAAAAAAGTGTCTTTGTTACTCAGAAATAAAGTCCCAAAGACACAGTATTTCTTGACCTAGCCAAGGTGGTCTGACCCTCAGAACTTTGACACAACCTTTTTCAAACACACTGTATATTTAAAATACCTATTTACCCAGTGGAATGAGTTAAAATTAAAAATCAGTTATTAACGTTGAACTGCGTTTCTCTATAAGGTGGGACATATGTAAATTTTAATTGAGTTTAAATCTCTAAATCTTACCTCTCTAACATTTGCAACAGAGACTGCTATATTTTAAATCATTTCTACGCGATTGCTTTCCCCCAATATAATCAAGGCGAAATTCGGATGCGTGTATGGAAGGCTGAAATATCGTGCGTCACTATTTTCTCTTCTTTTTTCGTGCCTACCCCCGGCTTGTGCGCCATCAAACGCGAGTCCCATATATCTATGTACCTACATATATCGATTGGCCCGAAAAAAAACTTTTCAAACGGACGAACGCTTTGGTATTTCTCATAGCTTTTACGCGACCCTCTGTTCATCATTTACACTCGATTCCACGAGTTACGGGGCCTTCGAAAGTTATCACAACGGCTCTCAAATATTAACAATCCCCGCTGCGCACTAACGCTCCGCCTTTCGCCAGCGGAAAAACAACGCTCGTGCTGATGAATATGGCTCTCCCGTCACATCCCAGGGAATTTCGCGACCCGTTCCGCAACACGCAGTTCAAGCAAATGTTTTGCAACGTGTAAATCACGTTGACGTTGTGTAATCACAATTCATTTCTTAAACGCTCGGGACGGCCTCCATCGAAAACGGATAATCCCAGCGTGATGGATCCCCACCGATCGAGCAAGCAAGGCGATCCTTCGTCGCCAAACGCTTACCCTTCCAATCGATAATTCACACGATCTGTTTACTCCAAGTTTTTCGCCACGTGATCGTTCATGTGATCGATAACCGTGTTGAATCCATTTTGAATATCCCAGAGGCGGGGAATAAAATAAAAGTTAAAAGTATTACTATTATCTTCAAGTTCCGTAAAATAGCACGTCGAAAAAAGTCTACGCAGTAAAAAACATTGTGTTGTATTTAATTTAACGTCTACTTCATCTCATAACTTATCTAACTTATAAGTCATCTCATGACTTTTCTCTTCGCCTATTATGGCGAAAATCTGTTATGCATCAGCGATGAAAACGGCTATAATAGCGAAGATAAAGTAATATTTGGTTCTCGACGTTTGTATCGTTGGTCATCTAGTAAGCATAACTTTGCTCGCTGCTTCAACGTAAACACTTCCAATATAAAACTATAGAATGTACATATTTCTACGCTTCGCTCTCATCACCGCTTTGATCGTTTATCTCAGCTCCAACATAAACGTACCTACCCTTAACAATTTCATGGTCGCACGTTTCTGAGCACACTTATGCTCACTGCCCACCCTTTTCCAGATTGTCCAACTAATCTCTGATTCTTGAAAGCCATCAAAAGAACAGAAATCTTGGAATATAATACAGGTTTATCAGTGATCAATATGAAACAAACTTGAATTCTTCGTCTCACGCTAAATAATGGATCAAAATCGTGAAAGCATACATAGCTACGGAACTACGGCCATGAGTGTTAAGCAGGGTTGCCACCTCTCCGGTTTTGGCCCGGAGACTCCAGGTTTCGAAGCAAATCTCAGGGCTCCGGTTTTACTGGAAAAACCTCCGGTTTTGTAGAAAAAAATGAGATAATAAGAAAATGTGGTATTATACAATGGTATCATTTTTATATACAATAAAAGGTATTAATTAAAAAAATAGATACTTTTAAATATCTGAATTATTTGAGCTTAAAAGAATTGCACATCTGTTTTCCGGATATTCGAGAACAAAACTTTTTTTTTTGCTTTTTCCATCTCCGGGTTTATATTTGAATCTCCGGGTTGCAATGTGTGGCACTCCGGGATTTATATGGTGATAAGGTGGCAACCCTGGTGTTAAGACGGATTATTAAGTTATAGTTAAAAGAGTATTAGTAAGAGATCCACGGTACAAGGCGTCCGCCACCCTCAGGCTATTAATGCTCCTGGGGGGAGGGGAGGGGGGGAATTACTGTAAAGGCACAAGTGTGTATAATGTTTGACGGAAAAGTGCCCACGGGTTCTGGATTTAGAGTACGTGTACCTATGAATCTTAAATGTGATCCGTAGTTCCTCTCAAAGCGTGCGTTTTAACGTGTTGGTTCCTCAAAGTCTTATCAATGTTACCTAGCATGCAGATTCCCTTTGAAGGTAAGCTAATACTAGCAGGCCACTCAAAGTCTTTCCTGTTTAACAACCTTCATCTAAACATCGTCATTCGACGGCACAGGAAATTCAAGATGCTGGATGAAAATTTGAACACGTTCAAAACATCGACGACAGTGCTGTTGTACACACACAACAGACTATTCACTTCGCTTTGGAGCAGAGATTAGTAGGTTAAGTGGAAGAAGCAAACTTTCCGCTGCCTACTTAAGCATACTATTCTGAACTAGCCAGCGTGTGCAGTTTCAGTTGGAAACACTTTGCAGGAATACTTTACTAAGATAAAATAAAATATTGAAAATTATACGATACGTATTTTTTGGTAGGCTTCACGCTGCTGTTTAAAAGTTTCAGTATAAATCCTACTAACATCGTAAGGTAATTTTTTACATGAACACGGGTTATGTAAAATTGATTACAAAACGTCACCTGCATCTGTGTCAATTTTATTTTCATTCCACTCAAATTTCAAAAACTAGATGTACTGATAGTATTGACAGAAATAGATGTAGAATTCCTTTAAAATATATATATAAAAAAAATCAAGTCTCTCATATCTCAATCACGATAATACAAGTACATATCTACAAGAATTCGTTTGACATACAGTTACAAAAGTATACACCCATCTTAATTAGAATTATTAAAACTCCCGAAACAATTATTTTTTATAATATGTCAAATAGTGTGTGCAAAGACTTTTGTGGCTGCCTGTAGTTACTGCTGCCCAATACTCGACAATTATCACAGTGCTATTATACACGAATTAATGCAAAAATTATTTTTAACGCGCTAAAAGCCTCCTCGCTGGAGACATCATCTGGATTTATGTATTATACGTCACGAAACCATTACGTTCCGTCCGATTTTCGCCAGGCAAGCCTGCAAGGAGTTCAATTTTACTGGATGGAGGCGTACTTACGTGTATGATCGTTCCCTGAAAATAGTCAGACCTCCCGGACGAGACTAATGTCTTCGGCAATTCAGATGCAGCCGTAGAATGCATGATTCATTACGATGTAGGCGCATTGTTCCATCAGGGCGGAGTGAAATTGCGTGCCCTCGTTTTACGAAAATTATGGCGTGGCTCGTGGGAACATTTTCATTCTCGAACCTAATTAAAATTTCTTCATCATCCACCGTGGGAGAATCTATACCTACACCTACCGGAATATGAAATTTCGAAATGGTTGAACTTAGTTTCACTTTCGCCCGATGGGGTTTACTTAACCGTTTATGTGTGTTAAAAAAAAAAAAAGAAGAAGAAGAACCGTTGCTGTACGGATTTGATGGAAGAAGGAAAAGTTTCGGGGAAAATCGAGGTATGTCGTTTTCCAAATATTTTCATTCCATCGACGAGACAAAGAATAGCAGAACGATGAGCCAAAAGTCGTTACGACGTTTTTTTCATATTTGTTGCCTACGAACCTGCGAAACTTATCCGCAAATATCGAGATATCTTTGCTGGATGCTCGTGCTGGATGTCATACTTGACAAAAAGGCGTATTAAGTCAGGAAAGTCGAAGAGAAATGGAGATTAAATATTTGCTTAGAATTAAAGGCGAAACTGAGGATAAAGACTGAAATGGTAGTTGTGTAGTTATAATTGTAAGTTAGTCGTACATGTTGGAAGAAAATTGTACATCGGTACGATAATTTTCTTCACTTCTGCTAGATATTAATATGTCATCGTCGACTTTATTCGCGATGCTTCACAGAATTAAAAAAAAAAACGGCGTTTTAAAGACTGCTTTATTTTCTGGATTTTAATTCCGCGATACAATTTCTTCTTATTTATTCGTGTTATTAATAAGAAATGTAACTGCACAATTATACAGCTTTTATCGTGTCGATAATTGAGAATAAATGAATATTAATAATAATGTAATTGAATATTCTGTATGTGGAATAATTTTATGCAATTATTGTGTTTTCAGAATTTTAATTGCGAGCAAATATTGCATGAACATTTTAAATAGTTGAGTGCACCAGATTCATATTTAAAAATATGCCATTGTAAATCATTTATGAAAGAATAATGGTAGATGTAGATTGTAGATCATCAAACTTTGAAAGAACAATTAGGTCACTCTATTCCTTTTATCAAGCATAACACTTAGAATTTTAAGTTAAAAAACTATTCATATTCAAAATCAATTATGTATTGCTGTAATACAAATTTTAATATATTATAAAATATGTCTTTACTTCGCCACTTGAGGGTTAATTAAGAGTTAAAGCTCGTTCTAATATAAATATTACATACACTGAAGAATCCTGAATTCATGATGAAAGCACGATGAAAGATGAACAGCATCGTTAGCTGCCAGGACTGCAGGCCCCAATATTAACAGCGTCAATGCATCTCCGTTTATATGGGCAGTTTGCAAAAGACAATAACGTTGCCGACAATTTGTGAAAACGTAGGGATTCCATCCGTTACGATTTAATTTAGTGAGCACTAAATCGTTAGGGGGGTGCGAGAGGGAGGTTGCATGGAAGGATGTTCGTCACGATGTCACAAGAAACTGGGAGGACAGCGATCCTCCGAACGCGCGATTTGTTATATTTCGAAGATCATTAAGCCACCGGAAGTGAAATGGCTCATAAAGTTCAGAAACGCGGCACGCAGAAGAAGCGCAATAAAATTTGACAAATTTTCCAGGGCAGCTGAAGCGATTCTTAACGTCGGCAATAACTAACGAGCGGTCGTTAAAGAATAATAAGGAATTATCGTCAGTAAAGGGACTGTAATACCTCTATTAGTTAATTCAACGTGATTGCGCGCTAAGAATTTTATAATTAATTTAAGAACAGTTCTAGAAAATTGCGTGTGATCTTTGGCTACCTTTAGATCCTTAAAAAAATCAAGATTAATCCTTCCGTTGAGTTCACTGTAGTTTATCGTTAGAAACTTCATGGCCAGAATTATTTTAAAAATTCTTAAATGAAACTTATAAAAATTGATGTATCTTCTTAAAGAAAAATAATGTAGTTGCATGGTACAATGGTTTAATCGTGAAATAATCGTTTGGAGAAAGTTGAAAGCGATCGTCACAAAACTAATGAGTAATACCATTAATTAACCCATAGCGACTCAGCACGGAAAGGTTCGTAATTAATTGATGAACGACTGCAAATACACTATTCAATTCTACTCAGTCAATTGCGCCAAGGGGATGGAGTAACAGTTGAATGGCAGAAATTATTAACCTGCGTGTTGCACAGTTCAATGTGAAACGGGAACCAGTTATTCCAGCGGCAGGTCTATATAACCTCCATATTTCGTGCGCCCTTCAGGCCGTCGTGCGAGCATATAACGCGCCTCAGTACAATACAGTCGACACTCGTATTAAACCCGACGAACGGGGCTGGCGGCGGGCGTACGACGCGTTGCGGGCACTATTCCGCGCGGCCGATGCCGCGAATGAAAAAACCGAAGAGCGAGCGAGAGGGAACGAAACAGTTGACACGAAGTTACCGTCGTCTCTTTCGTTCTCTCTCGCTCGTTCTCGGGTTCTCTTACTCTCGACCGAAGGATTCCAAGAAATGGTGGGGATAGTCACCGGGCGTACTACGCATGGTGAAACGGGGCTATATCGAGGATTGACTGTATTGCTAAAACGGGAAACTTGTTAAAGAGAAAAAAGTTCGTCAATAGTGTTATCATCTGATGAAATAGGTTGCACGAAATTAGAAATACGGTGTTTCTTCCATTAGCGTCGTCCTTCCTTTTCCTTATTTATTATTGCTTTCGATAGCTCTAATGTTCCCATTTCAATGTGACTTTTCAATTATAACGCGCTGCTTTCCGATACCACCCACTGATGACATGACACGTTCTGTTATGAAGGTTCTCACGCGTTATATTTATTTATTTAATATGGAAGGCTTTTTTCACACCATTTGTGTCAGAACAAATACGGGCGAAGTGGTTGATAGAACTCGCGGAACGAAACAAAATATTTGTAATAATTGTAGGTTCACAAACTATTCACATTTGAAATGTTCAATTTTTTTAGATAGTGTTTTTAGTAGTTCTTTCTTGTTACGATTGGTTCATTTCGAACTACTGGTTTATTTAGAAATACGTATGTCTGGCATCAATTTTTAATTACAAATAGAATTACACCGGATAATCTGTTTCACTCTTTTATCTTTATTCAATTGCAAATCTAACTAATAAGGGAGCGTGGGGTAAAGACGAACGCTGGGTAATCGCGAATGCGATTACGGCGTTTTAATAAATAAAAACGATGTTAACTCTCCACTAGTTAATAGTTTAGGTCGTATCAAACGCCGGGCAGAAAGTAATAAATACAGAACGCTTATGTTATTCAAGATAAACACAATTTATTATTTTCATCATGTTTCAAGTAATATTTCGTCCATTTTAATTGCATGTAATTACTGTTGAATTAATGATACAATTTTTTTTTAAGTTGAAATAAAGCACTTTTTTACCAACATTTTGTGACCAAAGCGTTGCTTGAATTATGATTCTAACCTCTGAAATAAATTCTTTTTTATTTTGTGATGTCGTGGGGCAATGACGAACAACTCGGATGGGGTAACCTCGAACCTTCGAGGTTAGCAACGATAACCGATTTTGATGAAATTTTCAGCATGTATAAAACTTACTTAAATCTACAAAAGGGATTTTTGAATTTTCATTACTGGCTCAGACAAAAAAAAGTTTAAAAAATGACCATTACTATTTTTTTCGATATTCCGACCAATTGCATTTTTTTTCTAACCTACAAGAAGACGAATTTGAAAAATGCATTAGGTATAGGTTGTAGCAACATTTTTTATGAGTTGACCATTGCAGCCGCGTTTTTTGTGCGACTTCTGCGATATATAGTACTTTGTTCGTAATTATCCCACGGCAGTCGCGTAATCACGAACACCAAGGGTTTTGCTTTTTCACTATCAAGTTGATTTTTATTATAATTTTTCAAAAAATCGTCACAGCACTTTATAGACGAAGAGTTTAAGTATGTTTTGTAAATAATAAACAAATTCATTTCTCATATAGTTTTCGTTTTGTTTGCTTTTTTGCTTAGATGTTCGTGATTACCCCACTCTCCCTTACGTGCAAACGAGAATGCCAAATTCGTAGCACGATTTTATCAAGATATTTCAGAGAAAACTTCTTAAGAGTACTCTTAAAAAGAGGCTGAATATCTGAAGAGTAATTCAATTTCTAATTTCTACTTGTATCTAAATTTGAGGAAACATATTTTTTATCAGACATTTTTTGCTCCCTTTGACAAGTTTTATTATCAAGCCAATTCTGTACCTATACTTAAGAAGCACCCACCACAACTCAAATCTAAGAAGAGATTAAGTTGGCAACAGTCCATCTCACTTCCATCGCAACGCAAGCCCACGAACACTGTGTAAACCGTTCTACTACTGATGTACTCGAATGCGAAGCAACACATCGAGCTGGAAAAGTGTCATGGGAAAAATGCCTGGCGCCTAAATAACGCTTGCACGCTCCGCGATAAAACAGTTGAATCCGTCACTTTCGCGAGTAATCTGTGTAAAACGCGCTCAGTACGATTATTTAAAAGAATTATAACCGTTCTGCGCGTACACGAGCAACCGTTGCAAATATAAACTCCCGCGAGAATAGATTTCACGATGAAAATTTTCAATAGAACACTGCCACCTCCTAAATTCATTAAAAAACCCTTGCTACGCACAATGCGAGAACTATATTTTTGAAAAATTTAATTAAACCAAATAACTGACCCAACTACATCCGCTCGTATCGATTGAAACGAAAGGAAACAGAAAAAAGCTACACAAAAAGATAAAAACCCGTCATTCGAATCTCCAGAAGCAGCTGTCCTGGTCTACAAAAAATACAGTATGAGGAAAGCGTGTTATGCTCGTTTTATGAACCATCTGAGACAATAAATTAATACGTTGCGCCAACCCAAGAAAGTGTGAAATACAATCTTTATACTACGTGAACTCGATCAAACGTTTCTAGATAATTCTGTGAAACATCTTAATATTCCGTTGAATGAAATGCTAGAATGCGAGCTCACCGATTACCCTTAACGGCCTGGATGCCCGCCGCGCGAGTCCAGAGGGTGATAAAGGGAAAACGTGTCTCGACAGGGCTGTGATAATTAACAGGATTGAAAACGGAGTATTCTCGTCTGGCGAATTTCTACCGTGGCTCTACACGCCAGATATCCCGGCTGAACATTGTAAACGTACGTAACATCAGATAACAAGACAGCACACGGTGTATATACACGTTGAACATGCCGGATTAACTTCTCTGGCCATAAGACACCTCTGGCCGTATCGGCTGGTGTATTTACTGCACCGACCGCTACCCTCGGAGAACGGACGCGGTTACGTTCTCGAAGGTCAGAGTTAATCGAAGTTTCCACGCCATCTAATACCGTCCAACCATTTTCCAGTGGCCGTGCCGGATACTGGCAGTAGCTTCTCGCTATCAGCTGAAACCATGCCCTCGACCGCCAGCACGGCTAGGCATTGAGTTACCTCCTTCTAGATGCAATCAGATCGGCATCTACTCGCTGCCCGATCATCCGCTAACGTCGCCAACCGTTTCTCCGTTGTACAATCACGTGTATGCAAATTGATGAGTGCGCGTGAATGGGAAGAGCCTAATTGTATTAAGGGGTTACACACCCTTTGCAGGTTGGGAAATAGGGTCACTTTTATGATTTTTTTTTCCTCATAAAGAAACGAAATATTTACAATTCAAGATGCACAGCTTGTTGTGTAGAAATTAAGCTGTATTCTCTTCAAAAAGAAATTTGATATCTAAAGAAGTGATGCCACAGCAGCTCAAAAATATCTCAGAGATTATTAGTGGACCGATTTCAATAAAAATTTGCACGAATATTCTTAAAACTATAATGACCCTAGATGACCCTCAGATGATCCCATTTTCCGCCCTTTCAGAAGTATGTAACCCCTTAAGGAGTATAGAGGTATGTACCCCGTAATTAATTCGCAAAAAGTACTTGACGTTCGAGCGATTTGACTGCCTAGTCCCCTTAAGTTGCTCCAACTAGAAGTAGCAAACTGTAACATATTGTTACATAGTAAAGAGAAGAAGCAGGCCAGTTACTGGCGAGATGACACGTTTGCTCGACTTGATGAGCATTTTTACGCAAGGGAAGAGAGAAAGGTTTATCTTGAGGTAGCAATAGCGAAATGGGAAATGGGGTTAGAATAGTCGAAGGTAGGAGGTGTAGTATCAAAGGAATGGTGTTGTGGGTGCAAAAGAGAAATGGTTGAATAAGCATAGCAAGATCGAGGGAATTTATATGGAGCAGACGAGTTCAAGATATGCAGACGCGTTTATAGCTGAATCCACGGCGTACAGTGTTTCGAATGCAATACGATGTGTCGTTAATTCCTACCGCAAAGCGAAACTGCATTTAAGACGAAAGATACAGAATGATTTACTGTTACTGCTTACAACCTTCTATAACTCCTTTATTCTTGGTATTACAATAAGTATCTCGGGGAAAGTAGGTTCCGTTCAATGGGACGCATGGAATACTTGAAAGCTGTTCTTTATAAGCCTCGTAATTCTCAAGAGTTCAAGATCCGCCTACGCTTTTTAAAAGGACACGTGGTTCAATCTTAAATCTGACGTAAAGAAGATGAACTGTTTTCACGTCGAACTTCCACATGCACGCTCGAGGTGCATACACCTAGATATTCCTCGTTTCCGTACAGTCAACTTTCGCCAACTATGCAGTCCCTTAACAAATCCGTTCTACCATCAAATAAAATTGATTTCTTCATCGCTCGAACTTAATTCGCGAACGATAGTTTCCCCGTTGGAGAAAGGATCTCTCGTTTTAACGATAATGCGAATAAAAGCGGCGACATAATTTTTGCCACGGCTATATACAGTCTTAACAGCGCGGTTCCACCGAGTGCCGACTGTCAGAAATGAAAATACGATGAGAGGAGGGAGCGGGTAGAGTGACTCGCTACTTTATGGCCGCATTCGCGCCTCATAAGAACGGACGTTTCCTAGCCGCGAAAGCAACGTGTATCTACATCTAAAAAACCAGGCCACCGAGTTGAATGGAAAATTCCGCGCGATTTAAAACGGATGCGCGTGAAAACACGTCCTCGCATACATGGCCGATTCAAGATGTTGCTCTCGGAGTCCTCGAAGAGGGCCAGTCGCGATGGGGGCTGCTCTCCGATTTGTTTCACCAGCTTCCAAGCAGACATCCCGCGCGCCAGTTCTTCCTTCCCCCTTTTAATTCTCCCCTATACCTGCACTGATCCCCGCAAATTGAATTTGAAAACTTGGGCGAAACTGGCAGGGGTTTATAATATGTAAACAGAAATTCCGCGGACGGTTCATCGGTTCCCATTTATGGAAACTTGTTTGCGCTCGGATGAAAAAGTAGGAAGGAACGATTATTCCATTCCCGATGATTTTTTAAGGTCCAACCCACTCTCGCGGACAGTCCTTCCAGCGAGTAATCTGAAAGTTTTACGATAGTCGAGCAGTAATACCTTTGCATAAGGAATCTGACATCTTTGATAGTATTCTGCTTTTTACCCGACTGCGGCACGCAAATGAGGGTATTGTGTTTATCAGGCTATGTTTGTATGTCCATGTTACGCTCTAGAGCCTGTACGGATACACCGATTTGGACAAATGAGGTGTCTTTAGAATTCTCTTGACGTTCCGAATGTTATAGGACATATAATTTTCAAAAAAGCAAAAATAAAAAAATTTTAAAAATTTAAAACACCCGACTGGTTAAAAAGCCAACTAAAATGACAAAAATAATAATAAGATGACAATTTAAATTAACTCAATTGCCTACAGTCGGAGGCCTTATATCTTTTGACGCTCTTCTATCCCAAGCATGTACCGCAATGACTAAAGAAAGTACTTCCAGCTGGTAACAAAGAGAGGTGGACAACATCAGTGCAAATTCAAGCTTTTTTAGCGACACTTCAACTTCAGCGTATTTTGTAACTTATATGTTTCTCTCTTTGTCCGTGTGGGAAATACTGTTAGTATTGTTAATAGCCCATCAAATCTAATTAGGGCGAACAGCGATACGCAATATTTACTAAGACAATATGTAATTTTCTATTTCGAAATAAATGTTCGAATGTAATTACATCGAATCATTTGCATTAAAAGATTTAAGGCCTCCGACTACAGGCAATTGAGTTAATTTAAATTGTCATTTTATTATTATTTTTGTCATTTTAGTTGGCTTTTTAAGCAGTCGGGTTTTTTAAATTTTTAAAATTTCTTTTTTGTAATAACTGGGCTCAGCAAGCTCCTTCTATTCTTGTCAATGAATTGCAGGTATCTCGGGTAGTTGTATTTCGTTGAATTTTTTCAATTTTTCTTGCGAATTCTGATCACACCTTTCGCAAGTAAGGTATACCTATTTAACAGTTTATAGATGGCTGATCTAGAACTGCCATAATTTATGAACCGTATTTTAATGCAGAAATAAAAAGTTATTAGTAACAAAACTGTTAGAAATAAAGGGATAATACCTAAAAATTATATTATTTTTGCATATTTACTTTAGCGCGATTGGATAAAAGATTAAATCGAACACAATTTTGTTTAACGTTCGCTTTTGAAAATCATGTCTCTATTTTGCGCTGGTGTTCGTTGAAAGTGCAACGCGAAGCTCTACTACTCGAAGACACGGCAACGAAACTGTAATTTCCGCTGACTATACGTCGGAATGTACGCAACGCGTTTAAGGGAATACTTCAACGCCGCGGTGCTGCAGTCGTCGGAGTACAATTTTATTTGCGTGTCCTGGAAAACTGCGCGGACACTGTTGCTTTAACAGCGACGTTTCAACTCGACGGTCCTATCGTTCCGTTTTTATTCGCTGTAATTTTTCGCGAACCTGGCGCGCTCCGTATCCCGGCATTTTTAGCGAACCACGATCGGCTGATAACGTTACGATCTCGAGCTTTGTTAGTTTGTATCAAATGGTGGATACAGTCGAGCGGTAGGTATACGGGAAACAAAACCTTCTATTGGCAGAATTCTAGTTGAGGCTTGCACGCAATATCGGTAGAATCATAAACTACAATTTTCAAGAGTTATAAAAAAAGAGAGATATTTTGACTTTTAGTAAAAAAGGATTCCAGGTCAACTTTGTTCATAGAACATCTATGAATTTAATACTGACGAGTCCAATTTTTCGAGACCCGTATTTGTAACTGTTCCACTGAACGTAAGTGCATGGAAGGGAGATATAGAAAAATTTGTATGAAATGTGTATTGAAACTGCGCGTGAAAAAAATTGTGCACAACCATCTGTGTAAAAAATTCTGAAAATACTATAGATAAATACTATGATTCCATACCTTAAAATATTCCTAAAGCGCCCACCTGTTGTACAAACTTAATCTTTCAATCGTTCTAATTCCTAGCGTGAAACATGTGGCGGCTTAATTCCAGAAGTGTGCCACCTGTATTATCCGAAAATTCCATTGTCCAAATGGTAGAGCCTGCCTATTAGGTCAAATAACGAAGGTTCCACTGATCCTGGAGCAAGCCCAGTTGTTCTCTATCCAGTGCACCTCATCAACTGGCGTCGAGTGTTTGACAACACCCAGATAGAATGGATAAAGGGATCCCTGAATCGGCCTACCCTCTTCCGCTGCGGGGGTAGTCGATTCAGAGCGAAATCATCAGCCGCGGATAATGAAAGTGTGTCAACTTGGTTCGACGGGAAAAGAAAGGGAAGATAAAGGGAAGCGGGCTCTGAATTTCATCAAGAACACTGGCGCCGCGAAAGAACCCCAGCAAATCTGTGCCACGACGTACAGGCGAAACAATAAATTCCGTGGGGGCTGCTGGATATTTCACCCCGGCCGCGATATGCAAACGCCGCGAGAATAATGCTGGCTGTCCGTCGCGGCATTTTTCAGCCTACGGGGAAGGCGATCGCACGGCGATCGCGCGGCAAGAACCCATCGCCCCGAAATAATTTACGCGGCACTCCTTTCGTTCGGGCAGAAGACGTTGCGCCAGGACCTAGCTACGCCACTGATGCACGGAGGCGCGAGGCAACGCGCAATTTCTGTGAAAGTGGGCCACAATTTTTAGCTGTCGACGTGTCAGCGGGATTTATCGTTGGTGGAAGAGATATAACGAGCTGCTAGAGACCCACTCGAGTAGTTTGTAAAGCCACGAGTAGCCTGCGAATATTTATCACCATGCGTGCTTTGATCGTTTACTGCGGGACGTTTAATGCTGGTTCATTAACAACGCTCGATTTTAAAAACAACAACGTTTATTAGAAGTGACCCTCACTTTGGTCGACAAGAGTCTAATTCTCTGCGTTATGGCCGTTTTTCAAGGCCGACAGGAGTCGAGAAACTTTTCCTGAATTTCTGGTGTGAGTTCTGCTCTTCCTCCTCCGCGAACCCTCTAACGACACCTCGGTTCGCCCCACCACCAACTTCTACTACGGAAGTCCGACCAGGGTTGAAATATTCCTGTACCAATCAAAGTCCTTAAGGTGGCACGTTGGGCGTCTTCCCGAATTATGTCCACACTCCGTCCACCTTTCCGTATAAACAAAATGCAGTGCGGAGACACCGTACCGAGACCCCGAAACAGGCCCCAAGGTCCCGTGGACAGAAACGACCCTCACGTGCGCGACCTGTCCAGGGGGTTTATGACACGTCAATCGCTATTGAGCGCCAGGAGGGACTCCAAGGGTACCCGTCATAACTGGGATTTGGAGTTTTCCCCTGTTTACGATGCCAGATGCTTAACAGCCACAATAATCGCGCTAATGAAATTCATAACTCAAAAATAGCGAAGAGAGCACGTCCGCATCATAAACCCCGTGGACTTTCGAATCCTTAACACCCCTAATCATTTTCTTGCAGCAGGGATATCACAGAACACATGCTCAGAAGCTGCTGAACATGTTTTTGGATTGCTGACAACTGACACTCAAAATCCTCTTCCCTGTTGCTTTTACGAGTTCACTATATTTCTTTCACAGCATGTAAATGGTGGAAGAAACCTGATGCAGGGAGATGCTAGAAGTGCACTCGACTATAAAGCAACAAATCTTGAGGTCACAGGTGGTTAAACGTGTGGGCTACCACTGATTGCGAAGTGATACCATGCCCGAGACTCTAAAATGCCACAGACCCCCCAGATACAGGCCAAGTATGTGATTTTGTGTAATCTTCCGGCTGATATGGAGGACACGTTCTTCAGCGGCAGATTGCACGACTCGGCCACATCAGTCGCCGTAGGTGATGGATTTTAAGAACCGCTGGTCTCCTAACTACCTACCTGACGATGCATCGCCATAGAAACCCACGTGCATACCAACTTATTACGTGCTCGACGATTTATGGAGCCTGGCCGGCGCGGCGGATGCGAGCAAACGGAGATCCATTGTGGACACTCGCAGCGAAAACTGTTTGGACTGCATCATCGGGGTGCATTGTGCAGAATCTGGGTCGCCTTAAGTGGACCGGTAAGAAAGGAGGGTCTCCGTTTGGAAAGTAGCCGCGGTGTCGTAGTCGGGAGTCGTTCTTGGGAAGAGAAAAGTGATTCTTAGCGGAACGAGCGGCAGGAGTAAAGAAAACGACGTCACTGCGACTAATAGTCCGCGGTCCAGTCGAGAATAGATAAACGGGCCGGAATAGGGGCGGGGATTTAATTGGACTTTCAACTGAATTAAAAGTAATCCGGTTTCTTTTCGTCTCGACGTCGACGAGAAGTTAGAATTCTTCGTCGAGAGAGTTGTAGCTGTTGCAGAACAGGTGGGAAACGGTCATTTAGTCGAATGTCTGTAAGGAATTTCGAATTTTCATCCTTCATAAATGACTTAAAAGTAAATACACTAATCAGTAGATTATTGAAAAGTTATTCGTACATCCTTCTTGGACAATTTTGTGATCTTCTTCGAGGGATGCGAGAATGGGAGATCGCTATAAGTTAAAATAAAAATGAAGTAGTCGTTCAAATGAATATCGTGAATCTCTCGTTATTCTAGCTTCTTTGTCTTTTTTTATATGTTTGCAGATAGCTAGAGTGCGACAGAAGTATCTCATTTAATAACCCTGAAGAGTCATCTCATTTTGTTTTGCCAATAGTGGATACACGCCTTTCCCTTCCCCTTATTTGACTTTCTATTTGCTCATCACTCTGCAATCGCTACGAAAACAATGCTTCGTACACTTTGCCGCATTCAACAACAAGTTAAATTGTGAAGGCGCACTAATTATGTGGTTGCATCGAGAAAATATTCGCCTAAATCTCCATGGATTTAACACGGGAAGATAAGACCCCAGCGACTGCGTTTTATCACGCGGGCGGAGCGTAATTCATCGGGTCGCGAGATTTGCATATCAAAATAACAGTTGCGGAGACGAACAGGGTAAATTCATAAACCGAGTGACGCGTTCTGCCACTGTTGTCTCTTCCTTCTTGCCGTGGCGTTAGGGGCCTATGGGAATAGGTTATAATTCAATTGTCCAGTTTTCGTTTCGGTGAAAATTCGTGAGACTTTTTGAGCCAGCGCCATTTCCTGACACCCTGGAAGCGTTAAAAGCATTAAGGGGGTATTCTCGTCTAGAGGGACGAGATTCTCTATCCTCTTTAGGGACGACGCACAAAAAAACTACACCAAGAAATAAGAAATGGGTATCTTTTTATTTTTACCCGTTTGAGGGGTGGTTTCATCTCCTAAATATGCAAACAGGCCAAAATGAAAAACACGTATATCTTATTTTTCGATCCTCTAAAATACATCCAAAAACCAAAGCAATCGGAGGCGCACACTTAAAAACCTCTTCCTGTTAACAGAAAGGTGTAAAGGGGTTGTAGAAATTGAGGGAAAATAAAATATGTATCGTTGATTGGTCATTCACAGAATGTTGTTCATACTCACCTAACATGCGTATTGAAGAAGTCTCATTACTCCTGGGATGACTTATATATATAAAATTTACAATTATTACCGTAGATTTAAAATTTCGATATATAATATTTCTTGTCTCTTCGAAATAATTACATTTATGCAATGTGCAACACTATATCGCTATACTTTTAAAAGCATTCATATATATATATAATATCTATTCACTTTTAAAGCATTCAAAGTATAATGATATAGTGTTGCACATTGCATACATGTAATTCTTTCGAAAAGACAAGAAATATTATATATCGAAATTTTAAATCTACGGTAACAATTGTAAATTTTTATACGTCCTAACGCATAAGACGAAATTGGAAACGTCGTGCCCCCGCAGAAACACAATTTCACCACCGCACCGCGACGAAACGAAACAGAAGACGATAGTGCACTAGATTTTACTGTCGTGCATAAAATATCGTTGCGACTAGTACAATTTGCATCTAGGACCAGGTTTCGGGCGATACTAACGCATGATGGCGATGTAACTATACTCACACTCGACACACGATCTGTCTCCTTCGGATGGAGTAATATTGTGAACATCTCACGTAATGCTGCGTTGCCATACAATGTTCTAAATAACGCGCAGGAACTACCTATTCCGAATAATGTTAATCTCGGTGCTGTAACTGAATATTTTATTGCGAGTGGGTGCTGGCAAACGTGTAATACTATAATCTTGCACTGGCTCTCAGTTGTATTTATTTCACGAGTAAAATTAAAGAGTTCCTGTATCGCGTGGTTTAATCAAGACTGAATATCGTGTGACGAAAAAGAGATTTTCAAATTTTATTTTACTGTTCTCCCACTAAAATATGTTTCTTCTTGCACGACTTCGAGTTTAAAATTCTTCACGAGTGTATCGCCATGAAATCAACAGTGCTTTTTGGAAAATGTTCACTTTAATATTCTGTCAGATATAATGGCGCGGCTCGATTGAGTGTTTGATCAAGTAATTGGATCACGTTTACCGACCGATATGTTTGAACGATTGTATTTTGTATAATTTAATATGTGTAGGGGAGAGTGGGGTAAAGACGAAAGTGGGGTAATCGCAAACGCGATGGTTGCGGCGTTTTAAGAAATAAAAACTGGTGTTCCCTCTCCACTAGCTAATAGTTTAGGTCGTATCCAACGCCGGGTAGAAATTAATAAATACAGAACGCTCATACTATTAAAGATAAACACAATTTATTATTTTCATCATGTTTCAAGTAATATTTTATCCATTTTCAAGTGCATGTAATTACTGTTGAATTAATGATAGAATTGGGATTTTTTTAAGTTGAAATAAAGCACTTCTTTACTAACATTTTGTGACCAAGGCGTTGCTTGAAACACGATTCTAACTTCTGAAATAAATTCTTTTTTCTTTTTTGATATCGTGGGCTATTGACGAACAAATCGAACGTTCGAGATTACCCCTCGTCAATACCAATCCCATTTTTCTTTTTTGCTTAATTTTAATATTGAATTAATCGTTTTAGATGCCGCGAAATTACGAACGAAAAACGAAAACAACGTATAGGTACCATAGGTACAGTGGCGGACGAAAGGAAGTTTACACCTTTTAAAATCACATAACTTTTTTTTAATTGGTCCAAACGACTTGAATTTTTTTTAGAGGCTAGAAGGATTAGCTTACTAAGTGATGTGTTTCGTCGTTTTGAAAAAAATTGCAATTGGTCGGAAGGCGGAAAATAATAGTAAAGGTCGTTTTTAAAATCGCTGATTTCGGGAATTTCGCAATTTTCGACCTTATTCTGCGATCTTTAAGCATTTGTAGCTCAGAGCGCCGTTAACCGATTTTGATGAAATCTAAAAGGGATTTTTGAATTTTCATTACAGGCTCAGAAAAAAAGTTTAAAAAACGACCTTCGCTATTTTTTTTCGATATTCTGACCAGTTGCAATTTTTTTCTAACGCACAAGAACAGGAATTTGAAAAATACATTAGGTATAGGTTGTAGCAACGTTTTCTATGGCTTGACCATTGAAGTCGCGCTTTCTGTGCGACTTTTGCGATATTTAGCACTCTGTTCGTGATAACCCGACTGCCAAGGGTTTTGCTTTTTCACTATAAAGTAGATTTTTATTATAATTTTTCAAAAATTCGTCACAGTACTTTATAAATGAATAGTTAAAGTATGTTTGTAAATAATAAACAAATTCATTTCTCACACAGTTTTCATTTCTCACACCCCACTCTCCCCTATTAATGGTAAACGAAGCTGAGTTTTTATCTATTTCTATAATTCCTATAATTTTCATTTTGCTACTCAGTTTGCTACTTAGTTTCATTTCAAATAATTTTCTAGAGAGAATGAAGAAGCTGTAAAACCTCTAAAGTTGCATATACAACTGGTTAAACCTCCGTTACGAAGTATTATACGTAAAAATCTCGAGAATTCTGAGAGAAAGTTATTCTACGTCCACTGTATACCATTATTACATTAATATAAAAGATAAACAAACGAGAGCGCTATATATGTGTACATTGCAAAAGCCTTTTATATTATTATTAAGGTTGCTCCGTAGTTTCATATTTCGTTCTTCAAATTTAAGAAGAATACGTACAAATTTATGAAATATGAATTTACAACTAATTCTTCTCCGACTTCATTCTATCATCAAATAAATATCGCATTACTCGTTTATATTTTATTCCTTAATTCCAAATTAATTAACTGAACATCTTGACAGACAGTGAAGTTCTATCCCAGTTACAATATCTTTGTAATTTCGTTTTACTTTTCAAACTTGAGACAGTGTTTTTTAAACGATTAGCCCTATAATCAAAATCAGTGAGCTTCCTCCCCTATCACTTTCCCCTACCATCAACTAAACACGGGGCATCATCAGTCTCAATTGTGGGACTAACAGATAATTTGCTTCTCAACTGAAAATTCATTAGCAAAGTGCCTTCAAGGGACCAGCAAAGTGAAGCCGTATAATTACACTTCGTTAGTATCTTCATACTGCTTTCTTAAACTTGGGAGCCCCCGCTTTCATATAGGGAGAACAAAAGTAGAGGCCCGCGAGTAGCCAGTAAAGCACCATCACATAATTCGAACTACATAAAGTCCCTGAGTCTTTACACTGCTTCCTGGAACTTGGAGGTCTGTTCTTCAAGGCACAGCATTATATGTTTATACATAATCACCCTTCTATAATAGAAGACAGATATGTAGTAAAAGAGCATATAGAAAGTAAGGTTATGCCCTTAAAAGGACGTATGAGTTAATTAATAGAACGACTATGCGAGGACAGTGCACGTGGCCAGGAAAGCTAGACACGCTACACACATTGTTCAACAGTACTTAATATGTCAGGTGTAATTTCGTCAGCAAACACCGTCAACCCAAGCTGCTTAAATCAGTTTGATTGCCTGCTTGATACGCCGCGTCACTGTAATGGGATTCTAAGGTGCTAATAGCGCTAGGTCCTTATGCTTCTGCAAACATAATCAACCTCGCAAGCGTTAGAGATGCCCGCCAACATATCGCGCGTTAATGTTTATTGAGCTTATCGATTCATGCCTGGCTGCGCGGAGCTTTTCGCTGCTAAAGTAATTGTTTTTAGTAAATTGAATGCGCCGTATTACCGAGTTGAATCGATGGATACGAATCGACACGTTGACCTGTATTTGCGGACCTACGAAACGTTGCACAATTCTCCCCTCGATGTTTCCGCCCAGATCTGGGCAATTGTTTAAAACGTCGACATTGTTGGTTAGTAATATTTTGTTTATATATGCAAACTCAATGCTCGATATTGTATCTGGTGTTTCATCAGATTCGGTTCAGTAGAACCCGCGAAATTATTCTGTAATGAGGAAAATTGACCTAATTATATTTTCGTTTTAAGGGGGAAGTCACTGTAGCGGTCGAAAATAAAAGCTACTATCGAGGGGCTATTTTATAATGAAATGTAATTTTCTATAAAAATTTTTTATTGCCATCTGAAAATATATATACTTAATTAATAGTTTATGCTCCTGGATTGAAAAAATTTTTAGTAGTATGGTCACAGTATACGATAGATGTTAGGCTCTGCAAAAGAAATTACAAAACGGGCGGTCGTGTAACTTTCCAACCTGTGCTCCGAATTGAAAAATTCAAACGTCTTCTTAAAGTATATTACAATAGCCTCGATTAAATGTAGGATTTTAACAAAATATTAATTTTTGTAGAAATGGCAGACTTTTGAAGAAAAGGCATAAAAAATCAACATACTTTTTTAATGTTACGCTTAACTGAAGATAATTTTATTTCGAATGTTCCCTGAAAATTTCCAGTGAATCCGATAAAAATTGACTGAAAATGAATTATTAATCCGCCCAGTATGAAAAATGTCGTTTCGAGATAATCTCGTTTACATTTCTGTCAGAAGTTATTTTCTGCAACTCAAAATTTTGATATTTAATAATGAACCGTCACTATAAATTACACCTAACAACAGTGGCGCACTCAGGATTTAATTTGGGGGGGGGGGGGCCGAGTTGAACGGCTAAACATATTCTTAATACAAATTCAATAAAATTCATTAGGTGGTTATAAACATTTATTTAAAGTATAAAATCTAGTTTTCTTTTCGGAAGGAAGGTACGAGACGAGACAGACGACGCGCGACGCGATGATTGTTTCGCTACGTTTTTCCAGCGCTTCATACTCCGTTTTTGCGTGATGTCGAGTTCCTAACGAAATTTTTTAATTTCTCTTAAAGTAGTTAGGTTTCTCCTAAGGAAACTTTTTCCTTTTTTCCCTTTTTCTTTGGGGGGGGCCGAGGCCCCCTGCCCCCCCCCCTGAGTGCGCCACTGCCTAACAATTTTGGTACAGTATCATAGTTGTAGAAAGCCCAGGTGGATTGCATTTTTTTTTCTAAATCTCAGTTATTCTACTTAACATGAATTGAAAATGTGCAAATTTTTACAGTGAAAGTCCAAACCGTTTGAAAATAATTGCCATGTCCAGTTACTGTCCTTACGTCGTTCCACGGCGCGTCGTGGCCAGTGACTCTACCTAATTCCAAAAATATATAAGCTCATACTCCATATTAACACCCAGTTACCTATGCGTTCACTCGATTCGCAGCGCTGCGCTATACAAAACCTTCCGTAGCTCCCAGAATTTTCGAGATCCACTTTAAAACTGTGCAGGTATTTTTTTAAGATCCCAAACATTCTGAAAATGCACAAAAAAAATCATAGTGGCTTCTCCCGTTAATGGTACAGAGAGATAACTGCGTGAAATATATTTCACAATTAAATGTAGCTGCAAAGATTCCCTACAAAATTTCATGCTTCCTCGCTGATATTGTAATAGAATATGGAGGAATAATAGAATACGCGACGGCGTATTGCTTCCCTTTGACCTGCAATAACGGAAGGAAAACACATTTTTTCGATATAAATAGAATTTTATAATAAATCTCGCTTCGTTTATATTCCATTGAAAATCTGAAGATATATTTTTCCATGAAAACGATTGCAGGACGTAGGTAGTAAAAACAAAACGATCGATTAATTCATTCTTCTCTGAAGCATCGATATTCGTAATGGAATGAAGCGCGCGTCAATTTCGAAAACTGTTCGCGTAACTTTGTTTCACTATAATTTGGATGTTTCCAATTTATTATTGGGGTATCAACTACGGCCTGATTCAATTCTAAGTAAAGTGAATTACACTTCATCTTCTCCGCAAAACAAATTTGCAAAAGTTTGACTAAAGCTTCTACAAGAGTCTACCGTGACAGATTCCCAAGAAATTTATAGTAGATTGTAGATGAATAGAACGATGAAGAATAAGACAAGTATAACACCTACAGCATCCATATTCAAACGCATTCATTCTACCAGCGGAAAACCCAAGACTTATCAAATCCCACGTACCATACAATTTATTTGTTTCGAGGGGGGGGGAAAGCTGTAAATCCTGTTTAAAATTCGAACACTTGGAGAGTCCCGCTGCTTCTCGATAGGCATTTGCATATTCCGAATTTATGAAAACGCGAGATTTTAGGCGGGGACTATGGGATTGCGAGCCAGATTCGAAACTTAATGTGCATCATCCCTGCATTGCGCACCTGCATACACGCTGCACCAAGTTTGTAGGGGATGTATGCATAATTCAGGAATCCACACAAAGAATTCCCATACGCTCTCGCGCCTCCACTACTACCCTCAAACCTCCATGAACGTCACAAAAAAATTAAATCTTCTAGCATCAAGTTAATCTTAACTAAATAAAATATAGAGAAGAGATCAAGCCTGAGTGGACTGATTTTAACAACAGCAAAGGCTGCGCACGATTTATTAAAGTATGTTCTTTCTAGGTTGGAATTTTATTATTAACACTATAGCTTCCACATTGCGCACGGCTTTAGCGTGTCTTCGCGTTCATATTTTCTGAGCCGCATTGAAAGTATTGACCGTGTACCCTCGGCAAAACTTTCTCGGCAGTAACGAACGTTCGAAAAGATCCGACCGACTTGAAACTGTATTTCGTCAAACTCTGCGTTAGCCAGAGTTGGGCATTAACTAAATAAAAAATTATTTAAGTAACGGATCGAATAAAAGTTAGTTTAACTTTAGACTATTCGACGAGAATTTATTCGACGAATAAAGCTAATTCTTATTCTATATTTCTCTAATTCTATAATTCTATCTTTTCATTTCTATACACAGTGGAGTGAGTTTCAGATGACGAGTTAACTTGTTTCCCTTGTTAACAGGAAATTCTTGAAAAAAGTTAATTGATTTTGAAACGAAGAAATTAATTACGTAATTAATTACGAAACATTTATCTTGCATTTTCTACTTTTTTTTATAAAGAATCACCCCCTTTGCACTGTGCCACCCCTTATATTCCCAGACGCATGTCTTTCCAAATATCAGAGCATCTCGAAAAGCTCTCGCTTCTACAGAATCCTTTCACCTCCCTTGCACTGGTACTTCTACTCAAACTATTGTTCTTCACCTTCCATACTCTGACCCCATTGCACTGCGTTGACCTATTTCAAACTGTTTGAACCTGCCAGTTCAAGCTCAACGTACCTATTCCAGTTTGCAAAAAGCTCCAGAGGATGTGCGAAATCTAGCAGGAATCACCGGACGGTGAACCGTAGGAATCTACCATACGGCTAAATTGTTGCATCGTTTACGCTTGCGGTTGTTTAACGCGTCGCGTCTCTTTTCAGGCTGTTATCATCCGCGCGGATTATCGCGCGGCGAAATCGCCAGGTTAATTAGATTCCGGTGAACAGATACGTTCCCCAGCGAACATCGATGGTCCAGGATTTTCATACATCGGTGCGCGACGCTGGGAAATTGATGGGGGACAAGCTGAAGTAAGCTCCGCGAACAGCCACGAACGGCCTTATCGTAATATATGCCATCACGGTTTTATCTGAACAGGGACGAAAATTACAATCCCGCGTGCTTTATTTAGTCGTTATACCGCGCCCCAAGCTCGTGGTTTAACTGTAGAAGCGTTCGCTGATCGGGAAACGAGCGAGGAAGAATTTATTTTTAACGAAATTGAGTCGGCACAAAGCGTGCTGTCAGGGAATTTCATAGCACGCGAAATATATACTCGATATTCTGAGTTGACGGGGGTGATAGGTATGCTTGAAAAGTTACAGTAATATTGTGTAGATTGCCATAGTCTAAACAGAAAGGAAGTACAAATAGCGTAGGAAAAAGTCAAATTAGAATTAGAATTCATTAGAATGTCTCATTAGAATTCAAATACTTCAAAATGAGCTTGAGAAAAATTCAAACGATTCAGGTAACTGGAATAATGGTGAATATTGCCAGAAAATTCAGCCAAATTAATTGGGTAATGGTTTAAAAATTCAAACATTTGGATACATTTCAAATACATGTCAGTCAACATTTGTCTTTAACTATGTACAATAATTGAGATTTCTCATTCCACTTCACTATAATATTCATTAATCCTAACAACATTACAAAAATGACACTATTAATCCAATCCTTTATTTAATCCACAATTTCGACGCCAGAATTTACACTAACGTAATATAGTATATTGTAAATACATTCTTTAAACTTCAATTTATTTCTTTGTAATTAATTTAAAAAGAAATGCTTCATTTTCGACAAAAACGACTGCCTAAGTAGTACCCTTAAGCATGCCTTATGAGTTTCACTGTCAAACATTTTATTTGTGGTCTCCAGTATTTCTATTATGCTTCATGAAAGCAAGAAGGAATAAGCAGAACCTTGTCAAATACCCAGGAATCGTGAGGCAGTGGAAAAATAAGTATACGAAGGATTTTAACAAAACTTGCATCCTCGACAAATATTTGCATCCGTGGCCAAAGATCAGCTTATTTACGTTTAAAATCGTGAATCACATAAAGCCACAATCTTCCCCAACAAGCATAAAAACTTCATGATATAAATACCTGAGGACATGCTAGATCTATATAAACAGAGAAGAATAGCAAAGCAGTAGGTGCAATACTGTTTCGTTGCGCAACTATACAGGGTCGTTGTGAATGCAAACAAGACGAAAAGCAAATAGTCGCGTAACAAGTACGGAGGGGAAATTATTGTCGTGCTTTGTCAGATAACCACATATTCGTGTCTCGAAACGCACAAATTGGGTGAAGACGCGCAAAGGGTAAAGAGAAACAAAATAATCTGTACCTAAGTACGGTTTCTCATCAACAACAGTTTTCATACATATTTATATTCGGTCACAGCCAGCGAGATTTGGTTAAATACAAAATTCGTCTACTTCCTTTTAATTTTTCCTCCCCTGTGCACGATATTGAAAAAGATTGGAATTCCTGAAGCTTAGCTAACAATAAGCGCAGAACTGGAACTTGGGCGGTATGACCCTCCACGTTTTTATAATAATATACTCGACCTCCAGTCCGTTATTTCATCCGTCCATTCGAATCTTAAACAATTCGGCTTCCTCTCGCCTATCTCCGTCCATTAATTCAGTCATCTAGAATAACTCTTCAACAGAGACTTCCGTTTACATCCAAAGGAAAATATAGTTTCACCAAGGGAACATGCTATTCCCGCGAGGTCGTCTACAATTTCACAGGCCAAAATCTCAAGTAACTTCTTTAAAAGAAAACTGCAATTTCTTTAGGAAACAACGTCTTACAATTTTCTTTTACAGCACCTCCATTACCATCTGTGACGAGAATGGAAGAAAAGTGGGTCATTCCATGCCGAACCCATTACGTTTTGATGTCACATGAAATTAGGAAGAGTTTATTATTTATTAAAATTAGGAATTTTGCTGTTTTCAAATTTGTTTAATAAATACTCGTCATCAAAGTTTACAGGTTTGGTTAACAATGTGTTGTATCAGGTGTCTTCAAAATTAGCTGTTGAAATGATACTCCGAATTTTCAGACGTGATAAATTCCGTGGAAATTTTCTTCATGGTAACACGTTCGTGGAAAATCAATTATACAGTCGGCCAGTTAATTCGTCGATTCATTCAATCGGCACCGTTTGCGAATCGCTTAAATACTTGCACGTGAGAATGGCTGCGACGCCGTGCGCTTTCCAGTCTAAATTCTGGAACTTGGGGGATCAGTGACTAATTGAGATTAAACGTTACAATGATACCCTGCATTAATCTCGACTGTATTTCCACGACACTCCTATCCAGTGGCAATTACGTAACCGCGTCTGTGCGAGTTGGAAACGTACCTGGGAAATTATTGCGCGGACTACATTGGACGAAATGGGGTTGCTTCGGGATGATAATAACGTAAGACGAGTGATCTTACATCCTTCGACCAAGATTCTTGTTACGGCACATTTTTCGGTGGCAAGCGCTCTCTAGCTAGATTGTGGTAAACAACGAAAAAGGAGTTTACTAGACTGGCTCATAGCAAGTGCGAATAAATCTTACAATTAGTGTTACTTTGGATAAAAATAGAATGATAAAACTAGAGCTAGAAGGATTCATTCGATACATAAATAAACAATTTACTCGAAAAGTAGTATTATTATACAGATGAATTTTTTATTTCATTTTATCCGCCTTGTGTTACAAAAATGGAGAAAAATGTTAGAAGATGTACTGCCTCTGTTGTGGCAAAATTGAGCATTAACTAATAAAAGATTACTTTAATTTTAGATTATTTGACGAATAAAGTTAATTTTTTCATTCGACGAATAAAGTTACAGTTAAAGTTGAAAAATATAATCGACGCTGAATTTGAAACGCTCTACAAATAAAATGATTAACTTTATTCGACACATGACGAATAATTTTTTTTACCTCTCATTCGTTACTGCAATTTTTATTTAAATAAAATGTTTACCCACCTGGGTGTTGTGGGAATGAGAAACAAAATTTGTTTCCACAAAATTTGTGGATGCCATTTAATGATATACTAAGGAATTCTTAGCAAAGGGCGCATTCTGTTTACCTTTAATGCCGAGATAACTCGTCGTGCGCAGTGAAATGGAATTTTCACGTGACGAGTTAGCTCGTCTTCGCCGGTTAAAAGGTTAATATTCTCGTAAACATGCGATGAACCCCGTTCGAGGGAATAAAATGTTCTGCATTTGCTTTCCGAGCCTGTCGCAATTCCGCGTCGTTTCGAGGCTCTCAATGGGCGAGAAAAGGCGTTAGCAAGCAGTTGCACGTGTTTGTACTACCACGGGACGTTTCTTTTCGGTCGAGCAAGTTCCCGCCGGGGACCCCCGGAATGCTTTCAATCCCTGTAAGCTCTCACCGATACGGGTCTCGCAGTTTTTCTCGCGGCGAATCCCTAGCGAACTTCGATGGGAAGGTAAACTTCCCATTGTAGGCCGTGCGAACGTGTCCTATTGTTGCGTTAACAGCTTTGATCCTTTTGTTCTCGATGGAAAGGCTCTTTTCCAATTTACAATCACGCGCGCGCTCACGTCTGGCGGGCGCGCTTTATTTATTCTAAAACATCGAACCCCTCCCAAGGGATTAAACGGTGAAGATCATCCGACGGGGATGCGTCATGAACGGAATCTGGTTAAATCGCGACTATGGCCGATGAAAAATGTCGAGTGGCGCATTGCTCTTTGGTAATATTTTTACGATACAAAGATTTATGCCCGACTGCAACGTGTTTACCAAGAAAAGGGAAGACGAATATGCGTGGATCAATGATGAAGCGCATGCATCACTCGCGATGAGCATTTTTTAAGGTCATTTATCGTGTTGGATACTTTTACGAGCAATGTATTAGAAACTTTTAAAGATGAATGTTTCCAATAATTTTATGGATAGTAGGTTGTAACCAGACCTGGGCAAATTTTTTATTTAAATAAAGTTTCTAATGACGAATAAAAGTAAAAAAATTATTCATTATGTGTCGAATAAAGTTAATTTTTTTATTCGTTGAACGTTTCAACTTCAGTGTTGAATACATTTTTCAATTTTAATTTTAACTTAATGTAGTATCGCCCAATGACGGACCTCGGTGGCTTGAACGCGCGTCAGAAAATTATTCCGCGTCGAATAAAGTTAAAGTTCAGGTTGAAGTTACAGTTGAAATTAAAGTTGAACCTTTTTCTTTTGTTTTTTAATTTAACGCCTTATAACACGAATCAGTATAACATCCTAGCGGGACTGCATCCGAAAAACACTTAGTGGGGGCTGTGTGTTTAATGAGGTCTCGTTTCCCTTCGACTTTCAACCCACTTTCTTATGAATTTTGACTTTATTCGTATCACATTTTATTTGTCTTGCAGATGTTACCAAAATTAAGACTGTATTACGCCAAGTAGTAATTCGGTTTATCATTGCTACTCTGGCTGAGCCTGAAAGACTTAATTTAAATAGATGTACGTCTATGAAACGCGCTACGAGTTTCTCTACGCCGAACAAATATTATATTCGATCTTCCCAACGAAACATGTATCGACAACGGATCGTTCACGAAGAATGAAAGTCTGAGATCACATTCGTAAATTCCAAGGGGCCTGCGTTTGAAAACCATTCTATCGCCGCGTATTCAGAACGCGAATCAGAGAAACGCTTGGATTCACTCACACAAGCCTCGAGAGAGATTTCTCGCGGCCATCACCCAGTCAATTAGACGCACGTTTCAAAAAACGTCCTCCTTTCGAAAATAATAGAGCCACTATCGAGGCAGCGAGCCTCGAAAACCATTAGCGAAGAGTTTAAAAGGCTCGCGTTCTTCTTCGTATGGCGAGGAATCACTTTATTCTTTCTCGACGGGCGCGTTTGTGTCTTCCTCGAGCAATTTTAGCTCCGAGATGACTGAAAGGAAATTTGAAAATCGGTCCGCAATCTCCTGGGATCGTGGAACGTCGTGGAAAATCGTATGGATATGAGAATGGTCAACGAAATTTCGTGTCGATAACAGGCGCGACAAAAAAATATGGATTTACGATTGCATCGGAAAACCGAGACTACACGGTGCAAATCTCTGTATTCTGGTCTGAATAAACGAACAAAATACGCCCAAACTGTTTCTATTATCATTTATACATTCTCAGTCAAAGAAAAGTTCAGTCTGAGAGTATTAAAAGGGAATGCTGACGGTGATGACGTATTCCATTTTACCATTCAAACACGCCCAAATCATTTTAATGGTAAACAATGTTTGATACTGAAATCAATCTGTATATTACCATTACAGACTTTCAAATTGATTTTGTGCTATTGTGTTCTGCCTGCCTTTAAGGTAGTTCCTAACCAACTATGTTAATCAAATTAGAGTTACATGATAAACGATAAATATAAAGTAGTATGATACTATGGAAATAATAATAATAATAATTTTTAACATAATGTATATATATTTTAAAAAGTTCAATGTTAATATAAATAATTGTAATACGAAAATGGAATATTAAATTGGTTAGCGTAGTGAATTGGAGCAACAGATCTGACAACGTCGCAATCATTCGGAGCGTCTTTTATAACCAAAATGTCAGAAAAAATGTTCGTATGAATCTGAATCTTCGTTCGCTATTTAAATGTCTAAACATATCGATTGTGCGACGTTGCCACGTTCACTGCTCTACGTAGTTTCTGAAAAATTTGCACGTAAACCTATTTTTTTATGGACATTTACGAAGAAACTATGTGGTCAGTTTTTCAGAAATTAATAAATTCATTTCCCGATATTTCGATGTACTTTTGTGCCAATTTGGGTACATTTCTTGAATATGGTTTTCCTGTTTCAGAAGAAAAACTGAAACTACAACCCTCTTTTTTTGACTCCGCCATATGCCACTGTGTTAAAATGCATCAACTTTAATTAACAATTTCTCGGTAACTATGTGGTAAATCGATTTTAAACTTTGTACAAGGATTTCTTGTATTCCGAATTAGTTTTGCACGAAATTTGAAAGTATTCTTGAATTTAGTAGATTATTCAGGAACTACCTTAAACATTGCAGCAAATAAACAAACAAATGGATCGACTTTTCAATATCTGTACATTAAACTGAATAGCTTCCTGGTGATTATATATGTTCCCTGAACGGCCAACTTACAACATTATTTATAGCAATATTTCGTATGTAGGTACAGTGCGCGTCTACACAATGAACAGCATACACCAAATAGATTCTGCATGTTCAAATAAACATATCGCCAACTGTACCCGGCCCCTCTCCTCCCCCTCCCCTCCCCAATACTCTATCACGTCACACATTAAGCCGTTACAAAGCCTCGTAACAGCCACGGACCCTTTTCATTCACGACATCCGATTCAACCAGCAAACAGTAATTTCCTCTGCGCTGCAAGTCCTTTGTGCATCGACGGCGCAGCTTGCCGTCTCATTTCCGTCCATTCTCTCCGTCGTCTCCTTTTTCCCCCATCGGAAAGGAACGCCACGCACGGAAATACTTATTTATCCGCCCGTTTACTCGTTTCTTATCCATCCGTCGATTTCACAATACGGCCACGATGAAGCAGTGTAGCTGAAATTCGTATCGAATATTATTCTGGACCGTCGCCAGCTGTCCCCGTGCTGCCCCATCTCTGGCGTACGTGTGTACTTGCACCCGCGAAACGGGGTTCGTTTTGTACATCGCCGTAGTTATTTACGTTCCCTGGCGCGTCTATTAATTACAACTTCAACGACCGTATTTAGCGTCCCGTGGTGCGGGAACATTCGCGAAGTGGACAGGCCGAATTTCTTCGCATAATCGCGCCGACTCTGTTTCCCAGCCACCTAGATCCGGCCGCGAACTTCTCGCAACCGTTCGTCGACGAGATTTACGAAACGATTCCTGCCCCCTAATGCACCAGCGACGTTTCCCTGATTGATATTAAACTGGTCGAGTTGGCAAGGTTTGGCAGAATAGGATCGGGCCACCGTCCAGAATGTCGGGTGGTAACGGTGCAGCGCACGAGAGAAACTGAAGAATCGGTCGATGTCATTTTTAACCCTTCGTGCTCACACTTTCTGATAATCGCAAACTGGTCACTTGGGGTTCACTGTACTCGTACTTTCGTATTTTTTAATCTTTTAACTTTTCAGTGATAATTGTACATTCGTGATACTCGTACAATCATGCTCTAATAGTCTTTTTTCTAGAAATGTAAATTTTGATGTGATGAAATTTGGAGTTGAAACAATAGTTGTGGAAAAAAGGGGTTTTTTGGTTAAAATTCACCAACTATTCAAATTTTAATATTGAGGTCTAAGAATTTACAGAAATATTGGCGAAGACATATACTTCTGGAAAAACTGTCTGGAAAGACTGTCTTCGAACACTCGATCCAGGGTATTATAAAAATGTCTTACCCGAGTATTTAAAAAAGCAGTGAATAATAATTGTAGTCGAAATTTTGATTAATTTAAATAAGCGTGGATTAAGTAAACGAATGCAGGGAAAGGGGGTGCCTAAAATGTATAGTGATTTGCAAATAGAAAGTCGAGAGTTATTGCCAGCTGTTGGCTTTACGATCATGTGCGCGGCATTTCCAACGGTTCAAACGCCCCTGACAGTAACACTGTTCCAATTCGTTTGGTATCGATATTCCCGATTCCGGCATATCAACGAAGGGATTATGGATGTGTGTTTTGGACAATGTTCGTGAAATGCGAGCGTGGCTTGTTGAACATGCAATATCAACTATGCATAATACTAACAATATACAGTACTATGAAACTGAAGAAGAAAGAAGTAAATATTGCTCTGTGAACTGTTATATCCGAGCTTATTATTGTTCGTCTACTCATTCTACATGAAATTACCTGAGAATATTATTGAGAATAATGAATCCATAATTATCTAACAGCTTTCGTTACTCTGGTTCATATTATGAATAGCCTTATCTACAAAATTGCAGAAAATATAAGGTATTTCGGAAGTGGTAATCTTAGAAGTTTCTCTTTGGTAAATAATTTCCAATGTAAATTAAAGTGATAGATCTCCCCCTTATCGCCTATTGATTTCAAATCCACAAGTATTGTAAGTAAAACAACATACCACCAATATTCTAAGCGTACATATTAACGATATCGATACAATTTGCACGTGCTATTAACACCTTTAATAAATCAACTGATAAAGTAAACTCCACGAAATTGTCCAGATCAGAGATTACGTCTGACTCCTTACGTTCCCATGCTTCTAGCAGTAGATACAATAGTCGCAGTGGTGACGCGCAGTGAGAAATGGCTGATCCATACAGTCTCCTTCCACTGGAACTTAGCTAGCCTGCTGCCAAGCCTGATGTACAGCTCTCTTGGCTGATTCATGCGATCCGTTACTACTTCTACTGTTTCGTATTCCCGTGCACACGAGCGCTAGTCGTTCCTTGATGTTCCATTTACACATGTACGGTTTTACGTAACCGCGGGAAGATAACGGCGGACCTCATATGAAAACTGCAGGGCGTAACGAGAAAATAACGTGCGCCCATGCGGAACTGGTGCGTTCTTATTGCTTTAATAAAATACGGAGGGCAGGGCCAAAAGGAAGAATCAAAGAAAATTAAATTGTGAACATGGAAATAAACAGTTGGATATCTGCGTTACGAAATGAGTAAAACTGGTACACTTATATGAAGGGTATGGGGAAAACAAGGAATGTTCATTTTTAGTGACTCTGCAATGTACGTTATATTAGTTTGTGGCAATTGGGGTCACAGAACTTTTGAATCACAAAGGGTTATAAAGTAAAAATGTCCACATAAGACAACGTTACAGATTTGGTGTACTGGTTAAAAACAGGGCATGTCTACCCTCCACTGGAACAAAACAAGGAATGCCTCCAGTCTTCCTACTTACACTATGTATTTCTGATTAGCGTAAGCTTGCACTACACAATAAAGCTGTTTTGTGACATTCCTTGTTTTTCCCCCTTACCCTTCATATATGCTTATAATTAACTTTAACGGTAAATCTTAATTTATTTTGAGTGGGGGAGTTCTCTGTTTTCTAATGAACTATAGGGTAAATCCAGGAGATGCGGTCGGACCGGAGAGTTGATTAAGTCGCTATATTTCAGAGTCTATACGTAAAAATGCATTAAAGTGCAGACCAATTACTTCTCTAGAAGCCAAATAGTTGAATGAATAGCGTCATTTCGCTTCCTTCTGTGTTTTTCTGGATTTATAAGCTGTAAAAGGTAAATTGAGGTTACATTTAACCTATTTTGTCAAATAGCCGTGTATAGAATCGTATTTAAAATATACTTCTAAATTTATTTTCGTTTGATGTTTGAGATAATAAGATAGTAGAGATATTGAGTGACAATGTAGCCAAAGTATTTAGCCATATTAACTCTTCCTCTCAAAACTAACGAGAAGACCATCTCTCGCTGCAGAGAGGTGAGATGGTCAAGGTATGATTTTCTTATTATTTTTGTTTATTTCTTTATTTTGTATTATTATTTTATTATTTTTTTTATTTATTTAGCTTATTTATTTACTTTTGTATTCATTTGCCTTGCTAATCGCCAGTAGGTAGTTCACTTTTTCTTTGATGTGTTCTTTACTTGTTTAGCGTAAACAAATGAAATGTCAATGAATCTGTAGTTGTATTCACTCATAAATAATTTTGCTTTATCCTTTGTTAATTTTCCATGAATAATTATGTGAGTGGTCTCTGCCAACGACGAAAACCATTTCTCCCGGCACCTCGGGACAGGTGGTCAGATGTCATGACTTCAGTTTTCAACACAATTTACAGTAAATATTATCTTAAAGCAAATATCGACCAGTTTGTCTGAATCAGCATAAAATTCTGACCATATGGGTTTGTTCTGATAAAATAAATAATATCTATATTAGTTTTAATAGCCACTTTATATTAGGTCGACCGCGTCTCCCGGATTTACCCTAGTATTTGTGTTCCCGTTCACATTCTCCAACTTCCTTTAGCCATTATTATATTTATCGATGGGTAAACTGTTAATCCACAAACATTTCAAAATAATAATCGCTGTTAAGTTTCTATCAGACAATCTTCTACTATTTTCCTGATTCCAGATGATCAACGGACATATCGCTTGTAGAATATGTAATATTCCAGTTGCATACTGTCAGAATATTAACATATTCCATGCAACTTGCTAGTGTCACACCAAGAAGTCCTTATCACCAGCAACAGCTAACACTGCAGCCTCCAGAATGATTATTCCCGAGGTCAGCGGGACGAAACCCTCCTTTTGGTGCAAAAATTCGCCCGCATAGTAATGTCATGCACGTCCGTGCATTTATAAGTCCTAACGACCGCTGGTAAAACGTGAACGCTCAAACAAAAGCTGGATGCACCCGGAATCGGAAATTCGCGCACCATGCAGCCCCCTGCCCCTCGGCCCGACTTGGCGTATCCGTTCGTATACACCTAAATGGAACGCTCGATAAATAGTCGATAACTCATACATCGCGAAAGCTGTCCCGGTTGTGAAGCGAAATGAACTGGAGCACGAAATAGATGGGCTCGAATAATGTTTATCAGCGTTACCTTGGCTTCCCAGCGTTGATTTGAATACGAAAACGGTCTTCGGGCGCTATTGGCTGCTGCTTAGGAACAAGAGAGATCGCGGTCAAAGATCGATTAGTCATTGGAGGGAGAGAGAAACGGTATGCGTTCTACTTGTCCGGAGCGCTGTGCATCGCCTCCTTGTCCTTCTGTCGTACCTGATCTCCCTCTCGCCCACCACCGTCGTACTTCATTCGTATCTCTGGGGAGCCATTCTCATCAGTCTCCTTGTCCCAGAGCACGGATTACACGGTCGCTGAATTCGTAAGTGAAACTGTCTCCGCTGTGTCCCAACCACTAGGATCGTTAAGAAAGTATTTGTGCTGGCCATTCTTAGCGGCCGCGTGGCGGCTTTAAGTGCTATTTGTCCGACGCTCGTCTGTTTTTATTTTGCGCCACGCGATGTGGGATGGTAATTAACCACGAAGAATTTCTGTGTTCTTTTTGAATACCAGAATGCTGGTCCTAATTCAGGGAAGTATCACTGGGTTTTCTAGGTGGTTGTATGATATTTAAAGTTTGAGCCACTAGTTGGAGCTATTTTTGCTACGGGCGATAACGACACTCGTACGGATTAAGAATCTTTTTGAATTTTTTGTTTCAGATAAGTCTGAGTGAGGAAATCACCTGGTCACAGGCATACCTCTTTTTTGAGGTGCCATATTGACGCTGCAAAGAAGCATTTAAAGCAATACAAATTTAAGAATACAAATTTAATTTTTTTATAATATAAGAGTAACTTAATGAATACCAACAACATTTATTTCATTGTATGTTGTATTTACTGAGAAAAAATATCTTTAATTATAGCTTGATTTTCGGCCGATCACAATAGAATGACCCCTTAACAACTCAAACGAGAAATCTGGTTTCTGAGACTAAATGCTCGACTCGCACTACTGCATGGCCCCAGCGTCAAAGTTCCGAGTGAATCGTACGTACAATATTTCAGAAACGTTTCTACATTTAACATTTTCACTATATGCTTCGATCTAATAGCTTCCTAACAAAGCTTTTCCACTCCACGATAACCTATTAGATATTCCACGATTGAAAGTAAATTCTTCTCACGCCCCTCCACGTAACTGCAATAAAAATACGGAATCCGTGTAAAAGAAATTTGCGTGTAGCCCACGGTATTTAATTAGAAAACAGCCGAGCTAAAAGTCCGCGTTTAATGCCACAACTATCCGTAAGATACATGTAGAATTCTCCCCGTTGCTTAAACGGTTTCCACCTGCAACGATAAAAAGGGGGAGCTTATTAACCGGGGTTTTTTGCCGTATCTCCTGCGAAATAAAAGAGAACGGCCTTCCAACTGAGCCACGTAACACAGTCCGTTTAATAACGGACGCACATAGCCGATGATGTAGAACCTAATTACAGCCTGTTGAGCCAGTTAGCCGTGACTTAAGATAGCCGTTTAACAGAGTATCCACGTAAAAGTGTACGAAAAGTAATTCTCCATTTTACGATTAACTGCGGGGATCGCGGGGCCATTTCCTCCTGTGCGTAAAGTCCCATTCAGTATTTATTAATTGTGCAGCCAATTGGGAGGGTCGCTTGTTTCGTGGGGTTGCTAATCCAACGAAGTGGCGCAAGTAAACATTTATGGTCGATTGCGCTGGATGACGCGGGAACGGTGTGCAAAAATTTGCGCGCGTACCACGAAGCTGGTATGTAGTAACGAAAATGTAGCGTGGGCGTGAATGTTTGTTCGTTTTAGGAAAGTAGGAAAAATGGAGGATCTAGTGGCAAGAAAAATAGTCAAATACTCTTGTAGGTTTTTTGATATCTTTTTTTGAAACATATTACGTATGAAGTTATTATTATCGCTGTTAACTTAATAATTACCACTGCTTAAGTCATCTTCTGTTCTAAAGTTCATTTTGTATTATTGTCTTTTATAGACACTTTTTGATTTCATTTGCCTCGTCGTCCAGCTTTTAGAATTTTGTTGTTAACTTTGTAGCTTGGTAAAATGTCATATATTGTTTAGAGCGGGGATCTTGCTTAAGAATGTTTCTGGTACTCATACCCTTTCTTTTTCTGTTCATATTTGGGTCTCTCGCATTCTCTGTGACTTATTAAACTTTGTGCTTCACAGGTGTGACTGTGACGTGGATGTGTCCTTTCTAGTAGGAAGCTACAGAGGCAGACAAGAAGTTACCATTTTTTCGATTCGTTTTATTTTTGTTATTTTGTAGCATCAACTTGGAACTGTGTGTGTGGATTAATGTGTTGAATTCACATGTTTCGATGCAGAATTGGAAGCTTTATTTAATTAACAAACAGAAGTTTCATAATGCCATATGAAGGCAGTGTTACCGAATTACATCAAGTATAAACATTCTGCACTACATCACGATGATTTTAATAGCACTTCTATGGACAAAAGATCTTTATAATTAATTACCAAGTTAATTAATTCAACGCTAATTATAATTTCGAAATCAGCGTTCATTGGTGTGGTTGCATAACATAATCAATATATTCGTGAGACGATTTTGTACGTTATAATTAACTGGACGAACGTCGTACGCGTCTCTGCGGTTTCTCAATGGCGAAAACCTTTTCCATTTATTAATTACGCGATTAAATATAGTCACCCGCGGTTGAATGGTTAATAAGGTTGATAATATACATCACACGAAATAAATAAATTATATATGAAATTGATGGGATGGAAAAATCGTTTTATAAGAAACAGATTTACGCCGCTAAAAATGAAACTGATTTTAATAATAAATAAACGGGAAATAAACGTAATATCGCGATCGAGTGCCCTGAATTTCTTAAAAATGTTTTGCAGCATCGTTTCCTAATGAATTTTAATTACAAATTTACTGCGCGCATACGAAATGATCGAGAATCGGGAACGAGGGCCAGAATGGTCTAATTAATTTGAAAGTAATTTAATATATCACGACATTGGTAATTAAAATCGGGATTTCTGAGCGGCTATTACGAGACTTGAACGTTAAACTTGCGGATTAATTACCAAGAACTGTGCGGTTAAATAATCGATCCCGTACGATCGGTTGGTACAGCGCGCGCAGGAATTAGCGTCATCTTAATTCCGACCGCTCGTCTCACGAGCGGCTATCTTCGTCGTCAGAAGTTCGTGCGGAGGCGCAAAGGGGTGAAATTCGCGCGGGAACGCCGAGTCCGATCGCGGGGCAGAGATTGCTCGCGAGAAATGCGCCTAGGGTATTAGTTTAACGAAGCAACGAAAGAAATTTGTTCGTATGAATAAAAAGAACTGATTAAAGAACGGCACTGCTGCGTCTTAGTGCCGGCTAGCGAAATTGAATTTAGTCCGAGGAAAGATCGTTGGATTTGTTAACGCAAATTGAAACGAAGGGGGAGAAGAAGTCGGGAAAGTGGCTTATGCATAAAACATGAACGAATGAATGAAATAAGATTTCCACTTCTCGTACAGATCATTTCAAGTACCAAGAAATTATCGTCCGGATGTACCCTTTTTCATACAGCAACTTTAAAGTGTCGCAGAGAATATCTGCCTTTTGCTTTTCATACAGCGCGTCTCGAGCGGGGACAACCAACTTTTGAGGTCCGAGAAAAAGCAGTCAAAACGCCGACTGTTTTGTAGCAAAAACGGTTTTGCCTTAATTAGGCTGAGGAATCATAGCCCCTTTTATTAATATATGTATAATACTCTAATGAGTCTAATGATCTTTGTTGTCGAATGTAGGTATCCATTACATTAAGGAGGGAACCAGGTGTATTCGGCAGACATGAAGATTATTTTGGGGGAATCTTTTGTAAGGGAATTATACGTGAAATCTTTTTATAACTTTCAGGCTATAATATTATGTATTTATAAATGGCGCAAGCGTTGTATCATTATGTATAACGAAGCTTCAGGCTTCATAATATTCGAGATTATCCGAAATTGGCAAAATACGGAAGAAAATATCATAACACAAAAAGTAATTGTAGAATACCTTTTCTCCCAAAAGAAGCTTTACTTTTTTTTAAAAAAAAAAAGGAAACCAGTTTAAATGTGAAACCTATCTTACTCAAGCCCACACAGTTTCCACGAATTTGGAAAAAAACTTTCTCGTAAGCAGACCGTCAATCGAAAAAGAAGCGATTCATTTTTATACAATGATTCATTTTCAATGTATTATATTTATTAGGTACTGGTTCTTGATGTGTAGGGTTGCTATAATTGCCAAGCATTGATACGGGACGTTTAAGTGCTAAATAAATAAAAAATAAAAAAATGTGAGAAGTTAATGGTTTATTTGTAGGGTTGTTATAATTGCCAAGCATTTATATGGAACGTTTAAGTTCTAAATAAATAAAACATGAAAAAAAGTGGGTTGGTAATGGTTCATTTTACTCTGTGAGTATTAATGAAATACGGGACAGTCCCGTATATACGGAACGTATGGCAACCCTATTGATGTGGTGTGTTAAGGGTAGGGTAAATTCAGGAGACGCGGTCGACCTAATATAAAATGGCTATTAAAACTAATATAGAAATTACTTATTTTATCAAAACAAATCTATATGTTCAGAATTTTATGCTAATTTAGAAAAACTGGTTGATATTTGGTTTAAGACAATATTTACTGTAAATCGGGATAAAAACTGAAGTCATCAAAGAACACATCAAAGAAAAAATGAACTACCTACCGGCGATTAGCAAGGCAAATGAATACAAAATTGAATAAATAAACTAAATAAACAAAAATAATAATAAAATAGTAATAAAAAAAAAATAATAACAAAATCATAACTCGACCATCTCTCCTTTCTGTAGCGAGAGATGGTCTTCTCGTTAGCTTTAAGAGGAAGAGTTTATATGGCCAAATACTTTGGCTGTATTGTCCCTCAATATATCTAATATGTTATTATCCCAAACATTAAACGAAAATAAACTTAGAAGTATATTTTAAATACGATTCTCTACACCGCTATTTGACAAAAGAGGTTAAATGTAACCTCAATTTACCTTTTAAAGCTTATAAATTCAGAAAAACACAAAAGGAAGCGAAATGACACTATTCATTCAACTGTTTAACTTCTGGAGAAGTAATTGGTGGACACTTTAACGCATTTTTACGTAGAGACTGAAATATAGCAGCTGAACCAACTCTCCGGCCCAACCGCGTCTCCCGGATTTACCCTACTTTGTGTCGAAGTTTCAATTTATTTCTTTGTAATTAATTGAAAAGGAAGTGCTTCATTTTCGACAAAAGCAACTACCTAAGAATGCCCTTAAGTTGTAACCCAACTGTACTTTTTCTTACTTCACTTCCGTTTTCAGTTACCTTTTCTGTATTATTACTTAGCGTTTCATGTATGTATTACATCGTAATAAATAAAATTATTTAAACTAAGACCACTGTATCAACATTGTGCGCGTCTATCTACCCCCCATTCAATCTCACTTCTTTAAAAACAGAGTCCAACACTGGCAAATATATATTTTCGACTTATAGCTTCATGTAAAATCACCGCCTGTCGGGGTGTAGCATAAATTATCGCACACCCGATGTGTCCGAAACACCAGTCACCAGCCACAAATGTCTCTTGTGTAGCGACCCCGATGAGTCGAACAGCTAAACGTTCATCGTCGAATGGCGACGAATCTGGTGGAAAATTCGCCTGCGATCTAACAGAAGAGCCATCCGATTCCCGATAGCAGTTTTAGCCACGGATTTATCCGTCGACGGAGATAACGATGTTTAGCGGGATGTTGATAACATATGCGGGGAATGATGCCCGGTCTCACGCGGATTTTGCGAAGCTCACGATGGATTATAATGACGCGCGGTGTAGTTCCGATGTTTTTATCTTCGTTACCGTCTACCAAATGAACGCTCGTGATTTTTCTCTCTGGCGGCCATGGCGCGCGATGCGTTATCTTTATGCGCGGTTTTCAACGCAACCGCCCCTATCGACAAGTCGATCGGTATTTAGCCATAATGTGTACTCTGCAAAGTTACCGTAAACAAGTGGAGGGGGTGGGGGATTGTTTCCTCGCTAATACGAAGCCTGATAAAAAGAGGACGCGGTCAGGGCAATGGTTAATCAATGAGTTTGTGCGTTGAAATACTCGGGGATTTCTCTTGCAGTAAATGTTTTAACGACCGATCTTACGATGGGTCATTCGTTTCTACTTGTTCGGGTTTCTGTCAGTGTAAAAAGTAAATGAAATTCTCCGTTTCGCGGCCATCAGTTGGATACACGTAGAAATTGTGGCTTTTTGTGAGATGGGTTTTAGCAACTGTTGTATATTGCTATTATTTTTGTCTGTGTTGATGAAAGTAATTAAAGAATTCTTTTAGAAAACACAAGTGCCAAAATTAAAAAAAGTTTTTTATCAGAAAATATTCTACGTACCAATGGTAATACTATAGTATATATTCTGATTTTTTGGCACTTACAGTTTTCTACAAAGACTCTCCAAATATGTTTGTTTATTTAATATAATAATGATTCCGATTACATGTTTTTCATCAGCAATTCATTTACTCTAAAATGATTCTTATATTCGACAAAGACACTCGAAGATTTATGGGAGTTGTTTCGTCAGAAACCACGAGACTCGATGGATGCTCCGTGGTTGACCCTAATCCCTCGTGGCTCCCTACTCGTTCCGAGCTGTGGGGAAAGTTGTTCATATTCTGGCACAATAGGCAAATTACAATTAATAAAGTTGAAGCTTCTGTTTTATCGTGTTGACAGGAGTTCATGTTGACAGTACTAAGTTCCTCTTTACCGCTGCTTTGCGTCGAGCGTTATCAATATCACGCAGCTTGGAAATGTAATCCGTAAATTGGATCCAAGAGATTCTGTTAAGCCCTTAAAGCAGTCTTTAATAGTTTGAATTAATCTTTTAAACAGCATCCTAAGACCTAACAGGCATCCAGAACAACTTTCCATTATGTTTTGAAGAAGACGAATTGATTAAACTTATATTAGTTGATTAACATTAAGAAATCAAAAACTGAAACAAGATTCCCCTGAAATTAATTAAGGAATTTAAATTTGCTTTTCCAGAATCTAATTACAAAATTGAAGTGAAATACCCCGGCTGAACTACCATCGAGGTAAATCGGTACAGGGAAGCCGTTTATGAGATTATTAATGTTGATGGTGAATATTTCAGTGGAATCCCTTACACTTACTCAAGATTTATTGAGACAAGAATAGCCATAACTTTAAAACAAGCAAAAGGGTTCGTTGCTACATTTATGTAAGTCTTTTTATTGCTCTTGTTAACCCTACTACGTTCTTTGGGTCTTTCGTGACCTAATCGTGTTATCGTTTCTTTGAGAACTCCATTTATATTAATATTAGAATATTATTATTTAAAATAATAACATTTAGAATATTTAATATTTGCAATATTAATATTTAAAATATTTAATATTTAGAATATTTATTATTTAGAATATTTAATATTTGGGATATTAATATTTAAAATATTTAATATTTAGAATATTTCATATTTGGAATATTAATATTTAAAATATTTAATATTTAGAATATTTAATATTTAGAATATTTAAAATTTAAAATATTTAATATTTAAAATATCAATATTTAGGATATTAATATTTGGAATATTTAATATTTAGAATATTAATATTAAAAAAATACATTAAAAATATTAACATTTGAAATATTAATATTTAGAATGTATGTTAGTATGACACATTTTACTCAGAATAATTTCGCCAAAAATCTGTCAATTTTTTACATTTGTTCTGAATCCTCCTGTAAGTGCAAAATTTCGAGCAAATCGATGACTCGAACTTCGTCCATCCTTCTAATAATAAATAAATGAAGAATTTCGGAGCGTGTTACAATCGCTTTATTATAGCACACTCAATTTTTTGCGCGTCCGAATTTGAATTCGCGAAGGGATTTCTAGAATCTGCTGTGTTAACAATCGATCGAAAGCATTGAAAAGTCCTTCCTATCAAGCCCGACACATTTACACTCCACAAGAGTCGTTTCGACTGAATGGCAGTCGTTGCATTATAAATATTCCGATGCCTGCTCCCCACCCCACTCTATCGGCGCCTCAAGAACTATCGGAAAATTTATAATGAATACTCAGGCCAAGGGGTTACCGCTCGGGTCGATGTAATAAAGCCTCTCACCTACTTTAAAACCATAACGTCCCTTTCGTAACGCGATCTCCAGATAACAATGAACCTGGAATTCCTCTTGGAGGTATGTAACAAAATCCATGGAACGTGCTTCCCGACGTCAAACATCTTTTCACCTTGTCCAATTTTCTGTATCACTGATTTCCTGTCACACTGTCTGTAACGCCCATTCAACTCTTTCCCATTCAAAGTTTCATCACCGATAGCGTTCGATTACACGCTTGTTCGCGGTACATATATCATTGAAACATATCCATTACATATCTACCACTATTTCTAATCATAAACTCAGAGTATGTATCAAATAACTGCTATACATTAATCATTTGGTACATTAAGTTGCTTTCTACCTAGTATAAATTTCACGAAGCACACTTTTTTTTATGCAGAAGGATGTACAATAATAATTCTGACACTTGCAAAGAAGAGTACATTGTTGACACACCTGTTCTACAGGGATCGATGTATTTGATACATGGCACAATAGAATTGCGTCGCAGATTTATTACAAACGTACGTATTGTTACATGCACAAATAAATAACTTGGCAAAATCGTAATCGTATATCACACGAGGACGCCATGAATCAACTGGACTCAGTATCAGCGACATCCTCAATTCGCGAAGTTACATATCTTCCGAAGGGGCTTACGTTTCGTCCGACATCCCAATTATTCTCGTGACATGGAGATCGCAGTACATGTATCTTTTTTTAAACACAACTCCCTTGTAGAATATAATATTCAAAAACTGAGAATCGCGCTGTTTCTCTCTGAAATAACAATCCTGAATTATAAAATTCTGCCGGCTGTTCATACGAACGATATTATACAAGGGATCGCTTACAAGATGGTCTTGAAATTTCAAGAATATTTAAACTCTTATCCGTAGTATGCAATTCAGGGTTTAATAATTCAAAACACAGTTCTCTTTCTCCTTTATACAGCAACTTCGAGAAATGTCATCTAATCCTGCAGATTCTTTAGATTTAGCATCGGTAAGTTGAAACGCTCGACGAATAAAAAAATTAACTTTATTCGTTGAATAATCTAAAGTTACAGTAGTTTTTATGTGATCCGTTATTGAAATAACTGTTTATTTAGTTAATGCCCAACTCTGTTTGAAAGATGCATCTACTGACTATTTCCCAATAAAACAGTAACGTTTTGAAAATAGGTCCAGAAACCAACAATAACTTAAAACACTAGTCAAAACTAACAATAAATACACTCTGGTAATCCAACGAACACGATATACCTCGCGTTCCACCGCACCACATCGCAATAACAAGCGAAAACAGCGTCGTCAGTAGTACAGCCCAATATTTCGGATCCATCAAACAACGCAAGCTTAATCCCTTGGACGGCGGATAGTTTTCTACTATCAGTTAACTCCATTCACGCACACCTCAGACTAGATGTTGTTCTGATTTAAAATTCTCATCGTCAAGCAGCAATACTAATAATAACTGACGCGTGTAGTTTGATATTTAGAATGGGTCCCGCGACAGTGTCCGCCCTCCGCGGTTGTCCCAGGGAAATAAAAATCTCGCAGTATAGACCAGGATCGAGTTGAATCGAGTGAGCCGAGTGAATCGACTAAATAAGCGTGACGGTTGCGCCGGGGACGCTCGGCCCCCGAAACGGCGAATAAAAGGAAACACGGGACCGTTGCACGTATCCTAGAGCAGGAAGGCAAGGTAGACTGCGTAACGGGCGAATAAATAAAGTTAACTGCACCTTCGACTAGCCGTGGCAGTTCCAGGCCATCTTTAAGCGACGATGGCCGCACCTACCCTGTACTGAACGGTAAACAACCGTCGATCGGGGGATCCTCTCCGTAATCCAGCTGCATCGACGATGGAAAGCTCGCCGTGGCATTAACGGCCGGAGTATCATATCGACGGACACGCAAGCACGGCTGGCGGCGCGGCGTGATTTACGTGACGACATCAGCGTTAAAGGGCGGCCACGGCCGCGCGTGATGCGGTTAAACGTTTTAACCTCGTTCGTTACAGGGCGCGGGGCTGTGCGAAAGAGAGAGAGTGGGAGGGCCGGAAAAGAGGGTGTAGTGGGGTGTGAAAGGAGGGGAATGGGAGAGGACAGAGGGATGAAACGGTAGCAGCGGTGCGGCAAAACGAAATGGTTAATCGTAAATTTTCCTATTCCCGTATTATCCGGCTCGTTATCATTTTAATGTCCGCCGCGGGACCGCCCGAACTTCGGCCACAGCAGATATCCCGGCAAGGTGACGAATTCATGAATATAAAGCAGTTGGCCCATTCAATTTTATGACTGCCGTCCGCACAAACCCTGGCGACGAGCACCACTGACAGGTCTTATTTATGTAATACCGAACGATTCTCGAATCGATGGTCACAGTTAAGCAGCTGGCGCGCTTTCTTAGCCTCGCGCGTGGGCTTCTGGGCAGCAGGGGTCGACTTGGCCAATGTGGTCGTCGGTGAACTTTGGGTGGTGGCAGTGCGAAGGGCTTCGCTTCAGACTGTTGGTCTGAAGTTGTTGGTGGTGCTCTGGTCTTGGAAGGAAACGCCTGCAAGCGTTTGTGGAAGATGGTTTACGTACGAAAGTGTGTGTTTATATTCGGACACCACTTTCTTAAATCCCCTTCATCAAGATACTCGGGCATTTTTAAATTAAATTTAGTAGAATAGTTTTTTTATTTATTAAAAGATTTGTGTTGGGGAGTTTGTAGATTTCGGAGGCTGAGAATCATAATTGTGTAAGTGTATAGGTAGTATAAATTAATATAACGGGTGTGCTGATGTGGATTGTATGCTTGCTGTTCATGCGTTGCGCTGACAAGTGAAAAAACAAATCTGAAATTAATTTTTCAACCTTTAGGTGTGTTCTCACAACTGCAATATATATGTAGAGTTTTTTACAACAGTAAACGCAAAACATTATTTTACGTGAAACACCATGCGAGTGACTTACGCCGATATGAATCTCGGCCCTCCATTTAGTGGTCCTTACGGATCACAGTTGTTATTTATTGAATAGGAATGTATATCTATTTCTTAACTGTAATTATGACGTGCATAATAGAAATACAAAAGTCCGTTAGAATAAGGTAAATTACTGTCAACACTCGGAGTTAATGCTTCAAATCGTTAGAAACGGGATCAGAAAGCAGTCATTGAGAATATTACCAATTATATTATTATTTATTAACGTTCTTCCGCTTGACAGCAACGCACCACAATGTCCACGATACTTATATAGAATTCATAATATCCAACCACAAAACAACCAATGATCGATTCACAGAAATTAACGTATTCAAATCCACGCTATGCCAAAATTTTGAATGGTTTCCAGGCACGCAAAATTGGCCTCTATACAATTTCTGTCTCCACCGCTGCAAACAACGTTACGGTAAAGTGGTTGTTTACTTCGAAATACATAAATAAATCGTGGAATATTGATTTCACTAAAGGGCGAGTGGTTCCCTGCCTCATTTGCCCCCTTCGTAGATTCTGAGGCATATAATTAGTAGATAATTAGTATATAATTAGTAGAACCTGCCGTCCAGCGTATAACTGAAAGTATGAAAGGCTCAAAGAAAGCCACAGAAAATAGCAGGGCTCATTACCCGACGCTTCAACTTAGGAGCACGCTTTCCAGGAAAGGAAGCAACTTACAATTAGCCACGCATATCTTCATCCGCCGGATTCTATGGGCACACTGTAAATTCATCCTCAAACAAAAATACCGCGGGGCTTCGCAGCGTGGATGTCCGCGTGCGAGCGTTGCGCATCCCACGAGGATAACCCGTATTCAGCGGTAACAAGCTCTTCGCCGTCGAGCACGAAACTTCCCTGGAATTATTGTGGCAGCGCATTTTTAGAATTGGTCGCGAGACGAGGATCAAGCCGCTGGAGAATATCCCGACGTGTGGCGTTGAAAGTGTGTGACGCTTGTAAATGCAAATCACGACGATGGGACGTGTTAATTGGGGACAACAGAGGGTGGAGAAGGGCCGATCGATCGCGAAACTTTGGCCGCGTGGAACACGATTCGTGTAATTGTTAATGGGCCCGTGTGCATTTTGTGCGCGACTCGAGCGCCTGCTGGGCGAGCTTAGATTCCGAATTTCGTGGGAAATTTATGGTGTCCGAGATTTTCGAAGATAAACGTGCGAAAAGCTTGTGGTCTGTTTAAATGGTGCGAGGGAAGAGGCACATAGATACTTGTTTCACTACTGCGTTCTAAATCCTTGCTGCATTTGGATTTATCTTAATATTCAGCCATGAGGACACTGAATAATTATTTTAATCCCAAAGGATGTTTGTTCACTCAGGTGCAGATCTCTGGTAGTAGTTGCGCGCTGAATTAATCAGACAGCTGGCTAATTTATCCGTGATAAGTAATTAGTACTTGTAAGCTAGGGTTCGGATAGCTATATCGGTCAGATATTAATCCTAAGCATTCGAAGCTTACACATACATAACTGTGGCATAAAGATATCTCATTAGATTGTATTGGATAAGCATTACAAGTTAGGGGATGGTACTGTATTACAGCAAACGAAAATTGGGATTTGAATTCACGGAGTACCTACAAACCACAAATTTTCATTTCTTTCTCAACTTTTCTTTAATCAAGATTCTAACTATATTACATATTTCATAAAACATAATGTATAAATTAGTTCCTACGTTCGTCAAGAGTCATCATTTCGCTGGTTTAGAATATGTTTAAACAATATAGTAGACCATCAAAGCTTGCAATTATTGCCTGTTTTCGTGAAAACATGAATTTTTATCTCCAAAACTATCAGTCGCAGAAAGTTCATTCCTGCTCTATTTGAATCAAGAATGATTGGCTTTTCTGAATAAATTTATTTCAACCTGAAAAATTGTTTTGGCAACGTGATACTTACAAACAAATCAATTGCCATATCTCACATTTCAGTTTCTTCTACTATTGTACTTCTAATCTGTTACCAATCATCAGTGGCGCACTCAGGATTTAATTTTGGAGGGAATTTTGAACGGATAAAAATATTTTTAATGCAAATTCAATATAATTCATCAAGTGATTATGAAAATTTATTTAAGGAATAAAACCCAGTATTCTTTTTTCTTGAAAATTTATTTAAGTAATAAAATCCAGTATTCTTTTTTCTTGAAAATTGACTTAAAGAATAAAATCTAGTTTTCTTTTCTTTTTACAGGGCCCTTTCTTTTTGAGGATGGGGGGGGGGAGGTGCCAGGACCTCTTGGCACCTTGCCACTTCGGTACGGATACATTAAACACCCGAAATTGTAGTATAAAAATATATAATAGGTATACCAGAAAATTAAATTTCAAATTTATATAAATACCCATCAGCAAACAGTACAACAATCCACACAAATAACATATTGTACTAATCATTCTCTCAGTCCATCTGAGAATAAAATCCTTAAGCAATAATGAAAATCAAGTATGATTTTCATCGAAGCGAAACTCCTCTATTTTATCTTTCGACTGGAAATCTCACAAAAAATAGTGATTTCACTAAGCTCAGCTAAAATTCCCCCCGCGGAAATGGGCACCGCGTGATTATCAGTTTCTCCGACTAAGGACGACTAGAAGGAACGGCAGCTTAAATATCCGATAAATTTTAATTGCATTCCTTGGACCGATGGATCATATCTCGTCGCGAGCCAACGAATATTACGCCCACTAATTGCACAATAACCGCCCTCCTCGCCGACCCACGGTCGTAACACAAGCGGAACCCCTAGCTAAAGGAGGCCCGATCCAACGGAATTTCGTTGTCGTTAATTATAAGCAGCGGTCGCGTTAACGCGCGCCATACGCCTAAAAGGACCGGCGAAATTGTTAACGCGCTTCTTACCGCAACGACTCCAATTCCGTGCGGATTACTATTAGTCTGCACTTGTTGGGCAAGGGAACGAAGGAGCAGAGAAAAAAGAGTGGGGGAAGGAAGAAACCATCACATATCATTCGCTTTGTGTGCAATAACGAACATATTAGAAATCTTATTAAATACTAGCTGACCCGTTACCCAGTTTCACCCGGGAATTATTTATGACTTTCCCAAAATAAAAAAGCCTAAAAAAAATAGCCCATACTCTAATCTAGGACGCATGTAATGCATATTCAAACTTTCATTAAAATCCGTTCAGTCGTTTAGGCGTGAAAAAAAGACAAACAGGTAACGTTTCACTCTTATATATTAGTAGGGATTTCAGGTAACCTTAACGTTTCACTTCTGTCGAAGAAGCCTGATCGTACACTTCTGAGAGTTTGAGTTATACTCTTAACCCTTCGTGGTCACACGGGGGTTAATCGTACCCCAAGAGTAAATTTCGAGTTCAAATGTCGCGCCTTTACGGCTTTCAAAGGAGATTTATCGCAAAAAATATCCATTTTTTCCACAACCGTGGGAAATCGCTCTTCTTGAACTACAAATTTCATCATATCAGAATTTACATTTCTAGAAAAAGAATATGAGTATTACGAATGTACAGCTATCACTGAAAGCTTCAAAGATTCAAAAATACAAAAACGGTCATTCAAAAATAACGCCATGTGACCAATTTATGATTATAAGAAGGATGTGGCTGTTAATCATGCGCACAGTAACTCTATTTAATCCTAGATAATTGCTGTCTACTAAAATGCTTTCAAAGGATAGTGCAATAAAGTCTTACCTCCTAAACCGTGACCAGCTCCGTTATTTTCATTAATCTAGGATAGTAAAAAGGGAAAGGAAAATGGCAAGCGAAAGTACAGGAGAGAACGGAACACGGGATAAGGCAGAAATGGTACCCAATTAAAGATTTTAAGAGCAAACGGTATGCTAATACGTCGTTAGGGAGTAACGCTAGCCTAGTGCTGCGATGATGAAACACGGCAACGAGAACGAGGGTAGTAAAGGAGGCTGCAGAAAAAAAGAGTGTCAATAAGACTACGCTATGTTTGCTTTCTCATAAGTGGACTACACGGAGCTTTCGAATAATTAAGTGGAGACTGCGCATTTGAAGAACCCGAAGACTCGGTTTTTCTTTAAAAAGGAGGATGGAAGAAAAATACGTTATATCGCTGATGTGGTCGTCGTTTTGGAGAAAATTCGATCGTTTACGCGTATCTCGCGTCGTCGAGCGCGGAAGCAGAGTTTGCTCGCGAAATGAAATATTAGCCACGCCCGTGGTAGGCGATGAATTAAAGGAAATTATTGAATACCCCGGGCAATGAGTAATTCGTTCATCTCGACGAGAGTGTAGCATGAATAATTAGAATGAACCGAGTAATTAATGCGAAGTGTACCCTTACTTTGGACAGCCGCTGGCGATTTCTGAGAACGGGACGCGGTTTTCCGTTGGAACGATCTGTTCCACTGGTGGGTTTGATAAGCACGGTGAAAAATTGCTTGCTTTGAAGGAAGTGGTTTTAAAAAGGCTTGATTTAATAACAGCGTTGTACTTTTCTTCTTTCTCTCTGAATCTCGCGCCTCTATACGCCGTATTAATTTACAATTTAGTTCCCTTTATGTTTTTCTGATTATTTCGTTACTCCCTTTTCTTTTTATTTATTCGCTTATTCTGCTGTTAATTTGCGTACGTATTCTATATATATAAGTGCATAAAAATTTACATCTTATGTATGCTTAATTAAATGCAATGCTTCGTTACTTTTATTTCTGAACGATGATAATTCTTTATTCACCATGTACCTGCATGAAATGAAGCTGAAAATGGAAGAAACAGGAATTCTTCTGTTTCATATTCTATTATAAAATATGCAACAAGAATCATTATTTCCTTACTGTTGCGGTATATACTATCAGGCAAATAATTGTTCGGTGTACTAAGATATCTTGTAATTGTAATTTCTAAAGAGAAATTGGCATTTTCGAAAATCCACAATGGCACAAATGATCTTGTGTCATCTATTAACGACTTTTAAGCAAACTTTATATAGATTTTGCTTTATTATTTGTTTCTAACGCGAGAGTTGTATACATGCTCATCTTTCAGGAATACAGTTAATAATTTAAAAAGTAATTACTCTACCAGAGTAATTTAAAATCCACTGTTGTTTGAGAAAATATCTACCGGATGCCAGCAATAAAGAAACAGACAGAATTCTCTGAGGCAGCCTTGTTGTGTGCTTACTTATAAGATTTATACTCCTTTATTTTATAACGCAGATGTCCGAAGCGAATACTTGTTACCGAGACAAAAGGAATTTGAATGAACGAGTGAGGATCTAATGCGCTTCGCAAGGAAGATCAGAAGTTGGAAGCAGAAAAAGGACCACCTGAATAAAACGCGCGCTACGAATAATCCCTTTGAAAACGGGACTTTCCAACGTAATTCAGGTAACAAGGAAAACCGCGAAGGTAATTTTTTATGAATAAGCTGATTTTAAAGTTTGAATTACTGAAAAATGGGCGAACGAATTGGATTCACGGTGATGTCTGAAATTTTACGAGTAGAAGCAACGAATCCTTCGCTTCGGTCGATGGAGCAGTAGGTATTACGTTACCCAGATCAGGCGAATGTTTATCGAGCCTAATTCAATCTTCAAATAAAATAGATCGCCGTTCTCCACGGTCAAACACATTTCGTGACTTCAACTTCAATGAATGAAAATTGTAGGTACTGTGTTACAGTTTAAGTTACAATAATTAAACTCGAGTATCTGTCAAACTTACAAGGAGAGTATTTTAGGTGTCCGCCTCCGATCATTTTGATTTTTGGATATGTTATAGAGGACCGAAAAATAAGAAATACGTGTTTTTTTATTTTTCCCCGTTTTCATATTTGGGGGGTGAAAACTGCGTTCAAAGTTAGGGTTGAAAAATCATTTTTGTGGAATATCTCGAGAACTATTAGAGATAGGGGAATAGTGTCAATGGACGAATTTTGTGTCTTTGAATGCGAAATATGACTGACTCACCAGATTTTCCCCTATCTCTAATAGTTCTCGAGATATTTCACAAAAATGATTTTTCAACCCTAACTTTGAACGCAGTTTTCACCCCCCAAATATGAAAACGGGGAAAAATAAAAAAAACACGTATTTCTTATTTTTCAGTCCTCTATAACATATGCAAAAATCAAAATGATCGGAGGCGGACACCTAAAATACTCTCCTTGTTAGTATAAGTAGAACGATGCCTCAGTTTTGTGTAAGTCCTCATTTGTGAAAATTTTAATTAAATTTGATCTGAATTAAATTACAACGTCTATCGATTGGTGCTGCTTTCAAGTATCTAAATTTCGCCTTTTGCATTATCATCGAGACCCAGTTTCAAGTGGGGCAGTTGATTACAAGGAGCAAGCACCATGTTTAATCTCGCGAACTTAAGGGCCAGTCACGAGGCCAGAGGCTGCATAAATCTATCTTAAAGTGTCAGAAAACGACCGCGAAGATGCGTGAAACACTTCGCTGTGATTCATGAGGATGATATTGCAACGTTGCTCCTTATGTGTTTTAGTAGATATGTAAGTACTCCCTGATATATTTTAGATCGCCGTAAAGGTTCCAGGAAGGCGTTAAACGTCTCAAGTGGCTATCGCCTCGTATTCTTAGTGAACGAATTACAATCTGACATCAGTCGCTGTCATTTACGATGGGCGATTTTTCCTTCTTTGAATACCACTAACCATCTTTTGAGTACATTAAATTTGTACATGACAGCATGTATAACTGTGAATGTAAGTTTTAAACGATGAAGCATCAGCTTCAATCATAATTCTTTTGTAGCTAGCAATAGTAATAATAATAGGAGTCCCATTATCCCAAAAGTCAACTAAATTCTTCACTTTTCGAAATTCTGTTATCTGCACAGAGCACACCTTGATGGAGTATTCCTCTTTCCACCGAAATGAAATTCGTATTTCTAAAAATCCCGAGCGTGCAATAATAATCCACAACATTTTAAAATTTATATACAAAAATTTCCTTTTAAATCCAATAGCACGCATACCAAACCGTCAATCATTTTCTCGCAGTTTCTTTTATACGTCACGTGGAATTGTAATAATTTATGTGAGGAGAATTGTAATTTATACGGTACATTTAATGATCGCTGATAGCAGTACGCCAACATGTAAATATATTTTATTTTTCATCGAAGCAACGCGAATCAATGCAATATGTTAATGGCTCGCAACATTGGGATATATTGAGTTTCATTTCATTAATTCGTTTTACTAGCATCGAATCAATTTAGTCAATATCAATGCTCGCACAGTCCTTTTGAAATCTATATAGCATCAAACTCGCGAAACATCTCCTGTCAAATTAAAGCGAGGTCTAAATCCCAAATTCATTCGCGCGCTAGTCCGTGCCTCATTATTCTTGGAATAATGAATAATTTCGCGGATACTGGCGCGAGTTACGCGGCCAATACGGGAAACACTGAATGGGGAAGGGAGCTTAAATAATATAGTTTCAAAGGTTATAGTGTGTATGTATATCATTATTGTGTTAAGCGCCCGTCGCAATGCTTCGAATAATTATTAGCATGGAACATCGATGTTTCTGTGTTCGTAAATTATTGTCTATTAATTATGAAAGTATCATTCAAGAGAAACAGCAGTAACCGTGCGTTTATTTTACTCAGTGTCGCGGCAAGCATTGTAATCAAATTCTGAATCCTCCTTATCATAATGTAGCATTGTCCATAAGCCACATTCCTACGTATTTGTAGCTACACTCTACGTGTCTCATTACTAGGGAATTCAATCCCGGGATACGGGATCCCGGGATCCCGCGATCTCGGCTGTTTTTGAATTCCAAAAATCCCGGGATTTGATATAACTAATCCCGAGAATTTCGAGATTATTTAAAAATGTAAATTACTTTAGGAATACCCGAAAAATATAAAAATAAACAGAATAAATAAACATAGTCATTTCATAATAATAAGGACAATAATAATAATGATTTATTTAAATAATAATATTAAGTCGTATACAACTAAATTATATCTTCATTGCTGTTTTTATTGTGAAAAATGATTTTAGTTTATGTTTCAGACTACTGACAGAAAGTAAGTTTATTTACATTAAATAAAGATTCAGAATTTTAGCACATAATAAATCATTTTAATTACTGAAATTTTCTATTACCCAATCCCGGGATTACTCCCGGAATCCCGAGATTCACTTTAAGAAATCCCGCAATCCCGGGATAGTAAATAATGGCCGGGATTGTATTCCCTACTCACTACACACGTGGGAGCGGAACTTTAAAAGAGTCCTTTGCGCGACGCGATGCACACGTGCGGTAAAGGCTTCATTTTCGAGAAAATTGACTTTGAATTTCAGCTAAATACGCGTGCACATTAAGCGCCTGAGAGGCACGCGGAGGTGATCAGAACGCGTCAGCTATCCGTATAATGTTAGCTACTTTTCTCATTCAAATACAAATTTCATTAGTCCCAAGCAATCTATCTACACCTGTCAATTTACAACAAAAAAAAAAAGACCGTCGTAAACTCCAACCCTGCAAGCCTTCTACAAACCCATTCAAGAATCCTAATTTACGACGTCACCAGCAACAAAGCACCTCGAAAAGCTCCGAAGCCGTGCTGCCCTCGTATACTTAATTTGCACAACAGCGCGCACCTTCAATTTATCAGAAAGCTACGAAACATTTGCTCCCGCAAATCACATTTGCTCCGTCGAAACGTGACCCATTTATCCGGCTTTATTAATTCCAGAACACCCCCTTTACCACCGCGAGCTGATAATGCGATCGAGAGACACGTACTTCGTCGCGAAGTAACTGATCGTTTCTCGAACGAAATTTCCTCTTAATATCGAAATGTTACATAAGCCAGTAAAGCTGTCGCTCGATTCTCGACGCTCGACCGATTACGATCTTTATTAATCTCACCCACCCACCCTCCAACGTTTCGTTCGTCGACAGAATCCGCCAGGGTGAAAGTGAGTCGTTTGTTACGACGTGCATGTTTCCGTTTCGCGTAAACGCTCGTCAGGGATCGTTGTTGCATAGAGCGCGCTGGTAGGATTGAAATATGCACGGGACGTGCCACGCACGGCACCGTTCGCAGAAGGAAAACAAAATCACCGCGACAGGCGTGGCACGTTTCACGCCCTGAAAGTGTCAACTGCTTTGAATTTATCGCGTTTTTACTTGTCTGGAAATTGAGGCGAAATAAACAAAGAAGTGTTACCGAGGGAAACGCCGGCGAATCAGCTCCCTCGTCTACTGTCGCTGTTTACGCGATCCAATGATTTTCAGCTTCGTAATATTCCCCTCTCTTATATCATTTCCTCCAGCAGAAGAGTCCCGCGGTCTCGCGTTTATATTGCGAGGAATATCGGTTTTCGCGCAGAGTCGTTCAGCAAAAGCGTTCCACTTCCGTTGTTTCTTACAACGGACTGTATCAAACATAGTGACAAAGGAAGAAAGCAACCTTAAAAGAAAGCAGTATGCGCGTAATTTGATTCTTTTTAACCCGGCTTATGTTTCAGTTTTAATATGTGCTTCCTTTCCGGCAAGAAGATTTGCTATATTTGTCGAAGGAAACGCGAACCCCACGTTGATTGCGTTCGCAAGTGTGCTTCTTATAATCCCATTTGGTGGACCTGGGAATCTCACTGGTTTCTTCTCTACAAAGGACAGAAGTCAGGGGAGCTAAGTAATTGTTACTCTGGAAAATGGACGACGAACCTCGATTCTTTAAATTTTATATTTTCTCAAGACGAAAACATTCTCTTACAAATGCTTCGTTTAATTAAGGTCGTGTATTTCAGCGAAATACATGGTTTTATCGATATTAACCATTAAATACCGTTTTACTAATAATGTCTTCGGTTAAATCCGTCCAAATTCTTGGCCAGAAAATCCTCGGTCTCTTTAGGAACAGCAGCAATCTGATCCTAATGTGTGTCATTAAATACAGTAACAGAATTTATCTCCCGATACCAGAGATGCGCAAAATTTTTATTTAAATAAAATTTCGAATAACGAATAAAAGATAAAAAAATTATTCGTCATGTGTCGAATAACGTTGACCCGGGTTAACTTTATACGTCGAATAAAGAAATTAACTTTATACGTTATATAATCTACAGTTAAAGTAACTTTTAGTAGATCCGTTAATTAAATAATTTTTTATTCTTGCCTTATAGCAATTGGAATTTCGATCTCTGGACATCGCTTTTATAATATAAATTAAAAAATATTTGAGAACGTGGGTCAAAATAAACCCAGGCAATTTTGCTTCCGTACAAAATTAATCTTCTGATGTACTCAGAATGTATAGATTAGCTAAATGTCTAGAATCTCGTGGCGCAATACTTTGGTCCCTTTTTCTAGGGACATTTATTCTAAGACTACCAAGTTCCAACTACTTAGCTAAAGCTTGTATTGCTGAATACATCATTTGCAGATGAAAGGAAATGTCCACGGTTTGGAAACACATACCCTGAAAAGTGAAGCTTCTCCTCAGCCACTTAGCAATAAACAGGATCAGCCGTTTCTACTAAAAAGTCCCTCCTCAAAAACACCCTTATTCCGCGATCATCTCGTAAATCCATTCCCCTTCCAGAAGCTAACACATTTTTCCTCTCCCTCCGAATCCAACAGATATATTCCAGAGTCCCGTTTGTGGTGACTCGCCGTTGTATAATTAATCGAACAAAAAGAAAAAACGCCGAAGCATACGTAAAAGATCTGCACCGCAGAAAATTGATTCGCGAAAAATACGATCGCATCGTTCACGGCTGGCTGCCGTCAACGAGGCCAATCTAATTACAGCCGCGATTTATGCATCAGCCAGACTCCAAGAATAGCAAACGGCCGGATGATGTCGTTTTAATGCCAACCACTCGTCCATTATTCATTCGTACCACCCTTCGATTAATTATTATCCTGATAAACGTCACACGGCGTACGTCCTCGCGATAAATCGTCACCCCGGCGACGCGTGTGGCCGACCAAACGCGGAATTGATCGTGTCAACATCGCGACAGGGTAATTAACACACAATTCTTCCTGTTTGTTCTTTCCTTGGGTGAGGCTGATCAGCCACGGCCCCTCCAGCGAGCGAAAGATAAACCACGAATTACGAGTTCTCGCAGCTCGTTGTCACGTTAATGAGGGATTTGCAGGGCGTTAATGCAAGCCCCCCTGGATTTTCGCGCGTCACACAGACACTTTTATTCGAACGCGTTTTGGAGAATCCCTGCTGCGAGCTTCCATCGACGGCTAACGTTTCTGGTGGCATTCGTAACGCAAAACCATTCAGGCAAAAACAATCAAGCACGCGTCAAAAGTGTGAGCTTTGGTATATGAATTTTCAAAAAGTTTCAGTGCACGAATTTTCTGGCGTAATGATCGCAGTGAGGTTGATTTTGCCACACAATAACGCGAGTTGCAGTATGTGAATCGTCAAGTCTATATAGATTTTCGATTGCAGTGTTCTGAATTAACTTATTTCGAATAAGTACCTAACTACGTTAGGTTTCGTGCTGCTTTTATGAAACTTATAGCGGAATGTTTAATTTGAAGCGCGCGATGGTACGCGTGAAGTGGCAGATTCTTCGGGAGCGACGATTAAGATTTCTTTTCCAGGGTTTAATGAAGATGGCTAATTGCCGGAGAAAATTAAACGTGAGTTAGGAAATGGAATTGCCGCAGCGCGGGGCGGGGTCGGAATGAATACTATTTTATTTCAAGCGGAATCGGCCGCGATGAAGGTCCTAATGCGACGTTTTATCAGTTTCAGCGGAAATCAAGTGAAATGGTATAATACGGGCTGCCACCGGCTCTCCGCACATTTGGGATTAACCATGACAGGCTTAAATTAAACGGTCGCGCCACTGATAAGAAGGATTTCATGGGATCTGTCTTCTTTTGTGAAAGACGTCCGACATGATTGCGTATCACGAATCCGTACGGAAATTTCTAATCTAAAGGGGCCTGAGATTAAAGGACGATTAACTGTCCTCCGTAAATTGAGGAGCTTAGTTTCAAACGTTTTTAAATGTGTGTTTATAAAAACTGAAGATTATGTCGGAAATATGTATTTTTGTGTATGGCATTGAAAGCGTCCTATACAAAAGTGGACGTACACCAATGTCTTAAATTCTTAGTTTAAGCTATTATCAATAATCATTGCATCAGTATTTGATTCACGTGCCATTCCACGTTAAATTAATCATTTTTCACGATCGATACCGAGGATTCTGATGAAATTGAAAAATTATGTAGTCCACGGGAAATTAGGAGTGGTTTAAGTCATCATTTTACATGTTTCCAAATTTTGTTTATAATTTTCGGTATAAAACGAATTTATTCAGAAATCCTAATTCTTTTCAATCAAAATAGGAAAAGAATGCTTGCTGCGATTAATAGTGTCTGGAGATAAAAATACAAAGGTGGGCAAAGATTGCAAACTTTCATAGTGTTTTTTTAAACAAATTCAAAACCTGTAAATTAACCTGCCCTTAATTTCACGCGGACTATTTACATGATATTTGCATCCCGCGAAAATCCCTGATGCACGTCGCAACAAGCGATCGATTTGACATGCATTGACCCATAATTTAAATTCCCAAGAAAAAGTGAAAAATACGTTACATTTAGATCTTTCACAACCCTAACTTTACATCCTGTTGTACACACTCATTTTGTCCAAATGAAAAATAACATAAAATCAAAGATGCTACGAATTAAATGTCTAATACCTATAACTAAAAATTTCATTCACTATCGTTTTCATAAAAATCACGAGAAGCTTAAATATACTCCTTACCAATGCTCCATTTTATTTAATTTTCTAGTCTTGGTAACCTCAATATTTAAAACTAATTTAAGAAATAAAAAACTACTTAAACAGCTATTAAAAAATTCAAAATGATATAAATTGGATCATTCTAATTTGGGAGTATTTTTTCACGTGCAGTAACTTAACAGAAGGGCACGAAATATACGGAATGAGGCTGGAGTGAGGTCCCCACGAATGGGGCCACGTACATAAATCACGGGCAAGAAGGTGCTGCAGAATCTGCTCCTACATGATCGAGTTCACTTCGACTTCGTGTAGCAAGAAAGACTCGCATCTATACGACAATAAGACGGCGTTTGGCCAGGGCCGGGAAGTGCTCGAAACCCCGGAGGAATTCCCCGGAAAGTTTAAGCAGAACGAATAGATGGTAGGATGGGGCGGAGGGAAAAGTGGCCAGAGAAGAAAAGTAGCTCTTAGGAGGAATGAAAAGATAGAGGTTACATCCGCTAATAAGGGGTGGCTTGTTCGTGTCGGAGGTGGAACCCGGAGCATCGTCAAACATCTCTAAATCCTTTTCGTGCCGTTATGCACCTCCTTCCGCCATCATCAAGAAAATATTAGAAGTGCGCAAGGGAGATTGAAACTGAATCGTCGCGTTGGACGAAAGTCGAACGCTGAATACCAAGCAGAAGAAGGCGAAGCAAGTGCTTTTCCATGGCCCAGCTGGGTGAGAATTTTAGTGTTTTAAGGGTATCCTCCGGTCAGAATGGTTGAAAAATACGTGATTTTCATGTATTAAAAAAAAGAAACTGAACAACATACAGTGAAAAAGCTTTTTGGACTTTATTGCTACATATTTGAAGAAGAAACAAAAAAATTATTGTTTGAATTTTATCAATTTTTTCATTAGATATACAGCATTCATTGTACCAGTGTAGAAATTAGAGCGCCTCACGGGCGCCATCAGAACTCGTGACAAGAACGTCTGAAGTAAAAAAACTAAAAATATTCTTAAAATATATGTGAACGGTTATTGCCTTATGTACAAAGTAATTTTGGATCACCCATTTTTTTTATGGACAGATGTATGCGTAGAACAACATGCTCCTTTGCAACATTGTGTTTAAACATGTGCTAAAAATCGCCGAATTGTTTGTTTGCAATGAAGACGGATAAGGCAATAACCGTTCACATATATTTTAAGAATATTTTTAGTTTTTTTATTTCAGACGATCCTGTCGCGAGTTCTGATGACGCATTGATGACTTCATCAAGAGCTCTAATTTCTACAGTGGCAAAATGAATGCTGCCTATCTAATGCAAAAATGTATAAAATTCAAACAATAATTTTTTTGTTTCTTCTTCAAATATCTAGTAATAAAGTCCAAAAAGCTTTTTCACTGTATGTTGTTCAGTTTCTTTTTTTTTTAATTCATGAATATCATGTATTTTTCAAGCGTTTTGACCGGAGAGTGCCCTTAACTGGGAAATAAGCGTGCTCCGTGGAAATGCAAAATTATATTTGCACGATAATATTTCTTTCTGGAAAGAAAACCAATTTGTATATTTCATTCTACTGCATCAAATTTTATTTAATTTTTTACCTGGTGGTTTACTAGAACGTTTAATCTGGTTTTCGCCGTAGATGAACAGACATTCGGTTTTATTTACCTTATACTTTAAGAATGGGTACACGTTGATATAATATAATAGTGCATAATTACTTATTTGGTGGTGTCGTTAATATAGGTCCCAGATTGTTCTTAATTATTAGGATGTTTTACGAAATATATTTATCAGTAATATTAACATACCTCATTATAGAACATATGTTGTAAGTAATATCGTAAGAAAATTGCGATTTACTCAGTTTTCTATTTCTTGAATTTAAGACGTGTGGGGAATAAGCTCTTCAATTGTCGACGCAATTTCCTTCGGAATAAAAGCTCGGATCAAAAGAGTAGGATTAAATTCAGATGAAACACCTATTGTCGAAGCACAGATCATTAGAAGTCCACTGTGACAAGAAGATGATAAGTAAATGAAGCATAAGGATACAAGAGCGATCTCGCTTCCGAATATTGGAGGAAAAAGAATCGGTCGTCTGGATCGCTGAACCGTGCTTCAAACCCGGATCTTTCGCTTACCGGATGACTGCTCTACAAATCGAGTTATCTTGGCTGAATTCTTTTCCGACGAATTCTTTTTCCCTAAGAATTTCCTACTTCTTTTTAGAACACCGAACACTGTATTCTTTCCCTAAATTCCACTTCCAAGATGACTGTCACCTGTGACAACTTCATTTTTTATAATTTACCGTAAACCTACTTTTTTCGGAACACTGAATGTTGCCTATATCATTTCCTTAAGGGTACTAGCAAGCCATTGTTGTCGAAAATGAGGCATTCCTTTTTCATTTAATTAGAAAGAAATAAATTAATATTGAGACTTGTTCCTTGCCTACTTAGTACCCTTAAGTCTGAAATCCGAGACGGGTGTCGCGTGTGGTATACAGTGTTTTTAGGGCACCGAATGCTGTATTTCTTCTGAAAGTATTTACGCACAGTGAACGAAATTCTATAAGAGAAATGAAGTGTTGAGGGGGCAAACGTTTGCAAACTTGTACACAGCTGAAGAATCTGTTAAAGGTACTTCCTTGTCAATTCACGCTTACATCTACAGGTGAATCCATTTCCCATCGTATCTGCCTCGAAGGCGGAAGCTTATGTTACTTTCGAAGAATAATAAGCAAGTCCGTAGGCAATATTGAAGTCCTCTAAGTTCTGGAGCACTGCACGAAAACTTTTCCCGATTCTGTTCGTTTCCGAACTGAAGCGATAAAGGAGGACAGATAAGGCCCGAAGAAAGAGGGAACCGTTAAAAGCGGGAAATGAAGTAATGGAAGAGAAGATCCTGAGGAAAGGGCGATATGAAGTAACAAAATGTAATGCACCGAGTAGTTGTAAAATTTGAATAATTAAAGTTGATCTGCTCTCAGACCAGAATAATTCCCCATGGTACGTTAACAGCAAATTGCTGAAAGAAGCTACCTTTCAACTACTTTGAAGTGTGTAAATGTTCTTTTCAAAGACTTCGCATAGTTTCATGCGTATTTCTGCACAGCTGGAATCATTTAAGGGGGTATTCTTGTCTAGAGGGTCAATTATTATTATATATGGCTGAAATTTTTTTACAACTGACTGCAATATTGATAAATACGTGTGGATAATGCTCATCGTCCCTAAAGAAGAGCAAAAAATTGACCTTCTAGTCGAGAATACCCCCGCAATTAATCCTTCGTTTAATTTACTTTTGTGCATGTAAAATCCTTGGGCCGTGATTAAATTCATTTTGATTAAGTAGTATTGTCACCAAAGGTGGTTAATAAGTGACAACGAGACGTGCAAATTAAATATTATAAGAACATAAAAAATATTGTAACGTTTATGGAATGTTTCTCGTTTTTAATGTTTACAAGACCAAATCTCTTGCTACCATTGAAATCTCTGGCATGCTTTCAGTTTACTCCGGAAATTATTTCCGAAGGCAACATTTCGCAATTTTACCCACGGTTCGCGGGAATTTTCAATTAGTTTATAGAATTAGCGAATTCGTTGAAGCACGTGGAAACGTAGTTAGATAGTTGGCGGAAACCACTGCATGAAAGGCTTGAGATCGATTGAGCTGCGTTTCCTTCTGGATTACGAAGAACCCTCTTACCCCAACAGGATGATAAACAAGTGTTCAACTACGTCGGGAATGGCTTTCGGAAACGTGTAGGAGTTTCAGCTAAAAACATGACTGCTTAGCATGAGTAGTATCGACCAAAAACGAAAACAAAAAGACTTCCCTCGTTTCCATAAAAACTAATTTCATAAAACACGAGCGCTTACCTCTGACAATTCTTAATAGCAGCAAATGCAACGTCGCTATTGCGAGCTTCCCAACAAGAAACGAGGACGCCGTAATGTCGTTCCTCTTTTTCACATTTTCTAGAAAATTTAATGAACCTCTGAAATTCTGTTAAAACGTAATTTGGAGAAGCTCCTTTAATGTCAATTTTCAAAGTCATTCGCGTGGTAAATACGTACAGGTTAAGCCGCTTCCATGCGTCTGGACCACGCATGTAAAACGTTAGCTTCGAGTTAAAGGAAAACAGCCAGATATTTCTGTCTCTTTAATCAACCCTTTCATGCCACAGATAATCTGGCTGTAAAGCATGATGTATACAAATTCAAATTAGAAATCCATCCTCGAACAGTAACGATCTTACTCAACACTGAAAATATTTAAGCACTTGAATCAAATAAATGTTAATATTATAATAAATAACGTTTGATTTTCAGCACCTCGAAACATTTATTAGCGAAGTTCAGATTTTAACATCTTAAATACCATTATAAAAAGCAACTTTTGTCAACTATTAGAAGTCATGATTAATAAAAAAAACTCTGCTCTATATTTCGTTCCACCGTACTTTATACACGCATGTTACGATATACTCGTACATATCTTGTTGAAACGAGCTAAACAGAGATATGGTTCATGAATAAAATCTCCGCAGAACGTTACCACCTTTCTAGAACGGTATTCTCACCACCGTCTTACCAAGAATTTCAATATTTATTTTATAACAGACTTTACAAAGCTGTTCCACCTCGCTCACTTTCCCTATTCCTTCTTTAATTCTATCTCAAGTAAACTTGTGCTTGAAGAAAAGTAATCGTCGATTTCTCTTTCGCGACATACTATAGGAAAAAGAGCAGCTGAGGGTCGCCGGTCACCCGCAGCATGACAAATGCGCAAGGTACGATAATACAGTTGACTAAGACCATTTTATATAACATTTTACCACTGTATACTTCGTATAACGAAAATTTCACTGCGGCCTTATAAGCCAGACACAATAATCCGTTACTGAATAAACCGGCTGATAAGTTGATTGAATTCGTAACGAAAGGATCTCGCAAGGGTCCCATTCCCCTCGTCGTGCGGGGGAGTCAAAATGGACACTCGAAGAACGCCCGGAGGGAGTCTCGCAAAAAAACCGAAGACGAAGGATACATTGATCACTACATTGATCGATTCACCGTCGGATACCGTTCGTCGTACGGCGGAGTCTCCCAGGGAAAAAGGCTGAGAACTGCTGATCTAGAGAGAATGTCTGAAGGCCCCAAGGACCTGGGGAAAGAGGATGAGCAGAAGAAGAATTCCACTCGTAAAACACAAGAGGATAAGAAGCAAGGCGGGGGTTGGGGAGACAAAAGGAACGATCACATATTATACGCGGGGCATATATCTCTCTTTTTATGTGCCGCGTGACTATTTCCCTGCTCGGTGGTACTTACATACGTGCGCGTGAAATTTTTTCCCCGAGTTTCGATTCCCGCACCTTGCCTAATTCGTTCTTGCGCGACCCTCGAATTAGCGACCGCGGTGTTACGCTAATTAAACGAGGAGCGCGGGTATTAAGCAGGGGAGTAGGGGCGCCTCGAATTACACCGAGTGTATCGTTATGTAAATTTTCTAAGCCAGTCGCGTCCGCGAAGTCAAATCCCGCGTCCCCAGTGGATTTTACCCATGCGTGGAAAGCTCGATTACTTGGTCCCGGATAATAAGCAAGTCCGTAACCGATGTAGGAACGATCCTCTCGAAATCCCGATAGAGTTTGTTGGGAAAGTTTCATCGAGCGCCAGCTCGCTCCGTGCCGGAAATTCGGCCGGCGCGCGCGTCTCCGTGCAGAACGCGAAAAGCGGATACGCGTAAACGTAAAGAGAAACAGATGCAAATTGGATTACACGACGCGCCCCGCGCGTTTTGTCAGCCGCGAAGGCAAATTTTCAAAGGGGGATATTTAACGTATCTAGCGTTTATTACACGACCTCTTTGCATTCGATTTCTGATCTGGATCGCCTATAGGTACCTACAGTTGCAAAAGAATTTTTAATTAACTGTACGTATGGAAGTGCAGGGGAATTGACCGGCACAGGCGCGGATTATGATTCGCAGGATGGATTGGGACGGGTGGATATCTAAACGTGGAAAAAAGTAATTTGCAAAAATTTCTTTCAGTGAAATGTGACGCAGTAACGTAGTCAATGGTTCGTATTCATTTTTTCGAAATATGTATTCCCACTTAGATGGATTTAAATGAAATTTTCAATACTGGAAATACTGTTACTGCATTAATATTACCTACAGATAAAAACTGTTTATACGACTGTATAATATCACAAGGAATTTTGTTTCAGCAAGCATAAGACGCTCATCGTGATAGGCGAGGTAGCGTGTGCAGAAGTGGAATGAGGACGCTTAGAATGTCTTTTGTAATATGTACATTGCAGCAAGAATACGAGCATATTACACGGCTGTGTAATTCAATATCGCGCAAATACAACCCGTTATGAATTTTAATCTATGCCTTTACCAGACGCGAATTCAAAGAATGCTCCGTGCTAAATATAACTTACAATCGCGCTAATGTAATATTTCATTCGGCGCAATTTCCTCTGGTAACACGGAAATTGCATCGTTAACTATGGGGAAATTCACTGATTACGATTTTATTGCTTTCGTCACGAACGTTGTTTCGCGACGCAAGCACGCGACGAAGATGCACGCAGTTAAAGAGAATCTATAAATGATCGACGATCCCAGAGCACGCAGAAAGGACTGGCCTTTCTTAATTATCATCCCGACATCGATTCTGTTGAACCCTGTCGTTCCCTTCAGATGTTGCTCGGGCCATCAGCCCCGTTTTCGGGCCCGGGGTCGTTTGAAATTGCATTCGAGTAATTATAAAGTGAAACGCGGCCGGATTACCCGTGCATGTGCAATTTGTTACTTGTTCGTGTAATCCAGAGCGAACAATTCGGAATTGAGCAACTCTGGACCGGTGCTGTTACAAACGACCACGCGACGACCCTCTCCTCTCTGGTTTCTGGTCAAATATTCGCATAGTTACTGTTCCCACTAGTCGTCGCAATAAGTTACGGTCGGATTCTCGTTCGACGAGCGCGTCCGAATTAATAATAACCAATCGGACAGATGCGTGACGGATATGGGACTCTGGGAGTCCAAGATCTCAAGTGTTGGTTCTAACGGATGAGACACGTATCGCTACATCTGTTCGCGTAATAGCTTGCCTATAGCACGACGGAACGGTTAATCTTTTTCTGCGACAGCCTGAAGCTGAACCTACAATTCCAATTTCCGGATACACTGCGTGCCCTACAATGGAGCGTACAATGCTTCACTGTTATACAGGCTTTTGGGGTCATACCGAGGTGATACCTTCAGAAAACACGACACTGAGGCAGATTGGACTGTTGAGGAAAGGTTGAAGCACTTCGTTGCATTCGTAATTTGTAAAGCATTTCAATTTGATTGCACGTTACGTGATAAGACTCATAAGGTACAGTAGTGAAGCTAAATGCACAAAAGGCTTATGTACAATATTTATTGAAAGTAAAACTTTCACTCGAAGCAAAAAGATATTCCTCGATTCAGTGTCGGAATAAATGTAGATTATAAATAAACAAAAATCAATGGAAATCAATGGAAATCAATGGAAATCAATGGAAAACAATGGAAATCAATGGAAATAAATGGAAATAAATGGAAATCAATGGAAATAAATGGAAATAAATGGAAATAAATGGAAATAAATGGAAATAAATGGATCGCTAGAAATCAATAGAAATCAATAGAAGTAAATAGAAATAAATAGAAGTAAATAGAAATAAATAGAAATAAATAGAAATAAATAGAAATAAATAGAAATAAATTGAAATAAATAGAAATAAATAGAAATAAATAGAAATAAATAAAAATAAATAAAAATAAATAGAAATAAATAGAAACAAATAGAAATAAATAGAAATAAATAGAAATACATAGAAATATAGAAAAGCTGAAATTATGAAGAATATAAAACAACCACTACTCTTCTATAATTAAATATCGTAAATTCGTAACCCATTTTTCCACTATGGCATGGAACGCGTCCAGTGATCAACAATGGATTCCTAGTTGTAGCCCTCAAGCTCAATTTTTCGTATGCATATATATGCACCACAGTTGAGTAATCAATTCAATACCTCAGATGGACTATTCGATTCAGCAGTATATAGTTATAAAGGAAATCCTCCATGAAATTCGAATGTCGTCTAAAGGTATCGTCGATATAGGCTTATAAGTTTTACATCGCAGCGGATGATCTCGTTTGCGGTCGACCTCGTCACGACGCGAGCACTGCCCCACGAATAGAGACTCAGTAATTCGGTGAAAGACGAAAGTCGGGACGGAAAAACGTCCGCCGGGACGCAAATACAATCGGACGTAAAGAGGAGGGACGCGGAATAAGGTTGATAAGCTCGGCGGCGTCAGCAAACTGGAGTATCGGTTCTCCGAGTTTCCCGCCCGGGGTTCGGAATGCTCGTTTACATCGACACGATAATAAGCCACGCTATCGGAAGCACTATCGAAACCACTCGAGATTCCAGAATGGAACTTTGTTGGAGAATTTCCCGCCGGAGGTCCGTGTCCTTGGCGATCGAATAAAAGAGGCAGCGAGCGAGAAACGGGGAACAAAGGTGGACAGAATGCAGGTTTCGCTGCTATAGTTCTCAATATATATAGGAAAATAGGTAAGCAAACATTCATTTTTAAGAGGTGTTTCCACTCCGAAGGACCAAAAGGTAGTAGAAAAAAATTGCCTCATACTTCTATATCTGCCTGAGCTTCCCTACAAATCTACAAAGTTAAAAAAATTCGGAATTTTCGAGTTACTGAAATTTCCTTCTAAGTAATCACAGATTTTATTAAAACTCTATTAAAAATTTATTAAAAACTCGACCTATATTATCTGATGTTCGAAATAAAGTGTATAAAAGATCGAGGTTGACTATGTTCCGGTCTTAAATTCAAAGAAGACATAGTCCTGTGTTGTTGGAATCCAGCATAAACATTACCTAAGGCGTTGAAATAATAGCATTCCAATGCTATCTGGGAAAAGGAAAAAGCAGCACGAGAAAACGTTTAGACCCTCTGACCCTTCATTGGGCTCAGGTGGTCTCGGTCATCCGAGCACAAAGAGCCTTTGAAAATGCGTCCACGGATCTGGAAAACTAGCACCTAAATTATAAAAAAACCGCGCATGCGCCGCCAATAATGCTGCATCGAAATATAATCCTTTCAAGAAATATAAACATTTTATAAAAACGTTGCGTCTGAGGGAAGAACAAATCAAATGGATACTTCAAAAGTCGCGAATCATATAATACGATGGAATGACGGGAATTACTCGCGGCCTCGGAAATTTCACGGCAAATCTTCTTGATTTAATTAGTTCTCAATGCCACGAAGTGAATAGAAGGCACAGACGTCGACACAGACCGCTGGATCGTCAAGATCGCCGACAACGGAGTCCTGTAATTAACGAGATAACGAGGGAATCGCGAAATCCTTTGGAAACGCTCTCTCGAAAGGTTACCTACATCCCTCGATGTTACGTGCACTCGAGACTCTCTCTCTGAGTGATGGGAAGTGGAGGAGACATGGGCGATGAAAAGGATTGCACGCGTTGCCCGAGAGGAACTAGGAAAATGAAACGGGACCGAAAGGTAGGCAAAGTCCTCGTGTAATTGAATTTCGGGGAACTTGTTAGGTGGTGATTAAAGCGTTTACTCTCACCCTCGACGACTTTGCTTATTCTTCTGTGCTGCTGAAAGGGGATGCTCAAAATCGATTTTAACCGACGATATTAATCGAAGGAGGATTTTAAGTAACGATGAAATTCGTTAGAATGATGATGAATGACACAAGGAAGTATTCTCGTCTACAGGGACAAGATCCTCTATCGTCTTTAGAGACGACGCATAAAAAACTGCACAATTTTTACGGATGAGCATTACACACATGTATTTATTAACATTTCAGTATGTTGTAAAAAATGTCAGCCGTATATGTATAATAATAATTAATGGAGATATGGTTTTTTCTAAAAAATTAACAACTCTAAATATATATATATATTTTACAGTTCTACTTACAAATCTTAGCAACGGGTCCATACTACTCCATAATTTTTCACGTGTAGCTTAATTAATTGCAAAATTATTGCAAGTCATCAATACTTTAGAAACACGTATAAAGTAGGTAAAGTGAGTTTTTAGTGATTCTTCGTGTACTGTAAAAGATCTCGTAATATAAAAGTTGATTAAAAAAATTAAGCTACTCAGAGAAAATATATTCGTATAAACTTGTAATAGAATTAGTTTCATTTACCACCTGGGTGCATACTATCCACAAAACTAACAGTAACATATAGTGACAGAATATCGCGAAACGAAAGAAGCTGACTCGTTCATCCCTAAAAAGTAATTATACAAAACTGAACGAATATTCTGCGAAGTCAGAGTCCAGTTACGAAATAACCAAGCCTCAAATCAGAGGTTCAGCTGCTTTTGAAATCCAGGGCAGAACTTTCCAAAGTAAAAGTTTCCCTCGTCGTGCCCCAATACACTTATCGGGGGAGAAATGCTTGGAACGAAAATGCTGGAATATAAGGAAAAATATTGGATGCAGCGCGTGTTCAATAGTCCCTGAATTACACATTACAATAACATACAAATTCCCCACCGCCGGAGACAAAGAGCGGTAATGTATCACAGAAGAATACACGTCGTTAATAATGCGACGATGGGGAATGCTGCAATGCGTATCTGGACGTGCTTGTACTCTGAAAAAGCCAGCGAAAATTGAAAAACGAACGGCCGTGCGATAAGCAAATCCTGAGCGAGTGTAATTCACCTCGTTTGCGCTGCTTCATCAAACGATAAAGCTGAATACACATCTGTAAGCTCGATTTTACATACGATTTCGGGTAACCTCCCTTCGAGTTTCATTCCGCCAGTGTTTTTCTCTTTAAAATTCAGAAAAAACGGTCTCAATTATCGCCCTTGTAAATCTAAGCTTTAAATTTCTCGTCATTTCTCTACAGAGAATTAATTCGAGGACCAGATGTTAATTCTAATAAATGCTCTTGCATCGACGTTACGCTTAACCTTTCGCTGCTTTATTCTGCTTTACAGCTGCCGTAACTTTTGAGGAAATATTTCGAGGCTTAATCACGCGCCGAAACATAACGGACAAAAGCACTGACTAAAAGCTACTAACGCAATGATAGGGACCGTTACGTCATCCACGCTCATGACGTATTCACCTCGGTTCCCCGAGGGTCCGCCGGATCATCGGACGATACGAAATACCGGAGAGGAATCGAGTCAATCCGTTACGTAATAAGCAAATCCAGGAGCGCAGACGTTCCCGAAATCTAGCCCCGGTGATGGAGGTGGAATCCCCCTAGGGGTAAAGTTTTCCACGACCTGGTACCTTCGCCGAAAGCTGAAAGAGGAGGAGACAAAGGGTACAGGGGAACGGTGAGCGGAGACGCTGGAGCTGGAAAGGAGGATGGCGAACGCTAGGAAAAGTCGACGAGCGGGTGGAGAACGAAGGGGAATGGGGCCGCGGAAGCCGGTGGGAAAGAGACGACGAAAAGAGAAGATGGAAGAAGGGAGGACTCACCCTTGCCAGTGCCACCGCCGGGAAGCTGTCCCAGGCGAGTTGCGCTTCCTCGCCCGTGTTTCCATGACGTTGACCCGAGAGGATCCTCGCTGCCGTGAGAGTGCTCATCCCCATCCCGTCGCCGACGAAGAGAACGACGCCCCGCGCCACGCCGCCCGGCGGCGTCGTCCCGCTGACGCTCGAACTCGCCGCCGACGCGCGGATACGAGCTTCGATCGCGCGTGTCGCTGCCTCATACCAGACCTCCCTCTCTGGGAACAGAAATTTTTTTCTCGCCTGAGTGGACTGTGCCCGAGTGCCCACCCCCGTTCCTCCGGGCCACACACCCCGCTATCTTAATTGAATCTATAGTCTCGGAGCGCCGCCGGGAAAATCGGCCGTCATCGCTGGCATTTGCCGTAAGTATTGTTCGTTTATCGGTCTTTGTTGTCACGTGTAGAGAGAGCTGTTTGAAGGAGCGAGGAACAGGAGGCGGACTTTTGTGAGCGGGATACAATGCTGCGCGGGAAGGCTTCGCTCGTGGATCGTTGCGTCCAGCTATGAAGCTACTTTCTGGGTCTTTCTTTCCGATTCTATCGCCGCTGAAGAGGTGTCGGCTCAGTAATGGAAGTGTAATTGTTGTTGCAAGTGGGACTTGTGGCTAATGGATTCGGTGTGGTTTGATTGGGTATGTGATTGGGTTGGATTGTTGGTAAGTAGAGTTTCACGCGTGTAGAAGTGTAAAGAAACTGGAGTTAACGTTTGATAAAGCGCGAAATTTAATGGAGGAGTAGCGCGGAAGAAGAGAGGAGGATGAGGGATACCAGGAGGAAATTAATATTGCAATATGTCATCAAACTGTAAGAGCCTTATGGTACTTTGTCAGCAACGTCTAGTTGAATCATGGAAGCCATTGCAATAGCTTATAGTATGGTACACCATATTCACGGCAATAGTCGGCTAATAGCATTTGATTGACCCAATATAATACAATGGTGCTCGACGAAAGCTTCTTCAAACTTCCGTACTACTGCCTGAAACGTAAGGTGCTGTACAGATTGCCGTTCTAAAAGAAACTAGGCATTTCACACCTGTGTAAAACGGTTTTGTGATTTGTCTAAGGTCTTGCATATGTATATAATTAATCTGTACTATGTATTAGATTGGTGCATATGAATATTGGTGCAATTCGAGTGGAAAATATTTTCTGCTTTTTAATTACTTTGTTTCTTTTATTTCTTTGAGTTTCTGTGACATTTCTCGAGTGGCAAATCAGCGTTAGCAATTCTTATTGTATCCCCGCCATAAACAAAATAACTTTTACGCTATCTGCGATCGGTAATTTCATATGAAGGGTAAGGGGAAAAAACAGAGAATGTCCAATCCATTTGTCGTAATTTTTCGATTTATAACATATTTTATTGGTGGCAACTGGGACTGCAGAACTGCGTTTACGCCGCGGCCATCCTTTTACTCTAATTGTTCTACTACATTACTGAATTCACGTGTATTTTCCAATAGTGAATAATAAAGAATAATAATAATACTTCGTGCTAACTACGTATATACAAAATTTAAAACAAATCGGTGGCTCGAACCTCGCGCACCCCTTATTAGAAAAATTAGCCGTCTTCCAGCAACAAATTACACCTTCAAAGGACTTCGTAACGTAACGCGTGCACGCCGTAACATGTACCCGTTCCTTGAGAAAGGAGAATACCAGTTTCATCCCCTGCAACTCCGTTCGAACTCGCCAGGGTGTAATTTGTAAATCCATGCCAGTTTGCGTCGGTGTATCTAAATTCAATCTTCCACTCCCGACGCTTTCTGCGCGCGATTCCCCCTTATCGCGATCGCGGCACGCGTTATTCATTTAATTCCTAATGTATTTAATAGTCGTGCTCGATAATGCAGACAGGAATGCACCGCGGTGTTATTAGCTGTCCGCGGGGAATTTCGCGAATGCTCGAGAAGCGCAGCGGAGATGATGCTAATCTCTAAGCACCGTGCTTCTTCTCGAGGAAGCTCGCAATCTCGTCGAAATTGTCATGTTGCAGCTTCGGGCCGCGCACCCCAGCCCTCCCCCTCCTGCCTGGGACAGGAGCGTTTCTCGTCTGAACGCTGCCGAAGGGACTGGATATCTTAATTGAATCTGTTAGTGAAACGGGCTGGGTCCAACTGTTTCCGAGGAAGTCGTTTGCTGCCTTTATCCGCGGGGGGGGGGGGGCTGGGGGCGGAAAAAAAAGAGACTTCGCCGTGGAAGGAAAGTCGCACGGCGGCCCATAATGATCGCACGGACAGTGGGTTTTAACGCACGAGAACCACGTTAACCGAATTAAAAGAATAGAAAGAGGACGATTATTATCTTCTCAAATCAACATCCATTCAACCTCGACGGGCGTTTTTCTTGCTCACCCTTTGCACGCCTCCTTGGGGAGATTTTAGTTTTTCTAACTCCTGCTTGCAAAGGGAATTATGGTCGAAGGGTTTGTAGTTTCGGAGATTGTCATTAAATACTTCTGGAGATTAGAAAATATCTATTTATCGTTGCCAGATTAACAAATAAAGTAGTTTATGTCTCGGAAATTAAGAAGGATTTGTGTGCATATTGTTGGAAGAAGCAGTCGTGCAATGGAAGGTAAGCCGCCAAATGCAGGAGACTACCTCGCTTTTAGTACACATTAAACGTTCTTCCCATGTTACGAGTTTATTGCCAAAAATTAATCTGCGCGCCCTATTTTAACTTGATAATCTCCAGAGATTGTTTGGAAGGCTTGCAATTTCAAGCTAAATCGAACTAGCCGCAGTTTTAATCTTGTAGGAATAGGTTTTGTGATTCCTATGTGTTCGAGAGCCACGGAAAAAGAGGATCTCGGGTGATGGGACACGAACCCACGATCTTGCGGATCCTCTGTGTACTGGCCAGCCACCTAACCAACTCCGCCAACGCCGATCCTTCGAGATTTCTTATTCCCGGCTCCTTCTTATGGGAGTTCCAGATCCCACAATCTTGAACAAGACACAAGCGTTCGAAAATTTCAACCTGATCAGACCGGTTCGTTGCATTTCGAATACTGAAGTACACAAAGAGTTGTACAAAAATCGAGGAGTCCTCGCAGGAGCTACATCCAACTTAAACGCGTACTCGCCAATTGGAACGCAGCTTTGTGAGTTTATAGAGTAACTCAAAAGAAGAAACTAACCTCATAATCAAATGGCACTTCTAAAGTAAAAGAGACAGAAAAAAGTTTCAAATAAAAGGTGCATTAACAAAATTTTGGGAACAGTTTTTCATCAGGTATATTTTTTAACTCTGTTCAAAATTTTGTTCACGCAAGTTTGCAGCGCTTATTGTACCATTAAACTTTCGTTTGAAATTTTGTTTCCTGTCGAGTTACACGCGAAAAAGTGGGAGTGCCTGTTTGACTTTGGGCTTAAATTTCACACCTTTAAAGAGCGATTGGGCACGAATGAAACTTACCATTGTTCTTGCCTTGAGTCACTCTATAAACTCACAAAATTGCGTTGCAATCAGTGAGTGTAGGTTCGCGGTGTTCCTTTATAAGTCATCGCGTGGCAAGAAGAGACAATAGAATTTCTCCAGTGTTCAAACATCGAGATACCAGCAGCTGCAACACCTGATTACTCGCGTAATCGTCGACGCGCCATGTTTGGGGAAGTTGGGGCTGTGAATGCGTATTCCAGTTGACGAAGGAAGTTCGGCGGATTTGTATCCGAGGCGATTTTGTTCGATGCCCGGCAGCCAGGATCACCGGAAGCGCGTTAGGGTGAACGACTGTTTCCTACAAACTGTACTAAATAGTCGGGGACCTCGCCGTTACGGTTTGCCTAGGAACACATTGCCGACTAGTAGCCGTTAATGGGCAAGTTCAAACTGTGCCATTGTTAGCGAACTGCAATATCGTGTCGCGATATTGGCCGAACCCGCATTTCCATGAAAGCAAGACCCGATACACCTTGCATTCGAGTCGTTGGGTCTGTGTCTCTCGTTGGAGACATGTAGGTATGTTTTGCGAAACGTCGGGAAATAGATACATTTGAAATATTGTAAAAACTAAGAACACTGATGGGTGTATTTTGATGCCTATGGGCATACAATAATTGTACATAGACCTTTTAATTAGAAAAGGAAATAGATGATTCTCCGTAATGATATAAGATGAAAACTAAGAGTAACGGAATTGCAGTGGGGGCTTCGTTTTTTAGTTATTACTGTGTAAAAATTCAGATTCCCGTGTCATAAATTTTATACACAAATCACTAAAAACCCTCGCTTCAACTCCCACCATGCTGAACTACCTATCATACCACTTTTGTATACACAAGTACTTCGAAGTTCAAGTAGACATCATATCTGTTATAAGACAAATTTTAAAAATTATGGTATAAGAGTTTTTAACTCATTAATTCAATGATTTTGGTTACAAATAACCATTATCGACGGCAAAAATTTTATTTTTTCTGGTTACATTCGATCATTGTCAATTAGGGGAGACCGGGGCAGGTTGTAACACGGGGTAAATTGTAACATAAGTAAAATCTTTTGAACGACAAATCTGGTAACCCACAGCATGCGAGAGCTGCTTGACGATATTAGCACCGTCGGGTTTAGTGACACAGACGAGCGTTATGTATTCATTTTGTGGTTATAGCCCAGAATTTTAGTATTTAGAGCACGTAAGTAACTTTTGTCTTAGCACTTTTATTTCAATTAACCGACATTAGAAACCGTTTGAAATTTTGCTTCTTTGTCGCAAACGAATCAGTACACATTGGTTTATTATAATGTGTACGCATTTTAGTAATTTGATGTTTAGTTTCTCGTTTGCTGAGCTAAAACGCAAAAATTAAAGCTCGAGGTAAATTGTAACATGTTACTACTTACTCCACTCTAAATGGTATAAAGCAAGCTATTTGCTGACACACCGGAAAAAGATGCTCTAGAGGAACAACAGAACAATCGAGAATCCAAAAAGTAGAAAAAAGTATAAAGGAAGAAGTAAAAAAAGCGAAGAAGATTTTGATAGAATCAGATGAATAAGTAATGATTGTTTAACTCATGTATATCAAATGTTTAATAATGATTTGTGTTTTTATTTATATTTTTTAGAAATGTTTATTTGAGTTCATATTTGTATTTAAATAAGTAAAACAGATGTGTTACAATTTACCCCCGGACTGGGGCACATTGTAACAAAGGTTCAGATTTGTTTAAGATGAAGTTATATATCTAAGTGTCCAAGATTTTGTCACGTACTTTCACGCAATCAGTTCACCACATATGTAAGTAGTAAATCACGCAAATTATTTCCTGATTGAGGAAAACACTTTCGAGAAAAAACTGTGAAAACTTTTTTGTTACAATCTGCCCCGGTCTCCTCTATTCTGATTAATGTTACTGAAAAAAATTCTCTTTTCCTTTTTTCTTTTCTTTTCTTTCCGAGTTTTAGTTTCAGCTTTAGTTACTTGGTTACGGTTAGGCTTCTAACAGTATTGAACTAGAGCCTCGCCTTTTACTTTGCTATGCTTTATGTATTATTATTCTTTGTATATTTACCAAGTAATAAATACGAATAATAATAATAATAATAACAATTAGTATTCATTAACAAAATGAACAAAAATTAATTACGAAACTTATATATTTTATTAAGCAAAAAAAAAACGGCAAATTTTAGTACAATATCTTTTATCCTATTCTTTGTTTCATATATTTTCATACCTCTTTTCTGCTCAATGAAATATATAAGTTTCATATGATTTAACAGATTTCGCAGGTTAATTTCGCATGAAATATCGCCAAACATCAAAGTATCTCCTACATTTTGTCCCTATAATGATTATTATTATAAATACACGGATTATCCAATAACGTTTACATTCGAAGAGCAGACTCGAAACCCGAACCAATCAGAGTATTCCTCTACAACTATTTGAAAATGAAGCGATCTGTACTCATCAAATACGTCGCTGTCACGCTATCGAATGTCAATCACGCCCAGAGCGGCGCGAATTTCTAACGGGCACAACGAACCGTGCAGCGGATAATCTGAGTTTAACGCGTGCCGCGATTAAAACGGACGAAATTACACCTAACGCAGTTTCATTTCTACCCCGGCGACGGGAGAATAGAATTTCCAACAGCGCGGGAAATATGAATCCTGTAAATCCATGGATCCCCCGCGCGCTTGCAAACGGCTACAGCGGTTTTGTTCGTATACAACGGTCAACCAGCCGCAATTAATCCGCATCCGAAAAACAAAGCGCCGAAATTTATGTTTCCGTAAATTCCGCGGATTTTTTACATTAACGCGTAGCCGGCGCGACGCGGCGCCGCATTTCGTCAGATAAGCAAATTCCATTTACCTACGTTTCGTGCTTCACGGTCCGGTTTTATATTTATCGCAAAATAATTCGTCGGTCACGCACGCTCCAAACCAGAGTTACTGTAATTTTTTCGTCGCTTTATAGTTGGAAAATTGAACATGCCCCTCCATTTGCAACGGCGGAACAACCGTCTGCACGGTCAGTCGACACAGAACAAACACTCGTGAGTTATTCAGAATCGTAAAACTGTACTCGCATGTCCGACGAGGAACATTTAGCCATTTGTTAGGCATGGAGATCTGAGAGTTACGGTTTTCTATTTGTGTTCGTCTTAAGAGTACTAGACAGTCGCTTTAGTCGAAAATGAAGAATTACTTTGTCGATTAATTAGGAAGAAATAAATTGAAGCTGAGACTTGTTCTTTGACGCAATGTTTATTAACATCATAAGATTTAAAGAACCCTTAAGGGGTGGAATAACTCGTGGAAATTTGGACATTGTTGTATGACAATTAAGAAGTTCCATTTCCATGAGCTTTCAGTTCTACTGAAATTCATATAGGGTAAATCCGGGAGACGCGGTCGGGCCGGAGAGTTGGTCGAGTCGCTATATTTCAGACTCTATACGTAAAAATGGCAAACAATTGAATGAATAGCGTCACTTCGGTTCCTTCTGTGTTTTTCTGGATTTATAGGCTATAAAAAGTAAACTGAGGTTGCATTTAACCTCTTTTGTCAAACAGCGGTGTACAAAATCGTATTTAAAATATACTTCTAAGTTTATTTTCGTTTAATGTTTGGGATAATAAGATAGTAGAGATATTAAGGGACAATGCAGCCAAAGTATTTGGCCATATTAACTCTTCCTCTCCAAGCTAACGAGAAAACCATCTCTTGCTGCAGAAAGGTGAGATGCTCGAGTTATGTATTTTTTTATTATTTTTGTTTATTTTTTTATTTTTTAGTATTATTTTATTATTATTTTCTTTTATTTAGTTTATTTATTCACTTTTGTATTCATTTGCCTTGCCAATCTCCAGTAGGTAGTTCATTTTTTCTCTCATGTGTTCTTTACTTGTTTAGCGTAAACAAATTAAATATCAATGAATCTGTAGTTGTATTCACTCATAAATAATTTTGCTTTACCCTTGGTTAATTTTTCATGAATAATTTTGTGAGTGGTCTCTGCCAACGACGAAAACCATTTCTCCCGGCACCTCAGGAGAGGTGGTAAGATGTCTTGATTTCAGTTTACAACCCGATTTACAGTGAATATTGTCTTAAAGCAAATATCGACTAGTTTTTCTGAATCAGCATAAAATTCTGAACATATAGGTTTGTTGTGATAAAATAAGTAATGTCTATATTAGTTTCAATAGCCATTTTATATTAGGTCGACCGCGTCTCCCGGATTTACCCTAATTATTATGTAATGCTACTACAATTCGGACACTGAATGTTCTACGATATTTGCAGTCGGCACCTATGTAACTATGATCTCGAGAACGTTTTAGTCATTGATTCTTGATTCACACTCGAAACTATCCTCCTCCCACGTCGTTAACCCGAACACTGTGCAAGTTTGATGGTTCGCGCGGTGAGTCGAGGATTTACGGGGGTTGGTAGCTAGTGAAACATACGAGCCGCGTCGAAATTTATTTTACTACGGAATCCCGATAAATATTAGCGAGAGCCACGCAGATTGAAATCCAGCACGTTCGTTTGTGTCCATTTCAGAATTGGCGATTGCCTATGCGCGCACTGACTGAATATTCATAAATAAATACACGCGTCAATGATTCGCGAGAAGCTGGTGACACAGGGGACGGAGGCGCACGTGTGCCCCCGTTCGCGTGTGCCAGCTACGTTTGTATAATCGAAATTTAATTACGATGGATTCACGTGCATTGCTGGATTAGTGATCTGCAGTCAGTGTACGCCAGATGTTATGGAGCATATACGGGCATTGTGATGTAGAGACGGTAAATGCAATTGAGTCGTGCTGCCCGAGGCACGTACTCCTCGTTTATAAACTTCCATACCTTTTTCCTTTTGCACAATCATTCCGCGCGCACTCGACCGTTCTGCAGAAACAAACAATATGTACATAAAATAATAACTGAATAATACAATACTAGCCAAATTGGTATCTATTGAACGTTTGAATATTCAGCGCAGCAAAGTAATTTCCTTGTAAATATACAAATTGTAAAGCGGGGATGGGGGAGAATTTTAATTTAAACAAAATTTCGAATAAGGAATTAAAGTTAAAAAAATTATTTGTCACGTGTCGAATAGAGTTGAACCGGGTTAACATTATTCAATGAATAATTTCTGAACTTTAACTTCAACTTTATTCGATATCGAATAATTTTTAAATTATTCGATATCGAATAATTTTCTGGCGCACGTTCGAGCCGAGGATTGAGAAAATTATCTGCCGTCGAATAAAGTTAATGTTAAAGTTAAAGTTGATAAATTTATGCGACGCTGAAGTTGAAACGCTCGACGAATAAAAAATGTAACTTTATTCGTCGAATAAATAAATTAGCTTTATTCATCAAATAATCTAAAGTGAAAGTAACTTTCATTTCGTCCATTATTTAAATAATTTTTTATTTAGTTAATGCCTAACTCTGGTATAAAGCACCTCAGGAATAGGTATGCAGTTATCGATGTCTGTTTTTATACTTAAACCCACATATAAATATAAAGTAGTCGAGGCAGAAAAATATGATAAAATCCTATTGCAGGAAAACTGTAATTTTAAAATACGACTGTATTGCTATGTGTACAGAAAAGATGTGTTCAGAAAGGAGCGTGGTTTCCGTTAAACAATGCAACATTTCCTTCTACCAATATTCCCTATCTTGCCCTGGGAAGGACCTATAGCTTGACCCACTTTCTAGAATCATCCTATACTCATGCTATCGACATCACTTTCTTTGAAATTTCATCGTGCGGAAACATCTTCCGAACCGCATAGAAGAAAATTTTCCATGTACATAGTTCGAACGTAGATGTCACTGGAAAACCATGTAATGAAGCTTCTAATCAAAGCTTTTTACTAAATTGCATACGGTAATGCATAGATAGAAAACTACACAAACCTGTAATAAGTAAATAAGTATGGGTAATTATGACGTTGGAAACTGTGAGGAAGGAGGAGGAGAACGTAGTAATAAAGACCGCGTAAGTGATACTGGTTCGTCTATAGTCAGGCATAAGGTGCAGAAAACATAGGTCGCGCTAAATCATTCTACAATTTTGTACACATTGATAATTTTGGAAACTGTTTCCAACAAAAATTATTCAGATCAATCGGATCTACAAACACACAGAGCCATTTTTCAGCAATATTATTTAATTCTTTAAATATCAATAATTTCTGTGACTCGTAACTAAGTTGAGATGAATATATAATTATTTATATAATAACGATACGAATAGCAGAAGCTAATGATAGTGATTACAATAAATTATTGTCAATAAAAATAGACAAATTACGATAGGGGTGGAAATCCGTAAGGACTGTAAATGAATTTTCTAATATTTAAGTATTTTTCCTCATATGGAAGCCATGCTACAGAAACGAAGCGATCAAATATGACAGAGAAAATCCCTCCAAATTAGAAGACTATTCGGATTTCACCTGAGAAATAACAGAATAGTTGTACGCTTATCTTCTTAGAGAGTAGTTAAAATTTTCTTTCAAATGTAATGCAAGGCTTGTTTTACCACGACGAAGTTTAAACAGAAGTCACTCCGACAGCGTAATATTCTCCAAGGACCTTTAATGATCGAATGGACGAAACAGCATTTACATGCACCGAATACTGTTAAACTTTGCTGGCAATGGACAATGCCATAAAACGGTAGGATCGTTGGAACATCCACGTAAAGGGAGTATCTCACTCGTGAAGAAGATACGAATGGTAACTGCATAAGTATAATAGCCGGAAACCGTGGGATATTAGTAACGCGACTTGATACTGATAAGGGCTGTTGAAAAATGAGGGAAAGATGAAAGAAAGGGGACTAGCGAAGGACTCCTCTGGGAGCTCCAGATAACTTTGGGAAAGTACAATACTTACTTCCAAGAGAACCTCCAAGGGAGCAGATAAATGGTTTTAATAGAATGATCCCCGGGGTTAACGGGGTCTTTTGAAATACAGGCCTAATAAAATCTTTATTTAAAGATAAACCAAGCGATGGCTGCAGATAAGCAGTGAAAAGTGAATTTTTGAAAGGGTGCAATGTGAAACATTGATCTGTGGTTTATACTCCTCCTTCTCTGTAAACGTTAAAAGATTTGATTTTATTTAAACGTTCAGTATCACTAAAATTCGTTGCGAATAATCCTAACTTTTTAAACAATTGCCAGTTAATATTTATTATTGCTTCTCGAACTCGCAGACGTTAAAATTCATTTTTACTTACTTTACTTCGATCAGTTGAAAATTAAAAATATAGTAACATTATACTATATTTAAATTATAAGCTTTCAAGTGCATATTACGATTTTTGATTAACGAAATTACTTACAGGTAAAAAAATTCATAAAATGCCCCTTCTTTTCATAGTCCTAAGAGTATATAACCCGTTAAGTTAAAAATCTATTTGTTCAGAATTTAACCCCGCGGTAGTGTTTTTCATCAATTCTTCACTATTTTGTAGATCATTCAGAACTATACAACTTCGTATCTAATGTAAATAAGAAATATGTATGTACGATATCGGGGCAACCCGAACTACATTTTTGCAGATCATCAAAATTTTTGGAATTTTCCAATTGCTGAACTTCCTTTAAACTGTTTTCTTATGCCTATTAAAGTACAAATGTGGTAAATATTAATATTACGTATGATACAACGAGATTAACAGATTGATCATTAATTTCATCAAAAGCCGAGTACCTTCAGAAGGATCAGGCTTAGGACCCTATATCTTTTAACAATTACTGTTTCTTTCTTCGAACTGTATTATCCAGACATTATCTTCTAAGATGACCGAGCAAATGTCACCGCGGGGCAATACCATGAAGTTTAACTGCGAAAATGAGAAACTGCAATTCGCGATGTTAAATTAAAAACGTGGCTAGCTACTTGCCACCGATGTTTCGTTCAAAGTTGAAATTACATCGAATGAGTTCTTTCCCTGATAAGACATTTCTTAATCGCGTGTCATTCCATTTCAAAAGTTTGCCTGGTCTCCCTCGCACTTAGAAACTGCTGATTCCCGTGCTGTTTCGAGTTCGAGACCTCGCCCAGCCACTTCTCCCGCACGTCTCGCCGCCACCTTTTTCGAGGACTCAACTTGCCGGACATTTTCGCCGTTAACGGTGTTACCGTCTCTCGATGGTCACGCGCGAATAGCGGGCGAAAAGAAACAGCGATGCTTAATCTAATACCGGAGGCGAGGGTGCAAAGTTCTTCCCTCCGTAGCGGTGGAAATTAAACGCGCCACGGTTTTAACCGTAAATCTCCGTGTCAGGCGCATCGACGCAGCCGGCGATGGTAAAATTGGAGCGTTGGAACGGAACAAAAAGCCCGCGCGACGACGCGTTATCCTCGCCCGATGAAAACGCGAGCAAACGATATTTACCGGCTGGCTGGCCGCGCGAGCGCGCGCTCGTCCTCGCGGTCCACGTTCCCGGAAGTTTACCCGGAAGATTAACGCCCGTGTAATCCGCTTTGTGGTTGATTGCCGAGATCCCCGGGCTCCTTGGCATAATTTACGCCCGAAACTTATTATAACGCCACGCTGTCGCGGCGCGCGACCAGCTTGCGTCAAGCGAGCGTGGTTTATGATCGCGATAGGTTGCCGCTTGTGAGCTGCTCGGCTCGACGTCCCCTTGTCGATGCTCGCCTGCAGGTGCAACCTACTTCCTTTGACAGGGGAACAGGGCCGCGTGCGAATATCGTTATCGGTGCTACCAGCGGCCTTCTTTCGCTGGCTTTTCTCGCCCAGCGATATGTGTGCGCGCCATTTTAATCACATGACCAGTTCAAGCTCTCCCCTTCTGTTTCTCGATTCAGAATAATTGAGAACCTTGCAACAACAGGGGTGCAACTCCACTTTTGACAGTTTTTGCGTAATTTTTTTTGTAATAATAATAATAATATTTATGACAATTGGCAAGTCATTCTAAATTTATGATTGATAGTATAGTTTAGCAAGTGTTGTATAGAATGTTTCTAAAACTCTGTCGGGAAATCTATGGACTTGCTCAACACCTTGAATCTGAGAACACAAGGCTAGATTAACATGGATGTATGAACTTCTTCTTTTTCATGCATTTATAGTCAACTTTAAATATAATCTTTAAAAATAATAGAATTGTAATAGCAATGATATCGACTTTGTTAATACAGAGTGTTTAGTAATACAATCTTTATTAATACAATTTGTAAATTGAATGAATATCTACTTCCATTCAGAATTTCTATCACCGAATGCTGTTTGCAAAATTCTGATCGCTAAATTCGGCAACACGTTCTATAGATATTTCGCCAAGAACTTGCATGTAAATTTGATTTCGACATACAAGTTTCCGTTACACTCTGCAGGCTTGCAACTCGAAATTCTGACTATACAATTCCCTATTAACAACGCCCCGTGCGAAATACTCAAATTTCGACTGCGCTTTCATTCCTCGCGTTACAAGGACCGCCCCCTGACGTGGCAATGATCTTATCAAGAATCTTGCCTCTACTTAGGTAATTGGTATCAACAAAGGCACAGAACAATTCCGTCTTCCTAGTTCCGTAGTCATAGAGCACACGCTAATTAGTTAAACACTTTGCTGGCCATAATTAATACGGTCCTAATGAATATTCGTCAGCGGGATCGAGTTCCGCCAACTTGGCTCCAAGTTTCCCCTGACACGAACCTATTTCGTTCCTAAGGGATTCCTGTAAAACTTGACACCACCGCCTAAATAGAGCGTACTAGGCAAAATATGAATAGTTCCTTGATACGTTTCAGCAACGACTCGGCAGAACCGATAGCAAAAGAGTTTGGGTAAATGCTTCATTGAAATATGAGCATTCTTCTTTCAATAGATATCAGAGATGTACCCAGGGGCGAGTTTGGAGATTTGGCGCTCCTATGCTTTTGGAATTTGGGAGACATTCAAAGTTACTCATACAATTTTACAATGACAGGTAAAGTTTGACATTAGGAGAGCATGCACATACATTGTGAAACATTTTGTTCAATAATGGAAAAATAACAAAAAACTAAAGCTTTCACCACTTTCATAATCACCTGTGCAAGTATTTTACGATAAATTAAGACATTCTGATTATTGCAACATTTTATAGTAACTAAATATTTTATTTCTCCTAGTCACCGCTGCCTGAACTATCCTCTTTTTACACCAACTTTGACATTAAGGGATTATACCTAGTCTGGTGGCCGAAAAGAGGCGAATGTTTGTGATTTTTTTTTTTAAAAATAGAAAGCATATAATTTGACAGAACTTTTTGCACTTATAAGAACAACATTTAAAGAAAATTTGGTAATTTTTTGTGAAAAAATATTTACGTTTATGTGGGATTTAATTTTTTGTACTAACAGGTATACTTATAAAAAACAAATATAAAATGTCATACAGAAAAGGACTTAGAATTAAAAGGAACTAAAGCTATTATTTCAACTAAATGCAACTCAACGCGACACGACTCGAGACAACACACTTGCTTGTCGCAACAACTCTGTCCATACCGCGCGTCCCCCCGGAAAGCTTTTCCTCCAGAAAGGACGCTATCCCCTCCACCACGCACGCTTTCCCTGCTCGTCTTCATGACTAAATATGGTCATAGGAAGAGCCCTCGAAACTCGAGTGCGTCGCTGGGCCTCGTGCACGCCGCTGAGTTTTTCCCGGCGGGCCTGCATCGCCAGTGTTTCTCAACGCCCATGCATTCATCCCTTAAAACTAAACACACAATCATTCCGATACTACATTTATAATAATGTAACAGCCGACATCCAAGAAGCCTTTTTAAAAATTTGGATTTGCGGTGGGCACTGCCAATCGGAACCAGATTATCTAAAATCAAACAATAAAAAGGATTTCGATAGTATACTAATGTATACTCCGATTAACATATGGAATTTTCGAAATATTAATTTAAAACAAAATGGCGGCTATTTAAATTTGAAGTCCTGATTTTTTCGCGTGATTTTTGCACGAAAAATCAGGATTTATAATGTTTCGGAAATTCCCTCCGTTAACCAGAGAATACATTAATATACTAACGAAATCTTTTTTGTTGTTTGATTTTAGATAATCTGCTTCCCAGTGGCAGTCCTCGCCGCAAAACCAATTTTTAAAAAGGCTTCTTGGATGTCGGTTGTTACTTTATTATAAACGTAAATATTTTTTACGAAAAAATTACCAAATGTTCTTTAAATGTTGCTCTTTTAAGTGCAAAAAGTTCTGTAAAAATATATGCTTCCGCTTTTTTAAAAAAATTCACAAACATTCCTCCTCTTTTTGACCGCCTGACTAGGTATAGAGTAAATCCGGGAGGCGCGATCGACGTAATATAAAATGGCTATTAAAACCAATACAGATATTACTTATTTTATCAGAACAAACCTAATATGTTCAAAATTTGATGCTGATTCAGAAAAACTGGTCAATATTTGCTTTAAGATAATATTTACTGTAAATCGGGTTGAAAACTGAAGTGATGACATCTGACCACCTCTCCCGAGGTTCCGGGAGAAATGGTTTTCGTCCTTGGCAAAGAACACTCACATAATTATTCATGGAAAAATAACAAAGAAGAAAGCAAAATTATTTATGAGTGAATACAACTACAGATTCATTGATATTTAATTTGTTTACGCTAAACAAGTAAAGAACACATAAAAAATAAAGCGAACTACCTACCGGCGATTAGCAAGGCAAATGAATACAAAAGTGAATAAATAAAATAAGTAAACAATAATAATAATAAAACAATCATAAAAAATAGAAATATAAATAAAAATAATAAAAAATCATAACTCGACCATCTCTCCTTTCTGCAGCGAGAGATGGTCTTCTCGTTAGTTTTGAGAGGAAGAGTTAATATCGCTAAATACTTTGGCTGCATTGTCCCTCAATGTCTCTACTATCTTATTATTCCCAAACATTAAACGAAAATAAACTTAGAAGTATATTTTAAATACGATTCTGTACACCGTTGTTTGACAAAGGAGGTTAAATGTAACCTCAGTTTACCTTTTATAGCCTGTAAATCTAAAAAAACGGAACCGAAGTGACGCTATTGATTCAATTGTTTGGCTTCTAGAGAAGTAATTGGTCTGCACCTTCACGCGTTTTTACGTATAGAGCCTGAAATATTGCGACTCGATGAACTCTCCGGCCCGACCGCGTCTCCCGGATTTACCCTAACCCCTTAATTCTCCTAGTAGGTAATTCTATCCTATTTATGCCACAAAAAATTCAACACTATGATTATTATGCGTACGCCTCTCAGTCACGAGTTTCGGAATGTTACTTCTTAATGACACTTTCGACTTGGCGCGTAAAATATCTGCGACGTCGATGGTAAAGATCGACGACACCGCGACCCCCCACCCCCTCAGTGGCTTTCTATTTTCCATTGTGTGTGCGCGTTTTGCCTGGCATAGATCCTATTGGACGAGGCGACGGTTAAAAAGGAATTTATAGACCGCGATAGTATCTGAATTCGACAGCCCCGAAACGATTATAGATTTCGCCATTTATTTATCGTCGCCGTGTTATCGCCGTGGAACTACATAAAGCAAAACTGAGAGTGGTTGCGAGCAACTGCTTTATTGCGCACCCCCTGCCCACCCTTCTGCTTTATCGTACCACTCAACTACTTTTCGGAATTAGCTCTTCGACAGTCCATTCCCGATTATGAACCGACCCTCCTTCCTGTCTCTGCTCCCCGTTCTGTCCCATAGTTTATCCGAACACCAGATCTATCACTTCCGTTACCCATCTTAGCTGTCGAATTTAAATTTGAAAGATAACACGACCGAGGAGTTTGGTCACTCGATTCTCAACCGACAACCGGAGCCTCAATTTTCGCGTGCACACTCCATCCTGCCCAGCAGCATGTCCTATTTTCGAAAACTTCCATGCAGAGGTGGAACAAAAATTCCGGGGGCCATTGGACGTCGACGCAAGCAACGCCCCGCGTGTTTCCATTTTTCTAAGGGAAACCCGAGGCGTCGATTAGACATGCGACTCGAGTAAAGGCGATACCGTCACAGGGACTGTGTGATCGTAAAATTTGAAAGTCGAATGGCGCGCTGGCCAAGATTTCTCTGGATTCGCAGACTCGAAACGCCTCGAACCGCAGCGACAACGCGCCGTAATTCTTAGCCGTGCCTACTTTCGGCTGCCGCGAGATATATTCTCGCGAGATATTTAGGGAATCGGTAAAATATCCCAAAGGCATCCCGCGGGGAATTTCAACCGCGAGACTTATGCGCCATTCAGCATACGAATGCGGGAATACATCTGCGAATAAACCTTTGCACGGATATCGGTAGCCTGGATCTAGCGTTACGACTTCCAATATTTCGGTAAAGGTACGTGGCAAAGCAGTAAAAACCGGGCAAATATTGGTAGAGGCGGTTGCACGGAATCATCGAATTACCTCCTTCCGGGCTGGCGTAAAAAAAAAAAGGAGTACGCGCTCGGCGATATGTGACGCTACCATATCGTCGAGCTTTGTGTGCCCGGGGAATAGATTTAATGGAGAAATATCCCGAAGAATCTAGGGAAAGAGAGGGAGGGCGTAATGAAAGAGGATTGAGTACCTGCAAGATACATAGTACCTACTCACGAAACTGACAAGAATCATCACCCAGTTTGTACGCTCCCGTTTTGATCAAAATTCGCAAAGAAGTAGAACATGTGATAATATTTACCACGTATTTTCTGTAACGGTTCAAATTCATGTTTGCGGATCGAAAACATTCCTAAAAGCTCGGGATGAAAAATCAATATGCCATTACTGAAAAATATTTTACTGACGAAGCTCAAAAAGTTGCCTTCGTCCGAGTTGTAAATCATTTTTCTATATTATTACGAAGCGCGTATGAACAACGATATTTAATTAATACTGCAATGAAATGCATCGTTTCACTTGCAGGGAAAACGACGATGAAAAGCTGGGCCACCTGGTGGCGTCCAATTACTTCTTCTATCTTCGGATTTTATTTTATTATAAGGAGAGGTACGGTCCGCCCCAGTTATGGATCTCGGGTAATATTTTTATTGGCATTTAATATCCCTTTGCATATTCTATGCATCGTAACGGGTCACCATTCAGGAAAAGCGAAAGCCGTCACTTGCAGGCGTATCGTTCGAGATTGTAGCGCTAGGATTAATAATTTCACAACGAAATCAGCTTCTCAATCTCCATCCTTCCCTTCTCTCTCTTTTTAGCTTCGGTAATTACGCAGCTGTCGAACTTTCGGCGATTAATAATCGTAGCGATTAATTTTTGATAAAACCAATTCTCCCGTTCCCGTCGAACCTTTTAAGGTGGTAAAAAATTTACATAGTTTCTCTGTACCGTCATATCGTTTGTTAAAGACCGTTCAACTGTGACACTGATCTATAATATTCCACTTCTGGCTTTTTAAGTACACTAACGAGATTACAACCCCTGGATTTATTGAATAATAATAGTGATAATAATTTTAACAAGATTTCACGTTCGTAACGAAAGAAAGACGAGCAACAAGTCCAGGGGAGTACCTTATTGCATTCAATTAGGGGCCCGAATGGAATTCCATCGGATCCCAGGCGATTCGAATTACACAGGGGAAAAAAGATGTTCGACGATCGCGGGTTTGCGATTCAGATGCTGAGGCTCGAGGCTAAAACGCGTAAATTTCCTTGAACTCGCGAATGGGAGCCGACGTTTCCGATGGACGTCGACCAGGCGACCTTGATTTACAATGCAGAGTAGTCAGCAGCCCGTTCAGGCCCGCGGAACGGCAAAACTGCCACGTCTCTAACTCCCCCTTCGGCATTACCATTTTCCACTTAAATGCCGCCCAAGTATTCCCACCCCCCGTAGCTGTCGATACAGAGCTGGGTGGCGCGCCCGCCGCGACTCGGATTGCTGGAATTCGGTGTATCTCATCCGAGATGCGCTCAATTTAACAGGGTGTCACGCGTCAATTTATCCACGACAAAATATTGCGCCTCGGTGCGGTGCGCAGTTCGACGAAGTCCATTCGAGGTATATTAAGGGGAATATTCAAGGAATTGCAGGGAGACCGGTTTTATTAGATTGCCTCGTCGAGTGAGAGTTCGCCCTGAGTGCTTTCAATCTGTCCTCTTTAATATCACGTCGAGAGTTACACCGGTATTCTGCGCTGCACCTGCTGAATTGTTTTTCATAACACAATGCTCTTCGCTTTCACGAATACAATGTGAAGTAACGGTTAAGGGTAGGTTTAAAAATTATATTCTGCCACGTTTGGTTGAGAGAAATTTTCGTACGAGATTTACGTAAGTATTTCATATGAAATTACGTATCGCTGATTTGCTAGGCAACCTTCCACCTCCTCGATATCCTTAATAAATTCTAATATTCTAACTGGGGGCATATGTACGCACCTTTTATCAAAATGTGGCATTTATGTGGGCCTTTAGTTTTCAAACTTTCTTTTCTTCATTTCCGTACGTTTCTATGAATAGGTACTGTAATTTTCTCAAATCTTAGATTTAATTTAAGGGATCTCCCTTGTGTGACGGTCTAAAATAAAGGCGATATTTGGGATTTTTTTAAAAGAACACCTTTAATTATATTAATTAAAAAGTTTATGCCTATATTTGTACATATTTAGACAACATTTTAAAAAATATTTAATTAAAAAATAACGGTATCTAAAACTTTAAACGCGTCTTTCTCAAAACGATGTTTTTCGAATTGGTTAGCATAATATCTAAAAAACCAATCACCCGATTTACTTCAAGCTTTGTACGTATATTCAATAGATGTCCGATTCTCGTTGCTTCTAAAAGTAAGATCTAGATTAAATGAGAAATACTGAAAAGTAAAAAAATGACAGCATCTGAAACAGGAAATTTCGGTTTCTGCAAAAAATTCGCTGGTTTTTTAAGTCGCAAAAGTCTAATTTGGCAATAACCAACATAGTTTTAAAAACAACGAGAATGGGACATCTATTGAATGTATCTACAAAGTTTGAAGTAAATCGAGTGATTGATTTTTTAGATATCATGCTAATGCTAAGCATTTCTCAGCTTTTTTCATTATTCTCGTAAGACATAAGAAATTAAATCAAGTGTTCTTAGTCTCTTCAATCCACAATACTTCCCCCTCATGTGCCGCCTTTGCGTAACATTACACAAAGTAAGCTACCTCTTGAAACATATTCCTCGCACATCTCCCAATGATCCTCCCCGCCAATCGCCAAAAGCTTCCTGCCACTGAAGTGCGGCGAACAGTCATCGCTCGTATAAAGAAGGACTCTGTGCTCCCTGACGATGCAATTCCCTGTGAAGTATCCTACACAGGACCGAGCGGCGCGCGTCTTGAGGGAACCGTGAACTAATTTCGTTGGATGCAAGGGTCATAATTAGAAGGTATCGATCTTAAGGGACGATAACTGCACGAGTATTCGTCCCGTATCAAAGCGCGCCACGTCGCGCGTCTGTCTACGGAAGTTAGATATACCTACCTACGTGGCTATGCACATATGTACTTATCCAGCCCCGTAGATTGTCGTAATATGCGCTGCATGGATGGTACGTGTTCAGTGGCAGCATTACGCTGGCAAGTCCGCGACACGGAGATTCGGTTGAGGTATTAATTTACATGCCCGGGATTACGAGTTACATATGTTCCTATTTCAGGATCGCTGGCTGGTCTACGAGCCGGAATGCCTGCCCGCGAGATCTCTTTGCCAGGGTAACGTCATTATCTCGTCACTTCAGACAGTGCGGATCGTTTGTATGCAAATCGATGCGAGGGGAGCATCCGCAGGCCCGTTTAACGCGATAATGTACCTTGCTGCGTTACGAATCTCGCGTTCTAATCTGCCGTGCGGGGAATAGAATTTGTACCGCGAGACGCGATCTCGGCGAGGATGAAACTAAAGTAGATGGGGCGCACTTGCATTCGCCCTTTACACGGATAATCAAAATGAACAGCCTCAGTGTATATACGTAATATTATGTAGGAAACAGGATGAGGTACTTATTTCTTTTTGCACAAAATAAATTATTTTGTATATAAGTAATATTAGGTGGTAATAAAAGATAATACAGTCGAGACTCGATAACTCGAAAACCTCTATAAGTCGACAATTTTCTTCATTCCCTTCCGCTCCGCTGTAAACACTTCTACAACTCGAAATAAAACTTCCTTAACTCGAACTATATGTTGCTTGTTAAAGTATGTATTTCACCTCTACAACTCGAATTTAGAAGAACTCCGACCTCTACAGGTCCACGTTTACTTCTACATATGTATTACGAAATTTCGTAGAAAGATCTCAAAATATTGGGGAAAATGTTTTCTCTGCATTATTCACGATTGAAAATGCTATTGATTTACAATACACTAAAAGACTAGCACAAAGCAAAATCACTTTTTTTTTAATATGAATAAAGAGTAGATAATATTTCAAGCATAAAATGTGTCTTATAATTATTTTTATATATGTAGGTATACAATAAACAATTGACCTTTAAAACTTGAATTTGTCTTGCTTTACAGCTTCACAAGTCGAAAAATTAACAGCCGTACAAAGCCTCTATAAGTCGAATTTTCATTTGTTGAACGTCTCTAACTCGAAAACTTAATAAGACGAAACCTCTACAATTCGACGATTTTTTCCCTTCCCTTGAGATTCGAGTTATCGAGATTCGACTGTAATTCGTAACAACTCGGGGCGCAGAAACGTCTGTCAAACAATCCAATACTACTCCACCGATTCTAAGGCAACTCTCGCAACTCTGATAACGTGCTTTTTTAATGGATTCCTCACTCTCATAAATTGGAACAAGCACAAAAACACCAAACGCATTATCTCACTTCGACATGCATTGCAAATATTTAGCTAATATTTATTATAAATTGTAGATGTGTTTATACGTTCGCTATTAGCTAGCAACATCTACACAATTTAAACTGACTGAACATTCATTTCCGAAAACAAATGAATTCCTATTACGTCTCTTAAAACTACGTAGCAGAGCAATGGGCACACTCTTACGATACTGCAGTTACTGCTATCAACCGCTGTAACAATTTAGTGTGACGCTAATAATGCAACAACGTTGACATTCTTGCCGGTACTGTGGAATCTGTTATCGCTTTCCACGAAGCCGTTACGAGGACCGTTTTTTACTTCGCGCAGGTTGATAAATTGTTGCGGGGAAGGCGGCATAATGTTGGTCCGTAAACCAGCTACGTGACCTACACCAGTGTTGCGGGAATAATCTTACGGACATACCTCCTTTCCGGGCGAAATAAGTGTACGGCAGAGGCGGAGAAATACGCAGGGAGGTATATCGAATCCTACTGACCCTGGCTGACGTTGAATTTCAATGGCGTGGCTCGATCGTGGAACGGCGGCTCTAAAGAAAGCTCGAAACAGCGGCGAAAGATAAGTGGGGACTTAACTTCCTTTCGATCAGACGATTTACGCAGCGCCACGTCCTTTTGTGTTGAGTAGCAATAAGGGCGCGTAAAGCTGGCGGCCTGATAAGCCGCGGAGTGCTGGGAAAATGGACGGGGAGCTCGGCAACGTGACCGGTTGCATCATCGGGCGTAACAAAGTTACTACGGGGGTTTACACAACTTTCTTCATTTAACTCGGCTCCGGGTCTTCTAAGTGGTCTCGAAAAAATACGATCTATATTATTGCCCAGCCGTTTAGAGTGGCCTGGACGTACGTTCCCTCGTTCGTTACGATTTCATCGTTCCCCTAGTATTACGTGGGATTCGACTTGGCAAATATGATGGATGTGAGTTTCAGAAAATGTACAGGATCCCCTATTTTAATCTACGGGCGTATGTACAGTAGAACGTTTTAGAGACTCACTATTCTCGAACGCTTAATGAGATATAGGCTAACGGTGTCTAATATCGCCTAGCAAAAGTCAAATCGCTCTTAATTGAATAATAAGTAATATTTTTGTATGCAATTTGTTTCGAAGTAAGGAGAAATTATTTATGTTTCATGTAGCATAAGTTAGAATCGTTGAAACCTACAGATTTTTAATTAGGATTCAAAAACGTAAGACATGCAAAAATCGAGGGTTGTAAAAAAGGTACTTCATATCACCTAGTCAAGAAATATTCATTAATTCATGTATATCTGAGTTTTTAAAATTATTTTCTCATGTGTTTTTATTATTTCCTCCTATAGAAATGTTTTTTGATTAATTTTTGGGGAGGATTAGGTTTAAGAAAACGTAACCGAACCGAACCTTCTCACCGCGAAGCGAATGGAACGCTATTTTCGTTAAAAAAAATATTTGAATAGATTACAGTTCTTAAGTACATCATTGATTATGTATTTCTAGTAAATATTCTTGCATTCGCAGAATTATTAGATTCACCGTCTCCAAACGTGATACAAAATTGTCGCAGTGCAATAAATTTTGACACTGTTAAGATTCGATAAAACACTTCCCTTTCTGTAAATGTAATTGTTTGACGTTCAAAATGACCATCGGTTTCATCTATGCAAAGATCTTTGATAAATGTACAAATCAGTTCCGATTACGCTATGCGTTGACATCTCTAGCTGCTTCTTTAAAGATTTATATATCGTTAAGTATCAGCTTTTGACACCATGTATATGAACAAAAATTCTTCATTTGACCTCCCCATTCACCTTATTTAAGGAAACCAGCGAATAACCGGACACCCTGTATATATAATGAAGCTCCCGAGTAGAGAAGTAGAGTATTAAAGAGTAAGTGGTAAAGGTATGCCTGTGGTCAGACGCGCCGTACAATCCACTATGTCTGGGAATATAGGAAAACCTCTATCTATAACTTCGCGCACACGTATTATTTTACAATTATTTCGAGTAGAAGTTCTCCAAAATAATAAGATCTTTAGGAATAGGTATACACAAATGATAAAATTTATAACGAGTGTTGCTGTTCCTTTTATTAAGAGCAGTATTTATATTTTAGGTACGAGAAACTGCATAAATGTAAGAACATCGTTTGTTAACAAGAAAATTATCCTGATATTGTCAATAAATTTGATGCTAATTTGATGAAATACCTACAGATTTTTTTCAGTGGGATCTTATACAAAATGTTTTAATTGTTCACAGTATAAGAACAGATAAACGAAAATTAATTATCGTTGCTATTACAACGTCAACGATACTTCATTACACTAAAATGTTCCATTTATTTCATAATGGAAATAACGATGAATAACGACAGATTTTCGCAAATTTAATAAAGCCATTCATCCCTTGACTGTTTCAATATTTGCATTTATGCCTCTGTTGAATTTGATGCACGATACATATATTCCACAGCAATCCCTTTAACGTGGCTACTGTAGCATGATTTAAAACATTTCGCATATGCTTGCACGGCATATAACTAATTCCGTTCGCTTCTCCACATAAACCCTGATGGTCCATGGACCATAAAATGCTAACGTCAAACGCAAAAGTATTATCTCTGCATTCAAATAGGAAGAAATATTTAATCAGCCATTCGTCCATTGCGTGATGATTTCCAAATTAATCCCACCTAAATTACACTCGTGTAATCCCAGTCTTAAACAACTGGCACGAAAGAAAATACCGTAAACAGTATTTACAACTCATCAAATCTAATAGCTGCTCCGTCTAGCTACACTGCAGCAGTAAGAAAACAATTTAACGCATTAAATCCACTGCGGGTGTTTTCACTAGAAGTTCGTTGTATATCTCGCCCGCAGCACTTAATGTCTGTCCATAGGGAAGGTTAATATCAGTAAACCGTTCTCTTCTATTACCACTATCGGGGCATTCTCTCTTAGGAAAGGGATAACAAAGTAATTGCGAGTTTTTATTGATTTTTTTTCTTCTCGAGCTTTTACGACCGTGTATCTCGACGCAGTTAGTCGTACGAATGCGCGGATGGCCCTTCTTCGGCTAAGTCTGACAACGATGGAAAATCTACTGGCCGTAGTGCCGTCCAGTCGTAAATTGAGTACGTGACTGTCCGTTGCTGTGAAAACACCACTCTCGGGATATTTACGAGTTTCAGCTATTAAGTGTCGCGATAATTTTTCTGTTCTCGTCGCAAGCTTTCATATCTACTTTTCATGGCGCACTTGTGACTCAATTGTTTCACAAATCCTACCTACTGCTTTTTGTTGAAATGTCACGCTCCAAGGGTTATCGAATAATGGACACTTACAGTTAGATTCATGGACACGATGGTGTTGGATTTGAATTTTCTAGCAAAAAAAAATGGATCCTATTCAAATGCTCGCCATTTCTTCAAAAATCAATATTTTTTCACAATCTTGGGTACATCTCTAGTATTTAGCGTGTGGATTACAAACCTTTTTGTCTGTTTGTTCTAGGTCCAACGGTGTGGACGTGAAAAATTCCACCGCGGAATGGCTCAAATGGAAAATACGTATCAGTTGTGCGACTATCGTGCCGCCATTTTTTGTTAAAAAAATCTCAAAAAAATCTTTTTTGTTCTTCTTTATACATATCATAAGAACCTCATATGATATTTTTAATAAACTTCATAAATTTCTTTAAAATCATCTCCAAAGTTATTTTAGACCTCCCGTCAAACTTGACGAAACTAAACATTCAAATTAAATCACCCAGGTATCACTAATCTCCAGATCAATTAAAAAGGTAGGTGTTATAAAATTTCTAATACATTCGATACCACAATACACCAAAACCGTGCGAAGTTTCGCTGAGGTAGCCTCCGCTGCGCCATAATTCCACGAAAAGGTCCCGTCGTCTATACCAAGGAGATGGTGCTTTAACAGCCATTTCCCCCCTGAAATTGCAGCTTTACACGGGGAAATAAGAAGGCCGGAGGCACGAGGGAAGAAGCAGAAAATTGCAATCTCTCGTAGGACGTAACAACAATGATGATTCTTGTCATGAACGAGGGCGCGAGTGTCATTTGCGTAACGACGCAGGATAAATCCCAGCTTTAATTCCAGCCCAGAAATTCCCACAATATTAAAGGCGGTGTGGATGGGCGGGGGTACGCGCGACACCTAGGCGGAAGCGGCCGATTGCGTCGCATAGGTGGTTTTCGTCGTATATCACTGGCGTAATCGTCGGACGTCGAGAGCCAGACTAATATAATCCGAAACAGGGTGGGAAACTCTTCGGGGTGAGCGAGACTATTCACGTGTCTTGGACCCAGTTTACGCCGCGCTGCCGGCAGCCGGCGCACCAGCCCCGATACACGCTAATTAAGACCCATGAATTTAAAATCGCGCTCGTTAACTAGGCCCGCGTGTCAAACGATTTCTCACTGCAATAACGATCATCCCATGCCTGCCAGTCGGAATCGCTTTTCACGCGACGTAGCTTGTGGAAATTATTTCCAGGGAAACTTTGTCAGAACAGGGACAAAAAGTTACATGAAATAAATTCCCCCTCGATAGTTTGCCCGCCATTTACTCCGAGCAAATGCGCCTCCCGCTGGAAAAATTCCGCCGCACGCGAAGTACTGGATAGGAGCAGTAGAATCTGATTATCTGTGTTTTTTTGTTAGAAAAAATATGGAACCACCGTTGCCTCTTTCTCTTGGGGAGCTTTTCTCATCGCGAATCCATTATATTTTGGAGTTTATTCGCGTGCTCCGCGGAGCTCGGTATATTTCTCACCGGGCACTTCAAAAATTCCACTTTTTCAAGCGTTTCTAGCCTTAGTTTCTAGCTACCCCCTTCTTCCTCACGGTCACGTACAAACCCTGTCTAGCTTTCAGCTCCACTTGTCCACCGCACTCGCCCTTCGCTTACGCTCTAAGTTTTTTTTTTTTGTGGGACCAGGAATGAAATACCCGAAGACACGTTCCGAGTTTTAATTCAAAATATTTCCAGCGGTGATGGTACGTAAACGCTTAAAGTAGAAAAATAGCTGTGAAAATATAGTACTTTGTGCTCTGAATTAAAACGTAGGTAAATTCATCGAAATGGCAATGAAATTCTGCGTCGAATCAAAGTCCCGACTGCTCGAGCGCGAAAACGAAAAGCACAGGACCATCCCAGACCTTGCAGCGGTTGCCAATAAATCGAGGGGAATCTTAAAACAACGGCCATGCAATATCGCGAAATAATAAATTACTTTGTCACCGACGGCCAACGAATCTCCGCGAACGATTGTGTGATATACTGCGTGCTCTAAATAACGCGGAAAAAAGGAGTGCATAAAGCGACGCGACTCTTTGATCTATCGGGCAGCGATATTTGCTTCCGTTTGAGGCGCAGATAAAAGTTCAGATACCGAACTGACAGATAAATGCTAACCACCTTTGATAAATGGCATCCACAAACGGGCCATAAATTCTGGGGATGATTTCCACCGTCTCCATGGATCATCTGCACCCGTCCATTTAAAAAATGCTGATAGAACTGGCCACGACATGCTGTCTTAATCCCCAGAACCACACTGCGAGGTCGACGATCCAAGAAAATTTTAATCTTCCCGACAAACGTGTCAATCGACGCTAAATGTCAAGCATTCACACAACTTTGGTTTTCTTTCTGCAAACGAAAACCAGGCTCTATAAATATCTTCTCTAAATATACCTCAAGAAAAATACAAAAGAATTTTTCGGAACCGTTAAAAGCGAATTTAGAAATATTCACATTTCCCTGTTGAGTCGCCTGTGAAACCAGAATGTGAGATAATTACGTTCTAAAAGTGTCACAGTGTCGTTCCAGGCAGAGATGGGCAAAATTTTTATTTAAATAAAATTTCGAATAACGAATACAAGTTAAAAAATTATTCGTCATGTATCGAATAAAGTTGACTCGGGTTAGGTCGACGAAATTTATTATTTGATCCGTTATTTAAATAATTATTCATTTAATTACTGCCCAACTCTCGTTCCAGGGTTCAGGTCCGTTTATACTGGCGCAATGGCGCGACCCTCTGCTGAAATGAAGGCTACAAAGAATTCGTCCAACACTTGGGATAAAGAGGAGGCGCGTTAGAAGTGGATACAGCAATATCGCGCGATGTTTCCCATGATTGCCATGAAAACCCTGGCAGCTCGAATGAGGGGGACTCTGTACTTGTGAATCTCGATACCAACACCAGGCTCGTGGTAGTCGATATGGACGACCTGGGACTCGTGGGATACGACATAGACGATCCTGTAGTGCTAGGCATAAATGTCTCGAGGAACGGCGAGCCCGAGGTAGGGTGATTTCAGACTCGTGGGACTCGATACAGATGACATTAGATGTCCGGCGAATTAGGCGATCCAGATTTTTCGAAACAGTTTTGTGTATCATCATAACTAGGCAATTATTAGGTAGCCTGTTTGGAGAGATCACTTTGGATATGCCATTCCTCCCTGCTACTCTGATCTTACACTCAGCCCATTTGTAAGATAGGACGAGCGTTAATAAGGACTAGTCGATGATAAAAGAAATGGTTGAGTTAAAGAGATTTGTCATTACAAACTGATGCATATCTAGACCAGCTTTTATATGCCAATAAAATTATTGGTACAGGCAACAGTTTAACCGAAATCTGCTAAATGGCGACAATAAAATAGGTTTAATTGTTTTTTTTTAATATGAAGTAGATCTTAGAAATTACGAAAAGTATCTACGTCTTGAAAAAGAATATTGACACTTATTATTTTAATATTTTTTCTTTAACCTTTTAGCGCCCAGTGTAACGTATACGTCACATCATTTTCAGACGTATAAAAAAAATCATTAGTCGATAATTTTAGGTCCCAAAATGGTTCAGTTCTCTAAATGGCTCCGAGATGCAAGCCACTGATGCGTTTACCGCTGGAAATAATGTTTACAGTAATCATGGAAACGTTTCTAGCGAATGCATGTTGGATATTTTTCGATAACCTGAAACGTTGCTCTTGTTTTCTGTAAACAGTTGAGAGTAAATTTTTTTTTTTGTATTTTATTTGGCAGATACGTGTAAATTAATTGTTACACTAAAAGAATAATGCTTGTACAGTTTGATTTATAAAAAAAATCGCTTTTTTAATCCATACACGCCCAGTTTGACGTATACGTCACATCGAGAAAATCATATTTCGACTGGCTGTTTTGGGAAAACTACGATGAAGTGCATGTATTGGGACCATTTTTCAGTTAATTAATCGCAAGAAATCATTTTTTTCCGCCGAGAAATGTGTCTGGGCCTTAAAGGGTTAACTCGGGAAATTCAGATCTACAGTATCGCTGGAAGCAGAGTTCGATCGAAATACGTAGCGACAAAGAGATCGACTGCACAGTGTTTGGCGTTTGCTGCAGTGCAAATATTTACGGGCAAAGATTAGGCGACGAGTAATTAAGTGACGCAAAGGGAATGCAAAGAAGCTCGCCGATCCCCTCTGAGCCACTGAAGGTAATTAGAGATTAGTCTGAGGTATCTGGTGCTTCATAATTCACGGGAGGATTCCCCTTGTCCTATATTTTAATCATTTTACTGGCTGTCACGACGAACCAGTAAAAAGGAATTGAATATTCGGACGAGTGATAGCCCCACTGAACGTCCGTCACGGGAAGTAGTTTTTGGAGAATCTCCTTTGAGGATAGTTTCGTTTATGAATCCCTCTAGTGTGACTATGAAGGAGAACACTCAATTAAGGCTCAAAGGAATCTCCTGGACAGATGAGCCTTGGTTAATATGTTAGTGCACCAGTACTGTGACCATCAAAGTAGCTGAAAATTTACCACTATCTACTGGAGCAGTACGAGAATAAATAATTCGTTCGGCCTTTCCAGATAGATATAGTTAATCGTGGACATCTGCAATTGCTTCTGAAAGCTGTAGGCTTCCCTTCAAACTCAGAAATATGTTTTAAACTGACTTCTTTATTCATTATTACGTTCCCATATTAGTACTTATGGTACTGCATTAAGTACTTGAACGATCATCGAAGAATTATAGAAGAATCAAACAAAATTCAATAAAGAGTCGGAAGAAAATCGCCGAAGGGTCGTCTAAGGATCGTCTCAAAGATTTTTTGAAATCGTCGGAAAGTCTGTTCACATAAAACTGATAAGGGGACATTCTACTCTCTCGGCCGAGAAATCGGCCACTTTACGGTGATAATTTTTATAATGAAATAAACACTTAAAGTTTTCCAGTTTCTGGGGGTATATTCTACCACTTTTGAAATACAAGAAAACATCTTTGTTGTTTGTTTATTTCATTTGTTTACATAAATATTTCGCAGTGAAGTTGGCGGCTTCAGAATTGCTGGCGGTTGAAATTTCGGACGACTTGATCATCGGAAATAAAAAAACCAAACATATTTCTAATTCGCAGGAGTATGGTTATTTTGCTTTCCACGAAAGAACAATTTTTTACCAAAATTATTAAAATGCCAGTCGATCAAAATTGAAAATACCGAAAGTGATACTTCTTTTCTATATTTAGTTGATATAATATGTGGGAAAATATTCAAAATCTTAAGATATTTGTGGTTAGCGAGATAGCCATACTCCTGCAAATTAAAAACATCTTTGTTTTTTTTATTTCCAATGATCAAGTCGTCCGAAATTTCAATCGCCAGCAATTCTGAAGCCGCCAACTTCACTGCGAAATATTTATGTAAACAAATGAAATAAACAAACAATAAAGATTTTTTCTTGTATTCCATGAGTGGTAGAATTTATTATTAAAAATATGTGCCCGATTTATCGGCCGAGAGAGTAGAATATCCCCTTAAACACGGCACTAACTTATTTTTCAACAGGAAGAAGAAAGAGTACAACTTTGCCACCAACAATACACATCTGCCCAGTCAAAATTGTTCTAAAATACAAAATATTGAACGTGCAAATAATATTTTCCTCCTATTTAGCAATTAGGACATCAAACAATGACACGTTTTCATACGTTTTTTGCTGAATCAACAGGAGCAAGGTTCCCCTTTGGCGCGAAATAACGTCGTCCACTATATCTTGACATATTTCACGGTCTTTGTCCTCGCAGTGCTTTCTTGTCCTGGTAAACATAATACGCGGAATGTAACGAGCAAGATAAACGTCTGGCATAATTTTTGATACGCTGGGCGTCTTCGTATCCGCGCGAGATCGGCTGCAGAGCCTGGTTCCTCGCCGGGGCCTCTTTATTCCGCGAAGAACCGCGCGGGGAACAAAAGGGGAAATTGGTAGCTGCTGTCTGGTTCGCAGAAGTTACAAGCGTTCGGGGATGAAGGAAGCGTCACAATCGACGGTCAACTTCGTATAACGTGCAGCCGAGTTTCAGAGAAAGATTAGAAAAGAAGAAGCACGGATGACATTACCAACGCGAACAAAACGTGCAAGTTTGAAAGGGGGACGGGCGACGAGGCAGGGGGAGGATTGGGGTGCGATGTATTGCGAAGAAGCTCGAGACTCTCAATAGTGCCGTCGTATTGAAACTTCCGAAGAACTCGGGATGCATAAAAGATGGAATGCCACGCCCGCTTAAAATCACAAATAAATTCACGGGGAACGCTGTTGCGTTACCGCTCGAATAATTCAATAATCGCGTTTCGATTAAATCTCGCTCGTAATTGCCGGAATTCGGCGACCATTTATTTTCGTCAGCTGTTTCTGAATGTAGGGATCGTACAATCATTGCGACTGTCGACATAATAATTTTGTAAACTCTACTCTTTGTTTAGATATTATAAAGCAAATTGTTTGTGTATTAAATTGTACAGGGTAGGGTGGATAAAATTGGTACTCGGAATATCTCTGTTGCTTTCAACGATCGAATAAGGTAGTTGAGCCTAACTCAAGCCATTTAAAAGACCATGGTTGATTAGGGTGGCCCTTTTTCTTTGCTCTCACCCCCTAATATGGTTCCATTTCATAAAAAAATAGTCCCTAAAAAAGATTATTGCAATCAGACAACAGGAAAGGGTGCCGACCAGGCCTTAAAGTTTAAAATTCATCAATGGTTTGGGTGTAAAGAATTTCTCAAAAATGGTAAGCCGTATCAAAATTTTGTTCAAATAATACTAATACAGCATTCAATTTTCTACAATTATTGTATATACAATTTTTTCGTGCTTCGAACCACTGTTTAGATAATAGCGTTTGAATATAGAGAGGTCCGCACTTTGCGCGTATCACTTGTACAGCGTGACGTATTGTCTATACGCGCGTAATAATTAAGTTGCAGTGGCAGATGAACTGTAATCCACGTAGTAAGTCCAGGTATACCTATCTATACATTTCTATTAATTTTTAATTATCTCTATGGCCGGTTATTTAAATTGGTCTCACATACATCTGGAGAGTTTGGAAACCTAAACTCGAGTTTGCCAGAAATTTTGAATAGTGCACCAACTGCGTTTAACACATAATTGAAGAGTTATTGTAAAAAACACTGTAAGCGCCAAAATTGAAAAGAAAAAATTTTATCGAAACATGTTCTACGTGCCAATGGTAATGCTATAGTATAGAATTTGATTTTTGGCACTTAGAGTGTTTTCTACGAGGGCTCTTCAATTATACGTGTTATGGAATAACTATATTCAAAGTTTGAATTAAATCAGTGACCCGAACATTGTGCACCCCTTAATGTGTTAAGACGAATGTTAACTACGTATAATTCTAAAGGTTTATACTATCTTAGCTGATTTGAGACTGACGGACGTAAGAGAGCCGCATAATACCCTTGCGATTATCCTAGACCGAGGTAGATTACGCGAAGAGCTTCATTCTCCGAACTTTAAAGGATCATCGCGGAATCATGTGTCCCGTACACGCTATCGCGTCTGCCGCCAAGACATTCCGTTATATAGCTTTGTAATCCGTGATCGAGATTGCGGCCTAATAATGCCAGGAGTTTCATGAACCTGGCTAATTGCAATCGGCACGGGATTTATTAGTTCGTGATAGGTAAAGTGAAAAGCAAATTTGCGTGTGAAAATAGTTTCCGTATAACGCATGTAATTTCCAGCTTAAAATCTTAAGACACCGCCAGCACGACTTTGACGTAAAGAAAAGATACCATCCACAGTCAAAGACTGTTTGAATAATAAAAATTATATTAGGAATATAGAATCCTTCCTAGAATAACTTCAAATAATTAAGGAAATATGAACTATGTAAGACGAACCATAATAGATTAAGATAAACAATAAATAAATGGCCATAGTTAAACAAGCAGCGACTCCATTAGAAGTATGATAGTGTCTTACTAATGAGCAATTAAGTCTCAAACAGCAAATTACAAAATTTCACGCAGAATTCTTTCGAAAAGATTTTGATGCTTGAATGAACATCAACTATACCCCGCAAATCCAACTTTATTACAAACACTAATCACTAATGCTACTACTACTTAGGGATCATTATCCACCACTACCAGGGACCAATTACAGAAACACTAATTCTCCTTGCAAACCCTCGCAGATGGGTTTCATACACGTTTCAACTTTCCAATGGAAAATGCTAATCCCAAGAGCTGATAATCAAGATAAGTACCTACATCATGTTGCACGATACTGCTGCCTCTTTATCACGATCACCATGTACGACACAAGCGGGTAAATACGTCCGCTCGAGTGAACGCGAATCGAGACGGGATGATCCGCGACATTCAGGCGTTTCGCAGAGGCAAAACCAAACGTCAGGGGCCAGAGTTGGATCAAGTAGCAGAAACATAATAGCAGTGTAATTATCCCGAGTAAAGGTCGCGAAAGAGGCGTGCTCAAGCGAATCCCGCGGCTACTCTTAGACTTAGACATCTGAATCGGGTTATATCAGGGTAGGAGGTAAAGAAAATAAAGGGTAAGCCTTACCCCATTACCCGTAACGATCTTTTTGCCTCGGTTACGACCGCCTACATCCTCAAAACGAACGCAAGGAGACTAGAAAAGAAAGCTTCCGCCGCAGTTGCTACGACCTAAGGGAGGCAGAGAAGAAAGCGAGGCAGATAGGGAGCGCGTAGCAAAAACGAGCAAAATGAAAATTATGTAGCGCGCTGCATCTGCTCGCCTGTAATAGACTACCTGCAACCGTTACTGCTAATGGAGATTAAATGAAGACCGAAAGGAACGACCGGCAACATCGGTGGAATCGTATTGCTTCTGACTGAGTCCTTAATGCCTGCGGGGCGACAAAAGGTGAAATAATTATCGGGGCTCGATTCGCGACATGTCGGCCGGCGGACCCAGCTTCCGAGTGAAATATATTTTCCGAAGCTGAGCGCGTCGCTGGGAAAACGAACTGGGGCAAAAAGCTAAAAGGGAAAAATAGGAAGACGGAGGGAATTCGCGTGACGCGCTCAACTGACTGAGTGACGCGGCACACGGATTGCATCGTTTACTGGCGGGAAGAAGTGGCTTCGCCCCATCCGCCCCGCGAAGATAAATGTAAAAATACAGTGGTTCCGGAGTTTTTCTGAATTTCGAGGGCGCACGCGAGCCGTACACGTTTTTCCGACGGAAGGAAATTTCGATCCACCTCGCTTTTTCCGAACGCGCTCTCCCCTCCTGGCGACGAGTTTTCCCTGAGACCCACGAGGGTGGATAAACCGTGAGCTTCCTCTAAACTATGGTCCCGAAAATCTAACAGCAAATTCTATTTGCCGTTGCAGAGAGAAACTCCTTTTATAGACGCGTCTAGGGGGTATAGCTTTTTGCGCTGGGGTATCTTTTTGCATTCAATGAAGTATGTAGAATGTGGTTAATAATGTATATGGTGATTAAGTTCGCGAATTCCAATAATGATTTATACTTTCGTTACACAAATTGGAGAGGGTTGAAATGGTTTATATTACTTGGGGGCTAACAATCAGGGATAAAATAAAGATTTTATTAGAATTTTGTATATCTACCGTTCTCTTATTTAAGAGTGCTAGGCAGTCGTTTTTGCTGAAAATGACTTACGGTTGTGATGTTATCAAACGTTGTGTCAAAGAACAAGTTTCAGCTTCAATTCATTTCTTTGTAATTAAATGACAAAGAAATACTTCATTTTCGACAAAAAAGACTGCCTAAAACGCCTAAGTAGTACCCTTAATTGTAGGACTTAGATAAATGTTTGGATGGATTTGGAAGTGGTTGATGGATTTCTATTTATGATTTATTTGGTACTAATGAATTTGTTTATTAGATTTTAGCATTATCCTTATTACTGTTTCTACTGAACAACGAGAATTATTTGTGGGAAGAATAAAATTGATTATAATTTCATATTTCATTATTATGTAGACTTAATATTAATAATAATCATAATGATGATAATAATAATAATAATAATAATAATAATCCGTCTTTATTACACGTAGTAATGGGCGAGACTCAGCAATCTGCTGTTTTTAAGTCTAGCCCGAGTACAAAATAGAAAGCGCAATACAAACTGCAGAATAAAGAAAATACAAAATACAAAATGCAAACACCAAACAAAACAAAAACAAGAACAAAAATAAACGCATTACAATAGACGCGTTCAACTTACCCTGCTTTAAAAACGTAAAAGTGTGTACGTAAAGGTATGTACAGTGGATCATTCTACTCCAAATCGATGACTTCCTGCGATCAATGTCTGAGATTAGCGTGAAACTGAAATATGATGTAGCCCACGTGAAATTATGGTGGTTTTCAGTCATTATTCGGCTGGTGTCGAATTTGTTTATAAAATACAAGCCAGTAACAGCCAGAGTAACAAATACGTTTCTACCCACTTATATTTAATTATAACAATTATACTATGAAATATGATAATACGCTTATTGGCCTTGTTATCTTGCTTTTACAAGTAAAATACACTCATAAATTTTCCGGTAACAATTATTAACGCTTTGAGCGCCACAGTAAAACTTCCTACTCCCAGTATCCGATTACAGAAAAGTTACAATCACATTAAATTATTCGTAGCTCGAATTTCTTTTCTCCTCCTTTTATTTCAACATGGAGTAGAATGATATCTCTTTGTTGAAAAGTTTTGCTTGCAGCTGATATTGTGTACCGTAACTTTCCCATCCCGCATTATCGAGTTAAGCTACGATTACCGAGGAATAATCGAATAATGGCTATTTCACCGAAAAATACCGTGCGACGCATACAGACCATTTATATAGGTACGTGGAAACGTGTGCTCTTGGATCCACGTCGAATAAGTTACATCAATACCCGTACCTTTCCTCTGAACAAAAGCCCTTTCGTCGCAAATGCACATTTTCCTACAACGAGCATGCGATCTAGCAACGTGTTACCGACGTCCACCATAAATCCTGCATCACCTACGATTCCTCGCAACGAGAGAAAATCCTCATTCACTCCGACTCGTTCGTGAAAATTGAAAATCGCTTTGGGGAAAAAGGAGTGGATGTAGACGATGAGAATCAGAGGGAGGGAAATAGCGCGTATTCATTCGAAACGCGAGGCCATTGTTAAAAACTTTAATTACGCTCTATTTAATAAAAGTGGGACATCCGGTGCGGTAAACGTACCATTTCATCGCGACAGCTTACAAAGCGTTCTTCGCTGTCCTAATCTCCGAATTTCAAACTATGAAAGTTAACGGAGAATTTAATTTCTGCATATGCGGGGATTCCCGTTTTCCACGGCTCCAACCGGTTATACATATTCCGTAATATTTCACAATTTATAGCCGTAAAAGCGAAACGCAGACGACTACTGCCCTATAACTGATTAAGAGAATGCTTCTTACTAATTGCATTGCTCGGCCCTGCATTCTTCGTACCTATGCATATCCCTTACCGTAGTGGGAGCTAGAAGTTACTCGCGCGAAATGCCCCTCCCTGCATCGCGATGCCTCGACTCGCGAGTAATGAATAGAAAAGCTCGGCCGTAGGTCTGCCCCACTTTGGCGCATTTGTTCAAAGAATCGTTAGGTTTGATATTACATTTCTGTTGAACTAGTTTCAAATTTCGGTCGTATAATACGAATAATAGTAATTGTTACAGTAACGAGATAATATAGTCAATTTATATAGTTAATTGATAATACATCTGCGAGAGGATCGACTGCGGAGAAAATTGGAGTTTCGTGAATGAAGCATGATACGCGTTATCAAAATTTTTGTAGTCCCATTAGAGGATAGTTTCGAAGTACCTAAAAGTGTCGAGATATAAACAAATTGTAAGCCATTGTAAATTGGATTTTTTAATATTTGGGAAGTGTTGCAAAAATGTGTCAAAAATTTTGTTTACCTCACACACTTTTCTGTGTACTAAAAACATTTTACCCAGCAGCAATTGGATGGGAATATATAAACACGCACTGTTGATAACATTAGAATCGAACCTTTCACCTGGCCTAAAAGGACAAGATAATATTATAGTAATTTCACTTGCAAGTAGGTATGTCTATATAATGTCTCCCTAGATTTTAGATGCTGTATGTATGTCACATAGTTTAACCCCAATGCAGTCGAAAAGCTAGACGTTACCAGGAGTGAATGATTAGTGAAAGCTTCTATAGTAAATAATTCAGATGCGTAGGACGAACTGGCCTCGAAGCAACGAATTAGTTCCCAAAATCTGAAACCACTAAATTATTACTACAGGTCCACGCATCATTTATGCAACATCCTCTGGTAACTGTGAAACGCCTAGTCAAACATTCAAATAACATTGCTAATTCAAAAACTCGCAACGATTTATTGGCCATGTTGGAGATTTTTTCACCGAAACACAAATAACCAATAAATCACAGTAAAATGTATGAAGAAAGTCTTCAAACAAATATCTTTCACCTCTGTAACCTGTTAATCGAGGCAGGCCAGTTAACTCGTCACATGAAAGTCTCTTCGCTTTAAGTGAAATTAATGAATTCATTGCGAAAATGAGATAATTACACTCCTGCAAAGGGAGTAAATACTTTGGTGCATCGTATGCAGCACCTGTTGTTAAAATGATTTAATTCACGTTTAATCATGTCCCAGGACGGTTAGTAAAATTGGGAGAACAATTTTACAGAATGAAATGACCTATATTAAAATATAAACTTAACACACGTTAATTGCTTGTATTATAGAGAATATGTACTTCAAATTGTATATTAACCGGTTAACTGGCACGGCTTTTTTTACTATTCGTGCCCAAACTGGCAACATCGAAAAATTAAGTGAATCACACAAAATTTGGTATACAGGGATATATGGGCGACCCCAAAAACCCCTATATACAATTTTTCTAAATCCCGATAATATTTTAATATTTGGCAGCCATTTTGGGTCGGCCATTTTGAATCTACCATATTAAATTTTACAATTCCAATGCCAAATTCAGATTCAGCGACTCCAAAAACCATTACGTAGGGTAGACCAGGGCGAATCGGATCACAGGGCGAATCGGATCAAAATAAGAATTTAGTCCATATTTCTTATATCGCGATAGAAATGATCATTCCAATCGTTCGTAGTATCTCAGCCCTCTCCCCCGCACCTACTGCAATAGTTCATCAATTGTTTTAAGTCATTGTTTAGAGCTGGCATACGTTTTCAGCGAGATGGTTACGTGCGAGCGTTACAATTTTGGTCGTTTCTAACCTACGTAATCTGCAATTTCGTATTTAAAATAAAAAGTAAGCTTGAAAATTCAAATGTGCTTATTGTTATTAGTTTGCAAGGTGTCTAAGATTAGTATTTGTTGTATTTTAGAGTATTATATCGTGATATGTTTATGTAATCTACAATCTTATGTGGGGCGAATCGGATCACTCTTTTTTTCATTTGAGTATTTTTATGATTATAAATATGATAATTGTTTATATACAGATGGTTCGTAGGTACATAAAAAAGCGCAATCAGGGATCATGGTGTACAAAAAAAAAAAATAAAGGAAGCTGTGATAAAAATTAAATCTAAGAAAATGACGAAAAAATAAATAAATTAATGGTTTTAAGAAGATGAGATTGTATTTACTGCGGTGAAAAATTAATTCGTCCATTTTCAGAAGATTGTCTGAGAAGAGTGGTGCTACGAGAATTGTGCTGATAGAGGCGGCAAAAAACGGCAATATCCTTCCGATCAGTGTGCTAAGTAGTGTCACTTGACTTCACTGTCATTAAATTAGATTTATTTAAGTTGATTCTAAAGATTAAGTTATGAAAAATTTCAGTTTTTTCAGAAATTTCTGGGTGGTCCGATTCGCCCCAAGTTTCGGGGCGAATCGGATATTTCTCATTTTTTCGTCTTTTGTTTATAAATGAAAGATTTTTATGTTTAGTTTCAATTTTTATATATTCAAGTTGAAGCCAAAAGAGTACTGGTTACGAATATATTATAAAAACTTAGTTTTTTAATGTTTAACTATTATTTTTTTACCGTCAAACACAAAGTGATCCGATTCGCCCTGGTCTACCCTACCAAGTTTCATTCAAATCGTTTGAAAATCAAAAAAGTTATTCCATTTGATCATATATGATACATTGACAGTTAACCGGTTAAAAATCTTACCAAACAGTTTGTAATTAATCTGATACTTTCTTTTCTATTAAATTGTATAATATTTCCAAATCGATTTCTTTCCAAACAAAACAAAATAAAATAATAAAGTCACTCCAGAGACGTATATCCATCTTCCAATAATTAGTTTGCTGGAAACAAGGAAGTGTCCAGTGCCTCGTACATGGGAGTGTACGTCTCGAAATACAGAAGGAACAGTTTCTAATCGAGAAACGTCCCGGTTAACAGGTTAAAATCCCAAACTCACCCCTTGTAACATCCCCCACGCGTCAAGAAACACACTGTATATTTACCATCCATCACCGTAGGTACATGCAGATTGTTATCGAAAATCCAATGAATCATACCGAAACCGTTAATTTTACCATGACGCTGCCTGTTGAACGCCTCGTACTGGAAGTTCATAATTACACCCCGACTTTCATCTGCCGGCGTAATGAACGATTCTTACAACACGGGGGTGCGTTAAACACAAGCAATGGCCACGTCCGCCCCGAGATCTTTGTAGATTACGACCAGATCACGACAAACGACGTGCGATCTCGATTTCGTACGCCTGTACAGCCGCGTAATCGTCGGAGGATCTAGCAAGATGGAGCGAACCAAGGGATCCAACCACCCTGCTATTATCATTGACGCATGAGCGATAGCGCGCGCTATTATGTACAATTACCAGGTTCGAGAAAGATGGTAACGTCATGAATACACACCCTTCTCCATTAACCTCGCCAAACGTAGTCGAACGTTGAAACTGTGAATGCTGGGAGGGGTCGGGGGCGGCGAAAGGGTTGTAAGAAGTGGGGTGGTAAAGATTTCCATGAGCCAAAGCTACCATTACCGGCGGAAATTTAATTAACAGATTTAAAAGGTGGAATTTGTGGATAAATCCTCATTATCAGTACCTCCAGCGTATAACCGCTGTTCCGCGCTGCGAGCTTGAGAAAGATGGAAACGGGAAAGAAGCGGAGGGCGGTTTTTATAGCGCAAGTTGTTAAGTGTTCTCTCGATATAGAGAAACTTCCGGGCGCAGCGCGGCAACTATGAAATCCTTGGAAGAAAATAGTTATCGGTTATCAAAGTTGGATTATCCCGGGTAATTTGTGCGTGTGTGTTTTTTAGATGTTGGGAACTTCTGTACGGTTACTAGTGCGCGGGGAAAGTTGGACAAGAATCACCTTTGGGATTCGAAATTTTATTATACGAGTACGTACAGCGTGTTCGGAGAGGTTGTAGTCAGAATACTGGGCAGGAAGAGGGGTCGAGTAGAAGAGAGAAGTTTAAGAAAATGCTTTCTTACGGAGTTATAGGAAATCATCGATTCGTTAACAGAATTGTTTTAATCGGTTCAGCAGCTTTGTAATCAAAGCAGATTATTTTCTGCTCTGTAAATCTGTTTGGGAATTTGGAATTTAGGTGTCGTAAAATATATATGCAGTTGTCTCTAATTCTCTTGGAAGAGGTCCTCGACAAAACCAACTAAATAGATCGTCCCCCGGGGGAAACAAATGTTTCACTCCCCTTTGTTTTCTGCAATCGAAAGCAACACTGAAATTCACCGAGGGCGATGGCGGATTAAAGAAATAGGGATGGACGCTTGACAGATAATGTGCAGCAATAAAAGTAGCGCGTTCATTTCGCAGAGTGTGCAAGAGTTCGCGCGAACGTGATCCGGGTCCGAAGATTGTGACGAAACATTCAGTATCGAAGAATTTTATATTATAGGTAATTCGAGGCGCGATGAGATAAGTGTTACGTGCTTTACTTTTAACTTTCAGATGTCAGGTGGAGGGCTCCGTTCGCAGAAGATGAAGATAAATAATCCTAACATTATTAAAATAATAAAATTTAAAGTGAATTGAAAATTAAACTCATATTTTGGGACGGAGAAAATGTGAATTGTAAATAATTAATATTATTAGTGATCTACCTGACCTTAGTAATAACTTGACATGTACCTAAGTAATAGTTAATTATAGTAACGACATTATTGAGTTACCATTTCCTTATTTTTGAATCTTTTAACTTTTGAATGATAATTGTACATTCGTAATACCCATACAATCACGTCCTAATAGTCTTTTTCTAGAAATGTAAATTTTGATATGTTGAAATTTATATTCGAAAAAAATAGGTGTGGATTAAAGCGATTTTTTTGTTAAAATTCGCCAAATTTTTAAATTTTATTATTAAGGTCTAAAAATTTAGAAAAATATTAGCAAAGACATATCCTTGGATGCGATACATCCCATGTGACCACGACGGGTTAATATTCGTTTCACTATTTAAAATAGGACAATTTGAACTAACATCAACTATCAAGCACGGAAACACGAGAAACTGGGAAATATCATTTTAATCGATTTATTGGCCATCGCCTGGAGGACGAATGGACGGTAGTTAACAATGAAACGAATACTGCGGCGGTGAGTTTTATTTTCTGTTTCTACCTCGTGCCCTGTGTAACTTCAGCCATTTACCCTAAAATTCCACTTTAATCTTGCCGTTACCCTCAATTCAATTACCCGCATTCTGCTTCGATTGCAATAAAGTGCACGGAAATACATTCTCCGTTGCGGTTGAATGTCCAGCGTCTAATTTCCGGCCCCTGTATTGCGAATCTCGTCATTTACTTCACGTTAGCTATTACAAGACACCAGAGTACTACTATCTATCAAACGCTTCTCGGGGTCTTTTATTGCTACACGAGTGAAATTGTAGGTCCACCAAAGATCGTTAAGGACTGCTATATGAATGAGGTTGATGATTTATTTATTTATTGAACGGGGAGTACCCTTTAGTCACAACGATGATACAGATTTACGACTTGTTTACCCTTCTCTACATTGAAAATGTTTATCCTTTTGCTGCCCACAAAGTTACATATTTTTCTGAATCTCCGGGTTGTCAAACTTCCCTCTTTAGACATTGAAGAATTTTAAGCTTCATTCTTGCTTCTGAATTCAGACTGCAGACTGGATCCAATGGGGAAATCAGTCCACATAACTTTAATTTCTAAGATATAAGGTAAAAGTCCCCATTTCTACTCATGTACCGATTTCTACTCATTTTCTATTTTTCTTATTATTATAAGTGTTACATTTGGACTATAGTAGTAACGAAATAATTCTAAATTATGTGAACATTTACGCTAGTTTTGCACGAGCTTGGGGTTGAACAAAGTGCAGCATAAGCAACGAAAAACTTTTGAAACGAGAGACCCACGATTTTTCGATCGTGTTCTAGCTGTTTGTGCTAAGGAACAGCGACGCTATTGGTATTCGATAATTGGGCAGATAATAGTCTTTGCAGTGAAAGTTCTTATTTAGTAACAAAAACAGATACCGTATTGTGCTCTAGATTTAGAGTTTTTTACTATTTTCAATATTTTTAAGTAGAAAACAGGTGAGTAGGTTTAGGGACAAGTGAACCACCGTCATATCCGCATTTCTACTCACCACACTTTTAGTAACATAACCTCACAATTCAATGTACGCTGTAACCTCTGTTTCTATTCGAAGGCATTTTATTTTTTATTTCTCATTATTTTATGCTTTACTATTGTGTTAGAAAACCTCCCCATACAAGATGTAACTAATTTTAACCTGAAAAGGCAACATGTTATGTGAGTAGAAATTGGTACAAATGGTGAGTAGAAATACGTACATCGCTATTTTTTCGTGAGCAGAAATACGGACATTTAGAGCATTGTATTTAATTACAAATTACTAATAGTTAAACATCTTAAAATATCTTTCTTAAATAGTTTTTGAATTAATTGATTTATTATTCAAGAATTAATCAATTACTCATCAAATTTTGATCACAAACAAATTTTTTACTCTTTCTTTATGACGAGTAACCTCTTAAATGAGTAGAAATTGGGACATTCACCTTAGTCACTTTTAAAATGAACTATAATACGTATCCTTGAAGTAAATAGAAAACACGTACGGTGCATAATTTTAAGCGACTTTCAAGCCCACACCAATTTATATAAGCACCTCTTTCTCCACTTTGAGATATGGTATAGCAGATGCATATAAATTTTGCAACCAATTCCGAATTTCCTTGTGTATCTACATGCCCCAAGTAAAAGCCCTACCCAGCACACATCCTTGGGCACTGCCCCCGAGAGTCCGCAAACACCCCCAAAATCCGAGCGTTTCGACGCCTCGGATTCCTCCTACTTCTCGACTTCTTAAGAACTCCGAAAGTCCCCGAAGACCACCGCGTGAAATCGTCCGGTCAAACGTTGCGCCGTGCCTCCGTTCCGTCAAACCAAAACGAGGAGCTCACAGTATGTTCGACGTCCATATTCACGATCAGATGATCCTAAGATGCGACACTCGCTCCCCGGAATGTTCGACGAGGGGGATGTTCGGTTAGATGCGGCTGAATCTGTAGGACGGAAAGATCTCGTGTCCGGAAGGGGTGGAAGAGGGTAAGGGCACCGTGACAGATAATCAAATGTGTTCCCGAAAAAAGTTTCGTGCCCTCGGCTCCTCCGGGGTAAAACTTTTTTCATCTGACGTAATGCAGCGCCGTGTGCTTGTACTCAAGCTGGGCTTAATTTTCAAAGATAAGGCCACGCTTCCGGGCAAAGTTTCCCAGAATCGAGTTTGCCTCGGCGTGCTCCTACGGCTCGGCACACGCTACGTGGATGCTGTTCATTGAAACGGCACGTCTCTCCGACCTGGTCGAAAGGGCCAAAGCGAACGGCGACCCGAGGGTCGGCTTTTTAGCCAGCGCCAGCGTGCCACACGCACGGGACGAAGTTTCTATTATCCGTCTATTCGGTAAAAGAACAAATTGCGAGCATTTATGCTCGTTGGTAGATAAATTCCGAGGTAAACTGAAGCGGCGTGCCGCGTTACGAGCGTGACGGGGCGAAGTTTATTAATCCAGCGCCCGCGGTTCGTGTAATGGGGCGAAATTAATTGACCAAGGACCACGCGGAATCGCGAAATTTCAGTCCCACCGGAGACTTTCTCCCTTTGCGCAGCACGCGTCCAACAATTCCGGATCTGTCCACTCAGAACATTAGGTTACCTCAAAAGTGTTTGCGTATTTTTGTTTGAACTTTATCACGCTGGATATCATTAATATGATTTGTCTTTTTTGCCAGTTTCTGTTACTTCGACGTATATTAATATTTTCTAATAATAAGTGGATGAATCAGTGACACTGACAAAGGAAACAGCAAATGGAACAAATATATACAATTTATTAATATTCTTAGTAGCCTGTGCAGCATTTGCAGATTTGTTGAATTGATAAAGCATACACTGCAATAGAGCATTATTGCGATTAAAAAATTAGAGACAACTAGCTTTAAAGTTGGTTCACTTTTTGATTGTTCACACTGAATGCTAAAAAACAAGACATACGTTGGAACGTCTTAAGGATACTAGACAGTCGTTTCTGTCGAAAATGAAAGATTTCTTTTTCAATTAACCCCTTAACTTGTACGCTCGAGTTAATTCGAGCGCGCTAAACAGGCCAAACTGTGCACACTCGAGATAATTCAAGCGGCGTTATATTTTATGCTGCTATAATTTTTCACATTCGAATATAATCGAGAATTGAAAATAACAATGTGAAAGCAAAGAAAAAAAATTGTTTTATTGATATTTATCATTTACATGGGATTGCAAGCTATAACACTATATATATATATATATATATATATATATATATATATATATATATATATATATATATTCGGCTCTTTTCTGCAATGTGGATCAAAATCCAAAATTAAAATAAAAATTTTGATTATTTTTGTATTTTTTTAATTTTTTTGCCAAGACAATGTTCTAAATTGTTTTTTTACATAAAGAATTGATTTTTTTGGCCGTTTTTTTTTCAAAAAAACTGTGCATTAAGGGGTTAATTATGTAGGAGATCACGGGAAAAAGAGAGCCTCGGACGTGGGGGACTCGAACCTGGGATCTTCATATATTCGTTGTGCGCTGGTCAGCCACCTTAGCTACCTCGGCTACCGCCGACTCCCCCCGGTCTTAGTCATTCCGTGTCCTCTCTTATTGTGGTGGTGGGGGTTCCTGATCCCACAATTATAAATAAATAAATTGGAGCTGAGACTTCTTCATTGACAGAATAGTTATTAACTTCATAAGGTTTAAAAAACCATGTTTGTTTCGCCAAAAATATGCATTATATATGACGCTACAGATGTATCATTTAAGAGGCTTTTCAAAAAAGTGTCTTTTATTTTGCAGCGATTTCGACGAAGAGAAACGAAATTCAGCGAACTGCTTGTAAATTCTACTTGAAAATACCTCTGGTTCTTCACTGAACCCATAAAAGAAGCAAAATTATGAAAATGACAGCTACGGAATGTCACTACATGTGTGCATGTCAAAGTATAGTGTTGGTTAAAAATTAAATGGCTCCAAGTGCCAATCAGCTGTTGCAGATGTTTGCAAGTTGCATACACACTTCACATTTACTTACACAAACGCAGACATAGGTACTACTTATGACATTTGGAGAGCCTTCCTCTATAGCACTTAGAGCGTTCCATAAATTTTGAACTTGTAAGAAAATTTTTAATTAGGTTTTTTGCTGTTATCTTGTTTCATGATGAAAAAGACTTTTTACAAGTAAGTATAAACACACGATTAAAATAGCAAATGTATGACTAAAAAATTTCACTGTATATTCGTTTATATCTCTTTATTTAAAAAATCTATGTTTTGGCACATAGACTCTTAATTACTTTCAATCCCCAATTATTACCGCGTCTCGTGAATAAATCGCTTTTGGTTTAACATTTGAACGCATTACATACTTATTCCGTTAACGAAATGCAAGCCTCGTTATGTGGAGGGTTGTGCTTCGGTATTCGCGTTGGAATTAACGCTACTCGGAAATGGGGGCGAGGATATGGCATCGAGAGCGGGTAAAATGGGCGATGGTAGAAAATTGGAAATTTTGGAAAAGAAATTTGTAAAATGGAGATTGTAAAAGTAAAATGAAAAATGCAAAAAAGGGGGAGATTTAAACGAAATCGATACTTATTTCCACGACATCGCGTAAAGTCGTAAAGCAATTGAATAATCTTGAGTAGAAACGGTATTGGGGAGCACTGGTTTCGGCTTGGCTGCACACCACGTTTATAATTCATGTGGTCTAGTGGATTGTACGTGTAACTACGTTATGAAAGTGTAAAGCCATTACAATTTGCATTGCGCAGTCAGATACGAAAACGGTAACTTCTACGCCCGCTGCGACTGATCAAAACCGACCATATCCACTGCGAAACTGTAAGTTCTATCGTTGAAACGATTTACGGCTCATCTTGTTGTTGAAATTGCGAAGTTGTAAACCATGTCGAAAGCTGCGAAATTTCAGGGAAATTGTTCACGAGAAATAGAAATTACACGCTGTAGCACCGTTCCGGCACTCTTCAACATATTAAGTTAATTTCAAAACAACTGAAGGAGGAAGGTGTGATTGTAGAAACTAAATCAAACTAAACTTTCTTCGAAGTGACGATAGACAAGATTTTCAGAGATGAATATTCCACTGCATAATGAGATCTGTCTTTAGTCTCTTTATACAGGTTGCAGCCGAAATGGTGGTACAATCGAGACAAGTGATTCCTTTTGCAAAAGTGAGTGTAAAAAAGTGTAGAATAAAATGTTTTTGTTCGGGGCTTCGTTTCCGAGAAAATCGACTGTAAAAATTCACTCGAATAAACACGCTATCAGCTATACCTCTCTTATTATTAGTTATTAGTACTAGGAAAATATTATGCAAAATTTATTTATTGCACAAATGTGGACCTCGCTAAAATAAATTGATAGGAATCATATTGCTAGGAAAATTCTGCGTAGTACGTAAGTTCGAGAGTGATGCAATTAATATTTCCAGCAGTGTAAATACAGCGTGCCCCTGCGATTTTCTTTAAATAGAACCACATATTTTTTCTTTTACAAATTGATTCCTTTCTGTTTATCGAAAAGTCAATACTCCGCAAGGTATTTCGCACTTTGTTTCAGATTTAAAGAATTACTTTATCTCCGCTTAAACTTTTTCCAATATTATCGTTTTCTACTAATCTACTCACAATCAGCGTACACAAGAATATCTTTTGCCATTAGAAACGGAGGATCTTATAATTGTTAACGAAAGTATTCTGTAGATAATATCGATCGTAAAGCAACAGCGTTTAAGAAAATGGGGTAACGCAATGGAAGGTCGGTTGACACATTTTCGACCACGTTAGTTTCATGGTTGAAGGATCTGGAATGTCAATCGCCGTCGCAGCGTCGGTCGGTCAGGAATTTAATACTGACGAAGGTAAAATCGACCGGCAGAAAGTATCGTTACGCCGTCACGTTAAAAACCGTTGTACTTAAGGACACACAGAAGAAACGAATCAACGGTACAATGCTCGTTCATTGTGCCAGGAAAGGAGAATTCGTGTCCTTATTTGTAGTATGAAAAAGGGAGATCTAATAAATGACATGCCTGACGGAAAGAAATTGCATTACACCGTTCAATGTTTTACACGATTCGTGGAAAATATGTACCGCGTATATACGAAACGTGGATGCTGAAATGTTGGCAATCAATTTGGCGAATACCAAATGCCTCGATGTTTAATCAAAGTTAATTGACACAAATAATATTTTACAACTTTACGCAGCATTACTGACGGCAGTGTAATTAGCAATAATTAATGAGCAGGAATATGAAACGGATTGAAATAATCTAGGCCCCAAGGGGCAAAGTTAAACAAATTCGTATTGGACTTTTCGCTAAGCGGCGATATGCTCCACTTTGCATAATTAGGTCACTCGGTAGTACACGTGTATTAATTAATTTTTTCAAAAGCCGTTTAAAGGTTTTCAGAAAATTGTCGGAGAGGGCAACGGTGATTACTTCGTTAAAGTCAACCCGTTTGCGTGTGCTGCTGGAAGTGGTGGAACAGCTAAAAGCATGTTTTAATACGCGAAACATATGGCAAAGAAATTATGCAAGTAACGAGAAGTCAATCTCCCGGACGAAATATTCTTAAGTTCTAGAGGCTCTTTCAACTTTCAACCAGACAGTACGAATTTTAATTTCACATTGCCACTTGTTACAATTTATTTCCGTTCCGTCGACAGACCGTACTTTCCTTCTTCTTTGAATGTCCAGTTCAATAGTTACTAAATCAATACTTCAAGTTCTATCTAGGGGATGCAATAAAGAAAGTTATTTGTACAATGCTGCACAGGGAAAATAAAAACATTCTTCCACTTGGGAGAAATAAGTTCTAAAAGCAGTAAAAGTAATTTGAAAACTTTTTATTAAATAAGAATATTTCAAAGTACCGTTCACACATTTTCCCTTAATCAAATTTTCAACAGGATATAATCCTTTATACTCTGGCACTGCTATAACAGTGCAAAAAAAACGCCCATTAAATTATAAATAAGATCGAAAAAAATGAGGTCAGTCGACACAAAAGAAGTCATTTTACGGTCAATAAATTCCAGTTAAATGTACGACCTGATACACCAAAGTTCTTATTTTTTTACTCGATCGAAGACATTACGAACAATTAAGCAACCGTTTTAGACTTTGTAGGGAATTGCCGCTGCAGCATAGTCTAATCCATTTCCTCTGATTCGACCGTGGTCCTGATCGTTTTCCTATGGAGTTTATTTAAAGACCATTAACCTGGACTCGATTCTTTTTTCTGATCACGATACCGCAACGCGCTTTACCGCTTTACAGTACCTACGCGAGTCGCCATCGACGTTCGAGTTTCATGATTTTTGTATCCCCACGGCCCCCGGGCCGTGTTCCCCAAGCATCGAAATTAAAATCATCGCCATAGGGCAATCGGGGCAAAAATATTCCCCGCTGCATTATTTGACGAGGCGTAATTGAAAGCGCACACGAACGCATGGGCTTCGCTCATTTGGCCCCCCCCAAAAAACGAACGTGCCCGGCCCTCATGAGCGTCAAATTATTGCCCAATGAGGTAAAATAAGTATTTATGGTCCAACAGTTTCCACTCGATTAAACTTGCCATGTACGTTCGCCCAATTCCTTTTCATGTCTCGGCGCACCCTACTTTTCTCCGTTATTTCCACATTTTGCCGGATGTACGCTTATATCATATGTGCCCACACAGTCTCGATTGAAAACAGTTACGCGAAGATGTATTTAAAGCCAGTTTAAGGGTAATCACCCAACAAATCACTCCAGAAATAGGTCATTTTTAGGATTTTAGTTTAAAAAAAGTAAACGTCGCAGGGTCGAAAAACTTTTTGGGCTGTGGTTGTACATGTTTAAAGATAATAAAAAAATTGGAAATTTTATCTAATACTGCTGACTGTTGGTGGCTGTAAAATGTTTAGGTGATACAAAAAAATTCCTCATCTGCGGAATTTTTAACGCTTCGTAGAATTATGTGAAATCAACGAACCATGAAAATTCTTAAAGTTTATCAGATTGCTCGTGGAATCATCTACGGTCATAGCAAAATATTGTGATCTCATGTGTTGGCAGACGTTTGAAGCACGAGCATCGAAAAAATGGGTAATTTTATGCACGAACGTATTTATAAAACGAAAACGATCGATCGCATAGTTACCATCATAAATGATTCCACGGCGAATTTAGTAATGAACTTAGTAGTTTTTGAAATCGGCCGATTATTTATTTTTGTTAGGACTTCCGCAGTTTTAAGAAAACGTGTTTTCAGAAAAACGCGTTTTAAGTTTAACTGTTGTAGGTACGGACGGATCAATTTTATACCTGCAAACTCTACATCGCTATGAATTATTAAATGTAAATGAATTATAAATGTACTACCAAATTATATAGGGGAGGGTTGCCTATATCGTACCACTTAAAACATTTTACGTTATATTTCATATTTGGTACTAATTTGAACCCAAATGACTATTGGATATTGTAGCTTGATCTTTTAGGCACCTACTATTATATGCTTAGCCTTTTGTTCAGAACAAATTAATTTGTTATTAATCTTTTTGTCACATACTGTAAAAGGTACGATTTAGGCAACCGGTCTCCTAAATCGTACCCCTCGGTTTCAAAAATCGTACCTCCACGCAAAAATAGTATCAATAGCAAATAAAGAAGAAAATATTCAACATAAAGTAATGATTATTATTACATAGTTACATATACAAATGTATATGGATCACACACAGGCCGCATATACACATATGCGGCCGATATATGTGCATAACCTATATAACATACGAGTTGTCAAATCCTACTGGCACGATTGTAGTGGAAAGATTTAGGAAACATGATCAATTTATTTATAAATATCAATTGTACTTTATAATCAATGTAATATGTACTTAAAATGAATGTAAAATATTATAAAATATCCGCTTTTAGAAAAATACAAAAATACAGGATAAAATTGCATTATTTGATTATTATCAGCTAAAATAAACTGGTAAAAAGTTACATCAATTATACCTAATTTTTTTAAATGTTTATAGCACGCACAAAATAAGGTGTAAACTCAAAAAGTTTTGTTTCTATTTCTTATTTCGCATTCACTTGTTATTTTTATTATCAGATGTCGTTTACATTCATTAATTACTAAGAAATTGATGAGGTACGATTTAGGTGACCAGTATGATATTGGCAACTCTCCCCTATAAAGAATCGGTTTTTTGGAAAATTTTAATTGATGGGTAGGCACCCTCAATTGATTTTGTTATGAAGATAGCAGGGTGTGCCATTTTAATCTTTACACGCGATTAACTTACTCTGTTTCAAGGGGCACATCTTATGGTGGTCGGAAACCTTATCTACTTAGGTGGAGGTGTTTTGTTTTTTTAAATGGAACTATGTATCCTTTTTTAGCTAACCGCATAACCCGCTCCGAGACAAGTTCATTGATATAGGACATATCGGTCTTCCAAGATCGTTCAAAGTCATTTATAAAATTTGTTTCATAACGCAAACTCACATAAATGCTGCGATTTATCGGTACCCATGTTTCGAGGAGGGAGAATTATCATTGAGGGACAGAATAAACCAATGCATTGATGCTCCTTCTATCGTTTGGGAGATAATCCTGTGTCAAGATTAAAATGGTACACTGTGTATAAAATTACTCTAATGAACAGAGTCTCAGGTGGATTAATAAACGTTTCAAACAAACCCCGGCAAATCCACTTTAGGTAATTTAAAAACGCTTGATTTTTTCCCACATTTTTAAAAGCGAGATTGTAGTTATGAATCCTCGACAAATTGTGAAATAATCGCGTAACTGTTTGGAACGTTATACGTATTACCTTTGAAAATATGTAATAAAATTTAACCACAGCTCGCTGTTCGTTTTTTTCAAACATTCCGCAACTCTTTGAAAGAGACATTTTTATCTTTAGTTGTTGTATACCTACTATTTAACAATATCATTAAAATTGTCAATCTTTGCATGATTTTAGGATCTTCATTAAGTCATACGAAAATAGAGAGAATATCAAGCTCTTCGCTGAAACAAAAAGCTGATAAATCCTGAAAGTAGAGGCCATACGTATTTTGATCACAAAACAGTAAATTTACTCGCTTTTGGCGCGGCATCGAAATACAATAACAGCTGATTCGCATTCTTCCTGAAATGAGATGTTCAAATAAAGCTTAATAGAGAGGTTCGCTGACTAGAAACGTCAAAGGCGTAATAAAATGCCTATTCAAAATGTCCCCTGGCAGAGTGATCATTAATCCCTCCATTGCATGAGTGATTAATGTACGGGAGCATGTACTCCACTGTGGAAGGTACAACGGAGGTATAAAGGATGATCTAGGGAAGGACTCAAAGAGCATGCCTAGGAAACGAATCTGGTACACACAAAGATATGATACAAATGTTCACTTTTCGTAGATTCAAAATAAATACTGTCAAAGTAATGTGTAATTCCCTGCTCCAACAGTACAGGTAACACACCTTCATTTGTCAGATGTTATGTTAACGCAAAAAAGATCAGCTCTAACTATGACAAACTTTCTCATTACTCTTTGTTTCTAATTTTGCAATTTATCCAATATAATTGTCATCGTATAATCACACAGCAGTGTTAGAAAAATTTGTCACATTTAACAACATTTGACGAATGAAGGGACCTTGCCAAAGAGAAAATTGCAAATGAATCAGACAGGGTGAATTCGAACCCCTACGGTAACTGAACATAAAACAAATGTTCACGCTAATGACCTCGCCCGCCTGTCATCCAATTATTGTCATTGCTCGTTTATTAAAATATTGATAAACATATAAAAGTTTTCGATAACGTTGTCAATAATCCACACATCATACAAATATTGAATCACCAGATACGTAACGCGGGTTCTTCGATATGTATCTATGCCAGGTTAGAATAAACAGCTTGTTGTTAATGATAAAGCAACGATATATATTTCATTTCCTCCAATCTTTTATAATCCTTTCATGGCGTTCTACTAAGTTTTATATTGATACACCCCCTTTCATAAAATTTCTTTGCTTTTGTTCGAAAAAATCCCTCAATTACATTTTCCACTTCCCCTCTTGATTTCATTTCTTAAGCGGGGACAAGATAATTGCTCGAAAAGTAAAGGTATCTTTAGAAATTTATTAAAAGCAAACTACATAATGAATCTTTTTGAAACATTTAGGACTTTCTATTGGATATTTAAGTTATACGAATTGTTTTTTTTTTTCAAATTTATTTCAAGCAGATTTGCAAAGTACCAGTAACTTTGCGCTGCAAAATATCTGGTTGAAAGTTTTCTAACGAAACGATGCTTCTAAAATCAAAAAACCAAAATGTTTTGGAAACTATATGCGGATGGCTATGGCACTCCAGGAGATTTTTTTGATGGGTCGTTCCCTTCCACTTTTTTTTTACCGAAAGAGGTTAATTTACTAGAATCGACTTTCACAATTTCGAAGGGAGGTTCGGCATTTTGTCATTTTTTCCAAATTTTCAAAATCGAACCCGTCGTGCCATAGCCACCCGAATGTAGTTTCTAAAAGTTTTCGTTTTTTTTTATTACAGACGAACCATTTCGTCGGAAAACTGTAAACCATTTCAACGGAAATGTTTTGCAGCGCTGAGTTGCCGGTCCCATACAGCGTGCAAATCTGCACAAAATAAATTTCAATAAAAGATATTCATGTAACTTAAATACCCAATAAAAAGATACTGAAAGTTTCAAAGAGATTCATTAAGTAGTTTGCTTTTAATAAATTCCCAAAGATACTTTTCCTTTTCGGGTCATTACCCTGTTGTTCCCCCTTAAAGCAAATTTAACACTGACTTACACTAATAATCTCCCCATATACCTACCTAAAAACTATTTTTCATCGCTACAGGTAGATACGCTCTTCTTTTTCTTAAACTCGTCACGTTTCGTCACGTTGACATTTTGATACAACATTGTCGAAGGATCCTTGGATAAGCTACTATTGATACCCAATAAATAAGTAACGCTCCTGATGGGCGTCCGGAGGGGGGTGCAAAAAGGGCAGTTGCCCCTCCCTGGCTTTTGTGAAAAAAAATCGCTTATTTTCAAAAACTGATCTTTATTAAGTTTATACTAAACAAGTGAATATTTCCAAATTTCGGATTTAAATTTTTAATTAAATTGGCACTACAAAATGAGTTTAAAAAAGCAAGCGAGCTACTCGTTTTTTCGTTACTATATTTTTCTTCATCGTCATACTAAACTTGCCTCCTCCTGGAAAAAAGTCTACGAATGCCCTTGACGCTCCTACTAATTTATACCTCTATAAACTCAGTTCCAAGAAACTCCGTATTACTTATGGAAATGACCTGATATTTGTAGCCATCGATAAAATACGCAGATTCTAAAACGTCGATATCCAGATGGGTTAACAATGGGGTCCATTTTCGCGAGGACTAAACGGCCCCAAATCCTTCGATCCCTCTATTCCAGGACCCTTTATGTTCCAGATAGACGATCCCCCTTTGCAAGCACAGATAGGACGCGTGAACTTGCATTTACCTTGTTCGCCAGCTCGCACGAGGACTATCTCACGAATCGTCAGCAGGACGACGGCGAGGCCGAGGACAGTGTACCGCAGATAGCGCCACATCTCCGAGAACGAGAAGGGCCAGTCCCTACGTGCTGTCCGGATGGCCCTTCATTCCCCCTTTCAACGAAGGTCCCGGTGCCAAGTGAACGTCAGCCGTAGAAGTAACTCGCCTATGCCCGGTAGATCCTTCGACCTGCACCCGTATATTCCGGCACGAACACCACTCGAACGGGTCACCGTGGCTACTTCGATCCCTCCTCTGCGGCGACATTAACCGATCTCACGCTGGAATACTAAGCGATCCGCCCCAGCACGCAGATTCCGAACCAGGTGACAGTGTCTTCTCTTGCATTCAAACAGCGACGATCATCGATTCCAGCCATAGAACTCGTCGGACCCAGCGAACCGAACATCTTTCTCTCACGGCTCGCTGCGTCGGTGGCGTGCGTGTATGTTCTCTCGACGGTGAGGATCCAATGCGTCTCGAATGCTCACTCGGGGGTGGAAGGCGGTCAATTACGTTACCCACGAGTGGAAGAAGCGCATCGAGCGGGACCAAGCGATATTTGGGACAAATATTGACCCCTCGCTGTTAAATATTGACTCGTGTACTATTATGTATAAATTACGCTCTCGATGGGACCCTGCGACCTGCTCGCGAATAGGCCTCGAATCCCAGTGGCACTTATCGCCAGATTAACGCCCGTTCGTCAGTTGCGTTACGGGCCACGAAACTGCCAATCGAAATCTCTTCCCGATGCCATCGCCGGTGACGCGTTCTTCATCAAAGGTCCCTCTCTGCCTCCAGCTAGAGTCCCCAATCAGAGTCCCTATTTACCGGGCAACTCTGCGACTAGTCGCTTTCCATTAAACGCCTAACGTCGAAAGGCACACCTCGCCCTGCCAGCTCCGACGACCGTACATTCGCACTCGCGACCGATGCGGCTGGAAAATTCACGGGGCCCGCGACTGTGGCCGAGGGAAATCGCGGGAAAGCCGCGGAACACAATGAGCCACTGGAAATCAGCAACAAGCGACTGCGAAGTCTCCTTGGTTCACCGAATGCTGGTTTTCTCCTCGCTTTTGCAACGCGGCCATGAGCACAGTCTTTCAGATTGAGAAGGCAAGGGACCCTTCCCTCGAAGACTCGATCCAAGATCAATGATAGACACGTGGCGCGCCCGGAGTGTACACCGCGTTCAATGAGACAAACGAACGTTGACTGACAAAAACGCACTGTCGAAGATCACACTGTTCAATCACTCCGTGTCCTCTGGTTTAAACTTCATCGGGGGAGCAGCTCGCTGGAGGGTGCAGAGGGGATCTCCTCGGAGCGTGGACCGCTGGGAGCGCGTCTCCCTCGTCACTGGAGAACGTCATCGCGGGGCCGCGTGGCGATGAGGAATAGCCGGAAACGGAGCGACGAAAACGGCAGAAAAGAGACGTGGATGCTGGGGTAGGTGGAGGCGGCACGCGCGAAACCGACGATGAACCGCGCGGACGAATGCGGGCGCAATGCCACGAGCCGAGTTTCGGTAAACTCACCGGGTGCTCCTTCGAAACGCGGAGCCGAGCAGAGACGGCGGTGGCCGTGCGAGCCCGAATGAACGGATCATGCGACTCAGCTGCCGTTAGGCGCCTCTATCCAGCCACCCCCGTCGCGAAACGCCTGTCCGGTTGCGCCGTGGCACACTGATGAGTAGCACACTGATAGCAACCCCCACCCACGGCCACGGCTGACTGTCGCTTCAGGAGCAGAGCGCCCCTTCTTATTTTTCTTATTCCATCTCACGACGCCTCCACTGTCACCGCCCCTCGCCGTACCCCTCCGCGATAGAAACACGTCGCATGTCCAACGGATGTTATCATAAGCGAAACGAGGGTTGGGGGTATGATTGCGTACAATCGCGTATCGCCCTGATCGGGGGCCGAGCTGCGCGTTGTTTCTCGAGAGATAGGGATTAGGAATGACACCTTTCGGTCGGCACTTCGTATGAAGCGGTACTTTTGGTGGGTTTGAATTTGGATGGATTTCTTGGTGTCGGGCCAGGTCTCTGTTATTAGGTGGGGGTTGGGGTGGTATTACAGAAAAGGGGGAAGGTTCGGAAGGAGAGGACCAATTGATTTTCTTCGAGGTGATAGATTCTTTTTGAGTTTCATTATATTTTGCAAATGTATCTATTCCGTTACTGTGGCTTCGAATAAATAAAAGAGAGTTTGATGGAGGCACCAAGTACATATCGAAGCTTGAAAGTTAAGGGGTGCTCCTAGTGTGACGGCTGGGAGAAAACATAATTTTTTCGGGAATTGAAAAAAGAAACAAGTAGAGTAAAGTAGCCGAATATGGTGACCTCTCCTAATATAAGACCCTAAATTATCTCTGCTACAGAACTCTTGATGTCATAACAATCCTATTTCTTTACTAACTAACCGTGTATTCGTTGTTTCGTCCGCACAGTGGCATTGTAATCAATTAAGCGTCTTGAGCAAGCACATACTTCTGAAATACGTTGCAGAAAGTTTTTGAAGTGATTCGATTAAATTACAAATAATGTATAATGATTTTCATAAATACTGTTGTATATTGCTTGCAATGGAGTTTAAGGCTTACTAGTTGTATAACATTAAAGGGTGAAGACTTAACTTCGAAGCCACTTAATAGTTATCTGTTATTGTTTCCGAATATGAGACCCGTGAAAGTTTAACTGATGAGAGTGAAGAAGAAACTGTTCCGAATGATGAAAGTCATTAAGAAAGAAAATTATGATACAGAATGCTTGTTTTGCACAGGTCATTATTCGTTATTATAACGTGTTATGATGGGCGTGGTGGGCCCACGAAGACTTCGATGGTGAAGAAATAGATTTCACATGTCGAATTTATAAAAAAAGAAAGAAAAAGTAAGTTTCAGAAAAAAACAAACTGGGTCTCATATTAAGAACCCATTTATTTTATCTGCGTATTTAAATGACTTTCGTTTTTATTTTATTATGAAGAAACCGAATCTTTGTTAGAGTAACTTCCAATAGGTTGCTAAACAATACATATTCTACTTTTAAAACGTGTATAGAATTTTAATAAAAGTGTTCTGAGTCAAGAGTTATGATGTTTTTAAGAAATGAGTCTCATATTCGACTACATTACCCTATTGCACGTATCAATTATCATTATACACGTTTGTAGCTTTGTAAGGTAGGACTCTTAATCTGATCGCGATCATATACAATATGCAGTCCATTTTGTGATATTTTTAACCACGTTTTAGAAGGGGAAAGAAGAGTAGCCATAACGAAAACCGGAAAACATAACTAGCCACCCCTATAAAAAATACCATTTAATGGATTAATGGAAAAACTAAACCGATTAACATTGGAGTGCTTTACCAGTAAATGTTTTCGATGAACGGAACGATTGTAATGTTTTCCCATCTCCATGTCGAAATCACGCAACGATAAATCCATGCATCGGTCATAAATCAAAACAGAGGCGGAACTGCGTTAGCACTGGCTCGAACATAACAGAACCCTGTTCTTTGAGTGTTACACGCCTGATTTGTATTTGTATTAAACCGAGGTGAACAATCCGTAAGCGTGCGCTTAACCGTCACGCTCCATCACTCGCTATTACCAGGAGCAATGAGGCGGACACGTGATCATGGATGCAGGCCGAAAACCGTAAAATCACCGATTCAGCCCTCTGATTTAATTCCACACCTTTTTAACTAATTCGCTTCGCATTATCGGCATCCCCTTCCCGCTCCAATTTCTGTGTTGCACGCTGTTTCGCCACGGAGTTACAGCCGAGTTTGTGCGCGAAGGGGAAAGAAGAAAAAACAGTGTAATCCCTTCCAATCCCGTGTCGAGTTTCGTTCGATATTTCGATTTGCCTCTTGCACTTGCAGATCGTAATACGTTCGACACCGTAGTTTGTCGCTATAAAAATTTACCATTCCGCAAACGGCGTTCAGAAACTTTTTTACCAAATTCTCTGAATTACTAGCAACGCAGAGGGCGAGGAAATTAGTGGGGTTTCATAATAAATACAGATTTGCATGATATATGAATGCATTTGTGGCGAGCCAGCCATGTAAATATTCTAAAAGACTAAAAATCCCCCGCATAGGTATTGGATTGGAGTGAAATCTCTGTGGAGGGTCTTGCAGGTTCTTCCATGCGAGAATTAAGTGCCATTTCGATACCGACAGACTTGTCAAGTAACCTTTACCGATATTAATTTCACGAAACGGTTTATACGCTAATTAAAATACAGGAGGACTTGTTTGACACCCGGGAATATTAAAACGACTCACGCCAGGTTTACACCCAAGTATCACAATTTTATTCTTCGTGGTAAATAACTGCATGCAATTAAGCACTTTGACTTGCACTGCACAAAGCACCCCATTGCGGAAGCAGGCACATTTTCATTATAGTTACACGCGGCTCAGCAGTGACTGCGCCGCTTGCATCATCAGCCTGTCCTAAGAAAAATACACCGACGATAGCAGAATGAATGTTAAAAAGAGTTAGGTGCATAAACCTTTTAAATCCCAAAAGTGAAACACAATCTCACTGTCCCGCAGCAACTTCCGACCACGTCCAGAGATAAACCTTTAAACACGTTTAAGGATTTACAATAATGCTCGCAGCCGTCCTATACTAACGCAATTTGTTGGCCTAGCTCGCGGTGGGGGTGGCTTGGAAAAGGTTAATCGTAACGGCGGGGACGCGTCGTAAAGAGCGATCCTCGAAGGATTTGCTCGTACACGTTTCAATGATACGCGAACGTAAATACCGTAGACGAATAATTGAACGAAGTTCCCCCGATAACGCGTGTAGTTCGAGGTCCCGCGATTCGACTGCTCCTCGCCGCGGACCGACGGCATCGTAAATTCCACATAAAATTTATGCGACAAAATTGTAGCCTGATATAGGGAACGCGATACGTGGAGATACGGGACGTTATGATGCATGGGCGCAGCACAGAATTAATGCAATAAAATATCAACGATGGCCACCTATCTAGAAATCCCGTGCCATCCACCGATCGCCGTTACAATTCCAACAATACCTACCCGTAAACGCGTTACAATTTTGTTCCGAATCATTTTCTCACACACTGTTCCCTTTTTGTTGTTTATTCATTTCCTTTCTGGCTGGCTTCGTAAAATCGACGAATTTACGACAAATGCCTGACACGTTTTGCAGGACTCTGATGAAGCTTAAAAAGCGCGCTGTAGAGAGATAGGGAGGCGAAATATTGCTGCGATGAAACTGAATCGAATTTATATGTTCAGTAAGACCAACGCGGTATAGAGGCAGTGTTTACTTCTTTTAGTGTAGAAGCGGGAATCTTTGGTGGCCAATGAATTCAATATTACGAAGCAAAATCTGCGTTATCAAAACGCTGTGCTTGGGTGAATTTTTTTATTACATTGACTGTTTCTGCTGAAACAATTTGTCACGGTTATCTAAAATTCGTGAAAGTAATTCACACGGAACGACTGCATCGGAATGGATGAATGTCGTGTTAGCTATAAAAGTAAAATACGAGACGATTAAAACATTGGAAATATCAGTCATCTCTCTGCAATAATTCAGTTAATGAAGGATCCAACTGCAGTAGATCGTGCGCGACGTGGATGGGCATTGTTTAATCTGCATAAAAGCGAAGCCTGTCTGTAAAACCGAATCGGTGCACTGAGATGTAAATTGAAACCGTGGGAGTAGCGAAGTAATCGCAATATTGTAACTTTACACTCCCGATGCAAGCTTCGAATTACTGCGATGCAAATTTCCCTGACTTCACATCCTCTATCCATTCATCCGAGCTCACGGGGCCATTAATTCGAGATGCTAAAATTTCTCGAAATTTTAATATCCCGCTCGCGCATGTTTCCATAATGGGGTTACACGTTTCCCAGTACTCGTGAATGAACCCGATCGCGCACGGGTCTCGCATTTAGCGCGGCGAATACCCGCGTTATTTATAAGCAGAAAAAGGAAGAGCGGCGCGCGGGCACACCGGATGCAATTTGGTCGCGTTAAATTCAGCGCCGGCCACTTCCTGCAGTTTGACACAGTGATATTCGGCCTAAAGCATTCCGTGTTCGCGGGGCGTTCGTAAATCGCCGCCGTGGAATCGGCGGAGCTGTGGCAACCGGCCGATATAAAAGTCAATACCTCCATGGGAATGCATTCGTTTCTAATATACGACTTCGGAACGAAAGCATATGGAATAATTACGACTCAGCCCCCTTTAATTAAATATTAGCCAGCACCGCCGAGGATACAATTGAATATTGAAATTAACACGTGCCGATTTATTATGCACGCGGTGTCATTGCGATGCCCTGGGCTCCGACGATCGTAAATTCCAATTTGAAATGTACAACATTTAACCGTAATACGGTATGTACCTTCACCTGCTTAACCGGCATTATGGTATTATCCGCTATCAAATTATGGCTCGCATTCCTGGAATTTATTGCCTCGTTTGTTTCTCAACAAAAACTCCCGTCTAAGGAGTAAATCTACCTCCGGGCTTTAAACCCACACCATTCCGCCATACTGGAAATCGCGGGGAGAACTTGTTTCTATCCAAATATACGCGCTTAATACATGGCATCGTTTCTTTGTCGCGCCACTTCTTCTTTTCATTTATTTGTATTATTCTGGTATAACCTTTGGCTGCACTTTACGTACTTTACGACATTTTTTTAAATCTTTCATTCCATACAGAAGGAAACAAATTTAAACCCCCTTTTGATAAGAAAAATGTTGCTGTGAATTGAAAATTTTAAATGACTTCACTGCTAGGTTTGTATATGTTTATGAAATTTTTGTTTATTTAAGCGTGCACTGTTAGACAGTATTTTCAAAGTCATGGATATCATGGCTAGGAAGTAAGATACAAGAAGTGTGATTGGTATGATTAAAGTGTGAGGAAGTAGCGAGGTACATAAGGAAGCAAGTGGAAAGAGATCGTTCGTGGTCAGACAGTGCGAACCAATATACATGAAGCTAGATCTCCCTGTAACTTTTCACACGTGCACTGTTTTTAAAAATCGTAAAGTTATCCAAATCAACGAGAACTTTAGTAATGGGTACAAATTTTACTGTGATTTCATTTACGATTCTTAATTAAAGTCTTTGTAGAAGACACTGTAAGTGCCAAAATTAAAAAAAAATTTGTCGGAGAATGTTCTACGTGTTAATCAAATTTTAATACAGTTTCCTTTTAGAAATAAGTCACCAATAGTGCTAAAAGGTGGTACCATCCAACGCCACTTATGTGGAAAACAATGTAAGAGCCAATTAACTAAGGACAAACAGGATTGGCAAATCCAATGCTTGCAAATTTAAATGAATGGCACATTCAGTTTTCTGTACAACTAATCGTAAGAGGTGGTTGATTTTAGACCCATTTTTATACCCTTCAGTGAAGTGTAAAGTTGTCTCTTTTAGGCATAATGAAAACACCCTCTATTCTATGACTGAATACTATTAATACATTAACGAAGCATCTTGTGTAGTTACTGCCAAGGAAAAATTTGCTCACTGCAATTTCAAAACAGACCTCGAACTCGCCGGTTTATCTCGCTATTGTGTCGCTTTATCGAGACGAGGGATTCGAGATAATTCAGAATGAATTAGATTACCCGGTACCAGTCCTATTACAATCTCGAGCAATTCGCCCGCTTCAAACGAAATTGGAATTCTCAACGATTATTATCCTTTACGAGAATTTTTTTCATCGTCGAGATCAATCAATCAATCCACCTCTCCTTTTTTTTTTCTTTTCAATCCAGGAGCGATTGTACATCCCGACGTGTCGGATCGATCCACGCGCTTGAAACGATGTAAAGCGACCAAACGACCGAACATTTTTCGCGCTTTTTTTCGCGAGTTTTATGGGCAAATCGGTGTCACACATTGACAGGGGGAAACTTTTCAAGAGCACGTGCACGTATGCGCATACGTAGCTAGCTTCTCTATCACTCTGCATTGTGGCATTCGAATTTATCAATACCTCGAGGGAACGTACATGGAAATTAGCACCTGGATTGAGAGTCATCGCTACGAACCTCGGGCATGCCCGAGCACCATTGCCCGCGATCAGGGGACGCGATGCGTGCCCAAAAACGGAACTTGGATCCTTCGTTCTCTCCTCTTCCCTTCCGCTGGTCGAAATAGTCAGCTGAACGCTCGCGGTCGTGTAACTTCTCGACAAATTCATGTTTCGCTAAATAAAACCAAATATCTTATACAGGGTGTCCCACTTAATTATCGCCATGAAATTGCAGGACATTTTAAGAAATGTCCAATTTTAGAGAAAGTTGATAGAAAATATTTAAGAAATGCTATATTTTTAGTTAAAGAATCGAAGGTCACATCCATATTCCTGAAAAATGCCCTTAATGAAACTGATTTACGGAATTTATGCACACTTAAATGGACATTTTAAGAAATGTCCAATTTTAGAGAAAGTTGATAGAAAATGTTTAAGAAATGCTATAGTTTCAGTTAAAGAATCGAAGGTCACATCCGTATTCCTGAAAAGATGCCCTTAAGGGGGAACACCACTGTGACGGCCGGAAAAATGAGCCCATTTTTAAGATTTTTTTAAGGAATAACTTACAGTTTTATTATAAAATTGTTATTACCTATCTTTAGTACAATGTCTTAAGAGACTATAAAAAAAAAGTAATAGAAAAACATGCATAGATTTCCATATACAGTTAATCTCCTACACCCCTCACAAGAAAACATAGGTCGCTTATCGAAACGATATCTTTGGAACGGCAACTCTGAAATCACATTTTTTTTTTAATATAATCGGTATGAGTGTAGTTTCCGTTGTACGTACCGATTTTAAAAAAAAATTATTTTTGTAAAAATGGTGCGCTTGGGAAGAAAAAGTTTCGAAAATCCGCAAAAAAAATGGATAGTTTTTCGAGCGTATTTAAAAAAATATGTTTTCGATCAAAAAATCGGTACGTACAACTGAAGATACTCTTGTTTTAAAGATCCTGTCAAAATTTCAAGTCGATCGGATAAAAATTGACAGAGCTATTGATTCGATCAGTTAGAAAAATGTCGTTTCGAGAAAATCGCGTTTAAAGTTTGACTTGTAATTAGTCGGCATCGTGACGCGTCTCACAAAATACACTGTATCTTCGTCAATTCTTCGAATATCAACTTGAAATTTTCAGACAGTATTTTTGAAGAGATAAACATTAAGAAAGTGAAGAAAAAAAAATCGAAATTTTTTCAACTTTCACAGTGGTGTTCCCCCTTAATGAAACTGATTTACGCAAGTTATGCACACTTAAACGCACTTCAACTTTTGTCTAAAACAATTTGTGACGCCACTTGCGTGGGACACCCTCTACACTACACGAGTTGCTTTATCCGCCAACGATTTTCCATACTTGCTTCCGTGTTTGCATTTTATCCGTGAAGAGCAGCGTAACGAAAGATAACCCTCCTCCCCTCATAAATCTGTTGAATCCTTGTTCACTGAACTTTCCTTACTTATATTTTTAAAAGAGTTCCTAACTAATCACAAGAAAATTCTCCTCTTAACTTAAATCCATTGTACGACGGGATACATCAAAGAATCAGCGACAAATTGCTAAAAAGGTCGTACGTACTGCTTGTAAATTAAAAAGAAACATAATAAATGACCCTCAGATTTTTAAAAAGGCCCCGAGTCATCTACTAACTTTTGCGCCCGAAGCAGTTCTCGATATCGTTATGAACTTCGACGATATCTCCACGAATCGATTAAAGTGGGACCAACGAACTGAGCTCTGTACAGTTGGGTATACTACGCTGCGGTATTAAATCATCGAAATTTAATAGGAACAGATTGTGTGGGTGCATAGGTCGCCGATATAACAGTTTTTCCTCGTTGTTGGTCGCCGCAGCTCGCGACTTTCTGCATTAATAAGCAACTATTGCGGAGGCGTGTATGAATACGCGGGGGATCCGGACTTCGGAATTAGCTTGCAGATCGGTGGCTACGGTTTTAAACGTATCCAAGGGCCCAGCCAGGGTCGGCTGTCGCGATACGCTTTCGACAGGCACAGCTGCGCATCCAGAACAAAACATGCATTCTCCATTCTGCTGTCGAATATTCAGAGAGGCTTTTAACAATTCATCAATGCAGACAGTGGCGGTATACTTGTAACCCTTACCTCAACATTTTACGATCTTCCTGTCAGCTCCTGCCGTTATCTATGACGCGGGCGTCGATCCGGACGCAACTGCAGCTACCCTTCCAACGCCCGTCCGCCTCATAATTTCGTGAAGTTTCGTTGGCACGGTGCGTGACACTTCGGGGCAATAACTTAGGTAAGAGTCAGAGATCTCTCTGGAAGTGCTAAGCTGATGGTGGCTAATGTAATATAGGGGATTGAAGAAAAGCGATTTGAAGATTCTCAGGCTTGTGTTTCAGGCATAGCAAACTGAATGGAAAGTAGTTAATAGCTGCGGGTGTTAAAATTCATTCTTTTGGGTAAACAGAGACTTGCTATTTTCGTTATTTATTCGGTAAAAAATGCTAAATGAATGTGTGATTTGTTCGACGAGAAACATACACCTGACTGCAAATTTCGAAACGGCGCGGTGTCGTTAAGCATTGTGTACAAAAAAGTATCTACTGTGGAGGTGGAGGGTTCCGCTACATTTTAGAGAGTTTGGAAGGGTTCCGTAGCTTGACGAAAGCGGCTTTGGGCGAATGGTTAGGAGTGTGTTTTCAGCGTGATGGAGACCCACTTTGTTTTACACTCGTCTTCAGGTAGTGTTTTCAGCGATTTCATGATAACAAATCGGTAGGGTGGGGAGATCTGATCATGCGGCACTCTTGATTTGCTGGTTTCAACCCGCGTTTTTTGGAAGAGCGCGAGATGATGACACGATGCTGCCGGAGTAAAATAATAAAATGACAAAATAATTCGGTGCAATCTCTGATAATCCTTTGCTTTCATACCACAAATCATGATCCGACGCGGATGACTACAGTGAAGCCTCAATAATCCGTGCTGCGCTTAATCCAAGCTCCGCTTAAACCGATATCCACGCATTTCGAAGTCATATTCCTGAATAAATAAACGTTGGCGTTATTCTTTTCATAGATAGAGTTTTATTTCTCAAAGGAGACGTGTTATTGACAATTTGTTGTCAAGAAGCCGTGGACCAGCTCTGGTCTATTACCTTCCCCGACATGTAATCGTACATCGATCTTACTTATAACTAAGTAGCTTCACTATTCGGCTTCGCCCGAAATTTAGGTTCTGATTTTATAAAACAAAATTTGTTTTATTTATTTTTTGTGAAAATAGTCACATTCATCTGGATTAGGTAGGCATAATGAGCTGGGACACATTTCGTGACCCAAAAATTTACCGTTCGAAAGTTTTTAGGCAACAGACAAACTAGGGTTTGTCGGTTTTTAAAAACCGGGTTTAAAAACCGTTTTTTTTTTTTTAATAAATTTGTAAAATTCGAAAACCGGGTTTTCAATTTAAAGTAAAACGGTTTTATATACTAGAATTAATATGTCAAAATGAATTAATTATTTAATTAAAAACGTTAACATTTTGACTTGAAATCGCCTCGGACACAAGCATATTGCAGTAGGTAATAATTTACTGTAAAACTAATCTTCACGAGTTCATATTTTCGGAATAAAAATATTAAATGAAATAAAGATTTATAATTTATATTTTGTACAGATTTTAGTTATTTTAGTTTCTGTTCATTTGGTTTTGCATGCAGTGTATTTTATTGTGTTATATTTTTGTAGATCCATAAATATTAAATGAACTCAAAAATTGTACGGATTTGTACGGATTTTAGTTATTTTAATTTTTTTTTTATTTGGTTTTGTATATGTAGCTAGAGTACATTTTATTTTGTTATATTTTTATAATTCCATAAATATTAAGAAAACTGAAAAAGTACAAATATTTATTTTCTATTTTAATAATATTTTTTGTGAAAATTCAAAAACCGATTCAACCGTTTTTTTTTTTAGGAATAGTGGAATTCGAAAACTGTTTTTTTTTCAAATGTCGGGTTTTGTATAAACCCTAAGAGAAACACACAAACAGTTTCGGCTTTATATATTAAAATTCACAAAGTATAACATATTCTAAATTATATAATATTTCATTATACAAATTCCTTTGGTAGAAATTTGTGATCTCGGGAACTCTGATGATATTGCAGGTGAAACCTTGGGTTTCTTCATTGGTGTACTGTATATACGAGCATTTATGCTTCGCTTAATCCATCATTTGGATGATTCGAGCCAGTTTGTGTACTACTTTCATCGGATTATCAACCTTGTACAGCAACTTCCATCAAAGTCTACATAAAAAATCACTGTCGTCTCTGATAAGCTTAATTACTTAGCATTGATTGAACGCTATTCACTGAAAAGGGAAGCGCGCAAGGTTCAGGTGACTGAGTTGCTTAAAATCTTGCATATAGTCGGTACATACCATGTACAGGTTGGTCCAACGTTTAAAATTCACTAACCACAACATTGTGAGAAAATCATGTTAGCAGTTTTGCACCTTCTATATTCTTGATCTGAATAATTAGCTGCTTGGAATTACTATATGGATTACAATTGAATTGTCGCTCTAACTCAAATTACCTTTTTACGGTTTTCACGTACGAGTGCATAAATGGGTAATCTGGAAAAGGCACAAAGGCTTCGAACTCGAATTTCTCGAGAACTGTTGAGTATTACCCCCTAAACTTTTAATACATTATTACATATACTGTACCTTAATTATATGTAAAAAATAAAAGAAAATTGTGACTCGAATCTAGTGCACTCCCCTTGTCAGTTTAGTGAGTAGTATTATAAGACTGCAAAAGTTTGAACAGCTCTTTTTTCGAATGCGCTATCTAGAGAAATTTTGTAAAAATGTATGTTACGTGATTTCCGTTCACTTTTCTAGCAAGCCAGAGTGGCATTTCAGTCTATCGACGGCTAGAAATCCTTCCAGCAGTGTCGCTTGCACGTTTACCGTTGTTTAACGATAAATATTTCCCCGAGTAAAGCAGCTTTATGTCTCTGTTGACGAAGTTGCACCATCCGCGGTCGCGATACGTACAAACCGTGTGGAACAATATCCTTAAGTGGCCCTGGAAATAGCTCGAGTTCACCGGGCAAATCCTACGCGAGCGAAGAAACAAAGATACACGAGGACGCTAACTGCGACGACACAAAGCGAAACGCGTTATCGTCAACGTGGCGCAGTGGTAGGTGTATAATTCAAAACCCGCTCTCGAGAAACCCGACGCTGGAAACAGGCACAACGCTGTTTTAAAGAAAGGAGTTTCGGAAAGGCAGGAGTCGCAGGCTTTAAATGTCGCCAAATTTCTTGCTGCACCTTTTTGCGGAAGAACGTAATGTGAGAAGTAGATTCCTATTACAAGTGGTAACAATAATCAATCAATGCTCCGAATAATTCAATCGATATATCTCTCGTCTAACAAACGAGAGGCGCAGATTTAAATCCTGGTTTCGCGATAACCTGGTGCCATTTTTTTCAGTTTCATTTTTTCTGTACTATTACATTTAGCCTGTTTTTAATAAACTACCTGCTTCTTCATTTTCCGGAAAAAAATGGGCCCCTCAGAACGTTTGCCACCTGGGTATTTTTCTCTAAATCCGCCGCTGCGCTCGATCCCTTTTCTTCTTACACCACAAGCTTCAAATTCGTATGTTATATCCTCGCTGCTGATCTTGATAAACATCACTTGTAGATACTACAATTTGCCGGAGTGAGTGAGGAATACCTTTGCTCTCATTTCTTTTAAAAAGCCATCGCCTTTACAACTTCTTTCGACTATAAAAAGCCATTTCTGCTATATCTCTGTCGTAGTTAAATTCCTGCAAATGCATGTGAGTGGAATATTCGTCAATAGGAAGAAGTATAAATTATTCTTCAATATTTTAAAGTCCCGGGAACATCTCAAACGCGATTAGTTTATTTTTTTCATGTCTGTTATGATTTTTCCTATTCCATTTTACTATCGACTAATTAGGTGTATACATAGAATTCTGCAACGACATGTATTTTCAATATAATCTTCGCAAATGGTCATAAACTGCTTAACAAGAAAATATACCTCGGCAATTCCTACATGGATCGATGCTACGTAAGTATCGATCTCCACTTTTCTCAGACTAATAGACTCTGCAAAGAAAGCCCTGTGCCACAATTTTCCCCGGGAGACAAAGAGCTGTAAGCCATCTGGAGAGGATAACGGTACCGTCTAAATCCGCACGTCTTACAACTTATGAAGTATAATCGGTAGGAGGCCATATACTGAACTCTTGGAGAAATCTTCAAGTGGTATGAAACTTAAAACTATCATTTTAGCTGCTGAACACAGTAGCGGTGTCAGATAATACACAGAAAAGAAGGAAACACATCCTTCTTTCTTCTGTTACTTTATGCCCATCCTTCTTCACGGAGCACTTAAATTATCATCCAATTTTAATGTCATCTACGCACCTCCTGTACCGTTCGCTCACCTCACCACATTCCATATCTCCTCTAACAGAGAAGCAAGTTACAATTAGTACACGTAAAGGTCGTGCTTCACATGATTTCTCAGCCGAGAGAATTAAATAGCTATTCGACTTTATACACATCTATGATGGGACCTAATATTCATGATCGCAACAATCCTATATAATAAGATCCTTAAAGGGGAATTCTCGTCTAACAGCCCCAAAAGTAACTGATATTTAAGAATTTTTTAAGAAAAAACTGTTGGTCATATTGGATTAAACTCTTTTGGGATATAAGGAGGCATCTTTAAACTCGCAGAAAATATTTTTTTATGTTAATTCTCCTTATTATTTATTAATTATTGTGGAATCTTTTCCAACTCTTCGACGATGTGACTCCTGTTGGCGGGATGTGTAGCACCTATCACAGTCATCTGATTTAAAAAAGATAGAAGTTTCATAAAGTTAGATAGTTTACGCTGGAATTGGCCCACTTTAAAGAAAAACAAATGAAAAATTGAAAGAGTTATAGCGTTTGAACGAAAAAGTAAACTTCTTCCTTAGACAAATTTTTCATATCAGTCTTTATATCGACGAAGAAAGTATTATAAATAAAAACTAACATTGACATTTTAAGTCCAGTCCCAGCGTAAATTATTTAACTTTAAGAAAATTTTCTTCTTTTTGCAATCAGATGACTAATACAGGTGCTACACCTGACGTTTGACACAATTCCACAATAACTAATAAATAATAAGAAGAATCGATATAGAATAAAAAATTCTACAAGTTTAAAGATGCTTCCTGATATCCCAAAAGAGTTTAATGTAACAGTTTTAACAATAATTTTTTAAAAAAAATTTATAAATTTCGGAGACTGTTACACGAGAATCCTCCCTTAAGGAATCTGTTCCTTTGTTATCAAAAACTGTCCAGAGACTTTTTTCGTGCTTCTCGATGACCTAAAAGGTTCATGTTCAACATGAAGTTTCCTATGCACCCAAGGATGCCATAAAAATTCAAGAACCTGGAAAATTCGAAAATGGGTAGTACCTGTGAGCTAAAACATTTTTATGTTGCTATGTTTATCTTATACTGGGGTGGATTTAGAGATTTGGCGCTCCTAGGCGAACAAGCGTCTGCCGCCCTTTCCGCGAAATATCATCGAATATTTTAATTTAAAAGAGTCGAGACGCGGCGCCAGATACGGGGTCTGGGAATTAATCACGAGACCCTTCGACGAAAGTTTCGACCAGCATCCGTGACAGCTTCGGAATACCCTATACAGGTCAGGATGACAAATGCAAGTCAACAACAGATCTGCGTATCGCGGGGGTCTCGCTCGCTGAAAAAAACTACGAGGGTCTGGGATCAGACTCCAACTACGGGATAGCACTGATACCGCGTGATTAATTAAGTGCAGGGCGATAAGTCTACCCGCGCGGCTGGAAAGTACTTCATTGTGATGACAGAATGAATCTGCCGTCAGCAGACACCTGTAATTCAAGATGGTGAACGAGAGCAAGCCGAGGCATTCAATCACCTCTCGACGGGTCGACGAGGCCGCCACCGCGCCCCACGAATTTCCAATAGACATTTAATTATCCCCGAACAACGGATGCCGGTACCTTTAAATTTCGCCAACGCGAAGCAACCTTGCTTAAACTCGCGCCAGCCCGTCCCGCCGTTACTTTGACGTTGACGTCGAAGAGGCAAGCCCGGCCTGCCTTCGCATTGCAACTGGATGCTCCTTGTAATTCGTCAACGCCGAGTGGCGCCCCAACGAGCAGCTCTGATCGATGCAACGCGCCCCGTTTTGTCGTATTTCACTGATGGCCAGTTTCTTTGGCGACAGTTTTTCTGTAGGGGAACGGGATACCTGGAGGAGCGTGGAACGAAGCATCATCGATAGTGTCGCGAGGTAGAGCTTAGATCGCAAGTACCAACGCCACTGTGGTTGAAAAGAAATTGCTAAAAATATAAATTTTCACTTCTGCCACTTACATCATTTACCATCCCAACTCGTCAAATTATGAAGAACGGACTGTGTATTCAATGTAACGGAACTAAGTTTATTCGTGGATAGTTAGTAAACACAAAACCCATTAAACAATTCCCTTGTCAATTTCAAACTTTGAATAGAATTTCGCGAAACACTCGTCACGTAAAACGTACCTACAAGAAATAGTCGCTCAAGTATTCCGCGCCGAAGAAGAATGACAAGTTAAAAGAAGAGGACGTAACACTGCAGACGAATGCAGGGTGTAGAAAGCTCTGGCTCCTAGGCCACGAAACTTTAATTATTCGTTACGAACTCGAGAACTTTCCTTATTTATCCAGTAACGCGATTTATCCGCCGTTACAGTTTACTTTCGCTCTAAGCCCCACCTGGATAGAATATCCATCAGCGAAGAAACTCGATTGCCCGTAGTCGATTAAGATTCCTGATTGTGTCTTCCCGTGGATCTCGCTGACGAAACGGGCACGCGGATCGGCAAGGTGTACCGTTATACCGTTTCCTTTTTTTTTTTAAAGTGGCGATATGAAAAGCACGCCCGGTGCCTTGTTGCTCGTCGAATCCCACCGAAAGCACGAGGGACGCGCGGGGCATTTGCTTCTTCATTCCCGTTGACGGGCCGAAGTGAAAGGAGGGGGCGGAGAATCCGGACTAACGAGAAAACCCGGGGCCACGAAATTCAGGTGAATACGAATAGAGAGGGAGAACGAGATGAGCGCAGGGTGAAGCCTGGCAGGTACGCCCCGAATGTTTCGGTGTCTGGTTTGACCTGTCTCTCGGCATATCCGGTATAACCCGTAAGAATGAAGTGCCGCTACTGGCCGGCCGGGAGCGAATGCAGAATCCATCCGCAAACTGCGCGCTGCCCGGAATGATGAATGAAACGTTACTCTAGCAGCGGTGCGGCCAGAAAGACTCACCGACCACGCACGTCCACGTAGCGGAAGGCAGGCCCGCAATTTTCCCTCGGTACTCGAGGCCACGTCGAAAAGATTTCACCCGCAAAACCGGAGCCTCGAAATGCTACAGTAAAAAAGCATGGATGCGAGTACGTTCGCTTACCCGCGAAATTCGGACAGAATCGATAGAGATTTCTTGGAAAAAGATAGAAACTGGCAAGTAGATTTCAGCACTGATAGGATTATTTGTCTTTCGTTATGATCCTTTCTCATTGTTTCGCTATCTTGACAGCGAGCATGGTGTTACATTGTGCTTGAAGTTAGAGGAATGAGAAGTGTTGTGAGCTATTGCGTCGCCTGTTTTTGGAGGTCGTAAATCTCCGACGGCGCAACGTCACTCTCTCTCTCTGCGGTGTCTTACGACCACAAGAGGTCACTGGAGAGGGTGTGATTAAAGGTTGTACTTGAATAAACTGAGGCACCGCACATTAACAATAACAAGGTAAACTGTATTTGAAAGACTAAATTTGAACAAAGGTGACTGTGGCAATTAATAATGTGTTGTATGAGTCCCTCCAAGTTACTCGTGTGAGGTATACATTTGGACTGCCTTGGGACTCTCTCGCTGGCTATAAGGCAAATTCGAAGATGCCCTTTAGGGGTGAAGTTTTAATAACGCAGTGGTAGGAAACGCTGTCTATTGGCGGAAATGATTTGGTTGTAGGTGGTAACGAACTAAAGGAAAGGGAAATTCTGGTCAAAGTGTTGGTGAATCCGTGCGATGCTTGTCGCGAGGCCGTCTGTTTACTGTCACGGCGATCCTGGGACCCTTGGCCCTGACTTGGGCTGATCGCCTGCGTTTCCAATAGTAAATTTATGAGTATACAACGGTCCCAGGTCTACGAGGCGCGGACTGACAGACCAAGTGTCTGCCAGATGAGGTTTGGAAAAATACAAGGCGCTCTTGTGCGTCCTTGGTGGCGCGGCAACGAGCTAACGCTCAACAAGAAGTTTACATGTTATTAGATGGTATCTAACGATGTAAGGCAGTGTTGCCCCGATGGGCGGTCCGAGAGTACGAGCATCCATCGCGTTTTCCAAAGCTCGCGTGGAAGGGGGCGCTCGGACCAATGAAGTTGCGGGCTCTAGTAGTGTGCGTGTGGGCTCGTACCCTGATATCAGCATGTAACCGTTACATGCTGATTCATTGCGATTAAATTGATTTGATTTCTGGTTATAGGCTGACTTCAAGTCGGTTTTCGCGCGAGCTTTGAAAAACGCGATGGGTGCTCGTACCCTCGGACCGCCCATCGGAGCAACGCTGATGTAAGGTTTGGCCATATTTATCAGTTCCGTGACGACGTGCCAGTGGTGAGAAGAAGGGGAGCATAGAGATCAACTCAGAAGGCCCTCCACGGCTCCATCCTCCCCGTCAAAAATTATTATTATTATAAACTGTACTACTACACTTTGCTCGTTTTTAGTAAACTACCTCTTCATTTTTCCAAAAAAAAAGGGACGCCCAGAATGTTGGACATCGAGGCCTTTTTTCTTAAATCCGCCAGTGACGTTAGTTGGGAATTTAGTCGGTGTCATATGAGGCAGTGAGAGCAACAACGGACTAACCCACATTTTTTCCGAAATTTAGTTAGTAGCAATAATCCATTCCAACGGGCTCTACTAATCACAAAAAGTAGAAAAAAAAATTTTAATGTGGATTGGTCCGTTGTCGCTCTCACTGCCTCATATATTATATTATATGGTACAGGCTTGTATGGGATCACGGATATTTATTCATTGCCCATCCACTCGACAAAATAGTCCAAGTGTGGATGGTGCTCGATGCGGCTAAACAGCTTAGTCGACAGAAAGCTTTAGTATGCGCTGGGTCTGATACACGTTCCACCGAGCATCGTGCTTTATTTGAATACGTTGGATTATGACCAGTTTATTTTACGTATTATATTTCATACGATTTACCATGCCGCGGAATTTCAAACTAAAGTGGCCAAGAATAACCATGACCGCCGTACTTTCGGTGATAGCTTCGCCAAGTATACGACTGGATATTAAGGAAGTAATATCACCAACTCCCACTTCTAATTATGAGTCACCCAAAACAGGGAGCAAAGGTCCTTCCTTACTAATTATTGTACACCGACGTTTCTATCCCTCTGCCGGTGGCGACTCCCGACTCTAATAGCCCTATATAAAATGGGCCGCAGCCGGTACCACATGACCCATGTTGAAATACAAACACGCAGCTTTTATTGGCTCCACTTGAGAAATTCTTGATAGACCGAGTAGATTATGCAATTCAAAAGAAGGGAATTATAGAGAGTGAATCGATACCCACATAGCACACGTCTTAAAAACGTCTTACAAATTTTACATCTATTTTTGGTCTGAACATCTGATGACCTTGTTAAGTCTGTGTCAAGACATTTCCACGACGTCTGTTTTAAGGGGGTAGTGGACTATCGGCTAAGTAAAAGGCTGTCCACAAACTGTTGTGGACACGTTTGCCGAGTAATTGCAACAAAAAAATCGTCGGAATGTATAAAATTGTCGAAGTTATTAATCCTTGAAGATAGCCCTGCACGGCGCGCCGCTGCAGCTGAAGTATATCGATTCAGGTGAGCCAATCGCGTAAAAGCAAAATGCTTTGGGGCGAGGACTTTATGCACCAAAATCTACAGAGTTCCACTCTGCCAATAAATTTGAACAAAAATCGTGGAAGTTACACACGAATCAATTTTTCCCCATATTCTTACGGAAAAAATCGTCTTTGATCAGTTACAAAATTTTTTACAAATATCCAATGTTGATGCGGGAATTTCACTCTGTAGAGGAAGGAATTCTACACGAGCAGTAAGAATTTCAAGTGAAAATATTCATTGGTTCAAGAGTTATGGCGTACACCGTGTCTGAAAATGGTGTTTCGAGAAAGACGGCTTCAAAGTTAAGGGGAGGTTCTGGTCTAGAGCCCAAAAAAAATAGGTGATATTTAGGAATTAATTAAAGGAAAACTACTATACATAATTTAATGGGACTTTTTGCATTGTATTAAGGATGTCTTAAATTATAGAAATATATTTTTTGTTTTATAATTAATCATTGCAGACAGCCCTGGAGAGTCGTTAAAGTCAAGGCGTCAAAAAATTGATCCAAATCGGTGGGACCTGTATCTTTAAAAGTTATTATCCGATTCGACTGAAACCTTTTTCATTTTGAAGAATATACTTCTGGCTAGGGGGAAGCTAAAAAAATTACAAAAATTACATTTTTGAGAGAATAACAACACTTCAAGCTTGAAATCACTTTTCCATGTATTTTTCGTCCTTTCAACGCCTGTAAAAATTATTAATTTGTCAATTTTTTGTAATTTTTTCTAGTTCTCCCCCTAGCTAGAAGTATATTCTTCAAAATAAAAAAAGTTTCAGTCGAATCGGATAATAACTTTTGGAGATACAGGTCCCACCGATTTTGAGAACACTGTTTCGGGAAAAACGCGTTTAAAGTTTTACGTGAGCGCCGAGTGACCGGTTGTGACCCATGCATTTGCCGCTACTCAAATGCCTATAACTTGGGGAATTTTACGAATTTCAACAAATCCTTTTAAACACGTTTTCCTAAAAGGTTGAACATTCGAAAAATGAAATAAAAAAAATCGACATTTAGACCAGAACCTCCCCTTAAGTCCCCTATGCCAATACCGCTCTGCGAGGCCGTTACTCGACGGTGCACTCAATTACGTTCGCTGCTATAACTTCTACAATTATTTGACTTTCGTCATGAAATTTTGTTTAAAATGTTCGTAAAGGATAGACTTTCAAAATCAGTAAAAAATCGATTTTCTAAAGCTGAAATAGTCCACTATCCTCAACCCTTTCGTTACGAGCGCCGACTATAATCGGCACCCACGCGGCACAACTGCCGATCCTAGTGTCGACTTTAGTCAGCATCTCCGGTAGTTTAAAAAAAAATTTAGAAAAAAGCACTTCCGCCGAAATGTACGCCGTAACGATAGGGTTAAGCCATCGTTAAGACGTCGCTCAAACGTCTGTCTTAAAAACGTCTCCTCTTAAGAAGGAAAGTGACATTTTAAGGGATGAGTCTAGAGGTCGACTGATGATTTTCTGGAGAATATTTCGCGTCAATGTGCATTTTTATAAACAATTGATACTACATATGCACCTAAAAATTAAAAATGTTTACAAGGAAGTGTGTTGGATAGGTGCGAATAGCGATTGCGTCGTAAGCAGGAGTCTGGGTTCGATTATCGTCACCGCCAAATCTTTTTTTTATTAACCCAGACCTGGTGAAGACGTCTTGAAGACGTCTGTGTGCTATCTGGGTAGTCACTGATTCTCCGTCTAACCATTGAGAGCTATTGATAATGCTGGCGACTTAGCGACATTGCTCTGCCACTATCTAATTTATGCATCTCTCCTGGGAACTAAAACGCCCCCTTTGATATCTAGACAGCAGTTGGAAAGTATCGTCTAGCCTGGCATCGGCGTGTTTTCACGTTCATCTTTACCGCTGTAGCCTGGAATCGGTTTGTTTTCATATTCAACTCTTCAACACTAGGTGCAAAATAGGATAACCTAGAAGTTCAGATTGCAAATAAATTAACAAAGAAAGAAATTTTTAAACTTTTCCTGGTACGATTTTCAGAAATAATTTATGCTTTTTTGCACATGAATATTAAAATATTTAACTGGCACTAGGGAATCAAAATAATAAATCGCCAGCCGAAATAGTGGACTCTTTTAGGCATTAGCTATTATTAGCGGGAAAAGTATCGTTCCAAATATTTCCGTACTTCTTCTTAATTATATAATTGTAATTTTCAAGGTTTTGTTATTAACATTGTATATTCACAGACTGAAGAAATATAAGAATATAAGTCTAACATTTGAAGAATATAAGTCTAACATTTAATGTCAATTTTTATCATACAATTCAGAGGTTTAAGTGGAATTTAAGTTAGCCCTTTAAGTAGAATTGTCGCGTACCATTCCATATTTGTATTTGTATTTATTGTTTTCACTGTTAACACGTTGACTGTCACGCGAGTTTGTAAGAAAATCTCCGTCAGGCCACGCGCGATGCTATACCGCGCGCACTTAAGACTGAAGTTCGAACGCTCCAATATCGCGACAAGCTTCTTAAGATTATTATTATTATTATCGTAAGCGCTCAAATAAGCGTCAGCCGTATTCGGGTGACGCGGCCTAATCAAGATTTTTGCCGTCACCCAAATACGGATGACACGGCGGTCAACGTGTTAAACAGGAATGGCGTTTCAAACTTTATCCGCTTATATTGCACAACGAACTATAAAGTCGTATTATCTTTTTCTCTCCTCTCTCTCTCCTTCGGGTCCCAACAGCAGCGGCGGCGGCACCGGGAGAAAGGTGGTCTCCCATCTTTCCCCAGTACCCGCCCCGTGATGCTTAACTTCGGTGACCTAACGAGAACCGGTGTTTTCCATCACGGCTACGGCCGCTGGTTTACCATCCCATATTATCGATTGTAAATGGAAACAGACTGCAAGTCTAAACGCGATGATAATGTGGAAACTAAGTCCGACAGCAGGAAAAACAATGCGATCGATTGTCATCAACGAAGTATAAGATAGACCTACCACCCCACAGCACAGACGAGATATAGGATAGACCTATCACCTTATGGATGTACGTGTCGCCACCCAAACTGCGTTACCGACCCATAATTTGAGAACTGAATATAGTGGCATCTGCTTATGAACAGTGTCCAACTCGGCAACTACTCTGAAATGTGTTGAAATGCTGAAAGGTGTGTGCATGCTTGTATACGTGTGACTTGTTCGAAGGCAGGCCTTTGCTACGCTATGCTTTAGCTCGGCTTGTCAACCACTCACGCGGATTTCTCTCCGAAAATTCCATTTCGGTGCTCAAACATGGTATTTCTTCAAAGCCCGTGTAAACTATAAATTGCAAGATAACATTGGTTATTAATACTTCGCGTGAAGTAGACCCTTTCACGTATCTTACGCCGAAAAGTATTAAAAATTCACGATGTTACTGACATTCCCGCAAGTTTCTAATACACTGTTTAAACATTCTAGTGAAGTAATAATAATTGAATTCTATTTGCCCCGAGCATTAGTTTACAGTAAAATCTAATTCTTAAAAGCCTCGCAGAAAGTTGCACGATGCATGAGTGTCGTGGGGTGCATGGATGCAACTGCAAATCGAGTTACTTTTTAAACCCGCTTTGCGAAATAAGATTTTGTCTAGCCCCGAGAAATTCATCGGTTCAGTGTTCGGTGAAGTGTGTGCATGTCATAGTGCATATTATTTCCTGATTTCTCAATTCGTGCAACAATTTCATCGATTACTGGACCATGTGGGAGGTCTTTTAACAGAATTCCACTGAAATATACCCGTTACCTAGAAGAGTTTTTCAGAAACTGAATACTTCGTCGATGTTAGTAACTAAGGGGGAGAAACAAGTATGTCACTCATATTTCTCCAAATATTCCTCTAACTATTCATTTACACCAAGTTCAACTAAAATGTATTTATACATTATAAATAATACTATGTGATATGTATAAGCATTAACATTCATTTATCGAACGATTAAACATTGAGAATAAAAAAGTATTCATTCGGCGTAGAAAATCATTTGCAAATCCAAGGCCAAATGTTACTAATTGCTTGATATCTCGAGTTGTATCGATCATAGTTAATAATAATTTATACTGGCTGGTTAATGCAAATGTTGTTAACATTATTTGTCATAGCAATAGCCACTGGAATGGATATTTTAGCAGAAAATCCATTTTTGCCGAAGAATTCGTTGGATTTCGCAATTGTAATCAACCGTCGACCTTGTTCTGATCGGGGGACATGGTTTCTCGAAGTGTATATAGGAAGCTCATGGAGCTCCATGTACTCAGTCGTCGTCGGTCCTCCGGGCCTGGAGGACCTCCGGGGACCCTGGAGCTGCCGAGCCTACTGGACCTACTGGACGTACTGGACTTCCTGGGGACCTAGTCAGGGTTTCAGGCCTGGTCCTTCCTGCACCCCCTCGGCCCCCTGGAATCGAGTTCCCGAGCCACCTGGACATCCTGAGGACCTGGTCAGGGTTCCAACCCTTGGTCCTTCCTTCACCCTCTCGACCCCCTGACCTAGGTTAGCTTATTCGGTTGGTGCCGACGAAATTTTCGGGTTTATTAAAAGCCATTCAATATGTTATTATTTTGCCAAGGCCAAAACCGATTTCTCTTCCCTTTCAACTGATTTCTTCGATTGTTTTTCATCATCTGTCCTATTTCATACATTCCTTCGTGGATTTTTGGATGAGTCGTTCTATTTCGTGTATTTCTTCGATGGGTTTGCATTATCTGTCTAATTTCATGCATTTCTTCGATGAGTTTAAATGATTTAATTTATTCGATGCATTCCTTCAATGTGTTTACATGATTTATTTTATTTGATGCATTTCTTCGATATGTTTACAGGATTTATTTTACATGATGCATTTCTTCGATGGGTTCACATGATATATTTTATTTTATGCATTTCTTTGATGGGTTTACATGATATATTTTATTTTATGCATTTCTTCGACGGGTTTAGATGATTCATTTTATTTGATGCATTCCTTTGATGGTTGTGCATGATTTGTTCCCTCTCATGCATCTCGTCGATGGATTTATATTTCCTGCTCTTCTTCCTGTAGGTATCTCTACGATGGTTCTGCATGCTCGTGCGTGCTCTTCTGACAATTTCAAATCATCTCGATCGGCACAAACCGAATAAGTATGTTCTTAGTTTCCTCTGAAGCCCACCGCACTATTACTAACATAATATTGTTGATTGTTTCAGCATTTCAGGTCCACGCTCTCGCGGGGAAGGCGGTTAATAAAATAACATATTTAAAAGAAAATAGTGAAAAGTGATAGTGAACAGTGGTAGTGAAAGAAGACATCTAAGGAAGCCTAGGTTAATTTATTATAGCATGAAGTATTTAAGGCCCCATGTAAAATTGCCAAGCAGTCACTGAATCATTAGCTTTGTTGCTCTTTCGTTGGCTCCTCATCTCCGATGAGGAGGTCGCCGCTGCTTCCGTTTCCGGAAGCCAGCGACTGAGCATGGAATCGGTATGGGTGGATCAGTTTCATCCCTTGGTGTTCTTGTCCAAAGGGAAAAGTTTCGGACGTAGGGGATGTACCTTTTGGTATACTGCCTGCGTAAGTCACCCGGTCCGATTCCCAGTCTCCTCGTTAGTCGGCTTGAGTCAGGTCACACCTAGTGTTGCTCCTGACGAGTCGCTGGGTGCAGAGGAATCGTTTGGGAGACGCCGAGCGCTTTTCCCTTTCGACTCGGACAGTAGGGTGGTAGGAACTGCGCCATCCAATACTCCTTTCATGCTCACCCGTAGTCTTTCCTTCTTTGCTGAATTTATTGTAATCGAGTGATTGCTTGGCAGTTCCCTAGATTCTATATCTAAACCGAAGAGATCGATGGAACTTTGTTTCCATCTATTTCTTTGCTTTAGTAGGCTAAGGGTTTCATGTACAGGGAGATCGATGGAACTTTGATTCCATCTATCTCTCTACGGGTCTCGAAACGCAGTAACCTCCTCGTGGTGAGACCTGGTAATCGGTGAAAACCGAGCTGATAGCTGCGATTGTCAAATATTCTAATTAGATATAAGAATTTCTTTAACTTGCAATACTATCGTAGAATGTAAGTATAAAATATGTAACTTGAAATGTTTGTTCGTTTGTTCCTACCGGCCCGCAGAACACGAGTATAGTATTAAGTTAGAAGGATAAGCGCATGTTGGAATATTTCATCGAAATACTGGAACTGATGGGTTTTTGACTATTTTTAAAGTCCTCTCTGCTTCAGCACCTTATCGAAATATATTCCTTGGCGAGGTATTCCGCGTTATATCATGAAAGCATGTCTTCCACAAATAATGTTGTTTTTTATATATATTTTTATGTTAAATAAATTTGATTTGCGTTAAATATACTCGAGCAGGACAGCAAAGTTAAAAGGCGTATGTGTTCTTGTTTTGTTGTGATCCTTCTTTCTGTATCGTTGCACGGAATACGTTTATAAAACGATCTTTAACTTGTTACTCTAAAAGAATCATTTGTAAATCGCGGGTTTCGAATGTCCTACTTTTACACGTGTTGAATTCTAATTCCTACCACGCGTAGCGTTACAATCTGTTTCGAGACTTCACCGGTAACGTTGCATGCGACACAAAAATGGTAAGGGGGTCCTAGGGCCACAGACCAGGTATAGAATAGACCTATCACGGAATGTAATTTTGTGTCACACGCTCGGGGGGCTCGCGAGCCCCCTTACCATTTTCGTGTCACACCCAACGTTATCGATTCAGTCTAAAATAAGATTACAATGCTACGAGTGGTAGGAATTGAAATTAAATCTTATCGGAAACGTTTAAAATCTAAAACGGCATGAACGTTAAGACTAATTTCAAGAAACATGTTGCATAATTCCGGTTACTAATACATTTTGATAGAAGCATAATTTGCACTTATTTCCATAAATTTCGATCATAAATATTATATAAATACAACCGCGTAATAAACATTTATACAGTCTCTTAGTTAGGTTATATTTTCGGTCACTTCGAAGAGTGGATTTTCTGTCCTCGAAGTGACAGAAAATATACTTAACCTATATGCTAGAGGATAATAAATGTTTATTGGATATTTCGTTCTTTTGGGCTACATTTGTGAACTTTTTATGACTTAACATCCTTCCAAAATATTATTATTACGCCTCAACGATATATTTATGAAGTCGATGAGTGTAATTATTCGTGGTTAAGAAATCAAAATTTCCTATTCATAACGTCATTTTTTTAGTACATTTCATCGAAATAATAAGTTTTAGCTTAATTTGTTTATGTTTGCCAAATTCATGCCTTTTATTAGACTCTACTTGATTTTAGCATCAATTTTCATGTTTACAGATTTCTATGCTTGATTAGAGCTGTGACTATCGATTATTGATAGATTATCGATATCTTATTGATATTTAACAATATATCGACAATATCGTTAAGATATCGTTAAGACGAATAGATCTATTCGCCTCTTCTAGAAGAGGCTGAGGTAGAATATAACACACTTTGTTGCAGCAACGATGCAAATAACAATTTTAAAGACATTGTAAAGCAACGATACATATTCATACTTTTAAAGATATCGCTTTCGATACTCAGTGGCTCAGCACCGATGTTTTCGCCCATTCACAACGGTGTTCTTTGGTGCTAGATAGCGCCGTGAATGGGCCCAGCACCGGTTTTTACGGTGCTCACATTTCGAGCATCGTTGCCAACGGTGCAGACCTTTTTTCGCATAGAATGCAACGCATTATTTGTATAATAAAGTCAATGAGAATCTATTGGTTTGTATTTGAATTCACGGCGCTGTCCAGCACCGAAAAATACTGAATGGGCTCAGCACCGATATTTTCGTCCGTTCACAACGGTGTTTTTCGGTGCTGGATAGCGTCGTGTATGAGCCCAGCAACGCTTTCTACGCTGCTGACATTTTTTCGTGTATACCTGAGCTGCTTTCCCAGATAGCACACGTCGTCTATAAGTCGTGTGCTATCTGGGTCTATTCGCGTCAACGATATCTTAACCATATTATCGATATATCGAAATATCGATAACATTTCGATAGTCACACCTCTACCTCAAAGTGACAGAAATTATAACCTATATGCTATACCCAATTTCATAAATATACCGTTGCGGCGTAACAACGATATTTTGGAAGGATGTTAAGTTATAAAAAGTTCACAAATGTAGCGTAAAGGAACGAAATAGCCAATAAACATTTATTGTCATATAGCATATAGGTTATATTTTCTGTCACTTCGAGGAGGGGACTACATAATAATCACGCGCATCCAGCATGCGCATTTTCCCTAGCCTGGGCGGCCGCATGAAAGGGGAACTTTCCCCACCCTACATTAGTGGTAGTTGGAATATTTCCGAGCTTGGGTAGGCGGAAAATTTGACTTGCGGTCCCAAGCGGGAAAAAAGTTCATTAAATTTCATTAAATTCTTTATATTTAGTGGGATTATTACTAGGGACTGTAGCCGTAATTATTTCTTTTATATTTCGAAGAACTGTCTTTAAATGTTTAAATAATTACTTTAAGCCACCCTGACATTCAATTGACTAACCTGCTAAGAAAACTATTAAAAATGTTATATTACGCGGCTAAATACATGCTTTTCTGACTTTCTTTCTTCCATAAAATATGGTAAGATCGGATTTTTCGAGTCGGTCTTATAAACGTTTTACAACATTTACGCTTGAGACAACGCAATACAGCATTTCCTCTAGTTCCTATCACTTTTTTAAATATGGAAACATAGATATCAGGTTCACATAGATTTCTAAAATTGTTCAGAAGGCGCTTGGAAGGAATACAGGGCCATTAATATGCAGTATCCTCTAATGGAAAAATAATTTTTCAATATTTTTATCATTATGCAAACATCTGTATTGTATGTCAGATTTGTCTACTAAAATGAAACCAATTACGACGCAGTTTGGTATGAGGAAGGTACGGCAAAAAATTGGTGCAGAAAGAGGAAAAATAATAACATATTTTTTTAAAATCCAGAAAATAATACGATAGCGAACGTTCAGTAGATGTGCGGCCTTTTTCTCACCGATTGTTGAGGTCAAGGCCATCGAAAAGTTCGTCTTTTTTTTTAAACAGACGCCGTTCCCAGAAACGCGATACACCTGAAGGCAAAAATCAATGCGACTTGAAATGTCTTGCAAGCAGAGCTCGCTAAATCAGGCGTTTGCTCTTAACGAATCTTTACCATTTTTTATTTTGTTTAAATGCTAAACAAATAAAATATGAAAAAAGTGGGTAGGTAGTGAATTATTTTTAGGGTTTCCATAATTGTCATTGAACATTTAAATGCTAATTAAATAAAACATGAAAAAAGTGGGTAGGTAATGGTTTATTTTACTCTGTAAAATATTTCACGGGAACAGTGAAATACGGGACAGTCCCGTATATACAGGACGTATAGCAACTCTACATATGTACATACCTACTTGCCCGAATCACGTCGTATTTGATTTTCCTTTTATTAAAAAAATCTCACTAATATGCCGTTAATGCTCGAATCGAGCCGAAACAGAGAATGTAAAAATTTCACCTTATGATTAGCTTAGCATGTGTACGTACATGTTTTCCGCTTTTAGCTACTGATTACGGCTTTTTCAGAATTTGTAGAAGAAATTAAAATCTAGAAGCCTAGCTTGTCCGTGGACCGACATCGACATGCGAAAATCAGACGCACGGAGAATGCAAGAAGACAATGTAGTATTATACTTTGTTGCCGCTGCCAGAATGATCGTTTGTCGCGTAAAGGACCTCCGTGCCGTTTCCCTCCCATTTTATCTCACACGCGAGTCGCGACGTCCGTAAAACAGGACCTTTTTTTTTACTTGTGCTTTAAAAAATACCATAACTGTTTTCTCATATATACATATCTAGGAATAATGAAAACAGACCTTAACGCAAGCGATACGCTCGGGTACTTACATCGGAGATGTTCTTTACAATTTTTAAATCCATACAATAGTTAATAAGGAAAGGGCCAATCAATTTGTAACGAAACGTAGAGTTTTAACTACTAATCTATCGTTCCCAAGTAATAAATAAACTATTGCAAAATGTCCTCGGGTGCCGAAAACTACGAATATAAATTTAAAAAAAACGTTTGGATTCCTTGTTCTCAATGATTTATACGTGTCGTAGGATGGGCACCGTCTATTAAGACATGCGCGGAGTGCAGAGATTTGTGGGAATGTCAGTAACAGCGTCAATTTTTAATATTTTTCGACATACGACTCGCGAAAATGTTAGTTAAGTGTTCTACTACACGTAAAGTACTAACGATCAATGTCATCTTGCAATTTATAGCTTGTATAAGCTTTCAAGAAGAGATCACCGAAATAGATTTTCGGAGAAAAATCCACGCGAATCCTCGTGAGTCGCTGACAAACCGAGCCAAAGCGTAGCGTAACAAAAGCCTGTCCTCTGTCAAACTCTCACTCTAAACAAGTCACACGTATACAATCACGCACACCTTTCAGCATTTCAACACATTTCAGAGTAGTTCCTAAGTTGGGCGCTGTTCATGAGCAGAGGCCGCTAAATTCAGTCCTCGAGTTATGGGTCGGTAATACAGTTTGAGTGGTGACACGAAGTCCCATAAGGTGATAGGTCTATTCTATACTTCGTCGATGATAGGGCCCCCCAACCGTGACAAAAAAAAATGCATTGGTTGACATCTAGGTCTATCCTGTACTTCGTCTGTACCCAAAGTAACTTTGTGTCACACCTGGGGTGGGGGGCTCGCGAGCCTCCTTACCATTTTCGTGTCACACCCAACATTATCGATTTAGTCTAAAATAAGATTACAATGCTCCGAGTGGTGGGAATTAAAATTAAATGTAATCGGAAACATTTAAAATCTAAATAACCGTTACCGTGTTAGTTTAGTCACGGAAGAAAAACATTGTTCAGGTTAAAAGAACATACAGTACGATATAATTCACCGGTGTAACTTAAAAAGAGGAGATTTGAAATATTTTCAATATAAAGTTACTTTGAACTTTTATTAATTAGTAACATATTTCTGATTGCGCTAAGCACAAGTATATACAAAGTCGTGTATACATTAGCACGTTGTGTTATCATTTTTAATCGTCTTCATCCGAATCGCTCTCATCTTCTAAATCTTGCATAGGAAAACGTAGTATGTATAGCTGCTATTCCCGTAAGCTGTTCTAAATACTTGAAAATGCTCTTAACATAAAAGCGTCATGTTTAAAAATATTTAAATTTAAATTTGTTAAGACTGATATATATACGTGTGACGTACATACGTTTACCCAATACGCGAAGGCTCTAAAATATTTTCACATTTCCACCAAAATCCCTCATAGTTTTGATCATCTCGACGTACTCTAAGCTATACCAATTCTATAAAAATCGCAAACTTAATATCCGGGTACATATTTAATTGACAAATGACCCAAGTACTCTAGTACTCGCAAACTTCATTTAGTGCAACCTTATTCCGTCACTTTCCAACAGGGACCTGAAACGAAATGTTTTTTTGTTTCGTTTCGATTCATCTCCGATAATAATAATTTCGTTTCGGTTAATATCGTTCCTGCTGAAAAATATTTTGTTTCCATCAGAACGAAAAACAAATTTTGTTCCGAACCGGAATATTTCATTTATAAAAAAACTCGTATAAACTTATTTTAACAATTTCATTGCCTTTGGTACTTATATTATAAAATATTATACGTTATAGTTATGTATTATAGAATATTATATATTATGTCTTAAGAAAACAATTTAGAGTTTTGATACTTTCGGTTGCAAGCCGCGCCCACGAGGGCAACACTCCCAACGCCTCTCCGAGCACCGTAGTCAGCCCTATCACAGGTCTGAACCGACACGAAACATGATGAAAATAAGAGGCGCGCTCAATTTAATTTTTTTAACCCGAAGTGTACAGAACGTTATTAGTCGGAATTTTTATTTCGGTTATATCGTTTTCACTCCTGCAACAGGATTAAGAATTTCGTTTCGTTTCTGTTTGAAAAATATTTCGTTCTTTTCGTTTATCGTTTTCGTTTCTGTTCCGTTCCAGGTCCCTGCTTTCCAATACCTTGTAATTGTTAATTTTGTGCATACCTAAATTGCATACCATTGCCAATTAGCGGATCCAATTGTAGAAATAGATACAACATATACGTACGGTTAATTAGAGATTTTTATTATTGGTATAAATGGTATAAAGTCAAATACAATTAACAAAATCATATTCCGGATGACGGAGCAGTTACGTCTGGATTAAACATAGTTTCTTTCTTTTCCTCTTTTACATTAATTAATCGAGAACTCAAATGCAACATCAATCTATGTATCGAAATATACTTTTCCTTGTCAAATGAATATGCTTGAATATTACGCAGCCACCACACACTCCTGTTACATCCGGGTTTTTGTACTTAAAAATAAATACTATCATCTACCGAGAAAAAGGGCCTCCCTTATTTTTGTTCTGTTCTTTTTTTCTACTTTTTCTTTTTTTTTGTTACATTTAAAAGGCACGACAACGACTAGGTAGAAATAAATCGTACGCCAAAACTATTTCGGTCTCGCTGAAAAAATTACTCGTGTGCTCCCTTATTCGATAAAGTAGTAACTCTGATGTAACGGACAAACAAGTTTTGTACGACGTGCACAGTATATAAATGCAATAATCGTTTCAATCGTGATGAAACATTTCGTTAAGTTTGATTTAAACATTATATTACAGAATATTCTCCCGTATGTTGTACGTATATCTCTATAAGTAGAAAGTACTAATAGTGTGTCGTGAATTCTGTTTTTAATCTCTTCTTTATTATCTTTTTTTTTTTAAGCAAAATATATCATTCGAAACATCATCATATGAATCATTTTTGCGTCGATGAAACTGGAAACTCCTCGATATCTAAACGAGGCTGTTAAGTGTTTTATCCTGTACTTTTCAAGCATTTCTAAAATGTGCTGTTAGAATTCTTAAGATTATTTTGTGGGCTTGTTTTTTTACATAAGGCGGCAAAATTCCTCTCCTTGCGGATCGCCCTGAAACAGAGAAAGGAATCATACCTCTGTAGAGAAATTAAAATCATTACTTTATTGAACCCAGCTGATGTAACGCGACTAGCCTTATTATGTACACGGAAATATGTAGGTATCGTCTGATATTTATTAGTTACAGAACTTTAAGCAATCATTAATGAATGTTAATCATTCATTTAGAAACTTATGATACAGGCGAATATTGTGTGCTTATTTTTGTGCATGCGTGTAAAAATATATACACACACCGCACTGTTATACAAATATACGCACGCGCGTGCGTATGATTCTTACATGATTTGATCATAATCAGATGTATAAAGGAGATTATTAGCTCGTTTATTGCGGCACGATTTCGTGGAAACTTCGAATATTATTATGATCAACTGAAGTAAGAAAACTGACCAATTAATAGAATGGCAAAGAAATGGTATGAATTATTTGTTAAAGTGTTTCGGAGCTTAGACCTTCTCACTGATGTGTTAGGAATGTATGACAATAATATCAATAGTATTCTATCAGTTATAATACCAATGGTGATCGAATACGCTTTAATATGAGTGTCATCGTAAATTTATGTTTATTATGGCGAGTTTTTATTTATTAATTCTATATCCTAAAGACAATGTGGTTAACTAATGAAATGTTTTATATTTCAACAACAAATTACCTTATGTTTAACACTCATGAAGTTTTAGTTAAGCGTGAGCATGAAAATAAAGTGCTGTAGAGAAGAAACAACAAAGCCAAATAATGTTTTCTTCAGGCGCGAGTAACATTAATCATCGGCGACTATTTTAACGTTCGATTAGTTGAAAACAACTTACATAAATCGACCCATCAGAGCCATTCGGTCGCCCACTTAATATGGGTAGAGATATCTTCTCTATGGAATAAGAACATGTGTTGATAACAAACACCCCGATTTATCACATATCGTTCATATTACATCTAACAATGAACTTAATAAGAAAAATTGCGAGTATTTCAACGGAAACTTTTAGCAATAAATGTAGGAAATCAAAACGTTTTATAGCCACATTGTCTTCGTTAATTAGATCGGTGCAATGAAATAAACAATTCGTCGAAACAATAAGACCAGTAAGAATTTTGAAATCAGCTTTTGAATACGCGCGTTTGCATTCGACCTCGTCTACTAATATGTGCATAGGAAAAAGGAAAGTCTTTGAACGTTTGCTTTTACCGTTATTAAAAATTATCAAAACTGTAAAGCTCAACTAGAAAATAACACAACATTGTTAATGTTTATTTTCGCTTTCGTATTATGTCCATGTAATTTGTACATACCTGCTGATGATGCAGATCTTCAGAAGGTCGGAAACCTAAATTTTCTCTATGCCGAGACAAAGATGAGGACAACTGTTGCCTTTTGCACTCCGAAGCGGCCATTTCCTATACGCAAGTTAAGAGATATATCCAGATTGCAACAATTAACGACTGAGTCGCTGAGCGAGACCAGCGAAATCCGTAATTATAAGTAAAACCTTACCTCGCCTTCGTTATTAAAAAGTGTAGTTGTCATGGTCTCCGCTATAAACCATTTCTGACCCTTCATGACGATGTTTGACGGTGGTTCGTGTGTGGCACCGATATCTGCTGACCATACCATCACAGTTCCACCTCCCTCTAGTTTCGCAGTACGATGAAATTTAAACACCGTTTCCAAAGAACCAGCCTTGCGAATAATCTGCCACCCACTGAGTGATATCTCCTACAGAAAATGTGTAAAAGTAACTCGTGTAGCTAAGGGGCAAGGATATTATATTACGAAGTAACCCGAGCTTATCTTACTTTATTGCCTTTGTTCGTGAGCTTCACAAATCGTCCTTGAGGATCAGCTTCTGTAATCTCTACGTCACCTCTAGCTGTTCCGGATACGCTGTAATCAGTGCTACTACGTTCTTCGCTTTCCTCTAGTAAAGTACGTTTCCGTTTCGCGCTTCTTAATGGAGTATGTCTCGAAGGGGTAGATCGACCACTAGGTGGCACCGATTGAGATGACTGTACAGGCCCGATGTTTAATCTGCGAATACACGTAAGTAACAATGTTAACTTCTAACTGAATCGTGTGGCGGGAATCTGTTTCTGGATGTAAGTATTAGTATTACCTAGCTTCTTCCGATTCCAGAAGTTTTCGATATGCAGCAATTTCCAAATCAAGGGCCACTTTAATGTCCATGAGATCTTGATATTCTTGCAGCTGTTGAGCCATCTCGTCGCGCATACGTGTTAGCTCTGCTTCCAGAGACGCTAAGCTTTCAGAATGACGAACTTTCTCATTTTCACGAGCGTTCTCTATATCCCTGGATACAAAATTTTCATAAAGTTCACGCGTCCCTTCGTTCGCAGAGAAGAAGATGAGAAGAAAATTCAAAGTATCGTATGTAATTACCTGATTCGCGCGTTGAGAGCGTTGTTGGTTGCCTCGAGCTCGTTAATTTTCTGATTAAGGGTGTCAATCCTTGATCTTGTCTGTCTCAGCTCTTCCACAGCTAAGCTAGCAGCTCCGCTGTTACGTTGGGCGTGAGCTGTCAAGTTTTTAATCTTAGTTTCATACAATAATTCGATTTCCTCTCTGTTAACACGCATCTGTCCCTCGTATTGGTCCCGTAATTCTTGCAGAGAATTTTGCAGCTTCGCTTCATATTGCTCGGCTAGACGACCGTCTATCTCAGAGATTTCAATCTGAAACGAATATCAAATGAATTATAAATACTGGAATTTTAAGCGAAGGAAGTATCGCAACGACGGATGCAGTTTTTAAAGCTGTTAAGTAATATACAAATTATTGAAGACCGTGTTAATTCTATCTTTGCATTTCTAGATACAGACCTGCCGCTTTGTTCTTGTTTCTGTCAGCTCCTGCTGATATATCTGATCTTTGAAACTAATATCTTCTTTCAGGCTTTGAATGTTATTTTCAAGAACAATACGTTGCAACGTTTCTTCTCCAAGATGCTTACGAGTATCATCTAACAACGCTTTTAACTTTTCTACTTCTTGTTCCAATTCTCTCTCTCTTTCGGACAACTTCTTACGCTCTGCTTGAGACTGATTATATTGAGATTGCAAATCATTGTAGCGAGTTTCGTACAACAACAAATTTCTCTCTGCAACTTGTAAGTCCACCAATTTCTTATCTAATCTGGAAAAAAGTAATTACAAATATTTATCGAAACTATTATATAAAGTGTACATATATGGGGTGAGATAGAATGGTAAAATACATCACGTTTGAAATTCGGACCTAATGAAAGAAAATATGAAGGGAACGTTAATAAATAACGAAACGAATTTAATATTATCATAGACGTACGTGCTTTCGCGCGATACCTAAATCTTTATTTCGCAAACTCACGTTGTCTCTTTAATTTCCAAACTACCAATGAAAAATCATTAAGCTGAAAATCTTTTAAATACCCTGAATCGCATACGAAACCAGTCCTTTAACGAAATTACGATCATTCACGGCATTCCGGCAGTCGTGAAGAAGAGGTGAGCTCGCGTGTTTCTATTTCAGGCAACGACCCACATCGAGAATTTTATTTCCTACCGTACTGTCTTCAACCGTCTCAATATTTCGCTGCCCTAAAACCTACGGGTCTCTCGGTGCTGTCTATCGATATTCTTTAAACCCAGTAAAAAGCGCAACGTTCGTCTACGGATTTGGAAAATCAATTCCGCAGCATTACCGATGCGCGAAACATTTACGGAAACGTAATACGATATTACGAAAGCAACGATCGATAAAACTGCTAATGAAATTACGTATTCAGATTAGCGATTCTGTAATGAAAAGAAATTCGCAGGTTCGCCCGTAAATTTTACAAACATATGGCGAAGCTGCTTCCCGAGAACAAAATGCCAAGTTTGTACTTTCATACAAGGACGCGCGCGTCCCGTCGCGTCGATGATACCATTCCTTCACGAGCAACGTACTTTCTTATAATCGCTGGGAATGCAAGACTGGCAGCATTTATTCGCTCCGGGCAACGCTATCGGGCTGATAACTGAACAGCTTTTTAAAAATCGTTAAATCTTTCCGAGAACGTTATCTGCCAGTTTTGGCAGCGAAGCGGCAGCTTTTAACGAAGCGTCGAGTTTGTATAGCAAAAAAGAGTGGACAGACGGGGAGCCACCCCCAACAGCGTCAACTGAAACGGCACGCTTATGTCATTAACTCAACATGCTTGAGCGCACTCGTCTAGCGTGAAATATAAATTATAAGCGATCAAATTGTGTAACGTGTAGAATTTGTGTTACCAGCTTCGTCAGTTATATCTATTTCCCACGATGATATCGTGTGTTTGAATTAGAAATGTTCGAGTAGCATTGCAGTATATAGCTTATTCCATCGATCGCGGAAAATAATGTTTCCCTGTTTGTTTCAGGATTCTACCCGTATTTTTATCGATTGCTCAACGCTCACAGAAAGGAGGTCAATGTTTTTGGTCGAGGTTATATGGTGCGTTGGAAGATGACATCACCATCGCATAGTAAGCGTGACGCAACTGCTCGTAGTAACGTCACGTTTCAAGTTAGGCACACCCGAATATTAAAAAATTCTGTTGCTCATTCCTTTCGTGAAATCCGGTATTTCCTTCGTCGTTATATCGAATATATCGTTCGCCAAACAACAACCATACAAACGCGATATTTTACGTTGGTTTTTAAAGTAAGCGAGAATCGTTACATCGTACGAAACTTACGCTACGGTAGATTTATAATCTAATTGATTAAGTTTCTTTGGAGATTCAAAGAATTCTTGTCTGACGAGCAAATAGAGATAAGTGAATGCATGCCGGAATGCTACGACTTACAATTCAGTACGCAACACATGTCTGTACTGATAAAATATACGCGTCGCGATTCCGTGAATGAATCTTTGCCACATTACCAGGCAGGAGTGAAACATTCTGCTGAAGTCTGGCAGATCTTGAATATTTTTGCTCGAAATAATTCGACTGATCGTTACGTTTAAACGTGCTTAAATAATCAAAGCTCTATAGAACACATTTCATTCACTTGGAAAAACTAGGAAACTATAAACAATTAGCTGTAAACGTGTTTACTTTGATCAAATTTATGCAAAAACCCGATTATGAAAATTACAGTTGCGATTGAGGATGATATAATTCTATTGAGAATGCTGGAATAGTGTGAGTGCGATTTTTTGTGTGGGATGCACGAAGCCATAACAGTATCCCTAGATTTAAGCACATTAGAGCTGTATTCATAATGAGATGAGTAAATATAGAAATACAAACACAGAATGCAATGTAGTTTTTAAAACTTCTTGTTTATGCGTATGTTCATCTTATAAAGTAATATGAATATTAATTTCCAAGCAAGAATACTTTGTGCACAAGTTATTTTGCTTTAAGTAAAAACCAAAAATTTAGCGACTTCTTAGTTAATATTAACAGAAACAAGTGTAAAACATAAATGGCATCAGGGACAAACATGTGACTGATTATTTGTAAACAGCTTTGACAGTCAGAGTAATTTAAAGTTATTACTTATCGCACAAAAATATAATACAAAGTCTGCAATCTTTTTTAATTTACCATTCCTGGTTACTAAAATACGAAGTATTAAGTTGCAGAGACCAACTACTTTTTTTTTCATATAAAATTTATTGATCGAAGTTTTCAAATGCACGTATAAAAAAAATGCAAGTTACATAGGCTAGATGCAGGTATGAATAAAGATAGACGATATCGCCTAGCCTTGGCGAATAACTTATGCACATATTACGAGCCGAAGCTGAACGTAGAAACAAACGACGAATCATAATCCGGTTAACAGCGTCTCGAATCTCGGTCCTTTCGTGAATCGAGCCTGCATCGACTGATATTTCCGAGACTCATCACCGCCCCACAGAAATGTATCAAACGCTACATAGAAAAGAGACTTACTTGGACTTGAGCTCCTCGTTGTTGTCCCACAGTCGCTTGGTATCAATCTCGAGTTTCGCTCGTTCCCTCGAAGTGTCGTCGAGCAATTTCCTCGCGTCGGACAATTCATGCTCGTACATAGACTTTATGTTGGATACTTCGCGGGTGATAGTCTCCTGGGTGGTCTGAACCTCCCGCGTAAGCCTGGAATTCTCGGTCTCCAAATGCCGTACTTTGTCGATGTAGCAAGCCAGCCGGTCATTTAAATTCTGTAAATCTTGCTTCTCCTGGAGACGGGAGTAACGGGTCGGGCTTAAGGGACTTCCTGGTCGTTGGCCGATCGGCGTTGACGTGCTGAACTGCGGCGACTGCACGCCGCCACTCGAGGACGTCGACGCGGCTTTCTTCGCTGCTTTCGTTGACATGTTTCCTCCACGATATTCGATGCTTACTATTGCACTATCACTCAGCCCCGCACTATCGAACCATCAACTTGGCGGGCAAACAACCGTGTCCGTGAAAGACGCTCTAAGCGGCTAAAAAAAGTCTACCGTATCCCAATCCCTCCAGCCTCAGTCAACGGAAGAACTGTTTAGCGGTGACGCCAACGTTAACGAAGCAGCCTCTTTACGAGCGTATCTTTATATCGCGTTGGTAAACGCAAGCCGGCGCCGCCATTGGCTGCGTCTCTGCTGCACGCCTACCGACGACCAATGGTATTCCAGCTCCCTCTAAGCGGCCACCAATAGCAAACTGTTTATCTGTCAGGGTAGCGCGTCAATCTTAAAGACTTGTCTTCACAAGAAACATATCAGCGCAAGATGAACGAAACGGAGTTGCCGTTTTCAATTAGAAATGCGAAATTTTAAACGTATTTACACGTCCGACAATTCTCGCGGTATTCTATTTAGGATGTTAATCTGTTTAAATACAGACAACGTCGTAGTTTGCGATAAAAATTTCGCAAAAATTCACGCTGCGTGCTCTCGTAGCCAGAATCAATAGATTCTGAATGTTTTGATGTGGCAGTAGCTGACTGCTTCTCTAATATTATCGATATGACGTCACCTGTGTTATTACAAATATGACGAATACAAGCTGCATCATATGTGCGATAGTTTACCGATAAGGATATGCATAATGAGAAGAATACGGCGAGCAGTTACATAGAATAGCGACAAGCGTAATGATACTATGTACAGCGATTAACTACGGGATAGTAGAATAAAAGAACTTACGTAACACGTCCAATCGTTCGTTTATTTCTTATTCCGGAATGATTTGTATATATGTGTAAGAAGGAAGCGAAATCCGTTCAACATTTAGGATTCCGGAAACGTCCGCCAGAGGGCATTGGGGTAGAGATTTTTAAAATGTTTGGGGTAACTGTCGGACGTTCGTGTCCGTGAGTAGGTGAATATTCTAAGTATTACGGGGAAGAAATAATTTCTATTTAAAGTGGCACTTGTATGAAATAATTGTATAAAAATTGATAATCAAGAAGAGGCATATTAGACTTCGAAGTACTATGTGCTTCTTGGGAGGAAACTGGTGACTTAAAAGACTGTGATAACGTTACTCGCAAATAATAATACACGATATGAGATCTCAATACGTTCCTGCGAAGTAGCATTTAATTTATATTAGAAGACTGTAATACGATTACTAGAAACGAGCGTTCGAAGTATTAATAAATAAACTCGCAAACATGTGTGACCTTATAGATTTAAATAGCCCCGACAGGAAGGGCTTCTTGAGCTCTAGACTAGCATCACCTCTAATACCAGCTCCTACAGACACTACCTGCAGTAATTATAACAAGCGCACCAACGAGCCGAGCTCCCAAATGCTGGGGAAACGTGACAGCTTGGAGAATAATCCTTTCGATATGGTACTGCATAAAACTACAGAGTACATCCAAAAGAAGGATGACCCTTTCGAAGTAACTTTAGAGAAGGCACTGAGGCCGAAATACAAGAGAAACGCTTCGTTGAGAACGTGCTCCTTTGATTTCAGCGACGATTACATTCTCAAGCACAAGAAACGTAATCACAAGTTGAAAATGAATAAGACATTGGATGAGTCCTTGATTAACGAGGAACTGAATGGGAGAGATACACTTGCTAAGCAAATATCAAACGATAGTATGCACGTCAATTTTAGTACATCGAGCAATGATTTCAAGTCTGATAACATTGATTTCTCATTTTCTACAAATAGTCCTAATATACCTGTTATCGATGTACAAGATGTTAATTCGTCCATCTTAAGCCAATCTGTACTGAACGATACATTGTTTGATGCTGGCAAAGAATTGTACAAAGAACAAACGAAAGCTTCTTTAAAAAACGATACGTCGATACGTACGGGAGCAGGTGGAATTAATCAAATTCCGATGTCTGATGTGTATTTGAAAGTACCCAAACTTCGGCGTTCCTTTTCGCAAGGGGAGACGATCTCCCCAAAAAGATCGCAACGTTTAAATCAGATATCGCTGATAGAACCTTCGCGGACGGGGTCTAGAAGCAGCAACAGTGTATCGTCGAGTTCGCTCGACTTGTTGAATAGAGGTTTTTGGAAAAGTCAGAGTAGCGGAAATTCTGTATATTCAAGTCTGTCGAATGTCTCTGCAATAACCAAGTTAAATTCTGGTTCTTTCATGGCTAGCTCGTCGATGATGCTGTCGGATGGCACTATCAATCGATGCTTCTTAGGAAGCTGTTCGTCCGATGCGTCGGATAACAATGCAAAGCCAGGCGAAAAAGCAGATTTCACAGAAGAAAGAAACGTAGTTTCAAACGGAGCACGATCTTCCATATCCGATTTAAGTTATCGGTTTAATAAACTTAAGACAAAAGCTTTGGAGCTTCAGAATTCCGAGAAGGAGGGAAGCGAAGTCACGGCTAACTTCTCCAACGACGTTGAAGGATGCGTAACTGTAATGAAAAAGGATGAAGAATGCGATACAAACGACAAATTAATAGACGTTGATGTATTTACACCAGAAATGAATTTTACCAAAGAACATTTTAAAAATTCTATTTCTGACACATCGTCGGACTCTGTATTTCTCGTAAGTTTTCCCCACCTGTAGTTCGTAAGAAGTCGGCAAAGAACATTTGTGTTTCTTACGATTTATTTTTCAGGACGGAAGTAAAATGAATAAATCAATTTTTCACGAAGCAAAACTTCTTGCTCGAACTTTCGAGGAATTGGCTTTAAAAACAAGTTCAGGATGTAAGTTTATATTGTCCCGAATGCATGTTCTTTTCGCGTGTGTTGGGTTGTAAACGTTATCGTTGTTTATTAAATGAAAAATTAATTTGTTTCGTTCGACAATATCTTCCACATGTGCAAAGCTTCTTGGTAGTAGTAAAAGGACAAAACTAATATATAATATGTAATAATGCTACCATTTTATAATACCTATTTTGTCTATTTATTATTTAGCGAGCATCGATGATCTCATTACAAATAATCTGTCGTGGACGTTGGAATTATTACCAGCATTCGACGATGAAGCTTTGGTGGATAATTTAATTGAATTACCTCTGTCCCCCTGTGTAACCGGTGTAAATTCAACAAATGAGAAAGCTGCAGACTGCGCGGAGAACAATTCACCCACGGACGAACACGAAGAGCCTGTTGCCAAGAAGGCGGAAGAAAATATGAAAGATATAGAAATGGAACTTGAAACAATATCTACCGAGAAGCGTATTACAGCCGCGACACTCCTATCGGATCTGAAAAAGCTGGTTACAACAGAGAAGAACACGCGAGCAAATAATTTGCTGGAAAATTTGGAGAAAGTTCTGGGCGTTAATTGGGATAATAATACTGAATTACTGACTACTTGTCTTACTACGACTAATAATTTAGGAAAAAGTTCGCAAAAGTCGACCAGTAGCGTAGAAATAATAAAGAATGTAGCGGAGAGTAATATGGAATACAGTCGAGAGGATAATTTGTCTAGAAACTCACCGGAAATTACGGAATCAGCGCTTTGCCCCAACGTGAACTTCAACGACTTTGGTGAGAATAAATGTGCTGCGAATAATCAAAAGAATCTGGAAGAAATAAGCGGAGAATCGAAGGATGAAATCTTGGAAGCAAAACCTGGGACCGAGGAGATAAATAAAGAGAAGGAGATAAACGACCCAGATAATGAAAATCAATGTGAGAATGATTCCTTTTGCAAAACCGAGAATAATAGCTTCAAAAATGAGAAAATTGCGTTGGAACTCCTCGCGAACATTGGCAAATTGTTGTCGAAACAAACTGGAGAGCGTTCAACTTTGAAATTACTTAAAAACTTGGGCAGCGTACTAAATTTTGCGTCCAATAATATAGATGCGAATACAAAAGCTGATGATAATTATATAGAAAACCAGCGTACCCCAAAAAAGTCCACATCGAAGTTTGGAAAGAAAACACATTCCTCTGCCCTGTCGAAATCGGCCAACAGATTCAGCTTGGACTTTCAATCGAAAGTAAGCATGTTACAATGAAACGTCAAAGTCGATCAAATATAACTTTATTAGTACAACTAATTACAGAATTTTCCACAGAAGCAGCCAGTAAGCAAGAATTACGTCAGAAGGAGCATATCTGTGTCGCAGGCTCCACCGATTAAATGTTCCCAGAGCCCTGTAATGTCTAAAGGGAAAAGTGCGTCTCAACTGAAGGAAGTCACAAAACGTTTTCCCAGTGACCCTGGCCTTGTTAGCCATGTGCCGAATAAAAAAGTCATTGTAAATAATGATAAAAGTGGCTTGGAGAAAGGTACCTTCACCTCTGTTTACAAGAAATTCGACGAACTCTGACATATAGAGATAATCAATTTATATTCCAGAAGGAGCAAAGACCATCGCCGTATTAGAATTGCGAAAAGAAAAAGCGACAGTGAAAACTAAATTGAAAACAAAAAACGGTGCCGAGTTTGCAAATAAAAAGGGCCCAATGAAGGCTATCCTTCCCATAGGAAATATGCAGAAGCGAGGTATAGTGAAAGAAACGAAATATAAATACACGTGATATTATTTGTAACACCATATGCTGTTTTACGTTGCAGAAACTATTAGCAAAATAGCAAATCCGTCCACGGACACTGTGACGCCGCCCAAGTCTCATAAAATAATTAGTAGTACGCCCAATTCAACGGATAACAAATTCGCGCTGAAAAAGTCGTCGCGAAATTCAAAGCCAGTCGCTTCGTCGACTCCAGACGCTGAGAATTCCAAGGCTCGAAAAGCACAGTCGCAAATAACTACTAGTTATTCAAAGAAGCGTAATGTTTCTTGCGACATTTCGCCGGTAACTACGCGCGCGAACGTTAGTAATAATAATGGGGCTACTAATAGTCCGAAAAGGTAAGTTTAACTTTATTTGTATTTGCAAAGAGAAGTTTACAACCAAATTTAACTTTACTTTCTAGAATTAGTAAATTACCATCGCCGAAAAGAACAACGCCTAACCGCCGGACAATGGAATCTGGAATTCCAAAATCTCGAACTCCCCCCGTAACTAAACGATTGAATTCTTCGTTGGATGTTAATCAATACGAGCGACTGCCTGAATCCCCGCAGCGCTCGTTGTACAGAGCATCGAATTCTCAAAAGAGTTCGCCGGTTTCGTTGAGAAAGAATAATCACAATTTGCAGCAAAGTCCTCTCCGAGAGAGCAATAATATTAAACATAAAGTGAAACCAATTAATTTGGTACATATGAAAGCATATTTTAATAATAAAACATTCGAAATTCGAACGCAACGATTAACTGAAATTTCATCTTTTACGTAGATCTCGAAACTTGGACGGCACAGTGTTGGTACAAATCCAATGGAAAAAGAAAACGATGTTTAATATTTACAAGGAATTATTTTATTATCAATGATGGTTGTGCTATTAAACATACGTAAGATTCGTTATAACACGTATATTTTTTTAATTCTACATTTTTTATACTTGCGTGTTTTACAATAAAGTAATTTGCTTGAAACAATGCAGCCTTTCGTACCTTTCTTTGCAGCTTACCCGTGCAGAGTACATATTATAAACGAATAAAAGATAAATTCTTTATTTGCAATTAGAATACAAGAGTCTTTAGAATACAAAGAATTCTGATGGCGTGATCGTTTAAATTGCGTACGGAATACGTAAATCTTGGTTGTCACGTGATTACAGAATTTTCTCGAAATCTTTACGGATGCCCTTCGGAGAAAGTAGATTTATATATTCCGGGGAGATCCTAATTTCTATTTCTGGAAATGATGGATATAAAGGAATGGAAATGTTTAAACACGCCACGTGCAATGTATCGTTAAGATTTGCTTATGATCTGTTGCGTCAGTTCCGTCTATCTGAAAACAGGCTCAAAAGGGAGCTACTCGGCCGGGAACGAGGACAGCAGCGCTCGGGAATGGCCGATACGTCACGGTCGTTTCTAAAATCACAATTGCAGTAGCGTATCACGCGTAAATCGTGGTCAAGTTTCCTTCGTTCTTTATACATTAATATAAATTAACAGAACGATGCATTTGACCTCGCATATCCGCTAGTCAGATTACCCATTAACGATCCACGTTAACCGCGCTCTAATTGGACATTCGAAATCCAGAAGCAACCATCAGAAATAGAATTTTCAAACGTTCCCCAGGAAAGATGAGCGATCGCTCCGCGCGAAATTATCGTGCCCTTCCCGTTTCACAGATTCGAAGGAAGAAGTGGTAGAGATTCTCGCCTCTACGACTATCGTTCGTTGGGAAAACGGGAGAAGCTGTTGTAGGAAGAGAACGGCAAAGTCGGTGAAAGCGATGCGCAGAAGCCGGCTGCTTGTAGGGCGCTAAGAAAGGTGTCGCCGCGCCTGCACGGACCCGTCCCCGCAAAAAGTGCGCTCCGCGTGTTCCGTACTCCAGCGGCGGTCCGTCGACACTCGCGTGTAGCCGCACCCGGCTTGGCGCTCTTCGATTTTGTCGGGAAAACTCGCACGCACGGCCGCAAGGGAAGCTCGCTGTGGATGCAAACGATTCTTTGGGAATTGTGGAAAGTGACAGTGGCAGTGAGGTGAAGTGCGTCACAGTTTCACCGGAGTTCGATCTTTTTGGGCGTTCTGTACGAGGAGAGCTGGCGCGGCGCGCACGAGAGGCCGCCTCTAGAAAAAGAGCGCGTCTCGCGCGTTGCGCTACATCGGAGTACGCGGATACCCGTGAAAGCGTTGGAAAGACGTTGGAAATTATTGGGAAAACGCTTGCCCCCGGATAAATAAGAGCGGCGTTGGCGTTAAAGTTTGTGGAAGTTGCGCGGTTCGGTGGGAATTCACGGCCGGTGGAACCGGGAGCGAGAAGAGGCTGGCGCGCGCCGAGGCCACTTCGGGAAAAGACCGCGTCTTGCGGGCTCGCGTTGTGCTGCGGGTGGGCTGTTGTGCGATACAATCGTTGAGGCTTATCGACATTCTTGGAATTATTGCATGTGTCATGGTGCACGGCGGGCGGTAGGATAGGCGAAAAGATTTCACGAGGACTCCTCGCACAGTGTCAACGCTTAGCGACGGACGTGTGTATACGGGGAACGCAAACCGGCGGCGGCGATATATCCCGCGTGGTACGTATACGCACGCACACACTGGCAGCGTAAGCGCAGTACGTACGTGTGGCCATGCACATTCGCAAGGAGTGTGGACTCGTGGAATCGTCGTTCGGTCGCGTGTATCAAAGTGGCCTGCTGGCTGTCGCGAGGCGCGCTTAACAGAGAGATCCAACACTGTGGAAAACTTGTCCCGCTGTCGGACACGGCGAGAGAGAGAGATCGGCGAGAGAGGAGAGGTGTGTATTATATTCGTGGACGGGTGATTGGCGCGTGGCGGTACACGTTCGACGGTCACTTGGCACGTACGTAAAGTGCAATTATTCCCCCGGTTATTCCGTCCCGTCCCTGTCGAGGCGGGCATTATTTACGGGCGCACGGATCAGTGCATTTTCCTCGGCGAAACAAAAGGCGGGGAGCGATTAGTTATCCAAGAACGGCTGGCTCCCTTTGTTCCGATTGTACTTGCACCGATAACTCCCCCGATAACAAATTGTTCGAATTTTAAATCGTGGCCTGACGATTTGCCGGAAGGAAGTTACGTACGCGGAACTGAGGCGAAAATAAAAGGTATACCTAAGTTGAGAGTGCGTGTAAAGGGTGTGAAATGCGTCGCGCTGCAGTTCGATGTTCGATCCAGCAGCGGCGGACGACCTGACTTTGTCAGATTGCCTCTCGTCGCCGTCGCCGTCGTCGTCGCCGCCGTCGTCGTCGGTGCACCTCTCTCGGCTTCAGTCCAACAATGGATCAGCGCAGCTGCGGTACGCGATTCGAAATCCTCTGCCGGTAGCGGAGACGAACGATAGAAAGTGTGATCGTTCCGTTCCTGTGCTCGATCGTGAGCCGCAATTTAATCGCTTTACGGGCCGGCGATTATCGCTGGGAACGTTGTCGAGCGGACATTTCGCGCGTTCCGAATGCGCCATAGATTTTGCACGCTATTGGCTCCGTCGATCCGTGCAATCGATAATATATTGCGTTCAGCGGATGAGCAGCTCCTACGGCCGCGTCGCCACACTCTTTCGGCCGACAGCGAACACGTACCCGTTGAATTAAGAACAAGAACAATCGTGCGCACGTATTACAGGCACGTTCAACTGCTACCTATATGGCGCTTTTATTATAACGCGCTGCTCGAAACTTGTTTATGCGTGAGCACGATTCTGCGCTCGATACGAAACGGTCCCGGGCATCTCCGACCCGTAAGAATGATCGACTTTTTTTTTTATCCACGCATCGTCTCGGCTGTAAATCCAGAGCTTTCGATATTCACGTGACGTAACGATGGATTGATATACAACTTTGAATAAGCATGAAGAGTAAACGAAAGGCGGCGGCAAAGTGATACAGGTAGAAACCGAGATACGTACGCGAGAAATTTACACAGAATATTCTGCCGGTCGTTATGACATCGCGCGCGTATGCTAAGGGAACCGTAAAAACCTGCGGCAGTCTGCGTGAAATTCATTTCCACGAAACCAGCGTTGTTTTCTACGAGCCACGCAACACGCACAGCAGCCACCGTGATATATCGGATTGCAGCGCGGAACGTTTCGCCGACGCATAATAATGCAGCAATATCGAGTGGAGACGCAGATACTCCACGAGGAGCAGATTTTAGAGGCGATAGATCAGTTACGTAGACGTAAGGCGCGACCCGACGCCGATCGTATCTGCAACTATTTGCTACGGAAATTCTCCGTGGACGCACGGGACACCATCGCCGATCTTCATCGGCTGATCGAGGCGGAGAAGGTGATTCAGGTCGACTACAAGGGGAACACCAGCTACAGGAATGCCTCGAAATGGTCGCGGCTGCAGCTTTACAAAAATCGACCGGAGGGCTTCGTCAAGGAGAAATTGAACTCCGGGATGGTGGCGGGCGCCGTGGCCGAGCTCGTCGTCGAGGAGCCCGATTACCTCGATCAAGGTGTACCGGCCTACAGGTTGGTTGAACAGCTGCTGGACGGTATATCGAATCCAACTTCCCGGCGCATGGTAGAAGAATTCCTCGGGAAAGAAGTGACCAGCGGTAATTTGACGCGTCTCTCGAACGGCAATTACTCGCTGGTGGCGACGTCTGACATGACAACCACCGCCGAGCCAACGCATCGCGAATCATTCACCCTCGAGAATGGTAGTGCGCGGCGAAAGGAATTGCAGACCGTTTCGTCGACAACGGGCGGCCTGTACGATTTCGACGAGACCGAAAACCTAACGATCACGGACTCTAGGTCGAACACACCGAGGTCCTCGCGTCAGGCAAGCCCGAAGCCTGAGCCGCAGATCCGAAAGGAAGAATGTTACGAGATAATCGTCGGGGGGAACGTGGGCACCGTGTCGCCGGTGGAGCACGATACGTTGAAGGAGTCGCAGGAGTCGCAGGAGCCGTCGCAAACCCCCGTCGAGGATGCCAAGGAGGAGTCGAAGAATACGACGGACAGCCAGTCTCATAACCTCAAAAGGTCCTCCAAGTCCGAGCGTAAACAGCGCCTGCTTGTCCGGACGGACGATCCTATGGACATAGAGATCAAGTTCGAGGATTACAGGAAAGACGGTAAAGAAGAGACGAGCTCGCAAAAGGAGAAAAGAGAGGACAGCGGGCATCTCAGCGAGGAACGGGAAGACGAAGATGCGGGAAGGAGCTCCACTAATCCTTCACCTACACCATCCAACGCTAACGTTGGCGGATTTCGTAGTGCACGCAGAAAGGTACGTATTGTTCTCCCATCTATCCACACGCACCAACACCGATCACCCAATCAGACGCTACAGATAAATTTGTACGCATAAGCCGAGGGATGAACATATATCGTGCGTGTTTCAGAGAGCAAAGAAAGTATTTGATCCTTCTGACAATAATCTTGTAAAGCGAAAGCGCGGAAGACAACCTGGTTCTCAAAATAAGTCTTCTATGTCTCAAGAATCTCAAGACTCTTCCAAAACGAGTGTCAAAGATGGACCCTGTCGCCAGTGTAGCCTTTGTGCCAAAGAAAAGCAAGAAACCTTGGTCGCTTGTCGCGATTGTACCGTACGAGGTAACTATCTTCGCCCGACGGCGTAATGGATTTTCTAATTCGTCGCCGCTTACGTTCGATTTCAATTTGTTTGTAGCGCACCCGAGTTGTATTTATAGTCCAGAAGAAATGATCCAAAAAGCGGGAAGCAATTGGCAGTGCGAACGTTGCAAGAGTTGTACTATATGCTGCGAAACTTCAGACGCCGTAAGTTCGGATGCGACAGATAAAATGTTATATTCTTTTCTCCGTTCTATAATTCATCGTGGTTCGGCAGGGACCGCTCGCGACGTGTTTCACTTGCGACGAGGCTTATCATTATTATTGCCATTCGCCACGAATAATACTTCCCAAGTCGAATTCGAAGTGGCAGTGCAACGATTGTATTCAAAAGCAGTACAAGACGAATATGAGCCAGAACAGTAGTAGCCTGGTTACTAGCAGACCGGATACGCCGTCGAATCCACCTGTTTTACCTCCGGTTCTAAGTCCTCAAGTCTCCCCTGCCAGGGGATCCTCGGATCAAATGGAGGACGACAGTCCGAGAGATGGAATCGATCCAAATATACCGGATGCTTCGGATTGGACGTCCGAACAAGTATATCAATATTTTGCGAGACTTTTCCCAAAGGAAGCGGAGGTGTTCAGGCAGCAGGTGCGCTTGTCCTCCGCGTTTGCTTTCTACAAAATATATAACTTTCAACTGTTGTTGTTTACCGTCCTCCTTTACGTGTTCCAGGATATCGATGGTCACTCTTTATTATTAATGAAACGATCGGACGTTCTGAGCGGACTTGACCTACTATTAGGTCCGGCTTTGAAGATATACAGGCATGTATTGAAACTTCAAGTACGGAGAGACGATCCAAAACTTTATTGGCTATAAATGCTTTAAGTAACGCTTAAGATAATTAAGATACTGTTTAAAGAAAGTTAAACACTTATTACTGTACAGATCAATTTTTTACATTAAAGGATTGTGAATATCTTTTTCATTCAAGATACTTTTTCATAATGTACATATCGCAGTTATCTTGAATCGAAAAGATAATACCTTAGCTATAAGATAATTCAAGTATATTGATAAGTAACGGAAAATTCGAAAACCTTCAAATGTTTTATTTTCTATCCGAGCACTATTGGATAGCTTAAATAGCTTATCGTTATGTAAGTCTGTGTACGACTATAATGGAAATGTACTTTTTTTTGTTTATTGACTGTAATGAATATCTCTGGAAGGTGCTAATCGTTTCACTTGTTACATGTTGACTTTAAGTATCTGTCCTGCGATAAAAATTCTAAAAAATTGTTCTGTTTAAATAAAGTAATTCGAATGCGAAGGAAAGCAGTAGGCACTGTTCGTATACCTTTGTATTGTTTCTCTTTATTTTTTACAATGTACATCAAGATAACAAATATTTATTAATAATGCAGTAAATTTGTTAATATCCTATGTAAGGAACATGATACTTTGGTTTAAAATATACTTTCTTATACATTAAATATTTACAATACACGCCATCGTAAATACTTGATCATTTTATTCCGACTTTAATTAAAGAAACTCTGTTACTATTTTCGCAACTTATAAGAATTACATTTTGGATAGTTCTAGATAGTCTTACAAAAAAAATAAAATTTTATCGCCACCTAAATTTATTAATACTGAATAGAAGGACAAATTTCTGGTGAAATGAATTCCTAAACATATCCGATAGGTACAAGTTATTCGCAACAACTTTATCTTAGCAGACACAGGTGATTGGTTTTATCAAGCAATTTGCAACAATAACTTGTGTATTGCATCTATGACACTTGCGTTTGTACAAATGCAATAATATACACATCTGTTCCTTAATATTTATTCCAAAGAAAAGCGCAATAGTAATTTTCAGTAAACCCGCGGAGTAACAGCTTTCTAATAATACCAAAGAAATTTTACTTCAAAAACATAAATAGTTCTGGCAATTATATAGTCGCCGCATTGTTTCGTTTTTTTTAAATTGCATCATGTAAGAAATTGTACATTTCACGCTATGCTAGCACAAAAGTTACGGTGTTTCTTAATATTTATAAGGAATGCCTTATATATTAGTTATAATATACATCAATTTGCATATCGAGAGAAAACATCAATTTCAATATAATGCGGCTGAAGCATCTCTATTATGATGAAAGTCAAATTGCGTTTTAATACTTGTAATCTTTGTCACTAATTATACGATATAGTACAGTACATCACGTTTCAAAATTCCATCAAAGTTGGTGTATACCAATGTGATCAGAGCTATTCTCAACCTTACATTGTACTATGCGTGTTTCCGTAATCGGAACATTTCACTTTCTCCAGCAATGTTGTACGGGAATGGAAATAAATTTGAAAGCATCGAGTAATATACATTCACGCACGAAATACGAAATACGAACTCGATAGCTTCCATAAGTGCATTTGTTGATTTCGAGTTTTATTATATATTTGTAATTTGATTCGTTTAAAGATTTCTTTCTATCATGCTATCGACTATGAGAAACACAAGGAAAAGTGTGTACGCGATAAACAGATATTTCTAAAATATTTTAAAACAAAAACTTGTACTTTTTGTGCACGAAAATAAATCTGTCTTTCGATATAAAAATCTGTGATTAATGTCAAAACACTACGAAACAAGTTCTCTAGGCGTATATAAATCATAATGAATGAAAGTTTTGTGTAAACAAAAGAAATATTACACAGCACATAGAGTTTTAAATGAATATACAGTATTGCCAAGAATACCTTCACTTCCTACTTATATAAATCATATTTCGAAAAATAATACGTTGCTATAAATATGAAAACTTTCGAGCCTAATAACGTTACTAATAAACTACGTAATTTACAGTCTCGCGATCTATGCATTTCCTCTCTTTTCGTTTTACTTTGCAAGTGTTATTTCGGTATTTCTTTTTGTCACTGTAGTCGTAGAAAAAAATTGAATAGTAAGAACTGTTATCTTCTGTTGCAAAAAGCAATATTATTCTGTACAAAATAATTTCAGCATATATGTTATCATAAGTTCTTCCCAGAAAATATTTGTATCTTATGTATTATTTATTTTGATTTTAATCCTTGTATATTTCAGATCCTAAATTAATTTCTTAAGGCTTTATCATTATGTAGATACTCTTTAGAGCTTATTATCTTTAAACTATAAATGATTTCATAAAAACAGAAGGTGCAGTTACTTCTTAATACTTGCAGTATTCGTAAAGCACTACGATAGGTAATACGAACGTAGTTTACTCCTAGACTGTATTCATATACTTAAATTTCGAAATCATTTAGAAGTTATAGCGTCGGAACGACTGACTAAACTTTCATATTAATTTCTGTATCGTCAACGCTCTCTGTGTATTTAGGTGGGGGTTGCTTATGCACTTGCGCTTCCGGCACGTAAAGTGCAACTGTGGGAGAGATATCAGAAGACTTTTTGATAAGTATCTCTTTGTAAGGATCGTTGGGTTTCCCAGAATACAAGCATAGCCAAAATGCAGACAATGCTGCCGTTGCGATGGCAGAAGCGAGAAGCCAATGTGGTAGTCCAATATGTTTCGAGGCACACTGGAGCCAGTCAGATCCAGGCATCGAAGCAGACTGTTCGTTCTCTCCAGAATAGTCCGACGGTATACCGTAATCCACCGTCTACATTTTTATTACATTGTTATGAAACGATTTACTACCGTATATCGATTCGAACGGAGAAATAAATTCTCCTTTTAAATATAACTAGCGTCAAGCATGGTGAATATTTCAAAATCATAAAGAAATGAGCTGTACGATGTATTACATTAATCGCTGAAGCGTGAAAACTTACCCCAGCATCCAACGGAACAGTTTTAATATACGTTTGCGGTAGTTTAAATCCATTCAGGTCCCACCATCCCGGAAGAAGCTCCTTCCTTAAGCCTGGGTCGCTTAAAATATCGTTCTCGGGTATATCAGGTGACATGAAAAGAATGTTGGAATCTACGCCTTTCTCTACGTAAATGGCAACAGAAAATAACGATAATAGATCCGGCACTCGCTGTTTAGCCATAAAGTCGCAGCCGGTGTTGCACGCGTAGAGATCTTGTGGCGCGTTGTATGCTTCTGTACACGCTACAACGAAACAAAGTGGTATTAACTTTACATACTCGTATCGATAAAAGTAACGAGACTTTTGTAAAAAAAGACTGTCGTTGGTAAATGATATCATAATTATATGATATCATAATGATATCGTAAATAATTCAAGTTAAAGAATGGGACGTTAAATAGTAAAAGAGTAGGTTAAAAATTGTAGGAATTATTATTGGCATCGTGTGTTCAACGCACAGGCATCGCAGGCATCTTTGGTAAGATTCAAGTTGCTCGGCTCTAACCCGTCGACTAGATTGAAGAATCTGCATCCTCGCTGGCAACACGAGTTCATGTATTTACTCTGTAATAAAAATTGCGAATCATCGTTGGCACAGCTGACGAGAATGATAAGAACGACCTGACAATGTTGTGGCACTTACATTTGCGGAGGGTAGTGTTTCCTCGCATAGATTGATACAAGGATCCTCCCGTTTTACAATACTAAAAAATGTGTCGTCGCAAGCTACGCTTAGCAGAAATAGTAACGGCAGCAGAACAATTTCCTTTCGTTGTCTCATTTCAGAGAGTTGGTTTTCCCAAAGATGGTGCTCGAAGTGTCAATCAAAATAATTTGTACAGAGCGCAGAAACTTCACTCGCGGAAGGTTGATAGCTCGCTGAATAATCGAGTAAATATCGATTTAATTATGGTGGGAACGCATGGCATTGGTCGACACGTTCGTCGTTTCTAAAACAGACCAATGCTGTCTCTTAAAATTACGAATGCGTATCGTCTGCTAGACTGTAACATTTCCGGTGCTCCGTTCGAATCGGGGAGTAAACATTTCTGTAAAATGTTTCCTGTCTGTTTGGCACTGTCCCAGACAATTAGAATTTACGTTACAGATTTAATGCCAAAGTGGATTATATCGTACGATTGAAATATCCCGATCTCTGCTACGAACTATAATTGCTAAAGCTTTTCGAACTGACGAATAATTTCTATTTAGAAAAACGTGAAATAGAATTTTGCAATTCGATGAGAATGCACATTTATTTGAAAGAATCGAAACATTTACTAATTTGTAGAAGTTCGATTTAGATCGTTAAAATATTCGTTTGTATGTTTTTTTAAACAAATAACTTTCTCAATACCAATCGCGTCAATAGTATTAATTTTAATGAAGATAAATTCCACGGTAAATTTCGTTCTTAAACATTCGTATTTCAAGTTTTTTCCACATAACATTTGAACTGCGATAGCGATATATCGATTACATCGGAGGTAGGGGAAGTACCTATACATGTACATACGTGACATGATGACGTAAAGCCATGGACATAGGAATATACGGACGGAGGAATAGTGCAACTTTAGGCGAGGGGAGTGATACGTATTTGAGGGGGGGGGAGCACCTTCATCTGCCTGGATTTGATTGGTTGCATTCTACGCATGCTCCGTTCCGCAGGCATAGTTCATGACACATAACCACCGCTCCTGTAGGTGTTTCCCCCTCCATAAGCGGTACTGAAGCTCGCCGATCTTAGGCTGGTATTCATAGTCGCTACTTATTCTTAAACAAATGCTTAAGCATTCGGCATCCCCTACTAACCTAGTAGCTAGTAAAGGATGCCGAATGCTTAAGCATTTGCTTAAAATAAGTAGCGACTATGAATACCGGCCTTAGAGCCGCCGATCCCTGGATGCGACAAACGTTCATCATTACACATCACTGCGCTTGTGCGAAGCAGCAGCCAATAGAAAGAAGGCGCCCCTCCCGCAAGGAGATCATCCCCCGCAACGATTCCTCCTTCCTTATGTTCCTATGTCCATGTGTAAATCAAAGAGACATTTCAAAGAAGGAACTTGAAGTATTCTGTAGGTTATTTTGTAGATAGCAATCTACACCGACACGTGTAAATATGTATGGAAGTTGATAATAAATAGGCACTGCCATATGTAGGACCGTCACTTTTACACTGTACGTCGGTAACGGTACGCGTTGCCGATATTTTTAGAATTTTTAGAAATTTTATCGTTCGTTGAACTATTAGTGATTTCTGTGACTTGTCACTTCTGTTTTAACACTTTTTAATACTCAAACTTGCTCCGTTTCGTAATTCACAATTCACGTAAGTAATACTTTCTACTTCCTTTGAAAGAAATACCTAATAAATTTAATTAAAATCATGTGGCACACGATAGAATTTCAATCTACCCGTGATTCCGAACAATCTTTCCTATTACGTGCAACAGCTGTGTTAATTATTATCATTCTTTGCGATATATCTCTTGAACAGCGGTACGAAATCATACGAAATACCCATTTATAGGCACTTGCAAAATCATGATGCAATTTATGATTAGTTATATGCCATACTTAGATGACTTTACAATTCTCGGTATTACGAATTTTCCGTCGTAATTATCACAGAAAGGTATATTCTTTCGAAATCCATTTTATTTCATTGGCAAGATTAGTTTATTCGAACACGCCGTAAAAGGATCACCATCGCTGTTTATGTAAATTATGTTCCGAATTAAACGGTCTAAAATATATATTAAAGAATGTAATGTGTCTAATAGGATGCCAATGGACGAGGGTTTTTCGACAAAAGCTATACACGCAGGACAAGATCCGTTACAATGGAACCATTGCGCTGTAATAGTTCCTATCGTAATGTCTACCACTTTCCGCCAAGATGGTCCTGGGGAACATAGGGTAAATTCTTCTTGCTTTGAACTAAATCAGGCCGCGCGATTAACGCGTATTTCATCTTTTGTTCGTGATCTTATTTATGAGAATAACGTACGTCCAAAAATGATGTGCGGACATTTATAGCGAAGGATAGGTAATTGATGTCAATTGCGCTAATGGGAAGTAACTATTGCCAATTGTAGCTCAAAGGCCTTTTTACTTCCATGTGTAAGGATTAGGAATTCAAACGATGATTTGTATCGCACGCTTTCTATTGATCTCCCTCTCTCTCTTCGTATTACTTTATATACCCATGATTATCTTTTACCGTTCTAGGGTTATGACTATGGCAGAAGTGGGAATCCTACGAGGAGCGTTTTAGAAACATGCTTGGCAGCGTTGGAAAATGGAAAGCACGGATTTGCTTTCGCGTCGGGTTTAGGTTCTACGACGGTGTTAACTTCGTTGCTGAAATCAGGAGATCATATTATGTCTGGGGACGACGTCTATGGCGGAACTAATCGTTTCTTTCAAAAATGCTTGCCTATGCAAAATATTGCGGTAACGTTTGTGGATATGACAGATGTAAATAACGTCATAGCTGCTATGAAACCAAATACAAAGGTACGAAGAAATTTAATAGGTAATGCTTACTAAACTTTTCCATATGTACGCATAAATTTGTGTCCTCTTTTTAGATGATTTGGCTGGAGACACCTACGAACCCTTTGCTTAAATTAATCGATATTAAGGCAATAACCGAGGCAGTCAAGTGCATAAATCCTGAACTTATCGTTGTGGTAGATAATACTTTTCTCACATGTTACTTTCAGGTGAGCGACACTTCTCATTTGATACTACAGGGTGTTTCAACAAGAGGTGTCATATTAAATTTAAAAAAACGCAATATTTTTGTGAAAAGAGCTGATAATTTTATTTTAATCCAAAGTACAAACTCTGAGGTTAATAATGGAAGACAATATTTGCCAAATGTCCGCCGCGACTCTTCTTGCATACGGCCATTCTTTTGATGAAATGTTTCATCACATTTTCGCATAATTGCGGGTTTATCTCGCGAATAACAGCTCTAATATTGTCTTTGAGTGCTTCGATATTTGCTGGAGCATTGGCGTAGACTTTATCTTTAACGTAGCCCCAAAGAAAAAAGTCTAATGGTGTTAAGTCGCACGATCTCGGCGGTCAATCAAAGTCTCCATTTCGAGAAGTCACACGTCCAGGAAATTTTTCACGCAATAGAGCCATTGTTTCACCAGCTGTATGGCATGTGGCGCCGTCCTGCTGAAAATAAACGTCGTCCACGTCCATAGCATCAATTTCAGGCCAAAAAAAAGTCAGTCAACATCGTTCGGTAACGCAATCCATTCACTGAAACGGTCGCACCAGTATCATTTCCGAAAAAATATGGCCCAATGACACCGCCACTCCAAAAACCGCACCAAACTGTCACTCGTTGTGGATGGCGAGGTTGTTCGACCATTTCTCTTGGGTTTTCGGAGCCCCAGATACGACAGTTTTGCTTATTCACGTACCCAGACAGATGAAAATGAGCCTCATCACTCAGAATAATTTTGTTTGAGAAATCATGATCTTGTTCATGCATTTCCAGCACCCAATCAGCGAATGTACGGCGTTTTCCATGGTCTAAAGGCTTCGATTCTTGTGTCAACTGCACCTTATAAGCATGTAGGCCAAGATCTTTATTCAAAATACGGTGCAAAGTGGCTTTGGATAGGCCCAATTCCTGTGATCGTCTCGAAATGGACAAACCTGAGTTTTCAGCCACACTCTCAGCTACAGCTGCGATATTTTCAGTTGACCTAGCCGAACGAGCACGAGTTGGAGTCTTTACATCACTAACTTGTCCGAGACGTTCGAATTTAGCGATTAATTTCACTATAGCTGTGCGAGAAGGCGCTTGATGATGGCCAAAAACAGTACGAAGTTTACGAATCGTGTTCGCGATATTTTCACCGTTTTTGTAGTGAATTTTCACTATTTCAATGCGTTGTGCGAGCGTGTATCGATCCATATCTGAAAATCTCTAGTTCTTCTTTGTCAAACGTCGTCGAACGACAGTTGTATATCGACACCTGAACAAATAATGGGAAATTTAAAATGACACCTCTTGTTGAAACACCCTGTATAATCTAATTATACTTGTATATTATTACTTACTTCAAGTAAGTTACATCACGCGCACTTTATTACAGAGACCGTTGGAGCTTGGTGCAGATATCATAGTGTATTCTTTAACAAAGTATATGAACGGGCATTCGGATGTTGTGATGGGTGCGGCAATTACAAATAAAGATGATATCGCAGAAAGAATTAGATTTTTACAAAATGGTAATGCTATTTAATTATAAAGCATTCCTCCTTTATATAAAACTAACGTTTATTTATGAATTGTACCAGCCATGGGTGTCGTGCCTTCGCCTTTCGACTGTTCGATGGTTAATCGCAGTCTAAAAACGCTAGAGCTTAGAATGCAGCAGCATATGAAGAATGGTCTAGCAGTCGCAAAATATTTGGAAGTTCATCCCTACGTAGAGAAAGTAATTCACCCGTGTATGTATCTACGCAGACTATTGGCCATACAAATTCTATACAGTGCAAGAACAATATCTTTCACTTTCGTACATTGCAATACCTTAATATATCATTTAATTACAGATCTCCCTTCGCACCCCCAACACGAACTTGCGCTTAGACAAACGTCTGGTCATAGCGGAATGGTTTCTTTTTATCTCAAAGGTGACTCTAGAAAGTTTTTAAAGGCATTGAAACTGTTTACGTTAGCAGAGTCACTTGGTGGTTACGAATCCCTTGCTGAACTACCGTAAGTAAAGAAATCAAAATTTTTTTCGACCGTATTTATAGAAAATCCAAAAAAACAAAGTGATATTGGCGCATTAGTTCGGTCAATTAAACATATAAATAAAAGCTGTTGTGCAGTTTTAATAATTCTCAAATCCAACGTTTCGGTCATTGGTTGCGACCATTTTCAAGGAAAGTTAAAAGGAAAAATACTGCGTTTACTTTTATAAATTTAGCACGATAGCTAAGAACGTGCACCGTGCGAGTCGGTTGGAACGTGACTGAGGTGAACAGTATACACAAAACGGAACATCCGAAGGGTAAACAAATAAGGCTTAAACGGAGTCGATAGTGGGAACCGTTAATAATTTTAAAATAAATTAAAATTGAAAGGAGAACACTCCAAACCTCATCGTGCTAAATTTATAAAAGTAAACGCAGTATTTTTCCTTCTAACTTTCCTTGAAAATGGTCGCAACCAATGACCGAAACGTTGGATTTGAGAATTATTAAAACTGCACAACAGCTTTTATTTATATGTTTAATTGACCGAACTAATGCGCCGATATCACTTTGTTTTTTTGGATTTTACCGTAAGTAAATAACACTTTGACGCGATATAGGTGGATAGGTGGACATTTTATTTATAAATACGTGTTCCCACAGATCCGTTATGACCCACTCATCCGTTCCTGAAGAAACCAGAAAAGTATTAGGCATTAATGATCAGCTGATTCGTCTGTCCGTTGGTCTTGAAACGGAGCGAGATATTTTGGCCGACCTTGGTGAAGCTCTTGAAGCTTCTCAATAAATACTCTAATGCAATAAAAGCCAAACAAACGAAGAGTGCCTTAATACCACTGAAACATCACACTCTGAATAGGAAATTCTATCGGCTGGGTACATCCAGTTTCTTATCGTATTTCACAAGATCGATCTGTCTCTTAGAAAAGGTTTATTGTTCGCCAGATTTTAACATTCCGCAATGATAATGAGATTACATACAAAACGATGTACATATCTTATTTAATAGTTCCTTGATATATAGATAAAGTTTATTTTCCTAATGTTCTATCTGTTCTAATTTTATATAATTTACTTGTATAAAAGAGTACCGTTGTAACTGGAATTGGGAAAGAATTCTAAACAACTTAATCAAGTTTTTCGACGAGGATACAAGAGTATCAATGATGAAGCAATATTCTAATTTATGAATTAAATTCACGAATTAGAATAAATAGTCTAATTCAACTCGTAAATTAGCGTAAACAAAATATCCTTATTAATCGGATTATAATTTATTGAACTGCTTGATGATGATCGGAGATACTTAGTTGAAACACTTAAATATTTATAAATAAATAGTCAATCACATTGTGTAAATAAAATTCTACAAGCGTATACAAACTACTCAGTTATATTACTTTTATTCTGTTTCCTTACATTATATTTGATGTTCAGCATAATTTTTTATGACCATGTTAATTTGTACCGTCATGTGTCTTTAGTTAAAGCTACGTTATTATAAAATTTCGTCTAGAGTGCGAAAAGAATACCTCTACGTCCGTACTGGAAATTATAAATATTTCATCATTGCAATGAATAAAATACTGTGTTATTAAAAAGTATGTATACTACTAAATTTGCCTCAGCCTTTACAACATAATGTGCTTGATGAAAGTACCCATGTTTTATTGAATACGAATCCTTGTTCACTTCAGAATTATATTACTGCAAATTAACCTTTGAACTGTATCGTGACTTTGCTTGGTTTGATCTGTCGTATTCTTGTGCACGATTATATAGTAATACTCCTGCTATTACCAAAGATGTTCCCATAGCCGATAAACCAGTTACCGGATTGTTAAACAACAAAACGGAGAGCCAAATCAAAAACGCTCTCTTCGCTGTATTGGCTACACTGTAATGAAAAGCGGTATTTTAGTAATCGATTCTCAAGTAAATATCAGCAGCATAACTTTGGATTAATATTCAGGAACACACCTATGCGTTACAGGACTGATGTAGTCCATAAGTACGTATGCAGTGATACTTTGAAAGTGGAAGAACACCCCGTTAAGAAGGAATGCTGTGAATAATTTAAAGTTTAAGGAATGCTCGATTGTTGGCAGATCTACCAATAAAATTGACACTGGCACTTGTACCACAATTGACGCTAAACTGGTATAAAACTGCAACTCCGCCGGTCTGTAATTTCGTAGAAAATTTTTGTTCGAAAGTCAAAGTTTCTCGAGTAGACGATTTATCGTTTATTATACGTACGTATACTTAAAATTATCACCACTGATCAACATTTTCGAGTAAACGTTTTGCAAACATTCCGTTACGTTCGTAGCCATGGCAGCGATAAATCCCCTGAGATCAAAACTGATTTCGTTCACAGAACACAGCGCCAGACCACCCATTACAGGAATTAAAGATAAATTTACATATAACCCTGTGTGTTCTCCTGTAAACAGAGCAATGTTGCGATTAAAGAGAAGAAAGCAACGCATAATCACGAATTACAGAAAACGTGTTAACTTACCTAATAAATATCTGCTAATAAGGACGGTAAAAAGTGGCGCGCTACTCTTAATAGTCTCCGTGAAACTCACTGCTACGTAATTGAGCGATACCAATCCTAGTACTACTGTTGTAAATCTTGTACATCCTACCAATATCATGTGCTTATAAAAACCCGCCGGTCTCATTAGCCTGGGGCTTGCTTTGTACATCCCACATGGGAAGTACATTTGTATAAATCCACAAACCGCGGTCATTAACATTTGGCAAGCACCTGCGCAAAGGAATGGAAGTTTATCGTCGTAAGCAGGGATTTGTGAAACGTAGAAGCGCGACAGATTTTCCCCGTTTCGTGCGAAGCCGATGCCCGACTATGGTAGAGCGTACGAACATACAGGCGACGCAGATTTATCCAACTACGTTCGGATATAGAAGCAAATGCGTTAAGAAGTGCCCGCTAAAGAATACAATAAAAGGAGTCGATATTAATTATCGTTTGGTTTAACGTTCGTTATTAATTTACCCAAGATTGTAGGATTTCCTTCCATGTAGGACAATATGTATTTGTTCAAGAACAAGGTGCACCCGCTGAAGAAGTACCATAATGTCAGGAACAGAAAAGCTCTTGGATTAAACAAACCACCCTTGGCTTCGCTTGTCAGGACTATTATCTCCTCGCGCTTTTTGCTATTCTCTCCGTATTGCTTAGCTTGGTTATCGTGTATTAATGGTTGCTCCGTGTCGCGTGGCGTTGACGTATAATTTATACGAACGGAATGATTTTCCATTACACTTTCTTTCCTCCAGAGAGAATTTTACGGCATCACGTAGATTCTGGCAAACGCTACCCTGCCGGTGAAATCACATCTTCAGCACTGTCCGGTTAGTTCGGTGTTGACATTCGTGTCTTCCTTCCGATAGTGAACTAGGTTATGTTCTCGGAGATTTTTAGGTTCGCGGCAAGAACTTTCGTGTTTCCACGAGTACTACGAATGACCTTGTAATAATCTGCTGATAACGTCGTCACGACTCTTTCTAATTGAATAGTCATAGTTATTCCAGTGCTATCGCATTTTGACAGAACTAGCGTATACATGTGTTACAAATAGTTTCAGTTCCACGTATGTCGACTATATATATGTCACAAACCTATATATATATATATATATTTAGAGGTGTGATTAAATACTTATCTATTTCGCTTATCGACGCTTTCGACACTTTCGCAACCAGATTTTTTTATCGCATCTGTCACCAAATGATTTTCTCTCTTACGAGTAAAATTATTGGGATAAAAAGTAATTATTTCATTTATTCTATATTAAATATATTTACTTTATTTATAAATAGTTATTTTAATAATAATTATACAGAGATCAGACATGCATTAATTTTATAGTTAATTTGCTGAGTTATAATTCACCAGATGGTGTATTTTGAGATGTTTCAGTGTGCGCTGTTTTAATATTCTTAGAGCATTTCTGTGAGAAATCTGCGTGCGCTAAAATTGCAACGTTCCTTCCACTCAGCGCACTCATTTCCATCGCACTGGCAGCCCACTCGATGGTATTCACGTGGTAAAGTGCATCGTGTAATACAAAGTCCTCCTCGCGAGGCTGCGTCGAGAATTCGGGATACGCCTTCCAAGAAATCTCCTTCACTTCGTTCACCTGGGAAAGTGTTTTATTATTTTTCCTATCGCATTATATCTTTTAGTATAAATGTCACAAGTATATCATACGTTTGAAAACATCTCCTTTATAAGTTCCGATTCCAAACGCTCGTTGCTGAAGATTTTCCACACTCTACTGTGTTCCATCGAGCCTTCTACAGAATTCAGTCTCCCCACAGAATTAATTATTGTGTTATTGGGGTTGCAACTTATAATAATATCCAAGTCATCTTCCAAACCGAAATACTGCGGTTTTAGATCTGCTCTGACAAATGTAACTACCAGCGAATGATATTCTCCCACGCTGTGAAAACCATTATTCGGGAATCCTTCGAAAGTTATAGGAAACTTTTGATCCGCAATAAGCGGAGCTGCAACGATTACAATGTCGTACGTTGACTTCATTACAGTTGTGCTATCTGAAATGAAAGTAATTATTCAGTGGGCATTGATGAAGATGTTATTACCCGACTGCGGCACGCAAAGGAGGGTATTGTATTTATCAGGCTATGTTCATATGTCCCATGTTACGCTCTAGAGCCTGTACGGATACACCGATTTGGACAAATGAGATGTCTTTCGAATTGTCTTGACGTTCCGAATGTTATAGGATATATAATTTTCAAAAAAGTTAAAAAACCCGACTGCTTAAAGAGCGAACTAAAATGACAAAAATAATAATAAAATGACAATTTAAATTAACTTAATTGCCTGCGGTTGAAGGCCTTAAATCTTTTGATGCAAATGATTTGATGTAATTTTAGTTACTACTTATTATACCTTTGTTACGGTAATGCACTTCGTACAAGTTTCTACCATTATTCGTTGGCATATTAACAACTTCCGTGACGTACGAAGGCACGACGTGTACGTTACTGTTTCTACGTATTAAATGTTCAGGCACCTAAAATATTAGCTTATTATTATGTTATACGTATACTCGTGTTGTGTAATTAAGAAAAAGAAACCTTTTTGTTTCCTCCTTTAACGGACCATACGTTGGAGCTTGCTCCAGCTAAAGCTACGCACCCAACAAAGCTATGAACATCGATATCTTGACCATAATTTACCACTAATGGTGCTTTAACCAATTCGTCGATCAACTTCTCTGAATAGCCCATATTTAAAAGATGATCTTTCATGGAAATTTGTAACAATTTCGGGAATTCTGGGTTCATGGCTGCCAAGAGGCTGGTAATATTTCGGAAAGACTTGCCAGCATCTTGCAAGTCATATATACTCGTAAAGTCCTTTAACACGGAACTTACATACCTGATTCAAATAAATAAAATCGTGTTATCGTAATATCGATTAGGAGCGTGACTTTGAGAACTTTTTGAAGGACAAACAGAATACCTGTTTAGATTAAATGTTTGAATACCATATTTATAAAATAATTTAGCCAAAGATATCAGTTCCCATTTACTTTCTTCGAATACAAATTCATTTCCATTCCAAATACCTGATCTTTGTTCATTGGTCGGTCTACGTTCTAAACCTAACGTAATAAACGTGGCTGATTAATAATTTCAAAGCTTGACAACTATGATTCCATACTGAATATTTATACTGGCATAACAATAGAAACATGAGAAACCATAAAAAAAAAGTACCAAGTAGTTTAACAAAGTCTTGCATATATCTGTTCTCAGATTCTATGATTGAACCACCAGCTTCAAATTCATTATTATCAATTTCTACAGTGGCTAAGCGTCCGCCGATTGTTTTTACTTCGTACAAATCGATATTAAGATTATTATCAAATAATTCTGAAAGAAAGTGCGAACTCGACGCCCCTCCGATACCACCGCCGATAATCGCTGAAAAATGGAAACAGAAATTAAGCATTCTTTTGTTAAGTAATATTACTTAACCGTGTGAGCGGTATATACTAATCTTAATATATACAGCAGAAAGCTTCTAATATATTTGTGTGTTTGTCACCTAATAATTTTCGAACGATAAACTCTGCGATCACGAAATGTGCCACAGCTCATTATGCTTGACTAATTCAGATGAATGTGACCATTTTCACAAAAAAAAAGATTAATTATTAAGATCGAGTATTAAAGCTAGTTTGTTATAATTCGGGTCGCCTCAGTGTTTTGAATGGATAATTCTTACAAATTATTTTCAATTATCTATAGAAATAAAATTAAAATAAAATTTCATACGAACCAATGTTTGGTTTGCAATCTTCAATGCAAGTTCCTTTCCCAAAAATGAATAGAATTAAAAATATTATAAGCCGATCCATATTTTGCACGTGTTTCATACTGACTTTCTCTCACGAATTCGTACTTGATCGATGCACGATTAGACCCAAGAATATTTCGTACATTTCCCACTCTTGTACGAATCAAACGAAATGTATGTATGTGGGTGCATACATACAAAAATATTTTAGGCATTCTATCAATGCGTTGCTTATCTATGTAGTCTCGTCATTCCACGGTGTATAGTAATAGGGAACTTCCGGGATAGAGTTTAGACAGGAAGCAGGAGACTTTCATAGCTTAGAGGGCGCTAATGTCGCGGTATAGTTGTGTTTGTGTTTGACATACACGATCGGCTGAGCGTTATACTCAGGGTGTTGACACTCAATGTATTATTTTGTTGTTGCGAGGCCGGCTGGGAATTCTTCTGGCTTAACGAAATGTTTTGTAGTAAATACTTAGAACTCAATAAAACTTATAGAACTGAACTGAAATGAATTAATTAGATTATAGAATGATTTCGAAGTAATATAAACGAGAAACAAGACGACAAGGATATTTGGAGAATGATTGAGATAAGATTTATTGCGACACGTATAATCGTAACATCGTCGGAAATCAAAATGCGAGGAGAAGAAACAGGCTTCTTCTTACGTTCGTTCCTCTCTTTTTTTTTATCAATACGTTATTTTCTAGCGATAAGGAAGGAGGCGAAGATCGATTTCTAATGTGATAGAGTTCATCCTTAACTCTATCCTGTTTAAGCTTCGCGCTTTAGGAGCTTGCGCTGAACGCCACTAGAACGAGGATCGCAACTCGCAACAGTGTCAACGACCGGTATTCATAGTCGCTACTTATTCTTAAACAAATGCTTAAGCATGAGGCATCCTCTACTAACCTAGTAGCTAGTAAAGGATGCCGAATGCTTAAGCATTTGCTTAAGAATAAGTAGCTACTATGAATACCGGCCAACAAATGTATTTCTTATTCTACATATTACAGTACGCAGATTCTGAGTGTATTTAATTTCTCCGGCATGAGCCGCCATATTGAATTTTAGTTCAAATAGAATCTGTCATTGCCTAGAGGGCGCGCAAATACTAAACCAAAAATTTTGCTGGAGTTTCCAGCCCCTGAACACGTGCGTGAGATATTTTTGTAAGGTTATCCCGCAATTTTCGTGAGCTGTCTACGTTTGTTTACGTGTTTATATCAATTTAATTATGGCGAAAAGAGAACTGAAACGTAAAAGGGCAGAAAGCGGCAATAAAGAAAATGCAACGAAAACAGAAGTTTTGCCAGCGACGAGAATGTCGGATGAGCCATCGCTGAAAAAGGTTTGAATATATTTTAATTTTATTGTAGCGGAAAAAACAGCCTGCATAGAAAAGTCACTTGATGACCATTTTCTCGTTTAAGATTTTAGTAAAATATCGCAGATTTACTATTATATGCTGTCTACCTTTAATTATTTAGGTAAAATGGATTAACAAGCAACGAGTTTTAGTTTTCGCTACCAGAGGAATTAGTTACAGGCACCGTCATCTTATGGATGATCTGAAGACTCTTATGCCTCACCACCGTCCCGAATCTAAAATGGAACATACTAAACAGTTGCAAGTAATTAACGAGATGTGCGAAATGAAAAATTGCAACAAAGCGGTATTGTTTGAAGGCAGAAGGAAAAGAGATTTATACATGTGGCTTTCTAATGTTGCTTCGGGTCCATGCGTAAAGTTCCTGGTCGAAAACAGTATGTATGAAACTCTTTACGGGCAAATTGTAAAGTTCCACCAACTATGATATTTGAAGTTTTACCGCAAGTAATATTAGTTGTATAAATAAACGAATGTTCTTTCTGTCGCAGTCTATACAATGGCCGAGTTAAAGATGACTGGAAATTGTTTAAAAGGATCTCGTCCCTTGTTGTCGTTTGACGAGCACTTTAACAAAAAGCCATATTACAGTCTTTTAAAAGAACTGCTCATACAGATATTCGGTGTCCCTAATCATCATCCTAAAAGTCAACCATTTTTTGATCACGTTTATACGTTCAGTATATTAGACAACAGAATATGGTTTAGGAATTTTCAGATCTTGACCGAAGATGGCGGTTTAGCTGAAATTGGCCCAAGATTCGTATTGAATCCGATAAAGATATTTGCTACAAGCTTCGGCGGGGAAGTACTTTGGGATAATCCGACTTATATTTCACCTGCTAAGGTATGAAGTACTTTTATTATTACTTTACCATTATTTAAGATTTGAAATAGGAAATCTACTTATTATAATCTTTCAAACTGCAGTTTCACCAATCCATAAATAAAAAAGCTGCTGGTAAATATATGAATAAGGTAGAGCAGAAAATAGTACGAGAAATTAGTAAACCGAAAGAATCGTATTCATTAAATCCAATGGATGAGATATTTAAAGGTGATCCGCTAGAAAAAGCAAAAGAATTACAAAAGAAAGAAGCAAAACTAGCACAGGTTAATAAGAATGAAAAGAAGAAGGTAAAGAAAGGTGTTAAAACCCGTTTGGTAAAAAAAGTGAAGAAAGTTCATTTTAAAAAGAAAACAAAAAATTAATGAGTAGTCTGTACACGAATGAGTTTGTATTATGCGATAACGTTAATAAAGTTCTTATATAATTATGTTGTAAAAATACTTTTTATTTTTAACTAGCAATACGATACAATGCATGGATTTTATCAGGACAAAGCGTATAAAAATATAAATGGTGCAACTTTAGTTGCTAATAGCTCGTAAAATATTACTTATATGGTTCCCGAAGAGGGAGGAGGTATTGGCGGTTTCTATTTAAACAGTTCCACTTGCGGAGCTATGCTTGTTAACAATACACTTATCGTACAGCGCATATCCGAGAGGGCGTATTAATATAATTTCTATATTAATATATAGAAATTGTCTCTAGACTTTGCCTATTCAGTTCTCCAGATTCCGTCGCCTTGAACCTTCTTCAGGAACGAGTCTACTCTCCATTCCACATTAGAGTAGACCTACGCCCCCACCGATTTGCGACCGATCTGCGTAGCTCCCACGGATCTGACACGCGATTGGTCGTAGCAGTTTCCCTGCCGGTTTCTTACCAATCAACAGTATATCCCTGCGCGGAACGAGTCTACTCTAAAGTGGAATGCAATATGTATATCTACTTAGATGCAGGGTTGCCAGAAGTATGCACCACATGGTGTAGTAGGGAGTAATGGAGGGGGAATCCTCGCATGGATGCACAATAGGGTGGCTCTTATTTTCGACTTTTGAATTTTCTTCGGGCCACCCTCCAGAATAGTTCCAAATAATTAAAAAAAATCTGTGTAAAGTTTGAGCTCGATCGGATAACGGGAAAAGTTGTCCCTGGGCCCGAAAAACATTTAAGTCATTATTTAACAGCTCACATAGTCGATTTTATATAATATCCTCCAAGTTATTGGTTAAATAAAAAAAATATGTTAAACAAAAGTTGTAGATCCGGACAAGGAGCATCTTTTATGTTTTATTACTTTTTCTCGTGCGACAAACGGTTTGCAAAAAAAGTCGGAAAATCTAAAAAAAAAAACAACTTTTATTTTTCTCAAATTTTGAAAGTTTAAATACTTCTCGAGCACTTTTTATTTATGAAGACGTACAAAAAAAATGGAATTTTTATTTTCGGGGACTATTTTTTAAACATTTAAGGGGGGCATATACCGAAATATGCGAAAAAGATAAAAAAAATTTCCTTATTTTCAGTGTTTGGTGTGTCATGAATGTTTCCTAAAAATTTGGGATCGAAATTCGCAAAAATATCGATAATATAGACTCAAATTTCGGTCCCAAATTTTCTGGAAACATTCATGACATATAAAACACTGAAAATATGGAAAAAAATTTTATCTTTTTCGCATATTTCGGTATATGCCCCCCTTAAATGTTTAAAAAATAGTCCCCGAAAATAAAAATTCCATTTTTTTTGTACGTCTTCATAAATAAAAAGTGCTCGAGAAGTATTTAAACTTTCAAAATTTGAGAAAAATAAAAGTTGTTTTTTTTTTAGATTTTCCGACTTTTTTTGCAAACCGTTTGTCGCACGAGAAAAAGTAATAAAACATAAAAGATGCTCCTTGTCCGGATCTACAACTTTTGTTTAACATATTTTTTTTATTTAACCAATAACTTGGAGGATATTATATAAAATCGACTATGTGAGCTGTTAAATAATGACTTAAATGTTTTTCGGGCCCAGGGGCACCTTTTCCCGTTATCCGATCGAGCTCAAACTTTACACAGATTTTTTTTAATTATTTGGAACTATTCTGGCGGGTGCCCCGAAGAAAATCTTGAAAAAAAATTTCTTCCATTCTGGCCGTTTTTCCTTCAATGCTCTCTTTAAACGAATCAGTTGTTTTCGGTACAGCTCTCCAGTAATGGTTTCACCCGGTTTTAGAAGCTCATAATACACAACTCCCTTCTGGTCCCACCAAATACAGAGCATTATCTTGGCAGCGTGAATATTCTTCTTCGGTGTCGACTTGGCTGGTTGGCCGGGCTTCACATACGATTTGTTGCGCTTCGGGTTGTCGTAATGAATCCATTTTTCGTCTCCAGTAACAATTCGATGCAAAAACGACTTCTTTTTATGACGCTCGAGCAGAATTTCAGACATGCAAAATCGCCTTTCCACGTCTCTCGGCTTCAATTCGTATGGCACCCAATTTCCTTGCTTTTGGACGAATCCCAATGCTTTTAGGCGCTTGGAAATGGCTGCTTGAGTCACGCCCAATGATTCCGCAAGCTCTTCTTGTGGTCGACACGAGTCTTGATCGAGTAACGCTTCCAATTCTTCATCTTCAAACTTTTTCGGCTGTCCAGGCCGCTCTTTGTCTTTGATGTCAAAATCGCCATTTTTAAAGTGTTGAAACCACTCGAAACACTGTTTTCGCAAGAGCATGTTCGCCATACAATTCCACGAGCAAACGATGACTTTCGGCTGCAGTTTTTTTTTAGCAAAAAAGTGACTCAGCAAAACTTCCCGCAAATGCTGTTTTTTTCGCCAATTTTCAAAATTTTCCATGATTGAAAAAAATATGATGCGCACAAGCAAATCAAACACTGTTGACTGATTTCGATAGGTTATGAATAGAGCTTCAAAAATGGCGTGTATGTCAATGATTTGCTACAGCGCATACACATGTGTTGACATCTAGTGTCAAATTCCGGTTTTTAAGTTATACACCCAAGAATAAATAAGAGCCACCCTAATGCGCACAAGTTGTATTAGTATAGCATATAGCTCTATATATGCGAGAATTTCCCCTCTACTACTCCCTACTACCCCCTACTACGTCATGTGGTCCGTACTCCTGGCCACTCCTGGCCTGGCAACCCTGCTTGGATCACCTCCATTCTGATTGAACTAGGTATACGTATACAAGTTACAAGGATGAGCATTCAGTAAATAAAGCTTCAAGTTATAAACAAGTATCAGTTTTATTTTGAAATTCACAATTTGTTTGCTAGTAAGACAAAGCGTATTAAATTATAAACAATTTGCATTGTACATACCATTTTTTAAATGTATAAATTTTAATAGAAGACATATAATATCTGCTTAATATTGTAAAATTTGTGTATCGCGCAAGATAAATTACAAGAAATACAAAAGTGTAGTAACAGTTTATAGTAAGATCACATTGATAGAATTGCATAATATTAAATATTTATGTAAACTGTTTTCTATATAGTTTCCCACTTTCAAAGAAGAAGATATTATTGCACTAAACAAATATATTTCAAATACAAAATTACAAGGAGCGAGGAACATTTTAGTCTTAAGACTGTAGGCAATGCGTAACGTTACTCACACCTTAAACTGATAAATAGATGGATTATTGTAATCTTATGTACTACTTGATGCCAATATATGAAGTAAATGATAACTATTCGAGGTACCATTAATAATGGCGGCACATACAGTGGTACTTGATTTATAATTACATAAAAGCACACTTGACGAGGTATTCTAAAATGTTTTGTACATTATGATGCAAAAGCCTGAGCATTATACTTTTAAAATCCAGTTTAATTCAGGACTTTCAAATAAGAAAAATGATAGGCAATAATGATATAGTTTGAAAATGCATTGATGTTCAGGCCACAGATAGTTTTTGTGCATATTTCTTTTGTCTTTCTTTCCGTATAAAAATGTAGGCAAACATTTTATATACGTACTCGAAGTATACAACGTATTTTGTACATTTAACATAAAGATTACATTTTTTAACATTTCAACGGCATTTGAAATTGTGCTATTATATCCTTATATATTACAAATATAAATACTGATAAAAATACTATGTATTAAGGAAAAAATGTGTTCTTCTTAGACAAAACAGTAAAATACATGCTCTGTTAAAATCATTTTTTATAAAAATATATGCGCTTAAGAACATTAAAAAATATATGATTAAAATTTTTCGCTCGTACATATATGGAATATTTCGACAGTATTAAATAATTCTCTATTAAGGCCCATAATGTAAGAAATAGTTGAATAGAAAATGTAAAAACAAAATTCACAGTTCCTATTCATTCGATCCATTGTATGGTCAAATTAATATTTTCGTGTTACTTGGAAACGCTGCCTATGAAATATCAAACGACGCAATAATATTCCGACGCAAGAAACATATATAATAACAAACTAAAATATTTAAAAAATATAAAAACTACTGCATATTTCGATTAACTTTTACATTGATTACAAGCATTTCTTATGGTTTCATAAGTGCATTTTAAATAATTCTTTGTTTGAAAAATTGTATCTATAACTTCGTAAGAAAACCCGGCAGTAATGTTTAGATAAATCAGAAAACTCTGTTGATATCATTGGCGTAAATCGATAAGTACAGATATGTTGCGACTGTAATGTGAATCATCCATAATCATTGCAAGGTAGCAACTTATCATATATTAATTATAACAATATGTACAATTTAAAATTCCATAAAAGCTATGGAAATTTTGTAGTTTTCAAATAAAAGAAAACGTTAAATGCTATTATAGAACATGTTAAAAAGTGTATAAAAAGTGTAAAAGCGTCAAAAGAGAAATAGGTGTTTCGATGTTATACTTATGTATTCATTGGTGACAATTCGTGCGACTGCTGCCCATTCGAATTACTATTAGATCCGATTTGTGCTAGCGCCAGTTGACGCCACTTTCCGTTTTCACCATTCAAGTTCTTGTCCTCGCAGATGCACAAGAACAAAGTATCTATCACAGTCTGCAATGAAAGATGGAATTATAGATTCGCAATATATATATACACATGGTATGTCTGTTTAAAGAGTTTGCGCGACGTACCTCGTAAAGGGAAATAATGCTGTGAGCGATGAAAAATGCAAAAACACAGATAACAAAAATCGGAGCTGCATAAAAGTGTAATCTGGGATCCTGTTTCATAAATAGCAGCCCGATACTCCCCGTAGCGGCTGTGACAAAGCATTTGCCCAGAAACAGAACAAAATCGCCCACACCGTTAATCACTGCTATTTGCAAAGCATTACTAACGAGAGTTGTGAATGCCTGAAAGTATAAAAAATGCAGTTTATATTTTCTCAACTATTTACGGATAGATAATATTTCATATCTTGTTTTATACTGTAACGTACGATTCTAGCTGCGTTACAGAAATGTGTTCCTTCGATGGCAACAACAGTATACGCATTATGATTCATGTATCGAATAAATTTCTCTAGGCAGAAAAAGCAACATATGCAACATTTCAAACCGCACTGAGCGCACGGCGATGTTTCCTTGTACTTTTCAAATCTGCAGAAGAATGTAAATTAGAAGGTACGTTCAAGAGAATTTAATTCCTTGGCGTGCCTGCGTGTGAGTATACAATTTAGAATAACATACTTAGCATGGAAGTATGTCAAGATTAAACGGGGCAACTTGAAAATGGTTATTAAAAGCGAGCCGCAGGCAACGGAACCCAAGTGGTAGCTAACTAAATTTCCCATAGCGGAGCATACTGGAGACGCGCTAGCATTCTTCCCTCTAAAATAACAAATATACTGTTATACGAATGTATATAAACACCTTTCATTTTGCTTGCGCATTCGCTAAATTAATACCGTTACCTAAAATACCAATGAGCGACAGCTCCCGATATTACCATGTCTTGACAAGAGATAATGAATTCGGAGATCCATATTAATCCTATGATATACACCCACCACATATATTTCACCCAAGTTGAATCAACATACTCCACGAGAGTGAACGCTGAAATATTTCAGGAATTAGTAATAGCTGTTAAATTTGAAAGTAAAAGTGTTTTATCTATTACTTTTGAAAGAATCGAAGGAAAAGTCAAATTTCTTCTCTTCGACAAGCGCACTCTTCCCTCCGACAGAACTTAAATTTAAAGTGTCGAATATGTGGTTTTTGTACATCTGCACGGGCTTTGTTCCGGGATAATCTGTAATGAATATTTATACGGAATTAGTCTGGAATTTCTTTAGCTTAGAACTCGGTAGAAAGATTCAAACACTTACTAGCTGTTGCGAGACAGAGAATTACAGTTACCCAAAAAGCAAAGAACAGTATTAGAGCAGCAAACGTGAGCAAAGGTTGGAAAAATAGACCTGGTAGTTCCGCCAAGCATTTTGCACTTTCTTTAAATAACGCTGTCATAAATCCAATACGTTTGCGCAATATACCGAGTAGGAGTAATAAGATGACCTAAAATACGCATATATTAAATTATGTGAACGACGAAAGTAACAGTATTATTATGCTTCTTTTCAATTACAATTAACAGCTTACAGTTATTATTGTCGCGACGATAGAGAAAGCTAAAAATGCTCTCTCGTTTCTAGCAGATTCTTCGAGGAGTTCATTCTGATTGGTTTTGTCCAAAGTTCTTTTAATCTCTATGTACGTCCACCATAATAAGACTGTGCCAGCTATAAAATTTAACACATAAATTACTCGCTACTTAATTACGATCGGATATGTCTACAGATGATAAAGAATCTGTAATAAAGTTAGAATATCACTTGAATCAGTGTTTCAATCGATTCCACGAATCATATTATATGCAGGGAGAGAACGTTTATTATTCAAAAGGGTGTTTCTATCTTGTAAAATTGCGGGGCAGTCGTGACAATTTCTCCTCTTAATTTCTCGCCTGAATAAGTAAGATAACTTGTAGTACGAATATACATTATACGCAGCGATTCTATTGTTATCATCCTTGGTTATTTGTTTACTTACCTACAGTCGAAATAGTGACAAGAACCATTACGATCCATGTTACGATACTTGCCAATAAATGGAATATCGCAATCATAAAGAGAGATAAAACTAGAAGAAAAGAATAGATATTATGTTTAACTCGAGTCTACCAAGGCGTACATAGTAAATGTTGAAACGATAGTGTGGTAAGAAGTCGTACCAAAAGCCAGAAACGATAGAGCCAAAATCTCTCTCCACGTTTTATATAAATCTCCCAAAATTTGTTCGATAACATCCCACGAATTAATTACACCATACACATTTTTGATGATAGTTTCTCCCACATCCTTGATAGCTTTCGGAATACATCGATTAAGGACCGATATACTGTCGTACACTGGCAATTCAGGACAGGACCCAGTCTTGTTCTTCCTATTCCCATTACCGCAAGCACTGAAGTCGTTTCTCGGTTTATCGTGGCAAAGTTGAGATCCCGTTTCCTCGTAGAACCTACATATGTCGTTCATCGTGGTCATAGTTCTGTCCGGGCATTTCTTTACGCAAATCTTCAAAGATTGCTTAACGTTCGTTATGTCCAAGAAGAACAGGTATCTGAAACGATAGAATCAATGAAACCCTCGAGTTCGCAGAAATATACGACTCCTGATATCGATACCAACGGTTTATCGCTAGTATCTTGTCCAGATAGCTCCATACTGCCGAACTTCGGATTGTTCTTCATACCGCAAGTGTTTCCGAAGCTATCGTATCCGTTTATAAGTCTCAAGGGGTTGCCGTAAACAAGAGCGAAGGCTGCTATTAAGATCTGCATAAAACATGACACGAAATGTAGCGATATTACCGAAAATAATAAGAGTACTAAGGAATACTCTTATTAAATACGTTTTAAACGCATCTCACTGCGCCAGTTTATGGATAAACATAAAACCGAAGTATCAAAGTTGACGTACCATGAGAAACCAAAATGCTATAAAACAACAAAGCCAGAATATATCTGTGCATTCTCGTACGCGTGTTGGGTCAGGTCGTTGCTCTTCATCGTCGTCTCCTGAACAGCACGACATTCTTTCGAAACCTCGTTACGATTAAAATAAGGCACTAAAGTACCGTGCAAAAATTGTTATGGGTCCTCTTCGATTTCGGAGCAACTCCCTCCCTCAAACCACCTTGAAGTTACCTACGACTGTACAAACTATATGTACTAAATTATAGTACGATGTAAACTAGTATACATACGCCACTAAAAAATTTTACTCCTACTTTCTCTATTTCTGTCTATTCGCGTTATTCGCTTCGAATATTAAAATCTTTACGATCTATTCATTCTTTCGGCGTTCGCGTCGTAAGAATAATACTTATTAGAAGGAATGGAGTGATGGATACACAGGTGCGGGGCATCTAGTTTCGCGCGTACGTCCCTGCGATTTTGTACAGCGCGGAGCCGTTTCCAAGGTAACAACAATCCGACGTCACATGGATTACTACAATGAAGGTGTAGCAACAGATTATTCGCTTCATTCACCTATCTGTAATGAGATCCACTTCGAGGCAATTAATTATACAGCTGTGAAAGGATTTTCTCTATATATTCTTCGAGTGCGAGCACTTTGCGCGCTGTGTGAGCGCTTGTTCCAATACTTTCGAAACAAGTATGATTGTAACGTGATTCGAAGGCATACTTCTTGGAATTAGGAGTATAACCTAGAAGTAAGTGATGATTTAACTGTGAAATCTTTATGCTGGCACTTGTTTGATTTAAATTATGTTAAATTAGCGGTGTTCTCTTTAGCGTCGTTTGGTTAACGAATTGTGTACAAGGGTAAGGAATAGCTCTGTTTATCATGTAAACGGATTAAGTCTCTATCGTCACTTTTATATGTAACGAGCTTTCAAACGTAGTCACATTGAATTAGTACCGAAGATATGTTCTGTTAATTTTCAAGTTGATAGATACTTTTCTCGTTGAACATCTTATAATTGCCTTTAACGTTTGTTAGTCTCTTTAGTTTCATGCTTAAAAGAAGGTTTAATCTACTTTCGACACGCGCAGAATATTGACTTTTTATTTCATAGACGATGAAAATTTATTTTAGCGATGGAGGAGGATGGCGGTAAAAGAATGAGGGGCAGAACTCGCGGTAGAGCGCGTGGTCGAGCGAGAGGACGTGCCAGGGGTAGATCGAAAAAACAAGTAAAGGTAAATTTGTTTACTTTTTGACGCTTTAAATCTCGAGTTTGCTCGCTCGAGCTGAATCCGATGTAATTGTTACTTTAATTTACGATTAATTGATTAAATTGTTAAATTTACGTTTGAAATAGGTTATCGAGAGCGACGAAGAAGACACTCCTCAGCAAGTTGAAGAAACACCGGCGGAAACTGCCGGGGTGGAATTGGAAGAACATGAAGCTCCGCCGACGCAACAACCTCCTTTGGAGCAGCAATTTGATCTGGAGGCTGATATATCGCAGTTGGAAGCTCCGACTTTTACTACTATTAATAGGGGACCTCCCGAGCCGATGTTACGCTTAAGATGGGACCACAGAGTTAATCTTATTGGAGAGAAAGTTTTGAATCCCATGATACATTGTTGCGACAAGTGCTTGAAACCTATTCTCATTTACGGACGCATGGTGAGCACAATACTTTTATAAAGAATTATAAGTAATATTATCAAGCTTCTAGAACAGAACAAATTAGCTCGGATATCATATTTATATTTTCCTCTTTCAGATACCTTGCAAGCACGTGTTTTGCTTATCCTGCGCCAAGAGGGAAGACAAGGTTTGCCCCCGTTGTATGGAAAAAGTATCTAGAGTAGAGCAAACTGGTTTGGGTACAGTGTTTATGTGTACACACGGGGGAACTAGGTACGGAAACGCGGGCTGCAGAAGAACGTATCTCAGTCAAAGGGATCTGCAGGTGAGTGTAATAAATTTGTTTCGGAACTACACCGATTAATATAACTCGCTGACTGTATCGTACGGTTTCCATGTAGGCTCACATAAATCATCGGCATATATCAGCTCCGCCGCAACAAGGAATGCAAGTCGACGCTCCGCAATACGTGCATTCCAAGTCCGAGATAGAGTTGACGAAAGTTTCATCCGTCGCTATGCAGAATACTCGTATAAAATCGGTGCAATCGCACATGGTTCAGCCGATAATGGGTAACGATCCCAGAGTGAACTCGATGGTTAGTCAGTCGCCAGTGGAACACAGGCAACAGCATAGGCCGCAGGCACTAATCTCGATGCAGAATTATACTACAAGTTCCGCGCCTCCACCATCGAACAATGCTCCGTTAAGAACAAACCTTATAACTGTACCTATTCAAGATACAGCCATTACATCGCACGATATACATTCGCAACAAAGCCATCACTATTATCCTCCTCCACCTCCGCAAGTCAACTACGGCGGATACAACGTGCCACCTCCGGTCTCACAGTCGCAACAGTACTATTCGCAGCCACAGCATCCTGCTCAAGTATCGTACGCACCGCCGCCTCCGCCGCAGCAGCAACAGTACGTGTCTTCGACGCCAGCATCGATAAGGCCATCTCCAACAGGGTATATACAGGATCCATCGTACGGTCCGCCACCTCAGCAACAGCAAGCTCCGCCGCCGCAGACTCAATGGTCGCAACACCAACAACAGTTTTATAGGTAAAACGAAATACATCTTTTATATCGGACTTGGTATTTTACGCGCCGTGATAAAACTGTTGTGGACGATGCACGCAACATTGTGGAAAATGCTGTCCACTATTAGGGAAATTAACTTTGGAATATTTTATACTTTTCAAGGACTATATATACACAGTATCGGATTACTAAATTTATATAATTCTATAGTAATAAAGTTTGTTTTAACGCCAAGGATAAATTTATTCCTTTCCCATTCTTAGGTTCGCAGCGTTTAAGAAAGGATATTTGTAACAGAAAGTATGAGATGATTCGTTTAATTGATATGAAAGTGTTTTATACTCATCATTTATGTACAATCAACAGATTAAGAATTATAATTATATAAATTAAACTGTTAACAGGATAGCAGGTAGCTCGAATAAGTATTTCCACTACACGCTGCATAGTCGCTAATAATTTCTCTAATTCCGTGCCGTACGCTGTATAAGAAAATAGAGGGTACATATTTTTCTTTTTTCAGTAGAATTTAATATTGTACAGACTGCAACGATTTCAACGTATGTACAAAACTCATTATATATAACATGTACATATATATATATATAATGTGTAATTATTAAATTACATTAGATTCTTAAAATGTACTTAATGAAATCAACAAATATTCACTTATTCATACATTTAATTCTGGCCTTTCGCTTTCCAATTCTAGTCATATTTATAATAAATATTAATTGACTAAAAATCTTACAATAAAAGTACTTGAAAATTTTCGTACAAGTTTTATTTAAGTGGAAGGCCAAAATATGAATAACATACATTCTCAAGGGACAGTTTTTATGTCATACATAAAAATAGATTTTAATCTTACTTCCTCATCACACACGTTTCAATATTCTATAATCACTGTATCTTTGTAGTGTCTTGTTCCCTTCACATCGCGCTTCATTATATTTACAACATAATGGTATATCAAATATCCACATTGCTATACATTATACAAACTACTTTCCATTCACCTTTACATATATATAAACATTATATGTTTAAACTACAATGATCAATGTTTAACAATCGTTTGAAAATATCGGTACATGGCAAAAAAAATAATGTTGGAATCACGTTGTGGCACAGTAGTTGATTGTTGTATTGTTTCAAGTAGAAAAATCATTACTCAAGAACAAATTAGAATCTAATTATACCGTTCTTATTAAATCGGTGAAATTTTAAATATGTATCTGTAATTAAGGAGAATGTATGTTGCACTGAAAAAGAAAACACTGAATGTATGTTGGCTATTTTTGTGCTATGTTAAATTGGGCTGGGACTATTTGTCGAATTTTTCGGTATTCGAATATTCGAATACTTCAGTTGCTCAATTATTTGGCAAATATGATTCGAATATCCAAGTATTCGAATATTTAAGTATTCGAATAGTATGGTGTGAATTATAAATTAAATTCTTTAGGTTCATTTGTCAGGGTGAAATCTTATAAGCTAATTTTCACCCACTTCACACCATACTATTCGAATACTGATGTACTATTCGAATACATCAGTATTCGAATAGATCAGTATTGGAATAATAACATTCGAATAGATCAGTATTCGAATGATAACATTCGAATACTCAAATATTCTAAGTTTATTCGTAGCATTCGAATACTTGTAAAATATTCGAATAGTCCCAGCCCTAATGTTAAACAAGATTGACAGAATGAATCGAGAGTCACTTTAAATATAGTACATAATACAAAAACTTACAAGTAATGCATATTCATAAATTTAAAGATACCTTGAATTAATGTTCTGGAGAATGAATTTCATTGTATATGCGATATATGTGTACCTAGGTACAGATATAGATTTAAAAATAGCAGAATAACAATAATAAGCATTTAAAAATAACTGTTATATAAATACAGAAATATTGAGAATGACGTGACTTGCACCCTTTTGTAAAAATGATCTCGTACAATGCGAAAGATAAAATACAATTTAGCCATACTACGATTTTGAAGTAAGCTGCAAATATTTGTGTTCCACGATCAGTATTTGATTTTAACATGTGTACGTACAACGTATTATGCTATACAGAACGTTTAATCATAATCCTGGTGGTGCTAAATACTCTCTAAAATAACATATCAGAAATATAATAATCTTTGTCGAATTTGAACTTGGTTTCTAGTGAAATTACTTTATAGTATTGTACTGGAAGCCAGTCTATTTTTTATTCATTGTTATGATCAAAGCATTTTTACCCCCCCCCCCCCCCCATGCAATTATCATTCAGCAGTATTAAAGGACCTCCAGGGTTTTTTTTTATTAAAAGCATTTAAATTATTTATCACTCACCGACAGTACGCAATTACATAAATAGAGTTCATGGTTCTTCGTAACGAAGAGCACGATTTTGTTGGAAAATAGCATCACAAGCTAGAAAGATCGATTTTGTCGTATTTGTGTTGCTTAAGAAGCTTCTAAAGACTGTTTGCTGCACCATTATTAACCAGGCGCTACAATCAATAGCAGTATCGAAGTGTGATTTAAATAAACTTTGTTAAAAAATGCTGGGACAAAATTTTAAAAAGTCACTGGGTTATAGTAAAAATACGTTTCAGCATCAGCATAGATTACCACACATGGATTATCTACCAACACGTGAAGTCTCATGATTGAAATTCATTTTGAATTAATGAAAGGAAGTTATTAAACATATGTGTGTATATATATGAAACACAACTTTTTATGATTTCTATGTAAAAATAATGTATAAAATAATTGCTTTCCTTAAACTGCAATTTATCCGTAAAATTTTACGAAATTTATGATCTATTGAATTATTTCGATATTGCATATAATTACATTAAGCAAGCATTCTACAATCTTGCTCGCTATTTCTTTGATAATACCAAAGAACAAACCAACTCGATGTTTACATTTTTACGGACCGATTCTCAAGGATGGATACGCGAACTGATTAAAAGCTACAAATACCAAGGCACCACTTGAGTAGAATGCTTTATTCTTTGGATTTATCAAAAGGTAATTAAGAGGCGAATGATTCTTTAATGTAATTTAATTATCCCAAAATATCGATTGAAAACCGTGCAACATGGAAAATCTCTTTACAAATACTTTCTCTTTTTCTCGTGAATACGCTTTAAGGTAGCTTCGCAGTTACACATTTCGCTTACGTACAACTGCAAACTAGATGTATGTTCTTGAATATTGCCATACTGGTTAATACGGTTCAGAGAACAGCTTCTTTAAAAGTTCCTTAACATATTTATACATATAATTATTGAAATCAGTCTATCGAATGTAATCACGTGTTGGTAGAAGCGTGATTATGTATGTTTACGCTAACTTGTGGAATGAGAGGGGATGCGAGCGGTTTGGGCGTAGTGGATTCAGGGATTGGGATCGATACTGCTGGAGGTATCGGAGAATGCTTTTTAGCTCGATCTTGTTGCCACGGTTTCGCGTGATCCTTACTTAACCTTTCGCTCAAGGCTTTTAAAGCTATTTGCCTGGAAAATCATCAACATTACTCACAATATAGAAATTGCATTTAAAAATTAATATCAAAAGTGTCGTTAAATTTGAAGAATTTGATAAAAATAGAATCGTAAGGGAAAGAAACGAACCTTCTTCTTTCGCTATCATGCGGATCGATACCAGGAAGATTTATAATCAAACCGGGGGGTGCGTTGGACATATCAAATCTTCTCACCACTTTTTTACAAAGTCCGATACGTACGAAAAAACCGTGTATCGTGTTACCGACAACCGCTATCGGCGGTTGCAGAACATTCGGGAAGAAGCTGTAACCAAAGTTTCAATCGTAAGAACAAACACGCAGTCTCGCGTCTATTCCAAAAGTATAAAAATATGCTTTACCTCGCGAACGTAAAGTTATCTGCCATGTCGCCACGCGTACCGTTGTTATGCTTCTGGTAAAATCTAAGGTACACCCACGATATCAACAAGCCGCTAAGAAACATAGTAGGATTAGTGCCTTCGAGTAATCCGCAAAGCCATAACGTCACTCCCAGAATCCAAACCATCAGCGGTATATTCCTATTCGTAATCTTTCCAATCGGCGTCTTGACCAAAATATGATCTGGCATTATTTGTTTTACAGCCACCGCAACACCTACAAGCAGCCGTAAACGATATTATCGCTACGTCGAAGCGTTAGGCCATCGGGCCGATTAACGGAATCTCACGACTCGACCAGACGGCACAATCAATTTACACATTCGATATACCGAACGCGTGGTACACGTGCGGAGATAATAAGGAGCCACTGCGAGGAGACGTACCTGCGATGTACCCGGTCAGTCCATGTATGTGTATGTCGAACAGTAGGTCCGGATCGTTGGTGCACATATAGAGGAACAAATAGAATAACGCTGACAGCACAGCAACGCCGAAATTAACGATAGCGAAGAAAGTCATCATTTCCATCGCGCCCCAAAGGGGCTCGATCAATTTGCCGCAGAGCCCGACGGTCACGACGTCCACGCATACTTCCCAGAAGTGTATCTCGAGGAAGCAGAACGTGAACGCCGTCCAGATCCAAAAGGCTGGAGGTAGCAGGTAACCTGGTGTCACGCTCAGAAGACGTACCGCCTCCGCGGAGAAAGAAAGGCAATAGGAGAACAGGACTACGATGCATATGAATTTCACACTGGTGCTGGTGTTTCCTAAGAGGGCGGCGAATTGTTGCCTCAGATAGGGGATATTTCTACCCAGGCCCTTTATCGCTGCCATTTCTACTCAGCAGCCCCCTTAACCTCTTCGAATCGGAGAGCCACTTGCGCTACAGCTTGAAGCCCGCCGCGAAACTTTGGCAGCTTACATCGCGGCTGCGCGCACTTTGCGTCGTTTGCCAATTGCGCGGTGCGAAATACGATTCTCCTGCTTGCCAAGTATTTGTAAAGAATACATGTGTATCTCTCGTGCCGATTGTTATAACTGCGAATCGACACTACGAATGGAAATGTTGATTTAATTAGATAACGTGCTACAACAATAGTAAAACTCGATTTACGTTTCTAGCTATTCTGGTAGCCGCTTTTGTTGCTTCTGTTATTCAAGCGAGATAATTCACGTTTCTGAAGTTTATTCGCATTTCTATTTCAAGGTAGCTACCGATTCGGTTCTAATTGCTTGCCTTTGTTTGCGTCCAAGTTCTCGAAATCGTCTGGTCCGACGCGTAGGTACCTGTGTTTTGTTTCCTCCAGCGATCAAGTTATCGACGTTCGACATTTTCTCAACACTTTTTGGCGAATTGGTGTAAATTAAGTAAAGGCATTAATTGATGTCTTCTCGAAAGTGAAGTTTATCGACAAGATTTCGCGGCGAAACGTTCGACGATGCGTGAAATTCATCTTGCCTCGCACGATTACGTCGTCAACAGCCGCGAACGTTAGGAAACATATTTAATGCGGTTCAGGGGAGAGGTTTAGTTTACAGGGTTTACATTGGCCATCACGTATTAATCCAAATTAACGATCCTCTATCATGCATTGGCAAATATTCTGAGAAGGTGGACTAGCGTGGACCCATAAATGCCTGGAATTTGTCCGCGCTGCAATCGCGAAGTTTACTTCGCGGAAGAAAAATTGGCCCTTGGAAAAGTCTGGCACACATTTTGCTTCTCTTGTCGTTAGTATCGCAAAGGTCTTGAAAGATTAAAACGGATACCAATTACATTTCCCGTCGCATCTTACGCTAACTCCATCAAAGCCCACGGATTCGTACCACGTGAGAAACTCGCTTAAAAAATTTCTGCAACTCTGTAGGTAACTGTCGGAAATTGCTCAACAGCTGTAGCGTGGTGACACACATCGGCGACTTATTTTGCAAGAGCTGTTACGTTCGTCTATCCCTGTCCGCCGCGAATCATGAAATCAAAGCAGCACCTGACACGCCTGCAACCCTAGAACTCTCAGCTCCGGATTCATTGAACTGTTACTGTTGCGGCGTAGAGAGTTCGATCGGTAACGCGTCGCTGGATAGAAAGCAGCATTACCAAACCGGCACGTGTAGACTCCGCGGTGGAGGTAGCGAGGCCGAAGGGGCGAACACTTGTCTTGAAGAGAAAAAATATTCCTCGGCGAACGAGTGCGCAAATCTAGGCACTGTGAATTCGATGACAACAGTTTGCGATCCTCCACCCAGCCCGACTGCAGTGACTACATGGTACAGTCGGCAGCACTCTAAACTTCGCAGGTTCAAATCCGTTACCAACGTATTCCCTACACCTGCCCTTTATAAAAACGTAAACGATGCCCTTTGCATAGTACACTGTCTCTGGAGTCGGAGAGGAATAACATTGTCGCGAAAGATTGTCGATTCGAGGTACATCCGCAAGAGAGCAATCAGTCAGACTTAAAGCCACTGCTCGATAATAATGAGACCGACATTACAGAGGCCCAGCTAAGGTACGAAATGTTCTCTGACTTTCTCGTGCCACTATTCTCCTGGTTGTTTTGTAAGCTACTTTCGAGGAACCGCTTAGGGGCAATCGCGAAAACGATTGGACGCGTGGGCTGTCGTTCGTATTCAGTGCCCAGTCGGTAAGAGACCGGCGTAAAGTTTTAACCGACGTTGCAGATCGATGCTTTCTTTATCGATTCCGTGTTTACTCATCGCGGAGTGTCCAGCACCGGCCGCGACCCGCCGGCATAGAGTTTTCTAAGCGTAGATATTTCTAGCGCAGACAAAACACGAGTGACACCGGCCAACTGGAACGGTACAATTAACAGATACGATCCCGTGCGCGAGTTTAGCGCCGATAGCGCCACTATTCCGTCAAGGCGGAAGTTTGCGTATCCGCCGGTACCGCCGCCCCGAAGTCCGCTGCCTTCCCGACGACGAGTCTCGTTCTGCGACGTCGTCTTCGGGGACACGCGCGGCAACGACCGGAATCGCACGGCGAAAATGCAGGATGCTTGTCGCCGGCCCTGTTATAGTCACGATAGTAACGAGGAGTGCGATAATACTTACGACATCTGGCAAGCGGACGACCCGGTTGGCAAACAGAACGGCGGATACGAAAATCTTCGCGTGAATCGAAACGAAGATATTGGTGGGATGCATTTTGAAAAAAGCGCGTCCGAGTGCTGCGACGTGAGCGACGACGCTATGAATAAATGCAATGACATGGAGAAGAACTGTGGGCAGGATCGTTGCGCCGAAGGCAGTTCAGACTCCCGTGCGTACAGAACGACGAACGAGAAAGATGACGCTTCGTCGAGGGAAGACGCGATGACGTACAACCATCATAACGGTCCGTGCTCGTCGAACGAGTTCGACGATAACGAGCGCCTGCGCGGTGGATGCGGCGGCGGACCCTGCGGATCTCGGCCTAAAGTCACGTGTGGAGTAGTTAAAGTGATAGAGAGTCCTTGCCACTGTGGGAAAAGTAATTATAATATTAAAAACCAATAACCTTAACTTTATTACTGATATTTTTTCACATACCTTCCATTTCCATTTCTCTTTCATCCCCCTCGACACTTCGAAAGAAACATGCTATCTTTGCTCAGGGGAACCAGATCCATGTCGCACTATCGTTACGGCCTGCGCGTGTTCGTCGCCGTGCATCGACAGGCGCGGTTGTTGTCCACCGGCGAACGAACGACCGATCTGCAAGAAACCAATCATCAGATGCCGTCCACCTTGCGCGGAGCCTGTAGGCTGTGGCGGGGGTGGATGCTGCGGAGGCGGATGTCGCGGGGGCTGTGGAAAACCCGGGCAAACGTGTATGCCCTCGAGGAATTGCGCGGCTCCTCCTTGCCGACCCTGTTCACCGTGTTCCCCATGTTCTCCATGTTCCCCTCCAAGACCGTGCCCACCGCCGCCACCTTGCTGTTGCAGCAGGAAGTGTGGGAACTGCTGCGGAAGTGGCAGCTGCTGCCGGTAAGTGGATCTTGATATCGTTGTCGACGGTGTAGGTTTTTTATTATTCGATTTGCACGACATAGCCTTATCCTGGTTATTACAACACTCCTGTGTCTTTCTCTATTATTAATATTTCTGTATTCTCCTATTCTGCTATTCCTCTAGAGTAAGGGGTCCGGATGGACCATCTTTATGATTGTCTTCTTTGCTGTGGAACGTTTATTAATGTGTACGCAGATCGAAGAGTCCGGTGTGCCGAGTGAGAACCAGGCGCTGCTGCAGTACCGACAGATCGGAGTGTAACGATGGAGGGTGTTGCCGACCGAAACCGTCTGGTTGCGAGTGCCTAGGCGGCGGCCTCGATTGCCAACGCTGTGGGCGGAAAGTGTACCAAGCTGAAATGCAGGTAATCTCAGATAATTTGAATAATAACTCTTTCGTTAACCCTTCCGAGGCTTCGATGCTTACCACACTCCATGATTAACCTATAATCAGCGCACACATAGTCGTCTGCAGGGGGGGGGGGGGGGCAAAAGGGGCAGTTGCCTGGCTTTTGAGAAAGAATCGCTTATTTTTCTAAGTTAATCTTTATTAAGTTTATACTAAAAAAAGGGAATATGTATTTTTAAATTTCGGTTTTTAAATTTTTAATTAAATTAGCTCTATAAAATGGGTTAAAAAAGCAAGAGAGGTATATTTTTCTTTACCATCGTCCCAAAGTTGCCCCCCCCCCCCCTGGAAAAAAGTCTCCGGGCGCCCCTGAGCGCACATAAGCGTTCGTAACGTCGGAAGGGTTAAATTACGTTCACGCTTGCGAAAGATGCGTTTCATTTAGCACGCGTACACAAGTTTGCGTTTGTTGCTACGCCCAGTGAATTGAAACACAAGATTTTGTAATTGTAATTGGATGTTACTTAGTAGGTGTAAGTGTTGCAAAGATACTATGACGTTGATTAATGTTCTTTGTTGGTGATGTCGACCCTTATTGAAGACCGTATGCGGCATACCTTATCACAACATATGCTTCAGCTGCTACTGCTGTAGAAAACCCTTGGAACCGTTAACCTATCAGGAAAATTGCGGGGAGATTTATTGCAAACGTTAGTGCGATCTTGTTACCCTCTTACATTCTAATATACCTGTTTACCGCGCGTTTTTACTGTTATCGTTATTTAGAATGTTACGTTCGAAATTTCGGACCACAAGGATATGGGTATGGCGTGGGGCCAGGCGCGTTACAGACCCCCATGTGAAGCGATTAAACCACCGATTAAATCGTCATAGTTCAACGAAGTAAAATTAGTCCAACCCAGCGTCTCGAACTTTAACGCAGATCATTTACGTTTGTCGCGCCATTAATCGAGTGTTTTTATTCCGATTCGCAAGTGACCGTCTCTAGTGAATAGTTTGTAAAAAGCCTTTTTTTTTTATATAATTTATTCGTTAAAATACAGCCTACAAAACAGTTTGCTCTGGAAGAATTATATTCCCGGATATTTGGAGGTACTTTTCAATAGCAACAAGTTTTTAATCAGTAGTATCTTCTACGCGTGGGTGTAGCGCTAAGAAACTCACGCCTCGAGTCTACCAGATGCCCGTCGCTTAATTCGAAATCTCATTCTCTTGGTATTATCGTAGTTCCCGGGAATTTAATCGCTACAGTGACGTTCGCAATTTCGCATACGTTCCACGCTTCTCCCCTGCTCTACTTTCGCGGCGCAGGCTAGGGAAGAAACACTAAAACTCCTAAACGAAGAAATTATAGACTAGGGAGAAGCAGAGCGCGATAAAGGAAGCTTGTGATCGTCAGTGGCTCCTATATATCGAGAAGCATTTACCGCAAATGAATCAACAGCGATAAAAGTGAATTCATAAAAGGGAATAACGGTGGTCGGAGTGCTCGAATCGCTGCGAGGGAAAACTCTGTAAAGTAAGGAGCCAACGTGGGAAGCATCCGCCGTTGATGTCCTGCGGGAGAAAATAAAAGGCGGTATATAGTAAAGGCGGAAATATCTTGGGGTACCGCGCGAGGGGGGTTGTACAGTTGATTCGAGGATAACGCGGCAGCGTCCAGGTAGCGGCGGGGGGATGAAGCAAGGCACGGCGGAATGGTTATTCCTCCGCAAGAAATAAAATCACGCGGGGAGGATCGTGCTCTCGGGGAGCGGAAAGAAAAAGGAGCGGTACCGGCGACCGGGTAGTTTTATCGGTAAAAATAAAGATACCAGGGGGGAATGGAGGAAGCTTGGAGGGAGGAGCGGGGCTTCCTGTGAAATACGCGGGGAACAGAGAGGAGAGGGGGAGAGCGCGGAGAGAATGGGGGCGGGAGGGGAAAAGACGGAGGAAGAAAGAGTGAGTGGTTGGTTTATTGAGTCTCTCCTCTTAGCGGATTGCGGAACGCGGAACGTACGCGGCCGGGACGGGGGGCAGAGGGGCGTTTATATAGCTTTCAAGCGCAGGAGCTTAATCTAATTTCAAATATAAATCTGTTTTCTCCCCGTTTCCTCTGTCTCTCTTCCTCCCGCCCTTCCTCTTTCCGCCTCCGTTTCCTCCCTCGGCCAACCCCCTATCCATATAGCAGCCTGCTCGCCAGGCTTACATTATCCGCCCCGGCTACGAGTAATCTCTCCATCTCTCTTTCTCGCTCTTTCCCCATTAACGGGCACGAGACACGCCGATTTACTTGACTCTCGCGAATTATTTGCGAGAAAGTGGAGCACGATTTATCTCGCGATAGGCAATTATACGTGTATATTTATGGAGGCGAGCGCAGGCACACTCTCGTCGTTTTAGGGGAGGATGCCGTTTTTTTTTTTTATTCAAAGGAAAACATTTAGACCCGAGGAATAGTCTTCTGATATCTGAACAAGTGTTTAAAAGTGTCCATCCTATCGTCTTCTTTGGGGTGTGTTTTTTAATGCTTTGGGGTGCCTTTATTTTTCATGGTACTACTGTGTATGTTTGCACTGTAATAAGTATGGAGTAAGGTGAGATTTCCAGGCTTGGAAGGTAGTCGGACGGAGCTGAGCGAAACATTGTGCCTCCATATATTCGCTGACGTTAAGGCAGATTAGCCCAAGGCGAGTGGCAGAATTTTTTTGATACACGGTGCAGTAACGTGGATGCACCTGCGGTCAGGAAATCGAGAAAATATCTCCCCGGTTCGGCGATCGGGGCCGGCTCGGTCTTTTCTGCGCGTCGCTTACTCCGAACGGTATGAAAATCAATTATTTCGTTAATTCGTGCGTTACATTGGCTGTCACGGAGCCATCACTGTGAACGACAGCGGCCCAAGGCACTATTTTTCAATTCCGACTGTCGCCCTACCTTTTCCAACGTATTTCCGCCCGATACCACCGCGCCATTTCGCGGCCTTATCTCCGACCCGACGCAAGTCCGCTTCTGCATCCCACGAGGAAATTCCTCGACCAAACGGAACCGTTTCCTGCCCCCGTTTGCACACTCGCGCGCCTTAACTTGAACGGGGGATAGATTCGTGCGCAATAATGCGGGTAATATACCTCTCGAAATATTAATGAGGCTTCTGGATTATTCAGGAGATTAAATCAACTTTCAGGAATTAAATATTGAGGATTTGGTAGAGTAATAATAGTTACTTGCTAACGCACTCGGGATTTAAGATTGAAGGGTGCCGAGCTGAGCGGATAAAAATATTTTTAATGAAAATTCATTAGGTGATTCTAAAAATTTATTTAAAGAATACAGTTTCCTTTTCTTTTTACAAAGCTCTTGAATTACTTTAGTCGTGGTTATATTAAGGGGGGATTCTCGTGTAACAGCCTCTGAAATTTATGATTTATTTTTGGGAAAACTATTGTTTTATATTACATTAAACTTTTTGGGGATATAAGGAGGCACCTTCAACTTGTGGAATTTTTTTTATGTCGATCCTTCTTATTATTTATTAATTTTTGGGGAATCATGTTAACCTCTTTGACGATATTGGCGTCAGGTGTAGCACCTACTATACCTAGTCATCTGATTGCAAAAAGAAGAAAATTCTCTTAAAGTTAAATAATTTACGCTTGGACTGGACCTAAAATTTTAATTTTAGTTTTCATTTATAATACTTCCTTCGTTGATATTCAAAATAATATGAAAAATTTGTTCGAGGAAAAAACTTACTTTCAAACGCTATAACTCTTTCAATTTTTCATTTATTTTTCTTTAAAGTGGACCAACCCCAGCGTAAATTATCCAACGTTATGAAACATTTATTTTTTTTGCAATCAGATGACTGTGATAGGTGCTACACACTCCGCCAACAGGAGTTACATCGTCGAAGAGGTGGACAAGATTCCACAATAATTAATAAATAATAACCGACATAAAAAAATATTCTCTGCAAGTTTAAAGATACCTCCTTATATCCCAAAAGAGTTTAGTCCAATATGACCAACAGTTTTTTCTAAAAAAATTCTTAAATATCAGTTACACGGCTGTTAGACAAGAATCCTCCCTTAAACTCTTGGGAGCTGTCAGTGCCGCTTGGCCCCCACTCTGTGTGCGCTACTGTGCCACATTACACTGCATCTTGCAATTGTCCTCTGTAGCCCATGAATTAGACATTGAGAGAAAATGTAGTTACATTAAACGCGCGGTGTTTCTTTCATCTTCGATGTTTGATTCATTCTCCCGAGTTCTCTAATTGCTGCTAGCAATTTTCCAATAACTGGCTTAAAACAGCATATCTCGTCGAGTGTTTGAAACGCCGGATACCCTGACGAGCGACGCGGTTATTTGAGAGGCAGATGATCCTCTTAATTATTTTAAACGGCGCTGCAACTGTCGCGGCAGTCGCTCTCGGAGATACCGCACTTCTCGCGGCGGAGGGCCCGAGTGATTTATAATTAATTACTATTTGGACGTATCCAACGTATCACGGAAGGACGATGAAAGCGAGAATCGAGGGTAGCTATCCCATGAGGCGGATGCCACGTGAAATTTCGGTACGTTGAAATTAATATCTCCCATTTGTCAATATGCCGATGCGTTTTCGCCGGTACAATGAGAACTGCCTAAAAAGGGGAGCGTACACAAATGTCAGACCCCAAAACGTTCCCTAAACATTGTCACAACACGCCCAGTCCCGGCCGGGGCATTCATCGAGGTCGTATTAAGGGAAGATTGTACTTGTAACGTGTTATAAATTGGCCATCTTCGTGGGACGAGCAGGTAGAGCAATTTTCGGATGCTTCCACTCGGCAGGCATAAACGTGCGTCGCATTTCACGTAGCCTAATCTATTATTTCAAGCTGCGATATCGCCCCAAGGTTTAATGCTAGGGAACGAAGGGTTCCTCGTGCTCGATCCTGTTTTAAAAATTATCTGGACCACGTTGTAGAATAAAGCGCCCTGTTGACGCGAAAAATGAATAATTGCGCGGCGACCATAGAGGGTAACAGTCATTTTATCCTGCGTGTCTAATTGGCGGACATGTGGACGCGACCGTGGAGAATCCCCCGCACGCGCTCCAAATGGATCGCAGTTTATTCAGCATTCTGATTTAGAAGGGGTTCCAAACCATCCTACGACCGCGTGACTATTTAAGGTCTCAGTAATGATTGCTCATAAATATTGCATCTCTAGGAAATTTACATTGAAACGACTCGGTCACTCTGCTTAAAATCAGCTTGCTAAATAAATAAAATTAAAGAAGAATCTAAACGACATCCTAGACTTCTTCCTCTGCCTGTATTTTCAACTCCAAGGACCTCCGAAAGGAGACTTAGGGAGCCAAGGAGACACGGAATATTAATAACAACGACAGACTGAACCGAGGGTTTTTCCGCACGAGGAGAACGTCAGCTCTCGCTCGCGCGCATGTGTAGCGTACACATTTAATTTGCATCGTATAAATCGCGTTTCCGGCCGAGCACGCAACGCAAACACGCGTTACGTTTACGCCCTCGGTCCTTCGCCGCGTATTTTCGATCTGCCGTCAGGAACGGGAGAGACAGAGGCCGAGCAGTCGGGCCGAGAGACGCGCGCTTTTGCATGCTGCCTCGTATTGTAGCCCCGGTAATTTATGATTCGATAAATAAATCAGCCACGTTTTATCCTCTCCCGGACCCTCGCACGGTCCGTGCGCACACTTGTAAGATGATTTTCGGGGGTCACGCCCAGTTACGGTCCTCCGGCAGGGGTAGTCACCCCTTTTTTTTTCTACTTCTATCGACCTCCAAACACTTCACCGTTTGCGCGTACCTGCGGCGAATTCTTTGCGAACGGATGCGACGTTCGAGGTAATTTCAATTATCAAAATACGATGAGATTTAATGGTACCAGATGAGACACGCGAGGTTGGTTACGAAAGAGACGAAGAACGTCCCTGACAGACGAACGGGGATGAAATGGTCGCGAGCTGGTGCAGGGTTTCATGATTGTCCATTGGTCACCGATCATGAATATTCATACCGTTATACATTTGTTTATCGCCCGCGCGCGCCGCCGCACCGCGATACATGCAAATGGTAACAAAACAAATTCATTTGGAAATCATAAACGCGAGCGGGAAGAGCGTTTAGGAGGACTCGCCCGGGCGAAATCGTGGATGCTGGGATACGGGGGATAGCGTGGCGCGGTCGTCGGCGGAGGTTTTATAGCGCGGATAGAGGTAATTAATTGATCAACGGGAATATCGAGCGTAGCCTGCGCTGACAGGCAATTGTGGGCGAAGTAGCGATCAAAGGCGCGCGTCTCGCGAGCTGCGCTCGCATGAGAACGTTTAATCTTCATTTAGAGGAAATCCCGTTAACAGCGGGCTCTTGGAAATTAATTCTCAAAGAAGCGCACTCTCTAGTCGAATTTTACCGAGCGATTAAGACGCTGGGATGAAAGCGCGGGAGGCTTTAAATAGTCGAATAAAATGTTTGGCGCCGTGCGTCGGGGTATTAAAGATAAATAAGCACACGGGAATGGCGAGAGAGCATATTATTCGTTTGAAGTGATTATCGATCGATTAAACAGAGCCGCGCTGGAATTTCGGATTTAGTTTAGTCCGATACGAGGCTCGAGTAGATTATTGCCCGCAATAAAGATCTCTGATGGCTTTCGCACGCCGAGTAAGGCGATTCGATTTTGATACCTGCGTTATACCCTGATCGATTCTCCAAAGGAGAAATAAATAGGAGAGTGAAACGCGGTCCAAAATTTACGAGCCGCACCGGCGTGTTATGGCTACGGGTGCGGAATCGGGACCGATTTTCCCTTGGCGTTTTTATTATTTTCTGATAGCATGTTTACGAGGAAGGATGAATGGAAGCGTACTTTATGGGACAAGTATGGCTTTTAGATTAGGTATAGGTGACGCGTTTGCAAAATATATATAGGTACGTTACTGTTTATGGGCCGAGCAGATCATTCGTGACCATTAATTGCCTGTTTGCGGCCGGGAGATCGCGTTTTCGTACGACGTTACAAGCACAATGCTGGAAAGAAATTAAACCATCGTGTCCCTTTTTAACACGTTCGCCTCGCGCGAAAACAAAGCGGGGTAAATATTGGCAGCTACTTAACACATGTATTAAAGAAGGAAAAGGATAATAATTTTATGCATTTTGACACTTGTAGTACATTCACAAAAGATGCAATGTTATCATAGGATACCTGAAACAAATGTAAAAGTGTGAATTTAACAAATAAAAAAATTTAAAGGAGAATGCATTGAACATAAAAAGAAACAAAATCAAGTGTCAATGCAAGTTCAGATTTCGTAAAACTTTAGCTGTTAGTGCTATTTATATGATGCGCCAATGCTCCCCCAGTTTACGGTAGAGATTAATTTTAACGTTCCGTCAACATTTACAAGCGAGGAAAGGTTTTTTCCATTGTGGTAATAATTAAATCGGGGTCAATTAAAAAATCAGCTGGAATGTGGTGGCTCGAGTTATGTAAGCACTAATTGCTTGATAGATTTCACTCTGCCATTATCCGAAGCTCTATCAAACATAAGCTTGTCAGCTGTTCGCGAGCGCACGCATGTACAGGAAGTGTATGGTTACAAGTTATTAACGGATCGGTTTTGGAAAAAAAAACAGGGAACAACTCGCAACCAGTAGCCCATACGTTGTACGCTGAAAAAAGGGGGTTGGCGCGTAGATGGAAACAGAGAGAGAAAGAGAGAGAGAGAGAGAGAGAGGGGAAGGAGGGATGGGGTAGAGGGGAGGAAAGGAGAAACAAAATAAAATCAGAACGGTGTCATATGCGCCTGCTTGCATGATAAATGTAGCGATTTAAAATCGAAATTTCTCTTTTCGTGTGCACGAGACCCGGACGTTTGACTAATGGTCCCGCATTAACTATTGGAGCATTATAGAACGGCCGGTTGAAATTTTGAAAAATACATTCGCCCTCGACAAGAGATTAATATTTTTGTAGCTTTATCTGCTCGGCTGGGCCGCGGGAGCTACGGTCGTGTCGGGGCGTTAATGATAATGATCGTGGGCATTCATCCAACCGTTTTTCTTGCCCCTCCCCTCGAACCCCAGAAATTTCCTCGACGAGCACATCTCCGAGGAAAACAACCTAATTATCACACATGGTAAAAAAAATATAATAATCGCTGCGAGTTCATGGAACCGTGGTAATATTTTGCCTCGCGCCGTCATTGAACTATCAAAGTCGAATAAAGTGAATGAGAAGGATTTTCAGTGGACTTGGAATTCTTTGACCACGAATCATAAATGGATCGTTTGCTTAATTAGTTGTTGTTGATAATAATCCATATATATCTTGAATGAATGAGGATCTATATTTTGCTTCAAGTTCTTTTATACTGTTAATCAGTGGAGGATTTAAGGAAAAAGGCTCGGGTGGTAAAGGTTCCGAGGGGGGAAAAGTTTTCGGGAAAATGAAAAAGTAGTTTCCACGTAAAATAGGGAAAGCTAGTGATCTGTTAAGGGTGGAAATAATTCAGTCCTTTCGGAGCGAGTATGATTAGACGTTTGGTGCCAAGTACTTTGGATGGCTTTGAGAAGTTAAGTAACGCAGGACGTGTAATACGTTACATTGTGCAAAATACATTGCGTAAGAGTTTGCTGCGCACGTCGGCACATTCAGGGAAGCCAACCCTTTATGGGTGTCTAAATCCTACTCGACAAAAGTAGAGGAAGAGTATCGAGAGGAGACCACCCGTACGAAACGGGACAGGGTTGACACCTAGGGCACCTACCCACCCCGTCCATTGTGCATGGATAGGGGTGGGTTTGTCCAATAGACTGTGCTTTACCGAGCGTGAAATATCCCCATTCTTTAACCCGTAATACTTGCCGCGTTCGCCGGGCATCACTCCTTTATTCCATACAAAGTACGGCGGAACCGTGAAAGGTGAGTTACGGCGATTCGAAGACGAGACGGAGGATATTTCCTGCCGTGGAAGCTACAACTGTAACAGCAACTCTAGAAATTCTCTCGTTTCGAGTACGAAAATAGAGCGAGGTATAATAAATCGTACCTTAAGGGGTTGCTTTTAAATTACGTAAGGGTAATTTTGGCGATTTCTTACCCCCCTCTCCTAGTATAAGAATTCGTAAGATTTTATATTCCAACCCCCTCCACCCTAACTTAAGTAATTTTCTTTATATTGCATTTTATCAGTTATTAAAATTCTCTTAAAGGTTTATATAATTCATTTAATGCATACTGAAAATTTGGTTAAAAAAATATTTTATGTAAGATGCTACGCGACTTCCTCTAAGTTCCTCCTTTCTAAGAAGACATAAGAAATTCGCGACACCCTCCCCCAAAAGCCTTACGTAATTTAAAGACGACTCATAATCACCGATTGAAAAAAGTACAAAGTAAACAAGTGTTTGAAGACAATCTACAGCTTCCCCGCGCTGCTGTCCACTGTACTTTTCAAATAAACCGAACAAAGTGTTCCGCTGTATAAAGCGACCAAGTACGAAATTGTTCTCTGGCCAAGGAGAGCATTAAATTACCACAGAAAGGCGCGGCTCGCCCGAATGTAGGAAAGTGGAGCGGATAGGAAAGCTTTTAATTGGAAAGTCGAAACACAGATGCGACATCGAGCGTGGCCGATATTAACTTCTGGCTCTCAATAAAAAGGATCGAGGCTGGGGAGCGAGGAACTAAAAGGCAGAAAGACAGCGCGAGGGGGTAGGTTCGTTCCAGCGGGATCGACGAGGTGGAGATACTGAATTTCTTTTTCAACGAATATTAAAATGAGAGTGAAACAGAAGTTCCGCTATATCTGGCGGTGAGAATCGGCACGTCAGGTTGGATAGTCGGATCGGAACGGGGTGGAAAGGGACGGAGGGGGGGGGGGGGGGCAGATGGAAGCAGCCAAGTACGGATGGTGACCCCCGTGACAGAATGATAATAATCCCTTCGCCGTATTCTTTCATTTCCCTTTATTATCATATTATTAAAAGAATCCCCCGTGAAATGTTATTAAAATCGTTTAAACGTCGCGTGCCACGGGCACCGGCATTGTCCTTTAATTTAATAATATTAAGCGCGAAGTTTTCAGGGGGGGGCTTATGGGAATGGAAACGGCGGGACGGGCAGACACCCTCTCTTCGATTACAGTGATCTTCGTAATGCACCGAGACCGCACGTACCATTATTCCCTCTATTTTTTCACTAACCACCATCGCGCCATATATCTTGCGCGATTGTGGGGCACGATACACACGGTCCAGGTTTGAGTAGCAACAAACGATAAATTCCGTACTCGAGGTTCAACGAGCAAATTGAACTCGATGAGCTTTCTCATTCCGTAGAGGGTGTTTTGCTGCAATAGGTGCGCGTTTAATTAGCCAGCTGTTAATCAGGTAGAAAGGGAACGATTGTATTTACAAATTTATAAATGGCAGGTTTCATTTGAGCACATTATATTTGCAGTTTATTTTTTCAAGAAGTAAAAGCAAGATAATGGCCTGCATAATTAATGATTATTCTTAATTTGCGTGGACAAACCTGCGAGCCACTGTAGGTCTTGATAATCGGAAGGGATTAACTTTGTTATTCAGGCTACCTTGTCCCTTTTTACGAGAAAGTTTCAGTTAAGTTTCTATTAGTGTTTCGGAGACATCGCACAAGATATTTGTCTCAGCAATTTGAAAATTGCTTCCTGCCACGAAATCTCAGCCAGCCAGGTGCCCCGAGTCCGTCGTCTGCGAAACTGACGATCCAACCGTGCTCCCAGGAAGAGTCTCGAAGAATTCTGGCTCGGGACATCGGCGAGGAAGTAGAACGAATCAACGTCATTAGCGGCGGCCGATTTCTATGCCATGGATGTGCATCGAGGCGCAACGAGGCAGGCCAGTTGCACGTTCCTCCCGTATCTAATGATAAATAGATCCCGCCTTTCAGAGGCCGTCGCAGTTTGTGCCACGCAGACGTCCGCAGGCTTGTTTTGCATATATAGAAATCGGACGCTATTAAAGTCGTATTACCATTCGGCAGCTAAATGGAAAACCTCTCACGTCCCTTTACTGCAACAATCACTTCTCCTGGTTTCTACGAAGAAGCTTTATTTTCTCCCCAACGTCATTAAATTAATGTCTTTAAATTGCGGAAGTAGGAATTTCTGTGACTTCGAATTTTTATAATATTTTATATTATTATTTTTATAATATTTCTTAATGAGAGGTACCTACGCGGGATGTCTTGAATGCTTAAAGTACCTACTTTGTGCCTCTATGCGAGAAATAAAATTCAAGGAGAGATGATGGCGAAAGGAAACGTTGGTTTAAAAAGTAAAAGAGACGTGTGTTGAAAGGAAGGGGTGGAAGCGGAGGTCGGCTAAATGGCTGGAGCAAGGGCCGAAACGTTTCGGGTAGAATGGACTGACGCAACGAGACGAAAGTGGATGACAGATCGTCTCTCTGTTCCGCGAATAGGCGTGCGATGATGGATTATGGAGAAGCGACCTACGCCGTTGATTCGCAGCTATAGACACATCGCACCTTTGCGCCCGCTCTCTGCTAACATTCCTGCAATTGTCGTGAATAGGGGTGGTCGGCTTTTCCATGCCTCTGCCTCTAAATGGATCGCGAATCATTGGCCAATTTTATGGGAAGCTTTTTTCCTCCTTTGCGGCGTGATCGAGTAACTGCCTCTCTCATCTAATCCTCCTCATTAAATTCAGTAGAAACACCGGTGATATCTAATCTGAACGTTGCCTTAGTATCTGCGTTGTAACGTTTAATTGTTCGCCAGTCTGTTTCTCGAATTAAGAAGAATAATAATAAAATTGTGAACAGATTTGCGAATACAGAGTAGCAAAAGAAAGTAGAGGGGTGCTGGAAATATTTCCTGCATTGCTGGGAATAAACGCGTTATTATTTATAAGTTAAATGTCCCAATTAGCGACCCTGTAAGATCTACGCGCACGTTCTAACATATTTACATATTAAAAATATTTATCGCAGTTACTCATTAATAGCCTATCATATGGCTGGTTTTTTTCCAGTGTGAAAAAGGCCCCTTTTTATAATGAAATTGTTCGAATATAATTATTAATAATAAATATATTATATGGTGCACGTGTACCTATTTTTGACCATCAATTCTCTCTTCGTCCCAAATAGTGACCTACTTCGGACCGTATCATTGACTCGCACATAATGCGTGGAATACCGTGACATTGATCGGGACATGCAATCTAATGTCCCACCTACTAACTGCATCGGAAAAGAATGTTTATAAAATAATAAGTAAAAAACAAAATAATTTGCAACAGTCTTTATCACAATAGCTTTATTAAATTATTATTAAATTATTATTGCAATAATACGTTTAATACGTTACGTTTCGTTAACGGTATTTTTCCGTTATATTTATACAGTAACGTCGTTTTTGGTATTCCATATGATTGGCTGATACTTCTAATGCTATGGCCACTTCGTACAGCTGCCAAAGCATTTTCTAATTGTTCTTGCGAATAATTTTTTCGTCTATTATTCTCTTTACTCGACATCTTCTTGAGGACACTTTTTAAGGTTACGATGCAACTGACAAAACACGTAAAAACACGCAAGATGGAAATACGACATGGCATCTCGTGTTAATAAGAGGAATTCATACATTTTACGAGTACCGATTATTGACCTCTATAATTATTATAAATTTAATAAAAAATTCGATGCAATTTTTTTAAATTGTGAATTTACAATTATTTTTTAACTTATTTGTATATATTTTTCTTACATTAATATGCTCGTGCAAGAAATACTTGATACTTAAAATTTGGCCGTTCTTAAGTTCGGTAACAAGAAACTACTTTTTCACGGATTTGTAGGCGACACACGTGAAAAAATTTATTAATTATTTAATTATACATTATGATATACATCAGCGAAACCGTCAGCAAGATACTTTGAATATTCACGAATCGAATTCAATACTTTTAACGTCCGTTTCGAACAGAAAAAGATTCATATTTAAATATAAAGGATAAAGTGTCAATAATTGGGACTGGGTCTCTAATTGGGACATTTACCTTATCTCCCTTATTATTAATACTAGGGGAATATTATTGCAAAAATGTATAGCTCACTATCTTGATCAAAATAAGTTTCACGAATTATTTTATCAATCATATCTCTATGGAAATTCTATCCACTACGTAAATTTCAGAGTTATGCAATAAATATTTTCACGTACTATAGGTATAGGTGTGTATGGTAAATCAGAAGGAATTTCTTTGCATCATTATTCCCCTCTTATAATTCATATAGTTTCATTATAATTTCTTCTTGAACTCAACTCAGAACTAAGGTCTGATCGTATTCTAAAAAGATGTGTAAACAAAGTCCTGCGCGAAGCCCTCAGTGAGCCCAGTTTCTGGGATAGAAGTGTCCGTGAGCCGACGTGGGACACGCACGACGGCACTCGATGATCGGGAAGAAATAATGAACGATTGTGATAATCGACAAGTCACGTCCCGTGAGGCGCTCGCGCGGTCACGATCACTTTCACAGCGTGAACCTCCGATCGCCGGGGATGAATCGAAGGGCCCGTGGTGCGCGTAAGGGGTGCGCGCCTTGGATGGCAAAGGGACGTTATTTTATGCCTCTCTATCCATTCCACTCTGTCTGTTCCTCTCTGCTTGGAAAGCCAACAATTAGTCGCCTGCTTATGTCCGTGATTAATGGACATCTACGAGTGCAGCAGGCGTGCTCCAGCAGCGGGCGACGAAGGAGAGAGGGGGAGACAGAGGGGCTAAGGGGGCGAGAGAAAGCGTGACAGAGTTAGTTGCGAGTGGTGATAATATTCCATTAGACGCTATTATATTCATCGCGGGACAATACGTGAGTTCCTGGCGTAAGGGGTGCGCCTTCCACCGTAGGTGCCATTCATTTCTCCGACTCTTCCTTCCTCTCCTAGATCTTTATTTCAAAGAACAATTACCTGGCTCGCAAGGGCGGTTAATCGAACTCCGCGTAGCCGCCGCTGCGCAGCGCTACCGCGGCATGGAAATGGCCCTTGTCCGCGCAACAGTGTCAATAACAATTTACATCTGTCGTGCACTTTTTCCCCCCCCCCCCTCGACTTGTAATTCGCTGCATAAGTTCGGGGACAAGTTGGAATCGCTGGAAAGGCAAACACGTCCGCATGCATATGCACGAGAGACGACTAAACTAACCAACCAGTCAACCACCCAGACGTCACCATCACAAAGAGGCCATGTCACGAGCTGACACTATTGCTATTCTAAGCAAACACGATGTAAGCAGCCTTTTTCACCGCGGCGCGGACCGGCAGTCGCACAAAGCGGACGGGCATGTAAAGGATAATATTTTGAATGTGTAACGAACGGTGCATCGCGAATCAGCCACGAAAACCGAGCGAAAAAGGGCCTGGAATATGTTTCTGTGTCTCTTCCACCGTTTGCGCTCTGCTGTCTGTTCGGGAAGTCGCTGAAACGTGGCAGCAAAAAACAGCTTTACCGCGCAAAATGAATAGTAGCTTTTGGATCGTTTACAAAGGCAATTGTGCAGTAATACGTTGCCAAAATGGATTTGGGTAATTACTTCACTGACTTTGGAAACGGATGGTAGTTAAGGGGTTACATATCTAAAGTTCTTTTTAGGAGTTTTATTAAAAAATAAATAAAACAAATACTTATTGCTCATGAATTATTAGGTCTTATACCTACACGAAAAAATTTCTTTGCAATAATTTTTGTGTTAAATTATCGATGATTTCTGAGGTTCTTTAGACCACTGCGGAAAAATGAAGCTTCGCGGTCAGCATATCTCCTTTAAACATCGATGGATCTGAAACATAAAATGAGATTCTTGTAAACTAATATTGCCATTATAGTCTCTAGGACCATTCTTTTCATGTCTTGTTTAATTAATTTTTTACACACAATTACAGAGCAGAATTTCGTTGGAGAAAAATTCATTTAGCTTTGAAGTGCCATAGATTGTTTATTTTTTAAAATTAAAAAAGAAGACTGGTTTTTATACCTACGTGTCCATGTTTCGTGATAGAATAAAAATTTATTCTATAGCAGCGAGAATGGAGCACGAAAATCAGGAAGAGTTGAATGGTATTACAAAATAGAGATAGTAATTTGTACTTTACAGTAGCTCGTTAAATCATCGCAACGCTGTTTAGTGAATTTATTCAAGACAATTACTTGCCAACACCCCTAACTTCTTCTCAGCAAAATAATATCTTAAAAAGTAGAGTTGGATGCTTGTAGTACCTATATAAACAGTATTTCTTTCAATCTTTCGTTCGATAAACTCTGAAACGAATACCTCTGGTATTCTTCCTAAATACAATTTCCAGTATTTTCTTCTCCGTGTTTCCCTTTCTCCCGCGACACAGTGAGGTAGGACGTAAATCACGCAGAGCCGACAACTCTATGACAGCTACTTAAAGCTTGCGGTTTCCCATAGGACTATTTGGCCAGATTAGCCCCGGTAAGTGTGCTCTAATCCTGTTAAAATGTTTGCCAACAGGGAGGCTGTGAGCACATTCGAATTGTGCTCCTCTTACGGCGATCTACACGATGTTCGTTTATATTTGCACAGCTTGGTCAAACATTGGAGTGTGCCTTTTAGTAACCCCGACGCCTCCGGGGCAAAAAGAGGGCACAGCGTTACGGGGATTATATTTAACGTGCGTCGAACGGGACCTATTGTGGCCACGAATATTTTTCTAATCGCTGGAAGCATAAACCGAATTTATATTTCATAATACACGGGACTGTTCAATAAACTAATTTTCCAATTCCCTTCGCACCTAAGCTTCGCGATAAAACCCTGTGCAAGTAAACAGTGGACACACGTAGAAATCAGATCCGCAAGTTTCTGGTTGCCCTTATTCAAAAGCCTCCGCCGCGCCATTGCGAGACGATCCATGTATAATGTATATACCTTTTTTTTCCTTCCTGTTACACGCACAGCAGCCCCGAGTGCCCGTCCTTTAATTTATACATCGCGAAGCCGTGTTACGCGCCAGAACGTCACCGGCGGACGTGGCAGCGGGCGATGTGTCATAATAAAATTCTCGACTTCATGTCAGGCAAGTAGGGCCCAATGGGCATTATGCCGATTCCATTATGCCGTATTATTGTCGGTCACCCCGAAGGAGATGACTGATGACGCGAGACATTCCGCACAATGGCGCGAAATGGACGTTAGGCAGCCGTGCGATCTTCCGTTCCGAAAATCACCAGCCGGGGGTAGAAGGAAAAAAAAAATGGGAAAGGATCGTTTCGACTGGTGTGAAAGGAGGCTCGAAAGGGGGATGAAAGAGAAGTGGGCGGTATAATTCGATCGTTTCCGAAAATGTAGAAAAAAGGAGTGGGACGGTACGGCGGGGGGTTGCCGGCGGCAGGGGCACGAGCGCGAGGTCGATTTTTTACCTACTTCTCCTCGCTTTTGCCTGGGGAAAATGGGGTAAAATGGGGTAAAATCTGCTCGCACCCAGCCGAGCTCATTGTCGGCGACCTGACTTCTGCCCTCGTTATTAGGCGGCCTATCCACGAACGTCCGACATCCCACAAATGTACCGGGCTAACCGACTCCTGCTACAAATGGCACGCATCGACACTGTGGCAAGTCGATGTAGAGCAGTCGATAGAAATACATCAAACACGTGCGATTAACGTATTAGTGGTCTTGAAATGTCTGCCTACCCCGGGGTGAATTTTCTATAGCCATTCAGCGGCGACAGAACGCTCGGACTATTATTTATCGAGTTTCTGTTTCGAGTGATTTTTACTTTGATTCGTATCGCGGGTGACAGGCCCATATTATATACCGGAATAATATTAAATTCGAGTGGAATATTAAAACGCATATAGCATTGATGTATACAAGCGACGGGGTAGTAATGAAATTAATCAGCGAGCTTTTATCCAGCGTTTCTTTTACCCGTTCGGGCTTGGTAATTGAGAAAATAGCTCGTGCCGCGGTACACGCACGCTATGTACAGATACAACTATTTCGCGTGGGCGTGTATAGCGATAATAACGAGCCAACTAATGCTCCCTTTTGTACCACCTCCATTGAGGAGGACAGTCGGAGGAACGACGTTAGAGGATAAGAGGCGCCCAGTAGCGTATTTTATAAAGGTGTTCCAGGCCAGCGCAGAATATAAATTCAGAAACTTCGCTGTTCCTTCGACACCCATAAATATCCTTGCATAATAGACCATTGAACTCACCCTAAACAAGATCGTCACTGTAGCTCGTTAACCCTCTGAATCCGGGCAATATATATACGTTCTGTATATTTTTCGATTGAATCCAGGGAAAATTTTTGTTTTGATAAAAGAAATAAATTAACCCCCAAGAGATTTCCTTAATACTTTCATCTAGAATCTAGAGAACAATCGTCCCCGCCATACAACGTCCACCTGAAAATGAAGTCCCGTGCGTCCTCGGGCATTCAAGATAATCGCATCGTTCCTACTATACGAATTACGTATAAATACACTTTACGTCGTTGCGCGTGCTCGACGGGGATCCGCGTCCGGTGGCTGCTTGCGAGCCGAACGAGGATAGTACAATGATGTTCATCCAGGCTGGCGAACAAACGAAGCTCGGAATTTTCTGTCGTAGGTACGCTGCGGGACGCGTTTAATACACCACTGTTTTGAGAGGAGCGAAAGGCGGAGAGAAAGGGAAGCTGGTGGCGTCTGCTCGGGGTGGAGGAGGCGGCGAGAAGAGGGTCGTCGGTGCACGGTCGCGAGAGGGTGAGTACCGAAAGAGGACGAGAGTGAGAGAGGGGTGTGTCTCAACGCCTGGCCGCGACATCACCAATTAGTCACCGACGCTTAAAAACAACGGGGCCGCTCCACCTACCTTGCAAACGTGCGAGGCTGCATCCGCGAGGAAGCGCATTTTATCGCGTTCGAATGGAGTGACTTACTTCCATACCATCCGGATTCACCCCTCTGACCCTCCAACCTACCTTCTTTATCGCGCCGCCCCAATCAACTGTATGGCGCGACCCGTGGACTTCGCCCAATTCGATCGCTTCATCGCGGGATTTCATAACTGATTAATTATTATTAGTTGGGGGGCGAATTTTGGGATCGAAGTATGCAGCTTTTATATAAATCCTGGGTGTATCGTTGATTGTTAGAGAATTGCTGTAGCTATATAGGGGTAAAGAGTACAGTGGTTGGCCACCTGACAGTGATTGGCCTTATTTTGAGAAATAAATGAATATAAAGAAATACCAATGTCATGCCTTTTTTTAATGAACATATTCATATTCCTTGTACTTTCTTGCTTCGGATGTAATCAGTATTTCTCCACTCATTATATACTGTGATTATATATAAAAGCAAATAGGATGACTCGGCTTTGAAGCTTGGAAATTACAGCCATTTAATCAAAAAACCATAAGAGTACAGTTGAAAGTTTGCGAATAGTTTAATGTATTTATGATATGTATAACTCTCATATTCGGTATATATCGATAAATAAAAGTTGAAACTTTATAAAAGGATTATTTATTTGTTAAAATTATACATATATTATGAAAAAACAGGGGGGCCAACAACTGTCATATGAATAATGTTGAATGATAGTAATTGGCCGGACGGCCAGTGACTGTTTTTTAACCATGTTAATGGTGAAACAGTAATTAGCCCCCTGTTCAAAACAGAAACAAACACGACAAATACATACTAAATAAAATATATCCATTTTTATTGAATAATTTTAATCTTATTTCTATCGCCAAATCAGGTAACTTTTTCTTTTAGGTTATATTATGTATCAAATAGCGGCTAATCACTGTCGAACCGATTGGACAATTACTGTCTTGACCATACCAATAACTATATTTCTTCGTTGGAAATATATTTTTTGTATATTTTTATACATTCTTGATTTTTTTTTATAAACTCTATTTATTTTTAGATTATTAGGGTTTTTTCGTACTTATTTATAATGATTTCCATTTCAAATCTACTAAATTCACATTTATAATTCATTATTTATGTGACACTCTTACTTAAGTGGCCAACCATTGTACTCTTTACCCTAATTAAAATTAGAATGGAATATAGTTTCCTTTAATCCTTTGGTCACGAAGGGTTACTTTGCAATTTTGCCTTGCCATTTTGAAGCGGAAAGTTGTCAAAGCCTCTTCCGCGTAAGTCACTGTAATCGAATTTTCTAAAAGCCTTGCAAGCTGCTATGTCTAGTTGTTCTTCTGCGTTTTTTTCTGTCATTTCGAATACTTGCAAGTCTGTTAAATTTTGTCCCGCGCCACGTGACGAAGGGGATGCATTTCAAAATGATTAAAATATGAAGAGAAGATTGAATGAAAATAATTCTTACTTTTTAACTATTTTATTTATCGCATTGTTTTGAGTTTCCGCGACATTTTTCGGGAAGTAAGCCTGCGTTATATTGCATCCCCACCATAAACAAAGGAACTTTCACGCAATCCGACTTCAGCAATTTCATATGCACCGATAGAATACGCGCGGTATAAAAAAAAAACAGAAGCCGATCACGAAAATTCTAAACGCCGTTCAAGCTCGTTTACCGTCTGGACATGAATATGCCTCTAGTATCGAGGTCCGAGCTGTAGATAAGGGTGAAGAAGTGAAGTGAATACAACAAGGGGGTGCCGTAGTCAGGGGTCTTGTGTGTAGCATGGCAGCTGCTATTGACACCTCGATACCCTGACTCAAATGGAACCAACCAACTCGCGTTGCACGGCATAGCTTTGCTGTATAAGGTCCAAGACTGCTTCTGTGTCCGTACCTTTCTGTCGTCCATGTATGCGTGCCCCTAGCATTGCCATTTGTGCACGAATATACCGGCACTGCAGCACAGGGCGCAATTCAGCAAACTTTCAAGACGATCATCTCTGCTTCTACGAAACGGACACGCGCGGAGTATTTAGCATCTTCTCCCTTCTTAAATTATCTCCCCAACACAGGCAATTAATTAGAAAATCGTGCCCCGAGTTTGAATAATAACAGGCCCAAAGAGACGCGGACAATGCGAGTGCTTGAAATATGTTCCACCGAGGTAGAGCCTAGTTGGGACGAGCTCGCAAAGGGGCACCGAGTGACAATGTCACAACGCAGATGCTCGACGCGTATTAACAAGCAATTACATCGTTCCCGTTACATTAATTATCCGCAATGAAAGGGCCGCGGCGCGTTGCGGAGAATAGATAACTCTTTGCCCATGATCCGCTCGATTGAACGATTCGGGGCCCGGATGTACTTCGCGATAAACAGCCCGTGCCTCCGTTCCAGCCCCTTCGCATAATTCGGTAATTAAAACCGAGTCGGACGAATCGGGAGCGGCTGTATTTCGGAACTAGCCGATTTGCATAACCTGCTCTCGCGCGCCAGGTAGCGAGCGACCAAATAGAGACAAGATGCCTAATGTCGTGGAAACTTTTTATCGCCTCTGCGAACAGCCGAATGACATTAGTATCGCCGCTCGACTCGTCCTACTTTGTACCTAGTAACGCGAATTGCCCCGGACTCGATCGTCGCCAGCTTGACGGAAACTTTCAGCTGTACTTCGATCCCATTGTAAGTGCTCTTGTTAAACTGAGATTTTACGCTCGGCCAGTGTAGCAGTTTGTAGGCGATGGCTGTTACATTTCCCGCGATCGCTGCGTTGGCATCGCCGGTCTGTGCAATTACGATTATGTGCCCGCGCTTGGCGAGGGTTGCGATTCGGTATCGCGGTGGTGTAGGATTCGCAGAGGGGGCCCACTTACAACCGCCTAGGATGTAATCGTTCGTAGATTAAATGCAGACATCGATTCGTACTTGCATACAGCTCGTCGGACTATACACTTGGTGGCACGCGACCGATCCATAGAAATCCTTTATAGAGGTGGCGTGCGGCTGACATTTCTGGACGAGTGTTCCTGACTGCCGAGCGACATACATACGCGAAGACAGATAGCAACTATAATACCGTACGTTTGACCTTCCCATGAAACATCTCGTCCGTGGGGCCCTTTAAGACACTCGGAGGGCCACTTCCATCCGCCCATTATCTTCCTCCGTTACTTGTAATCCCTCGCAGATGACTCTTCCATGCTGGTCGCTTGGCTCGGAAGAGTGGTAGACACAGTATTCAAGTATCGCGTCGTGGGTCTGTAATAAACATCCGGCGAGATCGTTCGGTATCGATTAGCGACGGACAGTGACATGTGTCTTTATGTTTGTAGAACCTTTTGCGGTAATGTTCGTAATTGTAGGGAAACCGTTAAGGGGTAGGTTACCCTCAACAGCCCAAAATCAGGCCGTTCTTCAAACGCATATTCTGAAGTAATAAATGAATATAGAGATAATTTTTGTATTAATTTTTAAGCGCAATTTCGTTGACTTCAATGCGCAAGAAGAAAATTTTAAATATATTTATAGGAAAAAAGTTATAAATATAAATGTGAGAGCGTGTACGCGATGCCCCGTTTGATGGTAAACACGATTTTAGACAGGCGAATTACCTCAAACACGAAGTAAAGCCATTTTTATAATCTGTAACACAGTCTCCATCTTGTACAGGAAGCAAAATTTTGATAAAGAAATTAATACAATTTTTATGTTGATGTTTCTGATTTTATCTCTTTTTGTAGGAAAAATATTTTTTATCTTTTTTTTAAGAATTTATATTGAAAATGTACTCCCAATTCATGGAGGGGAATAGTTTTTTGCAGCTCCCTGTAAATTTTCATTCACATCGTTGGAGCGGTTTTCGAGATTTTATGTTCACCGTTTTGGAAACGTAGTTTCTGGGAAATCGCGTTTTAAGTTGGATATCGTTATCCGATTTCATGTGCAGGCTCGTACATTTTTTACTGTAATTCCTTCAATTTTTAGAATTTCTGGGCCCGGGTGCGCTTAAAATACGTAGAAAACATGTAGCTAGTGGAGTATGCAAACATCCTAAAAACCAATTTTCGAAAATTTTGAGGGTAACCTACTCCCTTAAGGGGGAATTGTGCCTTGTTGGGCCGAGAAATAGGTAATTCTTTAAGAATTTTTTGTACAAAAACGGTTCGGCAAATTAATTTGAGGTTTGACAGGCTGTTTTATTGTATCTTGAACTATTGTTTTTAATTTTTATGTGACAGTGAAAAAAAACATGACGGATACAGAGAGAGCGTTGAAAAATAATCGGGTAGCCTTGGCGTTGACGAAAAGTACTGTAAGGGTTATTCGAAACACAAAAGAAAAAGAGATTCTTAAACTACATGAATGTGGCTATGGGTAGTAGTAGATTTATTGCCGTATCTGTTACCGTTCCTTTTTTATTTAAAAAAGTTTTCCAGATTTTGAGGCAAAACCTTTTTCAGACTCGAATCAGGGCGCTTCATCTTCTTCAGAAGGCTGCCATTTTAACATTTTTTTATTTTTCTTAATGCATCTACTACCCTTAAATCCCCCCTTAAATGCTCCCATCGTCACTTATTCCAAAGCTTTCCGAAATTGCCTAATAAGGGAAGTTGGGATAATTCAGAAAATTCAGAAAATTATGCAACTTTGCGTGCAAGTAGAATAGTTAATTCGTAACACATAGCTATTTCTGTTGGTGTCATTGTGTGGTTTTAGAGGGTGAAGTCACCCCTTGAAAAAGATGTAGAATCTTCTTTTTCGTGGAAAATTCGAAAGCAGTAAGAGATATTGAAATGAAGTTTATAAAAAAGTTGCATCTTTTTTTATATCTACAAAACTGCGTAGAAATAATTATCGAAAAATTCATTCATTTCAAGTTACCTCCATCGCAAATCCTTAATTCGATAATTATTTTTACTCAGTTTTGTAGATATAAAAGAAGATGTAAGTAACTTTTCTTTAAGCTTCTTTTCGATATCACTCACCGTTCTCGAGATATTCCACGAAAAAGGAAATTCTACATCGTTTCTCATGGCACCATCAAAAAATATGTTTGCCTTATGCACGAACTACTCTACTTGCACACAAAGTTGCATGCTTTCCTGAATTTCCAGGTTGCCCAACTTCCCTTATAAATATAATTGCAAGAATATTTCGTTATTCGTGACATGTCTGCGAAACTCTGGCACGCACGATATTTCTTGGGGGTTGGCTTGCCCGCAAGTATCGTGGCACGGTGGAAAATGGGATTCAGACGGCACGAGGCAAAAAGGACAGGAGAAATTGACAGGAGCGGAGAGATAGAGAGATAGAGTCACTGTTAAGTGGAAAACTAATAGAACGTCCCGACAATGGGTTTGGCTTGATTTTCAAGCCGCAATCAGCCGCGGTTCCACGTTTTCCTGGTGGCGTTTGTTGTTCGGCCGCTCGTCAGCCGCAGGCCGCGTCCCTGTGTACGTTTCCTCTCGTCTCCTACGTTGCCCGTGCACGTACACCGCGGCGGCCGCCACTGTGTGCCGGTGCCGCGGGGGCGGCGGAGGCCGCATTTTTCCACCCGGCACCTGCAGTTTAAATAAACGAACCGCCCACGCTCTTTCTCCCTTTCACTTCGGCCGACCGAATGAAAAACGAAGGAGCGAAACGGCACGGGCACGGCAGCCAATCGGCGGAACGCCGGAGAACAGGTGAATCGGACGTTAGGTATGTATACGCGCAATTCCGCGATACACGTACGCACGCGCTTGCGTATCGCCTTTTCGCCGCTTTCCCGGCCACCGTCTCGTCCACTCGTCCATCCGGATCGTTTCGTTTCCCGTCTCCGCTTGTTAAACAAATACTCCGCGCTCGCCACCTCGCCTGATTCTTCCCCGACTAGCATGGACGGAAAAACGGTGCTGGAAATATTTATTGCGCCACTCTGAAATTCACGTAGTAATCGACTCGAAGACAACTTATTTCGGCCTAGATAGCGAGCTATACGGTTGACGACTTTGCAGCAAGGGGGTGCAGCTCCAGATTTACTAACTTCGAGTAAATTAGAAAAAACTGTTTATAAAATTGGTGCTTTGATTTAATTTTAAAAATAGAACACTAGTTGAAAAATATATATATGTTTTCATAGAATAAGGAGAAGTTGTTGAGGTGATATGTTTATATTTCTATTTTTGGCGAAAGAATATTCCCCAATAAAAATATTAATATTAATATTAGTATTTCTAATGTTTTAATAATGAAAGTATTAAAATTAATATTTCTAATATTTCTACTCATAAAAATATTAATATTTCTAATATTTCTACTCATAAAAATATTAATATTTCTAATATTTCTACTCATAAAAATATTAATATTTCTAATATTTCTACTCATAAAAATATTAATATTTCTAATATTTCTACTCATATAAATATTAATATTTCTAATATTTCTACTCATAAAAATATTAATATTTCTAATATTTCTACTCATAAAAATATTAATATTTCTAATATTTCTACTCATAAAAATATTAATATTTCTAATATTTCTACTCATAAAAATATTAATATTTCTAATATTTCTACTTATAAAAATATTAATATTTCTAATATTTCTACTCATAAAAATATTAATATTTCTAATATTTCTACTCATATAAATATTAATATTTCTAATATTTCTACTCATAAAAATATTAATATTTCTAATATTTCTACTCATAAAAATATTAATATTTCTAATATTTCTACTCATAAAAATATTAATATTTCTAATATTTCTACTCATAAAAATATTAATATTTCTAATATTTCTACTCATAAAAATATTAATATTTCTAATATTTCTACTCATAAAAATATTAATATTTCTAATATTTCTACTCATAAAAAATATTAATATTTCTAATATTTCTACTCATAAAAATATTAATATTTCTAATATTTCCACTAATAAAAATGTTAATATTAAAATTAATATTTCTATTTTTATTTATTTATTAACAATAAATCACTCATTTATTATTGAATTTGCACCAAACGATGTAGAATTTTTTTTTACATACAGGTATTACACGTCATAACTCAAAATCTGTCAAAAATGGAGTTGCACCTGTTTTGCCGCAAGGTCCTCAATTTTGCAATAGGTAATATTTTCCCAGTACTAATAAAATAGGTAGATATAAGTGATAACGTGTTTATCCGAGTGACGCAATGGCGAAACCTCTGCAATCGTCGTCCCAATCGTGACATTCTTATATCTAGGATGTGAATTCATCACACAGTGATGACAATATAGTAATCTTACTGTCCACGCGTGAATGCTTTCCTAATTCATCGCCAATCCTTTGCACGATCTAAAGTCACGTCTGTTACTAATAGACCCCTTCGTGTACAACGTGCAATGCCACGGTATAATATCGGTGCTTTCACAGAGAACATCTTAATTGGCAGATTCAGCTCCGAATGGAAAGCAATCGAGCCGGGTTGCCGAGCTATTCCGGGAATAACTTCGGTTGTCCCTCCGAGGGATCCGTATTCCTCCCTTCCGATAAAGAGCAAATACCACGTCTGAAATATATATCAGCGTGTATCGGCACCGCATTACGTTATGCTTAGACGTGCGCAACAATACAGTCATATAGGTCGGATATAAGCTTCGAGGCTCTTTCATCTTATCGCGGTATCAACGTCAAACGCACCAGACGCCCGACTCCGCTCGGCTCGCTCTCTGACTGCTTTCCACCCATTCTCATTCCCCGGTACGTATCCAGGCCGAGTCAGGAGCCAGTGCCTAAACCTAAACCGTGGCCTCGCCGGATTGTAACTTATCGCCTTCCGCGATACACGTACGAAACGCAACCTTTATATAAGTTTGGCTCGACCCCCAAATACGCGGGTATAAGTTTCTTCCCGATTTCTGCTCTTATAACTTTGGATAAGTATCCGACGCAGGCCCGTGGGGCGAAAGGACGATGTACCTTCGAATCCCACCCCGACAAATGTATTTTTCCAAGAGAAAGGGCATGAAAGATAGACGGTAAAAAAGTGCGTGCTTCGGTGTAGGGTAATTATAGGAGAGATGACGCACTTTTAATCGGTATATGTAGATGTACTTTTATGCGGGATTGATACCGTGCTGCATCGGAAATTAAGCCGATTAAATTATGTTTTCCATGTTTAAAAAGTGTTTTAAAATAGATACCGTGATATCTCAAGGAAAATTATTTATTTCTTAAGGACAAATCTGATAGTCTAAACATATTCGTGGACTTTTTACTCTGTTTCATATTTTATTTGTATTTTTATGTGTAATGAATGAGGAAGAAAGGAGAAAAGTAGAATAATATCTGTACCTATTTGTTTTCCCAATATTATAACTGTTTAAAATAAAAATATGTTTCATTTTACTTTGCATTTATCATTAAATAAAAAGTTAAAATGAACGAGTTTAAATGGAAAATTAAAAATGTCTCGAAATCCGGCTCCCAACAGAAGAATGTATTTGGTTTCAATTTTCTAAGGGTGATAAATATAAAAATTTTGAGTTTCTTCAATGTAAATAGTAGCGCAAGATGTTCAACCAATAACATTTATTCTCGGAAAGAGTTTCCATTGCAAAATTTAGACACTGTGTTCTCAAGCATTTTTCGTTGGAATATACAATTCGAATTCGAGGAGCGTAGCCCGCTAAGCGGACGGGTAACCAGAACAGAGCGAACTGGGTTACGAAAACGATGTTGCCAGAGGGGGATGACGCTTCCTGATCTCTTCAATTCATCGGATAGCAGCCTGGTTGGCGTGCGATGGACTTCAAAGGAAGCAGGCTCGTTTCCTCGGCCGCCCTATCTCCCTACACGTATGCCAGCAATAAGAAATCGAGCCCCACGCATTATGGGATCGGGGCCACCTCCCGCGGGGTACACGTTCAAAACAGACGCGGCAGAAGTGAAGAGGCCACGTGCGAGCCAGACGCCGCTGGGAGCTTACGAACTGTTGAGCCGCGTAATTTCTGAATCTTCGTGTCGAACGAATTAATGCATTATGGAGATCCAATTTATTTCCTCTCCTACGTACATCTGATGCAGGCACTAGGGTAATTCCGGGAGACGCGGTCGACCTAATATAAAATGGCTATTAAAACTAATACAGATATTACTTATTTTATCAGAGCAAACCTAATATGTTCAGAATTTCCAGATCCACCTCTCCCGAGGTGCCGGGAGAAATGGTTTTCGTCGTTGGCAGAGATCATTCACATAATTATTCATGGAAAAATAACAAAGAAGAAAGCAAAATTATTTATGAGTGAATACAACTACAGATTCATTGATATTTAATTTGTTTACGTTAAACAAGTAAAGAACACATCAAAGATAAAGCGAACTACCTACCGGCGATTAGCAAGGCAAATGAATACAAAAGTGTATGAATAAAATAAATAAACAATAATAATAATAAAATAATGATAAAAAATAAAAATATAAATAAAAATAATAAAAAAATCATAACTCGACCATCTCTCCTTTTTGCAGCGAGGGGTGGCCTTCTCGTTAGTTTTGAGAGGAAGAGTTAATATGGCTAAATACTTTGGCTGCATTGTCTCTCAATATCTCTACTATCTTATTATTCCCAAACATTAAACGAAAATAAACTCAGAAGTATATTTTAAATACGATTCTGTACACCGTTGTTTGACAAAAGAGGTTAAATGTAACCTCAGTTTACATTTTATAGCCTGTAAATCTAGAAAAACACAGAAGGAACCGAAGTGACGCTATTCATTCAATTGTTTGGCTTCTAGAGAAGTAATTGGTCTGCACTTTAACCCGTTTTTACGTATAGAGTCTGAAATATAGCTACTCGACCAACTCTCCGGCCCGACCGCGTCTCCCGGATTTACCCTATCCTTCTTCCCTTTACATGTTATCAAATCGCAATTTCCAAGTCTATATCAGGTGTCTCTTTCTCTCTCTCTCTCTCTCTCTCTCTCTCTCTCTCTCTCTCTCTCTAATCAATTCCGTCTCCAGTAATCGAAAGAATCAAAACGCCCCCGGTGCATTCTATCATCGCCCTACGTGGCCTCAGCTTCCGCGGAAAAACGGCACCGACCGGCCGAAGCCAATCAGCGAGAAACGTCAAAGTGTCTCTACGCACGCGGTACGCGATAATATCGTTAACCCTCGCCTGGCCAGGCTTGTTTCCACAAACCTGATAATCCGCGATCAGCTCCGACGTATACCTCCAGCCGGCACACCCACGCGGAAGGCCAGGGGGCCGGGGCCATACAGGCGCGCGTGCAGCGCGCGCGCGAGGGCACCTATATCTATAATATGTCGACGTATTGGGGACTGAGATTTGGCGGACCCCCTCGACTCGACTTGCGATTATTCAATTCATCGGCCTGTCAAAAGCACCAGTGCACGCTCTGTTCCCCGATCGTCCCCTTTCTCCGTCCCTCTCCAGGCATTCGTCTCCCCTTTTCTTTCTCCGCCGCTCTCTTTCCGTCTCTTTCCCACCGATACCCCTCTGCTCCCCCTTCTGTTTCCCCTTTGTCACTCCGCGCCCGATACCTCTCTCTCCCTCTCTCTCCCTCCAGCTTCGCGCTCACCCCTCGACGCGCACCCTTCGTTTCTCCTTCTTTCGTCCCCGCCAGCCGCCTCCGCGGTCTCTGTTTCACGCTCGTCCCTCTACTCCGCCCGCCCTCGCCAGGCTACCGCCCAGGGTGGAACGATTAGGAGCAATACGTTGCGATAACTGCCCCTAATATCTCGGCACCGCTGCCATACGCAATACAAATTAGGGAAGCCTACCGTGAAAGCACGCCGGATATTTGATTCTACGATTTTCTCGTGCCGCGCCGGCCCCTCTCCGCCCCCTACCCGCGGCGCTTCAGCAAACGATTCGCCGCTTTCTGGGGCTTACGATACGGGCCTCTGTTGCGCGATAAATTTATTATTGCCAGACGCACGGCGAGGCTAAACGTTCGCCGCTCGGGGCACGATGATTTCTTGGGCTTACCGTGATGCGACACAGACAGCTTGGAACTACTTGAATAAGTAGAACTGGGACGCAGGACAGACGGTCCTGCACCCGTCACACGCGACACAGCTGATGCAAAGAATCGCAGGGGTCCAGGATCGTGGAAGGTCTCGAGGCATTCAGGAATCGGAGACGTAAGGAGAGACGCTGGCCGAGTGTCGTCGTTGCCGTTGACCGGAGCTCTCCGGTATTATTTTGTCGCTCGCGTGGACGTGTCAACGACGATCGTGGACACGCGGTGCGTTTTTGTCGCTCCGAGGGGGAGGAGATGTCATTTAAAGTCGCGGCTCGGGGGCGGAAGGACGGAGGAAGAGAGACCGAGCGAGGGAATTCGAATTTGACCGCCGTGAAAACACCGCGGTGAGCCCCTCACGGCGCATTAGCTGTCATCGCCTTCATCCGACGCTTTCATCGCCCGGCCATGAAACAAATGATCAAAGCGTCAACGCGGATAGCTGTGAATGGACCACAGGATCCCCTCCACCCCCACCCGCCCCCGTGCCCCGCCTCGATAAAGGCCTGGACCGCATCATCCTAGCACTTGGCCCCGTCCTGTATCCGTCGCGGTCGGAATTCCAATTCGATCCGGCGTGTAATTGGCGTGGGGAAAAAGGCCACAATTTTTAAATCCGCCCGCGACGCTCACCGGCCGAGCCACGGTTGCTCGGCGGGCGACGCGTTTAATTAATTTCCCCGTCCGACCGTTTTCAAACATAAAATATTAAGCGAACGAGCGCGGTATCGGGGTTAATTAAACTGCGCGTATAATACAGTATCGCGTATAATAGTTTTATTAATTCATCACGAGCCAGGGGCAACAGTTTCCAAAGCGGTCCCAATAAAAACGCGGTCGCCGCGCGGCTCAAGTGTAGGGGATAATAGTTCTACGATCTTAAATAGTTTGATTGTGATCTAGAAGCTTACAGGAAACTAATAACAAGGAGGAAAGCCATCGCGCATTTTGGCGAATCGTAGGAATTAATAATAATTAATTAATCGCCGCTGCGCAATTCTGCCCTCCTTAGTTAAACTGTCGTATCTAGCATTTTTCATTTTTCGAGATATGTTGAAATATTTGAAGTTCCACACGTCTTTTACCTTTTAAGTAAAGTTAACTTAAAGTAAACCTAACTTCTTTCCAAATGGTTAAAATATCGTATCTAAAACAATTAATTATTTGGTACGTTAATAATACATTACCTACCGGTACAGTAATTCGTCGTTATTGTCCTGTTTTTACCATGCGTAATAGTCCCGCTCACTATCCCCACCATTTCTTGGAATCCTTCGGTCGAGAGTGAGAGAACGAAAGAGACGACGGCAACTTCGTGCCAACTGTTTCGTTCCCTCTCGCTCGGCTCTTGGGTTTTCTTACTCGCGGCATCGGCCGCGCGGAATAGTCTTAGAGCATATACTACTCTAAGGGAATAGTGTCCGTATCGCGTTATTGTCCCGCCGCCAGCCCCGTTCGTCGGGACTATAATGACGAATCACTGTATACCTATTACAAAAAAATATATTAGGCTGTTACAAAATAATGACAACATGTTTTAATTTGAATGAAGGGAAATAAGGACGGTACAAGGTAAATGATAAAACTTCAGTCTTCTCAGTTGTTTCAAAATGCTAGATAGGGCATTTTAACTAAAGAGGGCAGAATTGTCTACGAACGCTTCGCTTCGCCAAAATGCCCAACGGCCTTTAAGGAATAAGGAGAATAAGACAAATGTCCCTCCTCTAATACCCACCCTTTGATGTCGAAATATTCACCCCCCCCCCCCCTCTTCCCTCGCTTCACTCCGCCGCCCTTCGTAACGCGCGTTCAAACACTCGCGCGCGAAACTCTAATTACTTAACTGATCAGTTATACCGTTACACGGAGCGAGCTGTGCGCGGCACAGAGAGGGACACATCATCGATTAACCTCGCCACTCGTTTACAAGCCCGTCGCCCCTTTGTAACGGCGTAAGTAGTGGAGTAACGCGGCTGGAGGTGCGGTGACAACGTAATTAATTTCGCGCATGCCGGAAAGTTGCATAATGAAACGCGTGAAGTGGGTACGCGTATAATATCCTTCGCGCGTGTCAAACGATGCCGAAATGGCAAGAACACTGGCGCCGGGATGCCAGTACCTGCTAGGCACCCCGTTCATTCGTACACCCGTACGTGTGAACACGCCCGTGTACACACGCCGCGCAAAACTGACGGCGAGGAGGAGCGGAGGCGGAAAGTGGCGAAGGACCGCGCGATAGGGGGGTTGGTGTAGGAAGGACAGAAGGGTCGAGAGCCGTGCAGAGAGAGAAGTATTTCGGTAAAGCGGAGGCGGAGACAGATTTTAGCTGGGCAACGCGTGTGACGTGCTATTAATTAACACGAAACCTTCGAGCTTCCACTATCCCTCTCTCTCTCTCTCTCTCTCTCACTCTCTCTCTGTCCCAGCCCCTTCGTCCCTCTCTTTTCTCTCTTTCTGCCGCGCAGCCACCGTTGGAGATGTGGCGGCCGAGAGTTCAAGTGTCACGCAAGGCGCACAGATCCCGCAACGAGCGGAAACTGGAAAGGTGTCCTGGCGGGCGAAACAATTTGCAACGCGCCCTGATACCCAGCCGTAGGATGGACAGCCTGGCAATTTAACCGTTCGTTCTCATCGGAGGAACAAACTGCCGCGCCACTAGGGTAGATTAATTGGGAACCGAGATCGAACGTGTTATGTTTCTAATGTTTCGTTTACGGTGTCTTCGCAATTAATTATGCAAGTCGCGGGGTACTGGGTCCTCGACTTTGTGCTCTATTCAACGCTTGATTTTGGGAGAACGAACTTGCACAGTTCGGGGTTTGGCGAATAACGCGAAGTCTCTTATGTATTCTTAAAGTGCGAGGCCACGATGTGATTATATACGGGATTTTTCTATCGTGAGACAAACATCTCAGCAGTAATTTAAATGTAAATAATGAAAATAGGGGCGAGAGATGAGATTTTTGAAAATATATCATGAAAGTTTCTAACGAATTTTATGAAACTAATGACAAATAATTAAAAAATAATAAAATACTGAGTTAATTGTCCCGTGGGATTAAAGTCTCACGTGAGACACGATATTTTTGTTTTATCGCGGATTTGCACCTTAAGAGGTCATGCCTACCTGTGAGAACACATATATTTTCGGGAAGTTTGGGAGGGGGCACTGGAAGGCCTTTTTAAATAAACGATTGTGTATTTGAAAGTGTATATTTTAAAGTTCTACTATGAGCGATCTCCCGGCAGCTATTTTTAAGCACCCTGCGATGACTACTGTAGCTTCGATATGGTTCATTTGAAATAAGAAATTCGACCAAATTTAGTTAGTATATTAGATTAGCTTGTGCCAGATCGTTCATTATATCGGAAAACTAATTTGCTACAAAATAGGGGCTGTTCATAGCAAAAGTATCGATTTTTGCCACAGAATAGGTCTCATTTTTCATCATCTTTTATCTGTAAATGAAAACAACTCAACGAAATTAAAAAAAAACACGATCGGGCACTAGTTAATCTAATATGCTAATTAAATTTAGTCGAATTTTTTATTTCAAATGAACCAGGTCAAAGCTACAATTGTTACCGTAAAGTGCTTAAAAAACGCGGCCGGGATATCGCCCATAATTCTTTTATTTATTTATATATTGCATTCACAAAAAACCTACAAGAACTTTAAAATATATACTTTCGAATACACAACCGTTTATTTAAAATAGTCTTCAAGTTTTTCCAAAAAAATTCCAAGAACACATGTCTTTTCAGTCGTCACAGGTAGGCATGAGCCTTTAAATCTAACTGATGTCCCCTTTCTCGCGCGGATAGCTTCATGTTAGGAATCAAATTTTTGTTCATAGATAAAGATAGGGTATAATATATCGCGAATAAATGAGCAGCATAGGGTAACTGACCCAATTACTGACACATTAAGCGTTGACGCTGACATTATCTTATAGTTTTGTACTTATAGACTAAAAATATATGTTTTTCTTGTTATTTATTATTGTTTAATATGTTTACTAGATGAAAAAATTTTGGTGGATCTTAAAACTTCGATTTTTGTGTATAAATTCATCAATTTTAAAAATATATTATGGGATCTATTACTGACACCCTTCAAATGTATTTGATTGAATTACTGACACCCCAATTACTGCCAGCTAACCTAATGCTGTTTATCTGTCATTTTAAGGTTACGTCGTGTCATGTACATGAGCAATTACTGCTATGACAGTAATACAAAAATGCTTGAAACGCTTGTACCAATCACTGTCATCCAATTAATAAGTAAAAAGACTTAATGAATCGTTGAATTCGGATCTTTATTACTTTCTGCGATGCTTATATTATTTAAAATATTATATTTTGTTACGTGAATAGCTGAAATATTACAATTATAGCAATTTCTTTAACGCCTTGTTTTCTCTTTCGCTAGTAAGGAAGTCATCGTTTCCATTCTCCTAATATCCGCATAAAATTTTTTATCGTTTTATTCAAATTGACGAAGAAAAAATTAAGTACTGTTTTTTGTATCGTATAAATAACAGTTTGAATTGTATGCTAAATTTTTTTTTATGTATCATTTTATAAGATTTATTCGTTATTTTACGTAAAACAGCTTAGGGTGACAGTAATTGGGTAGGTGGCAGTAACTGGGTCCTTTACCCTAGTCAAACCTATAACACAACTACAACCCATCTTACAAATGAAACAACTGACAACTACACACACAGTCAAGGATCATCTTCCACCCTTAATTTTGGTTCTAAGCCCACCCCCGCTTGTAACGAGCATGGAGAAAGCTAAATAACTTTTAAAACCCTCACCGAGAATTCTGATGTAGGTACGTTAAAAAAACCGCATCGGAATTGATGTATTATCTATTTTATTCAGCGATGACACGCACAAGTCGCTTACACATTTACTCTACGAAATACTCCACCAATAAACAAAGACTTCCTACCCAAAGGCCATCACCGTTCAATCCTCGGCGGAGATTGCTTTGACGAGCAATTTTAAGGCTGCTGCTTGCACGTTGCATTGTAAATGGTTTGAAACTTTAATCCCCCGATGGAGCGTTTCATAAAATTGTCGGTGCTCCGTGAGGCGCACGTTTCGCGAGCGGCGCGGCCGCTGGAAAAAGCTTACGCCAGTCACGCCGATTCGCAGCTTGAATCATGTTGGCGAACGCGCGAGGCTTTTTTAAAAAGCGACCAGCGTCTCCGACCCGGGGCAAAAACGGCGCGAACGTGTCTATGAGGCGTCGTCGGGCGCCGTTTCGAAGGCCGGGCACGAGCTGGCTGGAAATTGTTTTCTCACCCTTCCCGCGCGTCGATCCTTCCAGAACGGCCCGGCGAACGACGGAGCGCCGCCTTTTTCCCCGTTACATTCTCTCCCGAACGACATACGTGACCACCGAATACGGCGGTCGACTTTTCCGCGTAGCGCCGACGTCCGATCAACACGTTGCAAAATAATTTCCGACTTCTCCACAAACCCCTCCCGTCGCACAAGCAAACGTTGCAAAACGGGCAACCAACTCATCAAGCTTTCCACTCGGAGAGAGCGTTCTTAATTTAACCGAAATTTGTACCAATTCTCTCGCTCCCACGTAGCATTAATTACAATCACACTCGTTGGAAGGAAATCGAATTATGGCAGGCAGATCGCGATATCATTTTCCCTCTACGATTTCAAATCCGTTGTAATGTCTCTGCTCCGATGGATGTTACGTTTTTACACGAATCGGCATGATCCTGGTGCTTCGAAGTATCCGACCAGCTTCTGTCACGAGTTGCAGACTATTCTGTGCTTCGCAAAGTGTTTACCCGGTTGTGGAAGATACTTCGAAGCTTGACATCATCCTTAGCTGCGCTTCCATCGAGGTCGTTAGATTTCGTCGATAATCCTCCTCATAGCTCCTCGATATGATCCTGCAAATGTGCTGTTACTCGGGGGAGCGCAAAGTGGAAGAAGCTGTGGGTGGTTTCTTTCTGGAGGATGTGTATACGAGGGTATATACGATGTACGTCGATATAGCGGCGAACTTCTCATTTCACCGAGATATCGGATTTTCCCTCCCCCTCCCTCCAACCCCCGTCTCCTTTCTTCTTTATTATCCCTCTACACCGACTTCCTCTCCTACCGTTCTTTATCCCAAACAAAGCAATCTCGAAGCCGTAGCGACAGCCCCTACGTGCGACTGCTAGGTGACAATTTATATACCCGCCCACCTCTATAACAACTTACTCACTCGATACGTCTTTCTCGCGCGAGGCTACAGACGACGGTTTTCACAGTTTTCTGCCTTCGCCGTTTGTTATCAAAAAATATCGGCCCCGGCGCAGTTCAGCCGGCCTCGGAACAGAGGGAATTAAGAGGGCTGGTCGATTATCTAAGCGGCTGCAAGCCGAGCTGACCATTTCGAATCGAAACTTAGTTCGCTAAACGTGGAGATTCGTGAAATTTGATTTTCATAAGCTTCTCATATTATACAGGGCATTTCCGGGCTTTCCCGACAAACTGCAGACGTTTAATCTACGAGCGAAAATAGGAAGAAAGTGTTGCAGGAAGTTCGGCTGTAAACGCTTTATTGCAAAGTTATAATCAATTATTTAACGCTAGCATGAAACATGATTATATAGGGTAAACCAACCAGTGAATGACCGAATTGTTGAATTTATGGATCTTTGAGATTAATACTTGAATATATTTATGTATAACAACAAAACAACTGTTGAAATTGCATTTAAATTTATTTTTCTTGAAATTTCTATAAAAATAATTACTTATTCTTATCATAATTTAAAAAAAAAAACGATTATAAAATGCAAAACGTGTAGAAGCCCAGTAAATGACCGCATATTTTTAATAAGAATTGTACTTATTAATGTTTGCTTAATACGCGTAACTAAAAATATGCGATATTAAAAGTGCAACTACACTCCATTTATAAACTTAAAATATTTTTAAATTAATAACTGACATTTCTTTGCCTAATGGTCATTCACTGGTATGAGGTCAATTACTGGTTGGTTTACCCTAGGTGAACATAGGTGAAATATAATTTCTCACTTGAAAATGTCGTTCGTGAATTTATTGCATTGCGAATTTTTGTTTCTTATTTTCACTCGTGGATTATGCTCCTGCAGCTTTGTCGAGGGAATAGTGAAAGAATTCGTTGAAACGCGAAACGGATATAGGAATAACAAGTTATTCGAACGAGGCATTCAAGTCGATGGTACGTGTACTTAATGCCGCGTTATTGGGAGGGGTTGAATGTGTCTAATAAACTCGATTTCACGCGCGATTCTTCGTATCCGATGTGTCGAACAATAACGCGGCACAGGCGTATGATCGTCGGACCGATGTGTTGGGGAATATACACGTAGGGGTGGCTGTTATGGGATAAGAGACGTACAAGTCCCCGGCGTCATATGCTTATAACTGCCCCCTATCAGAATAATATTATTACTTAGCACACCCCACGATCATCCTCGTGACGCGAGCCGTTTACGTCTCCGCTTCCTCCCTCCGGCGATATCCTGGAAAATTGTTATGTTACGTGAAAAACGTGTCGGATTGAGGGGCATTTTATTCGGTATCTGCCGCGGTGCCTTCATCTTCCCCGCCTCCCTTCCCCCTCGAATAGATTGCGAGCCACCGTCCCGAGGATATTGGAGTTTCTCTCTACAAGTCATCGGATTATCGCTGCTACTTTACATGTTGGCGGGGAATAATTTGGTCTCGGTTGGGCCGACTCATCGGTTGTAGAACTTACCGCTTAAATATCAATTTGTAAGAGGCGGCTCCCTGATTAGCATTACCTCTGCCCGGGGGAGAGGAATGCAAAGAAGTTTCGGGCACGACTGTACGAAAGTTCAAGGATGCAAATTAGGGTAATATCGCGGTGGCTGCAAGAGTAGGAGGCTCGTAGTTTCCGTCTCGTTGACACTCCTGCCCCTCTCTATTACTGTATTAATCGCGGAGGTTAATCAAGATCTATCGTTTACACGGTGATCAAGATCATCGAGTGTCTAGGATTTTCTATCAACGAGCGTAATGATATAGTTAAGAATAAAAATTATGAAACCAGACAATCCCGAGTTTCAATTCTCAACCGGGGTAGCGGTGTTCCAACAGTGGCGTTTATTAAAAATTAATTTGATACCTCTGATTCCTAGCTAATTGTCCCCATAAACGCTCGACTTACACAGCGAGGGCGCGCGAACGGGGGACATTATCCGGGTACTTAATTAATTATCCCGGATGGATCCTGGGAAAAAAAAGACACTTCGCTCCTGAAAACCTTATTACTCGCCCATTTTGAAACTTTGATATCCCATTCCGGGGGCGGTTGGATGAATGAATAATTATCTGCCGCTGGTACAAAACGAATCTTTTCCCTGCCCCCTCCTCCGGGCCGTCGCACCCCTTCCCCCGGTTCACGGAGCTCGGCTGGAATCCGCCCCCCAATTTATATAAGCCGAGGCAGCCTCAGCCCCCGGAACTCTTATAATAATTCCGCGATTCCCCACCCTCGAAAGCCGCGATGTTCATTTCATTATTCTTTTTTTTCTTCCTTCCCCGCTGCCTTCGCTTCCTCTTCTTCGCCCCAGCATCGGCCGCCGTCTGCCTCCGTCCACCACCGCCGAACCCGCCGACCTACCCCCGCACGCGAGGCACCCACCACCATCCACGCTGAGAGGGTGATAAGTCGTGACGTCGACGAGGTAGAGGTGATTCCGAAGGGTAGGCGTGGCCGTGGCATCCCACCCTCCGCGAGGGGGCGCGAGGGGTCGAATGGAGAGGAAAGGGTGGCTCGTAGTACGCTCCCGTTGGCTGCGCCACCCTCCACCACCACGTGGCGCGAGCAACGCCGCTGGTGGACGCCGCTATAGAGGCTGGAAAATCGTGTAAGAAAAAGCCGGAGAACCGGCGTCGATGGACCCAGCCTCTCCACCACCGCCCCTGCTCTCAAGGCCCTTCGGCCGCTAGACGATTCTACTTAAGCACCCGAGGATGTTCTCCACTACCCTCCCGTCCGCGCTTGTTTCCGCCTTTTCTTTCTCGCTTATTGTTATTCCCCCGTGTTCCGATGACCGGTTAGCACGGGGGTGGATCGCCACATGGGAGGACGGTGCGTCGGTGCGGAATAGGGGCGTCTTCGATGCGGCCGTTCAAGATTCAGTGGGCGCTGGTCGACGCGTGGATACCGCGGGGGTAGAAGGGGCGTAATGAAGATGTAAAATAAAAATAGAAAGGGGTGGAGAGGTGTTCGGACGCTACTGGGCCCGTGCGGACTAGCAGCGAGGGATGAGAAATACATTTGCCGAGTCACACCCTTAAGGACATTCCTCTGTACATTATTCCAGCGCGCTTCAAGCACCTCCCTACATTCCTTCCGCCCGCGGTGCACAGGAGCGCTGAATTCGGGGACCACGATCGGGGGTCGTTAATTTAATTAACCGTAGCGACATTTCCGCCGGACGAGGCCGTCGATTCGACGGTTTCTGCGCGTTCCGTGGCTGGACGCGTGCACGGGAACACGGGGTAATCGAGTTTCGGGTGGGGATCGTTTGAAATTAGGAGCACTTGATGCGGACATTACACATCCACCGGAATTTAAAGTACTAAATTCGCGCGACTATATCGCGACGTGTCGAAGCGGTAAAAAATAATCATCCGTATAAAACCTGTTTGATTCCAAGAGGGGGGATATAACATCGACCACGAAGCAATTTTTTAAAAATCGAATCGCACGTAGTTTGAGAAAAAAAGAGTCATTAGCCGTGTTTTGATAAATGGCACTACTCATCGTGGTAATTTCGCGCGATCGGTAAAGCTCTCGATTGCCAAACTCGTTGTTCGATCGTGGACGATCGCCAAGCTCCCTGCCCCAGCTCCCCCATGATTATTAATATTATTATCATTATCATCGCAACGATTATTATGATTCTCGGCGCCGTAATCGTTGGAATCGTTATAGCGGCGGTTTAAGCCGTAGTAAAGTGGCCGGGCGGGGATTGGCGGTGTAATTATACCTGCAAGAAAATCACATTGCGCGAAACGATCTCGTAGGACACGTACGCTGCCCGCCGGCACAGGGGCGCGCGCCTGCACATGCACAGTGCTGCACGTGGCACACAGTAGTACGGCGATAGAACCACCCACGGTACCTAACCACGCACCGATAAAACAATACACGTACGCCCTCGCGTGGATGGTAGTGAGAGATAATAATGTTGATAAGGGTGTAGAGAGAACCGCTCGGGCAACCCCTACTCGCGGCGACGGGACGAATATAAGAGGGAAAAGGACGGGCGGCAAGAATGCAGAGGGGTCGCGGCGCGGGGGGGGGGGGGGGTAGTCGGGAGGAGGAAGGACGGAGGTAGAGAGTTAGAGGGAACGGCGGCGAAGGAAAGAGAGAGGGTGAAAACATGCGGTTCAGAGGGGTGAATAGGCGTGGTCACGGACTACCCTCGTAGCAGCCGATTGGACGGTCCGCCGGTCGGCTCCGTCAAATAAAATCCAATCGTTAGGAGCAAAGGAATGCGAGTCTCCTAGCTTTTTTCCACCCTCGGTTGCTCCGCGAGCCACCCCCTTCCACGCTCCGGCTTTTCCACCCTGCTCTCCTTGCTTCCCGCCTCCGTCCCCCCTCCGCGTTACCTTTAAACGCGAAGGGGAAAGGCGGGGGGGGGGGGGGGGTGCGCGCAGCACCGTTTGATGGGAGTATGATTTTATTACGGCATTACCGAGCGAGCCAAACCCCGAATTGCTCGGCTTATAGTCTGTATTATCTCACCTAAGAGGGAAACGGCTAGGGTGGGGGGGACGCCGGGCTCGAAGGGGGTGGAACGGCGGCGGAGAGAGGAGGGGGAGGGTAGGGTACAGAGTAACACACTCCTTCCCCCTTCTCTATGTACACATAAGCCTCTGCCTATACGTTGAAGGGGGCTGTTTCGAGAATCCGCGCCACGGGGAGGGGGCAAGGGAGCCAGGCTATATGCCTTTGTCGGCTTTCATTCGAGGGTTGCACGCTCTCACGTTGCGCTGCCACACTCTGAACACCCCTTCTCACCCTCTAGGCTACTCTCCCCCTCTCCCTCTCTCTCTTTCTCTTTCTCTTTCTCTCGCTCTCTCTCTCTCCCCCCGTCAGCCTCTCCCTTTCACCCTCTCTGTTTCTCTCCCTCTGTCTCGCCGTGCTAGCGTGCACGTCAGTTGACATTCCGCTGCCGAAATCGCACGTTCCTTCTCGAGGTGCCGCTTTGTGACAGTTCCCGCGGTGGTTTCCTTGCGCGCTGCGCGAAATGTACCGCGTGCTGGGGCCGCTCTGTGATTTTAAGTGAGGCCGGTGCGAACCACTGTGATCGTTCGCGGCTATCGATCGGGGCATCGATTTTTGCCCGACACTGCGGTGGAGACGGGCGAACGCAGCTCGGTGGTGATGTTCACTCGACGTTTCTTATCCTCCCCTTGTGACAGACACGCGTGTAATGTTGGCGCCGAGAGACGCGGAAAGGTCCCGTCTGCACTCGTCACGATCACGCGGAGGATCTAAGAGCACTGCCGTCTCGCGGGAGGGGTGCGTGGTTCTACCCGCGCACGAGAAAGTGGCGCGTGCTCGCCTGTGCGGAGACCACGGTAGACGTCTTTAGAAAGTATCCGCAGGGTCCGAGTCGTTTTGGAAGAGGCTCGTGCGATCGTATCCGAGTCGCGATCGTCGGCAGATGTGAGATCTGTTGAGAGGGATTCGTGACTGTGCGCGGTTGGCGTATGCTGTAGGTCTTCCAGCGGTCACCTGTTAGGTGGAGCAGTGCAGAGGGGTCAGGGCAAGCACGGGGGACTACGGTGGTCGACAAGGGAACAGCCGAGGCGCGGGAGGGTAGCCAGAGGGCCGTGATATGTTCCCTTCGCCAGCGGCGATGCTGAAGAATCTGCAGCAGAGTGCAATGACCTCGCCCTTTTTGATGGAGAACCTGCTCCAGAGCAAGGCGTCGCCCGGTGCCGATCTGACCAGCCTGACCTTGAACTGGGCGGCCAGTTTGGTGGCGAGGCAGCGGGAGCGCGAGTGCGAGGCGAGCCTGAGGATCACCAGGGAGAAGGTGTCGCCGTCCGGCGCCAATCAGGAACAGTTGGATCAACGATCCTCCGGCGGTGCACGTGGCAGCGATCGGCCGGGCTCTGTCGTCGACTGCAGGGACCATCAGAGAGCGTCTATCAGGCTGGACCGGCAGAGCGAACGGATGCAGATCCTGCGGGACAAGGACGGCATGGAGAGGGTTGGCCACATCACCTACGTGGACGTGGACAACGAGAGGCTGGACGGCCACGTGATCGTGGATCGACTGTGCGCGATGGAGAGGCTCTGCAACGAGAGGATCGAGAACCGATCGAACTCGGGGATGGACTCGTGCAACTCGAACGCCGACGAGGATCCAACGGGCCTGGAGATGGACGGCGGTGTTCACGGCGAGAGGGAAAAGGAGGACGGGATCCTGGCCGGTGAGCACCACGTAGCGTCGTTACAGCCGGACAGACGGTACGACCTTGGATGCAGAAACGTCATCCACACGTCCGACGAGATGACGATTCAAGGGGAGAGAGAGGTGACGGTGGAGCGTGTCGTCGACAGGATAGGCGAGAGAACGACCGCCTGTTCCTGCGGCGACGAGCAGTGCTTAGGGCCCGCATGCAGGACCATCCAGGAGAAGGAGAAGCCGCAGCTCAAGTTCAGCGTCAACGCTATTCTCGGCGGCAATCATGACAGGCGACCGCATTCTGGTAATTGTTCACACTTGAGGTACACGTGTGCCCCGCTCCCTCGCGACCACTCGCCGCGTAGCTTTAAGTTTCAAGCTGCGGCCCCGCGATCGGTGCCAGGGAGCCGATTTACTCGCTGGTAATGCTTGTCGGTTAGGATCCGTTCGCTGCCTCATCAGTAGACGGCGGATGTTCATGCTAATGTGTAATGCATACTTTTGTAGAGAATCGGTAATTAAGTGGGACCTGGATAGAAATCTGTCTTGTGTTTATAAACACCTACTTTTCAAAATTTAACAATAAACGTGAAGGAAGTGGAGACGATTGGAATTCTATTAACCGATTTCGTAACTGATACTAAATAACGTCAAAGAATATCTGAGGAGTATATCTAAAATTGGAGAAGGAGTAGATATGTCGAAATGAAATGCAGGTTTGAAGAGGAGTCCTGGTTTCAAAACCGTATTACGAGTTGGTTTTTAAGAAGCGAAGTTGCTGGGAACCGAACAGAAGTTAAACAACGCTGCTGCAGTAAAGAATATAACTTTGGGTTTCCGCTTGCAAATTAATTTTACCTGATAAACGTAGTCAATTAATAGCTAATGTAGAAAAAATTCTTACGGTTTATTGCAGTTTAAATTATATTCGTAGGGTCTAACTAATAAAGGTTCCATTATTATGGCACGTTTTTAATATACTTATTACATATCCCACATATTCTTTGCATATGTTGTTATACTTCTATATATACTGATATATTATAGTTTCATATATCTTTACTGCATAAACGTTCACAGTCTACTTATCAGCTTAAAGAAGCGTCAGTGACGTTCCAGGAGCGCAACAAATGATAACTTTCCAAGTCAACTACTCTAATTCAAAATTTTCATAAACTGCTTGAGAATTTGTGAGTAGCAAATTATTGCTATCAGTAGCAATCTGCTCAGCTCTGTTTACGTAGGAAGCTTCGAACGTTCCTCTGAAACATCACCAGTTTAATTGGCTATAGAATTTGTCATACAATCCCCAGTTGCTAAGTCTTTCATTCCGAGTCGCCCCGAGTCTTAAACGCCAAGCGACGTACAATTATATAGACAACTTTTGAACGGTTATTGGTACAAGAATTAAGGCGATAGAATGGGCTTCGGATCGACGGGGGTGTCAGGAAGAATGTTAGTCATCCCAGTAGCATTTAGAGTGTTGAAACAAAGCTCACCACAAATCAGTGTCGCCAGCAGACTTCTGTCGCCGGTCCCTAAATCTCATCCGCACACCCTCAAGACGAGTCGCAGCGTGCGTGCGGGGTGGAGCAGGACGTCAGCTGGTCCGCCACTTACCTTCACCCCAATATTAAGCCCTTACGATTGGTGCCTATAATATTAGACAAGCGGCAGGATCCAATGATGTATTACCCTCCCTCTTATCGCGTCTCCTTATTCACAGTAATTCCGGCGACGACGGCGCGAAATTGGGCGAGCCGTCACCAAACCCTACCGGTTTCATAGCCGCGATTAACTCGGCGATGCGACTCTACTCTAAAACACCACCGTGTTGATTAATCCTCTCCTCCTTCGGTCTCAATAAAAATCCCCAAATTTAAAAAAAAAAGAGCTCCGAATCCTTCGCATTCCCTGCAACCGTTGGCCACCGTTTTATCGCCTTCCTCCAGATCGCGCGCGGCCGCGCGGCGAATTTATCAAAATTCCCGCGGTCTGTGACAAAAAAAAGCCTCGTATCTGAACCACTTCACGGTACACCAACCGTCACAGTCTCTTGGCCTCGCAACCCCATCGTCCTTTTTTTCGACCACCCGCCCCCTCGACCGCCCCATCCTCTCCTCTTCCCCGCCGCTAACGAGTGATTGACACGAGTCGATAAAGTTCATATGCGCGTACGATAAATACATAAACGTAACGCAGACCACGCGAGAGATGATGACAGAAAGGCGGATAGAACGAGACGGACGAGCGGGCGAGTTGGAGGGGCGGGGGAGGCGGGGGCGGTAGAGGGACGAGGTGGTCCGTCAGGGGATGAAGGTAGATAGGTGGAGAGGCAAATGTTGCATTTAACATTGGCGGATTGCGTGCATGCATCGGTAGAAGAGGTAGGCAAGCGGGATAGGGTGGCGGTGGCGGTGAAGGGTAGCCGGGGGAGGGGGAGGTAGGAAATTTGGTGCGCTCGAAATACGCGGGGTGGGGTTTCGTGCATTTGTCGGATAGCGGATGCATTGACCGTGCCACGTGCATGTGTTACATCCCTTCCCTCGCCACCCCCTACACCCTCTCTTGTGTGAATCCATCGCCTCCGATAGACCCTCCAGCATCCATGAGCTGTCCCACCCCCACCCCCGCCTTCGCCCGGCGCGCAAACCCCCTCCCCACTATCGTTCGCCTCGCTCGGTTTGTACGTCATGTCGAAATGTTGTGTGAAATAATTGCGCGAAAAAGTGATTGGCAACAAACTCGAAATTCATCGACGGACGCGAGCGAGCGCCGCGGCAACCGTGGGGGCTGGCCGGTCGGAGGGGTGCGGCGCGGAGGCTGGAGTGGATGGGCGCTTGACGGGAGAGCGACGTTAAATTTCGAATAGCATTTTCGCCAATCGTTGTGCGATTTACCAGGCCCTCTCGCACTCTTTCCGCTCTCGTCTCTCCTACCTTCTCTCTCTCTCTCTCTTTCTCTCTCTCCCTCGGACTTGGCCCCGCGCAGCATTCGTCCCTCCGTTTCCCCGTTGTACGTCGCTATTATTGATATTTTTCGATATCCCAGCGACACGACCCCGAGACTCGTGTAGACGGACGGCGAGAATCGTGCGGCCGCGTCGGTGTCGCTTCGGCTTTCATTTTTTACCCACCCGCGACGGGTGGCTTCGAATTACGCGACGCCAGCGTGCAAATTACGGGGACGTCGGGCCAGTCGGCTTCGCTAAGTTTCTATAATTAATATCACGCCATAATTGTGATCCTAAACATCGCCGCAGGTATCCCGAAGACGTTCACATACTTTCCAACACCTTCCATTACCTTTGACGAAGGTGCTGATGGCAGTCCCGTCTGACCTAAACCTTACCATCTGAATTCCCTTAGGGCTGTCTAACAACTCTCTATCTACTTGCAATCTCCGAACCTACTTCCCCACAAAACATTCTCAAGCTTCACCAAAAGAGGCACTTGCGACTCGATCTTCCCTCTGGACAGATCCTCGCGTAACACCGGGGATAGACAATTATATACCTCGAGTCCTCGAATCCAGTTAGCACGTCAGACTCGATAAATCCGCCGAACGTCATCCCGCTAACCACGCGGCAAGACGAGCACGGTCCTCCTCCATTTCCCCGGGACCCGGGCCGCTTCCTGCCGCGCATAAATCGCTCGACTCCCCATTCAGCTTGGAAACCTGCAGCGGCGTCTACTTAATAATGCATCAAATACCCTAATCCCAAAGAATAACCACCGATATGTTGTACCGCGACCGCGCCGGATCCGATCCGAGGGAGGGGTAAAGAAGAGAGGGTCTTTAAGCCCGGGCAGAAAAAAAAAGCAATGCTGTACAACTGTAACAACACGCGCTGCTCTGTTCGTGGGTATCCTCGACAGGCCGGGCTTTAATCTCCACGAGTTTCCGTGGTCTCGCGGGGAAGGGAGGACGGGGGGGAGAGGGTGAGTCGCGAAGGGAGATCGAAGGAGGTGGAGCAGCTTAAAAAACGATTCCCATTCAGTGTTTCCGTTGGAGGTTAAGCCGTTATTAGTTGGCCGGGGCTTGCGATCCTACCGCGGGGCACACCTCTTATTGGCTGGCTACGAAAACAACGATAAAAGGCGATGAGTATTTTATGGGGTACACTGGCACAATAGGACGCCGTGTATGGGCCATTGTTGGGGGGCATTGTCTGGCCGGAGCGCAAGGCAAACCTCTCTTTCTCCCGTCCTCCGATGGATCCTGGCTTCTTGGTCGTCGCCGGGCCGGGGGACCGTCGCTCCATTATTTTATTATTTTCAAACACGTCACTCTTTTTTTCTCTCCTCCTTTCTCTCGGTCGGTCGAGTTGGGCGTGGCCAGCCGAGAGAGAGGAAAAAAGAGTATGTTAAAAATCCTCGAACCACCAACCCTCTTGGGCGCTGTTGAGGCGTGTAAATGATCGTCCGACGCGTCGATTGAGAACACTGGAAGCTCGTGACTTAACAGAGTGAATAATAATGCCCAAGCTTCCAGCACACGAAGGCTTCACGCTGGTGCGATGTGTTTTTATTTTAATACAGATTTTAAGAAACCACTGTTCTACACGTATCCGTCGCTTCGATTTAGGGAGGATTATATCCATGTCTAAGCTGTTCCCGCGCACCGAATATCCGAGTATTTACTCCGGAGGTGTTGAGGCGTGCGTCAACAAGAGGTCGGGCTCCGCCTGGAGCTGTTGAGGAGGGTTTAGTCGGGGGTGTCGGCTCGAATTATGCATCGCAAGGAATACAACGACTTGAGCGCTCTGTCGTGCGAAAATCCGGGACCTTAGGCGTTCCGCGGGGAATCCGACCGTATAAAACGCGCTGTACTCGCTCACGCTTTAACTTACCAATTTCAACGGACAACTCCGCCCTCTCTCGCGCAAAATTATTGCACCGCTCGCCGTTCAAAATCACTGTGCCACTAGACTATTTTACCGTCGCGCGACACACCCAACTATTTCTAATCAGCAAGTACACCGCGGCGCACTTTTGCAGAGAATTTCCAAGGACTGCCGCCGGAAGCCATACCAGCGTTCCTGCAGAATCTGCAGAATTCAGCTGGCTACAACATAGCGAAACCGATCGCCAGACCAGCGGCTTATCATCCGTACCACAGGCCGAGTCATCAGCCGCCTCAGCGTCACCTACCTCCCAATGCGCATCACACGCTGCAGCAATTGTTCTACAGGGGACCTTATTTGACCGGTAAGTCTATCTGGATATCCGTACGATAGCCACGTGGAAATCGGTACGAATGGGGATGCTTGAAGCGAGGAAGATCGTGCCGCCGCGTTTTAAATTCCGTGGATTTTACGCGCAGCTCGTCGGGGGGCAGGGGAAAAGTTAATAAACAAGCCGGACGCGAGACGGAAACACGGTCTCGATGAACAATTTAAAACCCGAAACTTCCGCACATGGCGCCAAAGCGTATAAACGCGGGCACGTGCACGGGCACACGCGGGTTTATCGAATATCTTGTTATAGGTAGGCTCGCGTGGGACATGGAGTGCATATGAAGTGCAGCGAAAGCACTACCGTATTATGTACATGCACCGCCACAAGCAAAATGCACGCATGCAACAAGTGCGTGCAAATATCATCGGGCGCAGATAATACTGTCATGCTCAGCTTGGCAATATTGTACAGATACGATCTAGGGATTCAATTGCCCGTTCGTTATTAGATGACTCTGATTCAATTACCGTTACGCGCTCCCGTCGACCCTTTGATGTACGAGCAATAAATTTCGGCTATCGCTTTCTTCCGCGGAAGCTGATAGGGCGGTGGTCCGCGATCGACAGGGCGCTCGCGATAAATAGGTGACTGTCTTCGAGTAGGTATCTCTCCTCGCGGTCTCGACCTTTCGCGCGATAAAATTACAGGCGCCAGATTTCTCGAGATTAATATTCATCCGTGTATGAAGGCTGCGGCTCTTAAAAGTAGGTAGAAGTATGCACGGTGGGTTCTGATATTAAGAGCAGCATCTGGTGTTGTGTTTTCAAATCCTCAATCGTCTGGGATCTTGGAGAACACGTGTGCCGCTATCTCTTTGTCTTTGAGAAACAATTGAGGGTCTTGTAGCACGAGGGATGCTGCTCTATTTTTACCAATTTGGAGTAAATTAGAAAAAACTGTTTATAAAAGTTGTGCTTTGACTTAACATTGAACAGAAAACACTAATTGAAAATATATATCTTCACACAATGAGTAGTAGTTATTGAGTTGATAAGTTTTTATTTATACTTTTGGTGAAAAAATAATAGTAATATTAATATTTTTATTAGAGAATATTTTTTTCTCAAAAGTAGATTAATATTAATAGTAATATTTCTAATATTCCTAAAAATAAAAATATTAGTATTTCTAATGTTTCCAATAATAAAAATATTAATATTCCTAATAATTCTAATCATAAAAATATGAAGAGTAATATTTATAATATATCTAGTAATAAAAATATTAATATTAATATCAATATTATATTATTATATATTATATATATTATTATATTATTATATTATTATAATATTATATTATATATTATATATTATATATTATTATATTATGTATTATTATATTATTAATATTTTTTTTATTAGCAATAAATCACTCATTTGTTATCAGATGTGCATCAATTACACGTCATAACACATAAACCGTAAAAAATAGAGCTGCACCCCTCTTGCAGCAAGCTCCTCAATTGTGTGCTTCAGGTATCTTTCATCGACCCTAATCTCACGACCTCTTAATCTTTCCAGCACTTCCACTCCTTTCAGAACCCTTCTATCCAAGCTTGCTTTATAAGATCCTCTGACAAGAAAAGGCAACTTTGGCGTCAGAATTGAAATTGTCTGAGTTTGGGACACGTGTGATTATCAGTCGCCAGTTCGGGAACCGGAGGGCACCACCCAGGCGCCCCAGGCGGAGGGACAGCGTTCCCAGGTGCGATTCAAGGTGGACTGGGCGATTTCGCCAGCACGGGCCTTGTGTTCCCATGGGCGACGAACGCGCGCGGAAAGCCGCGCAGAGGGATGATGCGGAGGGCAGTTTTCTCGGACCTTCAGAGGCGTGGCCTCGAGAAGAGGTTTCAGATACAGAAGTACATCAGCAAGCCGGACCGCAAGAAACTCGCCGAGAAGCTCGGTCTCAAGGATTCCCAGGTGAGCAGAAACAATTTGTACACCTCGAGCCAACGGGCTAATACGCTAAAAAGAAATGCGCGCTCGAGAAAATCGGTGCATCTCCCGGTCGCCAGCGTATTAATACAAACTTAGGAACAGCTGGCATATACCCGCTGCAAAATTGCACTCTAATTCGTGTACAAGTTTGACGAGTTAACGCGTCACGGAGCATAAATCGAGCGTTCCGGAGGTGCAGCGATTATACGAGATAATGGCATCGAATATGCCACATTCAGGTAATCTTGCGCGCATTATAATGTGCAGAGGCGTGTCATGATCAAGCGGTTGCTTCGTGGCTGCATGAAAGGGCAACGGGGATGCTTAATACCGAGTTCAACGATCTTAAATGGCGCGTTAATTATGCTTCTTTGCCGCCGGCAGTCGCGACGAACAATTACCAGCATTTAGCGCGCTAATTTATTCGCAGATAGGCGAATGTTCATTCAGCGAGATTGCACAGTAGGTATTATAAATAGTGGTCCCATATGTTTAAAATGAGAAATACTTATAAAAAAAAAAAGAAGCAAAATTTGAAGTGAAATTTTGCGAACATACACTCTTAAGAATCATTTTATAAAAATTGATAACTATATATAAACACCCTAATTATAAAGGACCCGTGAAACTCAGTTCTTACCGCGTATTAAGTGTTTCAAACAAGACTCGAGACTCCTTCAAACTGGCGACACTAACCGAGGACGCTGGCGCTCCTCTTTTCTCTCTCCTAATTAACTCCATGAAACGATGCTGCTGAATTCTCGCTAACAGCCGCGCATAATCGGCGAATTAATCGGCGCGAGGAAGGAACGAAGGTTACCGCAGAATATATGGTGCTTAATGACCTTATTAGGGCACTAATTGTCGCTTTAACGAAGTACCAAACCCTCCGCTCCCAACGGAGCGTTTAATTCCGCGACGCTGCTCTCTCGCTACTCCATTCAGCGAATTGATAGAGACTAATGCCCGTCTGTCGCTGCATGAACCGACGCGAGCTGGCTATAAACGTGGACGTGCATTCGAGCCCCAACCGCGAATATCAATTATTACGCAACGCGCAGTATCTCGATAGCGATATCCCATAGGGAACAATCTCCTATCAAAGGTACAAAGTCATCGCATACTCTCGACCCTCTTCGGTTCACTCCCAAGCCCCCCGATACGTTATCGCTGATAATTTAATCGCCCACTCGAGTGGCTACAACACAATCAGCTTTCCGTGAGCTCCGATAATCCTGGCTGAGACTTTAGAACGAGTCTACGCTTTTCGAAGTCGTTAGCCGCGTTAAACGAGGCGATTAAAAAGTCGTTTCGGCGGCTATAGCTATTGTACAAGCATTAAAACCGTGATTCCTGAAAGTAACGAGCTTGGAGAATCTTGGGAGGAATGCCTCGACTCCTCTGTTTCTAGTCATTGCTGAGAAATAGGATACATTGTTAATTGGTTCTTTGTCGTTCGCGGGATACAGTGGGCTTAGGATCGCGCGGGTGCTAGCAAGAAAAGGGGGTCGATCGCGATGGATATCGCCGCATCGCATTCGGCGTATATAGGAGAAAGAGCCGTGGCGTAGGTGCACATGGAGTTAGGGGCATATAATACCCCCGGTTTGGGGTTAATCGGGCGATGCCAGTTCATTAGCTGCACACGTGTACTCACGCGTTCGTGCTTCTGTGTACATCGACGTGCCGACGCGCCGTCGCTACCAGGCCGGCGCCGCTGTGGTGACGCTAATGAAACTAAACGATGCCCAGAAAATGGCACTGTAAGTTAGTTTCATTTGATTTCATGAGCGTAGTTTGCCGATTCCAGCCAACATGCCAGGCAGGGTAAATCCGGGAGACGCGGTCGGGCCGGAGAGTTGGTCGAGTCGCTATATTTCAGACTCTATACGTAAAAACGCGTTAAAGTGCAGACCAATTACTTCTTTAAAAGCCAAACTATTGAATGAATAGCGTCACTTCGGTTCCTTCTGTGTTTTTCCAGATTTACAGGCTATAAAAGGTAAACTGAGGTTACATTTAACCTCTTTTGTCAAATAACGGTGTACAGAATCGTATTTAAAATATACTTCTAAGCTTATTTTCGTTTAATGTTTGGGAATAATAAGATAGTAGAGAACATTGAGGGATAATGCAGCCAAAATATTTAGCCATATTAACTCTTCCTCTCAAAACTAACGAGATGACCATCTCTCGCTACAGAAAGGAGAGATGGTCGAGTTATGATTTCTTTTATTATTTTTATTTATTTTTATTATTTTATTATTATTATTGTTTATTTATTTTATTCATTCACTTTTGTATTCATTTGCCTCGCTAATCGCCGGTAGGTAGTTCGCTTTATCTTTGATGCGTTCTTTGCTTGTTTAGCGTAAACAAATTAAATGTCAATGAATCTGTAGTTGTATTCACTCATAAATAATTTTGCTTTCTTCTTTGTTATTTTTCCATGAATAATTATGTGAGTGGGCTCTGCCAACGACGAAAACCATTTCTCCCGACACCTCGGGAGAGGTGGTCAGATGTCATGACTTTAGTTTTCAACACGATTTACAGTAAATATTGTCTTAAAGCAAATATCGACCAGTTTTTCCGAATCAGCATAAAATTCTGAACACATTAGGTTTTTTCTGATAAAATAAGTAATATCTGTATTAGTTTTAATAGCCATTTTATATTAGGTCGATCGCGTCTCCCGGATTTACCCTATACGCGTATATATCTGTAGTCTCGCCATTGTACCCCGTGGGCGTAGTTTATTTTCAATGCAACTGTGGCTCTTTTGACCCTCAAAAATTGCCTATTCGAGGGTATTCATAAAAAGATCGAACAAACTTTTAAAAACATTTCATCTCTGCTCCCGACAGAAAGGGAGTCCGGAATTTTTCTTGGTCCCAGAATTGTAAGTTGGTCTTCTTCAAAAGAATATTAATATTTTGGTATCTATTAGTAGGATAACATTATTCCCACCCCCTAGCTTTTCTTTTGTCTATAATAGCAATTACTTTTATTTATTTAGATACCCCATTCTTTAATTATCTCAGCCACTGTATCGCCAGTAAAAGTTCCACAGCTGCGAAAATAGGTCCGACTCCTCTCGCTCGATGATCTCCTTCGGTCAGCATACGTATATACCTACTCCCTTTCGCATGGCCCAGCACACAGACGGATACGGTGATACATTTTGCATAGCCACGAGCATATGGCCGTATGCAGATGAGGCGCAAATAAGGGTAAGAGATAACCATTGGTTAGCGAAAGGCCGAATAGAGGGAGATGAGCCGGGAAACGGCGGGGGAGGGGGGGTGAAGGGTACGGAAGGATATATTCTCATGTATAATTCACACCTCGAGCGCCATGACTCCACTGCCATTGGTTGAGGCCCACTCTGCCCGTGGTTTTACGAGAAAATCCAAGGACCGGGGTGTACAGGGACACGCACACGCTCTCGCGCCCAACGACCAGCCACCCGCCGCTAGTACTTTCGACTTGGAGTAAATTGACAGTCCTTGCGAATCCGCAATCCGCATACAAAAGCTTCCTTCTCTTTCTCCCCCTTTTTCTTTCGCCGCTACCCTCGCTCCCGCTATCGCGGAACAATCGGCAGAACCGGCATGGGAGTTCAAGGAGCTCTTCCTCTTTTACGAGTGAAGGCTCGCGCATACCGAACGCGAGTCCACGAGCTGACGTAATAAAACGGTTAAGGGGGCGAGCTGTCATCAGTCAGCAGAATCTTTTTGGATAATTCTGTATTATTAATGCCATTTTTTTAGGTACAATTTGCAAGTTATGATGTATTTATCTGTTGAGGGGTTAGATACACACCTGGGACCGTGAAAAGAGGAGACTTTTGATGATTTTTTTTTACTTGTAAGTAGATTTCTTGACAGCTTATAATTTAAAGAATATTTTCAAAAGAAATTTTTTTTTTAAAGAATAAAGGTTAAATGTCCCTTAATTCTCGGAGAATAATATTTTCCAATTGTTTCGCGATACCCTTGGTTTACTTCTTCAAAATAAACTCCACGAGCGTGGAGCTTTTGAGTATCAAAGATATAGACCGCCCTCGAGTCTGGTATTAATTTCTTTCCGCCGTACGTTCGCACGCAGGAACGACAGAGAGGGAGGAAAAAGAAGAACAATTTCCAAGTTGTTGGGGAGTAGGTTGAGTGCTGTGCGATTTGAGGACCGTGGTTCTGCGCACTTGGCTGCTATCTAATATCACGGCTCGCCACACGAACAGCCATAAAAGCGATTATTGCCTGACGATGGCTCTCTCTTCTGTCCCGAGCTCCTCTCTTCTGCTTCTCTTAATAACACCGAGCTGGCCAGCGGCGGATGCCAAAACGTCGCGATCCCAATTAACGTGGCTCTGCGTAACGACGCTGTTCCCTCGCTAATTATTAATCACACTGCGACAAACACTGAACCTGAATAAGGGCGAAGAACGTTTGAAGAAATAAGGTAGAATTTGGCAGAATCCTTTTACCTCTCGGATTGGCTATGCATTATTTCTTTACCGTATTTATAATCGCACTGGTTTTATGAATCTTTGCGGAGATTTAATTAAAGACTTGCGGTGTACGGGTGGATGATAATAATAAAGCTTTTCCACGGGGTAGTCTTTACGTCGAGGAGCGAAGCAGGGGAGCGAGGGCAGGGGTAGCAGAGAAGGCAAGGTGCCGTTTCACTCAGGTTCGAGCCTTCACTACAGTTTATGACGAGGGTGGGTTTAAGAGGGACGTCGAGGGTTAAAGGGGGATGACTAAAGTAATTAGTGATGGTGAGTGAACTCACCCTTCTCCGAGCGTGTCCGCGTCTTTGTTCTTTACCGATTCCTTTTTAACGTCACAGAAATATTCACTTACCGTGGCAGCAAGATTTTATAAAAAAATCGGATTAAAACCATACTAGGGGTCGCAATACCGGTAAACCGATTTACCGATAAATCGCGAGAAATACCCTGAAATTTTTACCGGTAATTCGCCAAATATTTACCGGTAATTCGATAAATTATGTATAGCAATGTAGCGCATATATGCATTCATTAATTCCGTCGGTATCTACTCCGGTATCAGTGAAAAAAGCTTCAATTAATTATAGAGAAGAAAACCTCGGGATGAACCAACTTTAAACCAAAAGAAAACTAAAAATCTGAATCAAGCCACCAAAGAATAGACGTATTTTCAAGTAGAAAAAGTAAAAAGAAAATATCTACAAATGGCATATGATTTCTTAATGATTACCCGAAGAACAAGTGTAGAATCTAAGAGCACTTTATCAGGAGACCAAAGTTTGTACAAATTATGTTTTTTGCGTGCTTATTTATTAAAAAGAATTGTTAAATAAAAAATATTTAATTATGTATATAAGTTAAGATTCTTTTCATTGTTTTCGCGGTGAAGATCCATATTAATAAGTAATGTTAATAGTTATACAAATATATCTATTTTGTGTTATATCATTTTATATTTTATGTTTAGAACAGTTTTATTTGCATATATTTTTTATAATGCTCGATTAGAGATCAAAACTTTTTTTGTTATGTTTACTTTTGTATTTTCAATTCCTTAAAAATTTACCGGTAATTTACCGATAAATCGGTTTTGAATGAAACTTTTACCGAATTACCGGTAATTGAAAAATTCGGTAAATTTGCAATCCCTAAACCATACCTCATTTCTTTAGATTCTACCGACACTTTTCAATTTTATTTAAGAAGCAGAATACTGCGCATTTCTAGATGAAACTTTACACTTTACCTTTTGAAATAATCATCCTTGTTAGCATACAATGTTACCTCTTCTACTCTGCAGTTTTTATTCGTCAAAGTTTGAAAATACAGTTTCGAAGTTAGCGTGAAGTGAAGGGTTACTGAACCTCTTCTATCTTCTTGATAATCATATACAGCAATAAAAATATTTATTGCATCCACTTCCACCTATAAGATTAATACAAAATTCTTTATCGATCGTGTACATAGTTATGAAGATTGCTTCATAGCACGTGAATTTGACGGTGGCGTAATAAATATTTACACTGCTGTGGCACCCATGCGGCGCCCTTTCTTTACAATTCATCGGGCGAAGTTGCGTGAATTATGGCTAGCGATGTGGCCAAAATTCCGTGGACGAAAAGTTTCGTTCCGGCCTCTGCGAGGCACCGCAGGGATTAAGGGTTGCGCCGTGTTGTCAGAACCGCCAGCGTCGCCTCCGGGCAGGACACATCAACGCGTCGATCTTAAATTACCCGGAATTAAGAGCCGCCGGGCACTTCTGTGCTGAAGACGTTCGCCGGCGGGCGGAAGCGAAGGAAAAAGTAAGGAAGGGCCGGAGGGCTTGTTATCTTTTTAATAATCAAAACCGACGGCCCCATAGCTCTCTTTCTTACAAACTCGGCAAGGCTTGTCAGAGTCACGCCGCCTGGTATTAATTCGCGATGTAAAGAGCGATCTCTCGCTTCAACCGCGACAAATCCCTTACTGTTCCCTCGTAATTCTAGGGGCATGAAATTAATCAGCTTCCCTTGGATGGCGAATGATCCATACGCACCTCGCAATAAGCTTTCCTCTACAGTAGAATCTGATCCTGCTGTGATCTAAAATCCTCAGCTTCTTCGAGAAGTAATGAGTCGTAAGTGATACATCTCAATTCGATGATCATCTGCTTGGATGAAATCGAGCATCCGATTATTTTGTAATAATTATTGGTGGAGAATTTGAGACGATTCCGATTGGATCTTAGCATCGTGATCGGTGAGTGCGTGCTTCTGAAAGTGAAAATAAGCTGATTAAGTAATTCTTTATTTTCGTGGTCATGGCGTTATTATAATGGAAAGCACGTCAATACCGCGTTAATTTAAAGCCTCACGGGGGGAGTGTCTCCGTAGAAATCACTGGGAACGGCAAATCAAAGGGGGAGATCCTCCCCTCGTTCAATCATTTCATCTCTTCATCTCGAAAATGAGAGGGCTACTCCTCCTATCGAGATTCCTCAAAGATCTTAGCGAATTATAAAGGTCGCGCGAAGAATGGCTCGCGTTCGATGCTTCTGACAGCCTATTTAGTCTTCGCAGTGGAAAAAAAGCAGCTCCTCCATTCCAGATTACGACGAGTATTATATCTCGTGATCTCCAATTTGAAATTTGATTAAGACGATAGGCTGTCGGGGGTAGTCGAGCAAAATGGTCGCCGTCCTCCACACTTTCTGGGGTAATCGTCTATCTTTCTCAAATGCTTTTAGTTTTCTACAATGAATGCAATATTGAGAACCTTGCTGCAAGAGGGACGTAGCTCCATTTTTTACAGTTTTTTACTTATGACGTGTAAAATACGTAAATAAAATTCTACATCGTTTGGTGCACGTTTGATGGAAATCTGTTAACAAATAAGCGATTTATTGGTAATAAATAGAAATATTAAATTGAGGACCTTACAGCAAACTTAAAGAATATAAAATTATTGCTTTGACTTGAAATTAAGAACAGAACACTAATTGAAAAATATATATTTTCACGCAATAAAATAAGGAGTAGTTGTTGAGTTGATAAGTTATTATTTCTATTTTTGGCGAAAAAATATTTTATAATAGAAATATTAATATTAATATTAATATTAATATTTCTATTATAAAATATTTCTATTATAAAATATTAATATTAATATTAATATTTCTATTATAAAATATTTCTATTATAAAATATTAATATTAATATTAATATTTCTATTATAAAATATTTTTTCGCCAAAAATAGAAATAAAAACTTATCAACTCAACAACGACTCCTTATTTTATTGCGTGAAAATATATATTTTTCAATTAGTGTTCTGTTCTTAATTTCAAGTCAAAGCAATAATTTTATATTCTCTAAGTTTGCTGTAAGGTCCTCAATTGCGGTTGTACCATACACACGGAGCTTTAGAATAAACTGAGGATAAAGTGATTCAGTATAATATTCAAAATAGGAAAGAGGACGATCAAGATGTTTGCAATTAACGCGTTCTGATTTCTGATACATCTGTTCGCGGGTATGTGTGGTCAAAAAGAGGATCGGGATGGTCGGGGTTCGATCTCCGTGCAAAAGACGGGCAGTCTCTCTCTTCTTTCCCACGAAACTGACACTGACACGCTAGATAGATCGACCATTAGGCTCGCGTTTCAAGAGAATATAGAGTTTCCCGGATTCCGTCGGTCGAATCAATTTGTAGCCATTAGAGCTGCTCCCCGCTCGAGTTTACTTTGGACAAGCTTTTGCTGGAACAATCGGTCGTCGCTCCCCTCCACAGCATCCCGCTGGAGCACCATCCTCCACTATTTACCCAGTAGTCAATCTTGTACCCCGATCAGAGTTGAAAATGTTACACGTATCTCCACTGTTCGCTTCTAAATTTCGTTCCATTTAACGAAGACTAAAGTGATGCTGAAGAATTGTCAGAAAGTCATGCGACTGAGGGAAAAGTTTGAAGGGGTATACCTACTTGAATTTTAACGCCTTTTTTATGAAGAGAAATTTTAAGTAGACGTACTCAGATAACAGTTAGGGGAAAGGTCAATGGAATTTGAATCCTTATGAAATCTTGATATTTGAAGGGTTCAGAAGCGAAGCAGTGTAAAGGTCTAAACACACTTATCAGTTCCGTGTCAGTTCCGTTCCGGCGTGTCAGTGGTAAGAAGAAGAGGAGCGTAGAGGGTCTCTTCTTCTTACCACTGGTACGAGCCACTACTTTTATACGTAAGCAATAAATGGCGATAGGTACAACACTTACACTTTATACAAAATTATTCAGAGGACAAACAGTGTAAATCTCGGTTTTAATGCTAATGGACTTAAGGTCTAAACACACTTATCAGTTCCGTGTCAGTTCCGTTCCGGCGTGTCAGTGGTAAGAAGAAGAGGAGCGTAGAGGGTCTCTTTATTTACACTGTTTGTCCTCTGAATAATTTTGTATAAAGTGTAAGTATTGTACTTACCGACATTTATTGCTTACGTATAAAAGTAGTGTCTTAATTGATTCATCCCCTGAAAGTTTTAACAATAAAGACATTTTTTAACGAAGTAACTCAGATCTCTTTGGTTTAAATTTCTTAGGACCACCGCGAAGATTAGTTACAAGAAGACAAAATAAAATCATCTCTGGACAAAGCGAATAAAATAATTGAGACTTACTTAGAGAATTATTCAAACAGTAGATGAAATATCTGTTCCTCTGCCCGAGTTTCTTCAACGTCTGCCGAAACATCCTCGCTTTTTAAAATGGGCCAGAGTTGCGCGAGCCTGGCGCTAGTTGGTCATAACGTTGCCCTAAGCTCTCCCCGTACAATCTCCGATGGATATTAAAAACAAAGGCTGCCTCTTGCAGGGCATAACATGAATATAACGTCGCGCAATATCTTACGGCTTAAGCTCTTCGGCTTAGCCCGTGGACCTTCATGCATTATGGATTTTACTTTGAGAAAGCGTCGGCTAAGCCCCCGAAGCCAGACGAACTAAGAAACCATGAATATACAATACCGCGGTATGCATATAGATTCCTCTCCTTTTGTGAATCAACTTTAATCACTTTCGGCGATCCCGCTATCCGCTGGCGAGCCGATAAGTCGGAAAATCGAATTCCATCGATGGATTCGTCCTTCCCGAAACCTGCCACGCATATAAATCTCATAGAGATCGAGATTATTCCGATCGCAGTACCACTCGTCGCGGCGCAGACATTTCTGTAACGCGTTTCAATCCACGAGTGGTCGGTGAGTTGCCATAAGTACCACTTTGATCGGCTAATTGATAATAGGAACGTTAAACGCTGGCGATATTCCGGTGAAATATTAAAATATGGGGACGATCGATGATCTTGAATTCAGCTTGTCACATATCTGTTAGATGGTTCTCCAGGTGCCTTCCAGCATCACGAGCAAATGCATTCGTATCGCTGGTGCGACATTTTGCCAGGAAATATCGCTACCCATTCGTGCCAGATCGTATCCATTCGCAGCTGTAGCCCGTTATACCATCAGCACGTAGACGGATTGAAAATTCGCGACTCGTACCCCAACTAAAACCTCCCCCTCGATCGACGTTGATCTCCGAGTATACCATCTCTTTCATATCCTCCTCCCGCGAGAGCCTGTAGCTGTATCTATAAAATCTGATAGGCCCATAACGATGAACGGAACGCTTCCTCCCGTTTCCAACCATGGAACTTACATATACTACCATAAAACCTCGATATTCTCGCGCAAATGGTTAAAATGCTTAACCCGTTTGCCCAGGGGCGGGTTTGGAGATTCGATGCACCTATATAGGCTAACAAGCGTCTGCCGCCCCTTCCGTGGAATATCATAAAATATTTTAATTTGAAAGGGTTGAAACGATTCTAAAATTAATTCAGTATGACAACTCTTGTATCAGTTATTGCTAATTTGATAGATGGAGGGAAAGTGAATTGTTTTTAAAGTTCCCTCAAGCCTCTGTGTTTCAAACCTTTTCAATTTATTTCGCTCAAAATTTTCCTCCTTTTTTTTAAACTCATATTCGGCGTTATAGAATTATTCCGAATATTAAACCGTCCTCGTTCGATAGCCATTTTTATAAGTTTCAGAGACATCAATCCTTTAGGAAACATTTACATCGCCCTCTTGATTGGCACGACTGTTCAATATTTAGTAGAAACCGAGTACTCGGATACTTGGATCCAAGTACGGTTATCCGGATACTCAGATCCGGATTTCGATTCGGATTTCGAGTTATAACGAGCAATCCGGATACTCGGATATCCGGATAGTAAGAGCCCTAATATTTAATCCACTCGCCGCAAAATCTCCTCAAAATAATATTACAAATTCCAATCAGGCGATTTAAAAAATCTTAGCGTATTTCGTAGTAATAGAAACTGCAGGTAGCAGGGGAGAATGTGTAATGGCGGTCACTTAAGCAATAATTGTATTAAAACAAAGATGTAAGGTGCAATATTTCTTGAAAATGATTTTTTTGTAAACTTACACTATCAACCTATACGTAGGATACGAAAATAATTAATTTTATATTGATTTATTCAATGAAATTACAAAAAACAAAAAATATGTGATTTTCCGCCATCGTCTACACCTACGGGTAATAGCAGTCACGCTGCGGGCAATTGCGGTCTAGGGGCTGCTACATTTTTCGCAAATGTATCCATCCGTTGAGTCCCATCCAGAGCATTCAGAATGGGCCCAGAGGCCACAAGAGATACATCTGAACCACATCTCATTGTCATGGCCAAATTGAAAGCAAATAATGCACTTATTTTCGTCGTTTTCACATGGATGAGGTCTTTTGGGCTTTTCCTTCTCCAGCTTAATTTTTTTAGAAATTTTTATTTTATCTTTGTTTTTCCGTTTATTTTCTTCTAATTTTTTTTCCGCTTTGCCTATATCGTTATCTTCGTCGTTTGCACATGCATGAGGTCTTTTCGGCTTTTCCTTCTCCAACTTAATTTTTTTAGAAATTTTTATTTTATCTTTGTTTTTCTGTTTCTTCTAGTGCGAATTCTTGCCATCTGCAGAATAAAATTGTGGTAATGAAGAAAGTTTTGTTTATTTTACACTAGTGAATAATGATAATCACGTTACGGGCACTAACAGTCAAGTGACCATCATTGCCCGCATACGTGTTCATTGATAAGATTGAAGATTAGAATGAAATTTAATATAAATATATTTAATTTAAATATGTAATCCTTTTCCTTGATAGAATATCTATATTTACGTAATCTTGAAATGTAAAATAAGCTTCAGAATTAGTACTTACCTCTTATGTTGTGTACACGAAATATTACATCGACGATGTTGAAAACACAAAAAGGCTAGTTTTCCTTGGTTGCTTAGCAACGACGAAGGCGAAATCGTTCGACAATATAGCGAATGATGTCGTGGAACGTAAGGAAAAGGAACTGTACATTTCGGACATACCGTTTTATAATAACAATACTGACCGCCATTGCCAACTGACCGCGATTGCCTCATTCTCCCCTACAATTTTTCACTCAAGCCCTTTTTATAAAACGACGGCGAGAAGTCATCGAAGAATAGAGAGATCGCACTGATTAATAAAACTTGTTTCCCCTCGTAATAAAGTTCAAGCAAACATACGCAGACTTTCGAAGCAACCTACTACCCTGACGCAATTCGCTTCGATCTCACGAGAACATCCCCACGCGAGCATATTTCAATGCGTTGCAAAGATGCCCTGCATAGACGACGAGACGGAAATTCAGGCATGGAAATGTTATTCAAAACACGCCGCCGGAGTGGAAACGGAAATCGATGACACGGTCTGTCTCGCGGTGTGAGAAGAATCCCTCGGAATCGTTACCCTCGTCGTTACCACGTTAGAAGCAATAACAAGGGAGGGGGGGGGGGGGGTGGCCGGTGCCAGGAAAGAGAGCTAATTAACCGCGGCGTAGTTCCAAAGACCGAAACGGATTAACACTATCATTTATCAACGGGTGGGTTCAATTAAAGCATCACCAATAGGAGCGCAGTCCACCGATAAATCCGCGGGTCCGATATCCTGCCCCCCCCTCTATTAAGAGCCGGCTTCCTTTCCATACATCAGGCAACCCTTCGCCCGCAGGATCGCGCGCCGGCAGCTCCGTGCCATACTTTTTCACGTTTCCACCCCTCCGCTGACCGCACCGAACCCTCTCCCACGTTCGAAAAAATTCCTCTCGCACCCTCTTCTGGCTGCTGCTTCCGCTCTCGTCCCTTTTCTCCGCCTCTGCACCCCTCCCCCGCCGTCGCGCCTGTGTTCCTGCGGGACGGGGGAGGGTGGAGAGCGAGAGGGTGGCGCGAGAGAGGGGCACGACGGCCGCGGAAAAGAAAGGGACGCGCGCGAGTCGGAGGGACGACGCGCGAACAAGGGAGAAGCGATAGCGGAGTAGCCGAAAGGTGGAGGCCCCCCCGTCGAGGAGGGTTGAAGAGGGAAGCCGGGGGCTGAGGTGGTGGAAGGATGGAGGAGGAGAAAGAGCAACGGCGAAGAGGAGGAGGAAGAGGGGCATCGTACGTGGTGGGGACTTTGGGGTGGTGGAGGGCAGGGGGCGAGGAAGTGAGTCGGAGAGACCGAGGGGTAGTTCTGAGGCCGACGTCATAATCGATCGTCTTTTATTAAACTGCGCCAGATGGCGCCAGCGCCGAGCCAGGCATCCTGCCCCGCGCGAGGGTGAGATAAAGAGGGTGCCAGAAGGGGGTGGCCGCGCTCGTGGAACCGGAGAGAGGAGCCACGGGGGTGGGCGGGCGTAGGCGGAAGTAAGGGCGGTCGCGCGGCGTACGAGGAAGGGAGCTAAACGGAGGAGAACCTCTGGACCGGCGTTAGAGGGAACGGGAGGGTGTGGGCGAAGCAGGGTGGCTGCAGCCAATCGTTTAACGATTACCCACTCTATAGAACGCATTTCGGATGTCGTCGTTATGCCTGGATCCTTCGGAGCCGGCGATCCTCGGGACGAGCCGCCGCGCGAGGCCCGCTTAAGCGGCTCGCTTCTTTTTAATACGGGAGCCAGCGGGCAGCGGGGAGGGAGAATTATTCCACTTATAGATCCTCCTCGGACCCTCCCCTCCTCCCTTTACTCCCTTCTTCCTCCGCTAGACTCCGTGGGGTCGCAGGTGATGATTTAGAAGCGAGAAAAGAGCCGTGAACTTCGAAACCCCCAGGGGCGAGACTTTATGGCGATCCCGACACGATTGATATTGCACTTTTCGAATCCCCGCGGCCGTGATATCGACAGGTTTAATTGTGGCGGGTGGAAAGGAGGCGCGATAAGCAGCGCTCGATGGGGCAAAGATCGAGTGCGATCCGAAGAGCGCGGAGGGGGCAACATAGTGTTATTAATTGTTGAATAATCACTCGGATTTGAAGGGACTGGTAGTTTTAATCGAGCTTCCCGGGCACAAGGGGGGCGTTTCTGAATTGTTGGCAGAAACGGCAAGTAATTTGTAAAAATGATCGAGAGCTCGGAGTATAATACAGGAAACGGGGAACGAATGAAATCCGTGAACAACGGAACGATTCAGCTTCCACCGAAATGCTCCTCGTCTTCCTCCCGGAACCGTAGCCGCTTTGTTACTTTTGTTATATAGTTCCCGGTCCTGTCTGCCGCTGACGGGACAATCAATCACCGTCGCCACTCGCAAAACGTAAAACGAAAAGAAGAAGAAGGATCGCTGGAAGGGAGGGAAGGAGGGGCAGGGATCGGTAGAACGAATCCCTTGATTTTACTGGAGTGCATCGTCCTGTAATTTCCAGAGCCTCGGAATCCATAAGCATCTTAAATCCATCAGCGATCTTGATTTACGATTCTTCTTAATTAATATAGCATTCTTGATTAATATGGAAGATGTAGGCACATATTTATATCTGAAACTATGAGGCATGTAAAAACAGTAAGTTGAGATAATTGAGCCAAGTTATGCAGAAATCTACCAACCTCCAAAATGACAAAAAATTATTTAAACACAGTACGAATTCCATAATTTTGTGAACTTTATTTTGCCAAAAATTACCAAGCCATTACGTTACACAATTATTAAATCTACCAAGCCATAGTTCCATTTTAGTCTCATAAAGCAAAAACTACAGAAAATTTAAAGTAATATTAATAATTATACTGCTCGCTATTAAATAATCCATTAAAAACAATTGTCAAATAATAAGAAGAAATAAAATATACCCAATAGAAATAAAGCTACTTTTCTTTAACCGGTTAACTGGCAATGTATCATATATGATCAAAAAAAATTTGGCCAATTCTGCTTATGTATCATATATGATCAAATGGAATAATTCTTTTGATTTCCAAACGATTTGAATGAAACTTGGTATGTAATGGTTTCTGGGGTCGCTGAATCTAAATTTGGCACTGGAATTGTAAAATTCAATATGGCAGACTCAAAATGGCCGACCCAAAATGGCTACCAAATATTAAAATATTATCGGGATTTAGAAAAATTGTATATAGGGGTTTTTTGAGTCGCCCATACCACTATATACCAAATGTTGTGTGATTCACTTAATTTTTCGATGTTGCCAGTTTGGGCACGAATAGTAAAAAGAGCCGTGCCAGTTAACCGGTTAACAATTAAAATTTTCAAACTAAATCTCAATTTCAGTTCACCGAGGTTTGGCAGCTTCCCGCATAACTTGTTCCAATTATGTTAGGCACAAAGTGTTTTTCAATCGGATATAAACTCCCTGTTTCGTAATTTCATCTGAAGATACCCACCACACGTCTCTTTTTCACGCGACGAAGCGAACCCCTCCGCTTTTGATTTTCGAGCGTCCTCGGATCGAGCGTTCCAACCCCCAAGCGAGCAGCGTCTTGGCTGGATAGTACCCTCTAATCTCTCTCGTTTCACGGGAGGGTCGTATCTTCGGCAGACTTTTGCTCCCCGAAGGACCGAGCCAGCCACGATTTCCATACAATAAGAGCAATAAATTCCCGTCGCGATACCGCTGTAAAATTAAAAGCTCTTGGCGCGCGAACGTTCGCGAGCCTGCTCTCTGACGACGGGCGAGATGAAACGAGCGAAGCGGAGCAAAGGGCTCCGACGCCTTATCGGCAAGCCCTAAAGGGTGTGTAACAGAGGGTACCTTCGGGGTCCAGCGAGGTGTCAAGTGCACTTACGCCCACACAAGCACACGTGCGCGCGCGACAAGGGCCAATGAAAATTCGGAAAGCAGTTTAGGTAAATCAATCCGCGTCGGGGTCAACGCTTCGACGTAGCTTAAGGCTACGCTCGTATAATAAAGTGGCGAACAGGGTGGAGAAATAGGGTGCCGCGAAGCAGAGGGAGGAGACGGGTGGAGAAGGGTTGGAGAGGGGTGCGGTGGGAGGGAGAAAATTTTCTGGAGAGTTCATGTGCGTTTGACGTTGGCCCGTTCAGCGGTTCGGTAATGCATGGTCTTTAATATACGAAAATGACGCGCCCTTTCTCACCCCACTCTTTCTCTCCCTCCCTCTCTCTCTCTCTCTCTCTCTCTCTCTCCCTCTCCCTCTCCCTCCCTCTCCCACCGCCGTGAAACGCGCGCCTGTTCCACGAGAAAATAAAAGAAGGAACGCTGAAAGTCTGAAAGTGTTCGCGCGACGATATTGCTCGTCGCAAAAGAATCAAGGAACTTTAATAAAAAGAGAAACTCTGCTACTGGGAGCTGAGCGAGCCAAGCGCATTTAAATATTTCTAAACAAGAACCAACTTTAATTAAGGCTCCTCCACTTCATTTCTAATTTTCTACGGGAGAGAGCATCCGAGTTGGATGACTTTTTACTTTACGTCGTTATGCTTTGAATTATAATAATGTAATGATTACAGTCTGCAACTTGCAGTAAGATCTATCGGATAAAACATGAAACTTACATGACAGAGAATTTGGAGAGCTTCTATGGGCGGCCCTAGGGAAGCAGGGTGAATTGAAATCACCGATACGCCGATCATGACCAGAGAAAAGGGACCCTCTGTTTTTCCTGGCGTAATCTTTGTTTAATGCTCGTTAAAGGGCGAGGGGGAGCGCGTGCAAGGAATCGTTTTGTTCCAAACGATTAAGACAAATGTGTCGGTACTTTATCCATTTAAATCATTCCTCTCCACTTGTTCGATTTGAACTTTCTTTTCTTCTTAATCGCCTACTATCTAGGATAGCCTTTGGCGAAGCCTTGCACCGGGTTTAAGAATTGAAACTGAGCTGATTAATTGATATTAAGTAGGCTGCATTGATAGAAAAATTAAGGAATAGGGGCGGATTTGGAGATTTAGCATGGCTAACAAGCGTCTGTCCCAAGTGCTGCATTAACCAACAGGAAAAAATGAACGAATTTTAAAATCTAACTTTTGTTAGAAACACTTTCTAGTGAAATTATGCCTAAGAATTGGCACATTGCGTTGAAGTGATCACCCTGTATAAGGTGGTCTTAAAATCTTTTAAGTGCTTACGGTAAGGGGGAATTATGTAAAACAGGGAATGTCCATTTTTCGTGATTTTGCGATTTATAGAATATTTTGTTAATGATAACTGAGACTATAGAACTGTTGAATCGCAATTAACCCTTCGTGGTCACACCTTCTTATAATCACAAGTTGGTCACACAGGGTTCACTGTACCCCAGCGTCATTTTTTGAGTTACCATTTTCGTATTTTTGAATCTTTTAACTTTTCAGTGATAATTGTACGTTCGTAATACTTATACAATCATGGTCTAATAGTCTTTTTCTAGAAATGTAAATTTTAATATGATAAAATTTGTAGTTAAAAATGAGCGATTTTCCACGGTTGTGGGAAAAAAGCGATTTTTTATTTTTTTTCTTGCGATAAATCTAATCTCCTTTGAAAGTCGTAAAGACACGACATTTTAACTCGTGTGATCACGAAGGGTTAATAAAATAAGTGGCTTTCCTTGTTTTAATAGTAATAGAAGTGAAAATTTTTTATTTCATTTCAGTATGCTACTCTGTTCAAACCTGGAAAAAGATTAAAATCATGTAAAACAATTATTATTTTATTTTAATTAAGATATAAGGCTTCATGCTATGAAGAACGGAGATAAATTCAATCAACCCTGTCTGTTTACTGGTAGACTAAAGTGTTAAAACTTAATTTTCTCGATAAAGCTGTTTTGTGACATTCCCTGTTTCCCCCATTACCCTTCAAATATTTTAATATAAAAGAGTTGAGACAATTTTAAAATTAATTTAGTATGACCACTCAAATATACTACTTATTGCTAATTCTCTACCTGCAAACAAAGTGAATTGTTTTTAAACTTGTCTCAAGCCTCTGTGTTTAAACCTTTCCCAATCTCTTTCGCCCAAAATTTGCTACCCTAGGCTGCAGGCTACTTAGCCTATATTATAAAACCCCCCCGCTGAGAATACAAGTTAAATTTAGCAACGCAGCCTCTTGGCCGAAGGTGGGCAAAACCTTTATTTAAATAAAATTTCGAGTAACGAATAGAAGTTAAAAAAATCATTCGTCATGTGTCGAACAAAGTTAACTCGGTTTAACGAACGAATGGCGAATACTTTGTTTAACTTTTATTCGTTATTCGAAATTTTATTTAAATAAATAATTTGCCCATCTCTGCTCTTTGCCACTGCAAGTTACAAAACATCCCACGTACCGCGGTACAATAGTGAAGCTAATTCCCGGTCGAATTACAATTTTCAGGTAAAGATCTGGTTCCAAAACCGGCGGATGAAGTGGAGGAACAGCAAAGAGAGAGAACTGCTGGCGACCGGTGGCTCGCGGGAGCAAACCCTGCCGAACAAGAACAACCCGAACCCGGATTTAAGCGACGCCGACGGGGATCGACCCAGGATGGACTTGAGCGACGTCAGCCCCTTAACGAGTCCTCAGCGACCGGAAGAGCAGACGGAGAACGAGGAGGACGAAGAGATCAACGTCACGTGATAGAATCACACGGAGAAAGCCGACGGGACTGCGTTCATCCCACGGGACGATCTACCAAGAGCGATTCAAGATCCGCGAAGGACAATTCACGAATGGTGAACGACGAAAGCGAGGGGATCGATAGTCGTAATAATGATGTTCAACCTCCCTAGATTCTAATCCCGAGTGTGTCTGCTCGATCCAATGGGCCGCGACTCCCCGAGCGTTTCAGGATCCACGAAGATTCGAGTCAGGGTCTTCAGGGTCTCATATGGCTTTCCGATCTCTGTATCCACCGATTACATTCGGCGCAGTATTTTCTGCAACACCCAAAAATGCTGAGAGCAGGTGCCATCTTCTCCTCCGTGTAATTTCATTCTTTGCGAGGCTCGGCACGCTTCGTTTGGGCCGCGGCAAATGGTGCGAGATGATTTTGGACAGATTAAATTCTTTAGAAGAATCAAGATCCATGTAAGCTAAGAGAAATGTTTCTTAATGGTTTCGAGGATTTCTCAGCTACCATTGCGGAACTTTTTCTATCGCGACATGTATATGAACAGTGGAGATCACTTTAACTGTACCTATCTGAATGACACGTCGATTTCCAACGGGAGATAGAGGCTACGGTGTCACGCCAGCAGGTCAAAGAATCGCAAAGATACTTATCGGCGAGCATTCGCGCGAATCATTGTACATAAATAGCGTCGTGCTACGCGCACTCGATTCGCAGGGTGATGTACGGGAAAATGGATCTCAGAATGCGCGAGCTTGATGTGGGGTGAAAGGAAGCTTGGGGGCGCAGTTACTCTGTTCTTATGAAATAGCGATGAACTCGATCAGGTGGAGCTTGAGTCCGGAGAATGGTGGAATCGATGGGGATGTATAATTTTTAATAGCACCGATGATCTCTCGGCGATATAATGAATATAGAAAGTAATCTGTATGGTAAGGAACGTTTGCTCGAGTATATTTATAAATAAATTGAATTCGAGTAAATTTCTTTTCGAGTTTTACCGAAATTTGTGTCGTAAGAGCCGCTCGGGCGGTTTGATTTCGTATTTCTTTGAACGCGAGCCTCGGAACGGCGCGTTTCATTGTCTGCCGGCGGATGTATCATATTGTAATTAGAAGTGGATGTAAGCTCGAGGAATTGTTCGGTAAGGTGTCGTGTGTAAGGTTGTACTAGACGTAACGTTACGATTCCTAAGATATGTACCTAAACTCTAACTGTAATGCCGTTCGGCATCGGGAAACCGAAATGTAATTATTCATTGTGATGCATTATAATCTGTGTAATATATTGCAATAAAACTGTCTATGCCAATCGTTTCGTATCTTTCGTAGTCAATGTCTAATGCAGGGCTGCACAAGGAGCTGTTTTCGACGCCTAGCGGCGAGCAACCCGCCTGTCCTGTTGCTAAGGTTAGAATCGGTGAGGAGAACTGTAGTAGTGTATGTGCGTGCTCGTAGGATGAGAATCTATTTCATTTGATTTATCTTGATCAATTTTTGACAGTTTTTGAGTTGTAATATGTAATATACGTAAAAAAATCTACTTCATTTGGTGCACGGTTGATGCAAATCCGGTAATAAATAAGCGATTTATTGTTAATAAATAGAACTAGAAATAGTAATATTAATATTAATATTTTTATTATTAGAAATATTAATATTTTATTATTAGAAATATTAATATTTTTATTATTAGAAATATTAATATTTTTATTATTAGAAATATTAATATTTTTATTATTAGAAATATTAATATTTTTATTATTAGAAATATTAATATTTTTATTATTAGAAATATTAATATTTTTATTATTAGAAATATTAATATTTTTATTATTAGAAATATTAATATTTTTATTATTAGAAATATTAATATTTTATTATTAGAAATATTAATATTTTTATTATTAGAAATATTAATATTTTATTATTAGAAATATTAATATTTTATTATTAGAAATATTAATATTTTATTATTAGAAATATTAATATTTTTATTATTAGAAATATTAATATTTTTATTATTAGAAATATTAATATTTTTATTATTAGAAATATTAATATTTTTATTATTAGAAATATTAATTTTTTTATTATTAGAAATATTAATTTTTTTATTATTAGAAATATTAATATTTTTATTATAGAATATTTTTCGCCAAAAATAGAAATAAAAATTTATCAACTCAGCAGCTACTACTATTGTGCGAAATATATATTTTTCAGTTAATGTGCTCTTTTTATTTTTATAAACAGTTTTTTTTAATTTACTCCAAGTTAGTAAAGACACTATAATAAAAGTCTGGACACGAGAAGGCCACTTTTTGATAATCTCTTCTTGCTGCTAGTGATTCTCTATATAGGAAGTGATCGGTATAACCGCAGCCATGTTGGAGCAAAACCGGAAATAACATAACCTAGACATTCATTAAATCGTCTGCTTTCCAAGCTTCTAGTTTCTAAATTTCCAGCTTCTAATTTCTGTCCCTTTCTTTCTTACAGTTTCTTTCTCTGTCTACTTCCGCTTTTGCTCCAAATCGCAGCAACCAGTCAGCGACGATACACGTTGTTCCGATCACTCTCTAGAGGATCACTACTTGCTGCAAAGTCCTCAATCTAGCCCAAATTATAACACTAAAGTTGGAGAAGAAAGGGTACTATCACATAGTACAAAGATAACAAATTTATTCGATTAAAATAACAAATGCGTATACACAACAGTATAATTAAAAATATATACTTTGTACCAACAGAATATCTTTCTTTCAGACTTCGACAACAGCTTTGCCAACATTCTTCCCCTTCAACATATCAGTGAACGCAACGAACATGTTTTCAAAGCCTTTGGTGATGGTTTCGCGAGATCGGATTTTTCCTTCCTTCAACCACTGTGTATTCTTTTGCTTGCTCTCGGCGAAACGATCGATCCAACGAGTCACGATAAAACCTTCTATTTTTAGTTCGTTGAACACCAAAGCTGGTTGAAGAATAGTCGCCGTTGGTAGAGACGAAGCGTCTGAATTGTACGAAGAAATACTTCCGCACACAGCTGTGCGGCCGAAAGGCTTCATTTGATATATAACCGTACTGGATATGTCTCCACCCACCTGCCACGATAGCAAACAAATTTAATGTGTTTACAATTGCACGATACAAAGCGAAAGTTTATATATTATTCTAAAACGTTATTAGAACGTACATTGTCGAAGTAGCAATCAACTCCCTTCGGGGCAGCTTTCCTTAACGCAGTCGCAACATTCTCTGTTTTGTAGTTAATAGCAGCGTCGAAACCAAGCTCGTCGACCAGCCATTTACACTTGTCGTCTGTACCAGCGATACCAATAACGTGAAGTCCAACGACATTTTTCGCTATCTGACCGACGTGAGAGCCAACCGCTCCTGCAGCTCCGCTCACAACAAGAGTCTCGCCTTTTTTCGGCTTGCAAATTTCTAGAAGGCCAAAGTATGCTGTGTCTCTGAAACAGAGCATATTAAAATATACAACAATGTACGCAACGTAAGAACGGCGAACGAAAGCTTCTTATACGGATAGTAAAAATTATGCGTTCGAAAGTCATTACCCTGGCATTCCTAAAACTCCCAAGCTCAGTGACGGCGACACGTCTGTATTGTCAGGTAAGAGATATGGTTTCACGGATATAGGCTGCGCTTCGAAAGGTGCGTTTAAGTTAATAACTGTGTGCGTTCTCCATCCCAAGTAGCCATAAACCCTTCTGCCGACTGGAAATTCTGGATTCTTTGATTCAATGATCTTAGCTACTTGCCCACCGATCATTGTGACGCCCAATGGGTATTTTTGCACGTATGGTCGCATGTATGGATCCACGGAAAGGTATTCTGCCTGAACGAGGAACTCTGAAAGTAATTTGAATGGTTTATGCCTTTCGCATAGAAATAATACATATTGGAAACGTAAGCATGCGATCCAACCGGATCTAATTTCTCGCGAAAGTGCTAAAGATCGCCTGACAAAAGCTGCAGGTGATTGCAGAACTATGACAATCGTCTCTCAAAGTGAATGCGTTACTTTTCCTGCCACAGCGAAGGCGTTATATCGCTGGCTTTGATCGTAAGCATATCGTCAATATTCATTTATAGTAAAAGGCAATTGGCAAAATAGCGATCAAAGGACACTGCTTGTACATTTGAAAACGTAGATGAAGTTCGCTAACAATTTAATTTAAGAGGGAAGGATCTACTTTAATTGTGACCGCTGGAAAAGTAAGCTGTATTTAAGTATTTTTTTCAGGAGTAATTTACAGTTTTCATAGAAAAATTTTATTATCTACCTTTAGCACAATGTCTAAAGAGACTATAAAAAAAATTAAATAGAAAAGCATGCATAAATTATAATATATTATTTAATCTTCTAAACCCCCTTATGCGCACTGGTCGAATGTGTAACTACGGAACAACTAGTCCAAACTCAAGTTCAATTCTTTTTTTATAAATTATATGAGTGCAGTTTCCATCGCACATACCGATTTTTTAAACAAATTATTTTCGTAAAAATGGTGCGCTTTAGAAGAAAAGTTTCGAAAATCCGCGAATAAGATGGACAGTTTTTCGAGCGTATTTCGAAAAATTTGTTTTCAAAAAATGAAATTGGATTTCGGATCTGCTGTTCTATAGGTTACACATTCGACCAGCACACGTGGGGGGTTTAAAAAAATTAATTAATATATTAAAATTTATGCATGTTTTCCTATTTTTTTTTCTATAGTCTCTTAAGACGTTGTACTAAAAGTAGGTAATAAAAATTTTACATGAAAACTGTAAATTATTCCTGAAAAGAATTCTTAAAAATAGGTTATTTTTCCGGCCGTCACAGTGGTATTCCTCCTTAAGTACTTCATTTTTTAACACGCATTGCAGAACACTTTAAGTACAATCATAAATCGCTGAACGTAACAAATACTGTCCGATAGAAGAAATACCGGATCATGATAACGGGACGTAAATAGGACGGCGAATCGACAAGTGTTTTTATGCTGTGGGTCGGTTAATACGATAAGTTATAGATCGAACGATTTATACCTCCATTCTGAATAGATGGCAAATCTTCCTCGACCAGCTGCAAATCCGTAGGTTTAGGTTCCCCTTGAAAATGTTTCACTACCACGAACTTCTTCGCTTTCACCATGTTGCTAAGTGCTCCTCCGTGTACAGTGCCGAACGTCTTTGCAACAATCGTGACTGTTTGTCGCACTCCGGTGTGAATCAGCTGTCTGAATAATATCGTACAATGTTAATAGCCGTTATTGCTTGACGATACTATTATTAATGTAATTACTTGAACATTTAACGTTTAAATAACTTAACAGTAAGCCGACACAAGCGTCCAGCGAAACGTGTCGAATAAACTGTTAATGCCGGTCGCGCTACATATATCACTGTATCCCCCCTCTTCCTCCATTACAGCTATCAGTCGCTGACAGATCTTTTTACAAAGTCATCGCATGACATAACATGATTAAATTGAGCCAGTTAATTAGTCTTTAATTCATTTTGGCAAAATGTAACTACAAATGGAGATAAAATAAAATAAAAAAATTCATTTTATTACATCAGAGTTTGATACAGTTGATTTCTTTACCGACCGCAAGCTGAATTTTTGTACCGACTTTTGAATATTTGTACCGACCGTCCACTGAAATGTTAGACAAGGATAACGATAGTCGATATTATAAGAACATTAGATTCATTATAGATAGTCCTAAGAAATACATTAACGAATACACATCTCGTTTTCTGCGAGAGAAATATGTACTTTTGCAGTTTTGTAATGTCTAGACCCTTGGCTACTGTATGTTTGTACCGCTAATCTTGAGAACCACTGGACGGATTTTCATGTGGTTTTGTAGAGCATTTCTCGAGGAAGGTTTAGGTGTATGTAACATTAACCTATGACAAAAAGAAGCCGAACAATGACGATTTTAGTGAAGCATTCCGCGAGAAGATTCGCGTGAATCGCAGAGCTCATAGAACAGCTAACGATGTGACTCAGCAATCTTGGCAATCTTCAGCATCCCCACCACTGTGCGGGAAACTGTCACGCGCATTTCTTTCGCGTAGAACGGTGTATACTATAAGATTCTAAATTCGCGTATGTACCTGTATGTATCTATGTAGTGTTGTTGTCATAAAACTTGATCCTCCTTTAATGACCTTTTTTTTGGTTTTGCATCATCATCCTTATCTCTACATAGTATAAAATAAATCCCCGATAGGTATCAATCTGTTTGTTCGGGCTAATATCGAGACACACTGGGCAGATTGTGATGCGGTTTTCACCATTATAGAGAGCATTTCTCGACGAAAGTTTACGTATATGAAATATTAACTTATGACAAATAGAAGCCGAGCAGTAACAATTTGAGTGAAGTATTCCTCGAGAATGCTCTGGGGTAGTGGGAGCTGCGTCGCAGTCCGTCCAGTGATTCTCAGGGAGGCGCAAGAAGGGCAACTGCCCACAGCGGCAAATTTGGAGGTGGCTAATTGGTAGAAAGAGAAAATCGAAATCAATAAAAAAAGTGCAACTGTTTAGAAAAGATGTAAAAAAATTAGATGAATCTTCTGTTATTTCACGAATACCTACAAAAAATTTCACTCACTGTCAAAAATTATATTTTAAAATAACTTATTATTTGGAATTAAATACAAGCAGCGAAAAAAATTATTTTTGCCCAGAGCGGCGGAAGAGTTACATAAATCGGGCCCTATATGTATGTATGTACATATGTACATCATGGGTGTCCGGAGGGGGGTGCAAAAAGGGCGGTTGCCCCTCCCTGGCTTTTGTGAAAAAAAATCGCTTATTTTCAAAAACTGATCTTTATTAAGTTTATACTAAAAAAGTAAATATTTCTAAACTTCGGATTTAAATTTTTAATTAAATTGGCACTACAAAATGAGTTAAAAAAGCAAGCGTGCTACTCGTTTTTTCATTACTATATTTTTCTTCATCGTCACCCTAAAGTTGCCCCTTCCTGGAAAAAAGTCTACGGACGCCCTTGGTGTACATACCTACTTCCATACTTCTCTATTGCTTTTCAACATATGGCATTGCTTGACATGCTCCGAATAGCAGCAGAAATTCCGCTGAGTTAACAGGAACACAGGAGGAAAAGGAGATCGATTGACGCGCGAGTTGCGAGAGAGAGAGAAAGAGGGAGAAGTAGCGCACGCGACAAGGATAGAGAGATTTTCCCGCCGCTGACTTTGGTTATGTAAACCTGATACTTCCGGCTCTTGGGTAGCAGGAGCGCACGACGCGAGGAGGTTTGTTTGGAATGAGAGGGAACGATACTTGGAAAAAGCTGGAGATATGTAGAGCAAACTAGCTACGAGCACTCACAGAGGGCGCAAGTCGACAATTCTTGTAGGTAATGAAGGTAATTTTAGAATTAATAAGAATCTAGTCGCTTTTAAATAATTATTATGTTACTGTATATAAGTTCTGTTCGTTTGTTTCTCGTTAGAAAGAAAAAATTAATTATAATGTGAACTGTTTAATTTCTGAGAATATAATGCTAATGTCACGTAGCGGCGAAAGGTGTGATTTAAACTGAGCGTGAAAATACGTCGAGCGCCAGACTTACAGGCCTCATTATTTTCCTCATTAATTAAATAATGCTATAAACATTCATTTATTGAAACAAAGAAAAAGTAATTATTAACAAAGATAAATTGCAAGATCGTTTATTTAATCAGATTTATCCGTTTTAAATTGCAGTTTCTAATATGTATACGTACACGAAACATATGTATGCACACTTAGCTAAAAATTTACATACAAAAACAATGAAGATGCAACTTTCGTTAATGCATTCTATTTATAAGTCTTTCGTAACTGATTATCAAACTTCTGGACAAGTTTTTTCCTAACTCGGTGCGGTAAGCACAGCTGTTAGAAAGGAAGTAGCCTTGAACGGAGATTCGCGCTCTATCTTATCCCATGTGTCAAATAAAATGTTTGTACACATGTGTTGAGTCTACACACTGTGCACCTGTGCACACGCATACCGTACTTATGTATGCGCTTATCGTATGTCATTTTCGATAGTAAACATTCCATTAGAATTGCATTTCACGTAGCTTTTTTTAACGACAGTGGAAAAAATGTGATGACGCCAGATCGTAACGCACGCGAAGTAAACGATATTTAAATATCGCGTATCCGAGGCGATAGTATTGCAGTTGTAATTTTCTTTGTTGAAGGTTATGAGTCATAGCCTGTTCCTTTATTGAATTTAGCGCTTGTGATACCCATACCAAAGCTCTTCTTTTGTTCGCCACGTTAAAGCCTTGGGTGTGATACAGTTGTCAGTCTGCTTAAAGCAGCTGAAAGGCAAGTGTAAAAAGTGCATACCATACGTGGCTGAAACAGTCAATGAGAGAAACACACACACAGAATATGTGGTGTCGATGTCACAATCCGATGGTGTTCATATCGTTACGATCAAACAGAATTATTATAAAGCGCGGCAATGAATAGCGTTGCGACAAGTTTCTTACAGCATATTTATTGAAACAACCGCATAATACGATTAACAAATGGAATTATGCGCTAACAAGTATTTATGCTCCAAGAATTTCAGAGATTCTTGAGAAGAAAGTGCACAGTATTTGTCTTTCTGCCCAAAGTATTAATATTAAATATAGTTTCTGTATCGGTATGTAAGATACAGTCGAACACAGATGGAGAATATAAATGTCAACGTAAAAACATAAATGTCAACGCGAGAAGCTGCGAACAGCCTTGCAAAGTATCGATCGCATAGTAAATTTTGAAACGTCTCTAACATTCGTAATAAGTTAGACGGTAGATATAAGAACAGAAAAGAGAAGATACTTCGGTAAACATGACTGGCGCATTGAGAGATCAACCGCGGGGTCTTCAAGCGATAGAGTACATAGTTTCCAAATGCTGTCCCAATCGCCGTATCAATCGAATGGCGTGGCACCGAGGCGGCATTTTGGCACTGACATATTTGGCGTACACCTGTTACCACATGACCAGAAAACCTATCTCCGTCGTGAAGAATGTATTGAGCCTGAATTGTAGCAGCGTATCGCCGCCTCCGAACGTTTTAATCAATAGCACCAATCGGGATACGTGGTGCGACTGGGCTCCATTTGGTGAACACGAGTTTCCTTAATATAATTCGTCCGAGAAGGCGCGGTCAGGTTTAACGAATACATCTTGTATTTACAGATACTCCAGATGCTCCGGCGTTACTCGGCATGTTAGATTCGGCGTTCCTGTTCGCGTACGCAGCAGCCATGTTCTTCAGGTGACACACTGAAGTGAGCTTATTTGCGACATAATGGTTACGAAGATTACCTTTGATAATAATTTTGTATTCGTTTGGGCAGTGGCTTCATAGCGGAAAGAGCAAACCTGCGGTATTTTCTTACGTTTGGTATGCTAGCGTCGGGTATATCTTGCTACCTTTTCGGTATCGCCAGGCCGTACAATATCCATAGTTTGTGGTATTTCGTTTTGGTGCAGGTAAGCGTACGAGGAGGAACTCGCTGCTCTCGCGAGCAAGTTTTATTGTCGATTTTATTTAGGTAGTTGGCGGTGTCTTTCAAACGTCAGGATGGCCTGGTGTTGTTACGGTTGTAGGGAATTGGTTTGGGAAAGGAAAGAGGGGTTTAATCTTTGGAGTATGGAATTCTCATACGTCCTTGGGAAATATTCTGGGCACCTTGTTAGCTGCCAAATTCGTGGAGTCTGATTGGGGTTTAAGCTTCATGGTACCTGGAGTTACTATGGGCTTGGCAGGATTCATAATATTTCTGTTTCTAGCACCCAATCCGATAGATATTGGGTGTATCCCACCTGTCCCACCGAGAATTAGAAAATTCGATGCTGCTCACGGTTCGGACGAGGGCAGCAGCGCAGACGATTGTAATAACGATGCGGAAGACGTAAGTTTAAAATACATTGTGTATTATTTAATAGGGTTCCTGTATGACTATCAGCATGCGATGGCTTGATAGAGATACCGCATAACAATTGGTTTGTTCCTTTGTATCTAAATAGCACTGGAATGTAGGCAGATTTAAAAATTAAGATGTCAGCGATATAAGTTTCAGTATTTCTCTTTTCCGGCGGCTGATAGCTGCTTTTCGCTCTATCTGTTATCAACTTCTGTATTTTTGTGACATTAAGGGGGTATTCTGATCTGACAGGTAAACAAAATTTTTTTTTTGTATTTTCTACTGATACATTATATGGGTAATACGTGTGCAAAAAGGTTTTTCCAATTCGTAATATTTGCAGAGCTATAGGGTGCAGAATAGGTAGGTATCTATATTGCACGCTCACTAACAAGGGAAGATCCCGAACCCGGAAATTCAGAAAATTCTGAAACTTCGTGAATATGCAAGGGATTTCCTCCTGATTACAACGCAGTTTTTGTTTGCTGCTCAAATTCACTCGAAGGGGCTGAAATTAACCCTTGAAAATTCGGCTATTTTCCGATTTTGTGTTATAACTCGCGAACTGTAAGAGATAGAAAAAAAGTTTCAAGACAAAAGTTACTTCTTTTAATTAGATTTAATTGAGATCTATTTGGCGAAAAAATTGTTTTACAGTTCACGAGTTATAACACAAAATCCGAAAATAACCGGATTTTTCAGGGGTCAATTACACCCTTCTAGAGTGAATTTGGGCAGCAAATAAAAATTGCGTTGTAATTGGGAAGCAATTCCCTACATATTCACAAAGTTTCAGAATTTTTTGAATTTCCGGGTTCGCGATCTTCTCTTGTGAACGGGGCGGGCGACGCATAACAGTTTTGTTCCTGCAAGTGTATTTCGATAAAGTTTCGGCGGACTGTTCTTTCCGGAGGGGAGGGGGTTGTGCATTTTTGTGCCTTTTAGACCACAAAAATCGACCATTTGGTTACAAAGACACCGTTACTCTCCTAGGTCACAACTTAGTTTGGCTTCGAACGTTGAGTAAACTTTAAACGCGAGTTTCTCGAAACCAGGTTTTTCGAATCGGTGACCATGATATTTCAAGATCGACTGGACCAACTCAGTCCAAGTTTTGCATATATTATCAGCACACGTGTGGCTATCGTCCCTACCAGAATTATGATAAAATATTTTGTATTTAAACTTTCACAGACCTTTAAAGTTGAAAAAATGTGCGAAAATCGAAACTTAATTTTCAAACCACCGCCATTTGCTTAATTTTCAATATTTTTTTATTATTCCGGTAAGGACGATAGCCAGAGGCATACGAATAAAGAATCTCTTTACATTTTTTGTTTCCGATCACTAGAACGAGCCCAAACATGGTCACCGTGACCCCATGCTTTTTTCTCCACCATTACTTTAAAGCAGTCAACTGCGTTTGATTTTACTTTTTTTCTATTGACAAAATTTGTAAAGATAGTTCAAATATCAATAAGCACGTAGCAATAAACTAAATAATAATAAAACTTATGAGTTCTTTGTAAAAAATTCCGAAATAACGCGACGAAAACGCCTCGTCAGACCAGAATACATACCCCCTTAAGCAATTCTGTAGTAGGCTATGTATTTAAATTAGAATATTTTTATATTTATTATTTAACTTTTATATACTTTCTTGCGTATGTCGTATCCTCACTAAAGATAACCCATTTGCCCTACTTAGCGTCTCATCTATCGCTGCGTCTACCGCGAACAGGTCGATGTTGATGTAAGTGCATGCTTTGTTTTCTATATAATTAATATTGCACTGTACGTAATAGTATTAACATAAGTTGCATTATATTGCTCGTTACTATTTAAGTGTTCGCACTATCTGTTCAGTATTTCTTACAGTAACTTTAAAGCAGTAAACGCATGTATATACGTTCTTAATTCTGTCAAGATTAAAAAGAACCCTTATTTTCAAAGGATGCGGCTAGTTTACGATCCGAAACTAGCCCAATATTAGCGAAGCACAGACGCGCGCACAATCCTCATAGAGGGAATGCGATTGGATTTATGGGGGCTATGGCTATACCTGGAGTCATAGAATACTCTTTCTCTTTATTCTTTGCAAAGCTTGTAAGCTATACATTCCTATACTGGTTACCACTGTATATCTCAGCTTCAAGTTAGTAACTCGTATCATAATCACGACCTGTATACTTCGTAAACATCATTACACCGTCGATTCTTTTTAGCTACCTATAGCGCAACATTAAGTGCAGATCTCTCGACTTTATTCGATGTTGGTGGCATCGCTGGCGCAATAGCAGCTGGCGTTCTATCCGACTACACTGGCATGAGTGCCCTAACGTGTGCAGTTTTGTTTGGATTTACAGTTCCTATGGTACGTACCGACTCGCGCAGTGAATATTTAAAACTTTTCAAGGGTATGTAACTTGGAAGCGTAAGCCACAAATATTACGCTAATACTTAGCTTCTGTAATTTATAACTTTCATACAATTCGTTGCACAGTTATTTGTATACGACTATATCGGAAGCAGCAGCATGAACATCAACATAGTATTACTACTAATAGCAGGACTATTAGTTAACGGACCTTACGCCTTGATAACAACTGCTGTGTCCGCCGAACTCGGAACTCATTCGAGTCTAGGGGATAATTCTAAAGCCTTGGCTACGGTTACCGCTATCATCGACGGCACAGGCAGCGTCGGAGCCGCTATCGGTCCATTACTAGCAGGCTTGGTATCGCGCTGGACCGGTTGGCATAATGTATTTTACATGCTCATGATCACAGACATGCTGGCATTATTGGTATGTCTCTGCGTTAAACCGTTAAGTGGTAATTCTCTTCCTACTTAATTCAATTATTATTATTTCAGTGTCTCTCCCGATTAGTTTACAAAGATATACAAATATATAGACAACGACGAAGGGCTGTTTAACTTAATTCTCTCGTGCCTGGTAAAGACCAGTGGATAAATATGAAAATATAACATCTAAAATCTGTACGCTATTAAGTTTTACAAGTATCTCTCTTCGACGCACTAAAATAAATAATATATTTTTATTAATACCTTAAATACAAAGTATTGCGATTTAATGGAATACGAATAAGAAGCGAGCAGTCTTGTATGTCGGATCCATACGTTAGAAATGTATTATGATAGATACTTAACGATTATTTAAATAACGATTGCATCGCAATGTTAAGGAATGCCCGTTGGAATTATGTAACTGATAGAATCTGCAAATTCGCCCCACGCTGCCCGTTGTGTTTGAAATGTAACGATCCACGCTAAAAGAGCGGCTGACCATAGAGCCGCGCCAACGGCAGAGAATATCACGTCTGAAAAGTTATTTTAACAGGAGCTGTTACGATACTTTTGCAAATAAAACTGAATAACACTAATACTCTTATTTTCTTATAGTATGTACTTCTACCACGATAGTAAGAAATATTAAGACACCTTTCTCAGTTAAAACAAATTTAACGAAAAGCGAAGCTCTCGAAAATGCAGCAAAGTTGCGATCACGCTGTTAAGAAAAAAAAGAGCGACTCGACAGACTCGAAAGTAAGCGACGTCAGATCGGGAACTTACATCTCTTGATTTGCTTTTGTTCTTCATAATGGGGTACGACAAAAGCTTCTTTGACAAACCAAACAGCGTTCACGGCCCAGAGAAATGGCAGGAATGCGAAGCCAGCTACAAAAGTAAGCAGAATACTTATATAGATATATATATATATATATCCGCATAAATAATCGAAGTGTAACGAACACGTGTCACTCACCTCGGAAATACCATTTACAAAGATACAATTTCTTGTCGTTTGGAATTTTCGACAAGTCCATCGTACAATAACAATAATCTGGAATTTATAACCTATATCCTTCCTTCAAATAACCGAACACACGCACGCGACGTTACACGATAAATGGCAAAGGAAATATCCAAGTACGCTTAAGAAACCCGCTCAAGGCAACGATAAAAATAAGAGAATAATACGCATAGCACATTTACGATGTGTCAAACGGAGCTCCGAGATCTGTTGAAGCGGAAATATTCGCATCTGCCACAAGATGGAGCAACGATACACGTAAAGAGAGAGGGCACTCTTCCGATGGTTCTCATAAAAAGCACGATTCAGTGTTACGAATTTAAAAAACAAAGGAACGATGTTGAAAATCGTGATCGTTAACGTTATGTCCCGACAGGCGATAAATAAAATATGTTCCCGCGTGAGGAATGGGATGGGAAATTTCGAGGGAACAGAATCGCTCGAGACGGGGCAGGCGGTGTCTGGGATGAGCGCCACTTTACGGATTTCTGGCGGTGGGGGTTAGTCACGTGATCGGTTGACTTGCCGCCCCGCTAGTCGCGCGAGTATCCGTGGCCAGCCATTTTGATTAGTAACATGGCGTCAGCGGAGATTAATATGGCGTCCTCGGACATAATAACCGAAGTGGAGATTCAACCAGATATCCAGGAGGTTGAAATTGAGACGATACCGGTGGAAATACCCTGCGAGACCGTGGAAACAACCATCGAGGGGGAGGATGGTCAGCCGATGATTGCCCTTCAGCCACTTCCAGAGCCAGGACGCGAGGAAATCATACTACAGACGCAAGAGGAAATCGTCGGCAGTGATCCGCTGAGCGTATACGATCAGATCCCGGTGCCAGAGAACGACATTTATGTGGAGTCTAGCCCTGGCCCGTCGAGGAAGGGCCCCAAGAAGGCCAGGAAGGGCGGCGCGTCGAGATTCAGGACGTCCGATCACACGATCTTCGGGGAAATGGGCTCGGAGACGAAGGCTAGAAAGTGGGAGCAGAAGCAAGTGCAAATCAAGACGCTCGAGGGTGAATTCTCGGTGACGATGTGGGCATCGGGCACCGACGACGGTAAGTCCTGTGTTTATGCCTAACCTTCGTTAACATAAATCGGACGCAAGCGAGTCGCTACGCCGAGAAACCCGTCGGGACGGGGGTGATCACCACCACGCAACACTTGTGTCGGTACGCACTTCCGGTGGGCTCGAATCAATACCGTGCTTTTCCTACGGGTTTGCCAAAGAAATCCACCGATTGCCCCCGTATCCTTTATCATCGGCGATTCCGTTGACAGTTTGCGTTGTTTGTTTTGATCGAGGGAACGCCATTATGCTGCTAGGGGGCAGCCATATTTTGAAAATGGCTTCTTTTACGCGTGGGATCTATCCTCTTGAATGATAATGGCGGAGACGGTGCTCGCACCACGAACTAGCAAACCTCTGGGGGTCGCGTTATCTTTGTTTCGCTGGGCGCGCTAGACTCGGCTCGATCCACCGATCCTTCTCATTCTAATTCTACTCTTCCTCTTTTTCTCTTTACGTTTCTATTTGAAAAACACTCGGCCGTTCTAAGAAATTTGATGTATCGTTTCAAATACGAAACGTGTTTTGACTTCTGCGTCACTCGATGTACGGCATGTAGTTGCTTTCGAGCGTTTGACGAGACTTGCATCATTCCTCGATGATTAACGTAAATTCCGATTACTGGCTGAATGGAGATATGTAACCCCGATGATCGATTTGCAGTATGAATGTGATATTATTAAGTATTAAATCTGTAGCCTGAATTCGTAACGTACGATCGCACCTTCGTTAAACGCCTCTCACTGTATAAACGAATCATCGAGTTTATCCAAAGTATACAACTTGGTACAATCGCAATGTAATAGAGCTCCTTTCAAGCAGCAATTTACTTTTCAATAATTTAAACTTCACAGAGCTTATAATTTATATTCGTAATTCGTATGAAATTCATGCTTCTTGTATTGTGTTGATTTTTATTATAACATACTACGAGCATAAGCGTTGGTTTTAAGCATTTTAGCATCTGCAAACATGTATAAGAGTTTTTAAATAATAGTAATCGTATGAGATCGTTTGAAAGTGTTTGAATGTACATGCATATAGCCGCATAATGAACGTGTACATGTAAAATTAGTCCTCCGAATTCCTTTTGAACATCCGAAATGGATAAGAGATTTCCTGGTCGTACGTAAAGAGCATATCGAATCGTTCGTAAATAGAGAGCGGAGAGAGAGAGAGAGAGACATTAGTTGTTAAACCGCTACATGCATAAATTTTGCTGTTCCTCCTTGATAGAAAAGACAAAATGTTTGTTAATACTCGATAAAAGGTTGTTACTATTAAGTATGAATAACAAATATAACATTTATGCCATCAAGAATAAATACGGTAGCTTTTGTTTGGGACTGCTTGTTTGTTATTGTTAAAGGGAGTGTCCTATTAGCTCCTCACCTGGTGGATGTTCCAGATGAAGGCTCGAATCCAGAGCCTGATCCAGACTACACAGAATACATGACTGGTAAATCCAATGCCAAATTCAATCACTCCGGAAGCTCTATTTCCGACGGAATGCCGGGTCTCGACCTTTCGGATCCGAAACAGCTGGCAGAATTTGCTAGGCCCGGTCACAAATTGAAAGTACGCAAGCCACCTGTTCTAGATGGCGTGGAGCGTACTATAGCCTGTCCCCATAAAGGATGCACAAAAATGTTCAGAGATAACAGCGCGATGCGCAAACACCTGCACACCCACGGGCCGAGGGTGCACGTGTGCGCCGAATGCGGGAAAGCGTTTGTGGAAAGTTCGAAATTGAAGAGGCACCAGCTGGTCCATACGGGAGAGAAGCCTTTTCAATGTACGTTCGAGGGATGTGGCAAAAGGTTCAGTCTGGACTTCAATCTTCGCACTCACGTTAGAATCCATACCGGAGACAGACCTTACGTCTGTCCGTTCGACGGCTGCAGCAAAAAGTTTGCGCAATCAACGAACTTGAAGTCACACATATTAACGCATGCGAAAGCGAAGTAAGCATACAGTTTCCGTTTTAGAATTAGCAGCCGAACGGGAGGTAACTGTTTTATCGTGTGCGATCTTTAATTTTGCAGGTCGCGTAACGCTATCGGGAGACAAGTACAACAAATACAGCTGCAACAACCACAGTTCGTTCAGGTTGAAGTTGCGGATGTGGATAATCAACAGTTCATTGTTTATGCTGATTAGCCCCCCTAAACAATGATCTCATATCCTACTAAACCTATTATGGAGTATCGTAATCATTAATTAGTAATCTAAACAGTGTAAATATTTTCACGATACAAGTGATGCGGGCAGGACATTACTAAAGCTGTTAGTTATCTTAAGAGATGAAAATTAATTAATCGATTTATACCTCTGTGCTTAGACGCAAAGTAAATGGATACCACGAGCACTATACTACCATAAAAAAAAAAAGAAAAATTGAATAATGCTATGCTAAAGAAGATGGGCAACATCTTCCGAGACATACGAAGGTAGATTATATTGCGCACTGCTCAATTTCGTGTCTGAGTAACTGAATGATACCTAGTGCGCTCTCATAACACAACTGTATATATTTATACGCAAAGTAAAATATTGTATACAGTATATTTTGGAGAAATTCTGATGAGAATAAACTACAAGATACGTCATTTCCGTCGGACTTAATTGTACCACTTTAATATACTTTTTACACTATATAATGGTAATTGTTAATAGTCATTGGAAAGAAACGAAGGAAACATGAATGCGTCTATTGTATATTATAGTTTAATGTCCGCAAAATACGATACATTTATTCCTGTAAAATTATTAAAATGTTTTTAAGTATCGTCTATCGAGATAGGCACTGAAAGCGTTGTAAGGTCAGATGGATGCGTGTTTAATATTGTCGGCATTGGAAAGGAGACCGATCAATTCGAAAGACGTACGTTGACATAATATATTTTATCCGTGATATTCACGAACACATTGTGATGTATACATGTGCATCGATGCAATGACGTTTACGAAGTTGTTAAGAAATTCGTGTCATTTCGAAGTAAGAAGCAATAGTTTATAGATAGATTTATATTATCGACTGTATTAAATGGCGATTGCGTGCATCCCATTACATCGTTATTCATTAATATTCGCATATCACGATTTTATACATGCAGCTAAAACGTTAAAACACCTACCAACTCAAATTTCCACAGCTACTCTAACACTATTTATAAAACAGATTTGGATAATTTATTTCGATTGTGTAAAGTATATTCTTTCATAAAACTTTCTTTACAGCCGTACGATTTCGTTTTTTTTATAGCTGCATTTATTTACAAGAAAAACAGAAAAAAAACCTCATTTTAGGTGATATTTCGAATCGTGACACTCTATCGCGAGTCTACAAACTCGCCTTTCTTTCTTTGCTAAATAAATTTTGGCTCTTATTTATAATTTCCCCCCCCCCCCCTTTTTTTTGTATATTTCTGTAAGCTTTCGTATTTTCTACATGTAAGATATTTCCATGGGCTGTAAACGTTTTGAATTGACCGTTTCAGGTTGTAACGAAGTATAAAAGATTCATATGAAGTTTGTCAGTGTATAGAGTATAAGGTGGTAATTTGGCCTATATAATTAGAGATGGATGTTTGCGGAAAGAAGTTCGAGGAATCATTGTAGGGTTTTTAATGCCTGGTGGAAAAATAGAAGCTTAGTTTTGGTATTAGTCTGCCAATAAATATTTTTTATCCATACTTATATTACGAGCATTCAGCATAATTTCTTGCACACTGTACTGACAATTGCTTCCTGCTGGAAGTAATGTTTAATATAATGTGAGGTATATATATAAATATATATATATAACTTTCTTGTGCCCGAGTGTTGATGTACTACTAGCATTACATACTAGCTTTTTCAATCCAAGTTCTCACTAGCGTATTTAAAAATAAGGAAATGTGATTTTCTAGTTCTCTTATTTTTATTATTACACATGCAAAATTTCTTTTATACTGTGATAACTTTATACAATCACGACGTTCATATATAAAGATTCATCGATGCAGTGGAAATGATAAGAATTCGTTTTAAGTTCAAAGTATAGCTACTTATAGACATACAGCAATTCCTACAAATCTCAGTGAATATAAAGAAACATATTTCTGTCGATGTTAATACGTAACATCGATAAAGTGTCGACATTTGTTATCTTTAACTTGAAAAATAATTACTTGCTAAACAATTCAACGTTATTCAACCCTTCGATTGTGGCATTTGAAGCTTACATGTGTATAAAGTTTCATTCGTTCCGGGAAAAGTCAATAGTTCGCGTTCTCTTTCCTATCGGCTCCGCGCAATTTCTTATCGCTTAAAAACACGGAAATCCACATTTTCGAAAGTAGAAAATGCTCGTCGAATCGAGTACATTTGATTTTTGACAAGACAGTCAAAGGGTCAACAACTCAATTTGGATGTTTTTATTATTAAGAATTATTACAACTGGAAATTAATATAATTAATACCTCCCAGATCGTCCATCTCTACCCTTATCGTCTCTACCTTTTCGGCGATCTTTGGATCTGGATCTCCTATCACGGGAGCGTGACCTTCGCTTGCGATCACGGCCACGAGACCGAGAGCGCGATCTTGATCGACCCTTGCCGCCTTTCTTCCGGCTGTACAAGTAGCGGCGTAACTCCCGCGAGATTGGTTTCAAGTGCATGAAGTTACAGAATCCTGAGCGTGTACATTCTCTGGAATCACATAGAATCTTACGATCGATAAGAGCGCTTGAATTTCCCAAACACGCAACTTCGACAACAAATTCTAAATAGACACTTTACCCCATTTCGTACTGACGGCAGCAAGCTTCTCTGAAGTCGGTAACCGGAGAAAGCTCGGCGTACACTGGTCTTCCGCCGAACCATCTGTTATTTAAATCGTTCACAGCTCTTTCCGCGTCCTCTTCTCTACGGAATTTGATGTAGACGTTTCCAACCAAATGATCCCCGAGATTGTCGCAAACGTTCATTTCTTCTATTTCGCCATATTTGTCCTCGCACTCCACAAAGACGTCTTCGAAGAAGTTGTCGTAGTGTTCCTGCATTTCCTCGTCGGACACGTTCGCCACCACTATGAAGTAATTATTGACTACTATAAACCATGGTCACTCTAATCGTTCCGAGTTATCTTCTAAATGCACGCCAGGCTATATATACCATCGCGACATACGATTATATCGCTTCTACGATACTTACAGTGAGATCCATCTGCGCTTTTCGCTGAATTCTGGGGATTTACGTAAAGGTTCTGCAGTAAGCATGTCTGAAACAAATGTAAGTTTTCTTATCGCTCCGTTTCTGGGTATATCGCGTGCCACGTCGAAGACGGCCTGCGTTTGAGCACGCCAAACAACAAGCGCTAAACAAAGTCCGTGAATTATTAAGGGATTACAAGGTTGCGTTACTCCGAGTGTAATTTGGAGTCTTTGGAAGGTTAAGGTAAAACACTTACCTGACTGAAAGTCGGCTTGTTATGAATCCGTGAGCAACGATCTCCGTGTCGGCAGGCACCGATTTTGAAATAAAACGAACAATTTACTCTGCAAGAACAAGGGAGTGTAATAACGCCGAGATAGTTGATACGAAATATTTAAACAAGTAGCAACGGTGAGATTCAACGTACTTGTCTTTCTCTGTACCGAAAATTGACGCCAAGTACTCTGCCATCGTTTGCTGCTCCTCGGTACCGCGACACTAGGATGTTGTATTTGTTAAAATGCACAAAGGCTCCCTTTGGCACAACATATACAACGTTTTGCGTGCGACTCCGATTTCAAAATGGCGAACGCGGTGTTACAAAACGCTCGCTTAATAAGTTGAAGTGTCGCGTTCGAGATTCCAAGCTTAATCTCTAGAGGGCACTCAAATTTGTTGTATAAACTTTTCGATATAAATAAAACAGAAGCCTGTAACATTCTGCGTATTGTTAAGAGCGCTATGTCTGAGTTTATTAGCTTTAATAACTGTTTCAAGCTTGACGATAAATAATCGTTACGTCTCTATATATCGTTGTTGACATTATCGATGAATTTTTGAGATCTCTCGCCTAGCAACTCGCGACTCAAAGCAGATGGTGCTGTAATTCGAGGGAAAAGTTTGTTTTCCGCAACCGTGAATCATGCCCGCTGAGAAGTTTCCCTGAGATTGCATTCGCGATTTGTTGTTACGATCTTGGATAGTCTGTTGGACAATATGAGTTCGTCAAGCTGTACGGATAAAATGAAGTATATCTATCAGTTGCCGTTCTTCGAACGATCGGAGCTCTGCAAAATACTGAATCAAAATGACAAGTGGGAAGAGCTTGCTGGTAAGCTGTAAGGCATGTTGATACTCTAATTAACATTAATTACCGGACGTTATGTATGTTCGCGCAGTCCATCGACGACTTCGTTTTAGGAACATGGATGGAGTACGATGTACTGACGATACAGAGTTTGAGGAAGGAGAAGAATCCAACCGACGAATTGCTGACGATGTGGGGCCACCATAATCACACGATATTGGAATTGTTTGTTTTATTATCCAGAATGCAGCATTATCAGTCTATGGTGCCCCTGAAACCGTTCGTGGAACCAAAGTTTCATAAGTTACTTTACAACGGAGAGGGTAATCTCCACAGAGTACTTGGAAAACGACTCAATAAGAACACCAAAGATTTGAAGATAGGCACACAGAATTTTAACCAAGTCGTACCGCCGCAGCCGAATGTACCTAAGATAGTTATCGAGGGGAATACCAGGGACCAATCTCGGAAGATATTAAACCAGCCGATGCAAGCCGTGCAGATCGGAGTTACGCCAAGCAATTCTAATAATTTACTTGTAGCGTCTCTCGCCGCAGGTTTATCGCCTTCGTTGCAACACGTTCCGAATAATGGGAGGAAGAGTAACAATGTAATAATTCCGCGTACGGAGGCAACTTTGCCGCACGCCTCTTACGACGAATTGTCGATATCTACGAACGAATGGAACAAGCATAATATATTAGGGAAAGGTGGCTTCGGGACGGTGTACAGAGGTAATATGAAATCTAAAGTCTTGTTCAGATATATTGGCTGGTGAGTTTCGTGAGGGGTATTCTCCTATCATACCGCTTGCCTGCTTCCTTTTCTCAACGTTTTCTGACTCGCTCTCGTCTTCGCAGAACAGGAGTGAGCTAGAAGTGGTGGGTCAAGCTCCTGACATGTAGGCCAAACCGAGTTCTTAGCGTAGAAACTCTGAAAAAATTCAGGAGTTTTATTGGTCGGAACATTGATTCTTTCTCGATAACTTAATCTCGTATTGATCTATGGCTTCGTAACGCACACAACTATTACGCTATGAATAAATAACAGCCACGCGGCTACGATCAGGCAGAGCCGAGCAGCGTTCCCGTTACCCTACCATACTCTTTGGGGTCCACGCATCTCCTACTGACAAATCCACGATCGTCAGATGGTGGTCTGATTGATTTCTCCTCGATTGCTGTTCGCGAAAACGAATCGACCGGTCAAAATATCTGAACACGAGCTTAGGACCGTATAAATAATTAGCAGGCTGTAAATGGAATTCTGGAATTCTGTCTATTCTATATAGGTACCTGGAAGAATACAGATGTGGCTATTAAAAAGATAGAGAAGAGAGGAGCGGACTCGGACGAAAGTTACGTACTCCAGCTTCAACAATCGCTTCGAGAAATAAAGATCTTAAACTCTTGTCCGCACGAAAATATTTTATCGCTGTACGCGTACAGTTTGGATGGCAGAGCGCCTTGCCTCGTGTATCAGCTTATGAAGAACGGATCTTTGGAGGACAGATTATTAGTGAAACAAAAGACGCAGCCCTTGACTTGGATACAGCGTCACGAAATTGCCAAAGGAACTGCCCGCGGATTGCAATATTTACATACTATCGGAGAGAAGCCGTTGATACATGGCGATATAAAAAGCGCTAATATTTTACTGGACAAAAACTTTGAACCCAGAATCGGTGACTTTGGTTTGGCACGAGAGGGTCCTGAGAGAGACTCGATGAAAGTAAATATGTCGCTTCGACAATGCGCCGCTTTGGAGTAACCTTAGCATGTTATACTCCGTGTACTTAATTACTTACGTTTGTTTCAGGTGAGTAAAATTCACGGCACTAGGCCGTACCTCCCGGAGGAATTTTTACACGGGCGGAAGTTGTCTACGAAAGTAGACACTTACAGTTACGGTATAGTTTTATTCGAATTAGGGACTGGCTTGCCAGCTTACGACGACTCTAGATTGGAAAACAAATTCCTGAAAGATTTTATTGACAGTTGGGAGGATAAGGATCTTCCTTTATTAATAGATAGGAAAGCAGGTGAGACAGACAAACAGGTTTACAGTAACTTAATGGTTTTGGGTAAGTGGTGTGCCAATCGTATGGCACAAAATAGACCAGAGATGGATTACGTATTCAAGAAATTGAATGATTTGTAATTTTGTGTACTTTTGTTTTTATTACGAACTGCATGAAGGTATTACGCCTTGTGAGGAACGTATCAAAAAGATTATACGTAATGTACAGTTTGAAAATATGCAAGAATTATGTATGGTACTTTTTGTAATATACTCCTTGTAGTTATGTTGCTACATATACTTGTGTGCGACGATCCATTATTGATTCCTACGGAATTTTTATCAGAAAACTTGTTTAAATTGCATGGCCTGTAGTAGTTTTGTTGTAGCTGTATCGGTAGTTCTACTTTGTGAGCCGTAAGTAGCTCGTTCAATTTGCACGAAGTTTAACTTGCACGTGCATAAATGAATATTCTTTCGTTTCATTACATTTACGTTTTCCCCGAACAGGTATCGAGGAAAATTGTATGTATTTACTCGAATACTTTGTACATAACAGAAATATTTCTTAAATAAACATTGAAACTATTAAATAACGAGCATACGATATACCCCATATACCATATATTTAAATAAAAATGTAAAAGATACAGTATTTAATTTCTACAGCTTCGCGAAGAAGAAGCACTTTTATCTACGTTCAGCTTATTTGTCCCATTCCGTGTGCAATTGAGAGAAAGAAAGGTGGATGGTGAGAAAAGTAGATCTAGTAGTGGTAAAAAGCAAGAGATTTTCAAAGACTTTCAGATACTTACAACTAATTGTTAGAATAATAATCTTTTAATGTGAAAGAGTATTTAAATACGGAAACGATTTATACAGCTTCGGAATATTATTGGCAAGTTAATTTATGGACAATTACAGCGAACATATATATTTGTATTTTAATCTTTTATTACGAAAATTTGAGTCATATATCAACATATATTTTTAAGTCGCTGTACAATTGCAGTTTTAACACTACGCTTCACACTTCACATGTATTTAAAGAATGATTAATGAGATGCGGTACAAATGAAAGAATCGTGATAATGAAGTAAAGAAAATGATAAAACGATGCTATTACATTTCTCATTGTAATTTCTGCCAAATGAACATAGGCACGATGTTTTGAAGGATCCATGAGAAAGAAATACCCTTAAATTTTTTTAGTCTTTTGACTAAAGCATCGTGCAGTGTTCTATCACCTTGAAAGGCTTAAAATATTATCTAAATTATTTTAAAACATTGCTGCTTTCATTTAAGAAATTCACAGAAACTGAAAACTTGAAAGTTACGCTCGCCTAGACGTATAATCGCCTAAAGTGTTTTCAAACCAGGGAGCGACAGATGGAAACACTACGTTGTACAAAGGCGAAACACGTCCGCACATTTTAATCATAATTTACTTTCAGTATCTGATGAATTTAGTAAAACAATACTTGATCGATCTTTTTTATATTCGCTAAGAATTATAACTAGTAAGATAATACCCTTGTTGAGAAGGAAACGAAATGTTGGAAGACGAGAAGCGAATATAGCAGTTGATTTGAGAGAGGTAGTGCACGGTGAGCACTTCCGGCGTTGCAAATCGAAAGGTAACGGAACAGAGAGCTAGTTGCCGAGGCGACGATTGTTTTAACAAGAATATTAAAAGACGGAAGAGTAGACTTGAATAAGTAAGTTATCATTATCTCTAGTTCCCGGAGCCAGTGCGAATAATGACAGCACCCATAAATAAAGTCTCTTCTACTCCGTTAAGCCACGATCACAGTGGCTATTTTCGAGAGGAGTGACTGGAGCCCGCGCGCTTCGCCTCATATTTGAATATTAGCTAACAGTATTCTCTTTTCCTCAATTTCTCCTGTACCTACATTATTGGTTGTCTTCTAATTTCATAATACGTGACCTTTGCGGATACCCGCCGTCGGCATGCAACTGCCGCCGCAGCGCCGCAAGATGTATCTGCACGTAAATTCTTTTAACGAAATTACTTTTCCGTAATAATACATAACTAAGAGTATATAAATTAGATATCATGGAGTCGTCAGTGTGGAGTATCTTTATTTACTCCAGCTCAATCACCCAATAGACCAGTAACAATAATTAATTAACAACTGATCGCGCGAAGTACAGAATGCTTTTGCGATACAGATTCGAAAAGGGAAAATAACATCTAGGTTAGGTTTCTAACAACAGACAACCTCCCCCGCCCCTTGCACCGTGACTGTGTTGTTTATCCTTCAATTTCCTATCAATCACACGACTTTCGTTGCGCACAGCTCTGGCGTGACGAAAGAGTACCACTGCCATTAGAAATTGAGGCATTTGATGGAAAAAGGACACATACGCCAAAATGCCATTTCAAGAAAATCGATTTCAAAGTTTTCCTTGTCGATCACGCTACGTAACAAAGCAGCATCTAGCTAACCTAATGCGAGAGAAGTAATGTCCTTGGTATATATATATATATCGAATTAAACGATTTAAGAAAAAAGGTACATATGCCTATGTGCCCTTTATCCATCAAATGCTTCAATTGAAATGGCGCGAGTTTATAATAGTTGGACTCGAAAAAGAGAGAGAGAGAGAGAGAGAGAGAGAGAGAGAGAGAGAGGACGGCGTAACGATGTCTTGGGAGAATAATATCGATCGACGAAGGGAATATTTTTAGCGCGACACCGTGAATCCGTATTATAACGCAGAATCTCTTCCTCCGTGTATTCCGAGTCCGCGGTAACCAGGTTAGAACACCAGGCGCCTTTCCTTCCCTCGTGGACTGACACGCTCGAATACTATTTCCATTACTGTTGTTAGTTTCTTAAGAAGGAGGGGGGTGAGGAAGACAAAGGCATTCTGCATTCGTTTCGCGGCAGATTCTCGCGTTGACGTTTGAGCATCATAAGTACATACATCCTAAGTGGATTGGGTTAACTGAACAGATCCGTCTTCGACGTGATCTTCTTGATGGCTGGCAGAATGTGCATCGTCGTGTACTGGCCGTAGTTGAGGGGTATTCTCAGATCGGTGCTGTCTCTTCGATCGGACGGAAGCGGCTCTTGTTGATTCAGGGTCCACAGCATGGCTGGTACCGATAACATTATCAGCGTGACCGCCGTGATCGCCAGCAGCCAGAGGAACACCGTCTGCGCCATGGGCAGCACGTAAAGCGCCAGTGTCATGATGAACTCAAGGTCGCTAGGCATCGAAGGTATGTCCTGCAAGCAGATTTTTAAGGTTATCATAAATGCCGGAGGCTTCCGCGGTTACAGTTCTAGGAGCTAAGCCTGCTGGAGGCTTCCAGGTGCACGGTGTCCTTCTGGAAGCCTCTTGCCACTTCTTTGTGTCGAGTTTAGCGCCGCGTTTTTTTTTGCGCAAACGAAGCAAAAAGCGAATATAGGTATTCAGTTTGCTGCTTGAAGCATTCTTTCGTAGAACAAACGGTTCACGTTGTACGTAGGAAACGGATGACAGTATCGATCTGTCCGATTCATGCGGAAGTGGATGTAAGATATTGCCGAGGAAATTACCTTCGCAATTGTTACGATGTAATAGGAAACGATCGTGAGAATTATTGCCGAAGCATGGGGACGCGGAAGAGCCGCGGAGTTCGAAATCGTGTTCGACATTTGCTTTTTAAGGAGTATCAAAGATTTCGAGGTCACCTTCGCGGCTTTACGTGGAATATTGTATCGTTTACAGAGCAGGTTCAGTGACTCGTAAGACAAGGTCATTGATAATCGCAAATTGCAGTGAAAAGTGGCCTTGGAATTTTTCTTCCGTGTCATCATTCTTTTTACTGCTTGGCGATGATATCAGTTTCGCGTCCTCGATTTTAGCTTCAACGACCACGTCTTACAGGTTCCACAACTTGTCCCGAAAGCGGCGGTTATTTTATGGGGTGGAAGAAACAACGTTCAATTCAATGGAAAAAGAAATTCGACATTGAAACCTCCTTTACGCTTGTTTTCAGTCACTTCCTGGTCCTTACATATGTAGAACTCTGTTCAAGGCATTTAAAACTCGGTGCTCGTAGATTATCAAAGCTATTTTAGCTATCTTAAGAGACTTCAGAAGATTCGTGTATTTTTAATACTATCAGTAACAGCTCAGTAATTTAAATTGCTGCCGACACCACTGTCGAGTGCCCATCACGCGTCCACTCGTCATCGGGGAATTAATTGCCAGCTATTTAATCGATATTGATTTTATTTCGAGGTAGAATATACGTTCCCAACACTCGACGGTACTTACCAGATCGCTCCAGAATAATGGTATCGTCATGTCGTTGAACGGCTTGGTCCTAGCACTGTAGGTCGTATGTTGCATGACAAGATTCACTTGTATTCTCGAGTTCACTTTCATCGGAATGCCAATTGTCTGAAGAAAATACGAAAAAAACTGTGACTCGTGGATTCAGGAGAGTGGGATCTTCCCCGAGTCGATTTCAGATCCTTGAAAACGATTCGCGAGGTCGATGCCCCCGTCGATCCTTAGCCGGCGTCATTTCTGTACCATTCTACCGGGCGTTTAGGTGTTATCGTCGTTCGATTAGGTAACTAACAGACGTCGACCGGCTTTCAAATGCGTTCTTCTCGCATACCGTGACTTTACTTGTGAAAGACCTCGTAATGCCGAGAGTTTCTCGTTACGGGGGAATGTGCTCTTAATAAGAACTCCGAGCAGTTTCTTGCCGTTGCGAATGCTTACATAAATTTAAAAGTTAAACAACGAGATATCTCCTTCGCGCGGTGCCTAAAATATTACGCTTTCGACTTGATGAAACTAGCTTCCCACTCTGATTACATTAGCCTTAAGCTTTTAATCTGATGCAAAGAAGATCGTTTCTGCATGGCAGCTTGATAATCTTTCTTAAAGTCACTCACCGGCTGCAGAATCACTTTTGTGCCATGTTTCTCGGGGTCTGGGTGCAGACCTTCGACCTCTTCGAGTAGACTCGGGTCAGCGTTGAGGAAATGAGGCAAAGACATCGCTGCTGGGATGGCTGTAAGCGAGACGAATTCGAATAGTGCGTAATTGATATTGGAGATGTTCGTCATGCGTGTTAAATTACTATTTCTACCTCGGAAACATTTATTTTTGTTATTCCATTTCTGGTGTGGCCTCGCTGTTCAACGAGAGGCAAATTAAAGGAAAGAAACAGTACTGATAAATCGAAGGACACCGTGAATACGAACTGTTTTACAAAAGTGTCAGGCGCACAGTATCGCCACGAACTACACCCATCGCAAAGTTCAAACTTTGCCATTTCGTGTTACAGTCTGGCGGACTTTCTCAAGCGTGGCGCTTCTATTCTGCACGGCGCGTTAACTGTGCCGTTTACGCGGAGGATCTGATAAACAGCAGCCGGGAACTCGGACGAAGCCAACGTACGGTGAGTCTTCTCCACTTAATAAAAGTTCTGTAAATCACTGCTTGAAGAGCCTAGGTTTTTCGCCACTTCTTTCAAATTATTATAAACACTTGCGGATATTTCAAAGGATAAGTGCAGAATTCCAATTTCTTATCGGCACGCATTGCTGCACTGTGATGGTTAATTTTTACGCTCGGTATTTAAAGTAGATTGGAAACTAATTTTTAAATTCTCGAAACTCAAATCCGAAAGTTTGTAAGGCTTCGGAACTCTTAAAACTGTTTTGCAAGTGGAATATCTTGCTTTAAGAACTGAAGTGAACAAAATTCTGCATAAATATCTACTGGCAAAGTACAAACCAAAATATAACAAGGAATATAGAGATTCTAAAGACACGCTGCGGATGATTCTTTATTATTTGATTTTGTACTTTTCCTTATCTAGTTTAAAAAAGTGTAAAGTTTCGAATTCCCGAAGCTCGAAACTTTCTTGGGTTTCGAGATTTCGACGCTTCGAGAAACCCAGCCCTAATTTAACGTATATTAATTAAACGTTAGAATGAACTCAGCGTCGGTTTCCTAATTAAGATGAAAGGGAGCCTTACTGTAATAGCACGGTGTCATGTCGGATAGTCCCTTCTTGAGGCACTGATCTAAGTGTTTGCAGTAGCACGCGTTGTCGCGGTTCTTGTCCGGAGGATCTAGGAAATTGTCTGGCATACTGTAGACATATCCCTCGAATCCGTTCTCCATCCATACTTTTTCCTTGAACACGATCGGTATCGTGCGGCAAAACGCTTTCCTGTACACTCTGAATGTCGCGTGCTCGTCTAAATTCGTTGGGAATAGTTCTCCTTCGGTGGCCCCCCTCACTTGGTTGCAAATAGTGTTTCTGTAATAAGAACAACATACAGTAATAGTTTAATATGGAGCTGGAACGTTTTCATGATCTTGGAATATCTACTCAGAATGTTAGACTTCTTTTTCGTAATAAGATATCGAATTCGAAATTGATAAATAGAATAAATTGTTATCGCGAGGATGCGATAGATTCAAAGGGTTTCTCTGTCAAATATATTTCCAAAAAGGAACGGTATTTTTAATCGTGTTTACTTATGGCGAGAAGATGGGTCCTTACTCTGGATATATCTTGTTTCCTTCGCGATATCCCCATTGAGACATGCCTGCTCTGTAGTTGTACGTATCGACGCTCAGATAACGACCGTTCTCGTTCGTCATGTTCTTGTTTTTCCCGACGTACATGGACACCACGTTCTGTCCTTCGTCGTACATCTAAATACAAAGCATGCTGCTCTTATTCTTGAAATAGTACGATCACGATGCATAGAGCAATTATGGGAGAGACGGCGCATGTTTCATTTTACTTTGCTGTTACTATTATTTTAAATAAATAGTTAATTAGCAGGTTCTAATGGAAAATTAAGTGTTTCGAAATGCGCATCGCTCCTGGAAATGCGGTGTCTCCCAAAAGAAGGATATTTTTGGTTTTAATTTTTTAAGGGTGACAAGTACAAGAAATTTTGATTTTCTTCGATGCAAATAGTAGCACGAGTTCAACTAATGTATCATTGGAAAAAGTTTCCATTGCAAAATTTAGACACGGTGACAAATTTGCATAAGGTGCGGCAACTCTCCCATAATTACCCTACGTCGTGAGAATATTTCAGTATTATCCTAATTCCTATTCCAAATTTATATTAAATAAAAAAACAATAATCTCTGGACCAATATCACGCGAGAAGAGATTCTTAAAGAAGGTAAGTGGTTAATTAGTACAACTGAGTTTGATCGCAGCAATTCTGACTACACTTTGCCCCCGAGCAAAACTAGTATTGCTTCGCGAAGTATGATTTTCAAAGAGGATCAGAAATTCGTCTCGGAAGTGCGCTACAAAATGACAAGAAGTGGCGTAGGTGAACTAAGTCGTAATTAAATCAGCGACATCGAACGTCGCGAACTGAATAATCATCTGTAATCACAATTTCGCAGACACTCGGCGATAGACTCGCATTTTTTGCACCTTTCAAAATGTTATGGAAAACAGGTGCACGGCGAATAGCTCGTTCTAGGGTACAGTAAGCATGCGAATTACCAATCACTTGACGCCGGATAAAAAACAGCATCGCGCCGACCTAATTAATGATCCTATCGTTTCCTGCGCACACTGAGTCGCCAGTACTGTGTCGTTAACGGCGCGCGTTGCGATACGATTCGCGTTGAATGATTGAGATATAAATGGGAATTATTTATAATCGCGAACACAAGCCAGCGTCTGACACAAGCAACATCCACCGTTCAGCGGTTTCTGCGTGCCTCGAAACAAGTTCAAAGGACTTTGAACATTTGCTGGGACAGATCAGTTGATTCAGTAGATACATTTTGAACGACACTTCCATTAAATGCTAAGATATTCACCAGCTTAGTCGGCGACAGGATTGTTACGACAGGTCACCTAATTATATTCAGCAGAAGTGAAGAGAACATATCCTTCCACTTAAAATAGCACGTAATCTTAATCAGCCGCTCCGTTCGAGCCACTATTTTTGGCGATATCGGCCCCGATTAATGTAATGGGACTCACACGGGAAGGTTCCCAACCCGGAAATTCAAAAGCTTATGAAACTCTGGGGATATGTATAGGATATATAGATATGTATTACGTAATTTTGTTTTGCTGCCAAAATTAACTTTAAAGGGGTGTAATTGACCCCTGAAAATCCGGCTATTTTCCGATTTTCTGTTATAACTCGCGAACTGTAAGAAATAGTAAAAAAGTTTTTAGGCAGAAGTTAGTTCTTTTGATTAGTTCATTTGTTAACTTACAGTTCTTACAGTTCACGTAGTTGTAACACGAAATTGAAAAGTATCTAAATTTTCAGGGGTCAGTTCCGCCATTTTAAAGTGAATTTTGACCGTAAAAAAAAGCGTAAATCTATATATCTTCCACATGTCCCCAAAGTTTCATAATTTTTTGAATCTCTGGCTTGAGGATCTGCCCTTGTCAGTAGTCAAGGTGCAAATCCATAACAATTTTTGTCACGTTTACCGTGTCTCGCATGAGACTTTAATCTTATGCGACAATTATTTCATTATTTTGTAATTATTTTGTCATTAGTTTCATGAAACTAGACTCCCACGAGACATGTTTTCAAAAATCTCATCTATCTCGACTATTTTCCATTATTTACATTTGCCTCATGATAGAAAAGTCTCTCATAAAATCTCATCGTGGAGTCGCACCTTTAGGCTCGACCAAATTGATGGTTACAGGTACAATTTCGCTTGTATTCGTTTCGCCGAGCGTTCGAGAACAGGTAGAGTGTCATAATCGCTTTTTATGCGTTTAAGAGTCGTTGACACTAACCCCGTGAACCCTGAAACACATGCAGGAACAGTGAAAGGATCAACACTTAGAAATAATTGCGAAAACTGTCGACAGTTCGGGGGATAGTCGGTGCGCGAGTATTCGCGTACAGGGTGTCCCATCTGAGGCGTGACAGCCTTTTCCGCCAATGCTGCTAAAGATATCCGAAACGTATTCTTTTGACATTTTGCTCTTGGGGCCGTCCTTCGCGTGGTAAGCGGGGTGCAGATACGCAACCGTCCGCGGGAGATTATAATCGAAGATAATGCTTCAAGAAGAATAATATTTATGCAGAAATCCATTTGAAAGCAAAAATAAGAGGGATCCCCTTTTAGAGTATTATTATATTAATAATCGTCTTTATGACTCCACACTAAATTCAGATTATATACCATATAAGTACAGATAGTTGTTAAGCTTGACGTGAAAGACGAGGTACGGCCGATAGGTTGTCATTACACTTGGCCTTACCAGTAGTTCATCTAAATCTACTATGCCCTGGCGAACACTTTTTGGTTTCACTGGTTTCTGCTAACTATTTCCAATAGTTTGGAAGAAAAAGCCTTGTCGCGCCTGTGCTAGGACACTCGGTACCTCCGAGCCGCGATATTGCGCTCGCCTCGCTATTTCCACCTCCGTGTTGTTCGCGGAGCAACGTGCGCGCGCGTGCACACGCTCGCAGGGAAGTTTAGCAACAGGAAACTTGAAATGATTTCGTCGATTCGCGCGTGGACAAGGTTAGTCGGTTGTGTCAATAACCGGTATATTTTTATCGGTTTCTTTTTAGTTTTTTTTTGCTTTTCCACTTGGCGATGGCGTAGCGCGTGCGCGATACCTGCTACGCGTAACCCGTGCGTTCGAGCGGAGTTAACGATCTACGGGGCTAGCGGCTGTGCCCCTTGACTAAATAATTATCGCGACTCTCCAGCTTTTATTTTAGATCTCGTTCAGTTGCTCTTGCGTGGTCACATTCTCCATATGTTCCGTCTAAAAAACCCGTCGCGGTGTTAAATGTCATTAACACTTGGAATTTACAAAATTTGAATTTAGAATCACAACAATTTAGGGTGCGTTTACGATTACGTAGTCGAATCGTTGATTGTTTCAGCCAGTGGCGCACTCAGGATTTAATATCCGGGGAGCCGAGTTGAACGGATAAAAATATTTTTAATGCACATTTAATAAAATTCGTTAGGTGATTATAAAAAAGTATTTAAAGATTAAAATCCACTTTTCTGTTCTTTTTACAAAGCCTCTTCTTTGGGGGGTGCTAGGGCCCCTTGGCCCACCCTCTGGGTCAATTTCATTCGCGATTTGGTATGGAGCATTCAAAATTCTTAAAGTGTCAATCCACGATGAGATTTTACATGAGACGTTTCTATCGTCAGACAAAAATCTCAGCAACAGCTAACTGTAAATAATGGAAGTAGTTATCTCGCGAGAGTCTAATTTCATGGAACTATAATGACAAAATAATTTAAAAATAATAAAATAATGAAACAATTGCCTCGCGAGATTAAAATCTCACGTGAGTCAGGATATTTTTGTCTCGTCGCGGATTTGCCCCTTGATGACGGTGTGTCCGGCGGATTTCCAAAGATCCGAATGACGCATTGCAACCCGGCGATGACTGGGAGTACCTACCTGCATATTTAAAACTCGCGTGACTACTTTTCTCCTTTCCCTTTTTTACGATGCCCCTATAACGTTCCGAGAGTCTCTTAACCGCGCGTATCGTCGTTAAGTGGTGCTTCTTCGTCAAAATTTTTTATACACGCCGAAGAATGGGTCGCTTCGGATGGGATTCGGTACTCACCCTGTCGAGCAGTCCGAACTTGCGGAAGTTGATGAAGTTCGGTACGATGCCGCTTGCCAGGCGGACTAATGGATCCTCGTAGCCCCACAGATAATCGTGAACGGTTATGTTCAGGACCGCTTTGCTGTCTAGCATGCTGATCAGGCTTGACAGGGGATAATTGACGAACATTCCGGCATTGCGTAGGGACGAAGAGATGCCCTGCGAACATAGCGGTCGGGAAGATTTCAGAATCCGGATAACAGTAACGGGGAACGAAAGGAAGATGATTAGGTATATTTGATTACCAGCTACTAATTACTCGCAATCGTTATGAACGGTGTCTACGATCTGAAGACTAGAATTGCATGTAACGACGGCATATAAATCGTCTTTGGCACGCAAAAAGAATTCCAGGTAATTACAGTCAATTCGATGGCAACAATTTTTTAATAGAGTCCTCGCGATAGTATTATACATCGATGGGATTCTATTTATATCGTCACCGTGTCGCACGGTCGCCTTGATCTCCAGGAAACTTCCGTTTCTGCAGGGCCGGCGTGAAGTGTTGCGGGGCCGGATTGGAAAATTGCGCCGGGCCCAAGAAACAACGGATTTCTATGTACTTCTAAATTTTGTAATAATAAATATCTATGCACAGGGTCCGGCGGAATTTACGATGAGCTTCTCGTGGGGGTTATTTTAAAGTGCGGGGTCTCGCCGGCCCTGCGTTTCTTGATGGTACTCGCCGTCCACGATTTGTCGCCTGGGAGCAAGCGTACTCTTTGTTACACGGGGAATTTGTCGTTAATGAGATTCTTTTCGAGGCCCGGAAAAAAGCCATGGATTTAATTGCATTTCCAAGGAAGGAAACCGTTGGATGCCTATTAATAGCGCGGCGCCATGATAACACGGCTTCATTGCGCGGGGTAGGTAAATTATGAATAGTAATCGCGCGGTAAATGTAAAAGTAAATGGATAATTGAAAGGTCGCCGCAATTATGGCATATGAGATTAAGTATCGTTAATTAGAGTTAATATGATTTCACACTCGGCGAGCAGTAAATTACAATTCCCTTGCTTCCGTTCGTAATTTGATCACCGAGTTTACGTGCCTGCGGATTAGAATGAGGAAAAAAGGAGGCTGCGGTGTGGCATGCACTTGTAAGTAAATAACGTAAGAACGTCGAATCGAATGTAGGATTTCGCATGCAAATTTGCGATGTGACAGTAACGATGAACGGGCATGGTCGAGACGCGATCATTAATTAGCAAATTAATATACTTTTCGTGTTCCTCATTACGATCAAATGGATTTGTCATTCGTTGCTTACTTGATCGAACTCTTTTTGCACGCCTGAGCCTTGTTAATGCATTCTTCACGTACTCGGTACGTTTACTGTTTGAGAATGCATATTTTTATGTGCACTTTTTATTAGGTACTGCGCGTTTATCGCGGAGACCATGCGCACGCATATTATAAATACATAACGCAGTGTTAATTATTTAGATTGTTTAGAATAAAAACAATCTGTCCGAATGATCTCTTAGCATAAATCGAAGGACTACGATCACGATCGTAGTAGGATTGTATCGGTGAATGAAACGGGCGATAAGAGACGTGCTTTATCGATTCATCGATCGATCATTCGCGGGCGACAGAAACGATTATAAGTGTGCATTCACTTACCAGCATGGGTATATTTGGGGCGTGTACCATATCAGTTTCTGGATCACCGACTGACATTTCGGGAACGAATGTTACGGTTCTCTTTGGTATGTACGATATCGTGTGATTCTCGTGCCACGTTACATTGGTGTTCTCCAATATTTCCCTGAAAGCAGAGCATTGACGCACTTACAGTATATGTAGTTACATATACACACTTCTTGCGCAAGAGGAAATTCTGTTGTGTATGAGAAATATAGGGATTCTGGTGCGTAGGTAGTTAAGCACATATAGGTACTCGGGCACTCAGGTGTTCAGATACTTAAGAATTCGAACGCTCTGAGACCTAGGTATTCGTAACTTAAAAGCTTTGAAACTTAGATACTCGGGAACTCGGAAGCTTTGAGACCTGGATATTCGTAACTTGAAAGCTTTGAGACCTAGATATTCGTAACTTGAAACCTTTGAGATCTAGATAATCAGGAATTTGAACGCTCTGAGATCTAGGTATTCGTAACTTGAAAGCTTTGAAACTTAGATACTTGGGAACTCGAAAGCTTTGAGACCTAGGTAATCGTAACTTAAAAGCTTTAAAACTTAGATACTCGAGAACTCGAAAGCTCTGAAACCTAGATATTCGTAATTGGAAAGCTTTGAGACCTATGCATTCGCAACTTAAAAGCTTTGAGACCTAAATAATCAGGAATTTGAATGCTCTGAGACCTAGGTATTCGTAACTTAAAAGCTTTGAAACTTAGATACTTGGGAACTCGGAAGCTTTGAGACCTGGATATTCGTAACTTGAAAGCTTTGAGACCTAGATATTCGTAACCTGAAACCTTTGAGATCTAGATAATCAGGAATTTGAACGCTCTGAGATCTAGGTATTCGTAACTTGAAAGCTTTGAAACTTAGATACTTGGGAACTCGAAAGCTTCGAGACCTAGGTAATCGTAACTTAAAAGCTTTAAAACTTAGATACTCGAGAACTCGAAAGCTCTGAAACCTAGATATTCATAATTGGAATGCTTTGAGACCTATGCATTCGCAACTTAAAAGCTTTGAGACCTAGATAATCAGGAATTTGAATGCTCTGAGACCTAGGTATTCGTAACTTAAAAGCTTTGAAACTTAGATACTCGGGAACTCGGAAGCTCTGAGACCTAGATATTCGTAACTTGAAAGCTTTGAGACCTAGATATTCGTAACTTGAAACCTTTGAGACCTAGATAATCAAGAATTTGAACGCTCTGAGATCTAGGTATTCTTGACTTGAAAGCTTTGAAACTTAGATACTTGGGAACTCGAAAGCTTTGAGACCTAGGTAATCGTAACTTAAAAGCTTTAAAACTTAGATACTCGAGAACTCGAAAGCTCTGAAACCTAGATATTCGTAACTTGAAAGCTTTGAGACCTATGCATTCGCAACTTGAAAGCTTTGAGACCTAGATAATCAGGAATTTGAATGCTCTGAGACCTAGGTATTCGTAACTTAAAAGCTTTGAAACTTAGATACTCGGGAACTCGGAAGCTCTGAGACCTAGATATTCGTAACTTGAAAGCTTTGAGACCTAATTATTCGTAACTTGAAACCTTTGAGACCTAGATAATCAAGAATTTGAACGCTCTGAGATCTAGGTAATTCTTGACTTGAAAGCTTTGAAACTTAGATACTTGGGAACTCGAAAGCTTTGAGACCTAGGTAATCGTAACTTAAAAGCTTGAAAACTTAGATACTCGAGAACTCGAAAGCTCTGAAACCTAGATATTCGTAACTTGAAAGCTTTGAGACCTATGCATTCGCAACTTGAAAGCTTTGAGACCTAGATAATCAGGAATTTGAATGCTCTGAGACCTAGGTATTCGTAACTTAAAAGCTTTGAAACTTAGATACTCGAGAACTCGAAAGCTCTGAAACCTAGATATTCGTAACTTGAAAGCTTTGAGACCTATGCATTCGCAACTTGGAAGCTTTGAGACCTAGATAATCAGGAATTTGAATGCTCTGAGACCTAGGTATTCGTAACGTAAAAACTTTGAAACTTAGATACTCTGGAACTCGAAAGCTCTGAGACCTAGATATTCGTAACTTGAAAGCTTTGAGACCTAGGCATTCGTAACTTAAAAGCTTTCAAACCTAGTTAATCAGGAATTCGAATACTCTGAAATCTAGGTATTCGTAACTTGAAAGCTTTGAGAGATATGTATTCATAACTTAAAAGGTTTGAAACTTAGATACTCGGGAACTCGAAAGCTCTGACATCTAAATATTTGCAACTCGAAAGCTTTGAAACCTAGGTATTCGTAACATAAAAGCTTTGGGATCTAGAAACTCAGGAGCTCGAAAGCTCTGAGATCTAGATATTCGCAACTCGTAGGCTTTGCGACCAAAGTATTCGTAACTTAAAAATTTTGGGATCTAGGAACTCAGGAGCTCGAAAGCTTTGAGACCTAGGTATTCATAACTTGAAAGCTCTGAGACCTAGATATTCGCAACTCGTAGGCTTTGAGACCAAGGTAGTCGTAACTTAAAAGTTGTGAGACCTAGAAACTCGGGAGCTCGAAAGCTCTGAGACTTAGGTATTCGTAACTTGAAAGCTTTGAGACCTAGGTACTCAAGAACTCGAACGCTCTGAGATCTAGGTATTCGAACACTAGAGTAGTACTTACGTATTCAGGTGCTTCGATACAAAGGTAGTTAAGAACCTGGACAGTTAAATATTCAAATACTACAAGTAACCTCCACAATACTTACTGATATACGTAGGGGCCGATTTCCTGAACCTTCAACTTCTCTTCACCGTTAAGAAATTCGTCTTTGTTGGTAATATTGAATATGTACAGTTTGAGATAAACATTGATAGGTGGCTTCTTCCATAATTCAAATACAATCGAACCCGGCGCCATTTGCAACTTCTGAAAAACATACCATTATAATTATACCCGTGCTTCTAGCACCCAATGTATCAAAGTTGTGAAAAAACAATTGACTAAAAATATTTTATATACATATATAAAATTCTGATCACTTACATATTCTAATATTATCTTCGCGGGATTAATTACATACAGGACATAGGTTGTCACACTGCAGGTGATCCCCAGGAAGAGCAATATCGTGCATTCTGTAACAGAAGACAATAATACATAACTCTCAGTAGATTCCACTACCTTCCATTCAATCTTCCTTTCTATTTACGAAGGAATAATCTGCTTATTTATAGTGATGTTCAGAAGGCTTCCCATTTATTTGCAACAAAAATGCTGACCTCCGAAATTACTCCCGACACGTTCTCGCATCATTCCCATGTTGAGCGCGTAAGGCCGTTCGTATATTTCTGGTGACCGATGAATATTAAAAATTTCTTATGGATTTATTCAATTATACAAAGAATGCAGCGAATAAGGCATTGCTTAATCCTCGTTGAAAAGAACTAGATAAATAATAAAGATCAAACGCCAAGCATCAGAGGATGGGGCTATAAATCTTTCTTGTATTAATTTATTAAACAATCCTTTCTACTCGTTAAAACGACATTTTACACCCGAGGCCCAGTAGGTAACTTCGTTATTCCGAACATGTCGTTAAAAAATTATGTCATTGATGCTCATGCGCATTCAATGTGTGCTAGGGGTACGGAAGCTGACGATTCAATCGTTGCTCCGTTCGCGCGCGAAAACGAGTAAAAATTGCATGGAACGCTTCGGCATGCGTTTCCGTCTGCGAGGCAAAGTTCGGGCGATTTATTGCCGCTTGAATGGAGACACCTCAGCGGAGCGGTTAATCTTCTCGCATTCGAGACAAGTCATCGCTTCACGCTGCCACCAATCGGACGTTTCTCTCCCATTCGTTTAAACGACGTGACATCAAATTCGACGGGGATTCACGCGTTGGAACTGTAACGAGACGGACGTCACGAACGAAATCGATGATAGATGCCTTTAAAGTAATCCACATTAAGTCTCTCAGCCTCGACAGTTTTTGCTAATTTTTTGTCAACCTGCCCAATGAATCACGGCCGCTTATACACACTAATTCAATCCCCTGCATTATTACACAAGTTAGCGCACGCAAGCCTGCGATTTGCATTGACGATGACGCTTCCGCTATGATTATTCCGTTTTTCTGTCGTGCCCGGTGAAAAATGAGTTACAGTGGAATAATCTGGGCCGTCATTCAGACGAACTTGACTCATCCTCCCAGCGTTTTGCAATTTCACGTTTCACTTGCCCAGTTCTATACACACCGATTAGATAATTATTTACGAGTAGCCGCGCGTCGTGAATATTTTTACTCCTTTGTTATGACAAACAAGTGTCAAATCCCAGCGACGCTTTTAACCCCGCCAGGCATTTTTCCGGCGGTGGTTATCCGTTACGAAAACATTTGCGTTCTAGCCGGAGCGAGCAATCGTTTCGTTCTATGCCCCCAAACAGATTTACGATTATTCAGTAAATTAAATGACAAATTTGCAAGATTTATGGCTATTCGATCAATTAAGCACCTGATACATACATATCTCTGATTGATCGTCTCGCCAATGTTCCGATTTGAATTTTAATTTTCCCTCCACATTTGTCTCGCACGGTACTTCGGAGAATACAGATTTCCATGCCGAATTTAGGGGCAAGGTTCCTGGGCGGGTTTTTTCTTTTTTGAAATTTTCATCGAAAACAATTGGGCACGCAAACGCAGTTTAATGGGCGGCAATCATGCCCTACGATACGCTATGTGATTCACACTTACCCGCTCGCCTTGACTCAAATCCACGGCACGTACGAAAACGCACTAATTAAGGAAGACCTGTTTACCATCGAAATCGTCGATTTCGTACTGACAGCCGGGAGGAACGGCGAAAAACTATCGCTTGTTATCGCGGGGCGCCGGTTCACTGGCTGCTCGGTATTGACTTTTACTTTCAGTTACTTTATGGGGAATTAGCGGCGACGCGGACGGACTATGCAAAGATAACCTTTGGCAGATCGACTCGTGTCTTCCTCTATTTTTCTTTCCTACAATTGCTTTATCCATCTCCCGGACATTTCATTAGACAGAGTAGACACGGAATTTAAATTAGGGGAGAGTAGGGTAAAATGGGACGCTTAACTTTGGAGGATGATAACATAAAATCTGAAGGAAAAACATACACGGGGTCGTCAACAGGAGTCTTAAGTGGAGCTTGGACTATAAGAAAATCAAAGCCTTTGTTAAGAAAAATATTTGGCAACAAAGGTAATGAACAAACGTCTATTGAATTACGGAGGAATTCTTTTTTCTCCATTGTATAATTTCGATTTTATCAACGAAAAACGGCTATTAGTGATAACCATGAAGCCATTTTTCGCTGATATAATCGAAACTATACATTGAAAAAAATCCTTCCGTCATTCAGTAGATTTTTATATAAAAGAGAAGCTCACAAAATTTCAGAAAGATTGGTGCATTAGTTTTTGAGATATTTTGCTCGCCGTTTTTAAAAAGGTTTCTTGGATGTCGTATTTTTATTATAAACGTAAAGTCTTGCATTTTTATTACAAACGTAAATATTTTTTTACTAAAAAATTACCAAATGTTCTTTAAGTGTTGCTCTTTTATGTGCAGAAAGTTCTGTAAAAATATATGCTTTCGCTTTTTCAAAAAAATTCACAAACATTCGCCTCTTTTCGCACTCCTGACTAGGTATAACCCCGTGAAACACTCAAGGAATGCTGTATCAACTCTCTGCTAGCAAACTGTAGAACTATGGGAACATGTTTTAGAAAATCAAATCTGGCGATAAAGCACGTGGATTTGTGGGTATTTATATGTGTGAGATTAACTGCGTTGAAAAAAAATTGTATAGGTTGAATGGCACGTAAGGAATCGATGATAAATTCATATTGAATGAATGGAACAGAGAATCTGTAGTTATTGAAATGCATTACTGCGTTCTCAGAAAATTATGCCATATTGCGGTGATGAAAAGGAGTGTTATCAAAGTGCCTTTTATGTCAGAATCACGTGATAACTTATATCGTTAATAAAGTTACGCATAATTAATTTAAGCCTGACTTGAATGGCACTGTTCAGTGAGAATTAATGAATGACGCGTGCCATTCAGTAAATATCGTAGAATAACGTGTTTCCAACCGTCGAATTTGTATTTCATTGAAATACCTATCTGCCGCGACTTGCGATCCTCGTTATTGCTCTGTAACATGGCAGCGTTTCAATTAATTTGATAATGTTAACCTTGCTTCAATTTCCATCGAACCGGTTCTCTTCCCTACATTTATTACTCCTTTGGTTTCACAACTGCGTCGCCACTCTATCGAGAAATTTTTAATTCCCCTTGTAACGACTTTTAATGTGTTTATAATCTGGAATCAACTATACTACACGATATACATTTGTTAAGGTAGATGTTTCTATACGCGATTGGACGCAACAACAAGAATTTCAAAACCGATTTTCTCGAAAGTGAAGCGCAATAACAAAAAATTTTATTCCTTTCTCTCGACTTATTTACTTGTTATAAGTCGAAAAGGAACAGTAACTTTTTTTGATATCGCGCTTCATTTTCGAGAAAATCAACTTTGAATTTCTCGACGCTGCGTCCAGACGCGAGTAGGAAAATATACCTTCACTACTGATCGATCGTTTCAGGAAGATTTTTTTTTCAATCGTCCACATTTCTTCGAACGTATATTTATTCACTTTTCTAGACAGGAGACGTCGGTTAAGTGCAAAAAACGTACAATGTTACATCCTAGAAGATCACTATGTATTTCAATTAATATTCCAAGGCAATACGTCATTTTTATCATAGGTCATCAAGCACACGTACCTTGAAGCTGGAAGTGAAATATCGTTAAAAAAAACTGAATATTAAAGAGCATAAAATTTCCTCCAAAATAACTTGTTTATTACGATTTTTACGACAGTGGGATACAGTTGGAGCTATGAAACCTATAAATTCGATACCGGATTCCTTCTCGAATTCGTGAAATTCGATTCGATTTAGTCGTCAAGAAATCGTTAAGAAAGTATAATTCCTTCCAGTGGCGCACTCAAGATTTAATCTTGGGGGAGAACCAACTTGAACACAGACAAATATTTTTAATACAAATTCTATCAAATTCATCAGCTGATTATAAAAATTTCTTCAAAGAATAAAATCCAGTTTTCTTTTTACAAAGCTCTTGAGCCACTTCAGTCGTGGTTACATTAATCTCTTTTTTCCCTTTTCTTTGGGGGGTTCCAGGGCCCCTTGCCCCCTCCACCCCATCTGGGTTCGCCACTAATTTCTTCCATCGTCGGTCACTTTGACATAGCTTTTAATTCCGGCGCTCGTTAGCAGCGTATTTTCGGGAGCCTCCATTCGTTTAATCGCCGATCGATGAATGAAAGAAGAAAACGAGTGAGACCGGGAAAATACCTGACGATCTTAAGTGACCAGCGATTTGACAGAGGCATGACAAGAGTGAGTTTAAATAAAGAAGCGTGTAATTGTTTCGCTCAGGAAACCGATGCACTTTTAGTCGCTGCAGCTATGCAACTTTTTCGCTCGTTCCGCTATCGTAACCGATCGACTTCGATGAAATATGAGGAAGGAACAAAAGTGCTTGTTGCGAAATCGAAGCTTATTCCTTGTCCCTCGGGCAACTTTTTTTAGCTCTCCTCCGCCTCGCTCGTCGCCAAGGCAGATCTGCGATATTCGCATGCGAGCAATTACACGCGCAGCGACGTTACAACACGCCGATGATGCTTCTCGATCACAACGCAACCGTAACCCCCGATGCCTCTGCGCGTTACAGCGCGTACCGAAACAGCGTGTCCACTGATCTGCACGGCGACAGCGAAAGCACGATATGCTAATATCGGCGCACATGAACTTATAATTGGTAGCGCGGACAGATGTCGTTTACTTATCCCCGAGCGGGCACGCTCGTTGAATAAGAAACGCCCGTTAAATTAACATTCAATGGTTACTCGCGATAAAAAAAAATTGTATAATGCCACTCGTTACGTTAAGAGCGCCATAAAACCTCTCTCCTTCGACGTATTTGGTTGCGACGTGTGGTTTAAATCACAAGCGTTATTAAAAAAGAAACATGAAAGCAGATTATAATGAACCTACATACATACATGCATAGTGTCAAGGAACAGAAAGTGAGAGGTATCATCATTGGAAGGAGTTGAGCATTGACAAGGATGTGCGTTTATTTTTCAAGCATTTCTGCAGAAACTCCGGAAAGTGCACCGATCAGGCATAAAAATACCCACACGAGACAATTACGATTGTGATATGTTACCGAAGCAAACGGTAGAGCAGGTTTCCAAAATGTCGTCCTGTTCCTTGAACCTTCGTTTACTTTACGAGATTCGCGATTATAACCAAAATATTGTTCGTTCGAAACGAGCCTCCTCCTCGTCGCACAGTTATTTTTTTCCTGTTTAAGTATATACTTTAATATTATTTACTCATTTATTATTTTTAATGTTTTATCTACTTATTATTATGATTGTTTTTGTATATAAATAAAAATACAGGCGTTCTCGATAAAAGTTAATATTTTCAGATTATAATCCATGAGTTTAATGGAAAATTTACAAATAAACAGATAAGTGTTTCGAGAAAAAAAATGCATATAATGTACCTATATAGAACTACTTAGCTTTACTACTCGGCATCGTCCCAAATTTAGATTTCGATTTTATAAAAAAAAACATATTTTTTTATTGTGAAATTAGTCACATTCGTCTAGATTAATTAGGCATAATGTGCTGGCACATATTTCGTGGCCCCAGAGTTTACCGTTCCAAAGATTTTAGGCAACAGACAAACACACAAACACTTTCTGCTTTATATATTAAGATAAAAAATAATAAATGAGTAAATACTATCCCTACTTCCCTACTAATATATAAAACTGAAACGTTGAGTGTTTGTTTGTCCTTCTTTCACGCCTTAACGGCTGAGGAGATTTCAATGAAATTTTAAATATACATTACATACGTCCTAGATTAAATTATAGGCTCTTCATTTTATTTTTACGCTTTTCTATTTTGGAAACATCATAAATAATTCCCGGGTGAAACTGGGTAAGGGGCCAGCTACTTACAAGGAAAGATCCCGAACCCGGAAATTCAACAAATTCTGAAACTTTGTCAATATGTGGAGGATTTCCTCCTGAGGCTGTACTTCCGAATGGCCCCAGTGGCCGATCGACACGAGGTTTGGGGGGAAGGATGAAGAGGGGGTGTCGACCCTGAATCTAAAATTGTTGGTTCGGAAATTTATTAGTTTCCAAGATTTTAATAAAAAACTTTTACTATTTCTGTTGACTTAATCCGGCATAAATAACGCATTCCAGTTTCCAACTTGTTCTGAATATTAGTAATGGTTGGGGCTAGATTATTGGGGTGGGGGGGGGGGGGGTGGTGCGCGCCCGCTGGCGGGCGCGTAAAGCTTGGTAGCGAACCGATATGAGTTTGGAGATTTGAATCACCAACTTGCGAATGCGACCCATCCTACTATATAGGGTGTTATTCTACTGATAGTCAATATTCTATGGGGTGATTCTACAGGCCAAAATAAGACGAAAATATAGAATACAATTTTTTAATATCGCGCTTCGTTTTGGAGGAAATTGACTTTGAATTTCAGCTAAATACGCGTGCCTTTCCGGCGCCTGAAGAGCACGCGGAGGTAAGGGGAACGCGTCCAGCAGTTCGTAAAACAGTTTGGGGGGACGGGAGGATCGCCGGGTACGGGTGCCCGCACCTACGTCCAAAAAAATTAAAAAAAGTTAACAATATTTTTTTATTAATATTTTGGAAACTAATAAATACCCGAAGCTACAATTTTAGATTTAGGGTCCACACCCCCTCCCCACTCCTCCCTCCAAACCTCATCTCGATCGGCCACTGGGGCCATTCGGAAGAATATCCCCTCTTAATTACAACGCAATTTTTGTTTGCTACCCAAATTCACTCGACGGGGGTGAAATTAACCCCTGAAAATCCGGATATTTTCCGATTTTGTGTTATAACTCGCAAGCTTTAAGAGATAGAAAAAAATTTCAAGACAAAAGTTACTAAAAAAATTAAAAAAATTATCTTACAGTTCACGAGTTATAACACAAAATCGGAAAATAACCGGATTTTCAGAGGTCCATTACGCCCCCCTAGAGTGAATTTGAGCAGCGAACAAAAATTGCGTTGTAATCGGGAGGAAATCTCCTACATATTCACAAAGTTCCAGAATTTTCTAAATTTCCGGGTTCGGGATATTCCCTTGTTAGTTAAAGTATAGGTATATATACGTACAAGCAGAAATCTCGACAAAAATAATTTTGCTCCGCTAGAATCGCATTTTAAACCACTGTGCGTCGGCTGTCAATCGTCGTCGGCGATCGACATTGAAACGCCAGTGGCAAGTGGCAGCAAGTGCGCTCGCGATAAGGGAGCCTTGAGATGTCCCTTTTACACATCTCGAGCATGAAATTATCCCGCGATAATGCACGTAGAGATGCGTGGCATTTATCGTACGCTGGTCGCGAAGTGATAAAACAGGATTTCCAATACACAAACGGCCACCAGGAAACAGCTATCAGTCGAGGAGTTACGACGGAGACTCCTTCGGGTCAAGATCAGGCTGGTTACACCTGCAGTCACTTCCTCCGCCTATGTATACGGATCGGTTTTCGAAAGCTTTTACGTAACGCGCGCTGCTCGCTGTCCGAGACCTTTAAACGGATTACGGTAACATCGTTCACCGACTCGTTTATTCCGAAAATATGCTAATACCTCCGAGTCATCGGGCAGCCCCACGTCTAGCCGCGTCCGCCGGGATATTCCCCCGGCGATCAGGGCCCGATTTGGGATCCGCGTAAATCCGAATGTGTAACGCCGACAGCCGCGGCCCAGGCGCGCCTCGGTGGCCGTCGGATTTCGTTCGGCCCGCAGGTCCCGCGGCAAACAACCCGTGCACGCAATATAATCGTCGATTCAGGGTCGCGATTGCTCAACACCCGTCAAAGGTAACTTCTTTCTTCGAGCCTTTCGAGACACGCGCGACAAAAAGGCACCCGAGTCTCGGGCGCTGACGATCAGCCGCATAACGCGCTGGGTCATTAAATATGACCCATGGTCGCGGCAACCGTACTAAGTGAAAAACGATCTTCCTTTGCTGCCTGGTCTTATCTGAATACTTTAACAGTTTTTCGAGCCGTGCAAGTGCTTCTTGAACTCTGACACTGTGCACGCGCGCTACGCCGCTGGCCCGGCGATTCCGACGGGCGATATCGTTGATCGACGAATGTCAAAATACGTCCATGCGCTTCCCATTCCCCCGACCTTCGACTGCTTCGCAGTGACATTGAAAAATGTAGCGTCCTCGGATGACGAGAGATTGGAGGTCGTGCTTACGATTCTATGGCTTCGGCGTGTTTTCGCCACGGTGTTTTTTTACATGCATCGGAAGTATTGCTGCAGAGTGTCTGCCTGTTTACTTCGAGAATAAAATAAACTCGAGCGTCGCTTTTTACGAAGTTTTCGTGGTAGAGGCGATGACAGTGTTCGCGCTTTGATTTGCAAGATTTTACAAAGCGAACTCGGAGGTAAAAGATTGGTGGGATTTTAAACGATTCTTTCGACGGTTTCGAAGACTTATGTTTATTACCTATATCGATAATTGGACGAGCTCGATGTAACGCCCGTTTTGTATGCAAGCAATTGTTTTTCAATGCGGAAGGCAGGTGTTCCTGGAACGACGATGCTTAACGGCCATCGATTTGATGATCCTTGCTACGCGCTGCTCCTTATCTTTTCCGTTTGCATCCTGTATGAATTTTTTAGCCCACGATTTACATAGGTAGCTAATTTTGTAATTCAAATCGACGAGTACGCAGCACGAAGTAATCAGGAGCGATAATGATTTTATTGTAAGCATATAATTGTCGTTAAATGGAGGCAGGTTTTGTCAAGGATTGAGAAGCGGCGCGCTGTTTTTACTGTTTCGCGAACAGTCGCGTTAATAACGTACACGCGTGTAAGTAGAAGCGATTACTCACTTCTGAAATGCTGCAGCGGGATTGCGAACTTCATGGTTGCGACCTGATTTGTTGGAGTTACCTCAGCGCCTTCCTTTTTTCCTCTCCTTGATCGTAAGGTCCTGAAACAGATGCGACCGCATCGTGAATCGCGCTTATTTATAGGCTCAATGTTAATCTGTGGAAATTAGCCCGGCCAGGTTTCGTCTCACGGTGGCCCGATTAAAAAAAGAAAAACAGACCACACTTGGAACCGTTTAATCAAAGGAGGCAATATCAACTTAAATCCCCTCCCAAGTTCGCAACTTCGAATTTTATTTGTCCGTTCTACCGTAGCGGAGGATGTATTTGGAAATGTTAAACAGTGCTTCATCGGTTATCCTCGTTGAAGAAAGCAGCCCTTTTGCAAAGTCGTTAGAATGCCGCGAATGCTAATTATCCGTTTGGAGACCAGCGGTCTATTAAAAGGAGCCATGTTGATTTTTCTCGAACGGATAGTAAAGGAGGATCGAGAAAAAAAAAGTGGAACTCCAAACACGTCGTGTCGTGTATACAGCTCGACAAAGGTTGGCTAAAAGTCTTCTCGGAACGCGCGATCATTTGTTTAACTGTGAAGCAAGGTACAATGATTCTAAACGTTCTGCCTGAAAGTTTGTCGAAGTAATTGGCGGTTAACCCGGTGTTTGCGTGTCAGCTTGAAGAGATTCCTTCTTTCCTCGGTAGGGACACGTTTTGTTTCTTAACGTTTGTCCCTTCCCGGTGTTTTCCTCTCTGCGGCTCTCCCACGACTTGTCACCACGGAGATGCATTTTACGCCGCGCTAATTCAGATCTTCGCCGGCGATGTATATCGGGGGATTTGCAATGTTAATCGACGAGCTGGTATTGCCGCAACGTCGTAACGAAAAAGTACTTGAAGAGCGGCTTCGGAACTTTTATTGTGCGGATGAATAATGCAACGTTTCGTACTAAAGGTACACACGGTCAACCTGAATGATAAACCACTTGATCCGCGCATATGCATGGGTGATATCGATTCTTATCGCGGTTGTACTTTTACAAAATAGAACGAAAACCGTCTACGCGGATGATGGAGAACCGTCGGGCAGCGTGAAATATGTCGGCGGAGGAATTTAGATGGGACGTTTTCATCGGATTAAAAGTTTCACAGAAATAATTTTCGGCCCAAGTGTTCTTTTATACTTTATGGAGGAAAACACTATTTTATTGGGAGAAGTAAAATATCTCGCGAAAGGACATCACGGTCATAAAGGACAGAAAGGACATTATGAACTTTATGCCATTATTTAATCATTTTTTATGACTCATTGCTGAAGAAAAATTTCATGTCTCTTCGAAAGTCTCGTATACCTTTTATTTCAGCATCGCCAGTTTCTCGGTATTTATGTGAAATATTTGGGTTTATAGTTTCGTAGAATGCCTACGTGCGGTGAGTGTATCGAAAGAAAAATGTCATTGAGCAGAATTTTTACGCTTCTAATTAACATATAGCATAAATTGTTCAGAAGGTCGTTGAGTCTTTTTGCATTTCATTCATTTTCTCCTCCTTTCATTCGAATACGTATTTCGTGGACTTTACGGTGCCATTTGACTGGCAATTAAGTGACAGAATGAAAAATTCAGGGTTTCCTCCAATTTCGCGTTGCAGAATGAATGTTAAAGCCGCGATACTCGAGAATGCGGTAGAAAATTATATTTGTTATTGTACAAATATTCGCCATTTAATTCATAATTTTCTTAAGCATCAGAATATACTACGTTTAATTGACTATCAGGCAAAACACTGCGAACTGTTAGGCACATACGTTTAGGTACGAAACTCCGCGATTAAATTCGTCTAGTGACTTTAACGCTTGGTCGAGCGAACTTCATGCCTTGAAACGTGCACGTGGACGAGCACGACAGAGAAAAATTGTAGCGGAAGGTTATCTGTTGTAAATATTTCCAACCAGATTCATTTCCATGGAAATACTCGTTTCAACAAGATCCAAGTTGCCTTCGTCACAATTACGCAGCGCGGAATTTGCAATTACATTTCTCTCGCGGATCACCTTTCGGTCTTACTATGAAGCGTACCTCTCAAGACCTCGATGACACGCTTGCTCACAAACACGACAGCTACCACATTATTCGCCCAACTGACCCAAATCACCTCTGTCTGAAAACGAGCTGCGTCTCTCGATTTCGAGCGTTCCATTTTAAGCACACGAGAAGTGTTACAAATTTGCAATTACGTATTTATAACCTACGTGACCGGCAAGCACTGTCCACGGTTTTCTCACAGATCATAACGAATCGAATTCACTGGACTTGCACACGACGGGACTCGTCATCGGGGCACAATAAACTAAGTGGCCTGTCTAGAACGAACTATCTTGTCATCTCTTATTACGCGCCTTGCATTCATATCGGCAGCATAAAGGGAAAGAGAGTGCATATGCAGAGCAGCGCGTGACATGCGTATCTATCAACGTCTGACGGAGGAACCAGAGATAGTCAAGGGGACTTTATTTCGTAGACCTAGCTACATTTCGCGACGGGAGACCGTACGTGCTAATATTCGTCAAATACGATGGTATGTGCCTCTTTACGTTTGCTTCCTTAAGTGCTGTTTCTCGTGAGGAAAATGAAACCTGCTACTTTTCGTAAGACACGTACGTAATAAAGTTGACAAAATTCCTCGCGGCTCTTTACTCTTGCCTCTTGTTTTGTAAATTCAGATATTCTCCCGGCCCAGCTAAACCATTCCCATGGAAATAATTCGTATTCGTGGCGATGCTACATTTCCACCCAAGCGATTTTACTTCACACTTTTACCAAGGTATTTTATAAAATTCCATCGATGGAAATGTCACGAAACTGACACAAGATTGAAGCGCAAGGGTTTTCGGTGTAATGCGATGTGCATATAGAAAACAGGTTAAGCAAGTGTTTATTATTAAACTTCTTTCGAGGCTATCGTAATAATCTTGTAAATACACAAGCGGCACAGTTATCGGGCTCTGGTTTTCGGCAACGTTACTGCGAGGCACGTAAACGAACGGTCGAGGAAGTTTCCAGCGACGATTTCCAGGAAGAGGCGACAGATTTTGCTGGAGAATTCACTTACCGAGAGTTTGAATCGTCGGGGGAGGGGTATGGGCACTAAATAATAAAATTCCTGCCGATTGCTCGGGTTCGTCTCGATGACACTGGGCGGGAAACAACCAAACAGCACTGTTCACACTTCCGTAACTTTTCCGCGATTGAATTTAATTGCAGCCTCGGAAAACAAGTCAGAGGAACCGGCTCCGACGAATTGTTTAATCTTAACGAAAGATGAAACGTAACAGTGGTCTCATACCGAATGCGGGATCCGCAAAATCGTGTCTGCCTCTTGTTGGTAACACACACTTTATATCGTTTGCAGTTACACACTCTCTCTCTATCTTGTTATTAGTGAGCACGAGTCTTGTGTTCACTCTGCTTTATACCGTCTCCTGATCACTAACCCCCATACGACGTCGGTGGACAGCAACGTCCGAGACTTTTCTTTTTCCTCGCCACCGATAGTGCTAATAACGAAAGACGCGATTGCGGATCTGAGCGCAATGAACCAAAATCGTAATTTAAATGAGAAAGCACTGGCGATGTAAGCACTTGCATCGAAATGTTTTGCTTCTCTGAGATTCCATGATTCCATTTAAAAGGAATTCTCCACCGTTGAAAGAAAACACGATTTTGTCTCCGCCTTTTCTTTTTAAATATCATCGATGGTAAACAATTTTATCACTTGTACTTGGTCGGTATGCTCTCGATCTTTTGCATTCTACTTTGTATATGCAGAGGGTGGCCTCATTATTATACTCAAAGAATTCTCGTACAAATCTGAGAAAGTTGTGGCTGTAATTAAAGTAACAATGCATGAACGTTATTGTTTCTTCATTTATTGATTAGCTACAACATCTGGCAACTTTGCGAGTCAAATTTCAACTTGTAAATCTCGTTTGCTTTTGAAAGGGCCGGGATACAATTATCACAAATAAGACAGAACTTATAGAGAATATCATCAGAGTGTGGCACAACACTCTAAAACTGCGGGAAGTAGCCACAGAATGCATTGGAAGCTTGCCATGCCGAATCCAAGTCGCCATAAAAGCTAAATTAATTATATTTCTCGTACAATATAAATGTATTTAATTTATATTAAATACATATATTGCCCTCCTTAGTTAAACTGTCCTATCTAGCATTTTTTCATTTTTTTGAGATATGTTGAAATATTTGAAATTCCACACGTCTTTTACCATTTAAGTAAAATTAGAAAACTCTACGTGCTTCGTAAAGATTTATAAACAGTCTAATGTATTTAATCTAACTTCTTTCAAAATGGTTAAAATATCTTATCTAAAACAATCAATTAATTGGTACGTTAATAATACATTTCCTACCGGTACACCTATTACAAAAAATTATATTAGGCTATTACGAAATAATGACAACATGTTTTAATTCGATTGAAGGAAAATAAGGATGATACAAAGTAAATAATAAAACTTCAGTTTTCTCGGTTGTTTCAAAATGCTAAATAGGATATTTTAACTAAAGAGGGCAGTATACTAGTATTAAAAAATAATATTACAACATTAAAAACGAGACATCTATTTTATTCCATGAGTATAATAATTTGGCCACCCACTTTAGTTTGTCCAGCTGTATTGCAATTTTTAATGAAAAGATTACAAATCTTCTGGGAAAATGTATTTCGAGACTGAAATACGAATTTTGATGTTCTTCAAATATTGAATTAAATTATCTTTCTACATTTCTCTGAACGATACCTCTGAGAATCCTAAATGAATACGATGAAGCTGTAAATAATCCTTTCCAATCGTTCTTTCGACATCGCAATGGATCAATCAGTTTTCGGATCTCAAGAAATTTAATTCCCATAAGTCATCTCGAATTTGAAAGCCAAAGATGTTTAACACGTTCACTGTCAACGAACTATGATGCAGGTACCTACAGTTTTCAGCGCACACATCGCATTTTATTGCAAAAAAGACTACACTTGGGGTTCAGCGTAGAAACTGGCTGGCATTCCCACGCCAGAAGCAGGTTTTTCGGTGCCAACTTTAGTTGGGCTCGAAGTTGCCGGACACATAAGTTGAAAATTACGATAAAACTCTGCCGAACGTTCGCAAAGACGAATTGCACAGCGTTACGACGTCACGAAAATTCGTATTTCGACGCGCATTCCGCCATCGCCGTGGATATACTAGCCGCGGTAGATTTTCAACACGGGCGAGATATGTTTTAAGAATTTTCCCAACTTCTGGTTATTGCAGGAAAGATTACAACACGCGCGGCTCGGTCACCGGCGCGACTAGTTTCTTTTAATCCTTTTATTTTATCGTTATTTATTATAGAATACAGGGTGTTCCACTCGATGACGAGTTTTTCATCAACAATTTCAACACGACTCGCTTTTTCTCTTCATAACTTACACGTGCACGCGATCTACCGTGCGGGAAAGTAATACTTCACGCGGCTTTAAAGCGAATTTGCAACCTTTCCTTCTTTCATCTGATACACCGTTCTATTATAAACCCTGACTTTATGGACCCCCAGCTGGAATTGCAGGTAAATATGAAAGAGGTGATCTTTCGTGGAAACCTCTTTCGGGACGATGAACGCATGAGACATGCCAAACAAGACCTGTCCCCTTCCGTCTTCCACGGTAAATACGTTGGAAAGTACGTTGGATAAAACGGCTATTTATTATCCTCTTCCTTTTCCTCCAGTTCAGTCTCTTTCTCCTCTATTTTCTTTCCCTCGTTCCTCCTGGAAATATACCTTGATTCACCTGGATTCGAGACTGAAAATAACTTTCTTCCATTTGCGTTAGAGCGGGCAATCTTACCGCCGGATGAATTTTAAACAGAAAATCGCGTAGCGAGCGGTACACCCTGTAGCGGCGAGTCCTTGCTTTCGTTCAGCGACCGAAGAAATGGGTATCGCCTGGTGTTGCACCTTCAATGCCACTTCTGTGCTCTGGCCAGATAGCTAATTATTTCAGAATGAGTATGTCCAAGCAGGCCCAAGAGTAATAACGCAAGGACGGACCTTTTTTATCTTGCTGGGCGTGCAGCGGTCTGCGTTCTCGTTAAGAGTGCCCGTCCGTCACGTCAGGGTCCATCGAAAATCGATGGAAAATTCTTTATTAGCAATTCACGACCGATATGACAGTATAGGGAAACTAAAATTATTCACGACCTCCTGCCGAGCGAATTAATCCATTCCTATAAATGATGCTGCTGGAACTTTAAAGGAAATATATCGTTTAGGGGAGAGTGGGGTAAAACGGAACGGGTGGGTAAAACGGAACAGCAATGTTTCTCTTACAAGGAGAGTATTTTAGGTGTCCGCCTCCGATCATTTTGATTTTTGGATATGTTATAGAGGACCGAAAAATAAGAAATACGTGTTTTTTTATTTTTCCCCGTTTCCATATTTGGGGGGTGAAAACTGCGTTCAAAGTTAGGGTTGAATAATCATTTTTGTGGAATATCTCGAGAACTATTAGAGATAGGGGAATAGTGTCAAAGGACGAATTTTGTGTCTTTGAATGCGAAATATGACTGACTCGCCAGATTTTCCCCTATCTCTAATAGTTCTCGAGATATTCCACAAAAATGATTTTTCAACCCTAACTTTGAACGCAGTTTTCACCCCCCAAATATCAAAACGGGGAAAAATAAAAAAACACGTATTTCTTATTTTTCGGTCCTCTATAACATATCCAAAAATCAAAATGATCGGAGGCGAACACCTAAAATACTCTCCTTGTTAGATAAGAGCTGCGAATGAGTTGATATCGCGTAACACGGGACCAAAGAGTCCTCACAGCATTTTGTGATAGACCATAGACCCGTGCACACGTTATTTTTCCGTTAAGAGAGTTGGAAAAATTTCCGGTATCGACGTTTCAATATTGTGTTGTACTTTTGACCACTTTACGGCACTTGGATTTCGAAAATTAATAACGGTAAATACATCGTCGGATTCTATAATCCTTACGCTACATTTTGGCGTATTAAAAAGTTCTTTACCTCACGTTGAAGTGTGAATATTAAATGTTTACTAAATGACTGCATGTGGGGCAAAACAGAACACTTTTCGTGGGGTAAAACGGAACACCTATTTAACCCAATTCCACCAATCCAATTGTCTTGAAACTTTGCAGGCGTGCGTAGTTATGATGACAATACAAAATTATGAAAAAAAACGGAAGGGGTGAAAATATTACCCAGTCATCAATAAATATAACCCATAACCACAAATCCAAACGACTTGAAATCAGCCTGTAACCACAAATCAAATCAATTCAATCGATATGCAACCAGCATATAACCACAAATAAAAACTTAAACACTAAAAAGTAAGTAATAAAAAAGATATGCAAAAAATTTTTTAAGTTAATCAATTTTATTTAAAATGCACTAAAACTGAAAAATTCCCCATGCACGTGTTGATATTTATTATTTATGTAAAAATTCATGTGTATTTGGTTATTTTCAGTAATTTTTATATTATCTGGTAAAATATTTTTTCTTATGTGTATAATATATATTTTTGTTATATTTTATTCGTAATAGTTATATCTAAAACATATATTTATAGTTTTCAACATAAATGAATACATTTTAAATCAAAAAAATAAAGATTTTGTACGTTTACATGGTCTTCAAGTAGGTGTTCCCTTTTACCCCACCACTTGAGCGAGGCGAAGATTTCAATACCTCCGGTAAATCTCATTTTCCTTCGTTGCTAAAGATTTTTCCTAACAGTGGCTTCGATTTTCTTATAGTCTAAGGTCCACCGAAGACCCCCGTTGAAGTCCCGTGTCTTTTTCTCTTTTCAATTTTATATTATCACCCTCCAAAGTTAAGCGTTCCGTTTTACCCCACTCTCCCCTATCGTTTACATCGTTAGAGTCGTATTTCAGGAATTACAGAGAATAGTACCTGGCGGCGATTTAAATTAAATAGCGATCGATACGGATTAACGAAGGTACGCGTAAACGCTTTTGATATCCTCTCTAAACGGCCATTAGTTTGACGTTTATCGGCTCTACGTAGCTGGACTGTTTTTTACAATTACCTGCGTCACATCTTTCCATGGTATAAAGCGAACAATTTAATCAAAGTATAAACGTTTCTGAGGAAAATAAAGCTGTTTAAACTTGATCGTCGCTATAATTGGAATCGGTACGGACGAAGTTGACAAAATGGTTCCATTCTTCAATGTGTCCTGACAATTCCTGTAAATTTGCAAGATCCGCGGTAGCGTGTGGAAAGATGTACCATGCAAATGCTTCTTTGAAATCCATATCTCAGTTGCTGATAGGAATAGAGTAATATTACCTAATCAAGCGACAGAGGAAAAGATCATGAATACTTAATGCCCTGACGTTTAATGGATCTCGCGGCTCGTATTCAGCTCGATTTTATTGAAAACTCGCCGACTGTGCAGAATTATAATTTACCGGGTGGTAAAGAGCGGGCGTTTAATCAGTTACAGTGTCTCACTCCGAGACTGTTATAATTTATCGGAGCAATCAATGTTTATGAAATCGCTCGCTCGCACGACTCGGTACTTTCGTCGCTCCGCTTTCAAATCGACTAAATAGTTCATAGCGTTTACTTTATTAAACCTCTAAATTTCACTCCGTAGATCTAACGGCTGGGGCAGCCGGCGATAATCGTCGTATCTGATAGTTCCACTTTTTGCAATAGATCACATGTGCCTCGAACTCTGATCGCTCCTTTCATTTCTCATTTATGCAACTACATCATATGTTGTGGCGCGTTCGCGTTAGCAAGTAAAACATTATGCTCGCGCGGTGATAAAAGGAGAGTGTGTTATCGTTATTCGGTGGGGAAAAGTTGTGGCTGTTTATGCGGATCGTTGCATAAACCACCGCTGACCCGAAACTGGGTGAATTCGTTGCTTGCCCGCTAATAAAATCGCGGTATCTCAATAGGACCTGACGTAACAGCGGCTAACACCGAGTATTTCCATTATGGCCAATTTCGCACGGACGAATTTTTCGATATCTTAAATAGATCCTGTAATACGTGTAATTAGGCTGGCTCTGTTGAGTCCTCTTGTCGTTAAATGGCTCCGCTTCGTAAGCAAAACAACGGCTACTTGCGCCGCTGCAGTTAAACGGTCTGAAAATTGAAGAGTCACGTTGAAACGATAGGGTACAGCGGTGAGGACGTAGAAGATTGGAACAACTCGACGTCGAATCCGATGATTTATTACATGACAATTACACGTGTGGTGGCTGTAAAGTCGTGCTTGAACGATTCCGCGATATTTAAATGAAAAGCCGAGAAAACGGGCATTACGACTCTACTTTCTTTCTCGCTCGAGCTCTTCCCCTTCCTCGTCGCGCCCCAGTTAATTCACAGACATTTTATGAGCCTCGTTAATACTGAAAATCGCGTATTAATCGTGCCACACGCGCGTGCTTAATTGCTCACTTTTGCTTGCTAGAAATTAAGAAGTCTTTCGATTAAATGGTATCTTACCTCATTGCCCCGCGCGTTCTGTCGTGAATCCTGAACACATTAATCAGAGTATTCGCCGCGGATGCAGATTTAATGGCGGTGATGTGAAATTGAGAAAAAATATAAGAGGAAGACGGATGAAAAATTTGTTTATGTATTCATTGCGAGGATTAAAGACGCAGGAAACGACAGCTGGCGTTTTTTTAGTGTTAAATACCTAGTTCATACGCGACCGGAGATCACGACTGAATAAATCATGCATTCGGTGGCTACTTTTCCTTTTACTGCAAAACAATGTGTCGGTTTAACGTCTAGCGTGATAATATATTGAAATCGGTGTTGCATGACTAATTCTGCCATAGTGGCACCTCGGGGCGAGTTTCTTTGTCTGCATCGTGCCCCTCATTATCCGGGGGACGTACCACAGTGGAGATGACCGGTGCTCATCAATATTTATAAACGTTTCTTTAACTAATTACCATCTCCTAGCTGCACGATACAGACTTTTTCTGTCGCTGCTGCTACAGTTTCAATGTCGATAAAGAATACGTGAATACTACTCAGGTAAAATGATTACGCCAGTCATTAACGCTAAACCTACCGATACTATGCAAACACCTATTCCTACCGTAACTTATCAAATGACCGATTAGGAAATATAGGTCATATTTTTGCAAATTGGATATAGGTAATGTCGGCTTAACACGGGAAACAACGCACAAAAGAGCTTTGAGATAGTAATAAAAAAATGATATATTTTCATTTTTCTTTTACTTTTAACATAAAGATAATAAATAATCAATTCTTTTTGCATTTTTCTTCAATGTTCAGAATTTAGCCCTCTACTGATTTCCGAACACTTCGTTTATGCTATTTATTTCTATTTATTTCTATTTATTTACTTTTTCGTTGAATGACTTTACATATTTGGGGATAAAACTCAGAAATAAAATAAAATTATAAGGTTTATTCACTTCGATGTTATCTCTGAGACTCTCAAAATCTTCTGATATGTAGTTTTATAAAAGAGCGTTAATTTATCCACCGGCCAAAGGACCGGTTGCGGTAGATAAGGGAGGCTACACATGTTTCTTATCGAAAAATGAAACGAGAGGAACGATAAAAAAGTGAAATCGGGGAGAGTGGGGTAATCACGAACGCGGGGTAATCGCGAACGCGATGGTTATGGCGTTTTAATAAATAAAAACTGATGTTCCCTCTCCACTAGTTAATAGTTTAGGTCGTATCCAACGCCGGGCAGAAAGTAATAGGGTAAATCCGGGAGACGCGGTCGACCTAATATAAAATGGCTATCAAAACTAATACAGACATTACTTATTTTATCAAAACAAACCTAATATGTTCAAAATTTTATGCTGATTCAGAAAAACTGGTCGATATTTGCTTTAAGACAATATTTACTGTAAATCGGGTTGAAAACTGAAGTCATGACATCTGACCACCTCTCCCGAGGTACCGGGAGAAATGGTTTTCGTCCTTGGCAGAGACCACTCACATAATTATTCATGAAAAAATAACAAAGATAAAAGCAAAATTATTTATGAGTGAATACAACTACAGATTCATTGATATTTCATTTGTTTACGCTAAACAAGTAAAGAACACATGAAAGATAAAGCGAACTACCTACCGGCGATTAGCAAGGCAAATGAATACAAAAGTGAATAAATAAAATAAATAAACAATGATAATAATAAAATAACGATAAAAAAGAAAAATATAAATAAAAATAATAAAAAAATCGTAACTCGACCATCTCTCCTTTCTGCAGCGAGAGATGTTCTTCTCGTTAGTTTTGAGAGGAAGAGTTAATGCGGCTAAATACTTTGGCTGCATTGTCCCTCAATATCTTTACTATCTTATTATTTCCAAACATTAAACGAAAATAAACTTAGAAGTATATTTTAAATACGATTCTGTACTCCGTTGTTTGACAAAAAGGTTAAATGTAACCTCAGTTTATCATTTATAGCCTGTAAATCTAAAAAAACACAGAAGGAACCGAAGTGACGCTATTCATTCAATTGTTTGGCTTCTAGAGAAGTAATTGGTCCGCACTTTAACGCGTTTTTACGTATAGAGCCTGAAATATTGCGACTCGACCAACTCTCCGGCTCGACCGCGTCTCCCGGATTTACCCTAAATACAGAACGCTCATGCTATTCAAGATAAACACAATTTATTATTTTCATAATGTTTCAAGTAATATTTTGTCCATTTTCAATTGCATGTAATTACTGTTGAATTAATGATACAATTGGCATTTTTTTAAGTTGAAATAAAACACTTTTTTACCAACATTTTGTGACCAAGGCGTTGCTTAAAGCATGATTCTAACCACAGAAATAAATTCTTTTTTGTTTTCTGATGTCGTGGGGTAACGACGAACAAATCGGAATGGGGTATTTTCGAACGTTCGAGAACGTTAACCGATTTTGATGAAATTTTCAGCATGTATAAAACTTATTTGAATCTATAAAAGGAATTTTTGAATTTTCATTACAGGCTCAGAAAAAAATGTTTAAAAAACGGCCTATACTATTTTTTCGATATTCCGACCAATTGCAATTTTTTGCTAACGCACAAGAAGAGGAATTTGAAAAATACATTAGGTTGTAGCAACGTTGTATAGGTTGTAGCAACGTTTTTTTATGGGTTGACCATTGAAATCGCGCTTTCTGTGCGACTTCTGCGATATTTAGCACTCTGTTCGTGATTACCCCACGGCAATCGGATCATCACGAACACCAAGGGTTTTTCTTTTTCACTATAAAGTTGATTTTTATTATAATTTTTCAAAAATTCGTCACAGTACTTTATAGATGAATGGTTTAAATATATTCGTAAATAATAAACGAAATCATTTCTCACACAGTTTACGTTTTGTTTGCTTTTTGGCTTAGGTGTTCGCAATTACCCCACTCTCCCCTAATTGATGAAACGGATAATAAGTATAAGAATCGTCATAAAATCAAATGGACGAAAGGAACAACAATTAATGCAGAACTTTAAATCGAATTTTAAAACCGGGCGTGGTATGTTTAATGTTAATTTAGTAACTTCCCACTAGTTTTTGTCATCTTCAACGACAAATGAATCATTACAAATTGATTAATTATTGACATAGTTAATGCATATCCCTGCGTTATAGCATTTAACGTATGTCTAATAGAAACTGTGGCAGAGTGTAATTATAGTGAGTTACAAATATCAGAAGAGACTGTAAGAAGTAGATACGAAAGAAGCCGCGCTGTTGAAACGTCGAGTTTAATTTGTGCACAAATTATTTAAAAATATTTGATCTATCTTGAACTCGCGCGGTCGATAAAATCGGCGAAATGAATACGAGGATATTATTGTTTGTCGTAGATCGGGATTAACGGTACATTGATGGAAAATTTGAAAAAAGAAAAGCTCACGTTTCTACGTGTGTGCCTGTTTCAGGAACGCGAGAGTCATCGCATGCTTCCTGGTACAGGATAAAACGCATAGATCAACAGGTATCAAGGATTGCTTGAATTAAATTCAAACAAAAACGTAACGCCTTCGACACGCGATCATTCGTTATTGTAGCAGCCGTAACGACAATATTTTTACGCTCGTCAATAACGATTTACAGGCAAAATAATTTTTAATACAAGCCAGTAATTAGGCGCTGATGATGTTTACACACAACTGCTGTACCTCGGAGGCGCGAGCTGCTCGCAAGTTAAACATTTACGATTTTATTAACGAGGTAACTATAAAAGTAATTATGCATTCGATTATCTACACACTGAGTGTATTGTAAAGCGTGATTTCTCTATGTTTATTCAGGTAATTAGCATAGTAATTATAAAGTAGATTATTGCAAGTCATTGCGAAGCGATGAGCAACAATTGTAGTGATAAAGATAAAACATGTGCATGAAAATAGTTTGAAGTGGCGGGATTTCGGAAGAGACGTAAGCGCAGTTTAATTGTGATACCGATTCCAAGTAATGATTCTGAACAGAAAACACTTTTTTGCGGTGTAAAGATATTTGCATCGGTCTAGCAAAAACGACATACGTTTCAAAACTATGTTAATCGAAAGATGATAAGACTCCAGACGCTGACATAAATACTTCGTTTAACGATGCACGTCATTATCTGTGAGACTTAATACTGCGTATTTGAAAGTGATTAGTTTTTATTTCAATTTTGTCCCCTTTCAACAAATTGCTGTTTAGTAAACGTCTGTACACGTACACAATAGTCTACGAAGAATAATATATCTTCTGCGGATGATAATACTACATTAAGGCTTCCATTAATTTTACATTGATAGTGGATAGTGTAACAATGTAGTAAAATTTTTTAGTGTAAGATAGAAGCTTATACTGCTATATGTAAACTTAATAAGTTTTCCCAATAGATACTTTTCCTTTTAATTTAGTTGTACTCGTTATTTAATTCAATTAAAGGAAATCACTTTCGTAAGTCGCTGAGAAACTGTTAAACCATTATGAGTGCAACAAAATCGCAGTGAATAGGTAATCTTATTGTTACTGCGTGTTCGTGTTTCAAATGCGATGCGTGAGAGAAGTATAGAGAGCGCTTAAGAGGGGTGGTTTCTTTATTCTAAATTCGCATTAACTTCACACTAAACTCACGCTAAACTCACTCGAAATTCACTTAAAATTAACACAAAATTCACTCTGTGACTGGTTGTTACCCATGAGCCCTTCATACCAGGGGATTGGAGCAGACCAATTTTTTATTTGCTCCGCTCCGACATCAAAATATTTGCTCCAGTTCCGCTCCTGCTCCGCTCCAGCTGCTTTTTTTAAATAAAAATTCTTTTAATACTTTCAAACAGTGATATTTTGCAATAAAACCAATCTTTCCAGCTTTTCATTTTCATATAGAAAAAAATTCATAAAGAATGCTTAATCTTGAAGCAAAGAAAGTACTATGCCTCCACCGGGCTGCGCTGCCCTACGATGTAATATTTTTTCAATAATGAAAAATTGAGAATTGGTAGTTATTAAAAATATTTCATTCATCTGCTCTTATAAAATGAAAGAAAATTCAAATAATTAAAAAAAATTTGGAGCAGTGGAACAGTAAAAATTTTCTGTCCTCCGGCTCCGCTCCTGCTCCGGGCAAAACTCCATTGCTAGGATTTGTCGGTTTTTAAAAACCGTGTTTAAAAACCGGTTTTTATTTATGAATTTGTAAAATTCGAAAACCTGTTTTAAAATTTAAAAAATCGGTTTTATATACTAGAATTAATATGCAGAAATGAATTAAGTATTTAATTAGTAACATTAACATTTTGACTTGAAATCGCCTGGGACACAAGCATATTGTAGTAGGTAACAGTTCAGTCATTACTGTAAAACTAATCTTCATGAGTTCATATTTTTTTAAGAAAAATACTAAATGGAATAAAGATTTATAATTTGGTACCACTGTAAAAGATTTATATTTTGTGCGGATTTTAGTTTCGTCTATTTGATTGTGTTATATTTTTGTGCATCCATAAATATTAAATGAACTCAAAAATTGTACGGATTTTAGTTCATTTAATTTTTATTTATTTATTTGGTTTTGTATAGATAAAGTATATTTTATTTTGTTATATTTTTGCAATTCCATAAATATTAAGATAACTGAACATTTTTAAAATAAGTGCGAATATTTATTTCCTATTTTAATTATATATTTTTCGTGAAAATTCGAAAACCGGTTTAACCGGTTTTTTGGGAATAGTGGAATTCGAAAACCGGTTTTTTCAAAAGTCGATTTTTGTATAAACGCTACCCATTGCTCCACTGCTCCGCGCTCCAGCTCCGAGCTCCGCTCCAACGCTCTGCTTCATAGGGTAAACCAACCGGTGAATGACCGAATTGTTGAATTTATGGACCTTTCAGATTAATACTTTAATATATTTATATATAACAACAAAACAACTATTGAAATTGCATTTAAATTTATTTTTCTTGAAATTTCTATAAAAATAATTACTAATTCTTATCGTAATTTTAAAAAAAAAACGATTATAAAATGCAAAACGTGTCACTCTGAATGTGTGTCACAGAAAACGTGTTGAAGCCCAATAAATGACCGCATGCTTTTAATAAGAATTGTAGTTATTAATGTTTGCTTAATACGCGTAGCTAAAAATATGGGATAGTAAAAGTGCAACTACACTCCATTTATAAACACATAATATTTTTAAATTAATAACTGACATTTCTTTGCCTAATGGTCATTCACTGGTATGCGGTAAATTACTGGTTGGTTTACCCTAGGTACATTCAAAAGGATCAAAAGTTTCCCGCTCTCGTTTTAGTTCATTCCCCGCGTCGCCCGTGGCGCTGCAAAATGTTCCATTATAGAGACACATACCTGTCTATAAGGCACTATTGTTTATCTACAGTCAGTAATTCGTTGTCAACGTTCCTCGTCCAGATGATTACCGATCTACCCTAACCTAAATCAAGTTAGGACTTGTCAATTACGTGGAAAAAGTAAATCGTTATTCTAATAGTTCTATGGTATCGTTAGAAAGTATCAAAACGCGATGACAAGTTGTTTATAAAGTGCTTTATTTTGTATCATGTGATTTCTTAATACAAGACATAAAAAAATACGCAACTATTTATACAATTCCACTTTAGTGAAATTGAATGAATTTCGTGGGGATTATATAAAAAACAGCTAGAAAAAAATTATGCTACTCCCCACGTACTGATAATATCGGTGGTCTTTCTGGTATATTTCGACATATTTTTTATAAGTCCCATTATTATTGTTTGTTCGTACAAAGCTAATGAGCTCTTTTTTGCCAACAAATGCTTTAACGCGTCATTATATTTCAGTTACTTGAATTCATGCTTGGCCCTCAAGTTACAAAGCGATTTATTATATTATTATTACGCTTAATCGCGTTCCTGATATTAAATTCAGATCGTTAATCTGTTGCAGATTACCAGTGAAAAGAACGGAACTGTTTAAAATCTAACTCGTCGAAACGATGATGGAGTTGAGCCATAGTTTGACCCTCAACGAGGATGCGCTTAATCAAATCTCGGAGGCTAAACGGCCAGTTTTTATATTCGAGTGGTTACGCTTTTTGGACAAGGTTTTAATAGCTGCGCAAAAGGTATTGCTTCCTTCGGTAAGAACTACCTTAATATAGATCATATATTACTATATCTTGCTGGCATTTGTAGAGCGACATCAAAGGATGTCAACAAAAACTGGTAGAACAATTAACGAAACACATGCAAGGAGCTCCTGGGCCTCCGACGCGGCGACTTATTGCGAGATGCCTCGCCACTTTATTCAGCGTTGGCGACACGTTCTTGCTGTTTGATACCGTTAACAAATGCAATGATATTCTCAGAAATAAGGATGACTCTCCGAGCTTCCTTCCGACAAAGCTGTAAGTAGCCGTTTACGGGTGCATCAATTTCCCATTCGTCGTTCCGTGCGAAACGTGTAACGCGCTAAATTTTAACTGCTTACAGAGCTGCTATATGTTGCGTCGGATGTATGTACGAGAAATTAGGCAGGATGATGGGTAGGTCGTACGAAGAGACTGTACAGATTCTGATAAAGTCTTTGCGCTCCGCGGAATCGCAAACTCGAATTGAAATTATGCATACTCTCGAGAAGGTAGAAATTACTTCTGGTTACATAATACATAAAGTCACGACTTGCATTCTTCTATAAATTTAATTCGTCAGGTATGCGCTGGAATGGGATCTGCGATCACAAATGTCCATAAGGAAATATACAAAGTTTCTAGACACTATCTCACCGACAGAGTGATGGCTGTAAGGTGCGCTGCTGCGAAGGTATTTCGGTGATAGTTTCTTGAGGTATCGTGCGTGCACTACTTAAATTACATTTGATATAATGATTGCAGTGTCTACTAGAGATGTTAAATCACGCTCCATTTTTATATACAACTGAGATAGAGAGCGTCGCTACGCTTTGCTTCCGGGCGTTCGAGGGCTCGAACTACGAAGTGAGATGCGCTGTTGCGAAACTGTTAGGTACGCTAGTAGCGATGACCCAACTTCCAGCTCCGAAAGGGAAAAGCCCTTCAGGTATCTCGAAGAAACATATTTAATTACTAGCGTACAGGTGAAGGAATTCTTGCATTAATAATTATTTTTGTTTAGTGACGCAGAACAAAAACTATAAACAGATTTCGTTAGACGAAGTACTGAATATTTTAATGTCTGGATTTTTAAGAGGCGGAGTAGGTTTTTTAAAAGGCACCGGAGAAATAATAAAAGGAAGCTCTAGCGTAAACAGAGAGGTCCGAGTTGGCGTCACACATGTAAGAGAAGCATAATTGTTGTATTATATTTATCGTATAAAATGATAAAGCGAAGACTTTATTAATATTCTCCAGGCATACGTAGTATTCGTCCAAATGTTAGGAGGTTCGTGGCTCGAACGTAATGTTGGCGCATTAGTCGCACACGTACTCGATCTCGTAACTAATCCAAAAGCTGCTAGCTCCCACGTTGACGCTGTCTATTCTAGAAAGTGTGTTAATTTCATTCTACACGGTACTATTGGAAAACTATTGGGCGAAGGAGCACAGGCTGCTGCGTGCAAAGAAATAGCGCACATTATTCTGAAACAAATGAATTCTATTGGTAATGTTGTTAATCTTTACTAGTACAGTACATCTTTAAATACCACTTATTAACCCTGACATTTGAATTTTTTAGATTTCAGTCCAGAGAATGCTAAAGACTGTAATCAAGAAACATTATTTAGTCAACACCTGTTGGTTTGTGCGTTGCAAGAAATGGGGAACCTAATCTTAGGACTGGGTACAACAGCTTGTAATTTGTTGTCCGATCAGTCTCTGAGTATGTAATTTACGTTTACAATTTATACAGTGACTCACAGCCATAATCGTACACTCTTTAAAATCGCATAACATTTTTAAAATTAGTCCAAACGACTTGAGTTTTTTTGAGAAGCTAGAAGAATTAGTTTGCTAAGTGACGTGTTTCGTCGTTTTAAAAAAAAGTACAATTGGTCGGAATAGTGAAAAAAATAATAAAGGTCGTTTTTTAAACTTTTTTTTGTGAGCCTGTAATGAAAATTCGAAAAACCCGTTTGTAAATTGAAGTAAGTTATATACATGCCTAAAATTTCGTCAAAATCGGTTAACGTTGCTCTGAGCTACAAACGTTTGAGAAAGAGTGCAGAATAAGGTCGAGAATCGCGGAAATTCCCGAAATCAGCGATTCTCGATCTTATTCTGCGATCTTTAAACGTTTGTAACTCAGAGCAACGATAACCGATTTTGATGAAATTTTAGGCATGTATATAACTTACTTCAATCTACAAACGGGTTTTTCGAATTTTCATTACAGGCTCACAAAAAAAAAGTTTAGAAAACGACCTTTACTATTTTTTTCACTATTCCGACCAATTGCATTTTTTTTAAAAAACGACGAAACACGTCACTTAGCAAACTAATCCTTCTAGCTTCTCAAAAAAACTCAAGTCGTTTGGACTAATTTTAAAAATGTTACGCGATTTTAAAGAGTGTACGATTATGGCTGTGAGTCACTGTACATGCTTGCTTGGTTTTCAGTAAATATAACGATTTATATGATACATCAGGTTTAATCGACACAATCATGACTGTTCTGGTCCATCCGTGCCAAGCTGCTAGACTCGCAGCCTCTTGGTGTTTGCGTTGCATTTGTGTAGCAGTACCCAGCCAGATAACACCTCTCATCGATCGTTGCGTGGATGGTATCGAAAATATGCGTAGCTCGCCGGAAGCAATAGCTGGATACAGCAGCGCTTTAGTTGCGGTTCTTGGTAGCGTCCGATTATCACCCCTCGGAGTCCCCCACACGAAAGGAAAAGTAATTGTTTCTCATTTCCTTCACTCGGTCAAATAACTTCGCTATGTTATTGCATAAAACTCATCCACGTCTCCTTCTAGATAATTTTCAATACCGCAGAAGAGCTTCTAAGAAGCGCAAGTCAGAACAGTCGTTTATCATTGAACAGGACTCACGCTGGATGGCTTTTAATCGGAGCTATAATGACTCTCGGTATTATAACGATAGTTCGAATTTACTATAACCAATACTTGATAATCATAAACGCAATAATTTGGTTTTAACGTATCAGGCACGGCAGTGGTGAAAGGATTACTACCTAGAATGCTACTGCTGTGGAGAAATTCCTTCCCCCGTTCGAACAAAGAGCTTGAAAGTGAGAAAGCTAGAGGCGATGCTTTTACTTGGCAAGTAACTTTGGAAGGTAGAGCCGGTGCATTGTCCGCGATGCACAGTTTTCTGTTGCACTGTCCAGAACTTTTAAACGATGACATTACGCGACGGCTCCTAACGCCAATCGAGTCTGCGTTGGCGATGTTAACGAAGTATGTTAATCACTGGTTCTTGGTTGTACTTACAAGGAAAGATCCCGAACCCGGGAATTCAAAAAATTCTGAAACTTTGTGAATATGTAGGGGATTTCCTCTTGATCACAACGCAATTTTTGTTCGCTGCCCAAATTCACTCGAAGGTGGTGAAATTAACGCCTGAAAATTCGGCTATTTTCCGATTTTGTGTTATAACTCACGAACTGTAAGTAATAGAAAAAAAGTTTCAAGACAAAAGTTACTTCTTTTAATTAGATCTGTCATTTAGTAGAAAAATTATTTTACAGTTCACGAGTTATAACACAAAATCGGAAAATAGCCGGATTTTCAGGGGTCAATTACACCCCTCTAGAGTGAATTTGGGCGGCAAACAAAAATTGTGTTATAATCAGGAGGAAATTCTCTATATATTCACAAAGTTTCAGAATTTTTTGACATTCCGGGTTCGGGATGTTCCCTTGTTAGTAAATATTCGTAATGATATATTAATGCAGTACATGGTTGGACGTAACGTTTTAGTTTATCACCTGTATTGAAAAATTATGGACAACAACTGAAGGCTCCAGCTGCTATGGTTCGTTTACGTTTATACGAAACATTGTTGTTATTACCGCCTCAGACTTTTGAAGGTAATTATAAATGCTTCTCGTCTTTAAACGCTACCTGCTTTGAAGTGTGATGTATTAAATATGGATATATTATCAATCGAATAGGTTCTTACACCCATCTCTTGAGAATGTTGGTGTCAGAATTCACGTTAACCGAAAATCCTGGAAACACTACAACTTCGTTGTTACGCGCAGTTTGCCATGCCAATGATTCCGTAATTCTTGGCACATGGCTGCAAGAAACCGATCACCGCACGATAGAAGATCAGGTAAGCACTTCGAAGCCTATGATATTACTAATTAAGATTATTAACTATACACTAATATAGAAATGTAATCGAATAACTACAGCAGACGTATTGTAAAGAGTGTAGTTCATCGTGACCCATGTTGCGTTGCTTGAAATTAACACAGAATATTTGTACTCGTGTCTAGATGGAACCAAACAGAAGGGCAGATTTGGAACATGTGAGTAATGTTCTATGAAGCCTTTCATTATTTTCCAACGACATTCCTATTCATCTGTACTTATTTATCTTCATTTAGGATAATCTTTCTTTTATACCTCCCTCCAATTTTATAATTTTATTTCCCAATTCACTTACGAAGTAATGGCGAAGTGATATTAGAATCGATGACTTTTAGTTCTTTAGTTTCCTACATACTCGTTACAATTATGTTTTGCTTCTATCTTTATTTATCTGCTGTGATTAAGGTTACGCTTTTGATTAATCTTTTATTCATAGAGATTCTGGTGATATCGGTGTATCGTGCTTTGTATATTTTGTGCGATTTGTACATAAACAGCAAAAGCGTTTTCAATTTATCTTGTGTCTTGCTTCTGTTTTAGTTGCAGCCGAACAGTGCCGCAGGATCTGGAGCTTTGGAGCACAATCCGTGTTGTCTTTACAGACCAGTGCCACAAGTAAACATTCCAAAACTATGTTAAACATCCACTAAAACATGAAACTATAACGATTGCCGGTTTTAATGATATTATTTTTCAGGATGAAATAATTCCCGGCCCTCTGCCTTTGGGAGTTGCTGTAATCGATTTATCAGTGTCACTGTTCGGCCAAATCTTTCCACGCGTGGCAAACAAGCACAGGCTGCAGATGCTAGATCATTTCAGTGAATGTATAAAGCATACGAAGTCTGGTAGGCAGGAGGCAATACAGATGAATGTTTTCACCGCTGTGCTGAGTGGATTGAAGGGTCTGAACGAAGCAAAAACAGGATTTGGCCAGGAAGATGTAAAGAAGTCTGCTACTAATCTCATTATTGTAAGAATTTACGACATGCCTTTGCTGTCTGTGGATACTAAACTAAATACTATTTAATGTTATCGCACAAATTACAGAGTGCTCTAGTAAGCAGCAATTCGATACTAAGGTGGGCGGCGGGAGAAGCTGTCGGGAGAATGGCCCAAGTTATCTCTGATCCCAAATTTACAGCAGAATTGGCGCAAACGAGCTTCGATCGTTTAAAGTCCGCTCGCGACGTAGCGAGCAGAACTGGCCATTCCTTAGCGTTAGGGTGCCTTCATAAGTATGTAGGTGGGATGGGATCTAGTCAGCATCTGAATACAAGTGTCAGTATTCTACTTGCACTTGCCCAGGACAATTCGTCTCCAGTAGTACAAGTAAGATCTTATTTAAACGTATCCCTTTCGCATGTACGCGTTATTCCAGATTTTAAGCGAAGGAATAATTAAATTCTACTATTCCGTACAGGTATGGGCATTGCACGCTCTTGCGCTTATAGCTGACTCTGGTGGACCAATGTTCCGAGGCTACGTCGAGCCTACATTATCTTTAGCGTTAACTCTTCTTCTCAATGTTCCTCACTCCTACATTGATGTACATCAATGCATAGGGAAAGTACTGTCAGCACTTATTACAACGATAGGACCAGAGCTACAAGGTTGATAGTCTATTTCATTTTAGTTGTGCTTAAAGATACGACGAAACCTTAAGATTTTATCAAATAATCGTAATCGTGTCTTCAGGTAATACGTCGACAATTTGTATGGCACGTTCGTCGTTTCTCTGTGCTTGTGCTATTATGCAGGATCACCAAGATCCCCTTGTGCAAGCGGAAGCTACTGGCTGTCTCCAGCAGTTACATTTGTTCGCACCCAGACACGTCAATTTGTCTTCTCTCGTTCCTACGTTATGCGTAAGATTTACATTACACGACACAGACGGTGTGATTACGAGTAACTTTTAAACGAACATCGCTTTATTCGTAGCGAACATTATCGAGCAACCACTTGCTCCTTCGCAAAGCCGCGATATCCTGCCTTCGCCAACTTGCTCAACGAGAAGCGAAAGAGGTGTGCGAGCACGCGATGACGTTGGCTAACGAAAGTCGAGACACTAACATAGTAGAAGGTCTGGTGATAACAGAGACCGGTCTTCCCGGTGTTCTGTTCAGCATGCTGGACACGGAAACTGACAGCGAGTTGATCAAAGATATCCACGACACACTGACCAGTATGCTGCAAATCTTAGCGGCGGATAATTTGTCTCAGTGGCTATCATTGTGCAAAGATGTTCTTACGATAGCTTCAGGTATAAACGTTCACGAAGTTACGTAGATGTTAAATTAAACGTGGTTTAAATACTCTATACTATTGCGTACAGAAACGTGCACCAATGAAGAAGTAAATACTGTCAATGTCGAAGACAGTGCTACTGATAACGATAATGCGGACACAGAAGGAGACGACGATCAAGCAGAATTTCATGCTGATGAATCCACGAAGCAAAGGCCGACTATCACTCCGCGCTGGCCAACCAGAGTGTTCGCAGCGCAGTGCGTTAGAAGAATAGTAGCCGCCTGTGTGTATAATAAAGCACATTTCGATCTTGCCTTAGCCAAGGAGATGCAGACGAGTAAAGGGAAAAGTACGGGCTTCGTGAATATTATTAATAACGTGTTCGAACTTTAATATTTTACTAATCTCTTTTAATCTCAGACGACTTTCTGGTACTGCACCTTTCCGATCTGGTGCGAATGGCATTTATGGCTGCGACCAGCGACTGCGATCCTTTGCGACTGGAAGGTTTGAAAACGTTACAAGAGATTATAGATAAGTTTGCCAATGTTCCTGAGCCAGAATTTCCTGGACACCTGTTACTCGAACAGTTCCAAGCACAGGTAATTAATGATTTATAAGTGTATGTGAGTTGTAGACATATGGGAGAAGTTTTATTACTTCGTTGAATCACCGATTGTTGCAGGTTGGAGCTGCGTTGAGACCAGCATTTTCAGCAGAAACGGCATCGCACGTCACGGCAGCAGCCTGCCAGGCGTGTAGTGCTTGGATCGGAAGCGGAGTTGCCAGAGATCTCAACGATCTCCGTAGAGTGCATCAGCTACTCGTCTCTTCTCTGGAGAAATTAACGGAGGGACACACGCGACCGCAACTTTACAATGAAAGTCTGTTAACGCTCGAAAGGCTAGCGATCTTAAAAGCTTGGGCAGAGGTAAAATATCTTGTGCATTCGATAAATGTGACAATGAGATTAGCAGATCACACTTAACAACTGCCTTCTTCGCACGTATCTTTACAGGTATATGTAGTCGCTATGATAAGAGATGGTGCCGCGTTAAACAGCAAAGACTCGTTCAATCAGAACTCAAATCAAGTTGACGACGGGAACGACGAAGACTTCGGAAAATTTGAATTCCAGACAGAAAGTTTGTTGAGTTTAGTGCAACCAGAGCTGCTAAGCTTGAGCCAATATTGGTTGGCTGCTCTCAGAGATCATGCTCTACTCTCGTTACCACCAGGTGTGTAATTAATCTTAATGAACTAAATCTAAAATTGTTCACGACGCGTATCTACGATAACGAAATATGCTTTTGTATTAGAATTCTCAAGTCAGTTGCCACACGACGGAGGAGCTTTTTACACGACAGACACGATGGAATCTGCTCGACCTCACTACGCAGAATCTTGGGCACCGATTCTTCACGCTGCAACACTCTGGCTTAACGCGAGAGGCTTTGGACTGGAAGAAACCAGGGACGACGTGAAAGCATCAAACACCGCCAATAACAACAACAACGACACCTCTGCTAAAACTAACACTAACGTCGATCGTTTTCATTTATTGTTTGGTAAATATCGTTCAAGAATTCCTGCAGTGTAACGAGATATACGTAGACATTGTTTTGTGATTGTAAATATTATTTTGTACCATGTTTTAGGTATATGCATGGAAGCTCTGTGCAGCCCTCGATCTTCAGAGTCCACTCAGAACATAGAGACATGTTTGAATGCCTTGTACACGTTATTAGACTCTACGTGGGCTCGTGAGGTGCTGATTGCCGATCGTTCGTTACCGATTGAATTGTGCAACGTTCTTCACAGGTATACGATCTGGCGACGGTACATATGACTGTACATTAAACTCAATATTTGTATCTAATCGCAGCTTTTTATCACAGGATGCTATTAACCAGAGAAAGTTATGTCATTCAGATGATAGTAATGGAAGTTTTGAAGCAAGTCATGAAAGCAGCGCAGGAGGATCTGGCGGAAAGAAAGAGATGCAAATTGAAAGGTAGGATATAATAAGCTGCTGATTTGAGGGTTGGAAAAGGAAAGTTGAAATTGTCAATGCATATCATTTCGTCGCAGAAATAGCACCGGCACGCGACGAGAGCAACGAAACTCAAGAAGTAGACTTGTTAGGCGAGGGCGAAGAGATGGGGGAGCTTGTCCCAGGGAAATCATTGGTATTCGCTATTCTAGAAGTGTGTTTGTGCCTTTTGGTCCGCCAAATACCAGCGTTGAATCCTAATCCCGGTGGGACAACAGCAATCTTGTCCCAAAGGGGATACGTACCAACCGAAGAAAGTGGGAAACTGATAGCAGCTGCGCTCAATATAATGGAATCTCTTCCCACTCTTTGTTCCCCTCAAGGTAAATACTTTACACTCCCTTCGAATAATTGAGACACAAAGCGTAATATGTAAATCGTGCGCACTTTTAGGGGGCGTGGCAATTTTGCCAACATTACTGTACCTAGCGACTGGAGTGATAAGAGAGACTGCTGTACGTAACGATAACGAATGCAATAGGACAGGGGCAGACATACCTGTTCACGCAGCTTTGCACTGCATGAAGAATCTTACTACGAACAAATATGCGAAGGATTATAGAAGCCAAGAGCAGTGGACAGGTCTTTTGCAAAGTGCCCTTGCTAAAATCATTGATCTTGCAAAAACAGGTGTTTGGAATTAACATTACAGTTAATCTTCCGTAACTGTAAAAGTCTGTTTCACGTAGAATTTTCTTATACAGGCAACGATGAGACCAAAATGGACGAAGTGGCTATGATATTAGGCATCGCGGTATTTGTTCTTCACGCCTCGCCGGATGTCGTAAGCGCGCCGAACTTACAGTTCCCTTGCATCAATCATTTTAGACACGCATTCCAGTCAGAAAATACGATGGTAAGCTTCGGAGCATCTTAACAATGCTTCAATCGATATTCGTAACTTAATCAAGCTTTCTCATTTCCTTAGGTCAGATTCAAATGCGTTCAAACGATGAGAACGATATTTTTGCACCCAGAGCGTACAATAAGTACACCTTATATTCACGCGTTAGCTCCAAGATTGGTAGAGTATCTGTACAGCGACAAGAGCAAGCAAGTTACGCACGATCTAGAATTGTCCTTCACCTTGGAGTGTGTCAGTACCGTCGAGGCTCTTATAGGGCTCGCTGACCTTTCAAATCGTACGTAACAATCTCTATATTACCTTCCCATCGTTTCGTTTATCAATAAGGATAGTGTATTAATATTAGATCGATATTCTGACAATGGAACTGTGTTACATGCAAATACAGGAGACCTTTTGCAAGGTGTGTAAAGAGTAGCAGAATATTTAGACCTTTAAAGAATAGGATATGAGTGTTTTGATCGTCTTGATGTGTAGTTATGGCTTTTACTAAAATGATTTGTAACTCGGTATTACTTATGAATATCTAGGTATACAGATGCTGACTCTACTTGTGCCAATCCTTATTAACTACTTGTTGGAGGGAGAACAACTCCAACATGCTTCCAAACATCAGTTAAGTCTTCACCAACAGAGTTTCCAATGGCTGAACAAAATAGGACCAAAATATCCTCAGGTAAACTGCCGTTTGTCGTTTAAACAATCGTTCATACATTTCGCGAATCTGCATCTTCGTTTTATTGCAGGAATTTAAAACGTTAATGTCGCAGTCCACGGAACTGAAAACTAAGTTAGAAAATGCCGTGAGGTCCACTCACCAGCAAGCACAAAGGCACACCCGACCAGTGGATCTCGTAAAGCCGCAGATTAAGATCTCCACGCCGTCTATCAAGCTCAAAACGGATTTCTCCAATTTTAACTAAAACTTCCTAGAACCTCGTTCAATACATTGTATACTTGATCAGGCATGCGCAGACTGTTTGCTTGTCCATGCATATTACTCAGCGCGCGATTTACATACTCCCACCCTGAAGAAATTTTTACAACTGATACTCGCAACGCGTCAAGCATTTATCAGTCAATTATAACTGTGTATTTAACCAGGGCAGAAGTTTTGCGAGGGAAATTTTCCGAAGGAATTTCTTCACTGGTCATTTGTTTCGTTTTCAGAGTCGTCTGTTAAAAGTATAAATAGACGAATACACTACTACGCTTAGCTGTTAAATGGAAAAGTTTATTGCTTTCGCGAGTCGAAGCAAACGGTACTTTTACATTTGCTAACTGCGGTTTAAATACTGCATGGACTGTCCAAACACACTTGTGGGAACATTTCAGAGATTAAGTTTTAAGCTCGAAATAGAGATTACAAATTAAAAGATACAGCACGGCAAGCATTCTCCTGTGCGATATACAATGTGTTAGGGATAGCGCTAATGATATTTACGACTAGTTATAAATTAGCTGACCTCTTTAAATAATAATCTGTAGAACAGATCTACCGATTTGTTGTAAGGGCAAATATTTTAGTTACGAGAATCTGTATCTATTCGAACGTTTCTTCGAAGAGGCGCTTATTTATTAGTACTTATTTATTAGCGGATATTAATATTGTGATAAACAAGTAGGAGCTGGATGAAAATTCAGGAAGATGAAGGAAATCGGTAAACTCAGTCTATGAAATGCATTTATATTTTCTGAAGCAAACAGAATCTTTCCCCGTTTTTCTTTAAACGTTCTTCTAAATTGTATAAATAAGTGTCGTATAGTGTTAAAAAAATTGTATATTATAACGGTACAATTGTATTTATATTTATTTAAAAAGTGTAACATCGAACCTTGTAGAAACCGCCGATTTATTGTGTTGATTCTTTTTCTCCAAAGATATATTTTCGTAACAGTTATTCGAGTACAATAGAAATTAGCTACTATATTCTGTTACCAATGAAGCGATGCTTACGATATCAATAATCGGAATTTACTTATTATATGTGTCGAGTAACGCGAAGGTCATACATAATGATAAATGCAATTTATAGATTACGATTTAATATAATTAAGAATTGTAAGTTAAGAACATCGATTTGTCTAGTGTATCGATCCGAGTATTGTGACTGCAGGCATATCGCGCAATCTTGTACACTCTAAGGTAAACTAATTGTGCAAATAAAAGATGTACTGTGCGTCACGAAATCAGTAGAATTCGTATAAATGATGATAGGGTGATACAAAGATAATAGAATAGGAAGTAATTATTAAATACGACTAAGACTAAGGAGAGTTTCTTTCTTCCATAGCATGAATGTTAGCTAATAAAACGCAAAAGGTATGCATAGTGATTGCTAGAACTAGATTTAATGTACGTGCAGATAACTGAATGTGAAACGACAGGTTTAATTTAACTAAAAATTTTTGATTCTGATATATAAAGAGCTTCGGTAATAAGTTACGATTGTGTAATTAGAGTTTTAAGGGCGACACTTAAGATATTTATATCGATTGTAGAGAGAAGTATAATACATTCAAATCAAAGTGATATTAATAAGTGATTTAATTTCTCGCAGAAATGTATGGATTGAAATCACAGACGTATGTATATTCTAATTTCACAGTGATTTTACATTCATTGCAGGTATTTTTATGATGTGTATTATAATATTGTCCGACATACGAAACGCAGTGTATTAGATAATATACTATCTAGTGATGTAATAAAAGTATACTGCAACAAAACTGTTCATAATTGATTATCTATACTATTATATAAAAGTGAAGTTGCATACTTTGAAATGCGGTTTCTCAGTAAATATGAACTGTGGCCACAAGTGTATTACATCACTTTGTTCGTCTTGGCGAGAAGAAGGTTCTAACGTTTTGATTTTTTTAAAATGATTTATAAATAATAGTAGTTCGCGACGCGACCGCCAGGCGGCGAGCAGGCGAACGCTTTTCGCTTGCGAAACAGCACCGCGGCGGGAATAAGTTGCCAAGGGCTCTATCATTCAGGGCTCTCGAGTAATGCTCGCATTTACCCGCATTTAATTGCAGTATCCATCGGAATTTAAGCTATATATATAAAAGAACTAAGCGAATCGTAGCGAAGCACGGGTACTTAGCTAGTTGTATATAAAATCGTTGCACATATCGCATAGAAAAACAGACGTAAATTGTATATTCATAATTTAGTAAAAACTTTTCTGAACGCCATCTTCTGGGCAATAGAATGAACAAATGCGCAGTTACCGACGAGGTATAGGATAGACTCGTTTGAATCTCTGACTCCCGATCTAACAAAATTTCTTCGACTTTTACACTGATAATGCTAATCCAAAATATTATGAAAAGTATTCATAAGTTAGAAATAAATAGCGCGACAAATTGGCTTTTTCAGTACGCATTCGTTTCTTTGTCGCAATAATAAAAATAGTTTTTCGGTAGTAAATTTTTTAAGTGGTAAAAGTGACAAGGGAAACGGAAATCCGGCTAATTTACACTGTGAACGCATTGCTTTTATTTTTTCTTTTACTAACTTTACCGACTTCGGTGATTGTACTGAATTAGTTCCCCAAGGTACCGTTGATAAATATAGAGCGCACGTTAAGGGAATAGACACGGATAATGCAGGGATTTGTATATCGAAACATGGGTTTGGGAAATTACGTTTTTCATCCTTATGTGAGCATATTTTGGGCTGCTATGAGCGCCAACATGCGCAGAACAGGTCTGAACTTGTCTGTCGGCGAGTTCCTTCTCAAATGACAAGGAGATGTCTATGATTTAACGAATGTTTAGGTTATGTTATTTCCGGTTTTGCTCCAAAATGGCTGCCGTTATACCGATCACTACCTAGAGGGTCACTAGAGGAAGGTTCAATGCAGCGCGCTCTGGTCATGGTTCAACGAGATTGTGTTGACATCTAATAATATGAGTGTCCAAAGTAGATAAAAAATTGACAAAATACACCCGCAGAATCCAAATATTTTTAGGTCACTAAAAGACTTTTGTGACTCAAACGATGACCAGAGCGCGTTGCATCGAACCACAAAACACTTCCTCTTTCAAACGAACCTTCACGCAGCTCAAAATCTTCTCATATAAGAACGAAAAACGTATTTTCGTGACTGCATTCCCAAATACAAATTCCGCCATATTGACGATAATACAGAGCAAGTCACGCGACAAATTTAGTTCAGGTAGTGGATACGAGATGGAGCCATAGCAAAACCTCTAACATTTTCACGAAGTCGGTATTTCAGTTCGCGTGACACGAACTCCCATAAGATGTGATAAGAGATGTAAGCAGTAGTGAGCAAATCGGAGCAAATGCGAGCAAATGTTAGTGCGCTACATCGTCTGTATTGTTATGCATCCTCATGTTTTACAGTTAATTTAGATATTTCATCACAATGGCTGATGACGATTACGAAGCTATCGTTCAGGGGTACCCAGAAATGGTATTAGTTACTGAAACGCCAGAAACATGGCAAGGATTTTTAACAGTTACCTGTCAGTCCAATGCAGGGCAAAATATCAGAGTCAAACTCAAATTGGCCGTACCGAATTACCCATCGTTATATCAAGCCCAGATTAGATTTGGTAAAGAAATCGCGCTTATTCGTAACGCGTCAGACTTCGGTCGAAAGGTGAAGGACTTGATGCGAACCACAACAAAAGTATCAGTATTTTTCAGACAGTTGCAGCTGCTTATAGTAAGTATAGCGCTGTTCTAAGAGTTCTCTATGACGATAAGAATAATTAATAATAACAATGTCCCTAAATAGAGTAGTTTCATTGATAATGCTCGTATCGAAGATCATACGTACGAAGCAATGGACAACAGTGCGATGGAAATATTGCAAGAATTAAAAGATGCGCTTGAAGTACCCTCTGTATGTATCAAATGAATAATACCGTTACCTTTACTAGATAGTATTTATAAAAAATTGTACAAGATAAAATGTCAAACGAAATTTATATTACCGTGTTTTCTTGTATATTCGCTTCTCTCTGAAATCTTAAATGACGATTAAGTAATATGACATTGAAATCGCATTGTTGTAGCCGGTTCAGCTGTTATCCGATAGCAGTTTAAATACGATCAAGCTATCCGTGAAAAATGTATCGTTAAAACTACAAAGAACAAAGCACAGAGGATATCCATGGACAGTGGTTTCTTCAGATTTGCCTGTAATGCCTGCCATTGGACCCTTCGAAAAGAATGTGTCGACGTTGACCGTAGCGAGAAATAAGTTTAACTCGCAAGTAGTGATGCTTGAGAAAGCTTGGGCGAATCTGGGACAAATTGACGAGTGAGCCTTGGCGAATTTATTTAGCTGCGATATCTATGTACTTTTCAAGTCTATTTCGTTGAGTCTTTAATCCAGAAGTGTATCGTTGTGTAATAACCAGGCAATGCTGGGTGTTAGATCCACCGAAACCGAAACCCTATCATCTTTATCGGCGAATTCACTTAACGCCATCTTTATCAATGTTCGTTAAAATCGATCCTGTGAATCCAATGGATCTACCGGAAATCAAATTTATGGGTAGCGAGGTAGAGGTCGAACTGAAAAGGGATCTCGTTTCTAAGAACTTACATGTCCGTAATATTCGCTAAACATTGCGTAGAATATATTAGAATATATATATTATTATATAGCAATTCTATGTTACGATACTTTTGCAGAATTGGAATCCAAAGTGCGATCTTGTAAATAATTTGATGATGCTGTTAGATATGTGCACATTCCCTGCGAAAGAGGAAAAAACATGCGTAGACGATAAAAATGCTGTTGTCGGTGACGAAGAATGTTGTATTTGCTTCTCCATGGAATCGGACACTCTGGCTTTACCTGATAAAATATGCAGTAATGAAAAATGTCGAAGACATTTTCATACGCCCTGCCTATTACAGGTATGCTTGTATACGTACGAAATAACTTTACGGTCAAGACGTTTCAAATTAACGTAGCATTTACTAAGTACTTACTCTACTTTTTAGTGGCTACAGGCTGGCGCCGGTAATCATGTTATGTTCAATCATATTCATGGTACTTGTCTACATTGCAAAGAAAGCATATCGTGTTGCATTAAGTAGCAGAATTTAATTACTAACACTCGGTGTAATATTACAGAGAATTATTTATATGGTACATATTACTTGCTGCAACAATTTGTTTCTTAACTCGTCATTCGAACACATGCATATGTGTATAATTCAAGCATCTTGTCCACTGCTCGACAGACCTATTGAATTCGTGGGTACCACAAATTAGAATTAATGTTGTATCTAACGCATTATCTTCGAGTATGTCGGACACAGAGTCTTTATTTAATCGACCAGGTTTTACATTTATGCCGTGGAGATCGCGAACATCGTCTGAAAGGAAAGAACTGGAGAACGTTGGATAGCGTATTATTATTTGTTAATTTGTTCATTAGTCATGTTATATATGGTTAGATATTTTATTAATTACCTAGAATATTATAACATAGTTACGACTAAATATTTATATGAAAGATTTTGTACTGTTTTCTATCTAAATGATTATTGAGACATCTGTGTAATAATATACAGTAGGGCGGAGCGAAACTGTATAGACGAAAATTTAAATTTGAATTTTCAGTAGGCCTGGGTGCAGGATAATTGTCTTTTGATTAACCAAACACAATTGTAAAAATTTTTTGGAGAAATATTCATGTCTGCAGGTTCCTTTTTCTCTTAAAAATGAGATTCGCAATGTTATTTTTTACATTTTTAAGAGAAAAAGCAACCTGCAGACATGAATATTTCTCCAAAAATTTTTACAGTTGTGTTTGGTTAATCAAAAGACAACTATCCCGCACCCAGGCCAACTGAAAATTCAAATTTAAATTTTCGCCTATATACTTTCGCTCCATCCTAATATACAGTGCCGGACAAAAGTATTGGGACACCCATTAAAACGGAATTACTTTTTTAAAATCGGTCTAAACCACTCAAGTTTTTTTTTTTAGAAGTGATCACTATTTTCTTCGCTATTCCGACCAATTACAATTTTTTTCAATACGACGAAACAGGTCACCTAGTAGACTAATCCTTCTAGCTAACAGTTATTCTGTTTTAAAGTGTGTCCCGATACTTTTCTCCGCCACTGTAAGTGCAACACATAACGAATAGTTAGTATTATTACAATTAAGCTTCGTGTTAATTAGTACTTAAAAGTTATACAGCGTAACTTACTATGCAATTGTGATACGTATAATGTACATTTGAAATTCCAATAATCTGATAAAGCCTGCAGTTGTTTCTTTAAAGGAAGTTCTGATATACTACGGAATCCCCAGACAAGGTAAATTTTTGTCTCTTCCAGTTCGTTACCTACAACTGCTTTCGCGATAGGATAAAGTGCAGTTATTCCTGATCCCATACCGAACATAATTATTTTCTGAAAGCTACAAAGGCTATCAGTATCGTTTAAATAATTTTAAAAGGAAGGCCAACTACGATAACGAATATCGGAAAGCTACGATTTGCGAACCTATTACACTTGTATTCAAAATTTCCATACGGCCCTCTGATACGAATTATATCGCCTATCTCTACGCTCCTCAAATGCGTGCTAAACTTCCCGTCGGCGTAGAGTCTAATTAAAAATTCGATACTATTATCCGACCAGGCGATCGGCGTGAACGGTTTCGTTGTATCCTGTAAATGTAACATAACGTGCTGCCCTGGGTCGATCGATACGCTTGTATCATTCCTCGACTCGTTTCCTGTAGAAACACACGCCAAAATCAATTACGATAAGTAATTACAAATCGCAAGACTTTTATAGGCGTTTATGCGTTCGGCGAGACGTCTACCTTGATAGCTCAATGAAAGTAGAATATAACATTCGCAAGCTTCCTTCACATCGACGACTACAAAGTTCTTATACAAAAATGAACACAGTACATTCTTTCTATTCCGTATTTTCACATTCCCTTTCTTTCGCCTTTCGTACTCTTCGAGCAACTTTCTGTGCACGTCAAAAATACAAGGATCGCACGCATTGTGGCAGCAATCTTCTTCCGACGGTGTTACCGGCCTACTATTTTCGCTGCAGTTATCGCTATCAGAATGCATATTGGATGAAATGATTTTGTGTTTGTGTACATGGATGTAACGTTTTTCAAACATTGAACTTTTGATAAAATTATAAACAATTTTGTAGCCACCGTTGTAAATCGCACTGTAACAATAACGTGGGACTATCAGAGATATATCACCTGTTATTAGTTAATTTCTTTTAGCTGTTATTCTAATACAGATAAGCATGCGGTAGGTTGCGTAACTGTGTTCGTCTAGTGGCAACACACGCGCATAAAGGATGTCATTGGAAGAGAAAAAATTCATTAATAACATACGCTATTTCCTTTTCTTTTAATACATGTTATGTCCTTCAATCGATTTTATCAGCTTTATGCAAACAGAGTTAAGGCTGATTCAGACACGTACAGTAATTTAGTTGAGTGGCGAGTAATTTAATAAATTGCCATTGTTTTACTAAACTACTCGCTTAAATTAAGTGCCCACACACGGAAAATTGTGTGTATATGAATACTATATAAACAAATGTACGCGAGCGCGCGTGCGCGCTATATATATATACAGTTAATAAAGTACGCGCTGTATACAGTTAGCGAAATTTTTGTCTCCAAAATTAAAGAGGAAAAAGCATTTCAATATATTTGATTCTTAAGCGCCCTTGGATCACGGACGCCCCTGGGCTATAGCCCATTTAGCGCATTGGTAAAGGTGACCCTAAAACCGCATAACTATTAGAATTGGTCCAAACGAGATGAGTTTTTTTTTGAGAAGCTAGAAGGCTAGATTAGTTTGCTAAGTGACGTATTCGCAGTTTTGAAAAAAAATGCAATTGGTCGGAATAGCAAAAAAAAATAGTAAAGATTGTTTTTTTAAACTTTTTTGTGAGCCTGTAATGAAAATTAAAAAAAAAACGTTAGTAGATTGAAATAAGTTATAAGTAGTAAGTTTAAAATAATTTCGGGAATTTCGTGATTTTCGACCTTATTCTGCGATCTTTAAGCGTTTATAGCTCAGAGCAACGTTAACCAATTTTGATGAAATTTTAGGCATGAATATAACTTACTTCAATCTACGAATGTTTTTTTTTGAATTTTCATTACAGGCTCACAAAAAAAATTGAAAAAACGACCTATACTATTTTTTTTGCTATTCCGACCAATTGCATTTTTCTTCAAAACGACGAAACACGTCACTTAGCAAACTAATCCATCTAGCGTCTCAAAAACAAACTCATGTTTGGACCAATTCTAAAAAATTATGCGATTTTCAAAAGTGTCCAAATATGTAATTGGCAGCGACCAAAATAGGATTTGCAGGGGGCACCAAATAAGAAATCTTTATAGAGAAAAGACATAATTTTTTAAAAAAGCTACATCAATGGCTTCATTCAAATTCACATTTTACGTTATTCCATTGAGAATAAAGGAGATACACATTTTATGGAAAAGTAATTCAAATTTATTTATCTGTTATCAAACAGCAAACAAATTAAGGCACCTGCAATATATTTGAAACCAATTAATAAACACGTTTGTTATGCCTTTCTTTTTATATAAAGTGTGGACTGAACCTCCTAAAGTGTGAAATACAATGTGGTAAAATGTTGAGGGAGGGTCGCCGCCTAACAGAATCCTTGCTCCGGGCGCTTATAACCTAGTTTCGTCCCTGGTAATTGGTAAATACTTGCACATCGCGCGACCATATGATTGCAACTTCCTGGATATGCATAATCAACAATCAGCTGTTTATCTTTTACAAATGACACTTCATAGCGCTCACATGTTTTCCAAGCTGGTTTATATCTTCATTATTATTACAGAAATCAGCACAAAATGTTTCGGACATGTAATTCCCTAAAACAAATTGTGTTCCCCGACAATGCAATGAATTGCAACAATCAAGCAAATTTTATCTGCCACTGTTAATTACAGTCGCGATGACGTATCGTGCTAAAATGAACCGCACAAAGCGTTAAACAATAAACACTTAATCAGACAGTGACAGCACCGAATGAAGTTCATCGATGATGTTCCAGTAAATTTCGTTACGTTATAACGTGCCGCACAGTTATAATTATATAAACAGTATATTCTTAGCTATTTTATACATCTTGTAACCTTGCACAGTGCTGTGTCGATATCTCTAAGAAGTTTTTAAGCAATAAAATGGAACGTACAATTACAGGATGGAGACGTTACGCGCTGGTACAACCAGCTCTAATGGTGCTAATGTTTGCTGAAGCGATAACAAGTAATTATAATGCAGCTCGCGCTATATATGCAAAAAGTTGATGCTAGTTAGTAAATAGAATTAAAGCGCTATACTTATGTAAGCATATATAACGCTTTCCATTTAATCGCTTAGTAATATTCGCATTAAACAAACATTTTATAGTAGAACGTGCTCCGTCGATGTCGGACTGAATTATATAATTTAATTGCAGGTAATATTTTAACAGATTTAATAACGTATCGCACTTGCAGCGTCACGTTAGGTATAAATAAGTCAGAATGCATGGTACTACACGAGAATAGTAGCTCCGCCGAAGCATTGAAAATAGACGCACAAGTGCAACCCATAGCAAGCTTAATTCTGATGACCAAATCTTTTATCGACAATATCTTTCCTGCGCTGTTGTCTTTGTTTCTGGGACCATGGAGCGATATATACGGAAGGAAACCCATCATACTGGCGGGATATATCGGTCGGTATTTACTACTCGGATAACGAAGTCGCCGCAGTTAGATAATCTGTTAACGTTGTAGGAATCTCACTGAGATACTTGATTTTCTCCTTCATGACTGTCTGGGATATAAGTCCATGGTTTTTATTAATCGCGTACGTTCCGTCCATGTCTCTCGGGGGATTCTGCATACTTTTGTTAGGTACTATCTGCTATATCACCGACATATCGAACGACCAAGATAGAGGGTGGCACCTAGCTTGGATGGAAGCTCTGGTGTCTGTCGGCTTTCTGTCTGGCATACTGACTGGCCCTGTTCTCTTTCGAATGTATGGGTACACAGTTGTGTTTGGTTGCGCCACTGTCTGCTGCATCATAGCAACGTTATACGTTTGCGTATTTGTCCCCGAGACCACGTACAACTCAAATTCAGTATGTACTTTCCAGTTTTTTTACAGACATGTTCTTTTTTTACAGACATTCTTCTGTTCATGATCGACGAGCAAGCCAGCGTTCGTTATTTTTATTTTACATATACATTTGGATAATTAATATATTTTAATCGTTACAGGCAACTCTGAGTACCTTATTCGATATACATTTAGTCAAGGACCTCATTGGTACGTGTACCAAGAAACGAGATGGATTCAATCGTTACGTAGTTTGGTGCTGCATAACTTCCCTTATTCTACTTGTTATAATTATGCAAGGAGAGATAACTATAGCATTTCTATTCACAAATATCAGACTCGGCTGGGATGTGAATAAGTACTCGATTTATTTGGCTAGTAATATAATGCTCGCGATCTTTGGGATATTATTCGGAGCGAAAGTTCTGACGACGTACACAGGTGCAAATTGAAACTTTCGCAAATACGCTACGGTATGTTCGCAATTGTCAGGAGAAAGGAGGGAACGATGAAATAAATTTTGCAGGCTTCTCCGAAGAGGTGGTGGCATTATTGGCGTTACTGTCATCTTTAGCTGGCTCTTTAATTCAATGCTTTACATGGAAACCGTGGCACATGTATTTATCCGCAGTTGTAGGGATGCTCGGCGGAGTCACTGCTCCTATGATCCGTTCTATACTATCCAAGTCGGTCCCCACGAAGGATACTGGTAAGAGATCGTCGAGTGACTTCACGTCGAGTAAATGCTATCATTCTCGTAGTTTTCTGATATATGATTTTACTAATATCTTTGAATATCTGCAGGTAAAATATTCTCCTTGACGGTGTCCATCGAAACACTGACTCCATTCGCGGGAGCTTCTTTGTACGGATTAGTTTATTCACACACCATGCCTCCTATGTATCCGTCACCAGTCTGGTTAATATCTACAGCCATTTGCGTTATTGTGATGATTTTAGTAACGAGCATACGAATTCAGAACCGCAAGTGTAACGCCGCGAGATACGCGACAATAACTCAAGATAGCGAATTATCGTCGTAAGTTCTCACTGAAGACTGTGATATAAAAGAGATATAAAATGGAAAGCTCAAGTTCAATTAAAATAATGGACTTCTTGTCCCAATATACATAAATTCTTGATACTGTGTATTTTGTACACTCTGTTTTTACAATGTAATAACAATACGCTATAAAATATGGTGCGTAGTTTGAACCAACCCTCTTCAATTCTTTATGCCTTTACTTATATCAATTTTACACGCGACGATAATTGGAATGTCATTATGATTTACAGCTTGTCGAAATAATCGACATGATCACCTGACTTGTATTTACGTTCTTTAAGAATTTTTAAAAGCCGGTTAACTGTTTGTTCGCATGTTAAGTAGGTTTTCTTCTCCAACATCTCCTTGAACTGACTCTTCAGTTCCTTGTCACCAAATTCGTTACAAGCTTTATAGAACATATCAGTTTCAACCGGGCCTGGCGAATAGTTTAATACATTCACTTCTGGGTTTTCCGATGCGAATACCTACGTAGAAAATATGAATTAGAAAAACTTGGAATAAACTCTGATACAACCTCTGATGTAATCGTTACCTTAAAGAACATTTCTCGTGCCGCCTTTCCAGTACAATATTCGGCTGTCTTATTTGTTGGTTTTATCGCAAATAGTGAAGTAATATTTATGACGGTCTTCTTGGTATTTGTTTCTTCGTTAAATATCCTCATAACGACACCGTTTAATACAGCAGGACTGAAAACGTTCAGATCGAAGTAACTGCGCCAGGTATTCATGTCCGTTAAGTTGTTCGTCCCCTGGGAAATATTTCCCATTGTACCAACGTTATGTACTACAACCACTCGATCGAATTCTTCGGGAGCATCTTCGTTTAAAGACTGCGTTATGATTTCTGCAAAGTCAGTAGATGAAATTTAAAAAATTCCCATATATCTTTCAACAGTAGAGAACGGCGCATTTAATTTATTTTTCTTATACTCGCCATGCAGCTTGTCGTCTTCCGCTTTGCCCAGATCGACACCGACAGTGTTAACGAGTACATCGGCAGGGATACATTTAGCAGTTTCTTTTAAAGCATCCAAATTCGTTGCCAGCAAAAGAACACGGGAACTTTTTTCTAACAGCGAACCAAGCGATATTGCAATTTGTTTTCCAATGCCACGGCTTGCACCGGTTACTAACATATATACTTTTCCCGACAATGCTTCGATCGACATGTTTGCTTCGGAGATTAAGTCGCTACTTTGTGAATAAAGAATTATTCAGGAAATTGAATTTAATTAGTTAATGATTTGTCTTCGCTCTCCTTGCTCTCTTCAGCTTCGGTGACTACTTGAAGAACGTCCGCCTTTAAAAGGTGAACTAGTTCGGTAGCGGTTAACGCCTGAAATAAAACGAATATTAACGTCGATATAATCTGTGCAATTAAAGGGTTCCAAAATTTTCCCGTAGTTACTTGCAAATGGGGCGCTATGTGTCTTATCAAAGGGTTCAGGGCTAGTTCTGTCTCCTCTTCTGTTTCGAGCCTACATCCGGATGTTATTAAACGTGCGATATAATCTTCCTTCACCACCGATAAAGACTCTACAAGATCTTTCTTCGACGTACCCTTTTGCAGATTTCTAAGTCTACAATCTGCAGAATAATTTCATACGTTGCATTTCTCCTTTTATAATATGCAACAAGCATATCGAGAAAACTTATGTAATTTCTTATCGTTACGTTGTGGAAAGGTCAATGAATTTATCAATCTTAAATTTGATAGCAGAATGTATTCAGGGTGAAATGAAATAAAATTGAAATCTAATATTATTCGCGCGGAAAAATGTCCTCAATCCTCGGAAGACGAATGCAGGATCAGTTTGTGCCATAGCAACATTTCCATTGTAAACGGGTTTCACAAAAAATTGAATATAAAATGAATTAATCCCACATAAATGGATAATAAAAAAATGCATAAAAAAATTATTTACGTATATTTAATACGTAAAATAGGTGTATCTTCTGTATGATTTTTACGAATAATATTACTGAAATTTGTTCTCTATTCCATATATAAGAATACAGCTACGCCCCTACCGATCCGCGAGTCGCGACCGATTTGCGCAGTTCCCACGGATCTGATTTATCTGACACAAGCGATTGGTCGCGGTACTTTCCCTGCCGGTTTATCTCTACATAAAGTGGAATGCAGTATAAGCATCTTATACTATATTTTGCCATTGTCGACAGAAATATAACGTCGCGATAACTTTGACAAAATGATCTCGCATTCGTTGTATGACGGTTAATCCAAGAATTATTAACATACATATATAAAACTGACAGCTATATACATACACACACATACGCATGCTACTGGTATTTTGTAACCATAATTAAAACAAAGGCCTACGTACAAAGTTTTTCCAAATATTCCTCTGAATCCGCAAGTCTTGTATGTTCTGACTGGTACTTTACGAACGAATCTTCGAAATGATTATTATGTTCATCGTCGTCAATCCTAAGTGTATCTATTCCACTCCATGGGTCGGTAACGTCTGTCTTCATGATTTCCGTGTTTCTAGTTTTATATCGTTTGCTCGTGAAGGTTTATCTTACCTTCACGCATAAGTGGAAGAAATTATTACTGACGTAGGATAAAGTATCGTTCAGTGAAAGCTGATGGAAACACAGACGAGGTTCTGTGATCTGTAGCGAAGACTGAAGGCTGAAGGTTACTTAACGCTTAATGTAGTGGTGAGACATTGCATTTACTGACATCTATACTTAACTTGTATATAGATATTAGAGTTGGGCATGATTCGAATAATCTTCCAATAAAAAGTTCGAATAAAATGAAGTTATTCGAGAATAACGAATAGATTTTGAAAATTTATTCGAATAATGCTCAACTTCAATAAGTAGATATTCACAGTGGGCGAATTCCACTTACGCCCAAATCGTTCGCAACGCCCGTGGTTCTCGTTTCAAAATTTATGAAAATCTAAAATATGGAAGAGAAATCTGTGAAAAAAGCATTATCGGAAAATACAGTTTTTTAAATATAAATTACGACTCGAAAACAGGAACATATAATTCATGATATTCATTTTATAACAAAAACGGAAAATTCTTATGGTCGTGGACGCGGGCGATTTGGGCGTAAGTGGAATTCGCCCAGTAAAACGAGCTACATACTATTTTTTAATATTCCTGCTTTGCACATTTACATTCGGAAACTTTTTACGTTTCAGATTTTAGTCCAGCTGCTAAACAATTGCATTCATTTTTTTATAATTGGATTTACTAACAATATAAAAGAAAATCAAGAGTCACGAGTAAAATGTTTAAAAAATTTTGCTCATATTTTTCCGCTTATATATACCTACCTTCGAAGAAATAATCGAAGAAATTGAACACTAAGTACTATACATTCTTAATTTATTGTTACATAAGCTATTCGAACTGACGACCTTCGAATCACACCACTGATAAAAATACTGTAATAAGAGATAGTGTTATCAAAAATGTAAAAATCTGCTTTTCATAAATAATTTATTATTTGTGTACAAATATCCATACTTCATACAATAAAGAACAATCGACACAAATTTGACATGGTTTAAAAAGCATAGACCGATATAGAAAAATGTTTATAAAAATATCGTTTACTTTATTACACAGTATAAGCAACTTTTAATACTATCCATTACAACACTGAGACACCTTTTCAGTCTAAAATCTTTTCCCTACGTACCAGTAACATATACACTGTGTTTCTTTTAAATACCATGTCTTCGTAATAGCTAGAATGCGTGATATGATTATGTACAATGACATCATTACGAGTACAATACGATATTGTATTAGCGTATCAGTAATAACAATATTGTCGAGGTGATATTAATGAACATCATTAAGTATCTTCGTTCTCTCCGATTTCAAATAAATATTATGATACAGAATTATGTTCGATTGGATGTGTAATGCAAGTACGGGGTGTATGAAAAGTAATAATCACCGTTTTCAACGGCGAATCTACACTTCTGGATCGGTGGGCATTTGTAAAAAAAATTGCCGCAAAATTGTTTGTAACATTGAAAATTGATGTCGAAGTTTATTTCTACATCAACGTGCTCTGCTCAATAAAAAGAAAAAAAGCGTAAAAGAAACCATGTGCCGTAGACGCACCGTTTTTTAATTTGTTAAAGTTTGCACAGAACTTAGAGCGCGCAGAGCCACTCAGCAATCAGTGGCTCCCGTTTCCTCTCACTTGCACTCGCATCCTTTCCTTCTCGTCTTTAAAAAAAAAACAAAGGCGAAATCTGGGCTTCGATGTGTGAGAGTGAGAGGAAACAGGGGCAAGTACGAAAACTATACGAGTGGCTCCGTACTTCTGTAGATTCTCCTTCTGAAAGTAGTGAACATTACTTTTTATACAGCCTGTACATAGTTCGAAAATATTTAAAAATAAATCGCAAGCATGGTAGTATTTGACTTTAGTAATGTTTCTAGATGCAGAACCAAAATACGAGAAAACAGAATTTTTTAACGTGGTTGATTACAATTCGCGTGACGTATTTTAATACAAATAACGCCTGAGAAATGCATCAAAATAGACACTGTGTATACCCATCGGCAGCGATAAATGATAGTATAAAGAATACGGTCATTATATTCAAATACAGATTTTATATGCATACATCATTTTTCTTTTGTTCAAAGCTTATACTCAATTTATAACATTAATATCAGCGATCCAGGAACATTGGTTCTACTAGTAGTATCCTCGAAAGATTTATAATTTAATCGTTAAAAAGATGAATCGAATGTACTGTAAATTTATACAGAGCTTGCCGGATTATAATTACAGTTTGAAGTATATGTGCAGTTATAAAATACATAAATTATTACTTAAAATCTAACACAACTAAAAATCTCGTTCCGACGTTCAATTAAGCTAAATTATTTTAAAACGCAGGGATTTGAGCAAAAATCGTTCAAACTTTAACACATCGAAAATGTTAAAATTGAAGAAGGTAAAAAGTGATGCTTTTGCAAGTTTCTAATTCAAAGTTCTTGACCTTTCTTCTTCCATTCTTAGTCACTATTCGGCTCTTACCCTTTGGAAAAAGAAAGGAAAACATTTGACAGTAAAAAGAAAGCTAAACAACATTGCGTTTATTGGACATAAGTTCATTTAAAGTTTAACTTAGATATGCTATGATTTACGATACAATCCCATATTCGAAACTGTGTCAAATGGAAGCAGATTTACGACTTATTAACAGTCTTGTATCGTTTATATATGTTTATATATACACAAATGATAGAACTTGAAAAAATTTAAGTTTTATAATCACAGCGCTTGCTAATATTTTTAACAGTTTCTTTTTCCTTCGATACTCCATGGGCTTCTACCGTTCTCGTAATTATATTCCATGTTAAAAACATGTATACTTGCGAATAGATAGATCGTTCATACAAACATGTGTTTTATCTATCATATAAAAATGTGATGTGCATGTGAACCCTCGACATTCTGTCTCTTTTAAATAAAAGAAGGTATTGATACCTTATTTCAGAATAATATACGATACTTCTCAGCGTTTTAAATATTTAGTAAATAACAAAGAACGCTCCAAGTGTTCCAAATGATCGAAAAGAAGAGTGCAAAGGATAAAGATTCTCAGAATTTGCATCCATGGAATTGGAACTTTTATCATCGATAAATCGCGCAGCGTGGGAAAATAAGGGATTAAAAATTCTCTATGTGATGCAATAGTAATAATAACGCGATAATAATACGTCTATAAATTCTAGAATTAACTCTATAGATAAAGAAAAAAATCACAACCGGCAAGTAGCCAATTACATACTAGTAACGAAAATATGATTAATGTTTTAATAAATTATGCCACGTCTGGCTTCAGGAATTTTATGAACGGCGGACGACCTAGCTATCAGAATCTAAAGTACCCTAAATTTCTAGGAAAAATAGAGAAACAACGTTTCACGTCTTCTGCAAAGTATCGGAGCGCCAACTCCTCGACTGTACAAAATGTATGCGTAAGATAATACCCAATTTAAAAAAAAAAGAACTATCTAGCCTGCTTGAAATATTTGGAAAGATATTTAGCGATATAACGATACAGATACCTTTCGCTCGTTAATGAAATGAAACTTCTGAGCTATGAAATATTCATAAGAAATGAGAAGTTCCGATAACGCGGTAGCCGCATTTTGATCACAGAGGATATTCTAGAGAGTCTAATAATTAATGTTTATGCACCGCTCGAAGGCCTCTCCCAGCAACATAGCCATCTGCGCCACAACGGCAATGGTTTTCTACGTCTAAACAATAAACTAGCACCACCTCGTCTCGTATTAAGAGCACTAACTATTGCTTGGTCGAAGGCCTCTTTGAGGTCGTGTTGAGTCAACGCGGATGTCTCTACGTAACTTACGGCGCCTACTCCTTGAGCCAATTGATGCCCTTGAGTAGTGGTAATCGGTGTTTGGCCATATCTCGCTAATTGTAACATAAGATGCACGTCCGACCTTAAGTCGCTCTTCGTGCCCACCTGAAATCACCGTCGTCGCTCCATTAATCTACGCCCTACGGCTTGTAAATATTCGCCGTCGTTCGTATCTCATAATAATTGTTAGACGTGCGTAATCTCGTTACCAAAATAATGGGCGCGTTTGGGCAGTATTTTCGTACTTCGTTTATCCATCGAGAAGTTATGCTATGATAAGAAGAAGGGCATACAACGCTGAAGCAGACTAGGAACACATCTGTCTCTGGATAGCACAACGATCGCAAAGGATCGAAGTCATCTTGTCCCGCTGTATCGCACAGCTGAACATTTACCGGCTGACCGTCGACGTTGACAACCACTGTAAGAAATCGGAACAATTAATATCGCACGGAGCTTACTTTTATGCGTTCGATAAATTATTTGCAAATATTAGAACGCGATTCGATTCGGAGGCATAAATAATTATAAATATAAACCTGGGTACAGATTTATTATATTTCATTATGCGATCACACTTTCTCTTTGCATCTTGCAAATTTGAATGTATCATATTCGTGTTGTTAAATATCGTTTCATCGCGCAGGCATGCTGATTCAAGTAACTTTCTACACACGCTCTAAACCTTTCTTTGGTAACAAATAGCTAAGATAAGATTACATGGATACCAGGAAAATGCTATAGTTTATACGCAATCTCGCTCTTTTTACATCTAACAAAGAGTTTTTAAAACTTAACGTACTATCCAGATATAAGAGACTGATATTAAGTATATCATGTTAATATTAATTTTCATTGCTTCTCACTAAAACTAATGAGATATTAATTGTATTTTGCGGCGCATTATAGAAAGGAAATAATAACGCGACGAGAATTACATCGAATTGCAATTATGAAGTTACCATCGGATGCGACTCGGCGTTATCGCTAATTCGAATTAAATCTGTCACTGTCCAGGACGGGCTTGCCGCCGCTATTAAATGTTAAACTAACCATTGTAATTATCGAAGGCAGTGGGCACGTATTCCCCGGGGAACCCGTTCGTCGAGTACGAAACGACGAGGCTGGTCTTCCCAACGGCACCGTCCCCAACTAGAACGACTTTGATTCTCCTGTCCAGCGGTATGCCGCCGTGGTCCGTCCCACTGCCGTTCGAATTTTGATTCTGTGCGGCGATGCACGTCGTTCGTTTCGCTTGCATCTGCATCGCCTGGCCATTCTTTAGAAGAGGTCTGGTCCAATTCGTGTGAGACGACGGCGGCATTGTCTCGCTCTTTATTTTACCACAGCCGCGAGCTTTCATGCGTATACGCCAGCCGTGTAATATCGTGCACGTATATAACCTCTACCTGTCCGACGGCAACTGGTGCGATAGACCTGCATCTATCGCGGCGACGCGGTCCACCTACGAATCGTCATTTCTCTGCTCCCCTGCTGACACTTGCGGCTGGCACGATCGCGGATCGAGTTTCGGCACGCAACACCGTCAATACGCCCTGTCAACCACTGCGTGCATCGCTCCGAAAACAATGGGAGAACGTACACCGTCCGGGGAAGACGAAAAGAAAAACGAGAAAAAGAAAAGAAACTGATCCACCTGCCGCGCCGCGGAGCCACCTGTTATTACGCTCGCAGGTGTGGGTATATGATGTATATATGCGTGTAGATACTGCGCAGGAGGAACCTGGAAAAGATGCTAAGCCCGATCGTACTTCTTAATTTACCTGAAACGCAATTCTTGGCGATTATGATTTCGAAATAAAACTTTAAATAGCTCCACAGCGCTATTCTTGCGGCGATCGCAACCGGTGGCACAGGTGCACCACGCGGTCACCTTAAAACGGGTTTAACCTTGATTCTTTCTCTTTGTTTTTAAGAAAATGCATTATAGTCGCGATGTATTATACCCAGAATCAGTTGGCTTGAAATATAATTCAAGACATGTAATCGAGCACCGTGTGGGTTGACGTAATTAAAGATACGATGAGGTATGCAGGTAGATCGTACAGGTGGCATAGATACTTAATATCGGTTGTTAGAAATTTTATAGGTGCGAAAGTTATTGACAATTTTTTCACCCAATATGGGTTTTTGTTTTTATACAGGTATTATAATAATATCTATGAGATACCCGAGTAAATTAGATAGTCGAAAATCTCGATTTGGTACAGGGTACACCTGGCACCAAGTATGCAGGCTACACCCAGGTAAGTACACCTGTACTCAGGTATTCGAGAGAAAAAATGAAAACGATTTTTTTTATTTGATTAAATTAAGAAAAAAGAAGTAAGAAATTTCTAATATAATAATAATCTAATATTATTAATGATATGGTAATAAAAAAGTCATCTATTTAAATATGTTTATTTTTTTTTATTTATTTTTTTTCTTTATTATTGTTATTATTATCCTTTTTTTCGTGATTCCGTTTTCTGAGAAGGTATGTTTTTTTACCGTTGGGAAATTGTTTGGGGCCCCAAAGAATTTCTTGCATCCGGGCCCCTGTAAAGAGAAAGCCGGCCCTGCCGGGTAATTTTTATCTACCCGGCTATCTCACGGGTACCCGGGTAGTCATGGAATTTTTATCTACTCGGGTAACCAGGCATCTCATCGATCAACAGCTGTAGTTTGAATTAGTGCTATTGGTTTGGGCCAGGTGTCGAGATACCCGGTAAGACACCCGGGTAAACAAAAATTACCCAAGTACCCGTGAAATATCCGATTAGACAAAAATTACCCGGATACCCGGAATAAACTTCAAGCGATTGAATGTGATATTGTCTGATGGTAGCCGAAAATGATCGAAAGACGATCGGCTGTGAAATCGAAATTCTCAACTATCTCATTTACTTGCGTATCTCACGGGTCAGGGGTATTTTTTGTCTACCCGGGCATCGACTAACTGGCATTGACGAAGTATCCTCGTCTGTGGTAATAATCATCCGGCCATTACTAGTAGTTGATAAGGTAAAGAATTTCAAAATTAAATATATCTCATTTACCTTATCAACTGGCAGTAATAGCTAGCCAACCACTCAGCTCGTGGTTTTCTGGAAACTATACTTTGTTTACTTTGGCAAAGTAAATCACTGTTCAGTTCAGCTTGGCTGAGCTACTAGATGGCGTTTATCATCAGTTTACCGTACAAATAGCGTTAAAATTTACGCACGAATTTTGTTCCATTTTCTTTGTTTTGCATTTCTGTAGTTCTTAGTACCAATTTAAAATATATTTGTAGTAAATGTATGAGACTGTATTTCACGTAAGTACACGCAGAAGAAATAGCTAAACTAATGCAATGCCACTGGTATAATGTAAAACCCATCATAATTAATAAATCGAGTAGTTTACAATAATTACATTTAGAGTACTTCGCGTACTGTACTTTCACAGCTTGTATTCCGTGATACTTGTGTATTTTCCAGGGAGGAATATTCAATTCGAGTTAACCTAAAAGCTTAAGTAGACTGGGAACAGGGACTTTAAATATATCTTTTTGATAAAATTTATATTCAAGATGACTGCCTATAAAATTTTTAGATTCATTCAGCACGTGAGGTTTGTGACTTTATTGTCGACGTAATGAAACTATCCAGTATCTAAAACGACTAACACATTTTAGAAGAAACTCTTACGAATGTTGTACAGATATGTATACCAAAGGAATTCTCAGAATTTCGATAAAACAAAGGTTCTCGAGGAAATACGTTTCGAATGCGAATACGACGCAACGTAAGATTAATCCTTGGTACTCGTTCGCGAAACAATGGGAATGGAACGTTCCTGTTGGAGTAGGAGTGTCGTTGCTAGCAGTGTTGCAATGGAGGCATTTAAGAAAATATCCATATAGAACAGAGGACAATAGCGTTTACGAGCCAATCAATGTTTTGGTGGTACGTAGCTTAATAGCTTCGAGCGACGTAAATACCAGAGTCCTATAAACGAAGTCGAACATGTATTACAACTTTCCACGCAGGTGAATTGTTACTATTATCTGCCGCTTCGGATAATAAGTAGAATATGGGGCTGGATAGCCAGTTTGGAATTGCCAGTCGCTTTGAGGCCAACTTTGTACGGGTTTTACGCGAAAGCTTTCAATGCCAATCTGGACGAGATCGATTCGAGCTTGTCGGATTTTCCAAGTCTCGTGGACTTCTTTGTCCGACCACTGAAAAGTGATGCGAGACCCATCGATATAAACACAAACATTGCGAGTATAAACTTTCCCCAAGTAAACGAATAATGTGCGTATACGCGAATATTAACGTTCGGATCGATCGTAGGTTTCACCAGCCGATGGAAGAGTAGTTTATTTCGGGCCAGTAACGTCGTGCCGCGTGGAGCAAGTAAAAGGAGTAACTTACAACCTCAGGCATTTCTTGGGCGACGTACACATACTCCCCGCTGATAATCCTCGGAATTTCACGAAAGAAGATGACGACGCTTATGTAAAATCTCTCTTGAAGAATCCAACGAATCAGCTTTACCAATTGACGGTTTATCTCGCTCCAGGAGACTATCACAGATTTCATAGCTCGACCGATTGGGAAATAGAGTTTCGCAGACATTTTCAAGGTAGACGTCGGTCTCGTTTCCTACCACGAATAGGCCTCGCATCGATTAAAATTCTGTTGTGTCTTTTCAGGAAAGCTGCTAAGCGTTAATCCGAAAATAGTACAATATCTGCCAGATTTATTCTCAATAAATGAGCGTGTGCTGTACGTCGGGAAATGGGCTGGCGGTTTTATGGCATATACTGCGGTTGGAGCTACGAACGTAGGTTCCATTAAAGTGTACTGTGATAAAGAATTGCACACAAATACTATTATGTGGCCGGAGGCGAAGCATTGGAAGGACGCTAGCTTAGGCTGTGCGCATATTAGGAAGGGAGAGTTGTTCGGTGAATTTAGAATGGGGTCCACTATCGTGCTGCTATTCGAAGCTCCGGAAAATTTCCAATTTTGCGTAAATCTAGGGCAACCGATAAAGATGGGCCAGGCTTTGACCGAGTGTACTGTTGGAATTGAAGAAAAGCAACGTGCTCGTTCATTATGACAATTAATAGATCTCGTTGCGCTAGACTGGAAATACGTTTGGAGGATAAGCGTATGAGTCTTGGAAACTAGCTCCGCGACTCGATTCAACAGTGACGAGATTCGCAGAAAACCTATTTTTGGTAATATCGTTGTCACTATCGATGCTACTTCGGCGCGAAACCGGTTATGACGAGGAATAAATTTCATCTATAATTTTCATCCCTTGAAACTTTTACAGATTTTATAAGTGTAAAGAACGTAATAGGTAATTGTAGGTAGTTATCATTAAATGTTTGAACAAGTACATTTATTTTTATCAAGACTGTTTGTATGAACACAATTACTCAAAGAAAGGAACAATTTATTGTGCTTTTAAAGGCTCTATGTGTGTTACAAGTGATTTTATATTACCAATGCGATTAAAGCGAACGCGGTGTCGCGTTAGACGGCGAACGCTACTACTTGTAATATACAATTACGCATCACCACTCGATCCGTGGTTAAAATGTAAAAATGTAATCTATTAATATACCTCAACTTGCGTGTACATATTGGAACATGGTTACATGCACTTTGCAGAGATGTTTTTGTATATGGACTGGACATTGTGTAAGGAGGAAGGAAAAGACGAAGAAATAAATCGTATTTATGCAACAAAGACTTCAAACGTTTCGAGCATTGCCTTTAACACCTTTACACTTCAAATCTGTATCTTTCAGAGCTTCCTGCGCAAAGTTGAATGAATATGGAGAGCGCAAATCGAAAAGAAACTTCTTAAATAATCGAAAGCTCGATGTTTTTTTTATCTTTCTGAGGGTAAGCCTTCCTCGCTCGGTTCAGGCGTTAGTAAGCCTTTAAAACTGTTTAGAAGCCCTTCAGCGTCGGTGTACCGTACTTCCCACAGGAATGCGTGTGCACGAAGCACAAATTCATTTCAGCAACTGTCCTTAGTAATGTCATAAATGTTTGCTAAACGTGGAGACTAACGATGCCACATACTACCTAGCTTTATAGTATAAAATGATTGTATTGACCTAGTTAGCAAGAAAATTCAACAGCTGCGTATGTATATTATATCCTATGCCTAACGATATTCGATCTACGTGCTTTCGCGATTCCAATGTTTTTGCAGAAAAGCGTACTTAAAAATTGAACAAGTGCCCTGATTTTTCGAATGAAAACGGGAAAGAGCTGTCCAACATTTTTCCATCGAATAATGCAAAATGAAACTGGGCTCGAGTGGAATCACCCCTGAGCTTTTAAGGTATCGACACTTTTGATATAGCATCGTGGAACTTAAATACAGACTACCAAAAAGGTCAGAGGTCGTAACCGCTGAGGACTACGAGGTCAGGGAATCCGACATGGAGCGTCCTGAGGTGCGATTTGCTTTACCTTGGATTCCTCAGATACTATTATTCACGGTCCCGCGATCGTAAAGCTCGACTTGAGTCACTGCAGGTGCTTGAGGTATTGAGGTGATGGGACCTGAACTGAACTTCGAGGTGTACCTTTGCTGACGACTTCGGAAGTATAGAACTCGTGTTACGCCACTTCAGGGTCGAGGGCTATGACTTTCATCACCCTACAGTAATTTTAAAACGCGATATTCCCACAAGTAAAATCACTCCCTATTTTTAAGGAATTGACACTAAGGATCGTGAAACCTGACCTGGTCCCCTACGAAGTCCTGAGAGCTTCCTATTAACGACCCCAGGCTTATGAACTCCGATCAGACTACGATATGCCAATGGAACACAATCCAAACCACGCTGGACTTGCAGGATCAGACGTGGTCAATCGCGGGACCTTGAAACTCCTCCTTATCACCGAATTTGGCATCGCAGGATTCGATTCAAAGACTCCTAATCAAGACCCACAACCATCATAGCCACTACAATCGATGTCCCATTGAAAGTTAACGATCTTCTCGGTTACCTTTCCCTTTTAAACCAACAACCTTCTAGTATTTATCTACAAGTTTAAACGCAGAGACATCCATGTATATACCGTCACGTGCCCCACCCTAGTTCTACCCAATAGTAGCAATAGTTTTATGCTGTCGAGTGGAAATAATGACAAGCTACTTTGTTTTCTTTTTAATTTTTTAAAAGACCTTTAGTGACCTTGAAGGATTCATGGTCGTAGAGGTCGATGAATTCGTCTTTAAAGTGGAATTAATTTTAAAATTATTCCAACTCTTTTGAATTAAAACACTCGACGATGTTTACAAAAAGGGCGGCATGCGCTCGTTGGCCTAGTGGCGCCAGATCTCCAACTCCGTTACTGAGAGAAAGATTTTTATAAAATTTGAAATACAGCAGAAATATCTCGGCTGATAAAGCTAGGCGAAACACAAGCAAGCAGCCCCTGAAAATATGCCAACGCTGTGAACACGCCGACTAAAAACCATTCCCCCGTAGCCCCGAAGAGGGTTGCTGGTAGGGGGTCGAGTGGCAACAGAGGGAAAAGTCAAAGCCGCCGTCGTCGCGTGCCGGAATCGCGTTACACCTACGACGCCGTGGTTCAGTAAGCGTCGCGACGCCCGCGGCGCACGTTGCAACGTCCGTTCCCTCCGGGTGTGCGGGAATTCCGCGCGATCCTTTGGCCGTTTTACCTCGCGAATCGGACGCCAAAGAGCTAGACGTCGAGCGGCTGGTCCTCGCCAACGACCCGTGCTCCTCCTCCTTTCTTCTCCTTAGTTTCTCTCTTTTAAATATCGCCTCTCAAAGTACGATTATGGGGCTAGATGGGTGCTGATGGACATTTTCGAGTGACCTTGTCCCTGAGGAGGGAACCGGCCGCCGGTCCAGTTTACTGCAAGATGGAGACCTCGGCGAGATTCCGTCAGCTGAAGACGGTGAAGCTCAGCTGCGAGGCTACCTATCGCCTGGACATCAGCTTCAAGCCGCCGCAGCTGCTGGAGTGGGTACAATGAATTCGCGACCGCGCCATTAGCTTGTTCTTCCACTTTAAGATTAGCAGTCGATTTCTCGCGCTCGATTACCGCCCCCATTATTCCAGCCGCACTTGTGCTGTCCCCCCTTTCATTTCTTCCCTTAATCTGATTCTCCGCGAGTCGCTATGCCGCACGAACTTCTCTCTTCACCGGGGAGTTTTTATCGTTGCGGATGTAACGAATGCGATATCACGGTACCGTCCAGGGGGCCGTGGTGGTTTCGGAGGATTAAAGCTTGGTTAATGCTTGCTGCGTTCGCTGTTCGTGGGTTGTTAATCTCGACAGGGGCGCGCGTTTGTGTGAAGGAAATTCGGGGGTAGCGGATGCCCGCAGTGGTTAGGGATCGAAACGCGTCAGACTTTGCGTCAGTGAAATGATTGAGATCTCGTGCTCGCTGTAATTACTGTTTCTTTGTGGTCCTTTATTAGCTTCTTTTCCATCGCCATGGCAGTTTTTTGTAATTTGTGTAATTAATTGTGACCTTCGTGACGATTAACCCTCTCGGTAATTTTCTTAGAGAGGATTCTTCTGTTAAAATGATTGTCTCTAATTTGTCACTTACTCTTTAGTTTAGCTTTCGGCGGACAATTAATGCAGTGCTTCACAAGATCCCTTTAATAACGTGTACAAGCCCCGGCGTCGCATTTTGAATAGAAGATTAATGAAAGCTGTACACAGGCTTGTAACTGAAATCAGTGCAATCTCTATTGTTCTCTCTTGCATTTAAATTCCCCGGTATTTTTTCTGGCGTTAATTTTAGATTTATGCAACACACTATTAATCAAATATTTCACTGCGGCACCGCTATAAGTGTAAGGGAGATCGAGCGATTGGAGGCGGAATTCCCTAACGAGTCAACCACTTCATGAAAAAATCCATTTTAATCCCACATTATTCTGTCCCCTTAGAAAAGCTGCCCCACAAAATCTGTAGCCTTCGAGACAAAATTTACCATTTACTAGAAACGTGTCCTGTAGATTTGCTTTCTCGTGTCGAGCCTCTGTAACGTTTAATATAGCAGTCATTTATGAAATCACCCCCTGTGTAGCCTCACTTCTTCAAGAAGCACGCTAGAAGTGAATCAGTGTGATACGTTCGCACATACCTGCGATTTTCAAACGATTTTCAAACATGAATCACAGCTTGAAAGCGATGGCAATGATATAATGTGTGTCTTGCGGAGAGTGGAGCTAGCATATCGTGCACGCGTGAGCATTGTAAATGCTCGGGTTTAGCTCCACAGGCACTGTCGTAGATAAACCTGCATACATATTTCAACGCCTGCACGTTCGATGGGCACTCGCGCACAGAGAATATTTATTTTAAAAAACATAAAATCCGTGCTGTGCATTCTGCCGCTATTGTACCTCGATAAATGAACAATCTTTCTGTATATGTATTTGTTTTGTGATTGAAAGGTAATACTGGGTATGGAGACCCCGGAACAAAAGAGAATTAAATGATAGCATGAAATATTTTATAATATACGAGCTCAAGGAGTGACGCACCCTTGGCAGGTCGGAAAATAGGGTCATTTTTATAATTTTTTTGTTGTAAAAGGGAACGTTATATTTAAAAATGAAGATATACACCTTATTGTGGATAAATGAAGCTGTATTCTCTTCAAAAAGAAATTTGATATGTTAAGAAATTGTGGTATAGGAATTCCTTCTCTCAAAGCCTCCTCATAGCTACCTATAGCATTTGCAGATACGAAAATATTTCAGAAATTAGTGGACCGATCTGAATAAAATTTTGCACGAATATTCTTAAGGGGGTAGGTTACCCTCAAAATTTTCGAAAATTGTTTTTAGGATGTTTGTATATTCCGCTAGCTACATCTTTTCTACGTATTTTAAGCGCAACCGGGCCCTAAAATTCCAAGAATTGAAGGAATTACAGTAAAAAATGTAGGAGCCTACACATGAGATCGTATAACGATGTCCAACTTTAAACGCGATTTCCCAGAAACTACGTTTTCCAAAACAGTGAACATAAAATCTCGAAATCTGCTCGAACGATTTGAATGAAAATTTACAGCGAGCTGCAGGAAACTATTCCCCTCCATGTATTGGGATCACATTTTCAATATAAATTCTTAAAAAAAAAAGATAAAAAACATTTTTCCTACAAAAAATAGAATAAAATCAGAAACATTAACATAAAAATTGTTTTAATTTGTTTATCAAAATTTTGCTTCCTGTACAAGATGGAGACTGTCTTATAGATTATAAAAATGCTTTTACATTATGTTTTAGGTAATTCACCTGTCCGGAATCGTGTTCACCATCAAACGGTGCATCACGTACACGCTCTCACATTTATATTTATAACTTTTTTTCCTATAAATATATTTAAAATTCTCTTCTTGCGCATTAAAGTCAATGAAATGACGCTTAAAAATTAATACAAAAATTATCTCTATATTCATTTATTACTTCAGAATATACGTTTGAAGAAGGGCGTGATTTTAGGGTGTTGAGGGTAACCTACCCCCTTAAAGGGGTGCAAGGGTATTAGACGACTAAAATGTATGGTTTATTTTGGGTTGGATTGGAGGACGACTAATAACTTTCACCATTTGCACGTTTTGCAATAGTTTATTATGGACATAACACGCATTTTAGGACTAGGAAACCTTAAAAATATTTATAATTGATGGAAATACAAGTCTAAAAGGAAAACCGTTGTCGATGAATATTTTCTGATTCAAAATCTATAAGGCGGAACATCACTGAAAAATTTTCACAAAAATTCGCGAAGTTATTCAACAAATATCAATTTTGTACATTTTTCCTGATATAGGGTAAACGCACCAATAAATGAACACTTAAGGCTAATGAATGAACACTATTATACAATTATGTTTGCAGCACGATTGATTCCACGTGCTGCAACAATTGTTTGGATACGAAGCAAGAAATTAAAAGAAGTCTCTAATTAATTACTTGCTTATTTTAATAACTTATTTTACTCATTTTAATAAAAAATGGCCATTCACCGGTACGTGTTCATTTACTGGTACATCCACCCTAATTCTCTAAAGAATATTCCACAAAATTTTTCACAATTCTGTCATCTTAATAAGCTCCACCTTGTGGAGAAAAGTGTTTTGCAGGTTCGGTTAAAATTTCAACTAAAAATATTGATCCGCTCTCGACTTAGGGTGTTCACCGCCTTGACGCACAGCGTTCAAAAAGAAATGTGATATCTCAAGAAATTTCTCAAGATATCAAATTTCTTCTCGAAGAGAATACCTCTTAATTTATACACAAGGAGGTGTATATCTTGATTTTAAATATGACGCTTCTTTGCATGAAAAAAGAAATCATAAAAATGGCCCTTAATCCACGACTTCGTTATAACGAAATTTGAAATACTAGCTTTTAAAAAGAAAGATCAATTTGAGTAGCTGACAGTTCCTGAAAATTTTCTGTATTAAGACTATGGCACCACTGGCCCCGTTCCTCCTCTGACATACTTTAAACGTAGGACTAAGAAATATAAAGTACGATCACTCTGACCTTATGGAACGTAATGTGTTTTATGGGCGCAGAGAAGCGATCCTAAGAGCGGAGAGGAGTGAATCGGCTGCTCGTGGGATGGATTCCCTTTCCTGGTAATCCTCGGAGACTTGTTACGCGACTAGGTCGGGAGAAGAGGGATCGCCTCCTTCGGCACGATTCTGATTCTGAGTAATTGTATCGGAGCGTTTTGCACGGCGATGTTCGCGGTTTAAAAGGACGAGGAGAGAATCGACGATTAGTCTCCATTCAGGATTGACATCCTCGGAGGATCGAGGGCTACGAGCTGGCCCTGTATAGGAATACTAATAGCCTTTTGTTGGCCATGGTACAGGAAATAACCACTGATCAATGATAAACGCGCGGACGTTAATGTCCCGCCTCGATTTGCTTTAATGGAAAACTGCTTGACCGCTGTGTCTTCACGACTCTCGGGGAAATATTTCGGAAGAGATATACAAAGGGGGATAGATAATAACGACGAGGCGCATTCTTCTTTCCTTTAAGAATAAACTCGCCCATCTCTCTCTCTCTCTCTCTCTCTCTCTCTCTCTCTCTCTCTCTCTCTCTGCGCAAGGGAGATGCTTTAATGAAGATTTAACCTTTTGCACTGCGAGTCTGCCTCCCAAGCACAGTGGAATACTTCCCTCTGCCCCTCAGGCATGCTGCTTTCGAAATTACTCTACTGTACCAGTTCCTGTTTCAAAGCTCATTTAATAAAAGCAGTGTTTACCAGAATTAAACTAAAGGTACCTCCAGTTAATCGATCTGCAGATTTCTTCGAGTACAAAGAGTTACGGGGTAGAGACTGGCACGCTCTGTTACTGGAGAAAGAATCGCATCCTCTATACCAGAATTATTTCAAGCACAAAGAGAGGAAACGCCAAGTACGGCGAGTCTAAAAAAACGTGCATACTAGGAGGCTCGAGAACCTGCCAAGGAGTAACGAATTGGGCTTCCCAGAGATCAGGCTTGCGGGGTAAGGAATGTTTGCGGAAACACTCGTGTGAAGAACGTCAGTGACCAGAGGGTGTTTGGGAAATAAATGTTTATGGAGCCCCGACGGGCACGAGCAAAGAATCAGGGCGAATTTAGGGGAGAATCTTATGTAACAGTCCCCAAACGTAACTGGGATTTATGAATTTTTTTTTAAAAAACTATTGTTAATATTGAATTAAACTCTTTTGGGATATAAGCAGGCATCTTTAAACTCGCAGGAAATATTTTTTTATGTCGATGTTTCTTATTATTTATTAATTATTGTGGAATCTTGTCAACCTCTTCGATGATGTGGCGTTGGGTATCTGCCACATTCATCTGATTCCAAAGAGAAGAAAATTTCTTGAAGTTAGATAGTTTACGCTGAGATTGAATATAAAATTTTAATTTTAATTCTTATTTATTATACCTACTTTTTCCTTCGATATAAAGTAAATTTATCGAAGGAAAAACGTTACTTTTTCTTTCAAACGCTATGAATTTTTCAATTTTTCATTTTTCTTCTTTAAATTTAGGTCAATCCCAGCGTAAATTATGTAACTTTAAGAAAATTTTCTTTTCTTTGCAATCTGATGACTGTGACAGGTGCTACACGTACCGCCAACGGGAGTTACATCGCCTTGACAAGGTTCCACAATAATTACTAAATAATAAGCATCGACACAAAAGAAATATTTACTGCTAGTTTAAAGATGCCTCCTTATATCTCAAAAGAGTTTAACCCAATATTGACAATAGTTTTTCCAAAAGAAATTCATAAATACCAGTTTCTTTTGGGGGGCTGTTACACGAGAATCCTCCCTTAAAGCTATCCGCGAGAAGAAGGAAAGAAAAGGGGTTGCGAAACGGCGATGTGAATATACTGGAAGCGTGTCAGGGTAGGTGAGAGTAGACCAGGTGTTGCCACGTACCCACTAGCGAGCGATACATGTGTCGCCTTGAACTGTAAAACTTGCAAATCGATTAGAATTTTCATTAAACGCTTCAGCCCTGCCTCTGACGGGTGTCAAAACTTTGAAACTGTATTCGGTAACAGTATCGCAAAACATACTGCACCGACACGCTGTGCCTCCTTCCTCCAGAGTCAAGCAAGATGCTGACGGATCCTTCCCAGTTTAAACGCCCCGTTTAAAACCTCCAAGGATTAAATAGGAGAACTCGCACCGCGAGATTTAATTCCTTTTTCATTTCAGCAATCCACGCCGCAGGTACCTATTTCGAAATCGAGTCAACTGCTCGCGTGCACCACGCACATTCGAAATCAATTCCATCTCGGGAACGAGAAAACTGGATTTCACGTTTCCCATGCACTTTTACGAGGGGAATGTTTGGGTATCAGGGGGTGAGATTTGCTGCGATGTCGAATGAGGATTTCGTCGAGTAAATAACAAGGATTAACGAAGACACTGGGCACGCGCGACGCTTGAAATAATAAATAACCGAGGGACACGGTGTATCGAACTTTCACGGTGGGAAGATGTCATTACGGCATAATAGACACGTCAGGAGACGAGCGTAATCATACACGGCTGGCTGAAATATCGACTAGCATTATGCCGCGGTCGCAACAGCAGAAAATCAAGCCACCGTACGTAACACGAACGGGAGCTAAAATTACTTGTCGGTAATTGCGATATGCAGAGTACTGCCGGCGGGAAGAGGGGATGAACAAGGGTTGCCGCGGATAATGTTAAATAATTGGCCGCGATTCGCGATGGCGAAGTAAGTGGATGGGACTCCGGAGAACGCAGTAGGACTGGTTCCATTGCGATTGGTTCCCGTTGCTTCTCGATGTTTCAAAATTAGTAGCTTACTAGCAGTGGCGAATTTAACGGGTGACCGATGAGCTGTTGCCGCCTGGGCCCTTTACCCATAAGGCCCCCAGGGTCTCATCCTAAAAAATATTATGATTTTATCCAAACACCATTTTCTTTCTGTACTACTGCACTTAACTCGTTTTTAGTAAACTACCTCTTCACATTCCCGAAAAATGGGCCTCTAATCGGAAGGCCCCCGATAGGGCCCTATCTTCACAAAAAATTAGGATCTCATCCAAACATTATATTTTTTTTTCTACACATTTCGGTACAGTTAGACCGTTTTTAATAAACTATAGGGTAAATCCGGGAGACGCTGTCGACCTAATATAAAATGGCTATTAAAACTAATACAGATATTACTTATTTTATCAGAATAACCCTAATATGTTCAGAATTTTATGCTGATTCAGAAAAAGTGGTCGATATTTGCTTTAAGAAAATATTTACTGTAAATCGCGTTGAAAACTGAAGTTATGACATCTGACCACCTCTCCCGAGGTGCCGGGAGAAATGGTTTTCGTCGTTGGCAGAGACCATTCACATAATTATTCATGGAAAAATAACAAAGAAGAAAGCAAAATTATTTATGAGTGAATACAACTACAGATTCATTGATATTTAATTTGTTTACGCTAAACAAGTAAAGAACACATGAAAGATAAAGCGAACTACCTACCGGCGATTAGCAAGGCAAATGAATACAAAAGTAAATAAATAAAATGAATAAATAATAATAATAATAAAATAATGGTAAAAAATAAAAATATAAATAAAAATAATAAAAAAATCATAACTCGACCATCTCTCCTTTCTGCAGCGAGAGATGGTCTTCTCGTTAGTTTTGAGAGGAAGAGTTAATATCGCTAAATACTTTGGCTGCATTGTCCCTCGATATCTCTACTATCTTATTATTCCCAAACATTAAACGAAAATAAACTTAGAAGTTTATTTTAAATACGATTCTGTATACCGTTGTTTGACAAAAGAGGTTAAATGTAACCTCAGTTAACATTTTATAGTCTGTAAATCTAGAAAAACACAGAAGGAACCGAAGTGACGCTATTCATTAAATTGTTTGGCTTCTAGAGAAGTAATTGGTCTGCACTTTAACGCGTTTTTACGTATAGAGTTTAAAATATAGCGACTCGACCAACTCTCCGGCCCGACCGCGTCTCCCGGATTTACCCTATCTCTTAATTTTTCCGAAGAAATGGTTTGCCACCTTTTTCCTTAAATTCGCCACTGCTTAGTAGCTTGATTTTAGTACTAATTTAATAAGGAAGGTGTTAAAAGAGGGATGCGTAGTTAAATTAAATTAGTGGGGCACGAGTAAATTATTCTCTTTGTAATATTATTAATGTAAGAGCGGTGTTTGAATTTTAGCATGAATGAAATATTGAAATGCTTCTTTGGGAGATAATTTGAAAGCGTTCTTCTGTAGCGACGAGCTACTTTTGTTATTGACAATGGTGTAAATAGAAGGCTGTTTGGAAAATTGTTACCGCAAATGCAGATTATCGCGGCACATCGAGGATACTAATAACGCAGAAAAACGTCGAGGGAAGATTTAAACGCCCACGTTCGCTACCGTAAATTATTTTGCCAATTACACGGCGATCAATGCGAAATTGGTTTCCCCTGCCAGTTGCACGCTACTATTGTTAAAAAATTTCAACCTTCTGTTCCGTGAACACACCGCCCTGTATTCCACGGAATACGTTTCGAATTAAGATCGATATCAAACTTTTATCAAACCTCTATCGACGGTACCTCTATCGCTCTTTTCAAAACTCAGTGAATGCATTCTACGCACTCGGTCGCAAAGTCACGAACTGTTATTTAACAGAATCATTAGACCGAAGAAAAAAGTTTCCTTCATATAAATAATTCGTGCGCAGGCAGTTCGATCTACATTTCATCCTATCTTATCGTCGAGATCGGTCAGAATTTTAAGCATCTTATAGACCCGTAGTTGATTAACCTGAATCACGCGATACACTTGTCGCACCTGGCACCTCTACGTTACATTAATTAACGAAGCTTCCGAAATATTCCGCCTTTACGTTAAAATGAAACATCATAATCGATTCTGACCGTTATTTCAGATAATTGTATTATAAATCAGTGGCATAAAATTTTCTAAGAATCTCGCTACCAATTTCATTGCTCGTTTCCATTCGAACTTCGAAAATACAATGGAGGAAGAGAGGTACAATTCAAAATTCGGGTTATCTGATCTTCTCCATGCTGAAATGTATGTTTTGAAATCTGATCGCTCACTTGATTTCCGAATCGATGCTGCCAAAGCCGGACAAGAATAAACGATCGACGGGGTTAAACAAATTGTGAAAGGGGCATTGAAGTCAGCTCGTTCTATATTCGCGAACGAACGGCTCCTTTCAATGGAATAATCAACATCGACTGGAAAGAAGCTTCTGTAGAAAAATCGCAAACAATGGGGACGCACTTGTTAGACAATAACAGAAGCTCTTCGCAGATGGCAATGGTTAGAAAAGAGGGTGTATATACGTCACGATTTGATGGGACGTAACATATGGAGGGGACACGATATCCGGTGGATTTTTCAACAAGAAAGTGGGCCACGTGGATGTTCAGCTTAGTAGTCGATCACGTATTTATAAGTTGGACGCATTAAAAAAATATTCGCGATGTCGCGAAGCCGCACACACCCTGCTAAACGCTAGCTTTCTATGGTCTATGATTAGAGAGAAACAGGGTCACGAGGAGAAGTTGCTGCCATTTGTTGAAAAAGCGCTCGAACTTCTAAAGTAGGTACCTACTTAACTGCTTTGTAATTGTTAGACTGTAGCGTACCGATAGCCCTAGATAAGAACAGTGTTCAATTACAGTGGTTCTCTTTGCAATAAGGAAGAATTAAGTTATTTACCTGCATTGTGTTTTCTTCGCTAATAGTAACAGTAAAGAATTATAATAGTAATAGTAAAGAATTCATTAGAATTAATACTATTATTACAAGAATTAATAGTAATAGTAAAGAATTCAACAGTCTGGACAGGAGCAGTGATATCACGTATCCAATAGGGTGGTCCTTATATGTATGGTAAAAAAATGAAAGTTTTTAAAATTTTCTTCTGACCCTCTCAGAAGCTTCCAAATAGTTTAAAAGAATTTCGTCTAAAATTTTGTTAAAATATATTAAGGATTAAAGGTCGCTCAATGACATTGAAATATTACTATTTTGGTATAAATTGATAGAAATTTTTGCAATAAGGACAAAATAATGTTTTTAACTTTTAAGTGAAAGTATAACATTAAAATTCGGGCACACGTCGCATAGACGAAACGGGTTTATAACGAGTGTGTAGTGTATTGTTTTGTAGCATGAGGCTTTATATGCACATATAAATTTCTCTCATCAGCAGCTTGAATCAGATGCAGACGCAAACTTTGACGTACATTCTATTCAGGTTGTTAAACGCATAGATAAAAGCATGGTTTCGGATTCTGATATACAGTGACTCACAGCCATAATCGTACACTCTTTAAAATTGCATAACATTTTTAAAATTGGTCCAAATGACTTGAGTTTTTTTGAGAAGCTAGATGGATTAGTTTGCTAAGTGACGCGTTTCGTCGTTTTTAAAAAAAATGCAATTGGTCGGAATAGTGAAAAAAAATAGTAAAGGTCGTTTTTTAAACTTTTTTTTGTGAGCCTGTAATGAAAATTCAAAAAACCCGCTTGTAGATTGAAGTAAGTTATATACATGCCTAAAATTTCATCAAAATCGGTTAACGTTGCTCTGAGCTACAAACGTTTGAGAAAGATCGCAGAATAAGGTCGAGAATCGCGGAAATTCCCGAAATTATTTTAAACTTACTACTTATAACTTATTTCAATCTACTAACGTTTTTTTTTTTAATTTTCATTACAGGCTCACAAAAAAGTTTAAAAAAACAATCTTTACTATTCTTTTTTTTTTTGCTATTCCGACCAATTGCATTTTTTTTTCAAAACTGCGAAATACGTCACTTAGCAAACTAATTTAGCCTTCTAGCTTCTCAAAAAAAAAACTCATGTCGTTTGGACCAATTTTAAAAATGTTATGCGATTTTAAAGAGTGTACGATTATGGCTGTGAGTCACTGTATAAATATGGGCCCTGTTTCATTAAAATTGACAAGTGACAATTATGGAAAGTCGCAGTTGCCAGACATGCGGTACATGCGAAATATAAAGTCCTTGAGCGACCTTTATATATCAAAATATACAAATAAAACACGAAGATATTTTTTTTGTCGAATAGAAGATTTTAACAGGGTCAGACAATACAAATTTTAAAGTTGAAAAATAAGGATCACCCTAGTATCCAAAGTTCCAAGAAGTATTATCTATCATATATTTTCCAAAGTTTAATGAAATCAATATGTAACGATAATTTGAAATTTAGTACTCCTTGTAAGCAATGTTCACACGTCGCAATTATTCCACTTTCCTCAATCATTAATAATAATAATTTCTTCTTGTAAATTAAACAGTGCTCGACATGCTCCAGCTTTGTTGGAGAGATGAGAAATGAAAAGCATTTAGAAAGGAGTTAATTGAGGGTATGAATGATAGATCGAAAAAAGGCTTTCTGCTTTCAACTTTAAGAGTGACGACCTGATAGATCGTTGTCCCATTTCTGTATTTGTTTAATTACTATCTATCCCTATCAATCTTAGAAGAAATAACAATTATAATAATAATTCTGTTGCCCTAAATAAAAATTGTCATTGACCCACCAACAATTAACGCGTCAATAAAAAAGCTCAGAGAAAACTAGTTTTTCAGAAGAGAATATCTGCGAAATCCTCGATTCTCTTGACCCGAGGCTGCCTCGCGTGTTTGCCCAAAAGAACGGTCTATTTATCGAGACACGAGTCAGCGATTTTCGAGTCTTTGTTAGAAAAGCGCATCCCCTCGGAACGAGTGACTGTCGTCACTGTCGACTAGCAAGGAGTTCGATTAACGCTGTGTTCCCTTGGTTACACTGAAAGCTGTTTCTCTTTTAGCGTGCCTGAAACTTGCAGAAAGCCTCGCCTAGCTTCCCGTCAAATGTCGCCCGCGCAGAAACTCGTGTGGCAGGGGCTGTTCGCGAGCATTTTTCGAAGGTCTCCCTTTGATCTCTCAGACTCACAGCGCGCTGCAACGCCCGACTGTCTTTCGTCTTTCGCGCGGAATGAAAGAAGAAAGGGGGCCGGCAAATAAAAGATGCCAGCTCGCGAATAGCTTGACGAGAAAGGCTACTTTTCTGCGCTACTCCGAACTGAACATCCCTTGGGTCATCCCCTCAAACGCGTCGCAATTATCAAACAGATTGAAAGCTCATTAACGAACGAGCCTCTCCCATCAGCCTCCTGTCACCGCGAGGCGTCCGACTTTAATTAATAGGCGAGATCGTTGCGGCGATCAGCGATACCAAAGAATAGCATTTCAGATGCGACTTAAAGTGTTCCCAGGAGGATAATATGGGAACGAAGTGGAAAAGAATTAGCTGGTAAGGGTATTGTATAATTGTCGTTAATTATAAGATATTAATGTTGGAACACGCGGGTCTTTCATAATTATTTCTTCGAAGGGGGTAATCAATTTTTGCATATTTCAAGCCCGCTTGAAAAGTTCCCTCAATTTCCTTCAAACGTTTCTCCTTATTTGGCACCGTCCGGAAAACGAGTGTCAAGCAAACGGGCACGGTTTGTTTGGTGAATGCAAAAGGTGAGGTAATGACCGCGTCTGTGCGCGAGAATTATAAGGGAACATCACGGTTACAAAGGCTGTGTGCTATTAAGCGAGACGTTGTAAAGGGGGACCAGGTTTTACACAGAAGAATTTCAATGCCCCGCGAAACATATTACCCTACTTTCCCGCGTATCGCCTCTGAAAAGTAGAAATTCGGGCAGAGTTGAATTTTGAAAATTGCTTCTTCCTCTGCGATAGAAACTAGGGTGACTGTACCTAATATCGCCACTGTTCCTAATATCGCCACTGTTCCTAATATCGCCACCCGCTATATCTCGCAAAATAAGCACTAAAATTTGTCAGTTATGTACTCAATTAGTACCTAAACATATGTAGGAAGACATACTGTAATTGCAGCGTCATATGATCAACAATTACAGAAAGGGAAGGATTTTAGAGAATCTTAATAGTGTAAAAATTTATTGGATTGCCACAATTTTATATCCCATTCGGACAAGGTAAGTCTAATAATTCCGTGAATGCAAGAATATCTACTAGAAATACCTAATTAATGATGTACTTAAGGAATGAAATTGATTCAAATATTTTCTGTGATGAAAATAGTGTTTTTCTTTTAGCAGAATGGCTGTTCTTAACACCGCCTACCGGAGAACAATGGTTTCGATGTAATGTTTGTTACAGGTGGGGTTACGAAATGTGCCAAGCAACCGAAATAAACTTTATTTGTCCAATATGTATATCGGAACGTAAAAAATAAAATATTTTAAAATTCTATATTTTTCTAATAAAACTAAAATCAAAGATGGATAAAAAACATTTATAGAGCAAAAAATAACAAAAGCACATGTGAAAATGACTTTAAAAACTCATATATACATGAATTAATCAATATTTCTCGAGTTGGCGATATTAGGTACACTTTTTTCAGGACCTGATTTTTGCATGTTTTACGTTTTTGAGTCCTAATTAAAAAATTGTAGGTTTCAACGATTCTAACTTATGCTACATGAAAGATGAATAATTTCTCTTTACTTTGAAATGAATTGCATGCAAAAATATAAATTATTATTCAATCGACAGCGATTTAACTTTTGCCTGGCGATATTAGGTACAGTCACCCTACCTATGCTAATACATATTTTAAGAGAGTCGCTTGTAGCGAGCTACATTCCATTTTAAATCAGACAATCATCCCTGCAGCGATACCCAGCACAACGGTGCAAGCCTGCAGATTTAATTGCTCCGTGCAGAAGCAGCTGAGAAGTCTGCAAAGCGATTGGACGCATAATAAAATAACACAAACTATTCCGTGGAAATCCAGAGAGGCTGTATAATAGATTTCCCGTTCCGCGCCAGGTCGCAAGTTATGGATTGCCATTCGGCCTGAAACTGAAAGCTGTTTGACGAATTAATCAGAGGCTCGACGTTCGAGCTGGCGCGAAAGTAGCTGCCAATTAAGCGGTGAAATACACTTCGGCGGGGATGAAGATACTTTGCATTGAAGATTGAGCGCAATCCCGCCGTAGCCAGCGTGCGAAATCGCGTCAGGATTTTCATTAAAACGTGAAATCGTTATCTCGAAAAGGCCGCCGGGCCTCTATCCGCGTCTACGAGCCGTCCACTTCGCCGCAGAATGCGCAAAGATAAACGGCGTAACAAGCGGACAGTTCTGCTTTAAGGGGTCATTCTGGTTAGCGCGCCGAAAAATTCAACGATCTTCAGGAATTTATTGCGAAGACAGGAATTATAGTAATGAAATAAAACTTTTTTCTATTGATTAAACTACATTTCTACAGTAAGTAAAAAATATAAAAGTAATAAAATTATTACTTTTAAAATGGTTTTGAAGGCGATTTTTAGGACATGTTTAAAAATTCACGCCTCGCTCGTGCAGGTGATTTCAGCAGTTGGACTTATTTGAAACCGAAAATACAAACGGATTCTTGATCAGTATGACTGTCGCTATGGCCCGAACTAGAATAAATGATTTATCCTTAAAATTAACAAAATAGCGGGCAAAATACAAGAATCAATGTATTTCGGCTGTGTTTTCGGTGCTATTTTCGATTTTAAAAGTAGGTTAGACTCAACAGACATAGTTGGTTGTAGTACCGGCCAGAGGTATAGGTGTGCAGAATAAGCAGTTCAATTTATAAAGCAATCGGTTCGATAGATTTTGAGATTTTACCTGCCCCATGTGAAAAAATAACGTTTCAAGAAAAACGCGTTCAAAGTTTTCGTCTATAAAAGCCGAGCCTCTGCACTCCCTACAAAATGCCTCTGTAGAAGCTAAAATTTTCAGAATTTTTTAATGAAAATTTAACAGTACATTCTTGAGGATATGTACTTTCGAAAAATGTTTAAAAAAAATCAATTCTTTCAAACCGTCTAACCAGAATGATCCCTTAAATCGAACACCGTGAACCCCAGAAAATCCCAGCCAGCGTGCAGCGAAGGTTCTAATCCCAGGGACCGGAAAAGAAGACACGTTTCGGTGTACGTACTACATGCACGTTCCCTTTCAGCGTGGCGGCGATGCACTCCGCAAAATTGTATATTTGTCGAAGACAACAAAGAACCGAACGGGAAAGAAAAAAAGGAAAGTGGAGAGGATTATAGTGGACGAGTAAAATAGAGATGGAAAAAACAACTTCTATATTCTATCTGAATACAGTTCGTTCTTTCCATCCTTTTCTCTTCCCCATCGGAATCTCTCTACGAGATCCGAGGTCGATTACAGCGATACGTCACGAGGGGGAGAAATTAGCGCAGCTTTCATTTAGAAAAAGAATCGAAGCAGCACGCGTGGTCATTGTTTTTCGTATCGAGAGTCGCGGCGGTCACGGCTAAAGTGGGAAGTGGAATCTGTTCGATTCCAGTACGGAAAATTTTGCTTGCACGCGAAACTCTGAATTAGTTAGCGAACGGCGAGAGCACTCGACGTGCTTTCGAATCGGTACACGTCGATCGTCGAGTGGCTCCGACGTTGGAAATCAACCAGAAATATCTTCGCCCTTTATTTTGTAATGCACCGTCATCCCAGCTGTCCAGAAACGCCAGATTTTTACTAGCCGCCTTCTAGCAGTCGGTCGCATCGTTATCTTTTAATTAACCCTTTATCTCACACTCGATACAAGTAGCCGCCTAATTTACATCGATATTAATTAATGTCACTTATTTTATTACAACTGTGTATCTTCATTTAAAAACAGATCCGATGGAAGTCTTAATAAAATTTCACGACTGCTTACGGTATTACGTTTATGCGAACGTGGAAAGATTTATGCGCCCGGATGTTCTTTCGAGCTCGCTGTTTTCAAAGCTAGCGCACGCAAAGTCTACCAAAAAAATTTACCGGCTCCATAGAGAGACCTGAAGACGGGCACTTCGTCGAGATTAAATTATTAAAGTGGATTTAAAAATTTCATCACATTTATAAACTTCCGTGATGCTGCCTCGACCTGGAAGCTTCTATGAATACTATACAGTTGTATGAGTGGAGCAGCGAAAACCCCTCGCAGGAACATAATTTCTTCTCGTAAATTAAACAGTGCTCGACGTGCTCCACCTTTCTTGAGAGATGAGAAGCATTTAGAAGGGAGTTAATTGAGGAGATGAGTGATAGAGCCAAAAAAGACTTTTTGTTTTGGGCCCTTTCTGTATTTGTTTAATTAGATATATTTTGCTTTATAATTGGCAAATATTTTTATTTATTTTAGAAGAAATATAAATTTCTCACGCTATGACCTGTAGAAATAATTTTCTATCTGTGTCGTATATTTACATGTTGTATATTAAGGTAGTCCTCTTTTTTTTAACAGCTTTAAGCACCACGTACATATTTTTCTTGATGTCCACGTGTCTGGAGGGGTCGAAAGAATTTTACTGTGTAATTAATCTCAGTATAAAATGTATCCTGTTTCTGCGATCAGCTGAATGAGTTTATGAGGAATGAAGAACAGGGGACGATGTTGCGATAGTTATGACCCAGGATTCGTTACATTTTTCACGACCGGGTGATAGAGTGTACTTATCGATCGGGCGGCGTGCGCCTTCAGGTACTATTCGTAATTCTCCGCGAACTTCTTTTCGAGCTTGTTCCATCGCCGTGTACCTCTTAGCTACCTCGATAAAACGATTTCGCGATTGCGACTGATCGACGTCGAGGACCAAATTCATTGCCCTAAAAACTGCATCCACGTCTATGACGGACTGTGCAGAACGTTTGCTTTAACCGCGAGGATTGTCAGAGCCGCCGAATTGCTTTGGCTCCTCATGTTAATTGGCATCGATCACTGCTGGCCGTTAAGCCACATTCCCACGCGTGGAATGTGTGGCGGAGAAGGCACTTAATACACTATGGGTCGCATGTTTCAGAGGAAAATTTACGTCCCTTTCGCAATCATGAATTCTTCAAGTTTTGAAAAGATTCGCGACTGAATATTGCAGAGAAGTATTTTAATAGATTTCTTAATTTTGAGACATCTTTAGATACGTTATGAAAATTGTACATAATGCTTTGATGTAGGTTTGTGAAAGTATTTCCTGAAAACTTATAGATAATCAGTGAAAAAGCTCGTATATTTTAGAACGCTCCAAGCGCCGACGATAAGACATCCTGTTGAAAGCAATTGCTCGTAGCAATAAATCCGAATTGGACAAGCGCAAGGTGCGACAATCAGTCGAAGATTGAATCTACTGGAATGCCTTCCTATTGACCTCTTTCAAAGTGTCACGAATTCCTTTTACTTTTCTTCTTTGTTAGACAAATAAGGGTAGTAATAGCAGAGGCTTTGCTGTTCTCTGCAAAATTAACCGCGTGTAAATTCTATCACATTGTGCAATAACATTCAAATTATATCAAAGTGTTTCGTATGAATTGAGGAATTAAAATGGTAAAAGATGTAAGTGCCAAAAAAATGAAAAATAATTTTTTTAGTGGAAAGGATGTAAATTCCATGCGGGATGCGGTGGCGGAAGTTATATGTGCTAGAATAATTTATTTTAACTATGAGGACTATCGCGAGATAGAGATAAAACGTAAGTGCCAATTTCGCTGTGGTGAAAAACGATGAAAGTGCTGGCAATCTTCGCGGCCCTAATCTTTTTATTTCCCTCTAAATCCATAGATTTCCTTCTCGTCCATAGCGATGAAGATCAAGTTGAGATAAACAAGTGATGTAAGTGGCGAAATGAACAGACGTGCGTTTTTTGTTTCTACTGAAAATTCTCACTACTGGCACTTAACACATCGTTTACCATTTCAACTACCTACCGTAAACTGGGGTGACTTTGCCCGCCCGGGGTGACCATGCCCACTTTTCGGAAAGACTTTATTTTATTTTATTGTGAAGTAATTAGAACATATGGTGATTTGTAATCGATAGCAATAATTTCTCCAAGGTCAAACGAAAAAAAATAGCGAATTCAATCATATGGTAATTTTTCAGTCAGAGTAAAAAAGTGGGCAATGCCACCCTGGCGGGCAAAGTCACGTCAGTTTACGGTACTCGATTCTTTGGAAAGAAAGATGAAATACATAGAAAATTGAAAATATGGCAATCACCATCGCGAGATCAAACCCCAAGCTATTTTATTATTATTATTATTAAACGCTTTGATAGTTTGCTCTATTCTCAGATTAAAAACTACATCGATCTATCTGTATTTCTCGGTTGTTATTAAAATTGAAAACTGATCGTCGAATGTACATTTGTTCGTGGAAACCTATCCCATTTAATAGCAACCGCGTTTGAGAAAATATCTACATAAAAGCTGACTGCTGCATGACACGAGCACACATTTGGAGTTTACGATCCGGTCGTAGCAACGTTTACGTACGAGGACGCGCCTCTGCGTTGTTTAGAATGTTTAAAAAAGCCCGGTAGCTTTTTGCTTTCCATCGATCTTCGAAAATGACCGAGCTGACCCGACAGAGGAACTCCATAAGTCCCTTTTATTTTTACGACGCGCCAACGGATGACAGTTTTACGAGCTTTTAAAAAATGTAGGCTTAAAACGCCCGTCACGAAACGTGACGAGAATATTTTCGTTGAGGGTGACGCATGCCGAAGAGTTTTCATATATATGTATTCTTAAAGACAGGGGCGAATTTGAAGATTTGACGCCTCTAGGCTAACAAGCGTGTGCCGCCCTTTCCGCGAAACATCATAAAATATTTTAATTTAAAAGAGTCGAGACAATTTCGAAATTATTTCAATATGGCAACTCACATATGATTCATTGCTAATTCGTTACACGACAAAAAAGTGAATTGTTTTTGAAGCTGTCTCAAGCCTCTGTGTTTAAACCTTTTCCAATTTCTTTCGCTCAAAATTTGCCGCTTCGCACAATTTGTCGCTCCCATAAATATGCCCCCCCCCCCCAAATTCGATGCTCTCAAAATTTGACGCACCCCAAAATTTGCCGCTTCCCCATATTTGTCGATCCTCAAAATTTATCACTTCCCAAAATTTGGCGCTCCCAGCATTCGCCACTCCCCAAAATTTGTCGCCCCCCCCCCCCTCCCCAATTTTGATGCAACCTATTTAGTCTATACCAGTTTCCACCTCTGCTTAAAGACACCTTCAAATTCGCTGTGTATTTAAATTTATATTAAACAGGATTATTTCGTGATAATAATGTGGAATATTTTTTAAGTAGTACACACACACACACACACACACAATGTGGAATATTTTTTAAGTAGTATATATATATATATACATACACTACTTAAAAAATATTCCACATTTTATATATATATAATTTCTGGACCGCAAGGTTGAAATTAAATAAATATATAAATAAACCTTGCGGTCCAGAAATTATTTTTTAAGTAGTACAACTGCGTCGTTTCTTATGGAAAATATCCCTTGATTGAAAATTATAGTTGACAAGACTTCAAACCTAAGAAACTTCGAGTTCCCTATCGTTCGTTATAATTAGAACTTTTTTTAACTACTCTGATTAAAGACGCATAAATAACATTGACAATTGTCAGATTAGCGGTGTTATTTTATCATTGAGCTTTCCAGAATTCCTATTTCTTGAGCCTTTCCATTCCCACGTTGCTCGCCCAGGGAAAAGTATCGGTATGAACCGAGGTAAGGGGAGAACCGACTACCGATAAATTTATCTCTGTCCACCCCCTATGTAGAAACACTTGATCTCTAAAGAATTTCAAGAGCCTGTATCTTTCAGAAACAAGGCGAAATCGTCACTCTGTAGGAAAAATAGACTAGACTAGAGAAAGGTAAACAGGTGTGAACTGCAAATATAAAACTTGAATAGTTAAACGGTTCGAATTCAACATTTATGAGCAAGTGAAGCAGAAAGACATCCAGAACTATTGTTAGAGAAATCATGTTTGAACTACGACCTATTGACGCATCCGAACAATCCTTTTCACGATTCCCGGTCCAATAGTCGTTTATGTGTGCAAGTTATTCGCTGCAATTAAATCGCCATTCTTCGTGCCTCAATTTGTATCTGGCATACAGAAGTGGAGAGGCAGCCGCTGCAGCTCCCGTTAATGAGTCTTATGCATTATTGAGCGGCAACTGAACCGATTGCAAATCGGTCGACAATAATTGAATTCTTTGAAATCAATACTTCTGATTCTCGTCACGGTACCAGATATAATAATGAAAAGCCAGCCAGTAATCGACATCCCTTACGTGGTATTTGCGGGTTTGACGTTTCGAAAAATATATTTTTTAAATATATAGGTATATAAATCGACAGTGAAACGTCTTAAGATGTTCAGTTAAAATTTCATAAAGAAATTCGAAATATTTTCGAAGTTATATCGTTGAGAAGCAAAGCAGGTCAAACGATCTACGCTCAGTATTGAGGGGAAATATGCGTTTTTCTCGAAACAACGTTTCTCAAATTGACGTGCGCGATTAAAAGAAAATTAGACGTCATTTTGTCTAAAATTTTCTTGCGTTATCTTTGTGTAACTTCAATCTAGTGAACCCCCCAAAAATGCTTAATAATTATCGACTTTTCTGTTTCTAATTGGAGAAAATAGGTATTGCAACTTTTTATTCAAACACGCGGGAGTTTGGGTTTTGCATTTTTTTTTTTAATATTTTTAGGGGTGTCCACTATTCAGATCTAAACCTTAAAAAAGACCATTAGATTTTTCAAACACCTATCTTTAAAGCAGGCTACTCCTCCGCCCTCTATAAAAACCACATCATTTTTTCGATTTTTCAAAGAAAATTCTTACTTCCCAAAATGCTGCATCAAACTACCAAAATCATGCAAATTCGCTGACATGGACGCTGGCTGCCGACGAGAAATCTCAATCGCCGGAATACTTGTACCCTGCGGAATAATTATACGTGCCTCTGCGTCATGACCGTTCATTTCTAACACGTGAGTGATGCTCGACATTGATACGCGTAGAGTTCATTGGCGTGTACTTATGTACCTACTTTGCACGGTGGGACACTAAAAATACACTGACTTGAAGCCAGGCCAAGGCACGAAAACACCGGTTACCATGCATAAACGTATTTAATATTTAACAGCCCTTCCTGGGACTTGTATATTTAGAGAAAATTGCGTGGTTTCGCGGAACGAATATGTATTCGCTCTCTGCGACAGTCAAAGTGCATTTCAAACGGAACAAGATAGTGACGGATTTGAATATTTGGCGTCTAATTTGAAGTCTGCCACCCTTTCTGTGAAATATAATAAAATATTTAAACTTAAAAAAGTTGGGACAATTTTAAAATTAATTTAATGTGACAACTCTCGTTATTGCTAATTTGCTACATGAAAAAAAGGGAATTGTTTTTAAAGTTATCTCAAGCCTCTGTGTTTAAACCTTTTTCAATTTCCTTCGCCTAAAATTTGCCGCCCTAGGGTGCAGCCTACTTAGCCTAGATACGAATCCACCCCCGGAACAAAGTTTTTCTAACTTTAATTTCCCCGGGGAAGAAGGGTGTCGACGACTTTCATTTCGCTGTACCGCGTTCGAATTCAAAGTCCGCGTACAATGGAATTCGTTACGAAGAGAATGAGTAGTTTTTGCGAACGGAGGGGAACGAAGTTTGGATCTGCAACGCGCCGAAATGTTGCGACTGTTTTGTAGATGACTGCGGGCTGCCCTCGACAGGTGCCAGGCGGGTGGCACAATGGTGGTCGGAAACGAGGTTCGGAATCTTGAATGCTGCCCTGGCCGAAGATGCAAATGTATACGAGGGGCAGCTCTGTAACGTCGGCACTGACACCAGGCCACCTGCTATCGATTTACGATCGAATCGGACTTGCTCCGATGCCCGGCCACAAACGCAACTAAAGACCAACCGTTTCGATTTACCTCCCCACGGAATTTCAATTTTCCGACGGGAAATAGGGCTCCAGTGTTTGGAAGTATCAATTCTCTTCCAGCCTTCACGGACTTTTAAATTTTAAATTTTTACGAAATAGGTATTTGCCGGCCCCCCTACTGCAATTACAGAAGGTGTGTTCCTTCGTGAGTTTCTTGAAATAAAATTGTTGGTTGCTCGTTGTAAGGCGATCGAGAATTTCATAAATATTTCAAAAGGAATTATCATCGTACACATTGAAGGAAAGTCACTTCTGCGAATGGGATCTAGAAATAAAGTTCTGGTACATCGATTTTGCATGTGGCGTGTTTCTGAATATCTGAATGCATACTCTGGAATTGTGTTTGCAAATGAAGATACGCCCGTCTCTGTGCGCTATTCTAAATGTAGTATTCACCGCGAGCTTCACGGAAGTTTATATGCTAAGGTGGGATTCCGCAGGGACGATCTAATGGAAGCAACCGCGGATCCACGAAATATGACAGAAATTGCCCGAGGATGATAGGAAGTAACCACAGGCCAGTGGGACTCGACACTAACGAACCACGTCTCGTACAATACGATAGAAACGATTCCTGACCCGTGGGATCAGATCCCCGGTGATTTTCGATTCTTGGGAGTTAATGTCAACGTCTCAGAACCTGTACAACTCAGTCGGGGTTATCCTAAACTTCTATGTATAGACGAACTCTAGCTCGTAAAACTCACATCAGTACCAGAGGGATTGAGATCCGTGGTGATTGATCCCAACAGGATTCTAGAAATCCTAAGGATCCAAGGGAATCCCAGAGGTTTCATGGATCTAGAAATAGTCTCAAAGATACTAAGGACTCAGGGCGATCTCAGGGACCCCAAGGATCCTGAGGTCCTAGGCGCCCAAGTCGTAATAACCTAGAAATCCTAGTAAGTCCCGAGAGTCCAATATATTCATAGAAGTCTCGAGACTTCAAGGATCACGAGCTCCTAAATCCCCTCCTCCGCACATCACCTAAACCTTTGAGTCACTCGAGATCCTGCTGGACCTCCTTAACAATCCCCAAATCCCCCGAAACTTGGGGACCCTTACATCATCAATATCAGAACCCTTTTCAACAAATACCATTTTATTTTCAGATATTAATAAGCACAACGTGACATTCCCTAAAATTCTCGAAGCTCTTCATTTCACGTCCACTGTTCCTTAAACACTACGTGCATATTTATGAGACTCACCCAAACCGTGATTTCCCAAATTACAGGTCGCTGAGCATCGGTGGAAAGCAAGTGGAGACGATCGAGCGCGCCAGAGACGGAACGGCCTGCGCCTACAGCGCGTACCACAGCACCAAGGGTATAACAGCGAGTGCCCGCGGTCACCGCGAGGAGCTACCGATTGCCATGCGAGTTATGGGGTCCGGTTTCCTTACCACGTGCCTGCAAATCAAATATTACCGACAGGACGACCAGAGTCACTGCGAATGGGGTGCCAGGCTCCACTGCATCGAACTCGACTGCTCGAGCGTGGAGGGTAGATTGGTCACCGTCGATCGGGAGACGTACAGGAAGCTCGGCATCGAGTCCTAGCAGTCGGTGGGTGTTAACGTTATGAAGGCCATCACATAAGAAAAATGGCCAAACAATCTCTATTATCCTGCGAGCACGATACTTCGTCGATTCCTCTTATCATTCGAGATCGCCAGATAGGCGAAATTGATCGTCCTTATCGATCGATATCGAATTCTTTCTCACCAGCCGATAGCATATGAGAGCCGCGTCTGGCGAGCTTTAGGATGCAATTTGAATAACGATCGCGCGGCACAAAGCGAGGCGCGATACTTTTCTCCGTAATTCAGTCGTTTAGAGCCTCTTCCCGATGGAATAGTAGCGCGAATGTATTTAAACGACGCTCGCGATGGCCAGTGGCCGAAACGAGGAAGGGAAAGATGGGCTTATCGACGGGAATATAATAGATCGCTTTTTATAACGAGAAGCCACGTAATGAGTCACGGTAGCAAGCGGGACCCGCGAGAACTCTGCGACGATACCTTCGAACCCTTAACGACTAAATAATGTAACATCGAACGGTGGACCCGTTTTATCGATATTATCGACATACGACTTCGTCCTCCTATTTTTCTATATCGAGAAACGTATTTGTATATACATACATATATCAGAAATGTACATGTATACGTATATAATGGTGCATAGACGAATTACTGTACTAAGGGTAAGGTGATATCCTTCAGCTAAACGCGAGATGATACCGTCGAGTGATATTGTGTTGCGTCGTTAAGGACATTGTTATTCTTGGAAAGTTCGATTCGCGATGGAATCAATACAAGGAAGATTTAAACTTGAATGGATGACGCAAATATGTATATCGATCCCTTCTCGTCGCTCGAAGGCTAAAAAACGCAATTTTCGCGCGCGATCTGGCTTATGTCAATGAAACCCGAAGCTGGACAGGGCCATTTCGAAATTCTTCGAATATTTTTACAAGATCTAATGTATCAGGAGTCAAGCATTCCGCGACAGACGACCAACGAGATGTAACTTTATTCGCCAATTATAAATAATCTCCGAATTAATCAATTTCAATTAGTTAATTTAATTTGAACATTCACATCCGAACTACGTGAAACTTATGATAGGTACAAATATTTATTGGATGCGTAAAAAATGAACAACCGATATTAATTTCTTGAAAAATCCGAAAGGCGTTCGAATATAAATGTAAAAATACTGAGAAAAAATTGAAGACTAAAGGGAAGGGTATGGAGGGAGTGGGGGGTAGGAAGGAGGGCAAAAGGGGCAGTTGCCCCCCCTGGCTTTTGTGAAAAAATCGTTTATTTTTAAAAACTGATCTTTATTAAGTTTATACTAAAAAAAATGAAATATTTATAAATTTCGGTTTTAAAATTTTAATTAAATTGGCACTACTAAATGGGTTCAAAAAAGCCAGAGGGCTACTCCGGGCTCCACTCGTACCGCGTGTTTCATGACCCGATTCGTCATCGCCAAGGTTGTTTTTTCATTACCATATTTTTCTTTACCGTCACCCTAAAGTTGCCCTCCACCCCCGAAAAAAGTCTGCGGACGCCCTTGACGTGAGTTGGATCGATCGATACAAGTCGTTTTGAGGAAAAGATGTCGATTTCTCTCCTAATTTTATCAAAACAATAGCTTCTACTTTCTTTCCCCAATCACACGCTGCGATGAAAGATAACTCTATGCAACTTAATGCGCATGATCACCAAATTTATATGGAAATAGCACGTGATGGTTATTATCGCGCCATACGAGGCACGCTGAACTATGAATACTATCGCATAATTACCGCCACAGTTATTATACTCGTACACATTGCGTTCCACAAATTCTACGGTGTTTATTTATACACTTATAATAGGAGAACGCCACCGCGCGGTTTCCCCGTGAATTAATAGAGAACGTTGAACAAATTCTATTTAACGAAAATGACACACGTACCATGCATATAGTAAAATAAGTGTATGTTTTAAGCTTTAAATTAGGCCTACTTATTGTATATTATGTGCAAAGAATATATACTTAGTTACGCTTGTCACGATTAAAGAATCAATCTTATAATTTCTGCCACTGCTGTACGTATATTGTTTCAACTGCGTATAGACTGTCCCAAAATTATTCATAATATCGATAAATCGAAACATGCGAACTTCTATGGAAAAGAGAAATTCAGATGCACTTTACCGTATTAGAATTCGGTGCTTCGTTTCCACAAGTTTAATTTCCCATGCGCGCGGTTTGAATTTGGCGCGCCAGTAACTTATCCATTCTTGCGGAATTAAACCAAGACGAGAATACAACCGGATCATCCCTTGAATTTGATCGGCTACTGATTTCCCGATTGCCTCGTCGTGCACCGAATATTAACGAAAGCGAACTTTATTTCACTATCGCGTCGCTAAACTTTCACTTTTTGCGCAATGCAAAATGATAAGTCACGAACACTTCGCGAGAGCTCTTCACATCCACACGACCGGAAGAATACTGACCTCTGGAAGGTGCGTTCAACTTTGAAAGGATATTAGTTTGTTTTGATTCGGAATATGTAAACAGAAACGGGTAGGATAAGGAATCTAGAAAGGCTACAGTGTTTGGATTCTTGTCTACAAAGATTGTTCAATTCGAGGTGTTAATGTCTGTAGACTTCCATACCGGAAGTTGCACTAATTTCCTAATAGCAGATTCGGCAACCTGCACTAGTGCGCACTGAGTGCGAGTTTTCTCGCTTCCAATTGGCTAAAAGTCGCACTCAGTGCGCACCAGTGCGACCGTCCAAATTCGCTATAAATTTGTATTTCTTATATATTGGAAACGAAGCCGCGAATTTCAAAATGATAATGAAATCTCCATTCTCCTCTTTTGCTACGAGGAATTTGAATAATTCAGGTTGTCCCATCGTTTTGGAGCGCCAAAATTTTGAGGCAAGTTTACGAAAGTATCGTATAAATCTTTATTTTACAGGTCATCTTTGAGATTGCATAAATATAGTTATAAATATGGCTGAATTAAAGCTTAATTCGTGGGAGCCCTTTTAAATGAGTTAATAGTTAACAAGTGTATAAAAAAAAATTACAAAATGTTAACAACACCACGGAATTTCGGTTGTTATACTTTGATAGGTAGATCGTAAAAATTCATTGAGAACTTTGGCAATCAGCATACACGACCAAGCAGTGCCTCTATGCTTTGTCTATTTGTAAACACAGATCGTTCCTATTCTTTAAGCATGTAATTAATTGTTTTTCTAATAATACTGATATCTGTATATTTTACGTCCGACTGAAATAAATTATTTAAACCATTAAGTATTCCCTTTAATGTTTTCTTCTGCGACTATAACTTACACGAAATATGAACAATAAATTTCTATTACAAAACATTTATTTTTAGAAAAGGAAAAAGACGTGTATACCTCTATCAGTTCGAACAAAAAGATACTTCACACCTGAGCTTTTTGAAGTGCAGTTTCAGTACCTATATTGGACACTCGTAAACTCTACTTAAGCTTATAAACTAGGTGGCTTGTAATTTAATAAGAGGGTAGCCAGAGCTTTATTAGGTATTTTCTCCAACCGTGTTCTCATTCGCGCAGCTAGTTTGTTCGACTGCTTTAAATACATCGCGGAATGATGCACACCGATTGCATAAGGAATGGGACACCAATTTTCCGTGACAATTCCCCTAACAAGAGCCGTTATGTAACTTTCTATTAAAGATACATCTTCCTCAAGGGGATAGAGATATTCTTTCAATGGAACCACTAATTGTTCCAAAGGTAATCTAATGTACCGAAGCGAGCCTGCGTGTTCGGACCACAATAGTTTCCTATAATGAACATCTTGCCTTTGTGCGATCGGTACTAACAAGGTCATCGAAAAGCCATAATCGCTGTAAGAAGTTGAGCAAAAGTGTTCGCACATGGCGGTAAATAAGTCGGTAAACGAATTAAGTCCTGGCAAATCTGCTGTAAAATTCAGCTTCTTGTGGTGATCCCTCAATAGAGTTGAAATGGCTCTAGTGAGCAAAGGAGAAACGTCGCTGTTTAAATATATCGTGTCACATAAATACACCAGCGCCAATCTGCTGAACCTCAAGCTTTGCGACAACTTTTCAACCAAATCAGGTAATACTAACTCTAAACTCAGGACAGTCAAGACAGCAGATTTATCATCGTCGTTACACGCGCCACTATTTCTACACTTTGTGTAAATATGCACCACGGGCAAGTACAGCCAATCTTTAGGCATTGAAGCTTGATCCCACTCGCCATTCAACGGTACATATTGCTCGTACAAAGCAGCCACGTCGCGAGATAAATTCAGTTTAATATTCTCGATATTCGAATTCAAGTTCAACTTCTCTAATTCATTCGCTATTATTCCCAAGCTTAATTTCTCCTCTGATAAAGCAACCCTAAGCATATCTTTTACGTCGGATGGAGAATCAGCTGGCAAAGATGATACGAGTTTCACGGCAATATTCCAAATCATGTTCGATGTCTTATCGTCCAGTTTATCTTTAACAACAGAAGCTGCGTTCACTATAGCAGTCAAGAAAGATAACTCGGGCCTCGTGTACCACGATCTTTCTAAACCCCAGTCTGTCGTCTCTACACTTTTTAAATATTTACAAAGTGCAGGAAGGCTGAATATTTCTTGAATTTCTTCTACGAAAGAACGATTAACAAATACGTTTAAAACAGTCGCGAGGAAAGGCGTGCAAGACTGTTGGGACACTATCGGCTGCAACTGTCCATCCTGAGTTAGTACTCCCAGACGAGGGAGACAAGAAGGCTCGCGTTCAGTCGCCGAGCTACAGTCGCTCAACAAATTTGAAGTGGAACTGCAAGAATTTTAAACACTGGCGTTATCGAACTAAGAGAAAGATTGATGTAACATGAAATAAAGAATACGTTCAAATCAGCTTACCACAGTTTAGAAAACACTTGCGATCGAGATATGATCAACTTCCTAATCGCAGAAGTGTCATCGCTTACTGCTAATAACGTCTCTGCAATAAGTTTTGTACTGCCCCACTACAAAATAGCAATTTCTTTTATTACACAGTGTTAGTAATGTATATATTACAATAGAATAGAATAAATTCTGAACACACCGTGACATTATCTAAAGCCAATAATTGTGTACTCCATTTGGACAGTAAGACCGATATATTTGCTTTCAAAGGTGGCAGGCAACTAGCAACAGCAATTAAACACGCTGCGTATTCGCAAGACAACTCTGATGCATTCTGAATGTCATGATTGCTTAACAAAAGTTGTAACTGAGATACGAGAATTAATTGCGCTCCAGTTAAGCTGTCCATTGCCTCTCCGTGAAGCAGTAACGTTTTCCACAACCGTAAGCTTTCAATGCTGAGATTAAAGCTTCTTTGCCTAAAGAAGATATTTATTATCCCTTGTATTTATTACTACGAGCATTCTCGATGAGAATTAACTTACCCTGCATCGCTACTGGCGTATGATATAATACGTTGTACAACTTTCAGCCTGATCAATTTCAGGGCGATAGGTTTTCCTCCGTAGCACAGTAGAATACGACAAAATCTAACTGCGGCAACTACAGGAACTCCGTAAACATTATTTATCGTATCTTGCGTCGCTACGAATAAAGAAAAGTATATTTCATTATCAATTTACACAGTACGGTTAAAAATGAAGTGTTGGAATATGTGACTACGAACCTAATGGATCTGTAGATAACGGCATAAAATGTTCAGTTATGGTTTGCAGTAGGTTCGGAGTGTTCGCAACGTTTAACGCAGTTATGGTTGAATGCCTTACAATCCTAATTAATATTTCTAACGCACAAGTCACGCCGACAGGTGGTGGTCGCAATTCACTCAAGATATACCTAAAAATGTCAGTTAATTTGTTGGCAAACTTCCTTATAACATAGTCATTTGTTTAAATGAAGAAGATATACCTAATCCTTAAAAGTATGTCAGTCCTTAATAAGGCAGCTATCGCATCTAACTGTACCAATTCGTGATCTTTCAGATCGCTCGTGTCAGTAACATCAGTCTTTGGCGCTGCTAAGGCAGGTTCTTTGTAATTTTGGAAACCGTACAGTCTGTCCAAACAAACTTCATCCGCTTCGCTGTACAAGAAAGCTCTAAGAGCTTGTAAGGTGGCTGTGACTACAGCTACCGATGTATCGTCCAAAGAAAATCTCAGTAATAACAGAAGATTTCGCTGACTTAGCACAGCCAATGGCGCTGGCTCTAATACTTTATCATACCAGCCTCTACGACTGTTTTCTATGATATTTGCCAACGTTGTAAGCGCTGTACAACGTTGCTGCTGCGTGGCTGATCTGCTCAACTGTAATAATTCTTGAAGGGAATATCCAGGGCGTTCAGGTTCTTCTCCATGGTGATGGAGACCTTTCTCGACTGGTACACTCTCGTCCTTATATGGCAATAACACGCCTATCAAAGAATATTACGACGTGCGTTATGAAAAGTAGCACGTTTCAATTTTCTTACGAAAAGTAGCACGTTTGCCTTCGTTCTCACGAAAACTATCACGTTTCGGTTTTTGCTGCGAAAACTAGCACGTTTCGGTTTTCGCTGCGAAAACTAGCACGTTTGAGCACTTTGCCACGAAAAATAGCATGTTTCGTCTTTCGCTGCGAAAACTAGCACGTTTGAGCAGTTTGCCACGAAAAATAGCATGTTTCGTCTTTCGCTGCGAAAACTAGCACGTTTGAGCGGTTTGCCACGTGATTAAAATTTTCATGTGTTGTCTTTTGGAGATTAGATGAAATTATTATTTATTAAACAATATTTTCAACAGTTGAATTCTTTTAAACTGACCACGCGCTGAAACGTGATAGTTTCTGCAGTCTGCAGTATAATCCAAAACGTGCTATTCTTCGTAGCCAAACCGGATAATATGTTAGCTTTCGCCGCAAATTTCCAAATGTGCTATTTTTCGTGGCGAAACAATATAACGTGCTAGTTTTCGCCGCAACTGTACGAAACGTCCTATTCTTCGTCGCGAAGCAGTCAAACGTGTTTTAGTCTTCGCAGCGGAAGACCAAATGTGCTAATATTCGTCAGAAATGATGGAACGTGCTTCTTCTCGTGGCAAACCGAAACGTGCTACTTTTCGTAAGAAAATTGAAACGTGCTATTCTTCGTAAGAAAATTGAAACGTGCTACTTTTCGTAAGAAAATTGAACCGTGCTACTTTTCGTAAGAAAATTGAAACGTGCTACTTTTCGTAAGAAAATTGAAACGTGCTACTTTTCGTAAGAAAATTGAAACGTGCTACTTTTCGTAACGCACGTCGATTAAACATCGTATACTTGGTTTATATATTATGTTTTCATATAAATTAAGTAAAAATTTTACCACTAAAGTCAAAGCGAGCGTTGTATGGCTCGTCAGGAGTAGGTTCTTCTTTTCTCTCCGCAGGTATATCTCCCATCCATTTCAACTTTTCTGGCTCAAGCGAATCCATATGCACCCAGCCCTTCTCTTTAGCTTGTACCATTAACTCTATAGGAGGCTTCGGTATATCCTCTTTAGGTTCTTCTATTTGCATTGGCGTAACATCTTCATTATGCTTGCCAGAGATTTCTTCCACGACTAATTTCTCTTCGTCCATTGGTGTTACATGTTTACTAACGCTAGATTCTTTACTTTCTTCTCGACCCTTCTGAACATTGTGTTTTTTATTTCTCCTGTCCTTTAGAAACTGAATTAATTCTGGCTTAAGAGTCATTTCAAGTTTACTTTTCTCCGTTAATATATCTTCTCGACTCATTTCATTTAATCGTTCTAAATTCTCTTTGTGTATGTCGGTCGCCCACGATCCCTCTACAATAACACTACCTTCGTCGGTCGATGAAAACTCGCACTCTTGAATGCCCTCCATTTTATTTGCTGCGTGGTCTTCCAGGGAAACTTGGTGCCAAAATAAACTATGATCGTCATCACTTTTCTGAAATAAATGTAACATTTAGAAAGCTATAGATGCAATTAAATAATCGAAATATTACAAATATATAATTCTTATCAATGTGAAATAATACAAGTACCATCTGCTTCGAAACAAAAACTTCTGGAAAACCCCTGTCCGAACTACGAGAGGACTCTTTCTTATCAAAGTTGTAATTGCGTGGATCGTACTTCTTCTCAACGATGTTCCCTAATATTATATTAGACGGTGCTACCGGAATATTGTGCACAGAATCTCGCAGCCCAGCCGTTACATTCTCTTTAACCGTGGGATTTATAACATTGCCACCAGTTTGCGAAGTAGAAATTCTATCTCGAGATTTAAGCTTTTTCAGCTCCGAAAATCTGGACCTTAGTTTCCTAGTAATCTCCTGGTTTTCGGGTCTCTCGATCGCAGTATTACTGCTTAAAGATTTGCTCGAATTTCTTAGATTAATTACTTTTGCGGATGGTTGCTGATTATTCTTTATAAACTCCTCTTGCATGCGAAATAATTCTTCTTCGCCATCGGTCGCCTTAGGTCGCTTTATGATGGGAGCACCCTCCATGATGTATATCTTTCTCGCAACCCAATAATTCAGTGCTTCAAAAATTGTAATCTCTGTGTATGATAGATGAATTTGTCATCCAACATTTTTAGGTTATGCGAGTGTAGTACGTAAATATCAATGATACTTTCGTCCCTTACAACACTTATTGCATATTGTCAATTATGTATTTTGATGACATTACACTTACAAATACATCTTACGCTTTATTTGATGAAAAATATCAAGACTCGACGTATTTTAAGAAAAACGTTCCTCTTCCTGGACGGTTAACCTAAATACGCGTGATGCACGGCGGCAAATAATCACACATTTAAAAATATGGTGACTTCCGTACCTTGTGGCTGCGCCATTACTTTCCATTTCAAATGAAAAATATGAGAGTCGCAATTCTTTATGCACGACTACTATTCGACGTGCGTTAGGGCTGGTTCAGACACGTGCAGTAATTTAGTTGAGTAGCGAGTAATTTTGTAATTTACCGTGTATGGATACTAAAATTTAGTCGAGGAATTTAGTAAAACAATGGTAAATTACTAATCTCCTCGCTACTCGACTAAATTACTGACCGTGTCTGTTGCAGCCTTTACGAAAAGTAGCACGTTTCAATTTTCTTACGAAAAGTAGCGTTTCAATTTTCTTACGAAAAGTAGCGTTTCAATTTTCTTACGAAAAGTAGCACGTTTCGGTTTTCCACGAAAAGAAGCACGTTCCATCGTTTCTGACGAATATTAGCACGTTATACTGTTTCGCCACGAAAAATAGCACACTTGGGAATTTGCGGCGAAAACTAACATATTATCCGGTTTAGCCACGAAGAATAGCACGTTTGGATTATACTGCAGACTGCAGAAGCTATCACGTTTCAGCGCGTGGTCAGTTTAAAAGAATTCAACTGTAGAAAATATTGTTTAATAAATCATAATTCCATCTAATCTCCGAAAGACAACACATATAAAAATTTTAATCACGTGGCAAACCGCTCAAACGTGCTAGTTTTCGCAGCAAAAACCAAAACGTGATAGTTTTCGTAGCGAAAACCGAAACGTGCTAGTTTTCGCAGCGAAAGACGAAACATACTATTTTTCGTGGCAAACCGCTCAAACGTGCTAGTTTTCGCAGCCGAAACCGAAACGTGATAGTTTTCGTGAGAACGAAGGCAAACGTGCTACTTTTTGTAACGCACGTCGTATTATTCTCGACTTAATGCTAAAGTAATCTCTGTATAAATATCCAAATAATCGATACTTAAAGTATAAATATTTAATCAGAGAAACATGATAAATGTTAATGTACATTATTATTAATCTTTCGACCATAGTACAAAGTTTGTGAACACAAAAACAGAGCTCTATGAAGTGGTTTTTGTAGAATGGTAATTGAAAACGAATTTGTATTTCTTTTTACATCGATCTGTAAATGGTATCGTAATTTTAAATTCAAGAAAGTGTAGTTTATACTTTCTTTTATATTAACCCATTGACTTATCATAATGGGGCTAATTTTGTTTCATCGTTCGCAGATATTGTACATCTATGTTAGTTGCACGACGGGTAGAAGTTATCGTTATATTTTTATGTTTCAAACAATGGTAAGCCAATGGTGTTAATGGAGATACAGAAGTAAAACTTAGAAATAAATCAGTGTGGGAATATCAAACCTAATATTAAAGGGTAAGAATCTCAGAGGCTCGGGACTCTAATAAACGCTCCATCGAGCTAACATCTTTACACCATCCGTCGAGTCTTTGAACCATTCCAGCTATTTGACTACGATCCAGAACGCGTGGCTGCACCCACGTCATGTTCACTGTTCCTGCTACTTGATCGATGGCTCCACGAACCAAACCTTGAGCTAGAGCCTTCATCACTAGTAACTCCACTTCGCCAAGAGGCAGACGAGTCTCCTGAGAGATTTCCGCGAAAGTCAATTGCCTGTAACGAAGAATATTTCACGTTAACGCAACTTACTTCGCGTTCTTCTTGAGAATCGTTCGATTTTTGAGTTTCCTAGCGACTAGTATCGAAGCGAAGAGAATACAGACCTATTATTAGCTTGCCGTTTGAAAGTCATTTCCATGAGACACAAGAGAGAAATTTTCTGTCTCAATTTTAATTCCTGCGCGGCCAGATCGGCAACTTTGCTCCATTGCGGTTTCAATTTCTCTAACGCGGCGATGTCACCGGCGTTGAAAGCTTGTAGCAAATCGATCAACCAAGCGTTCGGCGTACCCTTTAAGGACTGTAAGACAGGATGAGCTAAGAGTTCTCCAAGATTATAAACCCCCTCGCCCAAAAGTGCAGCCAAACCGAGGAAGAATGCGTGCTGTTCTTGTTCTTGTCTACTTAAGCTATTTAACTCGATGCAACCCAGATATCTGAAATGGAAATTCAAGTTTCCATAAAACGCTCTGCAGTCAATTGCGCTGTAACAAACGTAGTCTTCGGTATTCCTCGATATAAGCGATACCTTAACGCGGTACGATAATATTCGGCGTGCTTTCCTTGCAAGCGGTAGAGGCGGCTCGCTAGCAAATAAAATCTACCATGAACCGTGGTAACGCTATCGGCATTATCCAACATAACTTCCACGTCTTCTATAGTCTTCTTTGCCTTCTCTTGATCGTTCAACTTATCGAGTAAGATCTGTCCCATAAGAACTTTACATAGAGCGACAGCTTCATTGCTGCTTTTAACCTTCGTCTCGGTTTTCTCCAAAAATGTGATCGCCTCCTGTTTATTTTGGAATTGCTGTATCACGATCGCTAATATTTCCACCAGCGACAAAGGGTTTATCCTAAACGCAGGAAACACATAATACATGTTTCGATGTATCATTAAATCCTCCCTCTACGTACGGCCTATCGCTATAACCTCCAAGCGAAGCTAAGAAAGTGAGGTTAGGTATCAAGATTTTAGGAAAAGAAAGATATGCGGTATGCTTACTTGTTCTCGAAGGTAGACAAAAAGTTTACGTATAATTGTACCAAATTATCTTCTTTCTGAAGCGCCGGATTCTTCACGAACGTTTCTAATTTGAGTGTCAGCTGATGCCAAAGCCTGCAAGTCACCGGAGGAAGAAAGTCGGGTCGATTACTTCTCTTGCGATACGAATGCAATTTAGAATATTTCACGGCCAGTACCTTTTGTTGTGTAGTTCTTCAAGCTGGGCCCATTCCGCGGCCAATTCTTTGTCCGCAACATTTTGATTTTGACTTAAATATGTATTAACATCCTTTGATACCACGGATGCCGCCATCTTTAATAACAATGACTGAAGTCAAATCAGAATAATGAGCTGCGAGTGCCCCATGATTTATTCCGAAGAATCTCTCGTTAAAGTTAGCGGCATTCATGCGTAAAATCTTTACAAAGCTTATGCTTTCTACTATAAAACTGTATTATTAAAAATATATTTACGAAATCTCGCGAACGATCATAATGAAACATTTAAGATAATTATTCCTAGAAACTACCCAGAGTAATAAATGCACGAATACCTAAATACTCTGCTGCTAAAAGCAAAAATATAAATTATTCCGATGCGACTTTTACGAAGCAATGCGATACGAGCTTTAAGTTTACATTCATAATTATTACAAATTCAACGGTATAAAATTAGAATAATTAGCATTTCAATGTTAATTACACTTATTCAAATTACGATATACAGATCGATATAGAGTTGCAATTAATTTCATTTAATTTCGATATATAGATCGAGAGTCGGAATTGGTCAGAATTATCGATAGGTGATTAGATCAAATTGGATCAATCGCAGTGTGGATCAAGGTAACCAGTAGTTGACTGCAAATATGCAATTCTCACTATTGGCAACTATTGGTCGCTATCGGTCACTATTGTCAGCTATGCAGCTGTGTTTGCATGGCGGGTTTTCCCACGATAGATTGCGCATCGCTTTATGAATTGGTTTAGCAATTTCGCTCGATGATCAGTTCGGCAAATCAATCGGGTTTACAGTTTAAAAAGTACCCGTAAACGATACCGTTAATATTTGTCTCAAATGCATGAAACGAATGACCGAACCAAAGAATTTAAAACATTTTAAGTGTTTTGTGTTTACTATTGCAAAGGTCCGTATTTTATGCGGTACACTGTGATTTCGAAATTCTCACAAATCCATGCGAATAACCGTCACAGAATTCATTTTTAGGTATGAGCCTCTAAGATGTTAAGTATTGAGAAACTTTTAGTCGCCTTTGCTGTGTTATTAGTTAATCTTCGTGAAGCTATTGCTTTAAAATCTGCATCCTTCCTTCCCATCGTTAACGGGGGTGTGTATAAAAAGGAATATGAATTTGTGGTGAACACCTCCGTCGAATATGTCTTCTTATATCCCACTAATAATGTAAGTATTAATTGTTTTATACGCACGCGTTACGCTACGTACAACACAGATCTTTTATTCGTTCAGGTAACGTGGAAACAAAGCGTGAGGATAGACGTCGAGAGCAATGCCACCCACGATATACCTCTTTTAGTGGTTGTACGCCAGAAGCGTGGTCTCCTATCGTGGCAGATCCCTCTGGTAGTAGATAGCATGTATTTTAATGATTTATCTTATAATAAAACTAGTCGAACCCTGTGTTCAACGAAATATTATCGGAGCGAACCAGACGAAGAAGAATTTCTTACCGTCAGTTTGTCCACTGCGAGTCGCGTAAATATCTTATTTAAACTTAACGTAACTGAGGATCCATATTTCTACCTAAGGTATGCCTTACATCGACGTCGGCCCTGAAACTTGTTACGTTATTAGGAAGAGACGATAGAAATTTAATCGAATAATCGCTCTTTTCTTCAGCTTAGGAGAGACGAAATCGGTAAAAATCACTCCATCCGAGCCTGTCTATTACGGCTATATCTTTCCAGAACAGATAGAGAGCTCTTCGGTGGTTGTCCACGTTGAATCTGACGATGACATTTGTATGACAGTGTCGATACAAAATACGTCGGTGAGTTTATTCCACTGTGATCCGTAAATACATTCGTACGTCGTTGCAAGCTTGTAAAGCGTAATCTTCTCTCTTAGTGCCCTGTTTTCGATTTAGAAAGGAACACTAAGTTTGCTGGTTACTGGCAAACTGTAAGTCGGCAAGGTGGTATCACTGTGCCGGTAAGTATATTCCTCGACTATTAATAAGTATCTCTTTTGTGGGTGCTTTATAGAAATAATTCTTTGCCATAGAATTTAATTGAAAGTGATCTTGAAGCCCGATTCTAATGTTTTAGAGAGAAGCATATCCACGTGGTTTCTTCGTTGTACTCGTGGTAAAGGGTGACGATACCGATTGTTACGGATCTCCCAATATAATTTTATTACGGAATAAAAGAGTGACGCTAACGATAAATGCCAGTATTAACCGACACGATTACATTGTAGCATCAGCAACTGCGATATCTGTGATTTTTACTTTCTGTTTCGTATACGTTGTTGGCGTAACGGTGTCTAAAATTAAATTAGGCAGAAGGATTAATCAGGAAATATTAAACAATCAAAATTGCGAGAATTTTGAGCCACTCCCGAGTCCTTCGACTATAGAGGAGGTGAGCTAAAAGAGAAAGAAATTAAGGGGGTAGGTCACCCTCGACAGCCCTAAAGCAGGCCTTTTTTCAAACGCGAATTGCAAAGTGGTAAATAACAAGAGAGACAACGGTTTTTTTTCTAGTTTTAATCGTTATTCTGTGAGCTTTAACACAACAAAAGAAAAGTCTAAATATCTCTACGTACATAAAAGTTGTGAGTAAAAACGTAAAGGCGTGTACGCGGTGCACCGTTTGATGGTGTACATAAAATCTCGAAAACCGCTCCAATGATTTGGATGGAAATTTAATGAGACCTGCAGAAAACCATTCCCTAAGATGTGTCGGGAGCAGAATTTCGAGGTAAATTCTTAAAAAAAAGATAAATATTTTTCATACAAGAAATCGATAAAATCGTATTTTTCAACATAAAAATTGTATTATTTTTTTTTTCGAAAATCTACTCCCGACACATCGTGGGGAATGGTTTTCGGCATCTCTCATTAAATTTTCATCCAAATCGTTGGAGCGGTTTTAGAGATTTTATGTACACCATCAAACGGTGCACCGCGTACACGCCTTTACGTTTTTACTTACAACTTTTATGTACATAGAGATATTTAGAATTTTCTTTTTTCTATGTTAAATAGAATAAATAAACTCATAGAATAACGATTAAAACTAGAAAAATAGTTGTCTCTATTGTTATTAACCACTTTAAAATTTGCGCTTGAAAAAAGGCTTGTTTTAGGGCTATCGAGGGTGACCTACCCCCATAAATCAGTGAAGTAAATTTAAACTGTCTTTTAACAATCATTAAACATTATGTCTTAGACCGGGCCACATCGGTCAGCATCCGTAGAAGAGGATTCTTCACTGGATGAGGACGATATTGACCTAATGGAAGATGCTCTCTCGGACAAAGAAGTGGTACGAACGAAACGCGTGCTTTCGGTGTGCGACTTGGCTCGCAAAGATCCGAAAATTCTGAGGCACAAGTCTCGATTATATTTGTATTATTTAGCGACCGTAGCTATCTTCTATACTTTGCCCGTCGTGCAACTAGTAATAACGTATCAACACGTGCTTCATGTAACTGGAAACGAAGACCTGTGCTATTACAATTTCCTATGCGCCCATCCGTTCGGGCTACTCTCAGATTTCAATCATGTGTTCTCGAACATCGGGTACGTGATGCTGGGCCTTCTGTTTATATTCCTCACGTACTCTCGAGAGCACAATCAACTGGACAGGGAGAAAAGTAAATGTTACGGTATACCGCAGCATTACGGATTATTCTACGCGATGGGCACTGCGCTTATCATGGAAGGAATATTGTCCGGCAGCTATCACGTGTGCCCGAATCGAAGCAATTTTCAGTTCGGTAAGATAGTAATTATTCTGCAGCGGGACTTTCCGAAACTGCTGATCTTATTAACCGCGTTGTTTGTATTATTCTTTTAGATACCAGTTTCATGTACATTATAGCAGTGCTTTGCATGATCAAGATCTATCAAACCCGGCATCCCGATATAAACGCGAGAGCACCGATCACGTTTGGTGTCTTGGCGTTGATCATACTCATAGGACTGGTCGGGGTCCTGAATGGTTCGAACTATTTCTGGGTCATATTTACAATCATGCATCTACTGATTTGCCTGTACTTAACTATACAAATTTACTACATGGGTCGATGGAGATCTAGAGGTTTTTTCTCAAGAATAATACAAGTAATTGTCTCGCATTTAATTCGTTCGTTGGAAATATATTTCCAGTACTCTCAACCACTGTACTCGCAATCTTCTTTTCAGACCTACAGATACGATGCTCGCGCTGGCGTTAGATATCTATTCCGACCGTTATACTTGCAACGATTCGTAATGCTTGTGATAGCAAATTTATGTAACGTTGCCATCGCGGTATTCGGAAATATACGCCATGAAAAGAACTTTGCAACGTTTTTATTAGCCATATTAATGTCCAATTTAATTTTGTATACTCTTTTTTATATCGTTATGAAGGTACGTACCGATGCTTGGAACGTATAAAGCTTTCACCTGTTACGGACTAATTAATTTTCTTGTGCTTTCAGATCTGTCATGGAGAACGGATCCTCCGTCAGCCGCTAATTTATATTATACTATCGTTCGCGTTCTGGGCCGCTGCTTTATATTTTTTTGTAAACAAAACCATATCATGGGCACTTACTCCAGCCCAGTCTCGCCTTTATAATAGACCCTGCGAGTTCCTGCACTTTTTCGACAGCCATGACATCTGGCATTTTTTGTCCGCCTTAGCAATGTTTTTCTCGTTCATGGTGCTGTTGACCCTAGACGACGATCTAAGCGACGTACATCGTAGCCAGATACCAGTCTTTTAACGACAACGATACGAACAGACGGTATTCATAATTTTCTTTCCATCTCTTGTTTCTATCTATTTACGAAGACGTGATTGAATATATACATATTTCTCATTTTATCTTCACACTGATGAATTAAAAATAGTATAAAATATATATGTACATCACGGCCGTGTCGTATCTATTTTGTATTAAACACCTTATTTTGGTTAAGAGAAATTCAGAATTATAAAACCTCTTTCTCATCGATCTTCTTCCACCAATCGATTCTGAATAAACTTTATATTTTCCACAGAACCAAAGAAATCTTTTGATGTCTCGCACCACGATCGAAAAAGTAACACGATCGAAAAAGTAACACCCTCGATGCTTCGAAAACCACTTACCCATCGATTCGCCAATCGACAGAACGGAAAGATGTATGCTCCCTCTTCTTTCTTTTCTCTTCGTTTTAATTAGTAATGATAGTCATTCGATAAAATTAAACTCAACGGGCATACTTGTTCATTCTTTTTTCTAAAAATAAATATATATATATATAATATAATTTCTATAATCGTGATTACACTTATGAACAGTCGGCATACTTGGCCACGGTTTTTAGGAAACGGCAGTGATACTGTCCGACGCTCAATAGCATCACCGTTGTTTTTGAACTTTACCAACAATAAGACACGCGTTTTCTTTGCTTCCTATCTCGAACGTAAACGCTACTCGATAGAAGCAATAATTAATTCTGCAAAAATTACACTATTCCCGTAAGAATTTACTATTAACAAGTTGAAGTAACGAGTGTCTGTACAATTAATCCTAACGGAGTTACATACACCAGGTACGTAGAGATAATCTTATGATTCTTTTCATTCTTTCTTTCTTTTTTCTCTGCTAGAAACATTAAGACGACGCACTCGAGTCATTGTGGTGTTCCTGGGTGGTGGCCGTTTCTAGTTGCGACAAAGTTCTCTGAAGTTCCGCGCGCTCCGCCGGCTGTAATCTGTGAGCGATCTCCAGAATCGCCGTTAATCTCACTTCCGGGCAGGCTTCGAGGGCCTCTTTGATCCGTGAAACGACCGCGTCTTGCTTTACGCAAGTGATGTTACGCGAAATTACACTGTCCTCGTTATCCCGTTGGCTTTCCAGCCAGCACGTCGCCGGTTCATCCTGATCCCAGAGATAGGACTCCGTGGGACCCTTGTCCTCTATGAACCATCTCCGTAACATGGCACCGACTTGTCGAACGTCGAAGCGCGGCTGGGTCGATAGAATCTCGTCCTTTATCCGATCTTCCAGCAGCCTCCTCTTCATCCTCCAGTAAAGCAACCTTCGCGCCCTTTTCCACGGGATAATGTCGTGGATGGCATTCTTCTCGAACATTCTCTCGGGCGTGTCGTGGAGATCCGCGAAATGAACAGCGACTTGATGATACATGGGTTCCAATTCTTTCTCTCTCTTGCGCATCTGTTTCTCGATGTCCGCTCGCTCCTCCGGCGAATTTACGCTGGACAATGAATCCTGAAATAACGGTATGTTTTAGAGAGCTTCGACACGTGTACGGAATGTATTCTTCGGAAACGATAGCGAAGAACTGGCGAGGAAGCTTACCTTAAGTATCTGTAGGACCGCATCGACCCTGTACATAGCTTTAAGGATGTCTTTGATCCTGAACTTTATTTCTACCAATGCCTCGGGCTCCAGAACTCCAGCTTTGCTTGTATTGTCAGCGAACATTTCCATGTAGCGGGGATTTATGGTAGGATCGACAACCGCCCAGGCACCGCCTCTCAACTCCCCGTTCGGTGGGATATATACAAATATTGGCCTGGTGTATTCTCTTAATCCGTCCACAATGTAAGCACCGAATTTCATGATTTGCTCGTACATATCTGTAGAAAGGTACGTAATTAGCATGGGTTACCTTTACTTCACCGACAATCATTTCATCGACAATCATTTCCCCGACAATCATTTCACCGACAATCATTTCATCGACTGTTATATCACTGACCAGGGTCGTCTTAACAAATTTGAGCGCCCTGGGCTATAAAAATTTGGCACTTCAACACCTCAAGTAAATATTAACTCTATACGCCGTATAGACTGCAGTTTCTTCCCAATCGGTGCAAGGCGGTACATTGTATAGATTTAACGGTTGTCGTGAAAAAAGAATTTCAATATACTCCATTCTTAAGCGTCCTTGAATCCCCGGCGGCTCTTTCTTCTCTTTCTTCCGACGGCCCGGGTCGGTGAAATGACTGTCGGTGAAATAATTGTCGGTGAAATGATTGTCGGTGATCTAAACGTGTCGGTGAGTAAATACTGTCGGCGAAATACGCTGTCGATGAAATCGTGTCGGTGAAATGATTGTCGGTGAAGTAAAAGTAACCCATTAGCATAACAGACAGTTTTATCGCCAGGTTGGTTATTAAGAAATTAACGAGTACCTTTCATTCCGCCAGAGAACCCTCTCCAGTTAGCGAAGATGAAGAGCGGTAGTTCCTCCTTTCCAAAATCTTTAATGGCTTGAGCGGTCTTGTACGCGCTATCAGGGAACCACACCTGCCCCGCCTGAGATATCGTTTTAGCCTCTGAATCGAAATTAGCGGGATCAGCGGGCAAATGTAACTCGACGGTCCTTGTCTCCACTGCGATAATACCGCACGGTATTCCACCCAGCCTGGCTCGTCCAGTTACCACAGTTTGGGCCCATGGTCTCATTATCTCCTACAAACAATATTTAGAACACCGAAATGCTTTAACCGGCTTACAAGGGAACACCGCGAACCCGACTCACCGATTCGAACGCAACTTCGTCAGTTTTTAGAGTGACTCAAAACAAGAACAACGGTGTGTTTCATTTGGGCCCTATCGCTCTTCAGTGGGTGAAAACTAACCACAAAGTCAAATTGACACTTCCACTTTTTCGCGTATAACTCTCAAAGTACGAGAGACAGAAAAAAATGTTTCAAACAAAAGTTTAATGGTGCAATAAGCGCTGCAAACTTGCGTTAAAAAAAATTTAAAAATATAGTTTTTTTTCGACAGATTCTTCTTTTTAAAACTATTTTCAAAAATTTTTTAACGCAAGTTTGTAGTGCTTATTGCACCATCAAACTTTTGTTCGAAACATTTTTTTCTATCTGTTATACTTTGAGAGTTATACGCGAAAAAGTGGAAGTGCCGATTTGATTTTGAGGTTAGTTTTCACCCCCTTAAAGGGCGATAGGGCCCAAATGAAACACACCGTTGTTCTTGTTTCGAGTCACTCTAAAAACCCACAAGTTGCATTCCAATCGGCGAGTCCGGGCCCCCTTGTTAGTAAACGCTTGTAAACACAGCTGTGATGTATTATAATTAACAATAGAAGAAACTATATCTCAAATGGTGTTGCTTATTAATCAACACAGTAGTGTATACCTGCCAAGAGCCGCGGTCGAAGAATCCACTTTCCCAAGCGTTTGTACCATCCTGCGAGCATCTACCCTCCAGCATCCACCTTGGATCGTAAGCTGCCTTCGTAGGGACATAAGCGATCTCTCTGTCGACTGGATCGGGAAGCGGCGCCGGCAATATAGGAAGTGGTGCACCTTTGTACTTAGGGCAGTAGCTCAACCACCTCAGGGCGGTCTCGACGCCATCCAAGTCTCTCGCGTCGGTCGCGTGCGAAATACCGTTGTTGTGCATGATCTGTATACCGCCCAGTTGGTTGTTGCTCGCGTACACCTCGCGACCTAGCACGGCGTTCAAGGCTTTGTAGCCGGTCAGAATGATGTGCGAGTTCTCTATTTGAATGACCCTCTGCCCAAGACGCAACAGATACGCGCCGATGCCAATAGCGCGGCAGGACACGATGGAGATCGTCACTATCTCGTCGTAAGCTTTGGACGTCTCGCCGGCTATCATTCCAGCGTGCTTCAGATTCTCTACGCCAAGGCCGTCGTCCTTACCGATGATGTCCGTTATTTTGTAACGAGATTCCCCCCGGTCTTCGATCAACGAAGTCTTCACAGAATTAAGCGGCGCTAGACGCGCGTAATCATCCGGAGTGAGGTATATATACTTGAAGCCTTTCTCCGGCTCGTTGTCATCCGCCCAGGAGATTTTGAACAGAGCTTTCACTTCTTCGGCCAGTCCGATACGAGCCCCGGAGTTCGCGGAGAAGTAGATTCGCGGGATCCCCAGTTGCCTGGCCCTTTCCGACGCTCTGCAGAACACCAGATCTTCCTTCGGGCCGAAGGAGCCGATCAGATATGTCAAATCGTTTGCGATTAGAATCACATCTCGGCCACTCTCCGGGTACTCAGGCGTGTACAGCCTGAATCTCCAGGCAACCATACCGACGTCATTCTCGCCGGGAAGACGCTTCTGCTCCACTAAGTTCTCACCCTCCAGCACTAATTCCACGCAATCCATCACAGGGTTGGGAACAGCTAATTCAGAATTCGGTCTTTCCTCCGCGTACTTGAGCCACAACTTCTCTGTCTGCTGCCTGAACATATCTGGCAGATCGTACACGTAAGTCGTGCCGGCGCTTTGTGCTTGGAACCTCTTCGCTTGGAGGTAGTCTTTGGTTAAGTAAGGAGTGGAGATTGGCAGGCCGTGCATAGGTCCTGGTCTCCAAGAAGCGCCAGCCGTCGAGGAAGGAATAGACTCGAAGCGAATGATACCAGTCTTTGGATCGGTTGCCTCCGAGTAAAGCTGTAAGTCCGTGCTGTAGCCACTGTCGTTGGCGATGCACAGGCGTATGGTGGATGTCGGCTTGCCCGGGGCTGGCCGTATCGTCATTTTAATCTCGGCCTGGCGCACCCTTAACTTCCACAACCTTGGTCCGTATCTGAGCACCATACTTGTCACACTCTCCTCCAGCCTCACCGACTCCATGATAACCGTGGGCACGAAGTTCAGGAATATATGATTGCATTCTGTACGCTTCGCGAGCGGATGGGAGAACGCCACTTCCAATTCGTCCATGGCCTCCAGCAGGACACGCTCGCCTTCGTTATGAAGATAATCGAAGCTGGCCTCCTTTGTCACGAGATCGGAGTGCCTTATAATGGAACGAATGAAGAAACGATAGTCGGTGACTTGTTGACCTTTAGCAACCTTAGCCTGGCCGAGGTAAAGATGCATCTTTTGATTGGAGGTAGGCAACGCTTCCAGATCGTAGGTTCTCATTCTATTTAGCTCCAGCTGGAAGGCACAGCCAGGCTCCAGGTGTCGATAGATCTTATCTTCTATGAAGCCATCCCTTTGACGGAAGGTGAAGAATTTCGGGAAAAGCCTTTTCTTCAGCGCGGCGAACGTCACTCGCCTGATACCCCTCGAGATTAATTCGTCCTTATTCGCGAAGCACCAGTCCCCGAAAAGCTTCGCCATAACAGCGTCGTCGTAGTTTTCTATCTCTTGTATGGCAATGCTGAGAATTTGCACGGGCTCGGTGGATCTCTCGCCCAGTTCCACTGGGCCGCCAGCTTCCGCCGTGCTCAGAGACACGTTTATAGACGTGCTGTGCCTGGACTCGCTGCCAGCCGCGTCTACCGCCTCCAACACCTTAGCAGAGATCGAGGTGGGCGAGGAGAGATCTTCGAGGAGGTCGAGGACCTCGTCTGAATACTTGACAAATTGGTCCATGTCGTGGAAGGCTGCCATAGCCCCCATTCTATGATTAATTGGATACTGGCTCTGTCGGTTTGGGTGGTTGTTGGGCAGCAGGAATTGGAAGTGCACGAGCGGCACTTCGCCGGACAGTTCCAGGTGTTGCAGGCAAGTCAACTCGTAACTGATGTACGCACGTCGAACGTACACTTCCAAGGCAGCGTTGCAGACAGCACGATTCGAGTGGTAGAAGAAATCGTGCAGGATGTCGAAGATGGAGGTCTCGGAGAGGATCAGCTTCTGCAGGTTCTCTGGGTGGAAGTCGTGGCCGTACATATCCACGGCTGACAAGAAGATGGATTCCATTTGGTTGTGCCTCAGCTCGTAAGCGGGTTGGTGAGCAGCAATTAAGACTTGCCTGGCGCGTAGCGCGACGCGACTGTGTTCTGTACGGTTCAAGCTGGTCAGCTCGGTCAGCGTGCTCGACAATTCGTCCGTGAGGCCGGGCTCGTTTGCCCACAGATGATCTATTAGCATAGTGACCAAGACGTTCTTCCTCGTCACCTGATTGTGGCTGAAGATCATGGCTGTTACCGTAGCCACGTCGTCTTTGTATTGCTCTATCAAAGCCGACACGCATTTGTCGTAATGGCCTTGCTGGAACTGGTTCTCCACGGTGTAGTACTGCCGAAGAAGCTCGTGCACGGCGGTCTTCATTCTTCCCCGTATTCCGTTCCTATATTTCTGCACTAATTGCACGATCGCCTGAGTGGTTAAGAAGAAAACATCCCGCTCGGCGCGCTTCGAGAGCGTGGCCGCGTGCCCGTCGATCACCGCCGCGATTTGCTGGCTGGGGAATTGCGCCAGAACGGACGTTATGTTCCTCTCGTAAAGGGACATCAGTTTCCTTATCTTCTTCTCTACGGAGATCGGAATCCTCCCAGATATCGTCGCGATCACCTCCTGAAGCTCGAGCAGAGGTAGACTAGGATCGCGAAGGGAATTCATGAACTTCTCGATGAGCTCTCTCACTCGAGGCAAGTGATAGGCGTCTGGCAAGCAGTATCCCGCCAGAATGTTCTCTAAAGATGTCCGATATTTGGCATGGAGGTGATTCAACTTTTCCGAGACGGCTGGTGCCACCGTCTCTACGAACTGGGCAGTGGATTCTTGAGCTTTGGTTACCAACGTTGGATCGTCTAGCTCCAAGTGAGCTATCAGAGCGCCAGCCTCGAGGATGGCACCCGGTCTCTTGACATAGAAAACGCTGCCGGCTTCGCTGGCCGTCACCGTCATCACCATTTTCATCACCTCGATCTCTGCGTAGGCTTGCCCGGGATTCACGTGGCCGCCATCCTCGACCAAGAAGTTGATCAGCTTTCCAGCCGACGGCGATCTCAGCAAAGACGGGTCATTGTCCTTCTCGAAGATGCACGTTTGGTTTCCTATCACGATTCTGTACCGATCAACCTCCTCTCTCATGTAGGTGGTGAAACTGGCGCCGTCCAGAGAGAGCAGCAACCCTCCGTCCGACAATTGATGCACTTCTACCTCCTTGTACGAACCGTTCATGACGAGAAAATAGCTATTAGGGCCTGACTTAGCAGTTTGTACTTTGTATTTGTATTCGTCATTGATCAGCTCAACCTGAAACACAATCGTGATATCAAACGACCTCGGATTAATCGTTACTCATACAAAACGTCCAAACAGACGCCACTTGGCACGCTTACATCGATCACATTGTCTAAGTCGTTGCTGGCTTGTATCTGCCCCTTCTCCAACGCCGTTTGGAAGCCACTGAAAGCAGCAGTGATGGTTCTATCGGCGATATGAAGAGCGCCGCAAGTGACGGCCAGCAGTACGTCCGGTTTGTCGCTCCTGACACGCTCGGCGATTAACAGATCCAGCCAGGCTGTATCAATATTGTTCTGCTGGAACGCCTCGGTTTCCAACAACGTAATCAGATACTCGACAGTGGTTCTGAAGTCGCCCCTGATGCACAGCTCCTTCAAAGCGATGACCAAATTTTCTCTAGCTTGATGACGGTCCTCGCCCCATGAAAAGCAATGGCCGAACTGTGAATCCGCGAACTCGTGGAGGCCTCCAGACGCTCCCACCGAGAAGTAACCCCAGACGTTCTTCGACGATCGGAAGTTCAATTCTTGCACGGTTCCAGAACTCGGCTTGAAACCTGTGAAGTAGCACGGTTAGTGTGTATACTTTTATTTCGCCAAAGATTACTAATTCCTCGAGGAGAGACAAAGGGGTACGTTCACAAAGGAGCTTGCGGAAATTCTCCCACAGTTTAATAAAGATTTTCTAGCGACAGGTGATTCCGTACCTTCATCAGGATTTTCACTAGTAATTCTCGCCGCGATGACGTGGCCCCACGGCTGAGGTTTATGCCGCGGCTGATCGAAATCGATGACGCTGTCGCCCCACGGACTTTCCCCGTACAGAAGCCGGATGTCTTTGATATGGTGGAGCGACAAGCCCATGGCGATCTGCAGCTGGGCCGATGGTAAATTCACGTCGGACACCATCTCCGTGCACGGATGCTCCACTTGCAGGCGCGGGTTCAATTCCAAGAAGTAGTATCGCCCGGAGGTGTCGTAAAGGTACTCGACAGTACCTGCGCTTACGTATCCAACCATTTTGGCCAATCTCACAGCCGCCTGTCGCCGAGGGACACATACAAGACTGTTTTAGAATAGGAGCAACACTTGCAATTTCAATATTACCTCAGTACTTTCCCGCGTAGATAATTACGCTAGGTAAATGCAATCCCTACCTTCTCCATCTCTTCGAACACTTCAGGCTTGGCGATCACCGCCGGGGCCTCCTCGATGATCTTCTGGTGCCTCCTCTGAATGGAGCAATCACGGCCAAACAACGATATCGCGTTACCATAATTATCCGCCAGCAATTGGACCTCCAAGTGCCGAGCACACTTTGCCAGCTTCATGATGAATATCGGGGAACCGGGTATCTCAGTTTGTACCTGCCTGGGAACAGTTCTCGAGGCTTTTAATATGAATGACGATGAACTTGCCACGTGGACTGTACCTCCACGCGACGGGGTCATATTAATTTCGCTGCGAGAATATTGTTTTTACCTGAACAACGCGGGCAATTCTTCCGCGTTCTCCACTTTCCTGATACCTTTGCCGCCGCCACCCTCGCTGGCCTTCACCATGACAGGGAAGCCGATCTTGTTGGCCGCTGCCAAGCATTCCTCCACCGTCGAGACGCAGCCCTTTTTAAACAGCTCGGAGGATATTTTTATTTTCTTCCCACTGTACTGCGCCGTCAGCTCGGATCCCGACCAAGGCAGCGTGGGCACTTCCGCGGTCTGCGCCACTATGCTGGACGCGATTTTGTCCCCGAGGGCCCACATCGCCCTTTCGGAAGGCCCTAAAAGAATTTTTATTACTCGGTTTTAGTGAGAAAGACGAGTGTCGGTGGATCCCAGGGTCTTTCTTGGACGGAACAAAGGGATCCCTCGGATGTGATACGCGAAGGTTTATACCGCGCTCTATTTCATTGCCGTACCGATGAAGCAGATGTTGTTCTTGTGGAGTAGTTCTGGCAGCTTTGGGTTCTCAGACGCGTGGCCCCATCCGGCCCACACAGCTTGGACCTGAGTGCGTATGGCGATGTCGACGATCAGCTCCACGTTCGCGTAATTGTTGTTGTTCGATCCACCTGGCACGGGCACGTACTGGTCTGCCATTTTTATGTATTCCGCGTTCGCTTTCAGATCCTCCGGAGTGACCATCACGACGAACCGCACGGCCCGCTCGTTCTTGAACATCTCGTACGACCAACGGCGGATCGAGCGCATGCATTTCACCGCCGCTATACCGTTGTTGGCAATGAGGATCTGCAAAGCAAAATATGAATTATCAATCAACGCTACCGATCTTCACATGTGCGATCGAAGGACTACCGTGATGTCCGTGCGGAAGGCTAGTAGTCCCGTTCACTTAGCACGTATACTGAACGCACATGGGCGTTCACAGCACACGGCGTACTAGTCGAACGAAGAGTTATATTCTTTATTTTTAAATTTCTTAGGGATAAAAGCGATATTCTCAGTTAAATTCTCCTTAAAATAAAGCCTTGGTGGCATTCAAATAGAATCTTCCAAAGGAATATTTGCCACGTCTTATTGGTCCCTCAAGGTATTTACTTCTGGTAAACATAGTATTTTCATCCCACAAAACCCAACGAAAGGTACCAAGCCGCCATCATTCTCTATCGCAAGAATTTCTGTTCTTTTACGTAGAAATGTCAAGGACGCTTCAAGGCCGCGACGAGTCTCTCGCAAACGTCTAGGTTTTTTATATTTTGCGTCGCGCTAGAGGCTATCGAAACCGGTATAGCGAATCTACGATTCAAGGTCACCCAAGGTCAGTTATGGAGCCTTGGCCGGTTCACGTCTGTTGCGAAACGGTACAGTGAGTGCCTCGTAACACACTCAAGCGGAACGATACATCAACGGCGTTGAATGACCTTGTTTGAGACGCGGCTGTATCGGTTTCAGCAACGAATACGCGAACACAAGAATTCAGCATGAAATTTAGTGGATCAGGTTTCTTGCTAATTCGAGCAAACGAAGCTCCACATCCACGCAATAAGAGCTCTCGTCTTCGTCGATGCGGGGTGTCTGGTGTTAAAGGCCACGCTTTGCCTCGTAAATGACTGTTAATCACATTCACGGGAAGTTCAATCGACGATGCTGAACCGGCAGTTGTGATGTCAGCTCTGCTTAGAATTATTGAACTTGGGAGAATTAGATTCCGCAAGAATTGAATTCGGTGTTTAATAAATTGCTTCGCTTTTATTGGCGTTACTTAAAATTCCGCATCGTTTCCTCGCGATGGAAATCTTCGGCGATAGTATTGCCACGGGACAGGCGTTCTAGCTTTCTATTAATTAAAAGTAAAAACGTATTTTTTGCTGCAAAGTGTACCGCGGTCAATGGCACTTGTTTGAGTAAAAATTCTTTACCCCGAGCGTAATTAATGGGTTACGCCAGCCTGAAAGTTTTGAAAAATCGATTTTTTGCATTTTCTTATTACGCGAAGTTTTAAGAATAATTTAAGTCATGGTAGACGCAAAAATTTCTCAAAATAGTCGAGTTATACGACTTTAAACGAGGCGCGGATGTAGATATTCCGCAGCAGGTAGCGACCATTCTACTTTTCTTCTTTTGCGTTTTTCTCGAAACTACATTTTCAAAGGTGATCTATCAAATATCTCCAAAACTATTTGTCCGATTGATTTCAAACTTGGTACGCATATTCTTAATGGTATTATCTACAATGTAGCATATCATTTTTTCCATGCGATAACCCATTCGTATATAATAAACGTTTTAAGTTCGTTTTGTCAGGTGAAAAACGAATAATTTTCTTCACCTGGCTCTCATTTGTGCAATAATTTTTTTTTCTCAAATCCGTATGCTACATTGTAGGCATTTTATTAAGGAATACGAAAATCATCATGTTTTTCATTTCAGATGAACCTGGGCGTTATAATTTGTTATATCAGTCACGCGTGCAACGGCGGACGAGCTTCGCGGGACAACAAATAACTCGGTCATTTTTTAATATTTTTATACAGTATTTATACAATATATGCTCTGATACATGCTCTACACATAAGTAGAAAATAAATAATTTTCAACCTCATAGGATCAGTAAAAAAAATTCGTCTAGTTTAGTGCTGTTTCGAGCGCCTCAGAGTGGCGTAACCCCTTAAGTATACTTCACGCTGATTGTGATCTACGAATGCCCCTGACACTTCAATTCCCAATTAAACAGTTCCCACTACTCGGTGCCACCTTTTCTATTTTAATCGACTCTCGTATGAAAATGTTTCTTGCACCTTTACTCGCCCCGAGGTGTATTCAAATGTGCCACTTTAAATTCCCGTCGCCTACAATGTCACCCGAGCTTGCGTGAGAAAGAACGAAGTAGTAGGAACTTAGAGGAAGATCGAAGCAAACGCCTTGGGTAGACGAAAATGAATTAGCGGACGACAGGAATGTAGTAGACACGGTGCAAAGTACAAGGTTCGAGCTGCTCGAAGCTCTTTTTGCGTTCTTTGAGCAGCAGGGGATATCCGTATTTTTACGTCAGACCTGTGTACGTTACAATCGATGCAGGGATTACGTATTCATTATGAGTGGCGTCAACGATTTCGAATTGATTAAAGCGAGGCCTTAGGTAAGTACCTATCCGAGTGCCGTGAACAAGTTGCGGCTCCGATGTCCAACTAAAAAGGCGCGCGGTGCAAAACGAACAGAAGGTTTTAAAGCAGGGCATCAGAAAAACTGGCACAGAGAATACGCAGTGGCTTGAACGTGTTTTCGTTGAGTGATCTCGCACAACGATACCTACGTGTGTACTGAGAAGAGGCGCCTATTTATCTTACCTTGTTGATAACTGTAGTGCCGCCGAAACGATGAACGAATTCCTCAGGCGTGGCGATGGTGAAGTCCTTTTCCTGTAGCCGACTCTGCGCTTGGATCATCACCGTGCCCTGCGACATGCTAGGCCTACGGAATCAAATCAAGCGCTATCATTCACTGCCCCAATCCGCGTTTATCAAATAGGTACTCTAGCCCATTACAAACATCGTTAACTATACAGCTGAAACGAATCTATAGTCGTCACCTGAAATACACCTGTCAACTCACGGTGTTGTTCCATCTGTTACCGATCGTTATATTAGTTTTAACGACACGAGAGGATCAGGGATATTCAGGTTGAAGAAGAGGTGTTGAGAAAATACAAATACAACATGGTCTCCTGTAAAAATCGTCGCGAAAGCATTCTGATTGCGTGGACGAGTATCGAGGATTTGGTAGAAGAAACAAGCGTATTCTCGAGGGGAAAACGAGAAACAGTTTCCCTAGATTTTTCAAGGTAATTCCCGTCATCCATTAGCGGGGAACACGTGAATGACAGCGGAGAAAGTGTACGGACCGTTAATTTAAGCGGCTCACGCAATCCCATTCCTACACCGTAACGCTTTCTGAACCTTCCATGTGTCTCCTCTCGCTTAGATGTGTTCACCTTATTTCTTTTACGCGGTCTTTTTCCCCTTGCCCCCGGTCGAGCGCCGCGTAACTGTAATTCGATCTACAGATGTTTTGGAATTCTTCGTCGACCCACGTGGGACTGGTTACGTCCCGTTCCCCCCGCATTCTTCCTATTTGCCATTCCACAACAAGAGACGACACCACCACGGGGCAGAGGATTTCTCAATTTCGATTCGAGGACTCGATACCGCCGTGAAATTCCTGCGCGCGGTCCCGACGGGCTTTTTGTCAGCGAGCATGAATACAAATTAGAGCCAGCCGCGTAATTCATATTTACATGCCGGTGTTCATAAGAATTTTAAATCTCTCCGTTAAAAAATTTATGGCTCTACCCTCCGCTGTTAGGTGTACACTCTACGTCGCCGGAGTTGTGTCGCGTCGCGATCGTCGTTCGGCTTACTCGCGATAGGCGTATTAATTTCACGCTCCATTGGAATCCAAGGACCGAGGAGCTGAAAAACCCAGCGCACGGATTTTAACGACCTAGAGGGCAGGGGCGAGTTCATTCGCGAGGCCTAGGAGCTGTCTCTCCAGCGATTACGGCTTCGAGAATTCCAGGTACCCGGCTCTCGAGCGGACCGCGGGAAATAATATCCGGCGTCGACGAAATTGAAGAGGACGGCGGCCTCGGGCGGCCGAGGTTCGCGCGCGGAGAATCCCATGCATTATCGCGACTAACGACAGAATAGTAAAAACGCATTACGTTAATCCAGCGGGCGGGTGCAGCAGGTGTGCATTAGACGGGCTCTCCACTGGCGTGGGCGACTCCTCCTGGCACGTCTCCCCGTTCATTTTCGCTACACCAGCCAGAAGGTTGTCCGAGCTCTTCCAAATCGGATCCTTCTCTGTACTTTGAGCCAAGACGAATCTTTTTATGCGTCTCATTCCGCGATCCCCTTCCTAGTGACACTGGCAACCGAGGAGTCAAGGATACCTTTCAGATTGTTCCTCCGACTGCACTGCGACGTACGATCCAGAGTCCATCCAGAACGTGTTTGTCGCTTTCTTATTACTCTCCTCTTTCACGAAAATCGCGATCGCACTCGAGAAAAGCTTCCCGTCACTTCTTCGTTTCGCAAGCTCGGGGCTACAAGCGCGCGAGTCGCGCGAGCATCGCGGTACCCGGACGGAAGCTTCTCGATCCTCCTCCTAACAACTCCTCTCCATTCGATCCAAACACACTTGAAACCGATTTCTTCTTATCTCCGAACGATCTCGTCCTCGCGACGTATGCGAGACGTTTTCCTGGAATATGTTACGCGCCGCGATGACTTCTGGAGACGTTGGGGGCGAGCTTAGACCTCTCAAGGTCTCGGGGAATTTTGCATCCGGGATAAATATTGGCCCGCGAGGTCGTCGATGCTGTTTCCGCTTCCCCACTCTTCGCCTGGCGGTTTCCTGCGCGGAGCTTGAGATTCGGGTATCAAGGTGTCTCGGCTGGTGCTCCTACGCGCCGGAGATCTCGTGAGAAGAGATGGAATATTTCGCGGCAAATTAGCTTATCGCGCACAGTGTACTTCCGCTTTCATCAATCCCGATGGTACCACTGCACCCGCGACTCCGCGCTCATGTCGCACATTGACGGGCACGCTTCGACTTCGAAGCGCGCCATTCACGAGTGGACCCTTGTATCGCATTATTCCACTAATGTATTCGCCTCCACTTCGTTCCCTATACGCGGTCACAAAAAATCCTATGACGTTCGGAACATTCAATTAGCATCGGGGGAGATTACATCAGAACAGCGAGGCCTGACGGCCGCCAGACTCCGCGAGCCACTTTAGCCGTGCACATCTTCGTGCTTTATGCGATCGCCGACTCTGTGATCGATCACTGGACAGGAATCGCGTGGCACGCGTTTATGTTTCTACCTATCGGCGCCGGCTTAACCGGATCATCTTCGTTCGCGAGATCGGCGATTCGATCGTTGTGAGCACTGACTAGAACCGCCATTATCGATTATCTCTGAGATCGTTACGGAGGCTTAGGTCGAATCACAGATCGCGGAGGGCACGGGGCAAGGACGAGCGGTATGGATAGCGCGGTAACGATTTAAATTCTCGTCCAGCGTTCTTAAGAGACCCGTGGTCACTGACAACTTGCAAGGTGGACGATTCTTTCCGTCGAATGTTCCCCCTACCTTGTAACACGTTACTCGAGGAAGCAACGTGCTTCTGGCGAGAGAAGTGAACGGCCAGCGGAACTCGACGCGTCCTTTTCGCGCGCTGTTCGGGGCTTTTGGTACGAACATCTGGTAGTGGTAATCGTGTAACTTGTCGCGCGCGTTCTTCCTTTTAATTGAGACCTTTGGTGCACTGAGTCCGCCAGGTGTTAATGCGAGTGGGTGTTTGTTGGTAGAAAGGTTCTTAGGATTTCTTTTTAAAATCGTATTATATTAACTGCTGCATTGCTGCAGCTAATCTGGTAAGAGAAGAATCTGTACTTTGGTTTTTAACTGAGATTTTAAGAACTGTTCGTGCTGGAGTGTATTTGCTCGATTGTTGCGCGAGGCTTGGAGGTTTCCTGATTTCTTAGTTTGCTTTTAATGTAAATTAGAATTGTTTATGTGAATCACTCATTCGATTATCGAAGTATGTGGATATATGTTTGATTGGTATTACGAGATCTGATTAGAGGGACATCGAACTCTGATCGTGATTGGCGTTATTAACAATAATTATGCAATTCTCAGATACCAGATACGATATTCCTTACACGTTTGAGATCGCATTAGACGATCGGAAATATCGTGGAGTAGGTATTTCCTACGGTTCATTATACGCTAATTACGATACGTTACGGATTATCGCGCATTTATCGACAGGCTTGCGAATATCCGCCAACGTCTTATTTTAGAATCGACAGAAACCTGGGAGTGCAGTACCCGTCACTCTAAGATTTTTCAAAAATTTCCAAATATAATTTGTACTACAAATGATGCCTAATAAAAGGGGGCAAATCGGTGTTCTTAAATTTAAAAAAATTGTAAAAATTAAAAAAGTTGTAATTGGCAGCGAGCGAAAAATTGTCGTCCGGTACCGGCTAACTATTCAGTAGATTTTAAGGCCTAAGTATCGAATAATAATAGTAAAAAACATTTAAGAATAGAATAGAACTTTTATTTATTCATTTTCATATCGTCCTGCGTCCATTTTCCTTTTTTTTCTGTTTAATTTCGAATATTTTTCTGCAGTAAAACAAAGAAGGAAAACGTAGGGACTTTAATTATAGGAAAAATTAAAGAAAAATTTGCCCGGCACTGGACGACGAGCACATGGGAAAAGTTTTAAGTTTTACAAAGCAAATTGCAAAGACAGAGTCCTTTATGTATACCGCATAGTCTAAAAATAGTGTACGTAATATAACAAAATTATGTAAATACACTCGTCCCTCAATTTACGCGAATAAAAATCGTGTAAATTGAATCTGTCAGTATAAAAGGAAAAACATTGGAAATAAAAGCTAGTAAAAGTTTTAGAAATACGTGTGTACATATTTATTCCATAGAACTTAATAAAAAAATAAGTAAGACATTACAGAAAACAGAACTACTATGTAATTTCTATTCGATGTCACTATCGCTACTGTAATTCAAAGCAATAAGCCTTTTCTTTTTAATTGGCATAAACGCATCATCTTCGTCGCTTGAAATATTTGGAAGTTCGTCTTCATGTTCATTGAGAATGTAAATTTGGTAGGATGCGTAAAAAAAGATCGCGTAAAATCAATTCCGCGTATAAAAAGTTCGCGTACATTGAGGTAAATTTGCCAAGTAAAACAAATACTCGTGTAAAAAAAGTGCCGCGTAAATTGAGGGACGGGTGTACTTGAAAAATAAGAAATCAGCTATGAAAAATAACTTTCGTCGTACGGAATAACTAGCGTAAACGTTAAACGTCTTACAAGGGAGCATCCCGAACCGGGAAATTCAAAAAATTCTAAAACTTTATGAATATGTAGGGACTTTCCTCCTGATTATAAAGCAATTTTTGTTTGCTACCCAAATTCACTCTAAGGCGGTGTAATTGACTCCTGAAAATCCGATTATTTTCCAATTTTGTGTTATAACTCGTGAACTGTAAAATAATTTTTATTACCAAATGATAGATCTAATTAAAAGGAGTAACTTTTATCTGAAAACTGTTTTTCTATCTCTTACAGTTTGCGAGTAATAACACAAAATCGGAAAATAGCCGAATTTTCAGGGGTTAATTTCACCCCCTTCGAGTAAATTTGGGCAGCAAACAAAAATTCTGTTATAATCAGGAGGAAATCCCCTGCATATTCACAAAGTTTCAGAATTTTCTGAATTTCCGGGTTCGGGATCTCTTTTGTTAGAACTCTAGTAAAAAGAACGTCGTCGGAACACGTTGCTCAGGATTATAGTATTCATTTCCACATCGATAGTGCAATCAACTAACAGTAGTTTTAACTTTAGCCGATACTGTACGACTCTCCCCTATACAAAGACACACTATATGTAAGTTCGCCAGACGTGTATTTAAAGCTCATGAATAACGCTACCCTGGGTCGTTAGAAAAAGTAAAAATGTGTGTCGAAAATTTTCGATAACATCTGCAAGCAAGTGCATAATATATTACTCCGCTATGAATATCGTATATGTCACTGCATAAGAATGGTGTGCTTCTACTTCCATTCTAGACTATTCATAAAAAAATAGTATCGAGACAACACAGTGAATACTAAAAGCAGTAATTTCCCAGGAAATTCTCGATCCAGAGTTTCTTTCCATTCATACGCGAGTGATCAGAACGAAATCTGGCCTCGTACAAACGGAAAGGAACAATCCTGTTAAGATATTCATAAATTAGATTGTGAGACGAAGATGGACGCCAGCGGAGCCCTTAAACTCCCAAGCAGTCGAGCTTCGTTTATGCTCTTACATAACGACCACTGTCCCCGTGCTCTACTTAGGAAGAGATTTCTAAACCGCAGCACACATTTTATCGGAGATCATGCCATCGAAATTAATCGCTCACGGTCACTGTTCAAAGCTTTCCAGAAATCCAACGCGCACTAAAACAGCAGAAGGAGAAGATTCCAGTGGACTTTGGCCCCTCTTCTATTTTTCTTCCTCGCACTAGTCTTAAGGTCTTTCTAGTTTCACCATTTAAAAGTTACATCGAAACGTGGTCGAGCTATGGGATTATTTAACACGGAAAACGAAAGGAATACCTTGCGCGTGTTTACCGCGCTCGTTACACTTGAATACTCGAAGCCGAGGACTGCGTCGAGGAAAAGGAATCCTCTTCGGTACGCACAATCCTTGCGAAACTTTGCGCGCTTAGCCATGCGACCAGTTTTGTTTATAATCATTTTTTCGTGTTTCACGAGCGTATTTGCTGTACTGAATATTCAACGGCGCCCCAGCCGTAAGGTGACCGAGGTTTCGTTTTAGCGCAAACGAGAATCCTTGGGGATTACCGGCGCACAGTGGGGAAAAATGACACAGTCGGCGTCAAAAGTCGATTCCCACGCCAAATCGAAATGAAAATCAATGAAACTTGGTATACTGGGGTATTAGGTATCGCTGATTACGAATCCGTTGCACGATTTTTGAAAAAGAAGATGGCGGATCCTATATGGCTGCCCAAAATCGGCCAAAACTAATAAAATAGGGATCATGCGAACGAAAAACGTTGTTTCTTGAAGTCCTAAAGCTAGAACTTTATATTTTATGAGTCTAGAAAGTTGCATTATACTGCGTAGAGTGCTGTACTAAAGAATAGTTGTTAAAAAATGGCAGTTAACAATAGATAAACCAACATTATTTACTAATTTTATCATTTCCGCGGCAAATACTGTAACTACATGATTAATCTAACCATTGAATATCTGTCGGAGACGAAAATAAAGATTATTGACATAAAAAAATGTTAGTAGAATTGTTTATTAATAATTTGTTTAAACAATTTTTTTAACAAAGTGACTGAAATTAGGGATGGAGTGCAAAATCACTAACAGTGATTTATCACAGTGATCGCAGAATCACGATCACGGTCGTGATTGAAGTTAAATGACGACCGTGATTGCGATTTTTTTAACTTGAGTGAATTGTTTACTGTGATCGTAATTCTTGATCTTGATTGAATTATTTTTTATCAAATACTTCAATATAGCTTGTGTTACAGTCAAAGCGTGCTAATTCAGCGAATATTTAGAATATAAATTCATAAATAGTCAATGTATTCACACACTGATTTGATTGGCTAAAGTATTCATATATACATTATACTTTTTAAGTAAACTGAAGAAATATTCGTTAATTTAAATAGATCAAGAACAATTACATTGATTTAAAATATACAACTGAGATTTTATAAGAACAGTGAGGAATTGAGGATGTTTCGAGAGAAAGCAGAAATAGGGTTATGAGGCGCGTGCAAAGAGAAGAAATCAGAAGCGATCACGGATCACTGTTCTGTCTGCACCAATCAGAAGCGATCACGAAAATCACGGATCACTCGCGATTCACAAATCATGGTTCTAGCCAACACTAACTGAAATCCATTTCATACAATCAAATTGATCATATTTTGTTGTAACATTACTATAAACAATTGATTGTTATTAAACAATTTGTTAACATAATAGATTTCAGTAGTATTCAATAACGATAAGTGCAATATAGAGGGTACATTTTTTTTTATGACGTAGGTACCCACTAAGTAAGGATTCTTGGAAATTTCATCCCCTCGGGGATGAGAGGGTACATTTTTTTTATGACGTAGGTACCCACTAAGTAAGGATTCTTGGAAATTTCATCCCCTTTCGTAAAAAACAATGTACCTTCCAAATTGCATTTATCGTTATTGAATACTACTGACATCTATTATGTTAACAAATTGTTTAATAACAATCAATTGTTTATAGTAATGTTACAACAAAATATGATCAATTTGATTGTATGAAATTGATTTCAGTCACTTTGTTAAAAAATTGTTTAAACAAATTATTAATAAACAATCCTACTAACATTTTTTTATGTCAATAATCTTTATTTTCGTCTCCGACAGATATTCAATGGTTAGATTAATCATGTATTTGCAGTATTTGCCGCGGAAATGATGAAATTAGTAAATAATGTTGCTTTTTTTTATTGTTAACTACCATTTTCTAACAACTATTCTTTAGTATAGCATTCTACACAGTATAATGCAACTTTCTAGACTCATAAAATATAAAGTTATAGCTTTAGGACTTCAAGAAACAACGTTTTTCGTTCGCATGATCCCTATTTTACTAGTTTTGGCCGATTTTGGGCGGCCATATTGGATCCGCCATCTTCCTTTTCAAAAATAGTGCAACGGATTCGTAATCAGCGATACCCAATACCCCAGTATACCAAGTTTCATTGATTTTCATTTCGATTTGGCGTGGGAATCGATTTTTGACGCCGACTGTGTCATTTTGCCCCACTGTGCGGCATTGCAAACATCTCTCCCGCTAGATCTCGCTGGATAGCTTCAACACCCAATTAATTTGCTCCTTCCGAGCCCTCCCAAATAGGGGAGGGTATTGTGGCTAAAATTTACAAAACGGTACCTTCTACAAGTAAACTTCTCATAGAAGAATTCAGCAACTTTAATTATCGCGATTCTGATCCTTCTCGTAACACAACCTGATTAACCACTTAAAAATCATTGCCGCGAGGAATTGCAACGCTGTGCTATCTACAGTCGCAAGAAAATCAGGTGGCTGATCAAGGCCATATCTACCCCACCACTCTCCTTTTCGTTGTATCTGCACGAACAGGCGATAGTGACATTGTACAGAAATAATAGAGGAAGTGCAGCATATTTGGAATACTGTTGGTAATATGAAATACCGAAGTATCTAATAAACTACTAACGCTATCTAATTTGTAACATCGTAGATAATAGAGGAGCTAATGATCTGTTAACTAATGACATTTATGAATGAATCGCCATTTTGGTATTTTCGACTTAATTTGCAAAATAACAAAACGTCAATTTGCAAAAGTTTTTTCAGCAACTATTCCGTCGTTCGAATCATGGTTAAAATATGTAAAAGCTTTAGAGATAAACACTTAATCTACTCATTTGTATGATTTCCTTCTATGATTTCGTGCCTGGTTTGCGATAATTTCGAGAATACTAAGTGTGACATGAAATAGGTTGCATTGCCATGTTGTTAATTCGGAATATTGAAGGTGAAGATAATTTGGAATATTCCAAAGCTTAGCGACGCGTTTGTTTCACGCGTAAAGGTAGCCGTTCCAATGAGCGGCTGGCGACTGCGGCTGGAGATGCTTCCACTAGTGCACGGGAGAAGTATGCATCTGTTTCTCCCTTGCACTAGTGGAAGCGTTTCCAGCCGCAGTCGCCAGCCGCTCATTGGAACGGCCCCACCTTAACGGCTACCGTCGCATAGGGTTGGGCAAGCGCTGTCCATTTATATTTACCTAAGATTCTTTCTATATTGTGATTTTTCAGTCTGATTATATCATAAAAGAAAATAATTTTATTATCTACATGTTTTTTAAGAGGTCTTTCCACTGTGACGCCCTGATAAAGTACCGCTGTTTAGAATTTATTTTTGTAATAAGAAGAATGTGTTTACTAAATTGAAGTTTCTTCTGTTTATTAATATGTGTTTTAGGAATACAAGAATTTTTTTCATATTTTTTTAATGCTTGCTTGCCCCAAAATAAGAGAGTGTAAGTAATATGCGCTGTGGAAAAAACGACGCCTCGACTGCATGGTCGATTTTGGAGGAACCATGTATCTGGGGCGGTGGTATCAGGGAGGTTTGAATGATTAAAAAATTTAGCTAATTTCGATAGTTCTTCGTCAGTCTAATTAATCTTAGTCCCTGCAATAGTCATAGGGTGACCTGTCCAGTGAATGAACACCCCCCACTGAATGAACGTTGCTTATGTAATACGAAAAATTAACGCCTATCGCGCGCATTTCACGTTGAAACTTACACCGAAATTTAGAGTGGACACCCACAGACGTCTCGCAAAGGCGTTTTTCTTTTTACTTCTAACTTACACGGCGTTAATTCCGTTTATTCAACAGTTGACCCCACGGCCGTTCATTCACTGGCAAACGCGGACATTTCTTACTTTACCAATGAATGAACAACTTAACCTGTCTTTTTTTCTGTTGACACTTTCGCCGCCAGTGTGAAGATTAAGTTAACCCACCCCAGAAAATAAATTTCAGCTATGCATGATTATGATCTTATAAGACTAGTAAAGTATCAAATCAATAATATTATTGCAATTAGAGAATAAAAAATTATTTACACAAAAAATCGTCTAAATACATTGGAAATCTAATCCCTGTTATTATCCCGTTCATTCACTGGGGTACCCCTGTTCATTCGTTAGAAATTTATGTTCATTCACTGGTCATTGGCCCATTTTTTATATAATCCTCTGCCAGACTTTTAATGAAAGTAATAACTATCAAACATTGCTAGAATTGTGTTCCGGGATGTCTGACTTTCGTAATAAAACAGCTTGCTTGCAGAAATAACATTCAGGGAATTAAATAACGACTTTTGAATACTAATTTTAACAGACATGCAGCTTAAGAGTTCATTCACTGGACAGGTCACCCTACGGATTAGAAATCTATTTCGTTTTTTGTTTCAGACACACGGTTCCTCTAAGACCGACCACGCAGTCGAGGCGTCTTTTATTTTACAGCGTATATCACACCCATTTATTCTGGCGCAAGCAAGCATTAAAAAGTATGAAAAAAATAATTTTGTATTCTCAAAGCACGTATTAATAAATAGGAAAAACTTCAATTTAGTAAACACATTCTTCTTAAGATAAAAAAAAGTTCCAAACAGCGGTACTTTAACAGGGCGTCACAGTGGAAAGACCCCTTAAGTTTATAAAGTAAAGGTATATTGGAATACTGGTATTCCAAATTACGTGCACCTTAATGAAATCGATATCTACTTCCTGTCATTTTTCATTTAGACCAAAGATTCAGTTACTTTTTGTTTTTTATTATTACCGAGAGTTTGAAATATAAAAGTTTATTAGTTTCCCCGTGATATTATGCAGTTTTATTTCTTTCCATCCTCAGCCGTAATTTTTTATTCGTCTTAAACAAACTGGTATTCCAAATATACTGCACTTCCTCTAGCAACCCACAGTGGAAATCGATCTTGAACAGCCAGTCGAATTCGTTTCAGCTTAATATATACAACAATAACAAATTACCATCTTTGCTCGCGATAACGTAAGTCCCGTGGAAGCCTCCTAATACCTATCTTCTATCTTCAAATTGCCCGCCCTTTTGCGACAAATTGAGAAACCCAAAATCAGCTCCAAGTACTCTTTCTTTTGTCTACTTTAAGAATAATTTTTCCTTTTTTGTTTCAGATGAAAAACAGCGAGGATATAATGGTTACCCTTTTCTCAACAAACCGTTGTACGGAAACAGCTACTTCTCTGAATTTTTTAATGAAAATTTCACATTTTATAGACAAAAGTATGACCGTTCTAATATATATAATGTTTCTTTGATAAAAACATTTCTCCACCGGAAAAATTCTTCAAATCCATCCTCCTTTTTCGCCCGTATGTTGCCCCTTAACGCACAGTAACTGCAATTGACTATACCACAAAAATTCTCCAAACACGGAATCTTGTTTACTCTTATATCCTCTTCCCAGCCTTCTAGCCCCACAAGAGCAAACAGCCCCACCGAAGGGTCTGCCTCTCCAAATCGACAAAGAAACCCCCTGCATCAGAGGCAGGTTGCTCAGAGGCACTCCGAGAGAAAAATATTTCCAAGGTATTTCCATGGTGTTTCCCGTATTGGCCCGGGCTGCGGGCCCCCTTCGAGGAAGCCTAGATGTTACCTGTTCGAATCGGCCGAATAGAGAGAGAGAAAAAAAAGAAGAAAATTGGGAAGAAACATCACCTGAGCCGCTTACGGCGTTCAACCAATCCAGGCATGATGCTCTGCTGCATCTGGATAGACCCGCTATCGCTTCCCTCGGTCGGGAAGCTGTCCTCCAGCTCATCGATGGAATCGATGTCGGGGTCCCCGACCACGAAGCTTACTGGATTATCCGTCGACATGGTAGCACCGGGATCAACGGAATCGTTCCCGTCCTCTCCCGATCCTCGATCGTCCGGCTGCGGCCTGTCTACGCGCTCGGCGTTACCTTCAAAACAGTCGACGTGTACGCGTCAAGATCAACCAGTTTCTTGCTGTGCCCGTGCGCACGTGTCGTGGCGGAAATTTTTGCATAGTATTTACAAGCCGGGGCAACGCGTGATATCCTTTTCCCCGCATCGAAGGCAAGGGCCACTCGCGAAGAAGTTTACCAGCTCGCGAGGAAGTCTACCGTCCCACGAAGAGGCTCGCCATCTCGCGCGCGCACATTCGTTCACGTATTTCGACTCGGACCATTACGTCCGCAAGGCTAGATCGCTCGGTCTTCTCCCGTATACGTCGCGCGATTCAAGGCCGCTCGGGTGAAAAGTTACCGCCGAGAAACGGTCGAGAGTTAACGTTGAAGTTAGTGCTGCAAGACGCTCCTAGCTCTTCGTGGCTGTAAGTCCCTGGATAGAGAATATGTGCGCGGGAGAATTGATTTCTCCAGCGGCGAAGATGGCAAGCCGAGAACTTGCTGGAAAGAGTGCGAGGAAACTTTCGGAGAGTGGCCCCCAAATCGGTGTTGCTGTGTGGTTGGATTACAGGCGACAAACTCCCGAACGATCCATCCCCCTCCCATCCCGAATAAGCCGCATGCAGTTTCGAAGCGATCCTCGGCCGAGTCTTTGCGGCGATTTCTTAATTCGACGCGGGATTATCGTTTTAGAGAACGAACCAGCCCGGTCGGCGAACTTTGGAGCCCGATAAGCCGAAAAACGAAGAGGGAAGGCATGCAGACGATCACACGTGAACAGCGAATGATCACCAGCGACTTTGGGGTGATATGGCTCCCGGCGTAGAGGAGCAATAATCGGTCTGCTGGTGTGTGTTATTGCAACGTTAATGGGTATCCTGATTGGCATTCACACAAAGTGTCATTCATCTGTCGACACACACGTCCATGCTCCGCGTTACCAATTATGCAGTGGTCGTTCCAAGTTAAGGACGGTTATAAAAGTTAACGTATGTAACAAGTTGTAGGTACACATGTTTAATGAATCGCGATAGTACGGGTTTGAATAAACGAGGTATTTAAAGAACACTGTCCGGGGAGTAGTCGGTAAGTTTCACTTCGTTATCGCTCGACACGTTTAGAAGTATAATAAGCTCCGATCTATTCTATTCGAGCTGACACCGGACGCAGTACGAAGTATTATCGCGCATCGTTAACGAAAACGGATTATAAAATTTGCAGAATTACTGGCGAGCTACTCGAACTTTTCGAAGGTACGTTCCGTAAAATTTCGGACTACGTTGTAAACAGTTAGCCGTTACTTTTCCACTTTGCACTTCAACTTCTCAAATCTGATGTAAAGTCCGCGGCAATTTCGCGTAATTCATAGTGCACCTAATTCTTAGCGCAATCAACAAGTGTTTACCGCGATACGCCGCTTGAAAACGGCCCGGAATCCGCAGAATCATCGCAAGCCCCCCTCTTTGTAACTTCCAATGACACAAACATTACCATGACAATAAGTACGTCACGCAACCTTCTGGTCGCCTTTGATCAATCGGTTATTACGGCAACATTAATCAGCATAGCTCGGCTTCGGCACAGGCAAAATATTAACAACACTCTGTTCGCAGCAGCAGCCTCAATCTTGCACGCCATTCAAAAAATCCAAACGGTTTAGTAACACAACTTATGAACGAGGATTAGTCACTTCTGTTAACAACCCGCATTCCCTTGCTTCCAGGATTACGAACAAAAGGCAGGCGCGAGGGTCGAGCACGCGCGGCCCCTCCCAGGGGCCGCGCGATCGGCATTCACCGCCCGGGACGAATACAAAGGATCGATCGACTCAATCCCCACGGAGCGGAACTGTAAAACGACGAGATATTGTACCCAGTTGAGACGAGCGATCTCGTGAAGCCTCGTTTACTCACCCTCTGCCCCTCTGCGATCGCGCGCCAAACGAAACGTTCGCGAGAGGACAGCCCACCACCCTTCCTGGTACAGCTCCGTGAAAATGCGTCCAAGGCGTGCGTGTCGGCGCGCTAGCGCGGCTAACGGGAAGCCGAGGGCGAAGAGGATCAAGGGGGAGATCGACGGCGGAAGAAGCGCTTCGGCGGTCACATTGGCGAGGATGATCGAGGCCTCGAAGGAAACGCGGATGATCAAAGGCCCACTTCCGTGTCTTCTACGTAAGCTCCTTGCTAGCGCATCACCCCCGATCTCCCAGCGCACGAACACCGAGTACACCGACGGCCCCTTTTAACGAGCGGGGATAACTACGCGGGTAGCCAACTTCGAAGCCCGGATTGTATTCACGAAAGGGCTGGGCGAGGATGAGATTCGGCGGTGATGACGGTGCCTGTTCGACACCCGGGCTTGTTTACGTCCGCCCGTGGCTTTCAACGAGCATCGAAACGCTTTTCAGCCCCGATTGGACGACAGGTATGTGTATCAAGGCTCGAAGTACGATATTAGGTAGCGTCAGCTGACTCGGTGAAACGCTTCAGGGAGAACGCATCGAATGCTCGTCACGAGGCACCACAACCCAACGATTAGGAAACTAGTAATGTACCGAAGAAAGCGTCCAGAAGACCTCGAAGCATACCAGACACAGTCCGCACTCCGTTCCTTCGATCTCGCGCGAACAACCGTCCCCTCCTTCCTCTGGATAACACCAGGTCTTCTCTCCCGTTTCTCTAGCTCCCGTTGCCTCTGAAATGTCCACAAACCAAAGAAAAATCGTCTGTCCCTGGTGCTTGTCCCGCGGGCGCCTTTGTCCTCCTGCTTCTTCCTGCTCTTAGTCTTTCTCGTCGGCAACCACCCCGTAAAAACACTTCCCGCTGCACACGGATCCGTTTATCCCGACTCGGCTGTCCCTAAGCACGCGCGCGATGTTCAAACGATCGAACGGCGGCCCGTCGTCATCGTCGCGCCTCTAGACACACGGTTCGCGGCGACCAAGCAGTACACACCAAAGGAGATACGACGACGCACTGGGCGTTCTAGGCGCCCCGCGATATCGCCAGCGATGGATTCGTGCGTAGAGGAGAGGATATCGGCATCGGACACAACGAAGTCCACGCGAACGGGTCGAAAAGACCGGACGGCAGGGTTCAGGGGTCGCCAGCCACCGACACGATTATCGTCCTCGCTTTCGTTTCCCGCTTTAATCGTCTTCGCTGCCGCGTCGCGGTTTCTTCGTTATCGATGATCAGGCGAAGCTTATTCCGTGCGTGATCAACACTCCTTTTTTTTTTTGTTTCTTCACTCGCCCTGCTCTCTGTCTCCACGACTCTGACGCAAGTAAGATTTCCTTACAATTACGATTATTTATTTTTCTCTTACCTCGACCGGTTACTTAACGATGTTTACTCTGCGTCACGGCGCTCGGCGCGAACGCGCGGGTATGGGGATTGTTTTGTTGCGTTTTACTGGGATCGTTGGGGGAACCGTAGCTTTGCGATTAAGAAGAGTCAGAGGACGTTCTTGGCCGCCTTTTGTTTCGATCCGTTTCTTTCTCTTGGTAGCAGATTTCGAAGCAGCTTTTAGGTTGACTGTTACTCTTTCGATGTTACTCGCGGGGAATTTGAGGGTGGTTAATTACCAAGCGTGTTCTCACTGAGTTTTAATTCCATCACACTTTCTGTCCATGTTCTCGACATCGTTGACTTTGATCTTAAAGTCGTCTAAATTATTATCAATACTGTTCGCGAAAAGTCAATCCTTCTCTATTGTTCTCTAGCGATCCCGCTTCAATGGAATGAGCTCTATCGACTAAGGAATCCCAATCTAAACTAAAATATATTGTTGCGAATGTTCAAGCAACGACGCCAAGCTTCTTCTATTTCTTCCATTCCATTAGATTCACCTTCACCACTAACTCGACGTTCGCCTGCGGGCAGTTTATTCGCCTTTTAACGAGCGACGAGTAACTTTTCAAGTACACATCCATTCACCACCGGCCGAGAGTCGGAAGCATCGAATTTTTCTACCCGTTTCGCCCGTCCCCATTCGTTCCAAACCACGCACGTTGTTGTTTCCGAGCCGTCGCGCGGTTCTACGTCACTTGAATTAATCGAAATCGTCATAGACGTTTCTTTCTTTCTCGCGGCACGGTTTAACGTGGATATTATCAGGAGAAGGACGCGCGCATCGTCGTTCACACGCCACGGTCACGTCCATGTGTATCAAATCGTATAGTTGACACGATCCTACGTACGATGTTACATAACACATATTATGTGCAGTGTATTTGTTGCTCAGGCGGCTAAGTGATACCGTAAGTGACCCAGGTATATTTCGAAGTGAGTTCTAATTGCGACTGTACGTAGACAATCCTCTGCCCGTTCCGCGCGATCCTGTTATCCCTGGATCGATCTCTCGCTGGCGATATTTCGCCGATAAACCGGGCAGGTTAAATATTTTGTAACCCCGTTTTGGACGATACCGCGGTGTACTTTATGATTTACGGTTCGCTTGCATCCTTATTTATTGCCCGGCGTGTGTCTCGATAGGAACAGTTTATTGTTGTCTCCCGATCAGAGACGGTGGTCCGTTTATCAGAACGATACCGAACGCTCGTGCGATAATCACCGTAACGAGGAGGTCGAACTATTCCGTTCTCGATCGTCGCGGCTGCCGCGTGCTCGATTCGTGACTTTTACGAAGGATCGTACGATATTGAGCCACGAATCGAAACTGTCCGGGGACCGCGGTCCTCGGTTATCAACAAACACCGCGGCGTATCTGATGGCTCGATTCTACAGACGTTTATGCGTGCGCTACATGTATTTAGAAACGAGTGGAACACAGTGTGCCCGTTTCACATGTCCCACAGGGAATTGTTCCCGACACGGGAAAAATGATCACTGCAAATGAGAGATGTCGTAGTTTTTTGGACATCTCCATGTCAAGTTTCTTTTTCATTATCGAACTATTCCTGTATTTTCTATAATTAAAAAAAATGGTCTCACGTATGAACTGAAACTGGATTTACTGGGAACCAGAGTTAAGTGCTATGATGTTAGCACTATGTGTACAAAGATATTAGTAGTTTCTGGTAATATACTACGATCAGTGCTGCAAGCTTACGAACAACCTTCTCTAGGCCAATAACTGGTGCCTATTTATTTTTGTAAGTTTTCAATATTCTAAGTTCAAAGATTTGCTTACCTAGTTTTAAAAGGGGCAAATAAAAGCATAAACAATAAAAAAAATTTAAAAAGTTAAAACTGATTTCAAAAAAATAAAAACGCACCAGAAAGTAAAAAATAATTTTTTTAATTATTTAAGGGGGTATTCTGGTCTGACGAGTAACAATTTTTTTCTTTTTGCATTTTCTACTGGTACATTATATGGGTAATACGTGTGTAAAAGGTTTTTTTTCCAATTCCCATGATATTTAAAAATCGACTGGACCAACTGAGTCCAAGTTTTGCATATATTATCAGCACACGTGAGGCTATCGTCTCTACCAGAATTATGATAAAATATTTTGTTTTTAAACTTTCACAAACCTTTAAAGTTGAAAAATGTGCGAAAATCGAAACTTAATTTTCAAACCGCCGCCATTTGCTAAATTTTCATTATTTTTTTATCATTCTGGTAGGGACGATAGCCAGACGCGTACAAATAAAGAATCTCTTTATATTTTTTGTTTCTGATCACTAGAACGAGCCTAATCATGGTCACCGTGAACCCATGTTTTTTTTCCGCCATTATTTTAAAGCAGTCAACTGCGTTTGATTTTAATTTTTTTCTCTTGACAAAATTTGTAAAGATAGTTCAAATATCAATAAGCATGTAGCAATAAAGTAAATAATAATAAAATTTATAGATTCTGTGTAAAAAGAAATCCGAAATAACGGGACAAAAACACCTCGTCAGACCAGAATACCCCCGCAATCTACGACTCTCATATTTTTTAAGTCGGCGCCAGATTTACACAGTGCAAATGATGAGGCGCCGACTTAAAAAATATGAGACTCGTAAATTAAATAAGGGAAAAAATTATTTTTTACTTTTTAGTGCATTTTTATTTTTTTGAAGTCGATTTTAATCTTTTTTAAATTTTTTTATTTTTTACTTTTGAGTTTTATATATATATTGACACAACATAGATATGCGCGTACGTACATAAAATAATAATAATTAGGTGACAATAGTCTTTATTATTAACCAGAACTGACAAAATATTGGGTCAATATTGATGCAGTCTAGGATGGGACCACAGGGGCATTGCCGTCTCTCGAATAAAAAAAAGATCATCAAAATCGGTCAATATGCTGAGGAGTTATGCGGGGACAAACATAAAAAACAAAAAAAATACATACGGGTCGAATCTATAACCTCCTCCTTTTTGAAGTCGATTAAAAAGAAAAGGCGATAAATTGGCGCCTTCGTTAAAAGCATGGAAATGTTTCGATAGTATCGTAAAATACGTGTAACGATAATCACCTTACTATTATTATCATCGATATTTTTCAATGTCCTGCGCAATTCCACTGACAAATACGAAACGCGTACGCTAATGCGCGAGAAAAATGCGATAACGTACGTAATTGCATGGACCATATAATTGCACTATGCAAAATAAAAATGGCACTTTGTGCACTCAGGGGCGATAAAGTTCCTACATTGTGATTTTGAGACAGGTTCGCTATCTGTTTTCAATTAATATATACAGTTGCATAAACATACTTAGTCTACGATGTCGAGAAACCTTGCGATATATTATAATCAAGCATGAATAGGGAATACTCGTTACGTTTAGTATCGTCGCATGAGCGAGTTGCTTGAAAAAGCTTCCCTCTTAATCAACGAGGAAAACTATTAAAAATGTCATGTAGAATATACCTAAATGTAGCGACAAAAAGATGCATGTTTATTGAAAAAAGTGTCACCACATATTCATCACACTGTTAGCTTCGATTTTCTCGCGTATTTAGTTTGAAACAGCAATCTAATTATTTCCTATAATTAATGCAAAATCTACACTGGTAACAATACTTATCTGAACGGAACGTTGCTAAGCACAATCAGTTCTCGTCAATCATGTAACATTTCCATAACTAAGGAAATATATTAGATCGCCTTGAAATTCATTAATATCTCATGATAATAATTATCGTACGGGCGTTCTGGCCTAGACACGATAAGATTGTCAACACGTGCTAAAAGATGATCGACGGCGGTGGAAAGTGTATTGAACATGACTTCTAAGCGAGTTTCCGCAAACAATGGTCATGGGGACGTTAACATTTGTATTAACTTTTTTACTAAGTAGCTTTTGAGTTTAAATATTGATTTACTTTTGGAAATAGACAGTTCAACTATTTAAATCAACCTCGATGTGTTAAAAAGAACTTTGGGAATTAGATTTGTCAAAGTTGAAAACAAAAATGATACGTTAATCGTGCAGTGGTAAAAGAAAGAAAGTAATTGAAATATTAATCAGTCGTGTCAATTATCTTAAATTCCGTAGATAAACTCGTGTACATCACTCACTGATAAGTGCATTACATCTCTCGGATTGCATAACTGACGATGCATATATTGCGATTAATAGAAGCAACACATGTTATATTGGCGTGCTAACCCACGAAACAAACATGATTCTTCGTCATAATATATGTACGTTTTGTGTACGGGCATTGCTTGAAGTTCCGATCCGAATAGATGATTGCATTTCCCCCTCTTTGAATTCAATTCCGTCACTGGCAATGCAGAATGGAAACCATGTAGTAACGGAGGAAAACATAATCAACGATAGGTGTACTAACACTTAGTAACGAAAGAGGGACAGATAACACAGAACATCGTGGAAGGAAGAAGATAATTTTCTATAAAAACATGATTATTGCGCTTGGATAAAGGATACCATTGTGCAAGGATATTAATCGCTAATCGTGAACAATGTTACGAAGCTAAAACTAACGCTAATTAAATCATGCATTAACAAGTATTAAGGAAACAGATATCGACGAAGAAATGGATTTAAGAATAAATTCTGCAATTTATCTGCGGTCGAAGTAATGCCTCAGCTTCTATTATGAAAAGCTATTACGTCGCACGATCGCGACTCGCGAGGATTTTTTCGCTATATATCAATTATTTACATATATTTAGCGGCCGCGTACTCTATGGATTTTCACACGAGGCCTTAGAGCACGAGGCAATCAAAAAATTGACAGAGCGCTCCGATTGGCTGAATGCCGAGTCAGGCGACGTACGCGAGTCGCTTCGATTGGTTCGCGGAAAAGCGTGCGGTGTATCCAAGGAGCACGCGTTACCAACCGATGTACACGGAATGCGCGCTCTAACACAATCATGAGCCGAAATAATCTCTTTCCATAACCTATCGAACGTTCCTCGACGGGGATAATGAGAATACAATCGCCGCGGTATATATAGCAGGGAACTTACCGGTGACGAATCCGTCGCGGTGGAGTGGCACGCTCCTCACTGAGGTTAGGTTCGCCTTTCGGTTCCTGTTCTGTCATTCGGCAGGCTTGTGCTTCACAATTCAACGAGAAGGAACACCACGCGGCACTGTTTACGCCCGACTCTCGCCCGAAAACGATCGGCTTTAATCGATCACAACGCAGCGAACTATTGTCACCTCTTATGCATGAATTTTTTTACTTCCGCCCGAGCAGGTGCACCATGGCGAAACACGGGGCAATTCGTATTTCGTATACCGACACCGCGCACTACCTCCGCTGTTGGTTTCTACAGCGGCGAAGGTCCGTTGTATCGGTAGGGTAGAACCTTTCAGTATCATCCTCGCCACCTAGAGGTCAGGGTCCCGCAGGTGCCGGCAGTTTTACATCCATTCCTCCGACGCTATGGATGAAATTGCACTCGAGATAAATTTGCTCGCGGAGACCGTTAAGAAAGTAAGATTCGGTATGATAACGCAGAGTAATCCGTGAATAAATTCAGGCAATTGTAATTTGTCAAATAACGGGCGGTGTTGAAAATCCAATGAGGTTCAAAGAGACTTTAAGTCTTTTAACGTTGTCTTTGGTAGTTCGGGGGGTTTGCCGATGATTTATGACGAACTTTTTAGTCGACGCTGGGTATATTTTCTGAGTAATTGTTGATTACGTGAAAAAACAGATATTACAGGCGTTTGAAGAATGGAACTCGAAAGGTTCGCGTGGGAAGCCGAGGTACAGTCACGTGGACGTTACGTTGTCGACAGAAGGCACCGTGCAAATCACGAATTACGGGCAATCCACGAGCAGTATCTTACGCTTTTCGAGCGGTATTTTCAAAGATCTTGTTCCCGCGCGCGAGCTTTTAAAAAATTCACTGATCGCCACAATACACTCGAGGAACGAACATAGCGACTGCCAGAGCACTATGGGCTTACGTTACGCGCGTAACCGATTGTCATTAACTAAGACCACAAATGATAAGGACCTTATCAGTTTTCCTCATCAAAGGAATTATTTATCGTACCAATTGGAGGTGCGTAACTTGGCACGACTTGGCACTAACCTAATCTTGGCTATAAATAGCCTCATTTGTATCGTTAAAATATAAACATTTAACTAAACTAATTTCTCTCCCCACTCTGCAGCACAAATTAGTACCGCGTGACACAGAGGTGTTCGCGAAGCTAATAATTAACGAAATAATTCTACTGCAACGATTAAATCCCTATACGAAGTTCACGTACCACTGCGGTGGAAAAGTGCTGTACAATAACCATATTCCATTGGACAATGATTACAAATCGTGCCAGGTGCTCGCCACGGCATTGACAAATATAATTAGACACAGTTTAAACGTCGAGTTCAAGGAGGACTGCCTCTCAATGCTGAAAGTGGAGAATTCGCATCAGGCGGAGGCTGCTCTTATGGTTAAACTGTTGCCATTGATACATGACAATTATACATTATCCGATAATAATTAAACCGTCGACAGAATACACACACTTTACTATAATACGATAAAATGTTTTTATTCTATACCGATAACCATCCTTCTATCTATCTCTACATCGAAAAGAAACGCCTTCTTCGGGGACGGTATAGTCACCTTGCTACCTTGCTATGCTATCTTATTTACTCTGACATAATGCTTTCGAGGATTATTATAATAGTATTTCAATGGTATCGACGAGTAAGTAGGAACTCAGGCATTACTAACGTCAAATATTCGCGCGTTAGGCTAGCGTAACCGGCAGAATGCTGCGCAAGCGTAGTTGCGCACGAGATGCGTAGTATGCAGTGCTCCCCCAGTCAAGACGCGAGGGTCAGGTTAGGCAGGTCGGGCTGACAGCGCATCGAAAACAGCGTTTCGTCGTAGCTCGTGAATGAAGGTTAACTTCGTCGCGAACCGAGTGAGGAGCGCGTACGAGAACGAAGGCGATGGTACGGTCGAGTTGTCAACGAGATTCCCGTATCGGCCCCGCTAGTCCGGCGGTGTAATTAGCCACGGTCAAACATGGCTCGCGTTCCGGCAGACGTGTGTTTTTCTTCGTGGTGAACCTCTCTTTCTCACTCTGCCTATTCCCTCTTTCTCACGTAACCCCTGTCTCTGTCTCGCTGGGGCAGGGATCCTCAACTTCGGGGGAGTGGTGATATATCCAAGTACGTAACGCACATATACACCATTGTAAAGGCGCGTCTGCACGCGGCTTAACGTATATTAATATACACAGGGCAAGGGAAGAGTAAGCTTCCCGCTTGTTAGTATGCAAGTGCCGTTCCGGTGCCCCTTACGTGGCCTTATTTGCACTCGGGTACGATCGGCGCGCGAAACGAATCGAAATGACCGATCTCCTTTTCGCATGTCTTTTCCATACCTACCGCCTCGCTCGTTTGTAAGTATGTTTAATCCCTTTTAGCATCCATATAAATATTCCCTGTGCTCCCCACCTCTCTCTCTCTCTCTCTCTTTCCAACTGTCTCTCTGTAGTTCGTCGTGTGTACGTGAGTGTGCGTGTAACGGTGCAGTAAATGGCGGAGGATGTAAAAGGGCTTTCCTAGTCTAGTACGATGCGCCAGGAGAGAGAATTATCGGTATTGTCGTTCCCCTGACATAACCGCCGTTACTTCCCTCGTTCGTGGCTTCAGGTGAGAGTCGATATTCCAGCTGTTCGTTTCCTCTCGTTCCCTTGCCCGTTCAATATATTTCCCTCGTAGCCCGCACTATCTATCGGGCGATCGTGCCGATGTAAATACGCCCCGTACCTTATTTATTTGGCCCATTACCGCGACGCAATTTTGTGCGGCAAAGTTCATTGCACCTAACCCAGTGTCCCGCAGCACCGCGTGGAACGAATCGTCGGAAGCCTTTAGCCGTCCCTCCGCGGACCTTATAACCTCAAAGTTTCACGAACTCCGTTGCCCGTGAAAATTACCCGTCGCGAGTGCCCCGGGTTGCCGTCTAATCGAAACAATTGCACCGCTACAAGAATTCGATTTAAAAATTCTCGACTTATCGGCGGCCGTGCCATTAACGCCCTAACTGCACCCATTATACCTGCAGTAATTTTGAGTGGGCGATAATTATTATCGAGCTTCCTCGGTACTGTTATCGGACTACGTTTATAAAAGTGGATTCGGCGGGACAGGAACGGAGCGATCGGCAGGTTACTATACCCAACGAAAACTTTCGCGTTTACAGTTCCTGCATTAGATAACGAGATCTCGAGGGGGCGACGATTCTGTTCGCAAGTGCGTTATAGAGCGCGGAATTTTAGCACGGCTTCGATTAAAACCCGTGACAGGGGAGAAAGCGGGCTGGGCGGCGTGTAAATAATAGCGATTTGTCGCGCGTGCACGCGAAACACGAGGGAGGGGCGGGGGATTAGGAAAGACACGAGAATTCAGTTACGATGCTGGAATTGAAGCGCGCGTAATACGATAAGGGCTTCTCGTGTGCACGATGCTTAATTAAGTTCTCATTGTATACGTTGCACAACCGGGATAGAGAAAAACAATCCGCGCGGGTTGTAATTAAGCAATGGACGTGGTTGCGCGCGTTGGAACATCACGGCGGGAATAACAATACGCAAAGGCGGGAATTCGTGAAAGAAAAAGGCTCTACGCCGACACAGCATTCGCATTCCAGGCTGCAGCCACGCGATGTATGATAGTAACCTTGGCATAGTAAAGTTATCGGAACGACGTAATCGTCTCCCTATTGAAAAAAAGAACTCCCCACCTTGACTCGCCTCTATCAGGCTCGTTAAGCTTTATCAAGCGGCGTGTCAACGACTTCGTAAAATTATTTAACTGGATCGCCGGCGCTCCGTTCGCACGCCGGGTTATCCGCCTCTTTCGTGGTATCGTCTTATCCGTCGCGTCAGTGGGGACTGGACTTGCGCGATATGGTCGAAATTCGAGCAGCGTGTGATGTTCTTTTATAGATTCGGCTGGGATAATACCTTCGGCAGCTTGAAAGGAAGTTTCACCCATGTGAAATGAAATGCAGATACGTTTCGCCGAACATTCTTCGGTTTTGACTCACGCGATACCGAAGCCCAAACACACATGGGTCGAATTAACTTCTAGGGTTTCGAATTTATTGATCGAATCCGCTATCAAAGGACGGCTCCTTTATAAAACCCAAGCTGCAAAGAAAGCGTAGCGGTACAGGAGGAAAGAAAGTCTCAAGTTCCATTAATTTTAATCTGCAACCGCTCGAATCTCTATTTCTTATTCAATTTGTACAAGTAGTTGAGTGGTTTAAGGGGGTCACCGAAGTAGAGTAGCGGCGGCGTTAATAACTTTATCTACGTTAACCTAGAGTTTCCAGTTCTCCTTATCGACCAGTTCTCGGTATTTTTTTTTGAAAAGACTCGCTCATTATCGCGAAATAGAATGTCAGTGACACGTTTCTCCGTTGATAGAGAGGCTCTCCCCTTCCACGGCCGATTCTTTTACACAGCGCCGTTTTAATTAACTCGATCTAAGCCCCGCGCGTGAACATTTAAGACGCATGGCAGCGGATGTGGCATAGACTTTTTACTTGCGGCTTTGTTACGCTTTTATTTTCGTCGCTCCTCGACCGTACTACTGCACGGTACCCGCGCGCTGCTGAAGTTAACTAAAAAAAAAGAAAGAAAAAGACAAAAGGGCGGGGGAAGGGAGAGGAAGGAAAAGAAGGAGTCGACTGTCGGTTTCGCTGGCGAACAGCGCAGCCGGATGTGCTCTTTACCATGAAAAACATTTCTCCGTGAAAGAACGTTTGTTAATTAACCGTCGAACGAGGTGGCCCGATTCGACGTCGAGGCTCCCCATAAATACCGAATAGCGTCTGTCGACTGTAACCCCTCGATCTGATCGTGTCTGTCCCGCGGCCAGTAAATACGCGACGTTCACGGAATTTTTTAGTTCGAGCTTGTACACAACGAACGTTCGCGCGCGGACATTTCTTTGCCCCGAAACCGTGGCGGGGCGGGAAGTTTTAATGGACACGAGAAATCGCTGGAAAAAGTAACAGGGGGATTGAATTTTTTTACACCGCTCGCGTTTTACTTTCAAGCCGCTATCTTAATTGGTTTCGAAAGTTAGTAACTGCAGGGATTAGTGTAATTGTATAACACTTCCTGTGGATAGCGTAATTACACATCGGCGTGAATATCCGACGCTAATTTTATTACGCTATTTCATACGAGCTCCGTTTCTTTCCGCGCCTTTATCTCCTCGGTGTGTAACGTGGCATGTCCCCCTGAAATCTAAATGATAATTTTCTCTCCGTTCAGAGGAACGATCTTCTCCGATACCACCGCAACTACAATCATAGGTTATTGGTCCCAATCCGCGATGAAGCGATTATTCGGCTCCACTGACTCCCCCCACTCTCTGTTAAAGATTCTCAATTTTTCGATAATACCAGCCGCGGTTCGCGAAAATTGTATCCGCGGATATTCCTGCGGCGTGGGATATTTTAAGGCGACCAGAGTCATACGGTCTGTACTCGCAGAACGTAATCCTCGAACCTGTTCCCCCGATTCAAAAGAGAAAACCGCGATACCGTTGGTCAAGGTAGTCGATTCGGCGAGACCGGACAAAGAAAAGTGAAAATACCGGCGGTAATTAATTTCCATGGATGCCCCCGGTGACTCGGCCGATCTTATCCGCGTGTCGACGGTACGGGGGCTGGATGAAAGTTTCGCTGGGGCGTGCGACGCGCGCCCAACGGATCGCGAGCTGTTTGTCGAGAAGGCGGTCAGGTGAATTCTCGGTGTGTTTTAAAACCGCCGGCCTTGCCGCGGCCTACGAGCGCGCGCAGTTAATAATGATTCTCTTGAACTTCGGTGGAAGGTGTTGTTCTCGGCGAAGAATGAAACACCTTGGCAGATTGTTCTCAGAGATGACGATGACGAAAGAAGTTGGTGGGATTCCAGCAAGGCTTCGTTTGTCCGCGCGAAATCCGAGTACCCGGCCTATTGTGCTCGCCGCTGAATTCGTTATCTGAACTTCTGCCAAACGATCCCCCGGCGCGTACAAACGGAAGGGAATGCATTCTTAGCGACTGAAATAGTGGAGATGGAAGCGTTGCGATTAATCCGTGAAATATTCAAAAGTTCGATCCGCTTAAAATACGCGCGTAACCGCGATTCTATTAACTAATCAAAAATCCATTGGGGGATTAAGCTGTAATTGGTTCGCTGTCGAGACATCGGAGGGAAAATCGGTGGTCCTCTATTATTCCCTCCTCCCTCCCTCTGTTTAAATAAAATGCGATCGGTCCTCGCGATTGAACCATCGGGTTCTATGAAAAAGTCGAATATAGGGAGGGCTTGGTAACATCCGTCGAATCTTCTCAAGAGGCTCGGATGAAAGTTCGCGAAAGAAGTCCCCCCCCACCGTCTTAATCGGCGTTTGCCGCCATGTAACTTGTCCGTGGCAGATTTACGAGCATCTGCTATTCGTTGCTTACGCGCTCCACACGCGCGATTTAATATTTCGCCGGTTATAAAAGTGCCGGGCAATAAAGACGTCTGAGTACCGTGGAAATTGTTTTTCTTGCTGCAGGCGGACGCGCAAAGAGGAATAATGGTTCGATCGGGGGGAAAGTAAAATCCTGCCGTCATCCTGGCGCGTGGCAAACCAGGCCAGAGGCCTGGATCCTCGTCATCCTCGTCCTCGTCCACGGAGAGGTTGCAAAGGATGCCAGGACCGGCTCAAGAGAGGCCTCGCGCGCAACGGCTTACCGACATCGAGCCGCACACTGCCAAAGTGAGTAAACAATCGCTTCGTAACAATGCGTCAGTGATTCTCACTCTGCCTTGCAAGTAGCGGGTCCATTTTGACCATTCTGACTATATATCATTACTTGTTGCATTTAAAAATAAGCAGTCCAGATTATAATAACATTCGAATTTAATGTAAGAGGTTATTATAAAATGTGTTTGAATGATATTGTGGGTCAAAATTGACACTGTACTTTTCATCTGTAAGGGTTAAATTAGGATTATGATTGAGGGAGACCTTCCCTTTACGGATTTGTTAATGAAATATTAGTTAGCATAACTTTGGAGGAGATTTCAAAGAAATTTATGAACGTTATTAAAAATGTAACATAAGGTTCTTACGATAGAAAGAAGAACAAAAAAATTCAGATTTTTTTAATTAAAAAATCACGTCCATTCCGTTGGACCTAGAACAAAAAGACAAAGTTTTGTAATCTACATTTTAAATACTAGATTACCCATGATTTTGGCAAAATATTGAAAGTTCTTTTTGTAATTAGGATTTCTATAAGAAAGCTCCTAACAAAAAAGAATTGTTTTCAATATTCGCCATTTCTTCAAAAATCAATATTTTTTTCAAAATCTTAGGTACTTCTCTGGTATTTAGTGTGTAAATTACAAAGCTTTGTGACTTTTTGTTCTATGTTCAGCGGTGTGAACGTGAAAAATTCCATTGTGGAATGATTCAAATGGAAAGTATGTATAGACTGTGCCTTTTCTGTTAAAGAAATTTGAAAAAAATATTATTCTGCTCTTCTTTATACATATCATAAGAACCTTCTGTTCCATTTTTAATAAAGCCCAAAGTTATCTTACCATTTTTGGTCCATCATCGTGGCGTTACCTTTTATTCGTTTATATTACAACTTACGAATGAAATATAACGTTGAGTTAAAATTCTGTGTACTTGGGAGGCGCATTTGTAGTGTAAAGCGTTTAATAACTTGCACGTTGAATCGCCTGCGTCGATCTTTTAGACGATTTCAATTTTTCTCTGCCATCTTGCATTGTGTTTTCTACGTGTGTCTCATTTAAACGGGAAACATGCTGAGCTGGTTTATTAGTCCCTTGCGGCCGTAAATAGGGAAGGCAGATTTTCTTTGGCCATGTACATGAATTTAATGGTTATTATTTTACGTAAGTACGTAATTTAATTTCATAAACATCGTTCGCGTTGAACTTTCCCGCGGAATCATAACGCGCACGTTAAGAAACGGCAACTCATGGAAATATCCTCGTCGCTCACGAATTCGCGGACTTCATTCACCTTGATCTTCCTTTCGTTTTCATTTTACATCTCCGGTGGATATCAACCCGCCTCCCCGTTAATTACTTACGTGACCCTCGCTTGGCGTAGGTCGGAAACCGCGTCATACATCATTGCCCCTTTTCCCGCTTCAATCTTCTCGCAAATTATTTCTTCGTTTAGCTTTCTCCAATTCCGTTTACTTTCTCTTTTTACGGCTTATAATAAGTTCCGCGTACACGATCCCCGTCCCTTTTCGACGTCCCCGACGCTCCACGCGTGAAGCTCATTTCCATCGAGATTCCATCAACCTGTTAAAATCCACGCTAATCCTTTCATCGTCGTTCATATAGTCCATCTTTCCCATCGTCGTTCAAGTTGAAATAGCCAGAGCTCCGTCTTCTCCGCCCCAGCAGCGCCCAAGTACATACATATCCACTCTTGCGACGCCGGCTGGACAAACGAAAACGGTGGTTAAAGGGCACAAAAGATGCCATTTCACCTCTCCCCCTTTCTCCTTCCGCTCGTGCCTCCCCTTTTCGCAACGATAAACCCTCGTCCACTGGGCGCGCGGTTTCGGCGAAGCTCGTAAAGTCGGCTCGCGGTGGAATGCGGAAGTTGGTGGTTCTATTTCGCTCTGGTCTCTCGTTCGTCCATCTCGCTGGCGTGAGAGCAAATCGATAGGCTTCGCCCGCTACCCGTCGTACACACACGCCGCCCGGGTGCGTACCGTCATCCTCTCCCGGAACACCCGCCGGTTAGACGGAAGCCTTCTATTTCCCTGGCCCCGAAGCTTGAACCCTTCGAGAGCCGCGCAAATTGAGTTGCCACGCCGGGATGGTGAAAAAAAAGGGTGACCCCTCGCCGGAGTCTTCTTAACCCGTTGTTTAGCCCACATAACGTTAAGTCGAAGACCGTCTTCGTCGTTACACTGACCCCTAGATTCGCTCGCGTGTCTCGAAGCGATCGTCGGCCGCGGAAATCGCCGCGTTTCCCTCGAGTCGTTTCGAAGTAATTGCGAGATCACGCCTTTCTGGACATTTTCAAAGTGTAAACTGAATCTCGGAAAGGAAGGACGGGGTTTCTGGCTCGAAACTAGGCGATCGTTATCCTCTCCACTTCTATTGCTACCGCGACGAATGGGAGACTCTCTTTTTCTGTCTCTTATTCTACAAGATAAGGTAATACTGTGTCCACTCAGGATTTAATCTTGGGGGGAGCCGAGTTGAACGGCTAAAAATATTTTTAATGCAAATTCAAGAAAATTCATTAGGTGATTATAAAAATTTATTTACAGAATAAAATACAGTTTTCCTTTCTTTCTACAAAGCTCTTAAATTATTTCAGTCGTGGTTACATTAGTCTCCTTTTTTCTCTTTCTTTGGGGGAGTGCCATGGCTCCTTGGCACCCCCTGTGAGTGCGCCACTGAGGTAATAAAGATAAACAGAAAAGTCTCCTTTTCGGTCACCTTTCTTCGAGACAAATCTCTGCTTAGCACTTTAAGTAGCGAAAACTTTTGAAAAATGTCCCTCCAAGTCGGTTAAGGCTCCCGTCTAACTCTCGACGCTTTCCAGAAAATTTGCAAACTGCCAAAATCGTGCGCAGAGTGCAAGTCCCCCGGCGCGAGAACACGCCGACGCCACGCAGCTTATTAAGCCTGGAAAGTCATTCGAGTTAAGTGATGCTTCAATCACATCGAACGACTTTGTTGGGTATGGGATGGGGGCTTAGTAATACTCAATCGATTAACGCGCTATAGTTGTATAAAGAAAAAAGTAGGATAAAGCAAAGAATATTCGGTTCGTTAAGAAACGATGTAAAAAGCGATGAGCGCACATGTTGCTCCGTGCATAGTCACCATTAAGCTGTCGCGGAGTGTACTTTATCCACCGTAATCGGTTTTCGCTAGCTATATATCCACATAATTATTCACCGAGACAGCGAAACTTATCTAAAATCATTGAGGCTCCCGGACTAGGCGATTAATTACAGGCCAGACTGTTTTAGCATCGCGAATCCGCCGCAGTGTAACCCGTCGGATGCCCGCGGTTTAAAAACGTCCCGTTCGGAATGGATGTGAATCATTAGCGAGGCGCGAGATAACGGGGATCACGAAGGAACGTCGTGCATCTTTCCAACGGCGACTGAACATCGATCGAAACTTACTTGCGCGTGAACCGCGGACACGCCTAAATGTTACCCTAGGAGGATGAACGAGGACTGAGATTTGCATGAACCTTAATGGACCTCGAATCGAATTATATCTTAATTGCAACCGCGCAGCCGATAAATCCACACCGACACGGACGGTCGTACGGAATAATTGTCACGTAATTAATTGCGCAGAAAGTGTATCTGCTCGCGGCTGGCCTGGAACGCGCTTCGTCTGCTCGAGGACCGCGTGTTTTCTTTCGCAGATGTGCTTTTTTTGCTCCTTCCCTCCATCGGGCAGTGCTTGCACGGGGTCGAATACACATGTCGCGGCTGGGTTCTTGCCGCCTCCATCATACTTGTTACTACGACGGCCAGCCGCTGGCGAACTTCTCGCGTCGCCTCCAAACTACACGCGGACGATGCTAATTAAGCCTCTTCCCCCAATTATTATGCGTATCCATTACGCTGCTTGCCTAAGACACTCGGCGTTGTCGCGCATCCTCGCACGGGTTGTCGCATAATCAACGGGACATTCGCTGGACTAGTTTCTTCTTAATCGTGTTCAGATCGTTCACACGAACCCTGATTGACCAGACATTTCTTACTCAACATTTTTTAGGGTTAATAGGAATACCACGGGGAGTAATATTGAATTATTTTATTAATTCATTGAATTCCTTTAAATTTTTTATTTTTGAATTTAATTATATTTTATTACGTAAATAGTTTAATTAAAATATTGATTTGTGGGCTCAAAGATGTAATATTGTTACTTTCAATTACTTTTGAATTCCTTTAAATTTGTTATTTTTTAATTGAATTATATTTCATTATGTAACTAGTTTAATTAGAATTTTGATGTGTGATGTCAAAGATGTAATATGATTACATTCAATTATTTTTAGAATAATAAATTTTGTATTTTTTATATTTATGATTGGTTTGTGAGTCGACCCCACACAGATTAGGGTAAATCCGGTAGACACGGTCGACCTAATATAAAGTGGCTATTAAAACTAATAGAGATATTACTTATTCTATCAGAAAAAACCTAACGCGTTCAGAATTTTATGCTGATTCAGAAAAACTAGGTCGATATTTGTTTCAAGACAATATTTACTGTAAATCGGGTTGAAAACTGAAGTCATGACATCTGACCACCTCTCCCGAGGTGCCGGGAGAAATGGTTTTCGTTGTTGGCAAAAACCACTCATATAATTATTCATGGAAAAATAACAAAGAAGGAAGCAAAATTATTTACGAGTGAATACAACTACAGATTCATTGATATTTAATTTGTTTACGCTAAACAAGTAAAGAACACATTAAAGATAAAGCGAACTACCTACCGGCGATTAGCAAGGCAAATGAATACAAAAGTAAATAAATAAAATAAATAAACAATAATAATAAAATAATGATAGAAAATAAAAATATAAATAAAAATAATAAAAGAAATCATAACTCGACCATCTCTCCTTTCTGCAGCGAGAGATGGTCTTCTCGTTAGTTTTGAGAGGAAGAGTTAATATGGCTAAATATTTTGGCTGCATTGTCCCTCAATATCTCTAATATCTTATTATTCCCAAACATTAAACGAAAATAAACTTAGAAGCAGGGACCCGGAACGGAACAGAAACGAAAACGATAAACGAAAAGAACGAAATATTTTTCCGGAACAGAAACAGAAACGAAACGAAATTCTTAACCCTGTTGCAGGAGTGAAAACGATATAACCGAAATAAAAATTCCGACTAATAACGTTCTGTACACTTCAGGTTAAAAAATTTAAATTGAGCGCATCCCTTATTTTCATCATGTTTCGTGTCGGTTCAGACCCCTGATAAAGCTGACTGCGGTGCTGGGAGAGGCGTTAGGAGTCTTGCCCTCGTGGGCATGGCTAGCAACCGAAAGCATCAAAACTCTAAATTTTTTTCTTAAGACATAATATATAATATTCTATAATACATAACTATAACGTATAATATATTATAATATAAGTACCAAAAGCAATAAAATTATTCAAATAAGTTTACACGAGTTTTTTTATAAGTGAAATAACTAGTTCGGAACAAAATTTGTTTTTCGTTCTGATGGAAAGGAAATATTTTTCAGCAGTAACGATATTAACCGAAACGAAATTATTATTATCGGAGCTGAACCGAAACGAAACGAAAAAACATTTCGTTCCAGGTCCCTGCTTAGAAGTATATTTTAAATACGATTCTGTACACTGTTGTTTGACAAAAGAGGTTAAATATAACCTCAATTCACCTTTTATAGTCTGTAAATCTAGAAAAACACAGAAGGAACCGAAGTGACGCTATTCATTAAATTGTTTGGCTTCTAGAGAAGTAATTGGTCTGCACTTTAACGCGTTTTTACGTATAGAGTCTGAGATATACCGACTCGACCAGCTCTCCGGCCCGACCGCGTCTCCCGGATTTACCCTAACCAGGAATGTGGAATGATTTATTTTCGAGGAAATCGATCATTTCATGTCTTCGTGAAAGAGGCAGATATCCTAGCGTTCCAACCTCTTTTTAGGGCTTAGCGAAGAGAAAGTATTTGTTACTGTACTTTCCCGCGCCGTATCTGGTGCTAGATCGATCGATCATCGACGCTCGTTTTCAACGGAGGAAGAAGCCGACAGGGATGCTGGGTTTTACAGCGCAGCCCGGCATTGTCAGAGTCGAATGCGCGCACGCGATTATTCTGCTCGACTGTTAGTAGCGGCCAGTAAAATATTGCGGGATGGGTTTTCACGCTTGACAGGATATCCCAATCATCCGCGGTGGCGATCGGCGAGGAGAGAGCAGACGTAAATAATGGCGTGCGAAACTTTATGTTCGCGCCAGGAATAGAACTTTTTCTTGCGCGATCAGCAGATGGTTGCGGGCGAACAGAACGGTTTTCGGTGGGCCACTGTAAATCAAAACTGTTCTGGCAGAATGCTGGAAAAAAAAAGGAAGATTCGAGATGCACAGTCGCTGATGGAACGTTTTGGAGCAGAGGGATGGGAGTACAGCCAGCGTTGCGAATAACGCGGCAGAAATTACAGCTCCCTCTTGCATCGGAGCCGGAATTCGAGGAAAGCTGCGCGACTGAACTTTACCTAGACTAGGCCTAATCAGTATGAGCAAACAAGAACTGCGGCCGATGAGCAAAGAGCGATGAAGCTTGACCCACAGTTATTGGCCGCGTAAGAAAGTTCCTTCAGTTCCCCGGGATCTTGATTGTTGCCGGTCGTGAAGCACGGTAACGCGGGCCATTCCAGACTGATTGCATTTTTAATGAAAACTTGGAAAGAAACGAAGCTCCCGCTCCTTTTATTGCTCCGCGAAGTCTCAGACTTGCTTAAGGAACATTTCGTACGAGTCGCGACTCTTATCTAAAGGAAAAGCCGAGATGCATGGTTCGCTTGTATCTTCGGGCTTAAATATACTCGCCCGCCCTTGCATGAATTCATTCGAGAAAGAAGGGATCGTTTAAGGTACAAGCGCGGCTCACTTTAATCAAGATGCATTTATTCCGAGGATGTACGTTATAAAGAGGAAGTGCTGAAAGAAGCCGGGAGTCTTTCGACGGATCGGAATGCAGACAAAAGGGGTGGCCTTTGAATTCCTACGTTCAAAGGAAGGCTAGTCCTTGTTCAGGATTATTGATTCGAGTGCAGAGCAGCGACGAAAAATGGGGGGAAAGCGAGATGCGTCGTCGTATAGTTTTTCCGTCATTCTAACGAGCATGGGCGCGGTTGGGGCACCTTCCCACGCATCTCTCGCAGATTGGATGCTGCCGTTTTTGGCCCACGACTCTACGTACCGAAACGCACGGGGCTGTGGTCACAGATTTCTCTGGAAAACAGAAAACGGGGATAAAAATTCTGTATTTATGGCTCCTAGGTGTACATAGATCTGTACGTGAGGATGTAAGTGGCGGGAAGCAAAGTGCGCATGCACGTCGAAAGAAGAAAATTTTGAAGAATTCAAGCCAAATTCATGACCCGAACCTGAATATTTGGGTTTCTGCAAGATTATTTATAGTGACTCACATAATCGTACACTCTTTAAAATCGCGTAACATTTTTAAAATTGGTCCAAACGACTTGAGTTTATTTGAGAAGCTAGAAGGATTAGTTTGCTAAGTGACGTGTTTCGTCGTTTTTTAAAAAAATGCAACTGGTCGGAATAGTGAAAAAAATAGTAAAGGTCGTTTTTTAAACTTTTTTTGTGAGGCTGTAATGAAAATTCAAAAAACCCGCTTGTAGATTGAAGTAAGTTATATACATGCCTAAAATTTCATCAAAATCTGAAATCGCTGATTTCGGGAATTTCCGCGATTCCCGACTTTATTCTGCGATCTTTAAACGTTTGTAGCTCAGAGCAACTTTAACCGATTTTGATGAAATTTTAAGCATGTATATAACTTACTTCAATCTACAAGCGGGTTTTTTGAATTTTCATTACAGGCTCACAAAAAAAGTTTAAAAAACGATTTATTTATTATTTTTTTCACTATTCCCACCAATTGCATTTTTTTTAAAAACGACGAAACACGGCACTTAGCAAACTAATCCTTTTAGCTTCTCAAATAAACTCAAGTCGTTTGGACCAATTTTAAAAATGTTATGCGATTTTAAAGAGTGTACGATTATGGCTGTGAGTCACTGTAAATGTTTCCGCGAGAACTTCTACTTCATTTGATAAGTTTCTGGGGCTACTGTGCGATCAATAGAAAACTTGCTGATTCAGTGATAAGGCATTTTTAGGATTCGTAATAATAGAATGGCCCCTCCATGTGTATGGAAATTTAGGGGACCTGGGGATTAGTGGGTTAAAATGATTCAGTGACCCCGAGATATTTCTTTCTACTGCATCTAACTATCCTCCGTCCACCGCATCCAACTAGCTCGTGAAACCTTTTTACCATATAGCAGCGCAGAAATTTGTCTGTAAAGAGAGAGGGAAGTTCTTTCTGCTCGGTTCCGAAGGAAACGATTCGTCCATTGCGAAGGCAGCGGTGTGGAAAGAGGCTCGACTGCACTGCTAGTTTCACCCCCACGCGATATCGTATCGGAGTCCCAATTTTCGTATCCCGAATCCCCTGTTCGCCGACGGCTTCGCCCTAGTTTCTTCCCCAAGGTTGCCATTATTATTGCTTGATTGGATGTGTTACTTGAACGGCCTAGTTTTTGCTGGAAACTATTATTACAGTCGCCTTTTAGCATTAACGATACAATGTACGCCTATATCTTTTGTTCTTCCGTCCCCTCTCTTTGCCTCTCTCATTGTCCAAGGTAATACTTCGTTATTACAGTTAACGTTCCAAAGAAGTATAATTCTATGGTAATCAGTCGTTCGTTTGAAAGCGACGAATGCTTTTCAGTTATTCAAATTTATTTACAACAGAGCGGTGATTAAACATGTATGCAGCAATTATTCCTTATACTTCATTTCTCCACGTTATCCACAAAAAGACGGATCACCGCGGAACAGAATTAATTCGATAGAATTCATAACCTTTCCATCGAAGTCCTCAGAGGTTAACAGTATCGCTAAAAATCATTGAATAAAATTCTCTTGCTTGTAAATTCTCAGTCGATTCCATTATCGCCTTGCTTTCAGTCGCTTGCAACCAAGAGCCTCCTGGATAATTTATACTCACACGCATGGAATTAATTACCATCCTACGATCTGCGTTCCTGCAAATTTTCAAATTCCAAGCCACTCTCGCCAAGCCCTCCTGTCGGGCGTAAAACATACTCAACCCCCAGATGCACTCTTCAAAGTGATCTGCACTTTATGCGACGTTCGGGAGCGATCGGAAGCGTCTCGGCGCCCGCTGCGCGCATCGAAGGTGTTATCAGGGGGGCGAGCGGAGGAGGGTTGGCCGCTGCGCGATGACGCGGGTGGATGCAGGGTCGCGCGCGCGGCGTATCCTAGGAGAGGAGGCTGGCTGGTGACTCCGTGACCCAGTTCTCCCCCCGACCCCGTGGGTTCCGCGGGGAGGGGAGGGGGGCGGAGGAGAGCGCCTGTGGATTCGTACCGCGAGGACCATGGGATCGTGGCGTCCCGTCGCGGTCAGAGGCGTCATCGACGGGCCTTCCTCGTCGCCGATCGGCCGCCGCGTCCTCACCGCGTCCCATTGCTACGCGCTCGTCGTGCCCGCGCCTATCTCGGAGCACACCCCCGTCCACGGTCGCCCTGGCCCGCGACGCTATGCGTCGCGTCCTCGCCAGCTGTGCCAGCTGTTCCAGCCGTCTCGAGGTAGTTGTTCCGGGCGACACGCTGCTACACCCTGGCCCCGACACCAACTTCCTCCACTTTACACTCCGTCATTCGCGATCCAAGTATCCGGGAAAAGGCACCACCGTGCTTTTAAGCGGATCGTCGCGCGTGCCTCCGAGGAACCGCACGCCACACTGTCATCGCTCTCATGGATAATTGGAGAAGCTAGATCAGCCAGGGACATCTGATGTGTTTGCGGATCTCGTATCGTTTTATCGAAATTTTCTTGGGAAGCGTTCAGGTAGTGTCTCCGAATTCACTCTCGTTTATTAATCTCCTCTTTCTTCGTTCCTTTATTTATTTGATTTCTGAACGAGTCCCGCTAAGTGGGGTGACTCGGATAATTAGATCTTAAGAAGAATTCCTGCAGCGTCCATTGTATAATAAGTATTATTCTCGGACAATCTGCATCTTCAAGCAGGCAATTAAAGCTGGTCATCGAGGATAATACCTGTTATGCAATAGGCGCTAGAGAATTTTTGTTTTAAAATCTAGTTTTGTGGCCAAAGTTACCTCATTTCACGGAACCTCGATTGTTCCGACGATGCTGTCTTGCGATGCTTCGTTGCTTTCCAGTTCTCTTTTAATATTCTTTTAGTTGAGAGTTTGGGGTAATTATTTGATTGGATTGTTATGTTTGTTTGTTTGTTTCTTTTTTTTCGTTGGTTTTAGCGTTTTGATCACGCAGGCGTGATCCTGTTTAATGGACTCGTCCTGCGCAACGCGGCCTTGCCGTGGTTTTGCCTCCGGGGTATCTTGATTCGTAGACAATCGAACGCAGTGCTGAGTTTCTTTGCATATTCGCGCATGAATTATTATTTTAAGTGACGGTTAAGGGAGGAAGGTTTTTTTTTCGTTAAGCCATTTTCACCGCTGTAGTCGCATTACAAAGGCATAGTAACTTTCGCGATACTCTTTAGTAAATCTTGATTGAGTTTCTTAGTAAAGAATTAAATAGAGAAGTCTCAGAATTTCAGTGCCAGCCTTTATCGTAGCTTGAATTCGTTATTAGACGTAGCTTCTTGATTGAACACTTCACACGCCTATCTTTATATGATTTATCAAGTTCCTAAAGATTCTTACGCGTGTACCATTCTATTGCATTTCGCAACCGTAGAACCTGCTTTGTATTTGAGGAGAATGGTGCCAATTGTGCCTCGAATCGATTTCCTCCTAGCTCTCCAATTTTGTCACCCTCGAGAAGCGTGCGAAATTTTCAATAGCTCGTCGACAGAGACTTTCTACCTTCCGACGTTTGAATCCGTCTAGCAGTCTAATTGCCTCGGGATTCTATAACGTTGACGTTGATGATGAATTTTGCACCGTGTGTCAGAATGAATTTGGTGACCTCGTGCATCGATTCTATCCCTTCTCCAACAAGTGTTCCCTGTGACACTATTTCCCAATCCCTTCATTTATAGTTTCTGTGTTGATTCTATTCTTCCCTTTAGTCCCCAATATCGAAGCAATGCAACCATTCCTGCGGATCTTTAAATATTTTCACCCCCACCGTTCTCTTTGTGTCCACTTGACCTGGAATGCTTTTCATTTGCCTCGTGCACACAAAGCTGCGAAATCTAACAATAGGATAAAGTCAGGAACCGTCAGGAAAGTTGCTTCGGTTGTTCTGTAGATAGAGAGAGAGATCGTTTCGAGGGGAGCAGCGGGGTTGAATTCTTTATTCGACTTATGAATAGTATCTTAAGTCGAAGAAATCAAACGCGCGTAAAGTTTTCCATCTGGGATCTTTGTTCGAAGCGCTGCGAAATAATAAGTGGAGATCGGATATCGAGGAAGGTAGGAAAATAAAGCGAAAGACGCGGGATACGTACCGTGACTACCGTGCTCCTCGTTTCTGGAACACCGTTTGGTTTCCATCGCGATTTATCGAGACGAATAAACGGCGTATCGTGGAAGTAGAGTACCCGCAGCATTCGTAATGTTTGCTTAATGTTGCCAAAAAGTTCGTCGACCCACTAACGGGAGAAACTGCAGCTGCCCCAACAGTTTCGCCCGTTGCAAATCCCTTGCTGTTTATCGATCGCGATGCGCTATTAAACATCGCTCGCGTTTCCTCGTCTATGGGGATACGTACCTGACGAAGATTACCTTCTATATTCTACTTTATATGTATAACGAGGATGGACACTCGGTATCTAGAAATTTGAGAAACTAAAACTACGATTTCCCTCGGTTTCCTTCAATTTCTTTTTATTTTCCACACACATCTTTTACTCAACACCCATGAATTCGAGTTATCTAGAAATTTGAAGAAGAAAAGCTACGATTTCCTTCGACTGCTTTCGATTTCCTTCGATTTCCTTCAATTTCTTTCTATTTTCCACATTGACCTTTTACATAACACCGATGAATTCGAGTTATCTAGAAATTTGAAGAAGAAAAGCTACGATTTCCTTCGACTGCTTTCGATTTCCTTCGATTTCCTTTAATTTCTTTCTATTTTCCATACATACCTTTTATATAACACCCATGAATTCGAGTTATCTAGAAATTTGAAGAAGAAAAGCTACGATTTCCTTCGACGGCTTTCGATTTCCTTCGATTTCCTTTAATTTCTTTCTATTTTCCATACATACCTTTTATATAACACCCATGAATTCGAGTTATCTAGAAATTTGAAGAAGAAAAGCTACGATTTCCTTCGACTGCTTTCGGTTTCCTTCGATTTCCTTCAGTTTCTTTCTATTTTCCACATACACCTTTTACTCAACACTGATGAATTCGAGTTATCTAGAAATTTGAAGAAGAAAAGCTACGATTTCCTTCGACTGCTTTCGGTTTCCTTCGATTTCCTTCAATTTCTTTGTATTTTCCACACACATATTTTACGTAACACCGATGGATTCACGTTACCTAAAAATTAGAGAAACAAAAATTACGATTTCCGTCGATTGCTTTCCATTTCTTTCCATTTCTTTCGATTCCCTTGCCTCCTACACGCACACGCTTCACATAACGCCGACGGATTTAAGTTACCCAGAAATCTGAGGGTTAGAAGCTGATTGCTTCGGATCGAGTATACGACATCGGCTGGAACGTCCGTTCCAGTTGGAAGGTCTCGTGAAACTTTCCTTTTAAACACCTGGGAAATGGCATTGAAATTTTACGGCGGAAATAAAGTTTTCTATACCGAGGAGCCCTCGTCGCCGGAGAATCGGCGTCGGTCGCGTTCGCTCTATCGCAGCAAGGTTCAATTATAGAAATTTACGGACAAATTCGAAGGAGGATTGGCAGCGGGAGGCGGGTTTAAAGGAGCGTAAAGCAGGAGGCAGCGCGGAACGATCGTTTCCGAGCGATTGCCAGATCCAGCGGGCAAGAGAACAGTGCAAGCTTATATACACGTATAGAAGGCCCGATGTTTGCCTCGGCTTGCTTGCCAAAAAATACAATGACCCAAATAAGACGAGTTGCACTCGTTCGTCGATACTCTCGCGCTCCGCGCGGTTCCCCCTGATGCTCGTTCTAGAGAGATGTAAGGCCCTTTTCACACGGGACATTTTTGTGGCTCGCCACTAATATTTCAGTGAGATTCACGCAATTTCTTGAAGATGAGAATTTTAAATCGCAATGAGAATCTAATAAAATTGCGGGGCAAAATGGATCCTGTGCCTGGAGCTTGTGCAAACTTACATTGCCTCTGGCAGATGAAGATATTTAAAATACCAGTTACGAGCCATAGATGTGTCTGGTGTGAAAAGGATTTACTGAATCAATAAAATTGTGAATTTATTTTGCAATGAAAAAGGAATATATTACCTTGTAATATTAAATATCGTTGGTGTCTACCGTTAGAGAAACAAGTGGTAACTTAAACAATAGCAATAGATTCTCCCAATTGCTCGATAATGCAAGTCGAGGAACTTGAATATTTCATGTAGTCTATCGAAACGTATTCAGAAGGTGTCCGGCGAGCTCGAAAAATTCAGTGACCCCATAATTCGCCCAGTTTCAACCATCTGCTATCCGTCAACGTCTTCGAGCAGGCATATGTAATGCAGGAAATGTTCACCATACTGCTCCTCAAACGTATTTCTCCAGTAGAAATACACTTTCCAAGAAATATGAAACCAGCATGTTCGAAACGAATTTCCAGCATTTGGGGAATATGTTATTCTGTTTTGAACGAACCCTGTGGATGATCGATTACGAACATATCTGGGTACATGCTGGGATATTGCATCACTCGAAGAAACACGTAATCACTTATACATCTCTTATTAATAGTACATGGATAATATTGCAAGAATGTGTAGCTTGCTGCCTCGTCCAAAAGAACTTGACTACGAATCATTTTCTCGATGCAATAAATATTTCCAGTACTGGGCACAAGTCTACTTGTAGGTCATTCAAATACAGGGTAAAGGTAGGTAATATGGAACATCGTAAAGTTTCGATAAAGAAATGACGAACTCTACGGAAAATCGTGTATATCAAGTAGTTCCCTAGAAACTTGTTCTCTTCACACGTATTATTCGCGTACCCAAGGTTTAGGAGACGTAGAAAGCAACAATAAATTCTAAAAGGTGATATATATTTGTTTACTTGTATCCTCTACTTAATAAATATTCATTTTTAGTAACAAAAGTAAAGTTTCTTCAGTTTCTTTACAAATTTCCTAGGTGTTCCATATTAGATACCCTTTTTTCGAGCTGTCGATTTTCATTTATTTTTTTTTTAGTATAATTTCAAAACATCTGAATTTTGTTTACATTTGGCTATGGAAATATGATTATGCATTAGTTCCTACGTCCCCTCATGTCAGTTTTATTAAAAAAGAAACAAATTCCCCTACTTTTAGCAAGCCTTAGAAATCAGGTGTTCCATATTACATACGTTTACTCTATTTGTTCTAAGAAAAACTGTCTATATTACGTTGTACTCGTAGAAACCGTAAGCTAGCTGGAAATAAATGGAGAACAAAAGGGCACGCAAAAGTACTAGCCACTTTTGCGCCCACTCCGCTCGTAGATTCGTAGGTCAGGGCGTCCACGAGCAAGCAGACGTAAGCTTGTTGCACAAACGAGATAATTGATAGCGCTTTTATAATTGAAAGCCTACTCTACCACTTCTGCCGGACGGTTAAAGAGGAAGTCCCTTGTACGTGCAGTTGAAAGGATGGGTTGACTTCCGATTTTTTCTTCGAAACCCGCATATCTGATTCGCTGCTAGCTCAACTGCGCCGTTCAGCCTCTCACTCTTTATATGGGGCTTTCAGTGAAGTCTAAGAAGTTGATCTGGCTGATTGAACGATACGCTGGGTCTGCTTTTATTCCACGTTTATACAGGGTGGCGGCCAAAAGGGCGGCACGAGCGAGCGGGAGGCGATTCTTTATGCAACAAAACAACAACAAAATGGTGGAATAAAATTCTTATAAGGAGCTGAAGGTTGTCTATTCTTTTCTATAAATTCGGCTGAGATATGTGACTTCAGGGTGAAATTTTTAAATCGACGCTGAATGCATGCAGAAGTAGAAAGAATCGAATGGCTTGTTCTGTACTGTCCGTAGCATTCGCGCCGAGAAATTTGAAGGGGCCGATTCTGCATGCTTTTTCAGCTTGAAGATGACGATAGGCATGGTCTGGTTGGCAGACAAGGTCAATGAGTAAGCTTGCTACTTATGCCGCGAGTGCACGACATTCCGATTACGGATTTGGCCCGAATTTAATGTACTGGGAGGTTCAAAGTTGGGGATCGAAGAACTGAGGATCGCATGGCGGTGAGGGCATCGGACAAGATTTATTCGTTTAATATTATTACTAGCAACTGCTTTATGTTCTTCTCTGATTGTGCGTTAAAAGGATTTTCGAAGAAATTAGAACACGAGTGGGTGAAAAAAGACCAGGATGCGGTAGTTGGGTGAAGTTTTTTATTAATTGGAGGATCGATTCGTGATCCAGTGTTAACTAGAAATTGTTGGGAGTGCTAGGTGTTATTAGCTTTTTATAAGGTCCTTCTACTATAATTAACAAAGTAATTAGCAAATAATTAGGATAATAGGTTTTGATGAAAAATCCTGCCGACTGCGAACGCACCGACTGCCAGCAAAATTTGGATGAAATGTTTGACCCGAATGCCGTGCACTCCCCTCGTTAGTTAAATTCTCCACGCGCGGTGAATCATCTTAAACAGTCTTCCTTCAATTGCCTCCACAGACTGCCACCATTTTCTGCCGGCGTAAAACGCGATGCAGTGAAACTCGTTTAAACCGTTTCTTTACTTACATAATAAGTTTATTCGAACACGACTCGGTTTCACGGTTCTCATTTCTCTTTCAGCGACAGCGATTAAGCGGCTCGTTTTCGACGATGCTGCGAACTCGATTAAATTCTATAGAAGCCTCTGGCCCTTTTAGAGCAGGCTGCGTGGAAAACAAATATTCCAGCTCGCCGTTCTGTCTAGCAAGATTTATTATAATTTAACGTAGTTAAAGATGCAATTCAAACCACATCATGGAAGGCAAATGCAAATTAACAAAATTGGAGGAAAGAATACTGCCTACTAAAATTATGTACCATTGTAAATTTTAATGAATCTTCAAAAAAAGAAAGATACACGTTTAGTAGAAAAATATTGCCACTGTGCGCTCTTTGATCACGCCCCAAAGGAAAGCAATGCAAACTCATTAGTCCCACGGTAGAAACTTAGAAACCTGCTCGAGGCCCTTCATGCTCACAGTAGAATATTTCATTATTTCATGCACTTCTCTCTTTCATTTCGAATTCATTAAATGTTTCCCGGGGCTGCGTGAAAGTAGGTTAAAAAGTACGAAGCGTTTGTTTCGTAGGCGTAAACGTTTCGGCTGCCACTAAATCTGCGCTTCACGTGGACGGGAAACGTTTTGCGAACGGAATTTCATTCCGGGCTACTTTCTTTGCGAGCGCTGAAACGTGTTAACGCATTGAGGATGGACTGTCCCGCGGTAAATAGAGGAGAAGAAAGACGGCGGTAAAGCTGGCGTTAAAGTCCAGCAGAGAAGCATTTCTGGGATATCCTTTGCTCTGCTAAATTATGTACTGGCACATAGAGAGTGCGCGTTGATCTTCGATGCGTTGAACGCGATGTGATTGCGAGAATTTATAGAGATCGTTAAATTTTTATTTAACGCAGGGATTAGGATGTAATCGAACGGACGATTTCAGTACACCAGTCAGTTCTGGCAGCAACATGGGCAGTATAGCACGGTTTCCAAAATTGGACGAGTGTGCCCACTTTCATTACGAACACGTTGAACTCAGTTCCTTGGAGGTCAGTCGCAAACATTTTATTATTCCACGCTACCTTCTCTAAACCCTAAGTTACTTGCAGAAATAATTGTTAAAAAGTCCCCATTTAATTGTCAAATAATATACAGCATAGGGGAATATAAACTCATTGATTAAATCTTGTAGATTGTTTTTGAACCTTCCCAATATCTCCACTTACATTCTTTTACCTGTTTTCTATATTTAAATATCTAATTACATTTATTTACTACTTAACTGTACTGTGCATATAAAAAACTAGCACTTTGAGACTTTATTCCATTTTGAGCTTGGAAAATAATAGTCAATTTGCCCATCGAAAATGCTCCCCTTAGCGTTCCTTGTAGTACAGTAATTTTGTACAACCGATCGATTAGAACTTGCAAAATTAACCACTGTACGCTGCTTGCAGGTTTCACTTAGCGAAGGCTCCAATGAATCGGACAGCTACGCGGTCCGCGTCACGTCAGGAGACGCATGCTGGACCCTCCAACGATCTTACGATAATTTTGTTATGTTCGACAAGCAATTGCACCGCTGCATATTCGACAGGAAGTTCTCCTCGCTGGCCAAGCTTCCAGACACACGGGTCAAGAACACCTGCGACGTACTGAGGGACTATTTGAGCAGGTTCTCCCAATTGAATCACGAGGGCCTAAACTGCGGCCCCGTGTTAAATTGGCTGCAGCTAGACAACAGAGGGCGAAGAATCCTCGTGCCAGAGTCAGATTCATGCCCCATCAACACCCCAGCCGTGGCTGCGGCTTACGCAGTCAGGCCTTATGTGGCTCAGGCACCGGATGAGATCTCCTTTCAGGTGATCGCTCACTTTCCGAGTACGAAACGGAGGTGCTGTTTCAGATGCTGCAAGCTCTGCTTCTTCAGAGAACCTGGCTTGCTAAAATTCACCAGGCTCGAGGCAGCTGAATGTAAGGAGTAGGTAGTTTTGGAATTGTATTCCAAAGATCCATCGATATCGCAGTACCAACATAGTGGTAGTTGCAAGAGTGATAAACGTTTCATTAGTGACTAATTACTTTGAAAGACTGATAACCGTAAGATCCAAAAGTACACGTCTTACACCTGGAAGCCTCGAGTTGTAATGATTAAATTGTCGCCTTCTCTGCAGTAAGAAGAACCGGTAGCATGCGAGCAGCGGTTTAACGTGATTCTGTTGGTGGATTCCAGGTTGGGGACATGATTTCTGTAATAGACATGCCTCCGCCAGGAGAGAGCACATGGTGGCGCGGGAAGCATGGATTCGCGGTGGGATTCTTCCCAGCCGAATGCGTGGCTGTGATCGGGGACAAAGTTCCGCGGCACCTGACCGTGTCTACGACGGTCAGATCGAAGCTGCCTGTAAAACCGGTGCTGAGGAAGCACGGAAAATTGATCGCCTTCTTCAGGTCGTTTATTCTAAACAGACCGTCCAGGAGGAGGCTGAAGCAGTCCGGGATCTTGAAGGAGCGGGTGTTCGGTTGTGATTTAGGGGAGCATCTCTTGAACTCCGGTCAGGATGGTACGTGCATCGTCTCGCTCCCATAGAGTAGCTTTCTTTCAGCCTCCCTCTAACGTTTCCCCGTGCTCCGCAGTGCCCACCGTTCTAACGTGCTGCGCCGAGTTCATCGAGAACCACGGCCTGGTCGATGGTATATACCGTCTGAGCGGCGTGACATCCAACATCCAGAGATTGAGAAATGCATTCGACGAGGACCGTGTCCCTGCGTTGCATTCCGATGAAAGTATCCTGCAAGACATCCATTCGGTGGCGTCCCTGTTGAAGATGTACTTCAGAGAGCTACCGAATCCACTCTGTACATACCAGCTTTATTCTACTTTCGTTAGCGCGGTCCAGGCCAACACGGACGCGGAGAGGTTGAGGCGGATGAGGGACACCGTTAGAAAATTACCACCACCCCACTACAGGTAACTGAGAGAAGCCGATCGCCCTCGCGACAAGCTGTTGGCAATGTGCCTACTGAATCTCTGTGCAGAAGCTACGGCAATGCATGTTTCGATATGCAAAACTGAGCGGCGGTCGCGCGGTGTTTTCAGAACCCTGGAGTATCTGATGCGCCATTTAGTTAGAGTGGCAGCCCGCGGCGCGGAGACCGGCATGACGCCGCGCAACGTCGCCATAGTGTGGGCACCGAACCTGCTGAGGTGCAAGGAGCTGGAAGTCGGCGGCGTGGCGGCACTGCAGGGCGTTGGCGTGCAGGCGGTCGTCACGGAGTTTCTGGTCTGCTACGCGGAATTAATCTTCGGCGACGGGCCCGTGGGAAGGCCGAAATCGTTGGCCATTACGACGTCCGCGAGACTGCTCAGCTTGGAGGAGGCACGGAACAGGAGCCTGCGGGGGGAGCCCGACTACATAGAAGTGGGCGCTGGTCCAGCTGGGTTACCGTTGCATTACCACACGGTCATAGAGCTGCCGCGAAAGAGAAACGGCTCGAAGCGCTCGCCCTCGTTGAACTGGAGGGCTTTGTTCGGCAGAGGTGGCCTGGGTGCCAGGGGTAAAGCGAGGCAAGTTGGCACGCCACCTCAAACGGAAACGGTGCCAAGTTCCTTGAACTCCTTGCGACGATTGAGACCGGTGAAGAGCGCCGACAGCTTGGACGGCGAGGACAGCGTGGGCCCCCTTCTGGGACCACCGCCAGCCAGGCCGTGCGGCCACAGTCGATCGGTGTCCCACGACTCCTACTTCGATCACCTGGCGGACGGTCCCAATGCCACGTCGCCCTTGGATCTGTCCGAGATACAGCTGAACTTCGATCTGGAGGAACGGGAGATGAGGATGTTCTCCGAGGAAGAGAGCGGGGGAGTGGCGTCTGTGGAGGCGTCCCCGCGGAGGCAGAGAACCGAAGGGGCGCAGAACGCTGGTACCACCGGCGGATCGAAGAGGAAGAGGTCGCGCTTGGAGGAGAGACTGCAGTGCGACGTAGAGTTGCGCTTCATCGATAGCCAAAGTCCTGATCAGGTAAGGCTTTATTCTGTGGGCTGTTGTATGCTAGGCGTTTAGTGGTTCAATTCACAGCGGAGACTGTGCGCAGGTGTGTAGACTACTGTTGGGGTTTATCAACAAGTCCACCACGTATTCGCAGGTGATGGTGTCCGCGGACGTTCACAGCATGGACACTCCGTCTCCTTTACCCACGCCAGGGTACCTTCCACTGTTGTCCGAAGCCTCGACACCGCTGACGCCTGCCACGTTGCACGGGACACCGCACTCCGCGTCACCGATACCAGCCAACAGTCCTAGGATAAGTTTCCGTAGCTTCACCTTACCGTTAGAGATCGACGACGAGCAGACTAACGCGGGCAAACTGAACAGAACTAGCGTGTCTTCCGATAAATCATCCGACCCTAGTCATAGGTTATCCGTAAGCTTAGAGGGGCAGAGTAACGCCAAGTCCTGCGAGAGGATAACGACGTACGACAAGCACGTAGATTTGTACGACGGCGAAGAGTCTTCCACGGTTCGGAAGGCTTCGAAGGGAACAGACGCGGCGGAGTCGGACGTGGCCGACCAGGAGATGACACCTTGCGACAGGCTGGCGTCTCACCGTAACGACACGCAGCCCGGCAAAATAGCGTCGCCGCGCAAGGACGTGGGAAATAGATCTAGCTCCTGTCCCATCGGCGAGAGCGACTCGTCGCACAGCGGCAGCAGGGACACCTTGGACGTGCGGAAGCGCGACACCCGAAACAAGTCTGTCAGTTCACAAAACGACGACGCCATGGCTGGGAATTCAAACGCACACAGAAACGAATTAACCGGACTGCCGTTATCCAGCGCGACCGATCTCGATTCCCCGATGTCCTACGAGCAAACCGAGGATCTGCCGGACTCCGGTTTCGTGATCTGCGACAGCTCCGACAAGATGTTCACCAACACGGAAACACCGCAGATGGCGTCTAACACCAACGATTCAGGCGAGTGGGTGATAATCGAGGGGACAGGCTCGATCACGACACCCACTAGTGAATCGAGCAGTCCTAAAGATCCTCTGGAAGGCACGGTGAATCCTGCGCTGGCGACAGACGGGCCGCAGTTGCGATCGATGTCGGAGAACGTCTCCAGGACTTCCTTGGACCTGACAATGGGCTCGACCGTGGACACCGATACATCCTGCATCGGTGTCAGCGACCTCACGGAAAGCCCTGTCCTACCTCAGGAGTCTGGAGAGATGAACTCCGACGTCGCCGACAACAGAGGGCTGGACGAGCACGAGAGTACCGCGCAAAGGACACCAGGGGCTTTCGATGGTCAGACGAACTACACCCTGGTCGATTCGGGGAACAACTTCTCGAACGTCGTTCGTTCCCCCATGCACGACCAGGACAACGGGAATCAGAAGATCTGCACGGTCAGTATAACGGACATTCGTCTGAACCAGAAGTCCGGTGGTATGGGGCGCGAGGTGACAACGTGCTACGCTCAGCTGGATAACCGGAACGAGAATCCGTCGACGAAAGAAGCTCTCGACGGGGAACAGGAATCTATCGAAAACTCTCAGCGCACCTCGAGAAACCTGGACTTCCAGCAGCAAGACATCCGACGGTCCCTGCAGCTGCGCCCGAAGCCACAGTTCCAGGGCGGCGATCGTCGCTCGTTCTCCAGCCAGTCTAACAAGAACCTGGATCTCGATTTATCTTTAACGAACAATGACAATAAGAAGCAACGCTCCCAGAGCCAGAAGCTGGAAAAGTGCCAAAGCTTCGAGTACGTCTCAGGGAAGGAGTCGACTCAGAACAGTCAGCAGCGCAAACAGTTCCCGCCGCGCGGCGAGGAGGCTTCCAAGTGCAACAACGTGAAGAGCACGCAGCCGCAGGAGCACGCCGAGGTGATGATACCGTCGGAGAACGCAGCCGAGCCCAGCGAAATAGCTCACCCCCCGGAGGGTGCGTCCGAGACCACGTCCCTAAACTCCTCCTGCACGTTTTCAAACGCATCGTCGCCAGTGGACGACTCGATAGTGCTCCGCGACACAGCCGCCATACTGCAGGAGCTCGCGTTGCAGAGACTGTCCGGTGGCATTGTAGGGGATCTCTCCATTCCGCCTAGAAGGAGGTACGAAACGGAAAGCAACAAGGACAGGAGGAGCTTCGACTCGGAGATCGGCCGCGAAATAGTCCGCGAACGTAAGATGAGGCAGGAGTTGGACACTGCTAGGGGAAAGTCCGAGGAGCCGCCGATGCATTCGCAACATCTACCGCCTTGTTTGAGAGCCCGCCACGCTAGGACCTCGCGTACCTCATTCAGTCGTTCGCTGGACGAGGCGAAATTCAATAAAATGACAGAGGACGCATCGTTGCCGGTGAAGCAGGGCAGCGAGGACACGCAGCACAGCTCCACGCCGAATGTTGGCACCGGCTCGAACAGCTCTGGTAATTCCGATAAGGCGCACCTGAAGAACCTTGGCGGCCTGGATCTGGGCGACCCTCAATGCAGAGAAAGGATAGAAAAGTACAAAGAGGAGAGAAGGACGTTCTTGAGGGACAAGTACAGGTCGGAGAGCTTCCGTGGGATGATGTCGAAGGCGGAGGACGATGGAGAACAGGCGCTTCTGGCTAGGTTAAAACAGAGAGCCTCTAGACCCTCCCTTCATTGATATTAAAATGATATTTATATGAGTCGGTCTGCTGACTGTCCCGCGTGAATGCCTCTATCGCGTCGCACGGCGAATCGTTTCGTACGAATCTGGCGGATAGCTGGTTCGTACTGATCGTTACGTTTAACCCTTCGCCCCTCTAGATTTCTTTAAACGTTTTTGTGTTAGATTTTAGTACGCGCGTTGGGGATCTTAGTATTCTTCTTTGGTCAAACGAGGTGCTTCGAAATTGTAACTTTAAGATGTGTACAGAGTACGGGATACTCTGCACAAACGCATGTTCACGTAGCATGACGAAACGAATTGCATTTTATTCGCAATGAAAAGTTTTCTTGACGTAATGAACACCACTGAACATATTGCCAAATTCCAACCGCGTTTATCATTTTTAAAAGGGAAGACTCGTGAAAGATTTGCCGCACTTACCCCATTTATTTTTCGTGCTTCGAGGAACTGGAGTGGCGAAGGTTTAAATTGTAACATCCATGCAAAGATAATCGAGCGCGAGTGGTATAATGATTTATAAGAAGGAAGAAAATGGAACGCCCGCGATCGACCGTTTTAATCAAGCTCGATGGAAGCATGACAAGAAGGAAAGAACGTCGAAAGAGAATGGAAGGTTCGTTTTATCGCTGTTGTTAACAGAACAGTTCGATACGGTCGATACGAGTATTCTTAATTTATATTACGCGTGTAATGGAGAGTTTATATGTACTAGATTATTTCTATGTTAATTGTTACGAATCTTAAGAATCCATTTTCCATTATTATTATTACTATTACTATTATTATTAATTGTTATATCGTTCCCAAAGATGTGCCCGATTAAAGGTTCTCTGTTTGTCGCGCTGTTCTGTTAATCGACCGTTTAATGGTTTAATTCGACCGACATGTACCAGAGTTTCGAGAGGGTCCATGAATTGAACTCGTTGCCAACCCTTTGCACGCGGGAAAGAACCCATTATTAGTCGCGAGCTGGCGAGCCCGTTCCACGCGGGTGAGGATGTTACGCCAGGTGTTAGACAAAAGTGAATTAAGTTAAGTTTTAAACGAACAAATTTATAATACTCTGTGACGGTTGAGAACCGGATCTTCGAACGACATTTATATATATATATATAGTTTATGTAACTTTTTTAACACGTTCTCGTTTTCAACGTGTTCGTACTGTTTGCTCGGAGGAAAGTTATTGTAACGCGTGAACTACAAATTATATATACATATTATAGATATATATATATATATATATATAAATATATTATAGAAAATTAATTCGTTCTTATCTGGGCTCTCGGCGTACCACGGGTGCAAAGGGTTCAATAATGATAATGATAAGTTTAATTGAAACCGCGCATGCCTTCGTAACGGTTGAGTTAAGGCGTGTAATCGAGGCACTTCCTCTTCTTTTATTTTTCTCTTTTGTTTTTGCAAATTTCGTTGTTGCTCATTGAACCAAGTATTTTTTATTTCTTATTTCTGATTTTATTTGCACGATGAAGAAACTTTAATTATTGTAATGCGAGAGAGGGGGAAGTTTGCTTGATTACGCGAAGTGTGTATGTCAGAGAATTTTCGTCGCTTTTTTTTTAATTCACGACGGATGTTTCGATACGTTTGGATCTTGTTAGGTCTTCTCCTTCTTTCTTCCCATTCTTGTATGTTTTACGCGTACGTTTTCTTTAATCACGCCGAGCGCTTGTCACAGTTAGAAGGTAACACGTAGTTGGAAACTTTTTTTTTTAAATACCGTTTCTCGATATATTAATTACCGAGACGTTAGAATACTCGTTACTCTTCGTGTTCATTTAGTTTCCTCGTTCTTTTTATATTTTTTTTTAATTATTTTTTTAGAGAGCTCTGGTACATTTGAAGACTTTCCTTTAGTTTGTGCCTTGCACACGATCCTCGGTGATCGCAAAATCTCTTTTTTATATAAATATATATATATATACAATTCAATTCGCCGTATTAAAACAAGTATTCGATACCACGTGTCGATATTTTTTTTGCCGTAGACTAGTCCGCGGCGATTTGTAACATGATCATTTGTATATGCTAGTTATTATTTAGTTGATATGTAATATATATTAATTTATATATTCTAGGTTGATTATCTGTGAGAAGGAAAGCTTGCTTGAAATCAAGATTACTATCAGAAGCGACAGTTCTTATTAACAATAACGATCCAAGAATCTCTTTTTACGACTCGCACGTCTGTGCATTCGCACGAGTTTTTTTTCTTGGCAGACTGAAAAACAAGCTTGACTCGTCGGAACGTTCGTTTGAATTGTCGCGAGGAGTGTTATCGTGCCACGGGATAAACCAGACTCTTAATTTCTACTTTCGTTTCGCGGTACTTTTATTTCGAACAATTACTATTTCTTCCGTTCAGAATCTCTCGATATTCAGATTCTCCATTAATCCTGATCCTCTTCTTTTCATTCAAGTTTCCATATTTCACAAGGAAAAGAAAAACGAGAACGTGGACCGCTGTAATACACAATTCACGAATCTATTACCAGTGAGATATACATCATCAAGCTCGACGATATTCGATCGACCCGAGGACTGAGTCTGGCGAAAGTTTGAAGCTGATTTGCGTGTTTCATCCGAATCACGGCCTCGGTCTCCACTTCCAGCGATGGGACGCGCGTATAATCAAAATAAAAAAAAAAAACGAGGAAAGAAATGGAGGGAGTTGAGAGAGAAAAGACACCCGAAAAGCAGGAGTGCCGAATTCTGTGATAGCGTTCTGAATATATCACGTGTGAACCGCATATGGAACCAATTAACGATATTAATCACGACACCTGTAGAACGCCAGCGCGCGTGTTGTACATTTTCCGACCTCTGACTAATCGATGGACGAACCTCGGGGGACTCGTCCGTTTGTAATCCTGAGAATGCTCAAAAGATGAAAAAAGGAAAACCCAAATATCCGAGTTATCGCGTGAACAATAACGAGGTTGCGCGAGACTTCGTCATCTATTTACATTACACCAAGTTCGAGTGCAGAGGGATCCAGAAAGGGGGGTCGTACAATTTAGGGACCTACGGTACCTTGGAAAATGGACAGAAGAAGTATCTATTTATTAGAACCAATTTATGTACTTCCCTTCGTTTGTTAAATATTCTGCGTTAAATTCAAGTGATAAAGAATGCCTTTTACGTATACAATGGACAAGGGTGTATTAGATGACCCACGTAAACCGAACATTTCTCCTCCATTTCCATGGGTACCGAGCAGCCCTACTCTCTACTTGGACCTTTCTTTTTCGATCGACCTCTGTACACACCATAAATAACCAATCCTCCGCGATCCAATATTTTGCGTATTTTTTTATAGCCACGATAACGACGTAGTATACAATACAACGTTTTTTTAGGTGAAGCAAAAATAAATGCAAACGCGACGACCAAGCACACGGATACTTCTGCCCAAAGTCTTCGAGATACTTAAAAAGCTGTTAGTCACAATTTCTATTGGAACGTTTGCCGAGTATTAATACTTAATAAGGAGAGAACGTAATGAGTATTTGTAAGATGGCGAACAGGATATTGTGTGTGCGTCTCTTTTTTCTCTTTTTTTAAAAAAAAAAAAAGATAAATGTCGAAAGCGAGTGAGAGGGAGAGCGTCGCGAGGACGATTTACGTCGTGACAGTGTGCGTGTAGGTCGCAGAGAGGTAAATTCAACGCGTTAAATGAGAACGATAGGAGTTAGCGACAGTAGCCGTAACGTAATTGAAACAGTTGATAATTCCTCGTTGAATCTACTCACTTCGCTAGCGTTTCTCCTGTTCGATGCGCGCGTAGTTCGCGCGACTCTTTGTTCAAGGTGTTCACGGACCACCGAGGATGTACGAGACAAAGTGTATTTCTATTATAACGAATGCCAAAATGACTGTAACGATTTGCATTCAAGCGCTGCAAGTTGTTCCAGTAGTATCGATATTACGCTTCTGTTCCATAAATTCCAGTGGCTTTGCGGTTGAGCATCGATCATCTGATAGGCCCGCGCGAAACGTTTAATCACCGGCGTTAAATCCGAATTACTCCTGGTGAACGATACTTAAAAGTCGGAACGAAATCCACCGGCTGCGTCGCGCAATTTCAGGGGCTCCGCCATGCTATCTATAATAACAGGTATCCTCAGCTTTGCCTTCCGCCTTCTCGTGCAAACTCGCACAGCATTTTCTCTCGCCCAAAAATGGGACTAAGCTGACGCAGCGTGAAAGTGATTCCCCCATAGAGGAAATCGCACTCTAGCAGCCGCTCGATCCTGTTCCGACGTGCGGGCGACAGGAGTCGTCGAATGATCGTTGCTTGACGCCTGTTTGCAGTCAACTTTCTTTCGTCTTTGCCATTTTTGTCAACAGGTCTTGAGCGCCGTACGGTCCGTTAAAACGATATGCATGCACAAGTAGCGTATCCCAGCGGCGATATAAGATATAACAGAAAAATGCAGAAGCGGGAAACCCGTTTAAAGGCGAAGCTATTTAAAAAAAAAAAAGATAAACCAACTCTGGGTAGTCGCTTACCCGGGCGGCCACGCGTGTAATAAGGAAAGGCCTAGCTAGCGGGTTATTTAAAAAGTAACGCCTAAAGAAAACTACAAAAAAAGAAAGAGAGAGGGGAATAATACTTCGAAGATGCATCTATTTGCGAGTACTTTCTGCACAATATAATGCGCAATAACGGTACATCCGTAGGATGTGTATTTTTAATAATTTGAGATTCCCGCGGTTATGCAGGAGGTAGGATGTTACTATAGTCGTAGGATTCTGAGAGTGGCGGAGTGACGGGCACGCTGTTGGTAGAGGTGAAGAGGAGAAAGAGGAAGCACTTCCTGTAAATTGAGAGACGCGATGGCTCGGCGTCCCGCGTAGTCGCGACGGCTAATAGTAATCTTGTTTTTTCTCAGCGTCGAAGACCCACCGATTTCGTCGACACGGACGCATTTCCGCCCTCCCCCCTCCCCCCGCGAACCCTCCCCCGTCGTAACCACCCTTATCTCCCACTTTGCTCTTTCTTTAGTTGTACTTTCGTCACGCGACTGTTCTGTTATTAAACGATACTACTGTTTTTTGCCTACTGCGATTATAATTATAATATATGGAAAATTATATGTAAACAAATATAAATACTATAAATATTGGAGAAACTACGCCAGTGGTGTGTTTCCTGCAACCTGACTGCGAGAGCCGCGGAGGAAGCTGTGCTGTTTGTTTTCTGGTGTTCGTGGAATTTTCCTTTAATTTATATCGAATGATCGATTATGGGCTGTGGAGCTGCGGGTACGAATTTATTTCAGGAGGTTTAGTTAGTGTAGTTTATTCAGGATTATCTGTTGCGTTCTCAGTCGGTGAATCTTCCACGTTAAAGAAAGACGTGGTGCGACATAGAAAAAGGGGGAAATATTGAGTATTCCACACAGAGTAGCTAGTACATATTTGTTTCAAAGTTAATCTTCATCCCTTACTCAACATTATTAAAATCAATTCGTTGTTTCATCGTCACTCCACTTAGCCCCGAAATCAATCAAAACCACAAAAGCATATCTCATACTTTAAGGGTCGTTCTTGCCAAAAATGAAGCATTTCTTATTTATTTAATTACAAAGAAATAAATTGAAGCTGAGACTTGTTCTTTGACACAATGTTTATTAACATCATTAGCCTTAAAAAAAACACGTTTATTTAGTCAAACGTATGCATTATAAATGACGCCACTGATGGGTCATTAAAGAGGCATTTTTAAAACTTCATTTTTTTCTTTTCCTTTGCAGTGAATTTAGGATCTGGCCGAAAGTACACATTTTGTGAACATGCTCGAATTTCATTTGAATCGATTGGGACCTCCCTTTTTAAGTTATCACTGCAAAGCAAAAGAAACCTTTGTAATCCATCTGTAGCGTCATATATAATGCTAATTTTTCACTAAACAAACATATTTTTTTAAGCTTATGATGTTAATAAACTTTGTGTCAAAGGACAAGCCTCAGCTTCAATTTATTTCTTTGTAATTAATTGAAAAAGAATCGCTTCATTTTCGAGCAAAACGACTGCCCACCCTTAAGTCTCCCACTCGCGGCCGCTCCCAGCTAAAAGAATACATTAAACATACAAAATCCCAAGATCAGAAATCTCGAAAAGGGTGGTTGCCAGCGGTGTCGCTTTCGAGCAGACGGTCGCGACACTTTCGCCCCGCAAAAGACCTTCTGGTCTTTAGTTCTTTATCGTATCCTTGCCGCTCGATCCGCCGCCTATTGAACGTGATCCGGTGGGCGGTGTTGCTCGCGCGGATATCGTCGATTTAATAAGGCGGCCCGAGGGGGTCGGCAGCGCGTCACATTGTCATTCTCGAGTAAACTCCTTTTCGAGGCCCGGTCTAACCCCTTAAAAACGGGTAAAGGACCTTTGGTCTTTACTTCTTTAAACGCGGTGATAGAGTGGTTGAAAGGTGAGGACCACTCGAGCGGTGCCGGAAGAGACGCGAGGGCGCAGAGAGAAAGGGGGTTGGCTCGGGGCCCCCTGCCTTTATGCCGTACGAGCCGAGGGGCCACTTCAGAGGGCAGCAAGCACAAAGGTGAGGGCGACTCCGTGACTATCGCTGGATCTTCCGCGGTAATTATTTTTAAACACGTCCTGGAGATACGGATCTTTAGTGGGCCTCTAGCACCGAACAGCCGAGTAAACTTGTCGCATCTCCGTACCCTAACTAAATAACCGGACTAATTAGGCCGTAGCCGTGCTTTCTAGCACGTTGTGGGGTATACAGGCTGTTGGATAAGTATTTTCTTTTCTTTTCTACGCGACCACACCTCGCCCCTACTTTCATCCCTTCGCTGTTAATCTTTTTTGCTTCTCTGCTGAGAGATTATTTATTCAAGCTTCCCTGGTTACGTGAAAGTATAGTTTAAGGATGCTGCGACAATTAGTTTTGATACATTATTCACGTAGATTAGGGGAAGGAACTCTGTAGACTCTAGGCTACAGATCAACCCTTCGATATAAATTCTGAAAGAAGAAACATCCTTCCTCATATTTCTTCTACGAGCCATATTCTTTTTCATTCAAGATTTGCGTACACGTTTCCATCAACGTTGAGCGTTCCGGAATCAATATCCTTTTTTTAATAATTCGCAGAACGTGCTTCGAGAGATAGCAGCGATACACAATTTCACCTTCCCCCTCCTCCCGCGACTCTCTTCCCTCGCCCTTTTTTTTTCTTCCTTTTGTTAGTTGTTCTCTGTCTGCCCTCCGATCGTCAAGCTCCTCTCTGCCTTCGCGCTGACTCTCTGGCAGGCACGCTTTCACAGTGTGCAAATCGAATCAGAACGCCCCCGCAGGGTCCTCGACAATGTTATTTGTTAGAGGAATTGTAGTAACCGGAGGTTGAAATGAGGCCAGATTGCCCAGGGTGATCAAGTTAAACGGCACGTGGGCAGTAATGTCTCCACCGCCGTGAAGTATCCTGCTGCTCGTCGATCCTGATCCTTCCTCCGGTTCTCGAGATTTCGACAGGGCGAGGCTGACTCGCCTAGTCCTGTGTCCTTCTCCCTTCATTTTTGCTGCACGATCGACGGCAGGTTGCATTGTTTTCGGACCGACTCAGGTTTAATGCACCCTTCGAGTGAGACTACCATCGAAGGGGTGACTTTTTTGGAGTTTCCTGTTTGTCACTTTTGAATAGTCAGTTTGGACTTGGTGGTTCTAATAACATTTCTTCTACTACTTATAATACAAGTGATGCTTCAGGTTCTGAAAGATCCAAGAGTTCTTGAAATTTCAGAAGCTCCGGTAAATCTGGAGATCTTGGAGGTGTCAGTGTCATTCAAGCCCATACAGCACACTTCGTGGCGGCAAGGTTGCAGAATCGTTGCAGTAACCTTGCGGTGTTGCATGGTTGCAGCGCAATGTCGATATAACGTTGCTGCGACGTTGCCGTGCAACATTGCACGGGGCGGACATAGAATTATTGCTGCCTAGTTGCATCAATGTTGCGTTGCAATATTGCACGGCAACGTTCCTGCAACGTTACGGCAACATTTGGCAACGTTTCCACAATGTTGATGCAACGTTGCGCCAATATTGCGGCAACGTTTCTGCAATTTTGCGGCAATTTTCCTGTAATGTTGCTGTAATGATACTGCAATGTTGCGCAACGTTACTTAACCTAAAATATTTTCGTTGTTTTTAATGATACGAGAAAATGTCTAAGGAAAAAAATGTTTGCTTCGGGGAGACAATTATTCTGACGGAGACGATTTTTTTCTCAAGATTATATTTATCGAAATTTCAAGATCATCAATGGTTTTTTTAATGGGAGGACGTATTTTCATTACTGTAACGCTATAGCCAATAAAAATACAAATTCAACCATATATAATATGTTGTCCTTTTTGTCTAACAATCATTTTTTTCCTGAGACATTTTCTCGTATCATTAAAAACCACGGAGATATTTTAAGCTTAAATGTTAGGTGACTCATCCTGTATATTTTAATGTGTAGAATGACACAGGGTGGAAGTTGTAGCACATACATATAGTATTACAAAACCCTAATGGAGTTTGTCAAAGTGAGCCTTCGTTTTTGAATAATTTGAGTTTAAAGTTTTGCACGGTAGGAGTATAAGTTCGAGTATGTTAGCAGTCTTATCAATCAGTGGTTGTAGCTGCGGCGGTAAAGTGTTCGCCTACGACGCTACAGGTCGCCGGTTTCCAATCCCTTCCGAGGAAAAAATGTTCTGTGGAAAAATGTAATACGGGCTTTATACTTCTATGATTCTGTACACATTCAGTATCGTTCGTGTCCGTCACGGACGTTATTTATATTTTTGGCCTCACTGCTCGAAACGTTGCAGGAGGCGGGCAGCAATATTGCTGCAACGTTGCGACAACGTTGCAGTGCAACATTTCAATCTTGCACTGCAACGATCCTGCAACTTTACTGCCACGAGAGTGTGCTGTATGGGAGGTCTCAGGTATCTAGGACGTTGAAAGCTTCGAGATTTGTAGAGTCTCAATCATCCCAGACTCTCTGCAAGCCTCCAAGATCTTTAATAAAAATCTGAACCCCCAAAACACCCTTGGAACTTCCAACTTCCTGAATGCTCAGAACTTCCGCTCTCCCATAGTCCTCGTCCATCGCTAAAGTATTTTTATACTCTCATTTTACGCGTTTCGGGGAACGTAGAGGGAAATGAAGAAGAAAGCACGTTGGACTCGTTGGAAACCGTTCCTCCCTCCCGTGGCAACGCGGGCGCAAGGAGCAGACAATGGTATAACGTCTGATCAGAAGCGAAATGTCAGGCTAAAGAGCGCTAAAGAGGCTCAAGCGCATCGTGTTCGATGAACAGCGCCCAACCGTTAGCCTAACAAGCTGTCAAGACGTCGCCGCGTGTCAATCCACGGGTCTCAGCGAACCCTCCGAATAAATCTACTCGGGGCAACCGACCGCCCCCTTGCTCCACGACGAAAGCAAACTACCACTGTCTCTAAACCGCTGCTTACAAACTTTTAACCCCCACGAATGATTTTAACCCCCTCGGCGTACAGTTTTCTCATATTCAGTCCTGCTCGAGTCGAAATTTTTTCAAACCTTCGCACCCTTAATTGTCCTCCCTTGGTGATTACGAATTGAAATTTTTGTGGTGTGTACAATTTATTGAAAAGTCATACGTGAATATTATGTGAGATATGTATGTGATATTATTAATATATAATATTACATACGTAATTAAATTTCGAGGATGATTTAACAGTGTATTTAAAGGGATGTTCCGGTTTAGAGCCCATGAAAATAGGTGATCTTTAGGAATTAATTAAAGGAAAACTATCACAGATAATTTAATGGGATTTTTTTGCATTGTATTAAGAATATCTTAAACTATAGAAATATATTTTTTTTAGATAATTAATCATCGCAAATGGGACTGGGTATTAGCTAAAGTGGAGGCGTCAAAAAATTCATGCAAAACGGTGGGACTTGTAGCACCTAAAGCATTAGTCTGAAATAAGAAACAATGTCAGGTTATTAAAGAGTATAAAATTCCCTAGTGGACATACTTTTCAAAATTACAAAAAGTGAAAATTTTTTGACAAAATAACGACGCTTGAAATTTGAAGTCACTTTTTTCCTACATTTTTCCTCTTTTCAACGGCTTTGAAACATACAAATTTTCAAAAGTTTTAAAATGCAAGAGGCTTCTCCACTGCATAGAAGTATATTCTCCAATATAAAAAAAGTTTCAATCGGACAATAACTTTTCGAGATATTTGTCCCACCGATTTAATTCTTTTTTAAAGTTATAGGTACGTCAGCGCCGAGTAGCTGGATTTTACCACGCATCCGCCGCTACTGAAATTTTTTGAATTCAATAAATCCTTTTAAACGTGTATTCGTAAACGAGTGTTTGTAAAAGGTTGAACATTCGAAAAATGAAATAAAAAAAAATAGATTTATGGACATTTTTAGACCAGAACCTCCCCTTAAGGGGATTTGCATATATACTCTTCACTTCTACAAAAATTCGCTCCTTCTTGGATACTTTACTGCAACACCAAAGTAAACGTTTAATGACATAAAGCATTGTGTCGTCATTTAACGAATTCTCGCAGCCCCTCATATCTGCAATCACGTCGCTATGCTCGATTATAAAGTTCCATTGATCCTCTGTGGGGGCGATTCATAGATCTTATCCGCTAGTGAAAGTAATTTGATTTGCTGGGATTAGAAGGTAGGCGCTGGCCACCCTTCTCGTATTATAACTCCCCTCTTTGATGTACCAACGACATACTGTTTCGTGTTATGCACTTTATGACCGGTAATAGGTTCAATTGAGCGTTCGACGTGAATTTGCAGGCCAGTTTCAGGGGCACGAAATACTCGGGAGCATTTATGACTACTTATTGTTAGTTACGAGGCTCGCGATTTCATTTTGTTTACAGATAAGCACGGCCCACGCCTGGCCGCGGGCTACCGTTTCCGAGAAGACAAGTATACGCGCTTTCGAAGAGATCCGACGAAATTACAGGCCTGTATTTAAGAATACGATCATCGAGCTGCTGCTGTTCAGTCAGTTGAGTTTCGGATGGTCCGCGAATAACACGCTCGAAATTTGTGCGCAACAGTGACATTCGACCATCATGCGTGCGTTCTGCGTTCAGCCAGGTTAGTGATAAAGGAATTTATAGTATCAGTTTCGTTATTGATACACCGTAAGCCTGAAAGCATCGTTTTTTGCTTTTGTTTTTTACAAATTCAATTCCTGAAATATAATTTTTTTTATTGTTTTATGGTACTTAGGATTTAGGCAGCGATTATGTGATTTGTGGGTGAATTGAAATTGTTGACTATTGTTAATTCTCCACCCCCAGGAGTCTATGACTTAATTCCCACATCTGTATTCTTCAACAAATAAAAAAATCACTGACCTCTACCCAAATTTAACGTTTCCATCGACCATGAACGTTCGCGACGTATCGCAGTAGTATTACCAGTATGTGAACAGCCAAAGAAGATTAACTCCTCAAGCCTACTCTTGCTCGATCTCCACCACGATCTCAAGAACACAAACCTTATCACATTGTTATAATACATACTTTCACAAAGTCCTTACATTACACCGAACCGAATTTTCCAAGACTATTTTATCAAAATAACGACCTTACTGTACATTCATTGCCATCGAGGAAAGAGAAACAGAACTTCCCACCCTGAGCAGCTGAGTGTTATAATTAGGAATACAATCCCGGGATTGTGAGATTTTTTAAAGTTTATCTCTGGATTCAGAACAATAATTCAAATAATTTATAATGTGTTAAAATTCTAAATTTGTATTTAAAGTAAACAAACTTATTTTCTATGATTAGTTTGAAACATAAACTAAAATCCTTTTCAACAATAAAAACAGTAGAACAATGAAGAATAATAAGTTCTGAATAAGTAGGTAATATCAGTAAATCATTATGAAGATTTTTAGAAATGCGAACGAAAAAATAGCAAAGCATCTAAAATAGATATATATCTATAATGTTTCGACTTTACGTGTTCAGACAAGTTGCGTTTCGCATCTCGCACGATTTTAAAATATCGAAAGGTGAGAATATCATTTTAAAACCAAATATACTTTAGTTAATTATATCCGGCTTACAAGGGAAGATCCCAAACCCGGAAATTCAAAAACTTCTGAAATATTGTGAATATGTAGTGGATTTCCTCCTGATTACAACGCAATTTTTGTTTGCTGCCCAAATTCACTCGAAGAGGATGAAATTAACCCCTGAAAATTCGACTATTAATTTTCCATCTTTGTTTTATAACTCGCGAATTGTAAGAGATAGAAACAATGTTTCAAGACATAAGTTATTTCTTTTAATTAGATCTATCATTTTCTATCTATAATATTATTATTTAAACAAATCATTATTATTATTATGAAATGACTATGCTTATTGTAAAGAGTACAATGGTTGGCCACTTAAGTAAGAATGTCACATAAATAATGAATTATAAATGTGTGTTTAGTAAATTTGAAATGGAAATCAATATAAATATGTACGAAAAACCCCTAATAATCTAAAAATAAATAGAGTTTATAAAAAAAAATTATGAATGTATAAAAATATATAAAAAATATGTTTCCTACGAAGAAATATAGTTATTGGCATGGTCAAGACAGTAATTGTCCAATCGGTTCGACAGTGATTGGCCGCTATTTGATACACAATATAACCTAAAAGAAAATGTTACCTGATTTGGCGATAGAAATAAGATTAAAATTATTCAATAAAAATGGATATATTTTATTTAATATGTATTTGTCGTGTTTGTTTCTGTTTTGAACAGGGGGCTAATTACCGTTTCACCATTAACATGGTTAAAAAACAGTCACAGTTGTTGGCCCCCCTATTTTTTCATAATATATGTATAATTTTAACAAATAAATAATCCTTTTATAAAGTTTCAACTTTTATTTATCGATATTGTATACCGAATATGAGAGATATACATATCATAAATACATTAAACTATTCGCAAACTTTCAACTGTACTCTTATGATTTTTTTATTAAATGGCTGTAATTTCCAAGCTTCAAAACCCAGTCATCCTATTTGATTTTATATATAATCACAGTATATAATGAGTGGAGGAATATTGATTACATCCGAAGCAAGAAAGTGCAAGGAATATGAATATGTTCATTAAAAAAAGGCATGACATTGGTATTTTCTTATATTCATTTATTTCTCAAAATAAGGCCAATCACTGTCAGGTGGCCAACCACTGTACTCTTTACCCCTATTCTGTTTATTTTTATATTTCCCAGTTGTTCATACAGTAATTCACATTTTTAAAAAATCCCGAAATTCTCCGGATCAGTTACATCAAAAAGCAACCGGGATCGCGTGATTGTATTCCCTAGTTATAATTAAACCCCCTCTTGAAGCGACCGACACCGCGACGAGTGATTAAAGTCGCCTAAGTAGCTGATCCTTTAATCATTTCGAGGCAGCCTGTCTAATTAACGTTAAGGTTGACCTCATGGTTGTCCGCGTCGCTTGGACGCAGGACGGCGTCGGGTAGGTAGGATTTCGAGCTGCCCTCTGGCCGTTTACCAGCCTTGGTGTAGCACCCTGTGCCGCGCATATCGGTGCCGAACCCCTATGACAGAAAATAATGAAAGTAATGGGAACACGCCCACTGCATTTAGCCCGCCACGGCTACCCCCCTCGGCGGCAGCCTCCGTTTTCCAGCCACCTCTGTGCCGCACCGCCTTGCTGGGTCTCGTACGTTGTAAGTCCCATTGGCTATTGTACCTGCCACTTCATTGTCTTTTATTTCATTATTTTCGCCGCATTCCTGCCACCCCTCTGCGCAGCAAGGGGCGCCGCTCCCATTCCCCCTTTATTTACGTACCGTAATAACAGACGTCTTAACGGAATCTAATAAACATCATAAATGGGGCCTCCCGCCATCCGATTATTCCGCGAGATACTTGCTCTTTTCTCTATCCTCACTCTTTCGCGCGCTCCCCGCGTTATTTGCACCTTCATTCGTGTATAGAAGGGATATAGGGTAAATCGGGGAGACGCGGTCGGGCCGGGGAGTTGGTCGAGTCGCTATATTTCAGACTCTATAAGCAAAAATGCGTTAAAGTGCAGACCAATTACTTTTCTAGAAGCCAAACAATTGAATGAATAGCGTCACTTCGGTTTCTTCTGTGTTTTCCTAGATTTACAGGCTATAAAAGGTAAACTGAGGTTACATTTAACCTCTTTTGTCAAACAACGGTGTACAGAATCGTATTTAAAATATACTTCTAAGTTTATTTTCGTTTAATGTTTGAGAATAATAAGATAGTAGAGATATTGGGGGACAATGCAGCCGAAGTATTTAGCCATATTAACTCTTCCTCTCAAAACTAACGAGAAGACCATCTCTCGCTGCAGAAAGGAGAGATGGTCGAGTTGTGATTTTTTTATTATTTTTATTTATATTTTTATTTTTTATCATTATTTTATTATTATTATTATTGTTTATTTATTTGATTTATTCACTTTTGTATTCATTTGCCTTGCTAATCGCCGGTAGGTAGTTCGCTTTATCTTTGATGTGTTCTTTACTTGTTTAGCGTAAGCAAATTAAATATCAATGAATCTGTAGTTGTATTCACTCATAAATAATTTTGCTTTCTTCTTTGTTATTTTTCCATGAATAATTATGTGAGTGGTCTCTGCTAACGACGAAAACCATTTCTCCCGGCACCTCGGGAGAGGTGGTCAGATGTCATGACTTCAGTTTTCAACCCGATTTACAGTAAATATTGTCTTAAAGCAAATATCGACCAGTTTTTCTGAATCAGCATAAAATTCTGAACATATTAGGTTTGTTCTGATAAAATAAGTAATATCTGTATTAGTTTTAATAGCCATTTTATATTAGGTCGACCGCGTCTCCCGGATTTACCCTATCGAGATCGCAAAAGCTGCGAGAGTCCCAAAGTGTACAGCTTTGAGGTTTCGGAACAAGAGGTCTGGAATCCATGTCTTCCAGAAACTGTTAAATCTCTTGTTCTGAAAGCTCAAAGCTGCACCTATCAGAGGTCCAATGAAACTGTTAGAATTTTCAATGAATTATAGGATAACTGTAATTATATGATTATTATCCTTTCTGTTCCGAGGAAACTGTTATAAAATGCAGTTTATCAACCGAAACTTTTATTCCATACATTTTTGTGTAAATAAGGAACTTTTATTTTCTTGAAAGTAGAAAAATTTTCTAGTTAAACAGGGTCATTTATCCTGCTTTGAAAAAGTTAAAGTCCCGCGAAGCAGATTTCCTGGAAATGTTGTGGGGCAGATAGGTCTGAAGTTGAAACCTTAAACCGTTCGATGAAAATAGTTATATAAAAATCACAATGTGCTTCCTCTCCTGTATTTATCCTGCTCCCAGTTCCTTAAATACTACTAATTAAAAAAATATTCTATAACAGATCGATGTAATAAATGACAGTTTCCCTTGCCACTATGGTTCCTATACAAAAGGTAAACCACTGGCGCTCTGGCACCCCCAAAGGAGAGGCGTTGTAAGAAGAAAAGGAAGCTGAATTTTATTCCTTGAATAAATTTTTCTCATCACCTAACGAATTTTCTTGAATTTGCATTAGAAGCATTTTTTTATCCGTTCAACTCGACTCCCCCCAAGATTAAATCTTAACTGCTCCACTGAGGTGAGCCATCTGCCTGGGACCTCGTTAATCGCGCATTTCCCTACCCGACGAATCGTCATCGATCCGCAAACAGCAGCGGACTACGTTCATTTTTCCTTGACGTCTCTCTAAATGCTCCCCAAAGCATCCTCGACCCAGCGTTCTCGATGGCAATAGGACCACAGCCGCGCATGGAACGCGGAAGGATGCGCGTGCACGTTTTTCGTCGGAAAACACCGTCATACGGCGTGCATTTGAGAATGTGCGCCGTGATTTCGCCTCGATAATATGATTATAGACCTCCGTCCCTCTCAGTCACCCTTGCCTCCTCCCTCCCTCCCCCCATTCCCGGCCAGCGTGTGCGTGCAGCTGTGTGGGTGGTTGCGTACGCGCGTCCGTTGGACCGTCCTTTTCATCCACCCCCACGGATCTCGAGCGCCGCAAGGGGATGAGAACGCCGACACCTCCACCCTCTCTCCTACACACGCTCCTGAGCCCGGAGAGAGAGTGGCTCCGCTCGTTCTGATCCCTCGCAATTACTTCCCATTATCTGGGTATTAGGATTCACCCCAACTGGAAGCACGACGTGCTCCGCAGGCTCCGCCTATGGCCGTGCTCCAACCGAAAACGCTGCTCTGCCTGTCAGCTCGCAATATCCCTTTCTTTCCAGACACGATACCTCGCCTCTGCTCCTAACCTTCGGCAACAGGTAGCAAAGACGTCCGTGCCATACGCTGTCCTCCTTCGACGTCGATTTTAAACGATTAAACCTCGAACCTACGAGTCTGACTCGCCTACCCCCGACGTAGTTGGTTAGGCTCTGCGAGATTATTATTAGGGTACGTCTGGTTAGGAAGTGGATAAAGTAAATGTCTGTGGTTAGCAACCCCTCCAACTTTGAATTTTTCTTCAGAACGATTAAGGTCTATGGTATAGACTCTATGCAGACATATCAGTTCCGTGATGGTTGAGGGTGAATTGGCTCTTTGTTTCAATGGCAGTAAATAATGCGGATAAGTGGAAACTGTTCCATTCTGAAGGGCTCTCCACACATATCAGTTCCGTGGGAGATCTGTAGTCTGTACCATCTTCCATACTCTGTCTCCTCTTCTTCTTAAGTCGGGGATCCACCTGGAAGCTAAGCTAAGCTATGCTATGATATGCTGAGTTTTAAAAAATTAGCTTCAATAGGTATATCCTTGTCTGGAGGAGATTTCACCTAATCCGGAGGATTAGGTGAAAAAAAGTATGGTAATGGTGTTTATATTGGAATTACTGTGTAGTTGTTGGATTACGTAGGCGTGTACACCGTTTGAATCGCTGTGGAAATTATCAGGGACGTTGCAAAAAAGTTTGACTCGATGGCAGTGTGATTCACTACTCAGCAGCTGAAACGGTCGTTCCTTCCAGTTGCTTCGAAATTAAGCCGAGATTAATTGCCTGCCTTTCTCTGACTCGCGAACGAATTCGAGCCTCCGTAGTGTCCCAAACGACCGGCAGGAAAATGTCACGTTGCCAATTAGCGGGATGGTAATGTTGCGCGAAAGGCTCGGTGGTCGTTCCTGAACCGAGACGGTATAAAATGTCAATCGAGATGCTTCTCTGCCGACAATGGAGATCTATAACGTAAAAATGTGTCACGAATACTCGACGCTTCTTTCGTAATTAATTTTCACACTGTAATAGTGACAGTTGATTGAATTGAAGAGTCCTTGCAGAAAACACTGTAAGTGCCAGAATTAAAAAAAAATCTTCTACGTGCCAACGATAATACTACCGTAAACTGGGGTGACTTTGCCCGCCGGGGTGACATTGCTCACTTTTTTACTCTGACTGAAAAATTACCATATGATTGAATTCGCTATTATATTTTCGTTTGACCTTGGAGAAATTATTTTCTATCGATTACAAATCACCATATGTTCTAATTACTTCACAATAAAATAAAATAAAGTCTTTCCGAAAAGTGGGCATTGTCACCCCGGGCGGGCAAAGTCACCTCATTTTTCGGTATAGTATAATGTTTGATTTTTGGCACTTACAGTGTTGAATAGAAAAGCGAAATATATCTAAAAATATTTTAATCTAAATTGCATGATATCGCACTGCCTGGAGCAAATGCTATTATTACATCATAAATTGCATGGGAATTATTATCCGGTGTGGATTATTATTATTATTATCTCTTTAGTGAACGAGATGCCACGAAGGAAGGTAAAAGAGAACACACCGCGTTACATCGTGACATTTTAATCCCAACTTGAACCACAAGCTAACTTTCTACTTCGCTATAAAAAGTGACACGTAACCGACTAGCTTTATTACGGCGTTTTTCTTTTGCTATAAAAAGTGTCGCGAGAGATCGATTACCGGAGTCATTTACACGTTTACACTTTCTACATTCTTTTTCCTCGCTTGCATAGTCTCTGGCATTTCTCTTATTTTACACCGTTCTCTCCTTCGTATTTTCAATAGCATCGTCACTGGTCCAACCACGAGAGTCTTCTGTCACTGTCTTCATCGTCGCTTCACCGATCACTGATTCTTTGGCAATGAAAGAAAAGAAGGGCGTGCGTTTCCCTTGCACTTCTGCTTTTTACAAGGTTACTAGAAATTACGTTGCAACGGGGACGACGACGTTCCTTCAAATGTTCAATCTTCAAGGAACCATTTCTTCCTAAACAACCTCCCTTTCTCAAGCAGCTTTGTCTAGTAATCTTCGAAAAACCTTTAAAGAACACACGCGCTCGTTTTTGTCCCCGCATGAAAGTCACTAGTAAACGACGAACATAAAGGCCTTCGATTGCGCAAAGAATTTCCATAATCCTGAATTTTTCACAACAACTTCATCCCTAGAGTCTTCACGACGCAATTCAAATGGCCCTCTGACGCTTCTTCCTGCATTTCGCCCGTCGTTGAAGAGAAATAAGCGAAATGCTTCTTCCCTCCGTGGACATTCCAAAGTGTCCAGTCGAAGACCCTTCAACTTAGTCGTTCCTGAATGGACGTTCGAATGCATCCTTCGGTTAAGTTGGCTGTGCGATCGTCGAAAGAGGAGGACGCTCTTCATTTCAGCGATGTTGGCGCTGGATGGTTTGCCCGTGTTGCGGTTGGTGAGACAGGGTGACCGAATGCGGGTGCGTCAACTGGTGAAAACTCGTTGGCGAGCCACCGCGTCTGGAGACGTGGATGTTGGCCGCTCGCGTCGGCGACGGTGTCTCGTCGCCGAGGACGTCGATTTCGTCGTCGTCGGAGTCCACTGCAGCGTCGCTGCTCGCTCGTGACTCCCGGCCGCCGCTCAACGAGAAGTCCACTGGCCGTTCTGTAAACAATTTCGTCGCAGCTCGTTAATTAATTAATTCGGGAGGTTCGCGAGCTTTGAGCTTTATTCTTATCTCTAATCTAGTTGGAAATATTCTTATAGGTACAATTCTTTTGATTTTTGTGTTTCCTTATTTATGTAGGGTAAATCGGGGAGACGCGGTCCGGCCGGAGAGTTGGTCGAGTTGCTATGTTTCAGACTCTATGCGTAAAAACGCGTTAAAGTGCAGACCAATTACTTCTCTAGAAGCCAAACAATCGAATGAATAGCGTCACTTCGGTTTCTTCTGTGCTTTTCTAGATTTACAGGCTATAAAAGGTAAACTGAGGTTACATTCAACCTCTTTTGTCAAACAACGGTGTACAGAATCGTATTTAAAATATACTTCTAAGTTTATTTTCGTTTAATGTTTGGGAATAATAAGATAGTAGAGATATCGAGGGACAATGCAGCCAAAGTATTTAGCGATATTAATTCTTCCTTTCAAAACTAACGAGAAGACCATCTCTCGCTGCAGAAAGGAGAGATGGTCGAGTTGTGATTTTTTTATTATTTTTATTTATATTTTTATTTTTTATCATTATTTTATTATTATTATTGTTTATTTACTTTATTCATTCACTTTTGTATTCATTTGCCTTGCTAATCGCCGGTAGGTAGTTCGCTTTATCTTTGATGTGTTCTTTAATTGTTTAGCGTAAACAAATTAAATATCAATGAATCTGTAGTCGTATTCACTCATAAATAATTTTGCTTTCTTCTTTGTTATATTTCCATGAATAATTATGTGAGTGGTATCTGCTAACGACGAAAACCATTTCTCCCGGCACTTCGGGAGAGGTGGTCAGATGTCATGAGTTCAGTTTTCAACCCGATTTACAGTAAATATTGTCTTAAAGCAAATGTCAACCAGTTTTTCTGAATCAGCATAAAATTCTGAACATATTAGGTCTGTTCTCATAAAATAAGTAATATCTGTATTAGTTTTAATAGCCATTTTATATTAGGTCGACCGCGTCTCCCGGATTTACCCTACCTATATCTGCATATTTGTTTTTTAATTAATAGAGGCGTTTGAGCTTCTCGATTTTTAAACTTAGGTGATTTTTGTGTGCCTAATCTACTTGGAAATATTCCTAACAATATCTCTACTGTATTAAGCGCCCATAATCAAAACCCAGAAGTGGCAATAATTTCGAGCTTGAACGTCCCGTGTAACGAGCGGCGCAAAAGCAACATGGAACGAGGGAAATTTTACCGCAGAGTAAACCAGAATGCACACCTCGAGTTACACGTCGAAATTACAGATACCTAGGTCGACAGAATTTTAATAGCTCTGCAAGCGGGACGGAGAACTTTAAATTGAATCTTACCTGGAAATTCCAGAGCAGGTGGAAAATCGTGACCCTTCATCCTAGAAATTTAGCTCTATTATCCAGTATAATTGTCTCTTCTAAAACCTGCTCTCTACATAAAATTCAGTTTAAAGTTCCTCCTAACACGTAAAAGTTCCAGCCCTTCAAACTCCTGCCACAAGACTGCTTCATCCCCATTTTTCCTTTCTCGATTACCTATCATTTCTCTCACACCCTGTTACTCAATCCCTCATGTCTATTCCACTTTACCATCGCCGCTATCCGCACGTCGCTTTCCAACTTTCCTTTACCCGCCATTGTGAACCACAATCCCACCCCGAGTGCCTCATTAACAGATCAGCCCTAGTAGGAAATGAATCCGCATTCGAAGGATCTGTTCCCGAGTGGACCGTGAAATCCGCCGATTGAATTGGGTCGGATCTATGCCGATATACAAGCGCGGGTCCTCGGCAGGCCTCGGTGCGGCGAGCAATCACGAATGTAGGTCTGGCCGAGCACTTAGCCGATAATTGACTAATTTTCTCGAAGACCGAATCGAGAAGACAAGAGGTAAGAAAGGGGGGAGGCTCGGAGCAAGGCCAAGGGGGGTGGTTCGTGGAAGCGACGAAAGGACGAAGGGAGAGGGGAGGGTCGAGGGGTGCCGTAACTCTCCTTGGGTTCCTTAGACGGTATCCGTCGGAGTCTCTAGACGACGAGGCGGTCTCATCTTCTACGTGCTTTCCACCCCCTCCGGCCACCCTTCTTCCCGGCTGCCAAGGAGATGTCTACTAACTTCGTTAGCCCTTCCTACCGAGCGGAGCCATCTTGGCCAGAGAGACGAGGAACTTACGGCGAAGGTTACGAGTAGATGCGCGACACGGGGGGATGACTCGAAGACCGTGCCCTCCGCGGCTAGGGCTCGGCTGATCATTTAGGAAAGCAACGTTCGCCGCGCGCGCGGAAAAATACGACGGTCGAATTCCATTCGGTCGAATCGATTGGTCATTTCGAAACGATATTGCGCATAGACGAGCTTTGGGAAACTTTGCTAATTGTTGAACAGTTTTTGGGACACTGTTGGGCAAATGTCGGATACAGTTTTTTCCCCTTCGTTTCGATTCGCTCAGAGGGTAAAGCTGATTGATATTGTAGAAATATACGCAGCATCGAGGATATCAATGCGCGTTCTGTTAGCCGTGCAAACGTACGGGCTTGGTTGATTGCCTGACAATCACGAAAGCATAAAAGGTAAAGTGATATGTTATGAAAAATGTGGCACAGTGTTCCGCGGAGGTTCTTCTCTGAAATGTCCGCTTCAAAATGGTCGAACGAATCCTGGACGTTTGATATTTGTGTTATAAATTATATGTCGTTATATTATTATTACATGTTTATTACTCATGGAGAATTGAATGAAAATTAAAATTTAAAAACTTATACAAATTTATTTAAAGAATAAAATCCACTTTTCGTTTTTTTTTTTTGCAAAGCCCCTTCTTTAGGGGTATTAGGCCCCCTTGTCCCCCCTCCCTCTGTGTGCGCCACTGTATATAGATGAGTAATAGTAAATAGTAAATAAATAAATATAATAAATAATAAATAATTATGTAAATTTAAAATTGCGTAAGTACTTTGAAATACGTTTTCTTAATAAATATTGATTGTACTCACAAGTGTTATATCACTTTGTTTGTTTTGACAAGAAGAAAGTTTTAACGTTTTTATTTTTTTAATTAATCTATCTATATATATATAAAATCCAAATACCACTCACTCACTCATTCACTGACTCATCACGATTTCTCTGGAACCACTGATCCTATGACCATGAAAAGTAGGTAGATTCCTCTTAGCCCCTAAATGGTCGCTAAGAAATCTTTTTAAAAACTCCCTCCCCTTCACCGAAAAAAATATATATAACCCGGACAACGTCGGGAACTTTAAGCTACTAGTAAATAACTACAGTAAAGGCGAGGCTGCAGTAGCAATACTGTTAATAAGCCTGTTAATAATACTGTTATGTAGCATTAACTACATAAAACTACGAACGAAACTGAAATTGACACAAATAAAATGAGGCAGAGTAACCTACACACAGTCAAAGTACACACGATTGAGAATGGATCTCGACTACAAACATGGATTAGGACAGTAAGGAAAGAAGTGACAAACTAGATGACTATAAATATCGTTGCGTCCTGAGCATCCCTTATTAAAGTTGGATTTCTTTTTAATCTTTGCAAGGTGCACCGGTTTAAAATGGTACACCTTTCGTAGAGGGAATGTGAAAGAGCAGGCAGACAGTTCTATTATAGAATAACGTTTAATTTCTTCTGAATTTTTCGGCTATCCACGTTTCATTCGTACCTGCACCCACACAATCAGAGCCTCGTTTCGCTCTTTTTCATCGCTACTTTAGCTGACAGTGGACATGCGATCCAGAAGCACAGTGTACTTTTGTTTCTGAGCGTCACGTTGCAGCTTTTAATCGACTCAACCGTACACACGTGCCAGAAGCAATATTCAATTGGTCGCAGATCGTACCATTTACTATACTACGCGAGCGTCGATCGTGCACCATTTTATAGTGCAGCTCTGTGAGTGTACAAAACGGCGCAGTTATCACCAATTACTGCTCTATCCATACTCTATTTCTGTAAAGCCGTTACCCCTTCTTCAACGCTGTTTATTCATACTTGAATGCGATTCTATTGCAGCCCTTGTAAGCAGGGGCGTCCCCAGACTTTTTTCCGGGGGAGTGGGGGCAACTTTGGAATGATGATAAAGAAAAATATACCTTTCTTACTTTTTTTTAACCCATTTTATTGCGCCAAATTAATTAAAAATTTAAAACAGAAATTTAAGAATATTCCCTTTTTTAGTATAAACTTAATAAAGATCAGTTTTGAAAAATAAGCGATTTTTTTAAAAGCCAGGGGGCAACTGCCCCTTTTGCACCCCTCTCCGGACGCCCATGCTTGCAAGAAATTCTATCAACGAACGCTTTCTGCCATTGCACCCTGACACTCAGGTGTTCGAAATTATTTATAATATCAATAGCTTCGTGCAAGAATATTGTATGTCCACTTTTTGTTTAATTTCAGTTTTTATATGCAACAAATAGTTTTTGACTAATTCTTTATGGTGTATAAAAATCACATTTATATCTACTTCATAAATTTGGCAAAAATAATATTTTTGTACCATTGCATATTTAAACCTATTTTCTCTTAAAAACGCTCAAAGTGGGCACAATATTTCTACACTAAACCGTCGATATATAGATTCAATCATCTACAGTGGTGGTTGTAAGGAAGTTTAAAACTCATGCTTCTCCTATGTCTAAATAACTTGGACTAAAATTTGGACACTGGGTTTCAAGTGTCAAAATCGAAATCATGTATCAAAAGTTCCTGAACTCTGAGTTTAATAAATAATTTATTGCGGTCGGATGGGATGAACTTATGGCTTCAAGAAAACGGTGGACACTTGCAGCATCCACCGTAAATGAATTATTCTCAGGTATATTAATTCCACCACAATAAATTATTGAGCACAGAGTCCGCGAACTTTTGCTACATACTGTATTATTCTGGTGACCCCCCAATAATATAATATTATAGGATATAAACTTTAAGATTTAATTAACTCTGATAACACAATGTTATTCTCCTGACCGTTTACAGTTTAAACTCTCTTTCGACCAATACAATAGTGGGGTAAACATGAACGCGGGGTAATCGCGAACGTGATGGTTACGGCGTTTTAATAAATAAAAACGATGTTCCCTTTCCACTAGCTAATAGTTTAGGTCGTATCCAACGCCGGGCAGAAAGTAATAAATACAGAACGCTCATGCTATTCAAGATAAACACAATTTATTATTTTCATCATGTTTCAAGTAATATTTTGTCCATTTTCAATGGTATATAATTACTGTTGAATTAACGATACAATTGTTTTTTTTTAAGTTGAAATAAATCACTTTTTTACCAACATTTTGTGACCAAAGCGTTACTTGAATAATGATTGTAACCTCTGAAATAAATTCCTTTTTATCTTTTGATGTCATAGGGTATTGACGAACAACTCGGATGGGGTAATCTCGAACCTTCGAGATTAGCAACGTTAATCGATTTTGATAAAATGTTCAGCATGTATAAAACTTACTTAAATCTACAAAAGGGATTTTTGAATTTTCATTACAGGCTCAGAAAAAAAAGTTTAGAAAACGACCTTTACAATTTTTTTTCGATATTCCGACCAATTGCAATTTTTTCTAACGCACAAGAAGAGGAATTTGAAAAATACATTAGGTATAGGTTGTAGCAACATTTTTTATGAGTTGACCATTGCAGCCGCGCTTTCTGTGCGACTTCTGCGATATTTAGCACTCTGTTCGCGATTACTCCACTGCAGTCGAGTAATCACGAACACCAAGGGTTTTGCTTTTTCACTATAAAGTTGATTTTTATTATAATTTTTCAAAAATTCATCACAGTACATTGTATATGAATAGTTTAAGTATGTTTGTAAATAATAAACAAATTCATTTCTCACATAGTTTTCGTTTTGTTTGTCTTTTTGCTTAGGTGTTCGTAATTGCCCCACGCTCCCTTATCCTGAGTTTTATATCATCACCGAAAACTACAGACTGCTATTATTAAACACATAGGAAATCGGACACCATCTCTCTTCCAAAGAAATTCTCTTTGGACGAGTTTAAAGTTGACCAGCCCCAGGGGCAGATTTGAAGATTTAGCACCCCTAGGTTAACAAGCGTCTGCCACCCTTTGTGTGAAATACCATCGAATATTTTAATTTAAAACAATCGAGACAATTTCAAACTTAAATAAATATGGCAACTCGCGTATGAAAAATTTCCAATTTGCTACGTGAAAAACAAGTGAATTCTTCTTAAAAGTATCTCACGCCTCTGTGTTAAAACCTTTTCCAATTTCTTTCGCTCAAAATTTTCTGTCCTAGGCTTCAGCCTACTTAGCCCATATAAAAACCACCTCTGTCCATACCCGAGTAGTATAAAACACATTTAGCATCGTTTCGACATAAAGAGAATAGTTTCCGTTCGAGTGTGAACGCGAATGAAAGCGTTATGCCGGCACCGTAGCTGGAAAAGGGTGATTTTTAAAAGAAAAAGTAAACCCACCCTCCCGTCTGAAAGATACGAGATCGCGGTGGGCAGGAGGGGTGGGGGGTGATAATCGAGTTTCGACGTTAAAATTTATCGCGAAAATCCGTCGTAACCCGATGTCGGTGGCTGATGGGATCAAGCGATTTTGCACGAAATTTTCATTCGAGGGCCTTGCCGAACCTCGACGGCCGATTAGTCTCTCGGAACGCGAGGTTGGTAAAAATTCCGACCACGATTAACACTTCCAACGCGACGGATCCGCTACTTCGTTTCCATCCTGTAATAACCATTGTTCGCTCTATTCTCTATTAAGTAGCTCCCTTCTTACTAATCGCTTCTCTCGAGGCTCCCGGCGCTTATTAAGATAATTAAAGAAGCGATAACATCGTTAAACGGCATTACAGATTGCGGGGAATCGTAGGAGAAGGATGGATCATTATCCAGGGAACGCTAGTTGATCATTATAGTTGCTGGTAGCCTCGGTTACGGTCTGGGGTTAGTTAACTAAAGTTGCGTAATTTATTGTCAGCCGAATTTTGGTGGCATTATATGGTCCATTAGCCATGATAACAGGGAACTATTTGACGTGGACCGGAAATTCCGACGGTGGCCGCGCTCGAATGGCTAATTGATAATCGCAATTACGAAGTTTATACTAATAACGATTTAATTGCGACATACAAGCCGCGATCTACTTTCCGCGATTATTACTTTCGCGCGCGCGCTTGCGCGCATGCTCTAACTTGGCCAGCGATTATCCGAGGTGGGATTGAAAATAATTCACCTCCATTCAGGGATTAAAAGCAACTTTTACGCGCAGCTCGTCGTGTAGGAAACGGCCTGGGAACTAATTGCTTCGTTATTTAACTCTGGAGATTACGACGTTAGGGAGTTTCGATCGAGAGGAGTATAAGCAACGTTTGTCACTACGTAGTGTTAGTAGCTCTAGGGTTTGGTGGCGTCGACTGATATCCGCGATTGGAGTGGTCGTTAAGTATTGTGTATTGATGATTTGGTCAGCTTGATTTATTTGCAACTAGCTGACCCGTTACCCGGCTCCACCAGGGAATTATTTATAATGTTTCCAAAACAGGGACCTGGAACGAAATGTTTTTTCGTTTCGTTTCGGTTCAGCTCCGATAATAATAATTTCGTTTCGGTTAATATCGTTCCTGCTGAAAAATATTTCGTTTCCATCAGAACGAAAAACAAATTTTTTTCCGAACCGGTTATTTCATTTATAAAAAAACTCGTATAAACTTTTTTTAACAATTTTATTGTCTTTGGTACTTGTATTATAAAATATTATACGTTATAGTTATGTATTATAGAATATTATATATTATGTCTTAAGAAACAAATTTAGAGTTTTGATGCTTTCGGTTGCAAGCCGTGCCCACGAGAGCAAAACTCCCAACGCCTCTCCCAGCACCGCAGTCCGTCCTATCAGGGGTCTGAACCGACACGAAACACGATGAAAATAAGGGGCGCGCTCAATTGAAATTTTTTAACCTGAAGTGTACAGAACGTTATTGGTCAGAATTTTTATTTCGGTTATATCGTTTTCACTCCTGCAGCAGGGTTAAGAATTTCGTTTCGTTTCTGTTTCTGTTCCGGAAAAATATTTCGGTTTTTTCGTTTATCGTTTTCGTTTCTGTTCCGTTCCGGGTCCCTGTTCCAAAATAAAAAAGGTTAAAAAGATAGCTTATAATCTAATTTAGGACGTATGTAAGGTAGGTATAGGTATTCAAAATTTCATTGAAATCCGTTCAGTCATTTAGGCATGAAATAAGGATAAACAAACAAACAGAAAAATTAAATGTAATGCGCCATTAGCCCTCGGTTATCACACTGGATCAAAATGATCCAGAAGTTGTCTTTGAGATAAAATATCTTTGAGGTATCATTGAGAATGGCACTACTGTTAAATCTGATAATACATTAATTGTTAATTTTCAACGATCAACATACGTTCTACAATGTCCAAACTTTATCTCAGAATTTTTGCAACTTAATTTAACAAATAGTTTTTAAAAAAAACAGCTGGTTGAAAATTGACTTGAATGGAATCGACACAGTGTGAAACAATAGGTGTGACAATCCAGAATTAAATATAAACGATGTAAGTGCCAAAGGAACTAAACATTGTTTCTTTAGTGTAAAATTATAGGTACCTATAAATCCCATGCTGAATACGATGGTATATTATTATTATTGTTATTATTATTATTATTAAACGTCTTTATTACTCAAAGAGAATATATCTACTGTAAATTATTTCAGCTTCTAGGGCTGTTGCAAAATAAAGCTGAGATCATTTAAGGGGAGGTTCCGGTCTAAAAGTCGACTTTTTTTTATTTAATTTTTCGAATGTTTGACCTTTTAGGAATACGTGTTTAAAAGGATTTGTTGAAATTCGTAAACTTTCTGAAGTTATAGGCATTTGAGTAACGGCAAATGCATGGGCAACAACCGGTCACTTGGCGCTCACGTAAAACTTTAAAACGCGTGTTTCTCGAAACAGTGTTCTCAAAACGGTAGGACTTGTATCTCCAAAAGTTATTATCAGATTCTACTGAAACTTTTTTATTTTGAAGAATATACTTCTGGCTAGGGGGAAACCAGAAAAAAATACAAAAAATTTAAAAATTAAAATTTTCTAAGGCGTTGAAAGGGCGAGAAATATAGGGAAAAAGTGATTTCAAACTTCAATTGTCGTTATTTTCTAAAAAAATTGTCATTTTTGTGTTTTTTTTCTAGTACCCCTCCTAGCCAGAAGTATATTCTTCAAAATAAAAAAGTTTCAGTCGAATCGGATAATAACTTTTGGAGATACAGGTCCCATCGATTTGAATGAATTTTTTGACGCCATGATTTTAACGACTCCCCAGTGCCGTCTGCAATGATTAATTATAAAACAAAAAATACATTTCTATAATTTAAGACGTCCTTAATACAATGCAAGAAGTCCCATTAAATTATATGTAGTAGTTTTCCTTTAATTAATTCCTAAAGATCACCTATTTTTGGAGGCTGTACACTCCTGCCACTTCACATCATTTACCATTTCAGTTCCTCGATTGCCCCCGATAATCCTAGTCCCTCGAAGCTCGAAACTTTTTACACGTTCAAAAATTCGCAGACTTATCAGCGGTGCCGCGATGCGCGCAGAATTTTTCTATCACCGAATTACGAAAACTGATTTACGAATAATTCGATGACGCAGGGCGCATCCGTCGTTGTTAATCCGAGCTTAATTGAACGCGAGACACGGCCGCCGCTGTGCGTACCCGTTGTTTATCGAAAAGTCGATACACGTGTTTAGCGGTAATTACGCATTGTGACGCGGATACGAAATTGCATAGGTTCTGCAATTGCAATTAAACGCTCGCATTAGCGGGGCGACGCGTGAAAATTTTAAGCGTCATCGAGTTTATAATAGGAGGCTAACTTCCGCTTTATCAACCAACGGCATCCCCTGGAATTGCGATCACGCGCGTGGCGTCTCTCATCGACGAGTTTAGAAACTCCTCTTTCAAATTAGAAGCCCAAAATTCCAATTTTGCTCTCATTCACTCCCTTTGGAATGAACATTAGGTCGATACAAAAGTTCCTTCGTTTTATTAAAAAGAAAAATATATTACCCTTCCATTAATTCAAGTATTTATTTCCCTTGGCTATCTACGACCTTTTGCCATTTTTTTTCTGGTAAAATTAGGCGCAGTGAAGACCGACGCAACACTTTTATAAGTATAATTGTTTACGATTAGGGAGGTTTCTAATGCCTCGGAAAATAAAAGGTAGAGAAAGGAGGGAAATGTTTCACTCACCCGCGGGTGACGTGACGGAAATTGATTGACCAGTGCATTGCTGATTGGAATTCTGATTGCCGTTGCTGCCCGCGCTGGTGCTCAATTTCCTCAATTGTTTCTTGTGCTTCATCCGTCGGTTCTGGAACCACGTTTTCACTTGGGTCTCCGAGAGGTGAAGTGCCGCCGCAAGCTCGACCCTTTCTGGCGTGCTCAGGTACCTCTGCACCTCGAATCTCGCTTCCAAACCCGCTAATTGTTGATCGCTGAACACCTAAATGCAATTCAACCAGCGGCATGTAAACTCGTGGCTTTCTTACTACGCTTGAAAAATTTTAAAATTAATTGCGTAAAATTGCTAGCCAGAGGATTTAGTTAAAATTGAAGATAATTTAATGTTTCGTTAAGGAAATACAGAGAATCGATGGATAATCATTAATTTATAAGCGATAAGCAACCCTTTCTGTGTGAATACATTTCCGATGGATGTTCCACTCTCTCGAAAATTAAAGAAACCCTAAGCTCCAGTCTAATCTGTTTCAAGGCGAAGGTATCGACTACCAAACTTTCTGTCTTCGATTAAAACAATGTGAACACGGAATGGCCCTTTAATATCGATGGAATACCGAAGCAGAGAAACACGAAGAGAAGTGACAAGAAGATTCCACTCACAGTTCGCGCTTTCCGTCGACGGCAATGCTTCAAGGCCGCAAGTTCACTAACCCCTGGCACCACACCGACCCCCATCGCGGTGTTACCAAAAAGTGGTCCCAAAAAGAAGGCCGCCGTGGGTGGTGCCGACGGATAACCAGGCAGCAAGCTGGCGAACTGTTGGTATTGCTGGTGCTGCACCCCGTGACTGGACGTCAGATGCGAATGATGAAGTTGATGATGAGAGTGCGGGGGAGCGGTACCGCGGCTGAGGATGTCCTCGATCAGAAACGAGGTCCTGTTCGCCGAAGTGCCATTCTGACCTGGCTGAGCCTGCTGTTGCTGGCAAGTCGACTGCATTTTCCCCGCACGGTATTCTTGACCCTTCGCTTCCGAAGCTTCAAACCCGTTACATTCTCGAAATTCTAATTCCCTGTTCGATCACAGATTCTTAAACTCCCTCGAGGGGTTGCATCACAGCCACTACGCACTAGACTCCGCGATTCTCCTTCCAGAGAACTCGAGATTTATTTTCGAATGTCACTGGAATATTGGCACTTTTGAACAGCAAACGGCGATGATTCTTCTATCCATTCTTGAGCCCTCCTTTATGGAAGATTGTTAGGGATGCAATTTGGGTTACCGACGAGTCCCAAGATTCGCGTTTAGAGAGGATTATACTATCTCTGAATTCCTCACTGGCATCGAAATAAGCCATCCAAATCGTCTTCCAATTCTCAGGTACATCCAACGGTGCAGGCTACTCACAATCCCCGCGTTATTAAAAAACTCGAAACGCGGCAACTATCAACAAGCAAAAACCAACCCCTACGTCCACGAGACGATCACACTAAAACAACGTACCGTCAACAAAGCTGAAAAGCCCGCAGAGAAGTCCGTGTACGTAATCCTTCTCGTTCACCAATCACGCACCAACTCTCCCCGATCTACCAAGAAGTGTCTGACCAAACGATCACCCTCCCACCATGAGACACGAACCACCGACCCTTAACTCCGTCCGGCATGGAACTCCTTCTTCTTGGGGTGCACCGAAAATCCTCGAGGCGCGCTCGCCGTCGAACGGTGGCCGGCTTCGATCCGTCGCGGGTGGCGCGCTGCCCTCCCGGCAAGGTGGTCGCGTTTCGCGGCACTTGGAAAATTCTAATTCGATTAAACGGTCGGCGGAAAGACGGGCAGAGCGAGGAAGGTCGTCCGCCAGCCGGAGGCGAGCCAGGGCAGCGTCGTTTCGGCGAGGTTTTAGGGAGTATCGGTGCGCGATTCAAGGCGATCCTCAGCCCCCCGCGATCATCTCCACCCTCGCCCCTTCTAACCGTCGAAGAAGAGTAAAGCCGCGGGCCGGATGTCGAAGGCTCGACGCACGTCGGCATTGGTCGGCGTCGCGACGCTCGCCGTCGCAACGGTTGGCCCCGCGGACCCGGCGGGGCGTTACCAACCCCGTCGTTTCCATGGACACGCTGACTGAGTGCCTCGCGAGTCTCACCCCCTCGCTGCCGCAACCCCTCGGAGGGCAGGAGAGAAAGGGTGGACCGGCGCGACTGGCGAGGGAGGGAGAGAGCGACAGACGGATTCTCCTTTTATACGATATCCCACGGTGGCTGGCTGGTGTTGTTGCGCATTCACCATTGACTGCACGATAACGGCGCTCACGGCGTGCGCTTCTGACGGCGGCTTTCCCTCCACCGCTTAAATTGTATTTCTTTCTCGCCCCCTTCGCGGAGGTGCCGGCGTAACGATTCGCAGGTATTCCTTCGCGCCGCAAGGCTAGCTCCTGCATTGTCTTCTACTGCTCTCTGACTTCCGAGCAAGGTCCTCGGTGGCGATAGGAGAGTCTTTGGACGGACACGCGAGACAGGTGAATCGGGTGGTTGTAGTTCGTGTTTTGTCTACTTTGTGCTTGAAGTTCTCTGGGGTGCTTGAGTCGTTTATAGTGGCCCGGGTCGTTTGGTTTGCGGCCCATCGCGGGGGTTGCAAGGGGTGCGTGGATATGACTCGTGACTGATGATGGGTTAAAGGGGTAGATGGTAGGAACCAGCGGTGATGATTGTTTTAATCTTCTTCGAATAAAGGTGACGAATAAATGCGCTTAATACGCAACTAAAATAGTTACCTTCGTTGCACAGGGACCGCGCGGTATCGCCATACGTCGATTCTTCTACTTAACTCGCCACGTGAAAGCGTTTGAACTCTCTAACTGAATAACGATCGGTTTTTAGGGTCCATGTTCGCTACCACTTTTCCTTTTACCTCCGTTAGCGCTACACGTGCGCGAAATCTCTAAAAAGAATTTGTACTTTATGTTTCAACTGTAAGCTGGGAATACACCACGTTTATTTTAATTCGCCTGTCATTGAACAATTAAAAAAAAGACATTTTTATCGGAAAATGTGGTACATACCAATGGTAATATTATAGTATAGAATTTGACTTTTGGCACTTACAGTGTTTGCTACGAGGAGTCTTGAATTATTTTCATATATTTCGATCATTGCTTTTCTGTTTCCTGTTTCGTAGGAAAGTAACAAAGGTTTTCCCCCCTTTTCGTTTTTTTTTTTTTTTATCACATCAGTATTGATCCTCCGTCGGGCGTCGAAGCACATGAAAGCTTCTCGCAAGTCAATGCATCTGTATCGAATCTTGAAAGGGTAGAGAATGCGGATCAGGAGGAGCACGAGCACCGGATTAGATTACTTATCGGACGATGTATACAGCACGTTCAAAATGGCCGTGTGTCGGTGTACGTCCGTGTACCTTTACCCCCTACGCCTGCCTATAGGCTACCTTTCGATCGACAAAGTTATTACAGCATCACGAAACCGTTTTCCTGGATGCCAGCACAATTTTTCCGCCGAGAAATATCGCGATTCCTGTGCACCCTGATTGCCACCACTGGAGACTTCCTAAAAGTCGGTGCTTTTGATAATACAAAGGTGTTTGCAGTGCTGGATTTACCCTTAGGCTAACAAGGCTGAAGCCTAGGGCCCCGTTTAGCTGGGGGCCCCTCATTCTAAATATTTTCCTCGAAAAATTAGCATTTTTTTTTATATTATCTTTATTAACTTGTATCTTTAATGTTAGTTGTTTAGTTTTGATATTCAATGTTAATTTTGAAATTAAATTCTTATTTACATTATACGAGTATTATGATAAAAAAAAAGTCAAATCAGCGTCATTGTATTTTTTACATTTAACCGAGAGCCCACCAAATATTCAGCCTAGGGCCTCTGAAAGGTAAATCCGGCTCTGGGTGTTTGTAAATTGTTTACTAACCAGTTAAAGCACCGCACCAACTCCAAAGAATGAAGCTCGCCTATTTTGGGGAAAGTACACCCCATTTCACTAAATTGCTACCAATCCCTTCAGAAGCAATTCCCAATCATTGTTTACTAATAGTGTTCCATGTTCGCTATAAAATACTACCTACCTTTAAACACTCTTTCTCTCTTCATACTTCAAAGCCAGTTGTAGGTATATAGCTCCCGCTAAAAATATTACCCGAAAATTTCTACCTAACAACCCTCCCTAAACTTCCAATAAAATGGACCCTAGGAGACGTCCCTGTCCCGTTCAATCAAATCGGACACGACCCGCTGAAAAACATTCCGCGCCGCGACCTGTTCAGAGAAACGCACGTGTAATGACGCAATCATCCACGAAGCAGGACCCGTATTCATCCACTGCATTAGAGAGCCTCCAGCATGTTGACGGCGGAAGGGAGAAGAGGCGCGTGCCGGCATTTAGACGGGGATGCTTCCGCGATTATTGAGTAAATTAACGTCCCAGTAATTGTGTTACCGACGCGTGTCCATTCATCCGTCCCGTCTGCCCCCTCGGTGGTCCACAATCCACGTCAGCAAGCCACCCCCTCCGCCATCCCGATGTCGACGGTAAAGCCGAAAACCCGTCCGCAAGCTTAACGCTGCCGAAACTATCCCTGCAGCGTTCCAGAAACCGCGTCCACCGACAGGGCGGCTAAACAAACTCTCTCGAGACTTGTTAGACGAAAAATGAGCATGGACGATCCTACGGACGGTAATCGAGAGCGTGCGTCGCGAGTGGCCTGCATCCCCAAATTGGCCACGATCGATGGTCGTTGGACAGATTTCCGAAAGGTCCCTCGCTTTTGGATGATCTTTGGTTTTAGAGAGGTCGCGGACCAGGGCTTGAAACGGTTCTGAAAATAACTGTTTAGACGGGGATGCTTATATAAAGGTTTTGATTAAAACGTTTATGGAGAACCTTTATTCCAAATAACTGTTATGAAGAACCGAAATTTCCAACTATTATCTGTTTCGGTTACGGTTCCTGCTTCCCTCCTCATATCGGTTCCATAACCGTTATTTTTTTGTTTCTATATCGGTTCCGAAACGGTTCCACGATCAATTCTTGTATCGACTTTTCCCTAATTGATATCATTAATTATTGTAGCTGTAGATTAATGTATATGTGTATATTTTTTACAATTTTTCACGTGTCATTGATTTCTAATAAAGCATTGGAATAAATAAATTAGCTACACATTTTTTACATTCACACACACTATATAATTTAGAATAGAAAGTTGAAAGTTTCTCCTGTTTTTATATGGATTTTGTAAAGAATATGCACATATAGGGGTAATCTGCAGCGACGATAATTAATGATATCAATTAGGGAAATAATTAGGGGAATTTGTCGATATAAGAATTTATTTTATAACCGTTTCGGAGCCGATATAGAACCGAAACAATAACGGTTATGAAACCGATATGAGGAGGGAAATAGAGACCATAACCGAAACAGATAATAGTTGCAAATTTCGGTTCTTCGTAACAGTTATTCAGAATAAAGGTTCTTCATAACCGTTTGGAGAACCGAAATCAATATTATAACAGTTTTCAAGCCCTGTCGCGGACGTTTGAAGGGGCGAGTCGAATTCTTTGAGTAACTTAAGAGGGTACACCACCTTGTGGGTCGAAAAGAATAGGTGAATTTAAGATTTGTTTCCTCAGGTAATTTTTCAGTGAAATATCGTGATCCTTTTAGGAGATGTTAGGCAATATTTTAACATTTAGCGCACGGTTTTTATCATATTGGAATTTATTCGATTTTTATAAACCTCCAAAGCCGAACTGTTTCAGTGAACAGAAATAAATTTCTTTTCGAAGCCGCCGTTTCCTTATTTTAAAAATTATTAAAAAATCGTACGCTGCGTTGAAGAAAATCTAGTTTTCTTCAAGTTGAAATAAGAATTTTTTATTTCTTATGTTGCAATAACTCAGTCATTTTAAAACTCTATAACTAATAAACAGTGCTGGATTTACCCTTAGGCTAACAAGACTGAAATTTTTCTTCGAACTTTTCTTCGAAAAATTAGCATTTTTTTATATTATCTTTATTAACTTGTATCTTTAATGTTTATTTATGTTAATGTTATGTTTAGTTTTGATATTCAATGTTAATTTTGAAATTAAATTCTTATTTGATAAAAAAAGTCAAATCAGCGTCATTTTATTCTTTACATTTAACCGAGAGCCCACCAAATATTCAGCCTAGGGCCCCTGAAAGGTAAATCCGGCTCTGGTAATAAATAATGTGTGAAAATAAAATTAAAATGTTGCCTAACATCTCCTAAAAGGATTCCGATATTTCACTGAAAAATTACCTGAGAAAACAAATTTTCAACTTACCCATTCTTTCAGGCCTACAAGGTGGTGTACCCTGTTAAAGATTCTCTAATCATTTTTGGGATATAAAGCAGTTGGGGATGGTCTTTGATATTGAATCTTTTATTGAACTTCTGCTTTAGAATTCTATTTGGCTTTTCATCAGTCTTTAATCATCCCCCGTTTGGTAATTATGAAATAGCTGCAATGCCAAGGCTGGTCGAGTGCTTAAGCCTCAAAGAATGACACGCAAAACGAGAGATGTGTTTCAAAGCAAATATTATTTCCTATACTATTTTTCTCACGGTACAAGTCGTAATTGTACGCACGCAGGGTGAAGAGCGCGATTAAAAATGAAGGAGGGTAGATCACCCCGAATGAAGAAGCTTACGAGCTCGTTTAATGGGCAAACTTACAAAAGTACAAGATTATTATAAAAGTACACAGCACTCATGTCAGCACGTCATGCAGATACGAAAAAGGATTATCGTCGCGGACATTAATATTTCCACGATTCTCCATTAACATAAATAACTATACCTAAACACCTAAGATCTAAGCATTCATAGCGCACTTTTCACTCCTGCGATCGTTATATAATTAAATCTTCACCAACTCCATGCTGCCACATTAACGATCCTGAAACATCCACGAACACTCTCTGGAAATAATGGTCCCTCTCTAACGAACATCTCGCGAGGGCTATAATTTCGTAATTTTCATGAAGCGCCGTCGTCAGAACGGCGTCGGTAGGCTTGTTTAACTCGTTCCTCGTTTCTTTATCGACTAGATTTAATCAACGGTAACGAGCACGTCAGATCTCATCGTCGTTGGAGGTTCTCTTGTAGAAGGCGCGGGAGAAGCTCGCCGGCCCTTGAGAGCCGCAGAAGAAGAAGCCGCGGCGCCAGAGGACGAAGATCGTCAGGCAGACAGGAATGGCGAGGAGCAAACCGATCAGCACACCGATCAGAATCGTCGCGTCCTTCTCTGGCTTCGCCCCGTACACGTCCAGACACCGGAGCTTCCTATGCGACAACGACGTTAAGTTCTTCCCCACGTGCTCCGGTGGCGACGCGCAGGTGAGTGCGTTCACGTTCTCTCCCATTAACTTCTTCCCCTGCTGAGGCAACAACGTGCCAATCTGGGGACAACGAAATGCAATTTAAATTGGTAGAGGTGATACTACATGGCTGACGCTTGTTGACGATCGGGCGCTGGATGCTTTGATACACCACGACTAGTAGTCTACCTTGACTGAAAGACTGATCACGTCAAGGGGGTCCATATATGGTTGCCCCTGTACTTTAAAATAAAGTACCTATCTTACGTTATTATGCGTAAATGTATTCTATAATTTTGAATAACAATGAAGTATGCGAAAATACTTTATTTCGCGAAATGATATTATGTGAAACGTAACGCAATATTATTGTGCGTAGTTCCCAAAGGTACATAAACCATGATAATTTCAAAGTAATTTCTTATCTCCTGTCTGTTACTGCCACCTCAGCATTTACTGAGAAAGTTTTCTCTGCCATGAATGTAAAGTGGCGGGATGAGAGAAACAAGGCCTCCTTTAATTTAATAAAAGACAAACTATTTATGTATTTTAATTTGAATATTGAGTGCAATAATGCCATGGAGTTATTTAAAAATTATAAAAAGTTGCTTTGTAATGCTAAAAGCGATAAGAAAATATGTTTGGAAGAAATAAACCCTAATATGATTAAAATGTACTTTTAGTTTCTTCGAGCGTGTCTTTTTTTATACTCCACGAAAGCAAGTTTACGTTATTTTTGGGTAAAAAAGGTGGCAACCCTAGGCCCATATAATATCTATTTGGAAAATTGTGACTGATTCATTGTTTTCTTTTTTTTGGAGACTTACAGTACCTTGGGGTAGTTTGAAGAATTAGGTTACAGGGTTTAATAGGAGGGCATAGAAAGTTTGTACGGTGGAATGTTTGAATCTGCACGGTCGAGGGGGTGGTACTGTAGTCACCTCAAATTTTTTTTAGAAAAATGTGACGCATGTAAAACTTGAGGAGTTACTTTCGTTGAAAACCCATATCTATTCTGCCCTCTTTAGTTAAAATGTCCTATCTAGCATTTTGAAACAACCGAGAAAACTGAAGTTTTATCGTTTACTTTGTACCGTCCTTATTTCCCTTCATTCAAATTAGAACATGTTGTCATTATTTCGTAACAGCTTAATATAATTTTTTGTAATAGGTATACCGGTAGCTAATGTATTATTAACGTACCAATTAATTAATTGTGTTAGATAGGATATTTTAACCATTTGGAAAAAAGTCCGGTTAAATATATTAGACTGTTTATAAATCTTTAGGAAGCACGTAGAGTTTTCTAACTTTACTTAAAAGGTAAAAGACGTGTGGAACTTCGAATATTTCTGCATATCTCAAAAACTGAAAAAATGCTAGATAGGACAGTTTAACTAAGCAGGGCAGTATTGAATACAGAAGTTTGTCGATGGACTTAATATCCCTCGACAGTGATAATTTACTACAGTTTCTTACCATTTCTTAACACAACAATGGGTATTTAAAGTGTCCCGCCAGGTGAAATACACGAACGATAGAGAATATCGTGGCTGGCGAGAATTAAAGACGAAAGAGAAGGATTCGCAAATTGGCCGTCGCCCGCAAATCGAATCGATCGGGTTCAATACAACCAACCCCCCACACCCGCGCACCACCTCCCCCGTTCGTATAGTATTTCGTGATTGCCAGAACTTACCAGATATTGATTATTGCAATCGCAGCCCCATTTGTTGTTCATCAGATTCAATTCTTCGAGCGAGTCCCAGCTTGCTACGAAGTGCGTGGGCAAATATCGCAGCGCGTTATCCGATAAATCCAGTTTCTTCAGCGGCGGCCATACGGGCCCCTGAGACTCCTTCTACGATCAAACACAATACTCCTTTGCGATCTCCTCTCCATTCAATCCCAGCAATTTATCGTTTTCGCGCTGGCTCCGCGCGTCGCAATCGAGCGGGAATAAAACAACAATGACTCCGCCGTTACAAAGAAACGCGTAGACATCTCTGCACTATTCCTTCAATTCCCCCCATTCCAAAATCATGGTGTTCTGATATATTTACTTAAGGGTTTATGTACCCCTGACAGATCGGAGAATAGGGTCATTTGTATGATTTTTTTTTCATATAAAGAAACGTGATGATTAAAAATCAAGATACACACTTTGTTGTGTATAAATTAAGCTGTGTTCTCCTTAAAAAGAAATTTAATATCTTAACATTTTCAATAGCGAAGCATACCTGAGACGCAAGAGCGTATTCGTCGACGTTCTCCAATTTCGGGCAATTCTGCACGCGTAGGTGTTCCAGTGCCTGCAGGCCGGCGAAAGCGCCCTGCCCGATCACTGTGAGATGCGGCATGCAGCAGAGGCTGAGCTCCTTTAATTTCGGCATAAGCGGGAAAGAGTGCGCGTGATTGATAACCTGGATCGGATTTTCGTCTAGATAAAGGCTCTCCAGCGTCGTCTCTCCGAGCGCGGAGGGAGGGGCTGTGAGCTCGTTACCGCTCAGGTCCAACTTTCTCAGGTGCCTACACCGCGGACAAACACTTTAATCAAATGCACATTATAGAAATCGCCCATTTGCTACGGTGAAATCGAAAGAAAGAGATATTCTTGATTATCGTGGTATCCAGAATAATTGAGGACCTTGCAGCAAGAGGGGTGCAGCTTCATTTTGGACAGTTTTTGCGTTGTGACGTGTAATGTACGTGAAAAATTCTAATAAATAAAGTAAATAAAAATAGGAATTGTAATATTTTTATTATAGAATATCTCTTCGCTAAAAATAGAAGTAAAAACTTATCAACTCAATAACTACTACTTATTGTATGAAAATATATATTTTTCGATTAGTGTTCTTTTCTCAATGCTAATTGTAAGTCAAAGCAATAATTTCATAAATAGTTTTCTCTAATTTACTCGAAGTTGGTGAAGATAGAGCTGCATCCCACTTGCTGCAAGACCCTCAATTTCGATTGCCGTTCGAAGTTTGGCAAACACATTTCCTTCCGCGTGCACGCCTCTGATCAACGCGATATCTGTGCTTCTTATCAGCGCGCTCGGGTCTATTGAATCAGTTTCCCTTATTATATCTGCAGATAGCCGTCCCTCCGTAACTCTAATACCAGAATTCCCGTGTAAAGTCTGAGCGATATCGATGTCGAGGTATTAAGGGGTTATACCTAATCAGGCGGTCGAAAAGAGGCGAAAGTTTGTGAATTTTTTTGAAAAAGCGGAAGCATATATTTTTACAGAACTTTTTGCATTTAAAAGAGCAACGTTTAAAGAATATTTAGTAATTTTTTTGTAGACAAATATTCAAGTTTACAATAAAGTAAAAATCGACATACAAAAAGCCTTTTTAAAAATTTGGGTTTGCGGTGAGCACTGCTATTCGGAACCAGATTATGTAAAATCTAAAAACAAAAAAGGTTTCGTTAGGATATTAATGTATCCTCTGATTAACGGAGGGTATTTCTGAAATATTAATTTATAACAAAACGGCGGCTATTTAAAACTCAAATCCTGATTTTTTCGTGCAAAAATCACGCGAGAAAATCAGGATTTCAGCTTTAAATAGCCGCCATCTTGTTTTAAATTAATATTTCGGAAATGCCCTCCATTAATCAGAGGATACATTAATATCCTAACGAAACCTTTTTTGTTTTTAGATTTTAGACAATCTGGTTCCGAATAGCAGTGCTCACCGCAAAACCAAATTTTTAAAAAGGCTTCTTGAATGTCGATTCTTACTTTATTGTAAACGTGAATATTTTTCTACGAAAAAATTACCAAATGTTTTTTAAACGTTACTCTTTTAAGTGCAAAAAGTTCTGTAAAAATATATGCTTCCGCTTTTTCAAAAAAAATTCTCAAACATTCACCTCTTTTCGGCCGCCTGACTAGGTACAACCCCTTAAGGAAACTTTAGATTGCCCGGTGATTTCGTAACTTAACGACTTACCTGGAATTATAAAATTGGGTGTCCGGCAGTGACTTCAGGCCACAGTAGCTCAGGTCCAGTTCTTCCAATGCTATCAAAGAGCTGATTGCTAGGGACGTGCGGAAGTCGATTTGCGTGAACAAATTCCTGGATAGGTTCAGTACCTTCAGAGCTGACATGTGCTCGAAAAGATCTTGATGCAGCGAATGAAGGCTGTTGTAAGACAGGTCCAAGATGGCCAGCTTCTTCAGTGGTTCGTAGGCTTCCACTGAAAACCTACCCTGAAATTTAAACGACCTTCCATTCGACGAGAAATTTAAAAGTAATAATAATTATAAATGATCGTGTAACGACCGTGTAAATAATAATAAATGCTCCCCGAAAAAAGGCCTGAGCTGCAAAGCATGTTGCAGAATTTAGGGGCGACTAATAATAAAATAAATAAAAATTTCAATCTAATTATTCTAATTCGATAGTTAACGTAGCGTCCAACGTAAAGTTTACAACATTAAACGCATCGATTGTCAATTTCTACGAAGTGGAAATATCACCCTGAATTAAAGTTTCGAGATAACAAGCGTGACTAACGAAAGATTAAACGGATTATCGTGTAGGTGAATGGATGAAACCTATGATAGAAGATTTTGGTTTCCTGTTACCGTGTTTCTGTTATATCGTTATGCAATGTTACCTCGAACGCCTGGGGTTGCAAGTTCTCCGTAGTGAGCTGATTATGACTCAAATCCAGCTCGGTGAGGTTGATCAACTGCTTGAAAGCGGCATTCTCGATTTTCGTGATATTATTCCCTCGCAGAATCAGTTTCTCAATCGCAATTTTAGAGAAAGGTTTCACGTTGGCTATCGAGTTGCCTTTGAACGACGCGACGCTTATCGATGCGTTCGGCCATTGAGAGTCCTCGAAATGATGGGTCAAGTTTTTACCTTCGCAGCTTATAACATTGCCTAGTACAAAAAGAATAATACCCTCTTCGTTTATTATTTGCACGCGGAGCTTCGGGAAGATGATTATTTAAGTTAAATGAAAATCTCTCCGGTCGACTTCCACCATTTCGTTAATTCGTGGTTGCAAATGGGTGTAGATATTTGTAAAGTACCTGTACAGTTGCACACGGTGCACAAGCCCGGTAGTTTCGGTGCAGGAGCTTCCTGCGTTTCGTTCGCGTGTTTATTCTCCACGGCTGTGCTGTTCGCCTGTTCACTTGCAACGGCCGTGCCGTTTTTATTCAAAGCTTCAACATTCTTAGAGGCGTCTTCGCACTTTACCATCGATAAAGCGAGAATGCAAACAAGTAACAGTCGGCGGTCCATGTTTCCACGCGAGATCAGCGACCGTAGAACTTCGCGTCACGAACTGAAATCGGGTTCTTGTATCAAGCCGACCATCCCTGATAAGGAGGCAGTGATAAGATACCGTTGGTCGCCGTTACTCATGGTTCTAAGCAGCTATACACGTAATCCCTTTGCAGCTAATTCGTTTTTTTTTCTCCTAGAATAAACGCAATATCCGCGAACAGCGCAACTTTGTCCCTTGAGAACAATCGAGAATAAAAATATGAAAAGATACACTGAGAACTACATAGTATTACTGTGAGAAGAATACGAGACACATTTATTACGCCCACTTAAAATCGAAACCGGAACGAAATATTTCTACGCTCATCGTTCCGTTCAAACGTATCTTAGAAGGCACATTTAACGCCCAGAATAATCACATACGTATCTGAAGTTTCGACGTGATTGACTTTTTTTTCGCCTCGCGATTTCAAATATCGCGCGCCGTCCGCGCGACGCTCGAGTGGGCAGGCGATCGCGCTGGTGCCGCCATCTGCCGGCGGTTCGCTGTACCGACAGAGGAGAAACCTTCGCGAAAAGTATTGAATCGGTGACGTCACAAAAGACGTGTCAGTGGGGAAGGAGTAGACGGGACCGTGGAGGAGCGTGTTGAAAAATGTCCGATTACTTTAATTTATCGTGCGACGTGAACAATGGTAAACAGGCGCGCTCGTGTTGACCGTCGCGTTGAACGGTAGACCGGTGTCGGTGCATGGTTAATCGCTGGGTACCCGGCTATCACGTGGACGAGAACTACGTCAGCCCCCGGACGAGTCGGGCACACGCCGACCGAAATATCTGCCCCCGTGTAATAAAACCAGCGGACGGTGTTGTTTTGCTCCTCGCGAGATCGGTCTGGACCGGCCCCTTCGCGGTACACGGTAAGTGGATCGGGAATCTAGCGGCGGATCGAGGCAGTGGCCATCGGGGGACAGCTGTTTTCGTGCATCGGATTCGATCGGCTAACCCCCGCTGGGCCCGTGCACCTGCGAATTTGTGAGGTTAGGTTCGGCTCCTGCTCTATCGCCCCTGGTTGCGCCGATACACGCGAAAAACTTGTTTCGTGCGCATTGCCCCCAGTGAACGCCCATTTCTCGCGGCCTGCCTTGACAGAATTGCGGATTGATACGATCGATATTGTCAAGGGCCGTCCAGAGAGCGACGTTTTTCTAGATGACATCACGCGTGCCATGCGATCACCCTTCCACGGCTTCCACTGTCCCACGCTTTTTTCCTCTCTCCTTGATGTACTGTTTTGTTTATTTCATCGTGCATCGAGGAGAACTCTTTCTCCCCCCTCGGTTTCCTTATCGTTTTCGAATAACGATGATCATCTTTCTCCTCGCTCTTTACACGCGTATGGCTGCTTGCATTGGTTAGAGTTGGATACAAATTTATATTTGGTGAATTAGGTTTGAATATTGTTGACGAGAGTAAGAGAGGTTTCATAGGGTAAAAGTGACTCTTAACAGTCTTAACGTACTTACACGCGATTCGTTCGGTTTTTTTTGTGGACACTGTCCTCTGAGCAACATAACCAATGTGCAACGGTGTCGCCCTGTTGTCTTTGCTGCCCTGTCGCAGTTCAGAAACTTGTCGATTTCCTTTTTCTTTCAAAATTCAACAGGATACTTTTATGGTGTGCGAATGATACTGTTTTTTGGCACGAATAATTGCTTTTATTTTTATCGCAGAAGAATCTAATAGGATGTATATCGTAACGCGTGTGCATCTGAGTTTGGTAAAGTAAATTAACGTTCCAATGTGTTACGACACTACCGTGAAATTTTATTTCATATTTACAAGCGGGAAATATTAAAATAATTGCTACGGAATTCGTCTTGTCAGCGGCGAAATATGCGTTGCGAACAAAAGTACGCTTATACGTAATTTAATTTACTCCTCTTGCGTGTGTAATTATTGCATTCCGTCGCACACTATTTCGTTCGATGTAAAAAAAATCGTAAATTATTTCAGTGTACGCGTGCAAAGAAAATAGCGTATCGTAACGCGCGATTCTGTAGGCAGATAATACAGACCGTAACGATATCGCCGATGTTAAAACGATTTCTCATTAATGCATTTTTAATAAGACTCAGAGTTCGCCTGTACTACTGATTTGTTATTTACATCGCCATATATTTCTTTCACTGCTCTTTATTATACCTGAATTATATTTTAATGCCTTTCGATTATCACATCCGTAGCTAATGACACGCGATTGCTTTCTCTCTTTAACATTTTCAATCGTTTAAAGAATAGCAAGCCCATTTAAATCCAACATGCCTGATTCCAGTAATATTACATTTCTTAATGTACATGGAATAATACGTAATACAGATTTCGCCATGAAAATTCAGAAAGCATCGGATGCCCAGCGCTAGAGTATCCACCTTGCAACGAACGAATCGGTGTTTACATCGTGTCAGGAGAACCGGTTGAAATCGTTCAGAGAATTTGTGCGGGAAAAAAGGAATGGCAAGGATACCGCGATGAAATATCGCCGTTACATTATAACGCACATGAATGTCACACATAAATTCGAAGCAACAAACTAACTCGTACGAATTACATTTCCAAATTTGAAAAATTCATGCAACAATTATTCCCACTCTCCATCCCGATGAATGGATGGATATCCATAAATAAAAAAAAAACTGTGTTCGGACAAACCCGCAAGATTTATGCAAACGACTTTCTGGCGTCAACTGAAATTTCCATTAAATCGAATCAGCATTTTAAACGCACGAATCGTTTTCACTCGAACCGTATAATTCATCAATAATACCAGAATTCTTGAATTCACCGTGCTCGCATATTCCAAGAAAAATCTGTACAAAACCGAATCTCTGTATCTCTATCTACGTTGCCCGCATTCCGCGGCGCGCATGCGCACGCCACGCACACGACATCCAACGTCGCCTCCTTTTACAAATCTCTTTTCAAAGAATTCCCTGTAAGAAACACTGCGAATCATATCCTCCAATTAGTCCCGAACGCTGCGTTCGGTCGCGTTCGTCGTCGACGACGCGCGGAGGGAACGGTTCGAACATTGCCGCCGCAGAGACCGGCCGCGTTGCGTGGCGCGGTACGTGGACCGGAAAGAAGCGGCGAAAACGAAGTCGAATTTCCCGCAGAAATTTTATCGAGCACCCTATAGGTAGACAGTTGCGCAGCAGTCGGGCATCGGCGCCGCCGACAGCGGTGGCCTCTTGTAGTTTTTGCTACGCCCTCTTCGCATGAAAATGATTCTTCCCCCGGCGTGCCGTAGTAGTAGGGATCGTCGACCATTGGTTATCGAACGTTTGACTGACAGCTCGACTATTTCTAGTGTGTCAGGCCGGCGATGAAACGGGGAGAGAAAAACAGCCTCTGTCTGCCGCATTAACGCCTACCGATCATCCAAACGTGTGCTCTCCTCTAACTCGCTTTCGTCCACTTTTCGTCGTCGGTTTGTTGCTCCCGACACGACGCCGGCTTAATAACGCCGATGACTGACAGGTAGTAAACAAGTCTGCTCGCCCACCGGGGATACCATCTTTGTCGTAATTAACTCTTTCGGTGCCAGGCCGGTATGCGGCCGCTTTAAAACGCGTTTCTTGCGGTGAAATTGTCGCCCTCGCCGATACTCACTTCGGCCACGGCTCTGACGTCTACATACAAACGGGCAGGCACGAATATATACGCGTGAACAAGTGGACGGATGTGTGGCACGGTACACGAGGTTATTAGAAAGTGATTACTACTCTGTCGATTTGAAACGGACGTAGTTCGGGTCGTAATTTTCGAGATGTCGCGTTATCAGATAGAGAGCGTGATTTCGCGCTGGAGTGGGAGTGATTTTTGTCCATTGACAATGAAGATGGACTCCGCGATCGCTTTCGGCGTGTATCTGTTAGGGATATTATTTGTTCGAAAGTAACGTTTTTTAAGGGGATTTAAGGCTAAGTTACAGTTTAGTGAAATTATTGGTAAAGAGTGATGAAACGAGTGAATACGAAGGTGTAGATAGGGGGTAGAAATATTTTACCACTGGCTACGTATTTTATTGCGATTTTAGTACTTTCTCACGTCTGAAAACGGTCCCCAGGCCTTAACTGCCTGCTACCGGCTTGGCACTTAAAAGGGTTAAAGATTTGTTTCGTCTTTTACTTGCGCTCGTAAAAACATGCTTCATTGCTTCGCTGCTGTTACTTAACGTTATAGGCACGAGAATGCATCGGGATATTTCCGTACTTAACTCGTTATGTGCTTTAGTAATTACAGATTCTTTTTTAGTTGAAAATTTGAGATGTCAGGTATTCATCGTGAATTCGATGCTTTAGAATAAAAAGTTAAATACAAATATAATGTAAAGCGTACTTAACTTCTCGTTTCCTATAACGATGCATTAATAAAAACGTAAACGTACGTTCGAGAAAAATCTGCATGGTAGGTTTCCTAGCATTTAAGTTGTTAGTGTTTTTTAAATCTTTTATTCCGTCTAATTGCACGTTTGGTACGGTTGCACGGTAATTATCCGCTCGTTACAAGGAATCGACACGTTAAACGCGTGATGCAGTAAATCGCGCGAGCAAAGTGCACGTTACGCCATTGCACAGCTTCCGCCAATCGCTTTCGTGCGAATTAATAACCGTCCCGTTTTCGATTGTACGCGACACGTGGCTCGGTGTTTGTAAATCTCCGTTCGTCTTATTTTCCTCGCCCCACGCGAAACAGATCCCTATTTATCATTCGCACTTATTCCTCCTTCTACCTGTTTAGTCTACCTGCAGTTACACGTGCGTGCCGGTCTCACCGTATTCGAGATGTCATTTCTCCGCGATAATACGTTAAAACGTTTCTTTCTTTAATTACGTGACGTTGTTATTGGGCCTCGATTCGTTGCACGGAATAAAACCATTTGGCCCCGTTAATTGGCTCGGTTGGATAGAGATAAAAGACATTCCCGAGGTATGTGGCATCGTAAAACAAAAATTCCACGTCGTAATGTGTGCGCAGCGTGACGCCGCGAAACCAGGCAACACATCGAGAGCATTCCGTCGATTACGATATTTCGATGGACGTTACGGGATCGCGGCTCGGACTATTTTTCTTGGGTTGGCTTCTCTCGTCGGCTCGTTAGAGCGTACGCGTCGCGCGCCTCCTGTCCGGCAACAGCTGCGTCCAAATGCCATCGAGCACCCGAAGAATTCGAAAGCGATATAATGCGTCGTTTGAAGCGCTAGAGCGAAGAAGACAGGCCTCGTCCCCTCTCGCGTGCGAATCAGCAATGCGAAAGATGGGTGCAGAGAGCAACAAGAAACGAAAACTTCCCTCGCCGGTGGCTGTGCAGGAGAAAACTTTAAATAAAGATTGTCGTAGCCGTGGGAAGAGACTCGTAAACGAGTGATAACGCGCGAGACTGGGAAAGGAACAGACGGATAAAGCCTCGAAGGAATAAGTTTCTGCATAACTTTCGTATCTTTGGATATACATATGTACGCTAATGATATTCGACGGATGAAGTCTGTCATGGTGGCATTTACGTCCGCGTCGAAGATTTCTAACACAGCCGTCCGTTTGTGTAACGAAGTATCGAGGGATTGTCGGCGATCTGCTTTGCCGATTGGCAAGCATTGTTCGAGAACTCGAGATGATCGAAGTTCCATAAAAAAAACCTACAGCTCGCGAGGAAACGAAGTGTGCAGTAAAGGAAGAAGCTAAGGCCCGTTGCCCGTATTAAGATTATACCTGCGAGAAGAAGTAAACAGGGGGAAGAGATTACTAAATCTCCGACGGTTAAACCTTGGCGAGCGATAACGTTCACGCTTGGAAGCGCACGAGGTTGTTAATACAGAGAGCACCAGAAAACGAACGAAACGCAACGTTTCCTGATTTTCATTAAGTACATCTACGGCTCCTCCCCGTGCCGAAGCGTACAAAGAAAACAGAAGTCGGTACGTTACATACAGTGTGAATTAAAACGATACATTCGTATTTATGTTTCTCGCGGACCTGGCGCGTGTAACTTGAAACGTCAACGAAACATTAATCACACGAAGCAGTGAAGTTACACAAAAGAAAAAACGTTAGCATTCGAACTTGTAAACAGAGCGCGTTGCCCAATCAGCGCGTGAATGTTTAGCCAAAGATATTGCGAGAGATAATCCACTTTTAACGAGGGTGTAAGGTACAGCTTTCGAACGAAGTATATAATGCCCAAGCTTCCTTGCGATCGGGTGGCGATACGTTAAGATTCATTCGACGCGTTTCAAGTTTTCTTATTCGTGTGAATGGGATGGAAGGAAGGATGCAAGGGAGCATTGAAGAGCGGACGAAAAAGGAAGGCGCGGACGTCGTTGAAGTTGGACGCGGGGGGCGCAGCTGCGGAAACGAGCGGGACGCTGACCGTTCACCGTCAGCGATAATATTTTTAAATGAAAGCGGCGAGAGACGACCGGCCACAATAAATATCGGGTTTAACGGAAAGACGCGGGCACAGTTGAAGCGCGCCGCTTGCAAGTAATGGGTACCCTCTGCCCGCCGTCGCCTCTCCGCCCGTTCGGGCGCCACCACCTTCTCTCTCGGCCACCTCGCGGCGTTCACTCGACGCTTCTGCTCTTCTTTCTGCGCCCTACCTCTCCCTCTACCGATCCATTCAACCGCGCCAGAAAGAACGAGAAGTTTTGATAAAACGTCCGAGGCACGGCGCTTTTAATGCTTTCAGAAGAAAGCTCTCGCCCTCCCCTGTTACTTGTTTTCGTTTCCCCCGTTATCAGATTAATATCCAGGCGCAAATTCGCGTGGATATGCAATGAAACGTATCACACGTTCGACGCAGAAAGCTCGTTTGTATCGCGGTAGATTACTTAATTATAATACATTGCAAGCAGACCAAATGAAATTGGATTCCCCCCGGTTTTCGGTAGCTACTGCGGTTTTCGAGAACGTGGCCGTCTTACCGTCACTAGCAGTGCCGCAGTACTTTATTTATTCATACCAAGGGGACGTGTATGGGGATTGGGGAAAATTCAAAAGGAACGTTCGGAATGGGAAGCAGAACTGGTGCCAGCAACACAGTGCTGATGGTGTTGAGACCGTCTAACGATGACATTTAAATGCAGCGCCGCGCATCGTTTGGTTCCTCGTGCCACGACGATTCTCTCTCCCCCCACCCCCAGCGTCCCTTCCTTTTTTGGTCTCATTTCAGTTCCTCGCTTCTGCTCGAAATACGTGAGAATGTGTCACCAGACGCATAACATTTTCGTTCTTTAAACCCGAATTCGTTCCATGTGCCCGTGAATCATTGCATAAATAATCACGCATAATTTGCTAATATTCTTGCTCCTGTTTGCTTTCAGTAGGACCTTGTGAATAACGTGAGAAGCGCAGATCGAAGGTCATTACATCCGAGGCCCCGGAGGACCTGGGCAACGATGGAAGGTGCCAGCCAGGAATGATAGGTAAAAGCTTTGGTTAATGATAGAATATTCCAGCTCTACGCGAAACAGTAAGATGAATCTTTATTTATCGACTCGCGCCGTAAACAAATTTTTTAAAGAATGTAGGATACGAGGTACGTCCTTTGAAGAAAGGTATTCGACGTTCGATCAACATTGGGGCTGCTTCGTTAAGCTGAAGATAAACCGAGGATAAGTTTCGTGTATCTACTCGGACTTCTTGACGAAGCTAGCTGCAATGCTGATGGGATTAGGAAGCTTTCCCCAGGAGGATATCTAGCTTTATACTATTAAATCTGTAATCGCTGGCGAGAATTGGGACCGTGTGGGGTTTCGAAGAAGTTGAGCAAGAATAGAGCTGACGCCGGTGCGATTCTATTGTTGCAGAATGCAAGAGGGTAGCACCGCCGTGGCGCTAGCGATGGTGACCCCTGGTTACGATCAGGACCCTGCAAGCGGGGTTGCCGATTACACGACCCACCAGGATCAGGCTCAGTTCGAGGCAGACAAGAGGGCAGTCTACAAGCATCCCCTCTTCCCGCTGCTCGCGTTACTATTCGAAAGATGCGAGCAAGCCACGCAGAGCTCGGACAACTCGACGTCCGAAAGCTTCAACATGGACATACAGGCCTTCGTCCAACACCAAGAAAGAGACCGAAAGCCATTTCTGATCAATGACCCCGAAATTGACGGTTTGGTGAGTTCTCTTAACAGACGAGCTCTGGGGTTTTTAAAGATTTGAGGCTGTGTCCGGTTTTAAGGCAGTAAAATCGCTTGAAAATGAAATATTTTATGCGAATTAATTACGAGGAGATGAAAGCAAGCACAGACTTTTCCTTTTACACAATGTTTATTACTATCACGCAGAGTAAAAATATTTTCTTTGTCTACTTATATCTCTATTTTACAAATGGCGCCACGCGAGGTTGATTGGACAGTGTTTTAGAAAAACTGTTTTTGGTTTTGCGCGGATATTGAGCTTAAAGATGAAGATACAACGATTTTCTTGGAATATGTTTTTCCTAGGACTTGTAATTTCGGAGTGGAGCTCCGAGAAAAGAATTGAACCAAAATTATTCAAATGACGACTAAGAGAAGACGATTTGTACGATAAACGTCGATTTTCGGAGTGTACTGATGGCTGTTTTTTTGTTTATCTTGGAATCTAGAGCTTTTACACGTTAATTTTGAGGTACACTGCAGAAAGAAATATATTTTGAACATGCTGTAAAAATTTCAAGTCGATCCGAACCTCGGTTTTTTCACAATCAGCGCAAAACCTCAAAAACGCCAACACATCAAGCGAGATTATTAGCTAAAAAAAAATTTCTGTTTGTAGTACTAATAAACATTGGCCAAAAGTACTAAGTAGTCGCGATTTGTATTCATCTCCTTGTAATTAATCCGCAAAGAATCCTTGATCTTCGAGCGATTTGACTGCCTAAGTCCCTAAGTACTTAAGACTCGTTCTCGTTAATATTAATTGTAAGCAATAAAAAAGCGTGATCTTCAAATATCCTATAGTTGTCGGTGACGATAATATCTGTCCGTAGAATTCTAATGCCATTTTTATGCGAAATATTTCGAAGAACGAAAGTAATATAAATTTAAAACAGCGGCGATGTTAGAAACTTGAGTGCTACTTGCGTAAATCTCTCGAAACGGTGTAGATTTCACTCCCACCACTCTCGCTCCCGGCGCGTCCATGAACGGGGACCATGTTCCGTTCGATTAAGAAAACAAAAACAATGATAAGCGGCGTATCGAAGCGCGACGTGAAAAGAAAATCGATGATATGCCGACGTTGTTTTGCGCCTTGCCAACCGTAGATGATCAAGGCGATACAGGTGCTGCGGATTCACCTGCTCGAGCTGGAAAAGGTTCAGGAGCTGTGCAAGGACTTCTGCAACAGGTACATCACGTGCCTGAAGGGCAAGATGCAGAGCGAGAATCTGCTACGCAGCGATTACAGTCACCATGGGCACGACATGGGCCCATCGAGTGGCAGCAATGGCAGCAGCCCCTTGCAGGTTAGATATGTTTTCTTTGGCGATTCTTAAAGCTCCCTGGCCTGCTCCCCCTTCACCCACGTAGATATCCCAACGTTAGCGATGCGCAAGAGTCGCGAGTACGTTCCATCTACTTGGACAACACCACTACGTTCTCTTAACCGTCCTCTAACTCGTTAACATCATCGTTGCTTGCGAAGAATGTAGCTCTAACGTAATAAATAATCCGTAGAACTTTCGACAGTCACTCGTTTCTCATCAAAGGAGAGAGGTGTCCTCGTTAAAAGACGATAATTGGTAGAGCAAGAGCCGGTTAAGGGCTCGAAAAGTCTCGGAAACTAACAGCACGAGGGGAAGTCATGTTGTGTTTTACTTAGCAACCATGTCGCGCGACCTCCATTGAAAATATCCCGTACGTTAGGAGGATCGAGCTAATAGTTTAAAAAAGACGAGCGATAATTGCGCGTCGCTCGAAATATTATAGAACCCCCACCCCTGCTCTCTGACGGCTAGTTGCGACATATATTTCCCAGGTGCTGTCTTCTACAGGCAATGATGTTGAGTCGGGAGCTAACGGATTCAGAGTGAGCAGAGGCGACACCCTGTCGGAGAACGGTGGCGCGAGTCAGACGGCCACGCAAGAAGAGACCGGTAACGACAGGCCGCCATCGGTGCGATCATCATCCACTGCTCAACGCTCGAACAGATCCTCCAGCCAGGACCATGACGATCCTCTGTCACCTTCCACGGTGCATGGGAGCACGCCCCTTTCCCAGATCGGGGCGCATCCCTGTGCACCAGTCAACGACATGTATCTTGGTCAAGGTACGAGCCGTTCGTTCGTCTAAATTCGTTACGACTCACTGGACATCTCTTACAGTCTCTTAGCAAATAGAAGCGATTGCGCCCTGAACAGATTATTGCTTTCTCTGTCTCAGTTTTTAAGTTCCACGCAGTGTATCGCTTAATCCTCCGTTGGTAGGGCGAGATCGATATTAGTGGATGGATAAGAATTTATCCACTGTATCAAACTTACCAATTGAGGGTTGAGCGCGGGAAGTATCAAAGAATTTAGAAAGGAGAGATTGGATGTTGATCTAAACGTAGGCGTTGTCGACTTCCGTTTGTAGATGATATGGACTATGTGAATATTGGCGACAGAATATATTTAGAAGAGGCTGGCTATTGGGGCCTTCTAGCATTACAGGAGCGCGAGCATGTCGATGTCGGAGACGCTAGTGACGAAAAGTATTTTGGTTAGAAAACGTTGCACATTTACAAAAGATAAACAAAGAATATTAGGAGTATCGTAACAGCGAAACTGTACGTCGGGATACGCCGTCACACGTTTGTCACAGCGAATACATAATTGTTGTGCTCAGATATCACTGTGGCGGGCTCTCCTTCCCCTGCACCCAGCGAAGATGAAGACGAGGGATGTGGCACTGGCACTGCTGCTTCAAATCACAGTAGTGGTCACGGAGGTAGTCATAGTAGCATTAAGAAGGGAAGACAGAAGCGGGGTGTCCTACCTAAACAGGCTACGAGCATTATGCGAACCTGGCTCTTCGAACATTTAGTTGTAAGTATGAATTTCGGTCACCTCAAAGCGTAGGACTCCCTCGCACAGCTGATCGACGAGTTCGGTGGTTATGTTCCGCAGCATCCTTATCCTACGGAGGACGAGAAACGTCAGATCGCGAGCCAGACGAACTTGACGTTGCTGCAAGTTAACAACTGGTTCATCAACGCTCGCCGACGAATCCTCCAGCCGATGCTCGACGGCGCCGGGGCGGATCCGGTGCAGCGGGCAGGGAAACGTCACAAAGTGTCGAAGCACGTGGTCCAACAGCAGCACGTGCAGCAGCAACAAGCCGGCGGCTGGCAATCCGAAGACTCCGGGAGCGATTCAGGCTCCAGCGACGGTGAGGGGGGTGCCGATAGATCGAAAGACGGTAACGATAGCGACGAAGATGATCTTCACTGACCTCTGTCGATCACCGAAACGTCAACCTCTTTACGGTACCTTCAAATCCAGTTGCTCATTACAGTATTAAGGTATTCGAGAATAGATTTCGCTTTAACTGTCAAATACGTAATTATTCTCGCGAGAAATCAAGGGTATATCGGTCGAGGTTATCACGCTCTCTTATCGGATCCATTCGCCATCCACGGGAGCACCTTTACAGATTCTTAAGCGTCTTCAATTGTTATCCGCTCACCGTGGTCCGAGAATGTTTGAACAGCTATTGAACAAATGGTAATTCGGTTGGTACGTGTTTCCTGTTCGCCGCAAGAGCCATCATCCGAACTCGCGGCGAGACTGCGAGCCGTTAAAAGTCGAAGCGAAATTCCTCTGGCAAAACTGGAGCTTCCCTCGAAATTGTTATCTCTTCCCCCAGTTTCCGCAATTTACAGTTCCAATTTCTATAGTTTCTCGTTTCTCGCGGTTCTTTCCCTTCTCGCCTTTCCGCTCGAAATAACAGAGACGTTACAGCAGCGTGTAGTATTTTCGAAGATCTCGTTTTCTCTCGTCAACGGGTCATCGCCCGTGTCCTTTCGCTCTTTAAATCTACGTCAAGCAACAGGATAATATACGGTATCGTTCGATTGATCGCAACATAGTTCCAGTACCGACAACCAGTTTATAGAAGCAGATTATTTTTGAGACAGCAAAGCACGCAACTGTTCGTGCGCAAAATCTTTACGGAAACAACGTGTACATTTTTCTATGATACGATGTAATTATAAAAGAACATGCTACTGATTTGATGGTGCCGCTAGCAAGTTATAGCTAAGAGACTAACGCAAAGCCGGGGTCGTTTGCATAGTTTTTTATGAAACTTTGTTTCCAGCAAAGTAAATTTCTCCAGCAATTAACAGTACTTTCTGAGTCGTATAAATGCAGTAAACAAAAAGAGGACAACAGTATCGATAGATCTGACATTTTTCGGGGTAGATAAATATACTGCAATTACAAGATGTTTATTCTCGGAGTTCCCATACACAGAAGATGAAAGTGAATCGAATAGAATTGGCTTTCGAACAGAAGACCTCGCGGCATTGAAATTCAATAGAAGGGTGGACATTTCATCGGAATTTTCATTCGATCGATAGACATTTTCTGTGAGAATTCTCAACACATCTATAGAGCCGTTTGAAATCGTCCAAAATGAGACTATGTGTATAGTGTAGGAATCTTGTAACGACACGAATGAGAGGACGTAATCAACCCTTCCTACGTAAACTAAGATATTGACGGATATTGTTACTACACTTAATGTTAGGCGAGATATGTCTTGCGATCGGTCAACGCAACGCAGGTAAAGAGATCTCGTTAAAATTGTCGATAGAAAAGAAAACAAATGGTTCAAGATAGATTCTCAAGTTTGTACAACGGATGATTGATCGGTCGATAGATAATATAGGAAATCTCGATCTTGTATTCTTCGTGCCATTAAAGAGCGTGGTAACTTCCGCGTTTTAGTCTTTGTTCAGCTCTGCAGTGTCGTGACATAGCAAAGTGGCTATCCCTCCAAGATAATAATAACAATAATAATAATATTAATAATAATAATACTATTACGATTAATAATAACAGCAACAACAATGATAATATAATACTACTTTAAATATATGATGATTATATTTTTAAACTCTAAGTGTCGTCTTTAAACGCGTGTACCGCAGTTTAACGAGGTTGTGGTACTGCTGTACATACAATTCACAGAACTGTTAGTAATAAAGGGAGACATATTAGTGATTATCCGAGGATGGAGATTAACGATACCTTTCTTGTAACTGAAAGCAGAAGAGAAACAAAAGTTAGATGCCGCGAAAGAGAGAAGGTGGAGTAAAAGGTGCGTCTAAGGCTCGGCGACAAGCACATGCCATCTTAGGATTAAGTGTTCATACATTCGCTGTCTGCATATGATCGTTGCGTTTTACTAGAGGTGTCCTCCAGATCGCGAGTGCTGAATACTTAGCGACCCGCGTACTCTTCGAACGGCGTGGAATATACTCTGGGATTCGATATCGGTATCGTTTCAAAGCCTCTTCCTTATCTATGTACATACAGAGTGGGGCACGTGTGCTGTGTGGCACAAGCGAGCAGCACTTGATTGCTTATAAAAAAAGAAATAAGTCAAAACCGCAACGTCCTTCTTCGTGCAAGGCTTCGTTTTCAAGAAACCTAGTTTCCACATTCTCGACTTATTTTTTTCCCCAACAAGGAATCAAATCTCGTAGACTGTCCCATGAATTACAGTTTATCCACCCTGTACAATGTTCTTCCTGCGCACTTGCCTCCGGCTGTCCTTCAGTTACTTCCAAGTGTTCCGTCCATGGTATCTCGAGCCATTGAAACTATCCTCAGATCATTTGACTGTCTTGGAAATCTGACTCTAAAGGGACAAGTGTTACCCCGGATCGTTGGTTAATGAAAATGTATTAGCTTCGCTGATCAAGCTTCTTGTTCCTCTCTGACCACGACGGTCGCTCTGTATTTCCCGAAGCATTAATAGCTACGGAATTCATTTATCATTGGACGATTACTTTGACACGTTTGCTGATCCTTCGTTAGCCCATAATACAGCAGAAAGCGTAGCTAGAGATGTCTGCTAATGAGATTCCGATTTCCCTGTACGGTCTCAATGAAATTACAAAGAAATTTATACTTCGCAACTGTACTGCTAAATAGGTCTACGCTAGTCCATTGATTCCAACGCATCGAGGACAGCCAGCGTCTCGCCGAGTAGAGGAGCCGCCGCACGAAGTGAATGCGCAGCGGTAGAAGGAGAACCGAAGCTCGTCCTCGATGCGCTCAAAGGAGCACGCGTCTCGCGCAGAGAAGGAAGTGAAAGCCGTCGATCAGATCAATCATTTCATACTGGTATCGTTCTACATTCTTCCGGTATCGATGTACATAGCCGACTGGCGCAGAGTGCTTCCATTAGTGGCTCACAAAGCTTTTCTCTGAGCATTCGAGGCGAACCGATTGCAAACAGTTGCTGGCCAATCTTGTCGCGGCTGCGAGGAGCCGCGAGGAAGCTCCAGAAGGGGACGAGTCGATCGAGGCTCGAGTAAAACGGATGTCGTCAGTTGAAGACAGCTATTTTACAGTATAGCTCCATATACGGTGTAGTGTCGTAAGTGGGAATAAGTCGGGACGATCTGTGGACGAAAGCGGGCGGAATCGACGCTCTAGAAACAGGAAGGCACCGACTTTGATCGTGTATTAAAATGATAAAATGAAACATCAGGCTCCTGCGTCGCTTCCGCCTGCGAGTAGACCACCGAAAGTAAGTGACCGATCGGTTCGCGCTGATGAATTAGCTCGCTGTTCACAAATACCAGCAATAACGCGCACTTTCCATTAACGAGGAGAAGGTAGACCTAAGAATCGTCGGCTCGTATCGCGAATCACCTAGTACGGGACTATACTGTACACGTGATTAAGTATAATGATAAAGTAATGATAGGATTAAGAGGTAGGTTGTAAGGCTGAACCACGTATACGTATGTGCTGCGGCACCAGACGACTGTGATAAACTCGGTGGGCGGTGCCCAGCCTCCTACTTCATACTTGTCTACTGAAGAACTACGAAATACTTGAGCACACACACACACACACACACACACAAACACGTACACACAGGACAAAAGTAGAAACATTTGCCGAACTGGTTGAACATACGTTTGCATTGAGCTTGCATCGAGAGATCGCTGCTGGGTCCGTAGGCTTCTTACATGAGACATTCTCGGTTGCACTGCGCGAGCCTTCGCTCGGTCAGTGACCGTTTTCACTTGGATGCTAGCGGAGAATTTGGTATAATCGAGGGGACGAAGCGAGATCGATGATAGAAAACGTGATTAGCAATTTGTTCGTTGCATGGGGATGTATGAGATGGTTGTTTCTGTTAATTAACGCGCTCGCTGCCAGGAAGCGATGCATTTGATCGTCCCAACTCCGTCGTAGGCCATTCTCGTTGCTTAAACATATTTAGGGATACTGTATTAGCGTATTTAAATTTTGTCTGTAACCTTGTAAATGTAAGTGGATAGTATGTTACAAGTTCGTTTTATTTAAAGTCGCAACGGGCCCGGGGTAACCGGCCTGGCGACGGACGTGTTGAACTCGACGAAATGGTTAGTACCTATAGCTCTGAAACGCGCTTTATACATGTTTAATAAGAGCGCCACCATTGTTTGCCGTAAAGTGTAATGATGTCGGGGGAAAGAAAGGTCTGGACTCGCTGAAGCATGAACGTTTTCGTCCTTCCAGGTGCATTCGAGTTACATGTACGAGGACGGACCTTCAGATAAATCTCTAATGCTTCTACGCATTAGCGATTGACGTGTGCAAGCTCTATCTAAAATATTTAAGAAGATAGGAATGGACCAAAAAAAAAAAATGATACGACGGTGATAAAGAGTTAGTTTTGGTACGTGATCGAATCTTTACAACTTCGAAAAGTGCTTGGATTTGTTGAACCGCTCTTTTGATCCTCCATAGACGCTTGTGGATCAACGGTACCGAGGATTACATTAATAGTATATTTCATTGTTTCTTACTGTTATATCGTTGGTTTCTTTGACAGGACATTATGCTTTAAGAGAGTATTCTATGACACACGTTTGTCACAGTTCACGTTAGAGTTGCGTATATCTTTTCAGAGAGAACGACACAGCTTTGTCGCGTTGCGTATGTTTAGTTTATATTTCGCAAAGTGATTTACTCAATCTCTAACTTCTATTTCTCCTCGACTTTTGCCCTTGCTGCGTGAACCGCCCTTGTTAATCTCGTATTCTGTTTGCCTGTTCCCCTGCGTTTCGTTAAGTTTCCCCCCCCCCAATGTTCCATTAACATCTAGCCGTAATGTTAGCGAGCCACAGAAAAAGTTTATAACAAGCATATTCCGTTTCATGTGTTCTAACGTGCTTCGTCTTGCCGACAGATCAATTCGTTTTATACTTTTTCATAAATGTTTACATACGGTGTATCGACAGATATTTGTACAATTTGATATTGCAAGGCACACGCGCCTGCATATACGCTAAGATTAAACTAAAGGACTTTCAAAGGTCCATTCCTAACTTAACTGAAATTTTAAGTCGTAAAATAAACGTATTACATACATAATTACGTGCATACTAAAAAGGAAGCATAAGTAAACAACTTGAATACTTCTCTCTCGTGTACATCAAGGTCCTGTTAAATAAGTTGTTTATTGATAATAAACGCCATCACGCTTGCACTACGTGTCTCTGATTTTTATATCGTGTAATCTTAAGATACCATTTAACCCGTTGCACACACATATATATATATATATTTTAAACTGCAGACAGTGGGACTAAATGCATCGAACCGTTGAATGCTGCGACGCATCCAGTTACACAGAAGCATCTAGTGCAAAGGATTAATTTCTTTTGTTGTAATGTACCGAAGAAGATAGTAAACTCTCGACTATTTGGATTTACCGTACAAAATACTTTATTATCAATATTAACTCCACGTAACTCGTATGTTTAACAAGACACCGGGCAATCACATCATTCTCCGCATACTTGCAAGTAATCACAGATAATCGTTTACAAAGATTGTAGATTATAATGGAGAATCAAAGAATTCAAGAACCGTATCTTTCCCATAATATATTTTTTACATTGTCTTTATAAAATACGCTCTGATTGTTGCGGATACAAACATCCTTCTCCTAGATGTTATCTATAAATATTTTTATCAGTCCTCCGTGCGAGAACTCGAAATCTTCGCAATCGTTTATAATTTCTTCGCTTTTCTTTCCTTACATCCACCATTACGTAAAGTAATTTAATTTTAGAAATGTCTTTATCAAATGAGTTACTGACATTCTTATCGCAACGAATGGCAAAAATCTCTTTTTATGTTATATATATACATATAACATATATACATATCATCGCGTTTGATTAACTATTCCATACAATTAACACTAACTAGTTTTGGGTATCGTGAGCAAGGATCGCCGGAGCGAATTAAATATCCTGCGCTTACATAGATTATTAATTTATCGTACTAACGTAAATTGAAATAAATAGTGAAATACAAAATTGATTGCTAAAATTATGACCTATTTGCTTTTAACAGGCATATTGCAAATTATCGACGACTCACTTAAATACGAATCAAATACACGCATAACGTTTATAATACTAATGTTCGTGAGCTGATGAATGACATGGAATTAAATAATCGAGCCGAAATGCCTCATCAATTCGTGCCACCGTGAAAGTTGCGTCTGCGATTTATATTGCGCGTGCAAATGAACCGCGTACGTTCATAGTTACGTACGAAAGTTCGATTTTAACCGGATCCAGTGGACAGTTTTTCCTGTTTTTTTTTTAGCGCTAATATACCCTGCTTTTCATCGCGATACAGCTGCGACACTCTTATAAGTATCGTCTCTCCGTGGAATTGAAAAAGCATTCCACTCACTGTTATTCATTGAATACGTAAAATGCACATTTACAAAAATGTCTACTTCGGTATGTATAATTAACGAATGAAATCAGGGAAAGGACCGTGTGAACGAACTGAACGCACGCGCGGGATCGTTCCGTCGGCGCATACACTAACAGCGAGTGCGTGGATCTGATTAAACGGTTCAATCGTGACTTCGCGAACAACGCTGGAAAAAAACGACGGTGATGTCAGAGTACATTCACTTTAGTATTGAGGTATAAAAGAAATTGTCCGAGGGCGTACCACACATACAATCAAAGGCTAGTTACTGGAACATTCTTATGATTTCGGTGATCTAACCTGCTCATTAATATGTGGTCCGCAGCGTGTCCCTAGCAGCTTGTCGCTCTTCTGGAACAATCGTTATCACGTGTAAGCCAAGGTCACGGAAACAGAAAAGCGGCGCGTAATTGTACATTTGCGAAGTTGTCGATTTACCTTGAACTGAACAGTATGTCGGCGCGGGAATTAATAAACCATACAAAAACAAATGACACGCCAGCCACCACGCTACCGATAATCATGCTAAATCGCTCTGTGGCTGCCGAAGGCTTGAGGAACATTCTTACGCTTAACGTTTGCCAAATGGATTCCGTCCACGTGGAGTAGACCCCGGATTTCATGTCGTACCCTGTTCAAAGTGATGCAAAACAGTCGAACTTAGTCACTGCGTGTTCTCGTTTCCCTTAGATAATCATATTCAATGCAACATAACAAGAGGGAACGTACCGTCAATGATAAACGCCGGGCTCATGGCCGTGCTGTAATTCACCGTGGAATTAATACACAGGCCTGTAAAATTATAACCGGCCATCCAAATGAGATGCTTCTCGTAGCACGCGGTTTCATTCATGTCGGGGAACTCCTTTCTAGTTAAGAAGGCAAGGAGCTGGCCAGTTAGGGTCGTGGCAGTGCTAGGTACCCTGTGTACGCCAACGTACAGTGGCAGAACTTGATCGATCAATTTAGTGCCTGGGGACGAAGCAGCGTGGAACAAATTGCACCTGGCGCTCTGCAAATAGCAGATCAGCATTTCGAAGATGTGCTTCTCAACGTCAGATTTAACGGACTCGTCCGCGAGTGGTGGCTCTTTACCAGTGACGTTCTCGTAAAGAACCTCTGCAACATGAATCGCTATTTTCGCTAGAGCGGTTGAAAGATGGTCGTTCGAATCGTTTCTGGAAAGAATGTTTCGTACAGCACAGATTCAAGGTTTGTTTTACACGAGAATGCGAGGAATTGGAGTGATACCTGTGGAAGTCAAGGCTCTCCGCGTCGTCCAAGATTCCGTTGTAATATCTGTTCTCAAACTGCTCGCCGTGATTACTTATGACAACGGCCGTTAGATTCGCCTTTTCCTCCAAGAAACTTTGCACCGATACTGGCGGGACACTGTCCGCTAGAACTGTGGCGTTCAACGATCTTTCCAGTCGGTTTATCAACCTATTGTTATCTCCATTATTAGCGTGGAGATATATATTTCCTTTGTTCAGCTGACCGAATTCGATCACGCTCTTAATATCGTTCAATTTCAAGTTCACACCACCTAACGCGTTGAAGTTACCTTTCTTCAAGTTATAAACTAATCTACTGGACCCTATGTAGTCAAAAGCTTCGCCGTTTAACAAAGAGAACACAACGTTTGTTTCTGAAAAGGAAAAGGGAAGATAAGCGTAAGTGAAAGAGGCACCAATAAATATTTTACAGTTTACGTTATCCTGCTTACCATCCACAGTGGTAATATTTTTCGATAATATATTCAAGTAATAGGCAGTGGCAAGTAGCGTTACTAGTCCTGTCACTACGTTACCCGCTCCGGGCGATAATCCATCGAATAAAGAAGAGGCGTCCAATCTGGCCGTAACTAATATAATGGAATTCTTGTCTTTGTTCATAGGAGCCAAAGGCCAATGTATGTTTCTGTCCCCCAAAGGGTCGCAGAACTGTGTCGGGTTGAAGTTCCATTTCAGATCGCTGCGCTTGATGCAAGAGTTAGAGTTGATAGCGGCGAACATAAACGACTTCATTTCCAGCGCGCACAGTGACCTGAACGGCTGAGTTTCCAGATCGTGCGCATTGTGTTTCCAGAAGCAAAGCTTTATAGCCTCTATCAGCGTCTGATTCTGCGATTAAAAGAGACCGGTAAACTTGAAATACTTAAAGCTCGCGAGCGAACCACGAAAGCGATCGAACCGCGTAAGAACTGGATCTTACGTCCGTGTAGAACATTGGAAAAGGCCAGTCCTCCATAAGCAACGAAGACCCGGCTGGATTCCACGGGGATTCGTCATTGCACTTTTTATATCCCGAATATCGGTTCGGGCACGTGTCCTCCGGGGAATAAACGTTAGGACGTGGTTCGCTGATATTTTTTACTAGTAGAACTCCGTTTACATTGTTTGTATCTCGCAGCTGAGACAACGTTTTTCTCACGAACATAGGAAACGGGAGGACCACCGTGTATGGTCCAGCGGTAGCGTTACGCGCGATCCATTCTATATCGCTGTTCTCTTCGATCAAGTGAATAATACCAACGCTTCCTGACCTACTAGCTGGAATAATAAAAGAAGAATGATTCACACGGAGCGGGTATAAAAAATTATATTAGCACAAATCTACGAGTCTTACAAGAGCATCCAAATTGATGCGAGCCATTGTGCCTACGGAAACAGGCGGCGACTCCATCGAAAGACATATAAATCATATCTTTTATCCGCTCTGCAGCGACTGAAAACGTAATTTTGATCCTTTTAATACGTCTGAAATTCTGTTTCTTGGGTTAACCAGAGCTACTTTGTTTAAGTGCAAAAAAAAAGTTTGATCATTAAGGATAGGTAAAGTCTTTTGTTAAATTTAATAACTTTTACATCGAGAAGAAAAGCGTCTACTATGGTCGGAAAGAATAAAGAGTGCCCGATGAAATCCATTGACTTGGAGATCCAAATATTTTGGCTTGCCCTTCTAGGGCGATCTTATTTGGCTTCCTAGGTTCTTATGCCGTCTTACCTAAGTTTACGGTAACGAGTAGTAAAAAGTACCCGACGCACAAACATTTTGCCATTTTATTCTTCCCGTGGCACCTGTCAAACCGTTGGCGTACTTTTTATGACCAACGCTACGAACAGTCTTTGTAAGGTTAGACACGATGACACGAATGCATCGCGTGAATCAGAGAACTGAACGCTTCTCTTTAACTTTACTTTATTGTAACGACGCTTTCGGAATGCACCGACAGAGGGCCGCATGCGCCTGTTAAACCTAACAATTCCTTCGCAGTTAATTATTAATTCCTTTAAATAATGGGATCCTCCGGGACAGATGGAGTGAATATTATAAGAAGATTGTGGAATCAGTGGGGGATGAAGATGGCACCGAACCTAAGCGTAGAAACGCATTTTGTATCATTTTTTAACAATGCCATCGGTAAAACGTATTTCAGATTTGGCGGCCCTGTAATAAAACAAAAGACCAAGAAGATGCATTTGACAACGTTCATTCTTGAAGGTAACCCTTTTCGCATCACTTAAATTTACTCCGAGTACTTCATTACGTTCCCTCCACCCACAGCGCGTTCAAATTTCCCGCGTCTGTAACAGGTGTGTTATAGTCAAATCAGAAAATATTGGCTGTTCCAATTATTTACCCAACAATCCCACCACTTTTATACTTCGTTTCGTCGTTTTACTTGAATTAAATACATTTAGGTAGTTGCATTGTGAAAGTAATTAAGGTAAAATCAGGAAGGTATGGGTATTTGAATATAACGTCAGCCACAAGTTGTCTTTATTGCATTTATTCTTATTTGCACCCAGCGTCATTTGCGGGAACAAAGTATTTTAGCGGAAGTAGAATTCTCTATCCAAGCAATTGATTACGATAATTGGAGATATGGAATATTTCGCGATCCATAGATAAATTTGAATGACGGGAAATCGAGTTGGACGGGCATCGGATGTTACATACGGTCCTGAGCCTTCTTCGCACTTCTTCGTTAGCCACTCCCAGTCGATCGGAGTTATACCTCTGCGTTAGTCCGCGCAACGCTGACAGCACGTAACGTCCGAGCGAAAGCTCCCTCTCCATAATCCCGCTCCTCCTCCCCGATATCAGCCCTTTTAAAATAATCTGCGATAGTGTCGGTATATCGTCCCCTTCCTTCTGATCGCTCAACCGTGTCACGGAACGACCGCGCGTTTCGTTCCTTTACATCAGTGAACGGGAACCATCATCAGAACGTCGTAAGTGGTAAATAAGAGTTACATGGCCGGAACGGTTCCGATTCACCAGCGTCGATGAATTTTCCACGAATCTCGTCGAACTTATTCCGTTACCCAATCTCGCAGTAACGGTAATCCTCGCATAAACATTGTGTCGTTAAAGCCTGTATCATCGATGCCTTCTAAATGCAAAATTTTCTTCGATCGATTCGGCTGAGGATTTAATTAATTTAGGTACTTCGAAAGCGATGCGGACATCGTGAAACGGGAGCTCAGCGAACCTCGGGGAAATACGACGTTCCTTGCAAATTCGCGCGGCGTAAGCAGGTAACTGCACTCTGAGAGTACGTTTCACGCGACTGACAGAACATATAGTATTCATATTGCCAATGCAACAAACGAATGTTTACAGTACGTTCGTTTCGCTATCTAATTCTATTTCGCCGTATCGCGGGAGGCTCTCGTGCCATGGGGAGCGAATTGGCACGGAACGTGTGGCGATCGTGAAATTTTCATTTAACCAATAAGCGTATTACAATTTTCAGTTGAATTGTAAGGAATATTCTGGTTGGATCTTTTTTCTTCAACTAATTATTCTAATTTAGCACGCCTATCTAGCTTTAATTCAGGGGCTCGATATTTTCCGCGAACGGGGAAGCGGAGAAAACGGCGCGCAGCGCCAATGACGCACATCGCACCAAAGATATGTAAGGTAGTCGCACGGGGAATATCTATAGAACGCATGCAGGTACTTGCCAAAGACGCGGTGCACGTGAGCTCGGGAACACGTGTATCAACGGCGGATAGCGTGCAGCGGCGTCAACGCGACTCGAATGAACGGCGAGCCCAGTATTAGGTCGAGACTGGTTTGCAAGAACCGGCAGCGAAAATATTTCCGCGAGCTTTTTTCTTCTTGTGGAAGTGTAGAACGCGTGGGCCTGCGAATTTTCTTCTTTTCTTTTATCACGTGATAGAGGATCGGCTTTTCACGAACCAAGACGACGGCGAGAATGATAAAGCTCGACGACGTACGTATCGAAATTTTCTGCACGATGTTCGGCTATAAGGAAAGTTGTAGTACGCATAATTGATATATCCTTATGGAGAAGTGATTGCCCAATGGAACGAACGCTTTGGTCATCAGCGAACATTGCTTAGTGCGATACTTGTTGCTGATCGATTCGCGATAGCATGGTAACATAAATGTGTTTGTTTCAGGTTACAGCTTAACGGGCATCCGAGTCCGACGAAGCGAGGTCCCACTGCCGAAGTAAATGGGTTTCGCTTCAAATGAACACGACTCACCTACGCAAACAACTTTCGATCATCTTTTCCACCTGTGTCACGCGATCCACGATCACACGCCGATCACCGTTTTGGAGGAACGTAAAATTCAGTCTCAACCGGGATAATAGGTAATTTTGTTAGAATCTCTACCCGCTAAGTGGTTTGCGCGACACTTCGGACCCCCCCCCCCCCCTGCTCCACTGTCCAACAGAGATGGGAGGAAAGATCGACACCGACATTTCGTGCACCGTTTCGACGTTGCAAAGTGGGGATATTTCATGTATCTACTACTTACAAGGAGAGTATTTTAGGTGTCCGCCTCCGATCATTTTGATTTTTGGATATGTTATAGAGGACCGAAAAATAAGAAATACGTGTTTTTTTATTTTTCCCCGTTTTCATATTTGGGGGGTGAAAACTGCGTTCAAAGTTAGGGTTGAAAAATCATTTTTGTGGAATATCTCGAGAACTATTAGAGATAGGGGAATAGTGTCAATGGACGAATTTTGTGTCTTTGAATGCGAAATATGACTGACTCACCAGATTTTCCCCTATCTCTAATAGTTCTCGAGATATTCCACAAAAATGATTTTTCAACCCGAACTTTGAACGCAGTTTTCACCCCCCAAATATGAAAACGGGGAAAAATAAAAAAACACGTATTTCTTATTTTTCGGTCCTCTATAACATATCGAAAAATCGAAATGATCGGAGGCGGACACCTAAAATACTCTCCTTGTTAGTGGAACCACATCGGTCTTGCTTTCCGTAAACCTATGCAATACAGCTTGATTCACGACCGACCGTATCGCGCGTCGTTATCATTTGCAATTATCTGTCTGTCTCACGACAGTGATTAGCATTCGTGGTTATTTTCATTATTTCCACAACACTGGTATCGCCCGTGAATAGTATACCTCGACCAATGAATTAGGACAATTTGCACGGTGACTTTGCGAGATTTGGTTAACCTTAGTAGTTAGCGTTTCAAGCATATAGTTTTGATAAAAGAAGATGCATCGTCATATATCGCGGAGCTCTATTTTCCATCTTAATTCCGTCGCAGAAGTTTTTACAATGAAGTAGAGGAGGAATGAAAGGAGATGTTTAAAATTCGATAGAAATTGTGGTTACAGAGCGTTTGGCAAGTGATGCTTAATTGGTTAGTAATTTATATCGGTCTCCTTTCTCTTCGTGATACACGTGAGCCGCAAAGGGAAACACGTGAATGGTCTACTGGGAACCGGCAACGGGCCTCGCAAGTCCATGACCTCCTTTTGTAGATTACACGCGTTTTATTTATCGCGCGAAATATAAATTGCTGCACATACGGATGCGCCTAACTACGCGATACTTTATATTAGGGCCGCCATCCTTCGGGTTTCCCCGGATTTGTCCTCTTTTTTTTTAGGGCGTCCGGAGACGTCCGGGGGGATTTTCTGTAGTGATCCGGGTTTTTCGATGCTGCTCGCTCAAAACGTCATAAATATTTTATCTTTATTTCTTCATTGCGGTTACAGTCTATAATTTACAGAAATGTTTGTCTTGGGATATCGTACCTAATATGAGGCAGGGAGAGCGACAACGGAACAACCCACATTAAATTTTTTTTTCTATTTTATATGATTAGTAAATCCTATTGGAATACGTTATTGCCACTAACTCAATTTAAAAAAAAATGTGGGTTAGTCCGTTATTGCTCTCACTGTCTCATATAAGAAATAATTAAAAGTGGCCGGGTTTCAAGTGGAAATGTCCGGGGTTTTAATACTCTCTGTCCCAGATTAATGATTTTACGGATGGCAGCCCTACTTTATATCATTTCATTATTTTTATTATTATGCTCACGAGCGCGCAGAAATAAAAGAAAGAATACGATTCACCGTAACTATAGTTACCGTAAACTGGAGTGACTTTGCCCGCACGGGGTGACAATGCCCACTTTTCGGAAAGACTTTATTTTATTTTATTGTGAAGTAATTAGAACATATGGTGTTTTGTAACCGATAGCAATAATTTCTCCAAGGTCAAACGAAAAAAATAGCGAATTCAATCATATGGTAATTTTTCAGTCAGAGTAAAAAAGTGGGCAATGTCACCCCGGCGGGCAAAGTCACCCTAGTTTACGGTACGTATATATACTGTACAGGATGGTTCTAGAAACTTAAAGATAAAAAGATAATCTTTAAAGGGCGTGGGCTCAAAATTCCTCACCTTCTAATATGAAATACTTATCCTATGCCAGCTTATCTTGCGCCACTTGCGAATTAGTCCCGTTACGGACTTGGCGACAAATTGCCGGCGACCATGAGGTGCACGGGGACATATGAGTTCGCACGCACTTGGTCGCGGCGAACAACAAAGGTTTCTGGTCTCTCGGCGACCAAGTTGTCAGCAACTGGTCACCGGCAACTTGGTCGCCGAGAGACCAAAATTCGGGCAACCAAACGAAGCGACCAAGTCGCCGACGACTACGAGACACACGGGGACATATGAGTTCGTACGCGCTTAGTCGCCGCGACCAATGAGTCGCCGGCAACCACGAAACGTGAGCGACGCACGGGAAACCAAGTGGTCGCGGCGACCAACGAGGTGCCCTGTTTCCAATGCACGCGTTCACACGACGAGCGACTTTGTTGGCGATCAGACACCTGCAAGCAACGAAATGAGTTTCGATACGCAGAAATTTATTTTGCAAATTGAATCTCGAAAGGCAATTTGGGACTTGTCGTATAATAAATACTCCAATCGCGACATTCAAAAAACAACAAAAAGGAATGGTGTATTTATTTGAGAATGAAACGAGAACGAAACGGATCAGGTATCGAGTAGCTCGGTATGATCGCTTCGTTTGGTTGCCCGAATTTTGGTCTCTCGGCGTCCAAGTTGCCGGCGACTTGTCGCAAGTGCGTAACGAGCCTATCCGTTTCGTAGAGAGCGCCAAACAGAATGGACGTCGAGGAGATTGTTCTAATTGTGAAGTGCATTGAAAAAAAAATAAAGAAGAGGCAACATTCGGTGCATTCTTTATTGTAAAATCGCCGTAAGAAAAGAATGTTTACTAGTTTTCTCATTCTCAAATAAATGCACCATTTCTTATTGTTTTTTGAATGTCGCGATTATAGTATTCATTATATGACATCTAGTATAGCCGTTTTGGCCCAAAAGAGGCGCGCTCTTCCTCAGGCTTTCGCCTATACGAGCATTTGACTGACATGGTGGTGTTTGCAAAATTTAACGATCATCGCGGGCCGCTGCCAAGGGAAATTCGGCGTAGCTGTTCTGTCGAAATGGGACTCGAAAAAACCCTGCCCTCATCCGCTAGGAATCACTGGACAAGTTGGATCTACCCCGGAGGGCGGCGGCTCGTTTAGTCAGCGTTATACTTCGTTATATGACAGATAGTGTCAGCTTTTATAAGGTCCAACAGACGCGCTACACCTCAGAGTCTCCTCTATAGTAGCATTTGAGCTTAGCAAGGTGGAGTGAGCTTTTGATCGCCTCGAAGTTTACCACCGTGCAGGCCACAGGGGGCGGAACAGTCGAGGGAAATAAAGACCACGCTTGACCGTTTGCTGGACACCGTAAGGAATTTTCCTCTACGAGCGTCTTTCAGGTCACAAACTAAAAATCGTTCGCGATCGACGAAAGCGTTCGAATCATTACATGACAAGTCCCAAATTGCCTTTCGAGATTCAATTTGCAAAATAAATTTCTGCGTATCGAAACTCATTTCGTTGCTTGCAGGTGCAAGCAACAGGGCACCTCGTTGGTCGCCGCGACCACTTGGTCTCCCGTGCGTCGCTCACGTTTTCCTGGTTGCCGGCGACTCCTTGGTCGCCGTAACCAAGTGCGTACGAACTCATATGTCCCCGTGATTCTCGTGGTCGTCGGCGACCTGGTCGCCAAGTGCGTAACGGGGCTTAATTGAATTTTAACTAAACCAACATAATGCATAACACCACACCTAGGATGTTTCGAATCCTAGAATCACCCTGCCTAAATGCATATTTCATTTCAAACCCCAATGTACATTTAAAGCAAATTGGATACCGTCGCGACATATGGAAAATTGGATATACTACGGTATGACCCAACCATCATAACGAACTGAAATTTTGAGGAATTGGGAAGGAGAGGAAGAGGACCCCTATTATAAAATTTTAACTGCGGGTATTTACTAGTTTCTGAGATATTAATAAAAAACTTTCGGCATAATACATTGAAATCTGCCTATACAGACGTTACTAATGCAACAATTTTCTCGTCACCGTCAATTGTTTCACAGCCGACGATACAATAGCGATATTGACCTCATCGCGCGATGCTTGTAACTGCAGTCTCATTTTTAGTATCCCCAAACTCATTAATAAACTAACAAATACCCGAAGCTAAAATTGTATATTAGAGGTTCTCTCACCCTGCTGCCAAACCCCTCGAAATTTCGGTTCGTTACGGTGGTTGGGTCACACCGTAGTACAGCCGGGAAATTATCGGTTCCAGAAGCGAGAGGAAGCTGTAACGCAAAAGCATTCCTTGCCCTTCTGGAATCCACGTGACTGTTAAACGTAAGCACGTGAATAGCCTACTGCGCCTCAGGAGCGTTCGCTCGGTCCGTGACCGCTTTCAGCTACACCCGGGAATCCTTTTACCGGTCTCGCGTATACGTACACCTCGATACGTGCATACCCCCGTTTAAAGGTGCACGGTGCAACGGCCAGCACGTGCATGCCCTAGTCGTTGGCATGCGCCGTCAAGCCGAGGTGGTACCACTCCGATCAATGTTGGCAGTTGCACAATTGTTACGCGCCTTTCCAATCGTCCTTTCGCTTTTTCTCTGCACCTCCTTCGCGAAGGCCGAGAACAGCGATCTATGGATCCAAGCCTACCGCCTCAGTACTCTCTCCAACAGCATCGCGCCCGTTTCTTCCGTACACTTTTCCTCCTACGGAGGCAGTCGCGTGGCGACCGCCGACGCTACCTGCGTACTCTCGATACTTCGAACGATCCGTCGAAGATCCGTGCTTTCCACGCAGTCAACGAGACTGCCTCAGAGCTGATCGTATTACCATGCCACAGGGTTGACGCGTGTCGCCTGTTATTACCGAAGAAGCGAAATCACGATGGAAAGTATATTGTACAACTTGGTGGTGAAGGAAGATAATACTTTAATTGCGAGTCTAAAGTTTTGAAGTATTTGTTATCTATATTTAGGATAGCGATCAGTGCTATTGGGTCTCAGCCATTGGTTCGAGTCGATTTGTCTGTTAACTTACTGTTTAACAGCAGCGCTTGATAAAACGTAAGAGTTTCTATTCCCTCAGAGCGTTGTGAGCCAACTGTTTTTAGAGTCTGTGAGTTATCGTTAACTGTTCTTGGGTCTTATAATTCTAGCATGTGTGCGTAGTGCAATGGTTTGTTTAATTCTGAATGGACGAAGCTCAGGTACACAGGAGCCGCATCTTGAAACTGTAGCTTAAGGGTTTGGCTAGTTATTTGTCACTGACACGACACGTGATTTCAGATGCTGGCACTAATGACCACTGCGAAGGCCACGTTCCAGGAGATCGATAATGATAAGTTCAAGACCATAATGAAGATCTCGAACGAAGATGTGATTGAACCGAAGAAGGATCGTACTGGCAAGGATGACGATGCCTCGAAAACGTTGCAGCTCCTTCGGGTCAAAGGATTCCCTCGGTTGCTACCTGAAGGTGAGATTCTTTACTAATTACAATCTCTTGTAAAAGTGGAGACTTACTTCACGGTTCAATTCCAATTTCAGGGATCCAGGCACTGGTTAACTATTGCAGATACCTCCGGGAGTTGTCTTTGTCCTATTCGTTGCTCAGCGATGAATTACTACTAGCTTTAAGCTCCGAGAAACAGGTACAGCTGGAGACTCTGCGGTTGGAAGCTCATCCAGAGACGAAGCCCCTTCCACGGGTCAGCGATACAGCTTGGTTCACATTTTCCAGCCATCTGCCAAACATAAATCTTGTATTGTGAGTACCTAAGCTCGATTGATATTCGAGATTTTGCTCGGAGGCGAGAGGGTAACGATGCTTTCTCTGCGTCAACGAATCAGATTGTCGTACATGACGAACGAGGACGATCAGAGTCCGCTCTTCGCTCCGTACGTTCCTATAACACACCTTTACTTCGGAGAATCACCATCGGAGGCAACAGTGTTGCGCATCGGTTGCCAGTGTCCGCGGCTGGTCGAGCTAGTGATCGCTGCTTACGGGCCTGATACACTCGACAGTGCACTGCTCTCTGTCGCTCAGGGATGCCCGCGCTTAAGCGCCGTTGGTTTGGGCGATTGTGAGATCACGTATGTACAATGACAATCTTACTTTTCTACAGAACTAACAAGGGAACATCCGGAACCAGGAAATTCAAAAAATTCTGAAACTTTGTGAATATGTAGGGGATTTCCACTCGATTACAATGCAATTTTTGTTTGCTGCCCAAATTCACTCTAGAGGGGTGTGATTGACCCCTGAAAATCCGGTTATTTTCCGATTTTGTGTTATAATTCGTGAATTGTAAAATAATTTTTTTACCAAATGATAGATCTAATTAAAAGAAATAACTTTTGTCTTGAAACTTTTCTTCTATCTCTTACAGTTCGCGAGTTATAACACAAAACCGGAAAATAGTCGAATATTCAGGGGTTAATTTCACCCCCTTCGAGTGAATTTGGGAAGCAAACGGAAATTGCGTTGTAATAAGGAGGAAATCCCCTACATATTCACAAAGTTTCGGAATTTTTTCCTTGTAAGAAATTCCTTTTCTTGTAAGTTGAACCGTAGTCTCTTTACAAATGTCTTATCGGGAAAATGTAAACACCTTAAAAGCATCTAGAAGCCTGTAAACTTTCAATTGCAAACAGTTTTGAAAACGTTTCCTATCTTAATATGGATCGCATTCAAATTTTGATGCCAATAAATTGTAGAAATTCTGTGGGTCTAATTGTGAAATATGCAGTTGCGACGATGCATGTTGATAATAGTATAATAGACTATTCGAATAATTTAATATTCGAATATTTTACAAATATTCGAATGCTACGAATAAACTTCGAATATTTGAGTATTCGAATGTTATTATTCGAATACTATTCGAATACTGATGTATTCAAATACTGATATATTCGAATACTGATCTATTCGAATACTGATCTATTCAAATACTGATGTATTCGAATACTGATCTATTCGAATACTGATCTATTCAAATACTGATGTATTCGAATACTGATGTATTCGAATAGTATGGTGTGAAGTGGGTCAAAATTAGTTTACAAGATTTCACCCTGACAAATGAACCTAGAGAACTTGATTTATAATTCACACCATGCTATTTGAATACATCAGTATTCGAATACTTAAATATTCGAATAGTATTCGAATACTTAAATACTCGATTAGTATTCGAATACTTGGATTTTCGAATTATATTCGCCCAATAATTGAGCAACTGAAGTATTCGAATATTCGAATACCGAAAAATTCGACAAATAGTCCCAGCCCTAGTTGATAACTTGGTTTTCTTGTTGCATTCAGCTGCTCGGGATTATTGGAAGTTGTCACGCTCTGCGCGAAACGTTTGCGGATATTGTACGTGTGGGAAACGTCGCTGATAGAAGATGCGGAGCTCGACGTCCTAAAAGTGTCGAAGAAGATTTCAGTGCTCCTTGGTTGTACGTGGGTGCCTGAATATATACCGTTGTGCTGAGAGTTTAAGAGTAACCGAGTCCTTCTGTGCGAGGCAAATACATTAATGGCAGACAATAGCTTGCGCTCGTGCAAGAAAGTGTGCGTAAATGGTAATTAGACTTTAACGGATATCCCGTGTTTTATATTTTTACATGAATCGATTATAATAAGGCGTTATATGATTTTGGATCGTAGCATCGATATCGTATACACATTATAGACTTCCAATACTTCTTGGGAGAAGATCGGAAATTTTTACCATACAATTTTTTCTGGTAAAACTTTCTATATTGCCGCTATGTCGTGTATTTTAATGATTGGATTAACGATCGTTACGGTGAAAAAAGAAATACAATGATGTGATTGCGTTCCGTTGATTTCTATTCTTTGCACCGATCCGCGAATAACCCGTGATATATAATAATTTGCCACGTTGGGCGCGATTTACAGAAAGAAAAAACGAAAGACGCCAACGTATTTGTAAAAATTGCTCGTGTCTGTTAATACCAAAAAATATAAACTTTATTAGATTATAATGATACCTTTTGTGTGTGGTGTATATAAAATAAAATAATACCACTACTTAATTATCAACCGTCGCTCATGGTAGATATGTATAATATACAATAATTAATAATATAGTCTATAATGTTATTGTAATACAACAGACTATGTACATTATTTCTACATTATAACACAATAAATGATTGGGTATACCTAGTTATATGTTATCTAGTATATAACGTTAACAATTAATGGTTCGTATTACTTAATCGCTTCTGTTTTTTCTTTCTTTAGGTTTACGCGATTATTCCCCATTTTTACATCTCGCCGATGCTATTCTAAAGATGCGAAGCGCTCAGTCTTGTATCCCAGCCGATATATCCGATCTCTCGTCTCATTAAGGCCGATTAAAAACCTAATATTCGAACAATTTACGTATTTCAGCTCCATTTATAACAAACACATGTTAATGCGTACAAAACTCCGTATTATACATCATAAAAACTTGAATGTTATAACACGTGTAACACGTAACGCATCGAACGAATGTCATTACATCATCTTTCTGAACATGGCAACATTCTCGTGTCCATTACAAAGAAATAGCACGACCTTTACAAGTACAGTAAAATCATTTAGTGTATAACAACGTATCGTATACGCGTTATGTCATTAATCGTGAAATGCACTCATCGCTTATTGGCATGTTTAAACAGCTGACGTTTCGCGAATGCATACGAGAATCTAAATTTAACATTTAATGTAACAGAGCCCTTTGAACACGTTCGCCTATCATTCTATTAATATCAATAGAGAAATGTTGCAAAAGTCTTAGGAACACGTTGAAAAATTATTCTAATGTAAATACATAACTTTTTCCTTTTAATCACCTGTGTTATCGGCGTATACTTATCGCGAACACAGATTTACATTTTCCTAGGAAATAGAAAAATCATTTTACAAACAGCTCGGAAACGTACAACACCATTTCCCGCGAACATAAAAGTCAAACGTAATCTTCACTTTTTATTATCGCCCGTCTGTTAGCACTCCCTTCGCTTCGTTAATTGCAGTGATTTCTTGCCGTTTGCTACGCGAACAGTACAGTCAACTCTCGTTCGATACGAGAGTTTACATTTAAAAATAATGTACGAGATAACGGTGATCGTTCAGACCAGATGCACCAATAAAATGTGATTGTTTGTACTGTTCAGAGCATTACACGCTTTTCATCTTTCATCCACACTTGCGAATTCCCCGGACAATTAATTGAATGCCAATTAAGTTTACGTCAACTAGCGATTAGATAATCACGCATTAAGTGAGGCTCAACTATGTACACGATGAATATCTCAAATGTGATCTGCACAGCGCTGCTTGGATGTACTATTTACATTAAAGATTCTCCTTGACAATAAGCTTTAACTAGGTCCACAATCACTCTGCGGGGAACTCCGTTTCAAATACAAGTAACTATTAAATCAAACTCGGCTCTGCGCAGATCACAGTGTACGGAGATTGAAATCAAGCTGCAAACGTAGCTCACAGTCGCATACAAAAACATGTCTAAAGTATCGTTAATATTTAGCACCATCTTAGGCATGTTCGCCATCCTTTACGCTCGCTACTTTTGGCAAAGTAATATTAATGCTACTGTTACGTAACTTTACAATTAACAGGCATAATAAAATAGGTTGGCCATTACCTTATATCGTTACAAAGGAGCAATCAAACAAATGGACGGGTCGGTTGCTTACTCTACGCATACTTTAACTGTGTTATTTTTTTGCTTTTTCTTTCTTTTCCGATATAAGTAAAATTGATGCAGCTTTAAGAGACGTAAGGTTTTTTTTGAGCATTGCGACTGCTAAATTTGCTCGAGGGGCTATTCATCTAGATGCATCTAAAAATTTCACTCTCTTACCCCGCATGTTCAATCGATTTTAAAAAAGTTCTCACAACTTTCCCTACAAGAAACTTCGCAATAACTGTGAGAAGCTTAAGCCCCAGGAACAAAATAGATAATATAATTATTATGATTGCCTCAGCTCACAATAAGTTTAACAATAACAAGATTTCCATTACGATCTGTCGTATTGAAAATAATAGTTCTCCCCTTTTCACAATAGATTTCACTATTATATACGCACCTGTTTGTTACCCGTTAAGATATGGCTCTTGGTATTAACCAGTCATATCAATAAAAACACTTCGAATACCCGAGGTGATCCTGCAGGAGCAAGTGTGTTTACTAACTCGATGTTATATCCTTTAATCACAATTCTGTATACATACCTAAACAGGACAATCAATCGGGCATATCGATGGAAATGATAGGTACAACGGGTTTCGTCAGGTCGATCTTTTTAACGTGCTTCTCGTTCTTCTCCGAGACCATTGGTTCGGAAGGTGGTTGATCCTGATCGCTTCTTGGTTGGTAGGAAATGTTACCATACTCTTGAAGCAGCGGACACAGTCCTAACAGAAAGTGGCAAAAGTCCTTTCTAATGCCGAACCACCCTGGAATTAATAACACCGTACAATTGGTATTTCCTCCCCGATAATTCATAATATCGTTACACAGTCTCCGATTCTGTGTGAAATTAAGCGATCGTTTCTTACATCTGTTTCCATCCTTCGCATTAAAAGATATAACGATAAGTGTTACATGAGATATTAAAAGCGGCATTGCTACTATAGTGTGACTTAACGAAATGTTCCCGTCCAATTTGTTTGCCAGCAACACCTGCGATCGATTAAAATACAACAAGTTAGTGAAATCCATTAACCGCCTTCGCATCCCACAGAGACCACAATTCTTACTTGGAACACTAGGATTGGAACCATAAGAAACGTGTACGCCAATGCTGAATTTATCGACCTTCGTCGTATCCTGTCACTGATCTGTGGGGCTCTTATTAAAAGAGCGGCGAATATTACCGTATATAGAACGGCAACTAGAAACAAGCACAACAGTGCCCACAGAGGCACAAATACTACTTCCCAGCTCCACGTTATAAAACCATCTAGCCTTAACGCCAGGAAAATAAACTGCAACACGTTAACGGCGCAGAACATCTCGAGTTCGCAGGACCGATCGTGCTTCGCAGCCCAAATACATACCTAAAAGCAATTTAAAATGAACGTCCGACGATTACTTCTCGCCCTTTCAACGTAACGGCTGAACTTTACTTACCGCTATCGACACTATGGAAATGAAGATAAGCGGTATGAACACCAGTATCCAAAGGTGCCTTCCGGATTCTAATTTATCACATACTAACAATTCGAACATCAGCAGGATCAAATGTAACGCCAAGGTAATTAACATCGCCTTGTACTGTACGTAAGCGTCTCCTTCTAGCCTCGCGTGCGGATGCCTCCACCAAACGTAGCTTCCGACGGTAGCTCCCAAAATTACCATGCCCTTCCAAAACCATATTGGCGTGAACACTGACCAATAACTCCACTCTATGGAGCCGTCCAGCCGAAGAGCAAATAACGGCGTGAATATCGTCAGGCAGGAGTGTACTAGAAATTTGCTACGAATATAAATCAGAAAACATTAATAAGTAATTCTTCTAAATCCTACTCTCGTCTCTTAATTCTATAAATTACGTCTCACGTTCGTGCTAATGCCAATTTGGAAACAAATTTGAAATTAGTATATTAAAGTACCAGATCGATTACTATTTGAAAAATGAAATTACACATTCAGTGGAAATGAACAAAGAGATCTTGGTACAAAAATGGAAACCAAGAGAACCAAAGGCTTGCTGGACTTTTTCGATTGGGAAGTTATGAATAAAATTACCTAAATCTGTAGAAACGTCATTTAAATATATAAATATGTGAAATGGTGAAACACTTTCCGCAATTTACGACAAGGGTCAACAGCCTTGTAACAATGACAGAATGTGCTGAATAAAGCATCGAGCGTTTGTTTAAAATAAGCATCTGACCCGCTTAAGACATATAACTCGGACCAGGATTAAACTGTCGAGAGATGCTTAATTCAATTATCGAATGGTAATTAAATCGTGCGAACCTGCGAAAGGGAAACTACATCGAACGAATAAATTATATCTCCGAATGTACAAAATATCGTACTTCGTTATCTTTTTTTCGATTTCACGCGCTGCTCCACATACAAGACACCGATGATCTCCTGTATTATGTGCATGTTAATCCGTGGATCGAAAGGAAATCCGTGACTACGTGCGCAAGATTTTACCTTGGATTGAAGTCTTGAAACAGTGTTTGCAGATTCATGATTATCAGAGTTGTTCTTTAGGCCAACTACTTGACGTGAATTTTCGCGATGCCCGACGTGTATGCACGCATCCCACTGAAAATCTTTTCATTTACCGAGCAATTTATCGCGAAGGAACACGAACGGTGGGCTCTGCATTTGCGTTGAAAGAAAAAAAAAAATAAATCCCACCGTCCTGCACGCGAAACTGCGAATTGCACTGAAATTAGCCAACGGCCAACAGCTGTCGACATTCGATACGTCAAAGCGCAATTTAAATGTTAGCAGAAAACTTCGTACATACTTCTTTCAATTTTACGTAAGAATGTTTTAATCAGGAAGATTATGAAATAATATATAATGTGCAGGTTAAACACTTGGCAGGCAAACACAGAAATAAACTAAAAAAATTCTACATCTAAAATGGAAACTTTCTTTCTGTTAGTGAGCGTTTCCTTCATTTCTTTACATTTTTCAGAACACAATAAAACTACTTATGTAATTTCAAAATTGCAATATGTACATAATTTCTTAAGATAAATTTAAGAGCTTTTCTTTTAACTTAAAGTACTTTAAACATAAATTTTTATAGATATAGCAATTTATAGCTAGTGGTGTTATATTATAAATTAATATTGATGATTATAAAGGCGCTTTACTTCGGCAACGAATGAAAGCAAGGCAAACGAATGAAACGAACGAGTGAAATTATATATAAATTTAAAACCTAACTTTTCTGTATTATAAACAATATTAGGGTAGTTAATTTCAAAAATGCATTATTTAAAATATAGACGCATGAGTTGTAAAGACCAATCAACGTTCACGGATATATCGGTATCGAATAGGTCGCGCTGCCTGTTTCCGGCTTAGACCGAGCGTGCCTCTTTTCGTCTGTAACCTCAATCATGGCGGTGGGTAAAAATAAGGGGCTTTCAAAAGGAGGTAAAAAGGGAGTCAAGAAGAAGATGTGAGTAAATAATAATGCTTTTACATTACACTTTAAACGTCCCTTATACGGAAAATGTGAATTCCCATTTCTTACGTGGAAAGATGTTTCGAATTACGATAGATTCCGCACACCTGACATCCGAGTGTTTGCATGCATCGTACGTTTAACACCTTGCTTTTATAAATATTTGTTAATTCGTCTGAAAAGTGAGTTAAGAAAGATGTGTATTTCTTTTCTCTAACGATAATAATAATTCTAAAATAACATCAGTCAATATCTTTGTACATGAATGAAAGTAGTGAACGCGATTGGTTTACTTAAAACAGATTCTTGATACAAGTTAAATATTTGTCGTTTGATACTTACAACGTGATCGGTACTTTAATTTTCAACGTGTAATTTATTTCTATATACACTGTATGTTCGATCAGATCTAATAGCGTGTTGTACATAACCTTAAAGTGCAACCGTTGGTAACGAAGTTCCAACCTGATCGCGTATTTATTACAGTGTTGATCCTTTCACCCGCAAGGATTGGTACGATGTTAAGGCACCGTCTATGTTCACAAACCGTCATGTGGGCAAAACGTTGGTCAACAGAACTCAAGGAACAAGTAAGATATCTTGAAATTATTAAGAAACTTTCGCAACTCCAGCTCCATGAAAGCACTATCGATACTTTGCATGGCGTTTCATGTTGCGCAAAGAATCGCAGAATTTTACCATAGTATTACATGATTTACGGTATTACTAAAATTAATTCCTGCTACAAAGTTTAAACTTCGAACAAATTCTCTCGTTCTGTCTCATCGTCAACTAAATATATGTCGCGCTTTACAGAGATTGCTTCCGAAGGCCTGAAGTACAGAGTATTCGAAGTCTCCTTGGCCGACTTGCAGAACGACGGCGACGCGGAGAGGTCTTTCCGTAAATTTAGGCTGATCGCGGAGGATGTCCAGCATCGTAATGTATTGACCAATTTCCACGGCATGGACTTGACCACGGACAAGCTCAGGTCCATGGTTAAAAAGTGGCAGACGTTGATAGAAGCTAACGTCGATGTGAAAACTACCGACGGATATCTACTTAGAGTCTTCTGCATTGGTTTCACCAACAAAGATCAATTGAGTACCAGAAAGACCTGCTACGCTCAACACGCGCAGGTTGGTAGTCGCGCCTATCGGTCTGCGATCCATTATTCGTCGTATATGCAACTCACAATTCGCAAAAGTTGTACAGACACTTTGGTGATACATGACGTTGCGCATAGAAATATGCACTCGCTTACCACATTACTCCTGCACGAAGGACTAGTGATATATGGTGTTGCAACAATTGGATATACTTTGGAATAGCCCCAGTGGCCGATCGACACGAGGTTTGAGGGGGTGGGGAGGGGGCGTGGATCCTAAATCTAATATCGTAGCTTCGGGTATTTATTAGTTTCCGAAATATTAATAAAAATTATTGTTAATTTTTCTACAAACTATTTTTTTGAACTGCGTACACGTAGTCCTAACGGGGATCCATCCTTTCTGTAATTGTATTCTATATATTCGTCTTATTTTGGCCCACAGAATCACCCCCCTAGAGTATTGACAATCAATAGAGTAATAGGTATACATCCTGTATAATAGAATGGACCGCATCCGCAAGTTTCTGGTTCAAATCTCCAAACTTACATCGGTTCGCTACCACGATTTACGGTGCCCCTGCGCTAATTTAACCCCAAACAATACTAATATCCAGAACAAGTTGAAAAGTGGAATGCGTTATGTCGGAATAAGTCAACAGGCATACTAAAAGTTTTTTATTAATATCTCGGAAACTAATAACTTCCCGAAGCAACAATTTTAGATTTAGGGTCCACACACCCACCCCACCTTTCTCGTCGAACCTCGTGTCGATCGGCCACTGGGGCCATTCGGAAGTATAGCCTAACAATTTTACAATTATTACGTAAGAATATCGAATCATCTCTCGTGACGCGTGTACTTCTGTGCTCAGGTGAAGAAAATTAGACAGAAGATGGTAGACACCATCACGAACGATGTTACGAAAAGTGATTTGAAGGGAGTGGTCAGTAAACTCCTACCAGACGCTACGGCCAAAGACATCGAGAAAGCCTCCCAAGGAATTTACCCGCTCCATGACGTCTATATTCGTAAGGTTTGTATGCGAATGTTATTGGTTGTTTTATCTGAGCCGAGTGTTTATAAATTGAAATATAAATAATGAATTATTACAGGTTAAAGTATTGAAGAAACCACGGTTCGAGCTGAGCAAACTGCTGGAGCTCCACGGCGACGGCGCGGGTAGCAAAAGCGAGGAAGTAGGTGAAAGTGGCTCGAAGGTTGACAGACCGGAAGGCTACGAGCCACCTGTACAGGAATCCGTTTAAGGGAGTAATTCTCTTTCAATATTTGATACGAATAAAAGTCACGTTCCAGTGCGGAAATTGCTCGCAGCTTTATTGTTTTCGTTCACCTACAGATCCTTCTACTTTTTAAAGGAATAGGTGTGACAAAGATCTAACGGAATTCAGTTTCGATCGCAAATGAATCGCAATTTTCGTTATAATACGCCGCATTTAGTCAGCATTCAATTAACTGAAACAGGCTAGCAATTGATGAAAAATAGAATCCAGTTTATTTGATTATGTTACAATGTAAAGGTACCGAAAGTGTTACGAACTAAGTAATGAATAGAGTTAGCGGGACACTGCCCGGGTGGCTAATGACCAGCCCCTTATTAATAGTGCTCTGAAACTTTCGCTCCATGACGCCAGCATGTAGATTAGAAACACAAAGAAGAGTATCTTTGTTACGACGTCGACCCAATACATACTGCAACAACGAAAGATACGAAAATGACGCACGTGTTAGAAGACAGTTTGAAAAGAAATTTCGAAGCAGAACTTACACTCTCAAGTGCCTTCGTGCAGCGGGCAAGGTTTCCGGCTGTTCGTTTAAAATATAAACTCTTGCAGCTCGTATGCACGACTCAAAATACGCGTCTATGTCCATATCCTCCCCGTGCAGCTGATACCTTTTAAACTCTAACGAATTAAACTTGTCTCTAACTCGGTACATATTCGCATTTTCAAAGTCCCATTGGTTGTTGGCGTAATACTCGAACACTTCGAAACCTTTCTGTATCCGGCGTTGCACACGGCACATGCTGCGAATAGTAAAACGTTTATATCCATTCACACCGATCGCGGCTGTGAAGTTAGGTTGCAATTACGAAATTTCGAGTTTACTTACATTGGCTTGTAGCCCGCGAGAAAGATAAGCGCATCTATGAGGTAGGCGGGTATCATATGGAAAAGTAAGACGCATATATTGTGCATGAGCCTGGACTTTTTCATACTGCCGCCTGGGTACCAAACAACTCCATTCAAGGGCACTTTCTCTGTTATCTTTCGGCCACGTGCGATAATCTCTGCCCATGATATCTGAAAATTCCGAATTTTCCGACGATACGTCTGTTAGAAGCCTGTGTTGGTATTAGTCGTGCAATATTTTAACGGAGATAATGACTCGCCTTAAATTCATTACTGCTCGTGAGGTTGTACACCCTATTCTCTTGATCTTGCATGTAAATGAAGTTCCAGGTAGTGGCAAGAATAGCGTTTACAGCAATGTCGACCGGAAGGTAATCAGCGTAACTGCTGTCGTTGCAGTACATCGTTCGGATGACACCTTTCCCAGCACCGATCAAAAGTCCTGTCGGGCCATTGATGTTATCCGTCCATCCGGGTAGTGGCTCCTTCCAAATCGGTATCACTATACTCGGTCTAAAATTCAAAGCACGGCTCCTTCCGCGATTAAACGGTCCGAATTCACATTTCGCAGAGATTATTTAGCGCATTGTACCTCACTATGATTACTGGGATGTGGGGCATCATTTCTTCGACAAGGCCTTCGGATAAGGCTTTCGTGAAGGCGTACGTATTGGGAAGATCTCCTAAGATTTTGTCCGTCATTGCTTCGACGACATCGTCGTCCATCCATTCTACGCATTTGATTATCTTGTGGGGATCCGCTGGCGGAGGATATGGTTTTTCTTCTAGAACCTAGAGTGAATCATCAGTTTAATCGTTTATTATCGAAGAAGACTCGCGGCCCATCTTTGTGCGACGAGGTCGCAATTACAGCAGAGATTACTGTACTTTTTCTCCGAGGTGGCAGTAGGCGGTGCTGATATGAGTGAACAGTTTCAGGTGTTTCATCTCTTTGGCCAGCTCCAGCATTTGCTTCGTACCGCGCGTGTTCAGTACGACCGCTTTCTTCAACATCTCGTCGAATCTGCAAGACCAGTGATCGAACTGGGTAACATATTTTCCAATAGTATATCATTTAAGATTCTCGTACACTTCATCTTCCACTACATTACCGTACTGTGGCAGCTCCGTGATAGACAATATCGATTTTTTCGCAGAGCATTTTCCTGTCCTCTGAGGAAAGCCCGAGCCCTGGGAGAGATACATCTCCGCCGACAACTGTCACCGCTTTCTGAAGCTCTGCCAATCCCCTTTGCTCTTTAACAGACTTGAAGAGCTGAAAAGAACGATTCCTACATCATATCAGTTGACAATCGGCTTAGGACTATATTTAGTTCTTCCTTTAAGAATCTAAAGGCCGTTAAAGAAACGAGAAACAGCAATTAGCTTCCATGTGTCTTCCTATGTAACCACTTGATGTTCATCTGTCATGAGTATAATATGAGGTCATAGAGGCGTAATGAATTCAGTTAATGGGCAAACTTTTCTTCCTCGTATTCCTTCAGTTTTTAACAGATGCTGTTTCAAGCGGCAGTGAATTAGTATTCGAACATGAGATAGCAGAAATGAAACTTGTGCTTTAACTCAGACAGTAGCTTATTTTTCTTTACACTTCTATGTGCATTGAGTCTGATCAATTACATATTAACATATTTAAGTATTTACATTTCATTGTATCATCCACTTGGGTTTTTTTCCTCTACTACTGACATATGATATCGAGAGATTATATTATTAAATCGATTAAAATGACAGACGTTATATCTTTGATACCGAGAAGTATGGAAAAAGTGCCAATGGTATACGTGCATATGCTGTCGTAGTAAATATGAATGTGTTTCTAAGAAGTATATACGCAATCTGTTTAAAAGGTAATTACTGAATAATGCATGAGCATTTTTTCAGTGTACTCGGTGGTTCATAGTAAACAACCTTCCAATAACGAAAGTCATGTAAAAGTAGGTTTTCCTGTACGCGACTGGACGCACCGTCAACTTCGAAGTCGCTTTTCTCGAAAACGAAGCGCGATATCAAAAAATTGTATTCTTTTCTCTCGACTTATTTACTTGTTATAAGTCGAAAAGGAAGAGTAACTTTTTTCGATATCGCGCTTCATTCTCGAGAAAATTAACTTTGAAATTCTTGACGTTGCGTCCGGTCGCGTATAGGAGAACGTATCTTAACGCTACACCATAATTTGTTATATTTATTCACTTTCTTTATTATTCTGTTTTACGATATCGAGGCAATTTTTACAAACTTTTCATATATTTTCCGTGGTTCGATTACATTGACGGAAATTGTGAAACCTGCGCGAGCCTGTTCCCCTCATCAAATGATTCGGAAGATGTCACATGCGAAGTGACCTCTTGAGACTTTCTTTCGCGTCGCGTGACGCAATTCGTCTTCACTTAGAGAGAGATTTACACCTTACATATACACGTGTTTCAACACACAATAAATGTCTGGTGTTCATTCTGGAAATTTGTAGTCAGGGTGTCTCAAGTATGAATACAAATCTGTCTGGTATATGAATTCAACTAACGAGCAAGGGTTAAATGTATCATATTTCATTGTCATATTCCCTTGATCGCGAGATAGGCCAGTCTACCGCATAAGAGAAAAAACAAATTGTACGATTGGTACAATGGTATGTGTGCAGTTGATTGCGTTAGAATGAGATCCAGCAGCCAGTAGCTCGAGAGATATGACATAACACACTACCACACATAGGACAAGAACTTTCACCGAGTACGTGACTTGATAATAACGATAATGTTCTCTATCCTCTCTAGATTCGAGGCCTTGACTCCGTTTCTCCTGCTTTTTGTCTCATAACGCGATTACGGAACTGAAGGATGTACTTTCGCCGCATAGTCTGTCGATCCTGCTTTTAACAAGCCAAGAAAGATATTCCTAATATCCTCCTGCAGAACACAATCTGACCTGAAATGGTCGTCGCTGGGAATTAAGTCAAAAGGAATTTCTCTAAACGGAAAAGGTCTCGTATCGCCAAACCCGTTTACGCGTACGCAAGTATGTACTCCGATTGCCTTTTTCTTACTGTTACGTTATGTCGACTGTACCGTTTCGGATCAACACAAAGTAATCTGAGAAATTCACGATGTATAACGATTGCTCTTTTATAGATGCAGGAAACTAGTTGGCAACATTCGATTCTGTCTTTCTTCGGAAAACTAATATCAGATTGTCGAGGTGGAAAGTTTGCGTCGCTAGATTGCGCTCCTTTCTTCTCCTCTCGATACAAGTGATTTAATTCGGGAAATAATTGGATTAAAGGGGAAATAGGAAATTTTGTGTGGTTGAAGGGTTTTGCGAAAACTGGCGGGTAAAAATCGGCGTACTCACCGGCGAGCTGAAAAGTTCGTCCAGACGATGTTTCGGATCCTTTCCCTTCTTTGGTCTGATGAGCATAAAAATCTGCTTCGTGTTTGGCAGGCATCTAAGAAATTTCTCGATAATGACTTTCCCCAGGAAGCCAGTACCACCGGTGACCAGTATGTTCTGACCTTTGAAGGTCAGCGCTATTCTGTCAGGGATCTCCTCTTTCGTCATTGTCTCCACTTTTGTTTCTGTCATGGTCTCGCTTTTCTACTCTCCTGAAATGACGACAGAGTGATTTTTAGCTTCCCATTGTATTCCAGTTCAGAACTGTTTAGGAACAACTTCTCACAGAATTCGACGGTGATTAATATCCATGAGTAAAAGAAAGGAGAAACCAATAGCTGTGAGGAGTGGGCTGTCTTTCAATTAATTTAATGATTTAAATCGATCTCTATAAATGGCATAAAGGAATATCATTATGATTAACAAGTAGGTCGGAAGTTACTGAACGCCTTGTACGCATGAGGAAGAAATCATTATGCGAATGACATCGAGCCTTTGAAGCCATGTACAGTTAAAGCGTGTAGTATAAATATGCGTATAAGTTGCATCATGTGATGCAATTTACCTTGATGCTCGCTGGTTCTTTTCGAGGGACATTAATACGCAAATGCGTCGCTCCTTTTTAGAAGCGACAAACAGGAAGAGTTTCCTCATTCTTTGTCGTATCTACTAAGTAGCTTTACTACTCGGCTTCGCCCGAAATTTAGATTCTGATTTTATAAAAAAAAGATTATTTTTTGTGAAAATAGTCACATTCATCTGGATTGATTAGGCATAATGAGCTGGAACACATTTCGTAACCCCAGAGTTTACCGCTTGAAAGTTTTTTAGGCGACAGACAAACACACAAACACTTTCTGCTTTATATATTAAGATAATAGATTTGTCTCGAAAATTCTGTTAATACCCACCGTGTCTATAAAACTATAATTCACTCACTTTCTTTTTCCAGCATTTGCAGTTATTTGTTCAGCCCAATCATCTGTTTATTATAATAACTATTCGTATTCAGAGGGTAATTCAAATTTGAAATCGAATTCTGCGCGCAATATTTTCGACGCCATCTGGCGCGGAGAAATCTTAACTTACCAATTAATAAAAACTTATAAACATTTATGTGATATTCTTAGAAATATTGGCTAATAATATCACATTTTATATTAAATATTTATATTGGAATATTTGATATTCCAAACATTTGCAATTACTGTTTCACGAAGTCACGAGGTCTATGGAGAAATAGTTTCATTTTTTGAACACTTCCCGCGCTTTGTAAACGGTACCACCCTGAGCGCTCGCCTTAAGGACACTTTCCGGTCAAAAATTCTCTCTCAAAAAAAAAATTCTTTTTCCAAATTTTCATCCAACAACATCTCAAGAATGATCAGGTCAGATTTTAGAACGAAATTCCAAGCGGGTCAGATTTTACAGGCTGATAAGCGATCCAAATACAATAAACGGGTGCCAGAAAAAAGGAAATATATATCCGAGATTGCTGATTAACCGTAAGATGCCCCAATATTCCTTTATAAACGTAAAATTGAGCAAGCAATAGAAAAAAAGCTGCAAGTAGCTACGTTTTTCTCGAAACACGTTTCTGCGTACTATTGTTTTTCTAGAAATTATAAAAATCACCTAGGTTCCGCGCGATTTGTCCGCGAAGTGCCCTTAATTTTGGGTATCGTAGGGCGAGGTCGTGGTGGCAGTTCTACGAACTATCAACAAACAATTTGAATTCCGGCAGCGGAGGGTTTCGAGGTTAATGGGCGACGTGATTACGCGCCTGCAAACGTATCAGTGTCGTAATTACAATGGGAAGTGTGATAATGCGCAGGTGCGGGTGTACGGGACAGACTCTGCAATTTGCAATTCTTCCCCGGGTTAAGGTCGGTTTATACACCTACCGAGCAAGGGTCGATCGAGTCGGCATGTTTGTTGATGTTCCCTCGGTGGATTCGGTGACTACCATAACCTTACCGTAGGCTCGTCCCGCGCTCAGTGGCTGTACATATATGTAAATCGACCTTTATCCATGACCCTATGCTCGATGGTCGCCGATCTTCGCGGTGCAAAGAATGTGACGAGGTAAGTATGCATTTACGTATTTCACATTCCAGCGAATACTTTCAAGGCATCGAGAACGAACTGTGTATGCAAAGTGCGATTATGCTTCGCGAAGATTTCTGAAAATTACGTGTGTCACGTTTCAACGGTTGAGTAACCGTGTCTCAAACGAAATGTCTACATACTTTGGTTATTGTATTCGAAGGGCATGCAAAACTGCGCGGCATATACTAGAAACGTTACTTGTGTTTCGTGATATATAATGCACTTCTGAAGAGTTTGCATTGTACACCTCTTCTGCGACAAAATGTATTTCCGCCCGAGTGACTTGCGATGCATGATACGAACTTTTTTTTCCGGGTAGTGTCAGGGACGGCGCGAGGCGGGTTCAGCGCGTTCCCCGGAACACGGCCCCGCGCTTTAAAAGGCCCCGGGGTCCACGAAAAGCTTATCATAAATTTGCACAGAGCCCTAAGCATAGATATTTATTATTATAAAATTAAGAAGTATCTATAAATGAGGTATTTTGGGGCCCCGCAGTTTTTGGGAACCCGACCCCGCAAAAGTTCACGCCGGCCTTGGGTAGTGTGTAGAAGGAGGAAGATTTACTACGTTTGATGGAAGGTTAACTGCTTCAGTACCACAACAGGTTGTCGGGTGGAGTTTGTAACGGTTGCCGTTTCTATCGTCGTAATTGTTTTGTTTCTCGTTTTACCGTGCGCCGTGTTTATCGGGACGAAGGAAAACCACGCGCATATTTTGGACGCGTGCACACCTGTGTACTTAAGTACGTTACGTGGCGAAGTTTTCAATTGATATTTGCAAGAATGTCAGGAGTATATGTAGCTTTTAATAAGTGTGATGGTATTTTAGAAGAAAGCTACAGGGATTAAAGAGTAGTTCGATTAGAAGTACAGGTTAAGGAGTTACGAAACTTGTAGCTTTCCGAGCTGCAGCTTTTTGCAGACAGGGTTAAATCTGTATTGAAGTTGGTGAGTTAACAAGTCATTTAGTAAGCGAGTGAGGACATTTTTTTTAATTAATGGATGCAATGATTTTCGAGCTTGTCAACTGCTTGCCAAGAAAAACATGGTTATAAAAATATCTGGAGCGTGCTGTAATAGGTTTTATAGGAATTATAAATATAATTCAAATATTGTTAATAAACATTGTTAATAAAAGGTCTTTGCCATGGAGCTAGCTGCTTTCCGCCGTTATCCATTAAAATTAGAATTTATAATACATTCTGCTTTACTTTCATCGTAGTATTGCGCATATAATTTCATATTTTCTAATTCGATGTTGGTATGGTGAAGTATTTGTTACGTAATCGTTAGGATGGTGAGAACTGAACACTGGTAAATAGAATTTATAAATTACAGACTTTGTAACGAGCAATTTCTACTATGTAACCAAATGTTTACCTTTAAAACAAGTATTTCTCAACTAGTAAAATACCCCCGCGCCTCGCTTCGCGCCTAAGAGATATTACGGACTCCATGAAAACACATTTCACTCCTTTTCACCACCCCCTTAGGGGTTGATTAGGGCAAAATCGTGAAATTGGTTTTTAGGCATTTATGTGGGTAACCTTTCGAAGTAAAAACCACGTTGATATCTAATCGGGCCTAAGAGATTATGAGGAATCCGTGAAAATACATTTTGCCCCTTTTCACCCCCTTAGGGGTTGGTTAGGGAAAAATACTGAAACCGGTTTTTATGTAACCAAATGTTTACCTTTAAAACAAGTATTTCTTAACTAGTAAAATACCCCCGCGCCTCGCTTCGCGCCTAAGAGATATTAAGGACTCCATGAAAACATATTTCGCTCCTTTTCACCACCCCCTTAGGGGTTGATTAGGGCAAAATCGTGAAATTGGTTTTTAGGCATTTATGTGGGTAACCTTTCGAAGTAAAAATCAAGTTGATATCTAATCGGGCCTGAGAGATATTAGGGAGTCCGAGAAAATATATTTTACCCCTTTTCACCCCTTTGGGGATGGAATTTCCAGAAATCCTGTCTTACGTCATGAAAACAATGTACCTTCCAAATTTCACGTTCTTAAGTTAAACGGTTTGAGCTAGACGTTGATAAGTCAGTCAGTCAGTTAGTCAGTCAGGACTTTTTCTTTTATATATATATAGAATATGTATCCCGAGGCACCCGGTTCTTGCCATTCTGACCTTTCTAAATCAAGCGCCTGAAGTACATATTACTCTTTGCCCTTTCGGACCGCAGTATTCAGTATTTGATATTTACTAATTGCTACACGGCGGTTAGCTTTCAGTATGAGATACTTATAAGGGAGAATCCCCAAACCTGAAATTCAAAAAATGATGAAACATGGGGGTATGTAGAGCATATATACATATATATTACGAATTTTCTTTTGTTGCCCAAATTTATTCTAAGGGGGTAAAATTAATCCTTGAAAATCCAGCTATAATTCGCGAACTGTAAGATAATTTTTTTTAAAATCATCAAATGATAGTCCTAATTAAAAGAAGTAACTTTTGTCTGAAAACTTTTTTTTTATCCCTTACAGTTCGCGAGTTATAACAGAAAATCGGAAAATAGCCGAATTTTCAGGGGTCAATTTCACCACCGTAAACTGAATTCAGACACAAAAAGAATTGCGTAATACATATCTATATCTCCTCTACACATTCCCAAAGTTTCATAATTTTTTGAATTTCAAGTTTGGGGATGTTTCCTTGCCAGTAATTTCATAATCATTGATACTCGACACGCAATTCCATTGCATATCGTTAAGTCTCGGTTACTATTACGTTCATGTATTGCCTCACTTAGAAAGTTTACCGTGTATGGCTCTCAATGGGCGATGCTGTATTCGGCAGAAATGAAATTTGCAAACTAAACGTCGGTGCGTTATGGGTTCGAAGTTCAGCCGTGAAATATTTGCGACTCGTAAACCCATCGTTGCGAATTAAATACGTGTCATTCAGCTCCGCGCGACTTTCTCATAAAAACATAGACCTGGTGAAATTAAATAAAAGTAAAAGGGACTGTTAGACTACCAGAACATCTACCAGAACATCTACCAGAACATCTACCAGAACATTTCTTCGCCACGCGGATTATTCGTTACACGAATGAGTATTTAATGAAAACACTAATACGAAATCTAACACATCGAACTTTGCAAAGTGGCATTAAATGCCTGTGGTTCTCGATGAAATGTTTTCGAGGGAATCGTTCGCCGAGTAAATACTTACAGGGCAGAAGAAAATTCCTCGATCTCGCGCTATATCCGAAATACGAATCACCACTAGTAGATACAGTTGACGAACGAACGAGCGAAACGAAAGCACGACTGTCAGCAATAGCGACCGCGACTACAGTTGGCCGTCCTTACTCCGATGGTGAGTCCGTTGCAGACTGAGAAAGCATAGCGCTGGCCCAATATTTTCCTAGACGTTCATCGTCGCACGATACCAGGCTCGTATTCGCTTCTGGCCCATGCATCCCCTCCTCGCTTTTTACCACCCCCCACCCAGATCCGAATCGATCTCTATCCACTTTACGTTTGATCACGTAAAAACTGAAATCTGTTGTGTCATCTGCTATGTCTATACGGAACGATACTTATTCTCTGGAAATTCTAAAGGGTAACGTTGAATCATATACCAATCCGAATTGGATCTTGAATTGGGACTTGAACAATGAAAACTAAGGACCGTTGCGAAAAGGTGGCAGCTCCATAATTTTCTGAGATTGAATTGTAGATGGCGTGTGTCTAAAAATATTTTCTTTACACTCTTAGTATTATATAGTTCTCCAACAGTCAATGCATTTACAATTACGTTAGCAATAATTAATTAACAGCGCTCCTGTAAGTTTATATAATGCTGAAAAGGACGCCCCAGATTGTTGCCGCAACGGGCAGAATTTTATATGTTAAATGTAAAGTTAAGTGGATGCAAAGTGACTGATTGTGAATACAGAAGTGTCTGTAACTCGAAATGTCGAATGGGTCATGCGTTCCTGCGCACTCTGTTCTTATTTTTCCCAAGTGGCCAATATATTCCCAAAACCAGTAACGCCAGTAAAAGTCGAGTATAAAAGTGATTTTGTCTGTGCCACCAGGTTACCCATTAATTTAGGTATTCTTGAAGAACGTTCCATCGCGAGACTTGTCATCGTCACTGGAAACGGCGCATATCCGAATCGGCCAGTATTATTATTACGCTCGGCAGAGCTCGCCGCAAAACAATGCGAGAAGAACGACTTATGTATTTCGATACGGTCTACCAGTAGTATTCCAGTATTGGCGTACGTGACAAAATGGGACTTGGGTAACTAGAAAACTCGGTCCACGGGGACCCATGTACAGTGACTCACAGCCATAATCGTACACTCTTTAAAATCGCATAACATTTTTAAAATTGGTCCAAACGACTTGAGTTTTTTTGAGAAGCTAGAAGGATTAGTTTGCTAAGTGATGTGTTTCGTCATTTTTAAAACAAATGCAATTGGTCGGAATAGTGAAAAAAATAGTAAAGGTCGTTTTTTAAACTTTTTTTTGTGAGCCTGTAATGAAAATTCAAAAAACCCGTTTGTAGATTGAAGTAAGTTATATACGTGCCTAAAATTTCATCAAAATCAGTTACCGTTGCTCTGAGCTACAAACGTTTAAAGATCGCAGAATAAGGTCGAGAATCGCTGATTTCGGAAATTTCCGCGATTCTCGACCTTATTCTGCGATCTTTAAACGTTTGTAGCTCAGAGCAACGTTAACTGATTTTGATGAAATTTTAGGCATGTATATAACTTACTTCAATCTACAAACGGGTTTTTTGAATTTTCATTACAGGCTCACAAAAAAAAGTTTAAAAAACGACCTTTACTATTTTTTTCACTGTTCCGACCAATTGCATTTTTTTTTAAAAACGACGAAACACATCACTTAGCAAACTAATCCTTCTAGCTTCTCAAAAAAACTCAAGTCGTTTGGACCAATTTTAAAAATGTTATGCGATTTTAAAGAGTGTACGATTATGGCTGTGAGTCACTGTAGATCGTACGAAAGGACCCCAACCAAAAGATTGCCGGATTCAACGGGACCCTTTAATCAATTGCGTAACATCGTAGAAAGGAGTAAGTCTAACTCCTTCCCCGCTCTCGAGTTGCCCAATTTAGATTTAGCCACGCACAATACCCGCGTTCATTTTCACTTCGTTCTGTCTTTACCGTGCGTGAACGGAACAAGGCCCGAGTAAAAGTCGAAAATTTTTTGCCGGCTCCGTGTCCCGGGAATGAGGAAAAATTTCTACTGCGCGTTCATCATTGGAGTCTAATTCGGATTACGTAATCCCTTTCCAATATCGTTGATACGCCACTAGACTTGTATATTTTAATATAAAAAAAAACCGGGGTCATGAATAATCAGGTAGACGTAAACGATGCGTAATTATGACGGGCCTTTGGCGCGCGACCGAGTGCCAGCCTTTCGAGAAGCTGGGTTTCTTGGAGGCGTGCGGGGGCCGACATAACTCTTCCGCCGCTCTGGGCGAAAATTATTTTTGCCGCCCGTAAGGGGAGGCAACGATTTCATTTCCACCTTAGACGTATCAAAGTCATAGGTTTATTTAGAAATTTTTTCTTTTGCATAATGGACCACATGGAAAATCTGATTAATGGCATTTATTATACGTCTTTTGAGGGTTAAAGAAATTAAATTTAAAAAAAAAGTGATTTTTAGAAGAAAAATTCAGTTACAAAAATGTCTGTAGCTAAAAATATTTTCAAGCAATCGTAAAATCCGTATGTACTTCTCTAGATTAACATAAAAGAAAAATACCTACTCTTAAAATTTCAAGTGAACCTGATGGATAGTCTCAAAGATGCGCATAACGCCGATTGGCGAGTCAATTTTATTGTAAAGGACGCGCCGCCCTTTTGTTGAATTTTTTTCAATCTTCAAAAGATGTATAACAAATGCCATTAATCAGATTTTCTATTGAGTTCATTATTTAAAAGAAAAAAATTCTAAGGTGGCACCTCCCTTTAATTATAAATAATTATTTTAGAATATAACTTGTGACAGTGAGTGGATTTTTTTTGCAGATGTTTGTTGAATAACAAAAGCCTTTTAACAATTTATACGTTTACTACTAAATTTCAAAAACTTTCACATTTTCATTGGTTTTTATTGATTTCAATTTTCTTTTTCAACCAAATTGCACCCCCCTAAGTCGAGCCCTGGTGGCGTACAGTTTCGTGGCTGACAATTCGACATTTCTTCGATTGTTCGTGGAGTTCTCGTTGAAATTTAATATGTAAAACGTGGTGCCATTTCGCTGAATCGGTGAGGAAGCCAATTCATCATTGATTAGGTGGGGGCACCTCGCAATTATCGACGAACGGGAAAGGGGAGGGGCAACATTGACGAGGAAAAGGAATCTTACACTCGTCAACAGCGAATTATTTATAAATAGTGGCGGAACGTTTGCATTATGTATGCTGTTTAAATACATTAAAAATTCAGACAACGTAATCTTGTCTGGTGTACGAGACGGGTTCTAATCTATTTTTAATTTATGTCAGACTATTTTTCGAAATGCGTATATATAGTTTGTTATTTAGAATTTCATAGGTGTTACGTGATTAAGAGAATCGTCTTGACGCGACACGTAATCCGTACGTTTTACCACCTTTTTTATTTTCCATCGTTATTTATGTGACGCGGCTATTCGAGGTGAAACCAGTTTTTCTTCTCTTTTCTTCGCGAATAATGTTTTCATAGGAACAGAGTATTGATTCGAGTGGATTGTACGATTGAAGACTCGCAGAGACTTCGTGAAATTTAAACAAACAAAGGAATCGATGCTTTCACTTTCGCAAGGTTTGTCCAGACAACGATTAGCTTTTAGTAAATTTAGGATTGTCTAACATCAAGATAGAAGAATGTTAACGAAAGCCATTCCCGTCGGCGAAAAATTTGATTGCATACGGGTTCAGAAAGTATATTCAGTGCTCGTTAAACCGAAATGCTCGAACACTGTTTAATCATGATGGGGTCAGCGAATTGACCTCGTTGAAGTTAAAAGCCATTCGTTCCGAGCAGGCTTACTTTTCGTTGAAAATTCAAAAAATTCTGAAACTTTGTGAATGTGTAGTGGATTTCCTCCTGATTACAGCGCAATTTTTGTTTGCTGCCCAAATTCACTCGAGGGGGGTGAAACTAAAAATTCCCCTGAAAATTCGGCTATTTTCCGATTTTGTGTTACAACTCGCGAACTGTAAGAGATAGAAAAAAAGTTTGAAGACAAAAGTTACTTCTTTTATTTAATTAGATCTATCATTTGGCAAAAAAATTATTTAACAATTCACAAGTTATAACACAAAATCTAAAAATAACCGGATTTGCAGGGGTCAATCACACCCCCTTAGAGTGAATTTGGGCAGCAAGAAAATTGCGTTGTAATCTAGAGGAAATTCCCTACATACTCACAAAGTTTCAGAATTTTCTGAATTTCCGAGTTCGGGATGTTCCCTTGTGAGGATTTTCCCCTTACAATTAATTTATTCCGCACCCTTTCTTTTAAAACATCCCGTGCATCGCAACAAGTCCGCTTAAAAAACGCGAGGGCGTGGACTTCCCCTTACTTACTTTCGAGTGACGTGCAATGTCGTGAAAATTCGAAAAAAAAGCCCACGACAAATGACAGCAACGATTTCATTTTCCCCTGAAAACAATCGACGACTGAGGAACGCAGCGAGCTGCCTCGCTCGTGGAGTGATGCAATTTTACTTTCTTAGCTGGCCTATCGATGAAATGCTAAGACCACTTGATCCGACGCGCACACGGCGAAAACAGGTGGGGGGGAATGACACGCAAATGAAACGTTGGCAGAAAAAAGTGCTGGTTATTGGCGATAACGTGTAAGATTGATTTCGTGTTACGGTAATAAGTGCGTTGTCCATTTGTGGCCGATCGTTGACTCTTGTCCTTAGCTTGCAATCATCAACGACACCGTCCTTTTCGAGTTCCGTCACTGTTTCGAATAATCTTTAATTAATTGCCACTTATCCAGCGCCAGCATATATTTTCGCAAAAACGTTTGAGGTACAAGGGTGCGTTAATTGTGGAATAAAGTTTGAGTACTATACATGCGAGTATTTTTCAATTTTCGAAGACTTTGAAGTAAGTTTAAGAAAGGTAGAAGAGTTAAATAGCAAACTCAGTTGAAAGTACCGCGATTAATGAAGCTTAATTGAGGTACAGTTAGCATAGAGTTGATAAGAAAGGGATACGGACACCTTAAGGTGGGTCCTCACTAGCGAACAGTTCGCGAACACTGGTCGCAAACAATGCTCGCAAGTTGTTCGTAAACTTTTTTATAACCATTGCTCGTGTAAAGATGCGTCCTCACTAGTGAACAGTTAGCGTACAGACGATTCCTAGGAAATTCAATTCCCATACTGTTCGTGAACAGTTTGCGAACGCTGGTGGAGTGCTATGGACGCATATACATATGTATGCGTTTGGTCAGTGTACGCAGTGTGTGCGAAGAACACCCTTAAGTATTCGGCAACTATGTATAAGAGATACGATTAAAGGTCGGTTTATACAGCCACCGAGCCGAGCCGTCCGGGCCGTGTCGAGGCTCTATAGTATGCTTATTGACTCGGCGGCTCCTCGTTACCCGCTGGGCCCGAGCTGGGTGTCCGCTCGTTGAGACGACGAGCCGTCAGGGCCGAATCCGTGCCCTGTCGAATTGCAACGCTGCTGGATTTTATGCTCCCAACACGTAGGGTAAATTCGAGAGTCGACCTAATATAAAATGGCTATTAAAACTAATAAAGTAAAATTATTTATGAGTGAATACAACTAAAGATTCATTGATATTTAATTTGTTTACGCTAAACAAGTAAAGAACACATCAGAGAAAAAGTGAACTACCTACTGGCGATTAGTATGACAAATGGATACAAAAGTGAATAAATAAACTAAATGAACAAAAATAAAAAATAAGAAATAAACAAAAATAATAAAAATGTTCTTTACTTGTTTAGCGTAAACAAATTAAATATCAATGAATCTGTAATTGTATTCACTCATAAATAATTTTACTTTATTAGTTTTAATAGCCATTTTATATTAGGTCGACTCTCGAATTTACCCTACGTGTTGGGAGCATAAAATCCAGCAGCGTTGCAATTCGACAGGGCACGGATTCGGCCCTGACGGCTCGTCGTCTCAACGAGCGGACACCCAGCTCGGGCCCAGCGGGTAACGAGGAGCCGCCGAGTCCATAAGCATACTATAGAGCTTCGGCACAGCTCGGCTCGATGGCTGTATAAACCGACCTTTAACCGACCTTAAAGGAGTCCCGCACGCGTCCAAGCATCCCAAGAGTTAACAGTATATTTACAAAGAACTCCACGAATGTACTTATATAGACCCATGTGGTTACACTTCTGGGGACTTCCATGGATATTCTTCAGAGGATCCCTATGAAATCATATTTGAACGTATCCAATTCGTTTTAAAAGTAAAGTTAAATGAAATGTAGGAATGAAGTACACACGTAGGCGCCTATGCGTGTGTGTGCCAAAGCGATGCGAGGAGTCAGGTTTGCACAGAGTGAGAGTTGAAGCGAGAAAGTGAGAGTGAAAATGAGAGTGCTGGGGGGAAGAGCGAAGGAGCGCGCGCAAGAGGGGGTAAGAGAACGAACGACCAACGAGATTACGACATTCCAAGCCTCCAGTGCTCTCTGCGCAGTTAACACACACGACAAGTGGTTTCTTTTTAAGTCACTTTTCGATGCTCGCCGCGAGCACACCGTCCGTGCCTTTCAGGAAACTCTCGCGCGGCACTGCAACCAGATGCACCGAAACTCGCCGCGCCAATATACTTTTTATAAATCCATACCAATTCGGTTATTAGTCATTCAATAATTCTATTGTACCGCTATCTACACACGCTTCGTATAAATCTATGCATCACAGCTTCAAGCTTCGAAAATTGCGAGCACATAAATCCACCAGCTGAAAGATGAGCCATTTCGATAATTTTCTAAAATTGCTGTGCAATCTAGCGCGTCGATATGTATGTGGGTATGTTTCCTGAACTTCCGCATATCATTCTGGCAGGAGACAGATTTGTATTTGAACTCTCTTTTTAAAACTCTCTTCCTACGATAGGGAAACTGCATATCCTCGTTAATTTATGATTCTATTTTAACTCTTCGTGTTGGAAAAATAATTCTTTTCTCTTTGTATGCCACGCATAACAATACAACAGATTTAATCGCGCGTGGACTACGATTCCTTCGTTAGCGTATGGAAAGTGATTAAAGAAAGCAATGACGGATGATGGGCGATGGTGCAATTAGACACGAAATCCCGAACACACAATTTCGCAGGAATAATTCATTTATTCGTCTACGTGGAATTGAGAAATCCCCGAATCGTTTTCCCCTAGAGAATCTCGGGTAGGATCGCCCACCGACGGGTAACTCTGAACTTATCTGCTCGGCGGACAGCGCGACACAACTTCGCGCAATTAGTGCGCATGTCTTTATTAGTAAAGTACAGCTGGCGTGTCTTTGCTACGAACTGTTTGCGCGGCGATAGCGAAGAGGAATGAAGTTTCGCGGAAGCGATTATGCGAGAGAGCGAGGTGGTTTCGAAATCTCGAAATGTCAGTGCGCAATGACATGTTTTCGATGGGGTTTGCTCGTTTAACACAATTATTGTTCAAGTTTCTTTGCGCGTCGCACGCGTGACGAATGCGGGTATTCCAACATCTCATTATGCATGAATGTTGCAAGAACCTCGACGGAGCAGTTTGGTGATTTCGTTTGAGACACCGAGGAGAGGGGCTCGGGGAAAGAATTTTGGGAAAAAAAGAAAGATCTAGAGCTGGAAGGGAGAAGTTTTCCATTACGCTCGTTACGCAAGAGAGAAGGAAGACGCGAGTCATGCTACGAAGAAGTTTAGGTTTCATTTGCGAGAAATAAGAGATCTTGCTGGATAGTTGTAAAAGTTATGTTTATCAGGATATTTTTTTACATATCGCATTATATATCTTATTTTATACATTTTCTATTGTATCCCAATAAAAGTCACGAATCGACTCGTCGCGCAACATACGTCGCCTAAAGCAGGCCAACGTATTCGTAATTATTGAGATACGTAGGACTGTATGCTGAACAAATAGATCCAGTGCAACAGGTTTGGAACAACCATCGCTGAGTTAGCTGCGGAAGAGAACAGCGGGCGAGCAGAGATGATTAAATTATCACGCGTTATCGAGCAGTTCTTAGCTATTACTTATTGCACGCCACATTTGAGTATTTCAGACCTAAGATGATGTGGGATGTTATAACATAAGGAAGAATTTTCTTGTCAAATTCGAGTGGGGGCGCGAATATCCCTCGCTTCGATGCGATTTCGTCAAGTCAGGGCCGGCTTTAGGGCAGGCAGGGCGACCATCCGGGGCGCCAAATCTGTAGGGGCGTCGCTGTACGCGCTCATTCATTTATATCCGTTGAGATTCGTTAAGCAGAAAGCTGCTAATTGATTTTCGTGCCCTTGGAGGAGCGCCATGATAATCTTGCCCGAGGTGCCAATATGTTAAAGCCGGACACTGGGTCAAGTCAGCTGTTAGAAGTAACATTTTCGATAGGTTACATCCATTCGATAATACCCAGTGCTGCTTTCAAACGTATCTAAATCTCGTTGACGTCGAAGATCGTCGCTGTCACTTGTCTGATGGGGTTTACCCAGGAATAAACGAGCCAGAGGAAGAGAACGGTCAAACCGATTTTCAGGACCCAATCAGCGAAGTACAAGTACCTCATGACTTTTCGTGCGCGAGGTAGACTCGACAGATCGTCTTTCAAGCAGTACTGCCTGGTGCCTAGAATGTATTTCAGCAGGAACTCGTCCCAGGAAATCGCCATTGTGTCCATGAAGAATTCTTCTTTGTCGAGGGGGTTCAGTTGGAACTGCAGCTCTTTCATGCGATCGGTTCTGAAAGCAATGGCAAAACAAGCTGCATTTAGAAAATTTCACGAAGCTTGGATTAACATCGAATATTGACACCATGTTCGTAGGGGTCTACAACTACAAATTCACGACACTCGATAGTAATATCGATGACTTGGAGATCCTAGGATCGTTGGGACACGGTATCGAAGACTTGGAGGTTCTTAGCAAGCTTGAAGGAGCTTCGAAGGTCGAGAAGGTGTCCAGAGTTGTCGAGGGTCCCAAAGATTCTCAGAACTTTCATAAGTGATTTTAATATTCGAGAGTCCTTGGGACTTCTCGCGTAGAACTCTTGGATTTTGAATGACCTACAACCCTTGGGATTCTTAGACCTAGGAACCTCGGCATTCCCTACATTTTACGGTCCCTAGTTCCTTCAAATCGCCAGTACCGAATCCTACAACTTTAGGGTTGCTGAAGGTAGGTCCAGCAATTTTAAGATCAAACTTTATTAATTTAAAATCGTCTCCAGTGGCTCCTACGAGTTTGGTACCTTCTATATGTGAGACCGGGAACCCCCATCATAAGAGGGAGCAGGGACTAAGGAACCACGGAGACCCGGTGTTAGCCGTGGTGGCTAACGCTGCTGATCAGCACGTGGATGGCTCGGGTTCGATTCCCGGCGCCGTGGGCTCTCTTTTTCCAAGGTCCCCAAAAACGTAGGAATATTACGTCACCGATTTCTACATATATATGAGGTTTCCACACTCGTGACTATAACTCGCGAAAATCGTTAAAGTGTTCTGCGGCACCTGTGGGGTGTTCCATCGACATTGACTTTCTACCGGTCGCGAAAATGAAACCTCCACGTGTGCAACCTCCTTCTTACAATTACCTGAAATCCCATTGCCTAGTGGTGTAGTATTTTATCATGGCGATGCCAGCGTTAACTTTGTGGTGCACCCTCACCATAAACGGTTTGTTCCCCGTCAACGAGAGCATCATGTCTACGATATACGCAGGTAGAAAATGGAAGAATGTGACACGGAACCAGTGGTAGAATTTGGAGGTAGTCGGGCTTCCGCCTGGGTACCAGAAACACCCTGAAAGAAAGAGGCATGTCAGAATCGCGTTAACTATAAATTGTCCCTACACAGTTAATATCTACATCGTTTAACTTGCTCGAGCGGACTGTCCTGCAATTATTCTGAGCAGAGTACCTTCCACTAACCTGTGAACGGGTTCTCCGTTGCGTGCTTCTTCCCAGTGTCGATAGCGTAACCCCAAGATAAAGGATTCTCCTTCGCGCTTGTTACGTTTATAAATATTGGTGATTCGGGTTTCTCTAATCCGACCTTCCACGCCAGCGCGACCACCGCGTTTATTGCCATGTCGCAGGGGATCGCGTTCACTTCGCAATCGTAATCACAGAGCACGGACCTGATTACCCCTTTTCCAGCACCTACCATTAAACCAGTTGGCCCGTTCATGTTCTCCACCCAACCAGGCAGCGGTTCCTCCCATGACGCCAGTACTGCGATTCGAAAATGTCAATCTCTCAATCAAGTTGCTGTTAGAGAACGGCGGCTTAGGGATGCAATTAAAAGAGCGATCGCATTGATATCACAGAAGTTATTTTTAAAAAACGACTCTTGCGTGATTAGATAGCTTCTGTAGGTAGTTTCGTAACTGGAGGTGGCGTAAGATTTATTTAACCCTTAACACGTTGACTGCCAGGCGCATTTTCTATGGTTTGCCCAAGGCGCCAACGTGAATTTCTCATTATGCGATGCATATTATGTTGAAATATTATTTGCAGCAAATAAAGTGAGTTATAAAATCATGCTTGAAGCATTTTTCGTGCTGGGGGTCACCGGTGACCCCCACGGCGCTGTAGACAATTTTTACGATTGTCCTTTATTTAAACAGTCGTGCTTCGGTTGCTAAGCGGCTACTCTCATTATTTAGTCTTATTCAGTGCGTCCTACAAACAAGTAAGTGCGTTTCTTATATTTTTTCACTCTACATACGTTTTTGCATTTTATATCTTTCATTCAATTTTTTAATTAGCCCTTAAAAATATGGCTTCAAATGAAGATTATTCATCAAGTACATTGCGTTGATTCGCCTTTTCTTTGCCTTGAGTGTTTCAATCTGACCCATCGCAATATGCACTGATAATATGTATATTTTTCATGTAGTAATAAAATTATTTTTGTATGTTCTGTATTGCATTAATTTCTTCAAACCATTATAGTAACAATGGTATTATTGAAAAATTTATCAGTATCCATATTTACTCTAATTATGTACTTTTATTATTTGCTGCGTCGTCGGTCACCGGTGGCCCCCACGGCGCTGTAGCCAAGTCGAGTGCCGGTCACCGGTGACCCCCATGGCAGTCAACGTGTTAACTGCTATATTTTTTTTTTCAAACGTAACTGGTATACTGGGGGCATGGCAGACCCTAAATAAAAAAGGACACAGAAAGGTGACCTAAAAATGAGGCCTTTTTTAGCCTCTTTTTGATCCCACGATTTTGTAACTGATTTTTATGCGAATCGACATCTTATGATGAGACATCAATCACACAAAAATTTCAAGTTGAGGTGACAATTAGTTTCTGAGATATGGGTGGTCAAAGAAGTGAAAATTTATTAACGTCCTTAGCTCATACGCTTCGATGTACGGACTTTTATGTCAGTCCAATAATTTAAACAATTATTTTCAGGAGTTTTGCTGACTGCTAACTACGAATTTGAACTTAGATTTTCAAAATTCACGAAAAAAAAACAAAATCAAGAAATATAAATGACTGTGACTTTTAAATTAGATTTTCAAAATTCACAAGAAATCAAAATAAAAAAATAAATGTCTGTGTAGTGGGTGTTTTTTTTTTAATATATCGTCTACCATTTTGAATCAGCCATTGTGAATTTTGAAAATCTAAGTTCAAATTCGTTGTTAGCAGTCAGCGAAACCCCTGGAAATAATTGTTTAAATTATCGGCCTGACATAAACGTCCGTACATCGAAGCGTATGGGCTGACGCGTTAACGAATTTTCACTTCTTTGACCTCCCATATATCAGAAACTAATTGTTACCTCAACTTGAAAATTTCGTGTGATTGATGTCTCACCATAAGATATCGTTTTGCATAAAATTCAGTTCCAAAATCGTGGGACCAAAAAGAGGCCATTTCTTGGGTCACCCTTTGTAAAGTCGACACTAGATCAACCTTTATGAATATTTTATTCTTAGGTAATGTATAAAATAATAGAAACGTAGAAAGTTAAACTATTATTATAAAATTAATTAGAAATTCAATTTACAAACTTAGAGAACCAAAAACTTTGCAGCGAACTTTGCGTGCTTGGGGTAATGACCGACCCCAGGATACCAGTTAACGGTTAAATAGCAATCGGTGTGACAGAGATTCTGTTTACCTATCGACGGTCTAGCAACGCCAGCAGGTAGACCGCTTCTCATCACCAGGTCTTCTGCAAACGCTTTACTCACGGCGTAGGTGTTCGGTTGACCTACTAATATCTTCGGCGTCATCGTGTTCAGCACATCGTCGGACAGGTTCATCACTGTATTGATGATAACTTCAGGCTTTATTGCGCACGGATACCCTCTTTCTTCCAGCACTGGCTCGGTAGATTGGCAATACGACGTTGATACGTGGATGAAGGCGCTTATTTGCGAAATCTGCAAACAACGTCTCTTTGAAATTTTTCGCTTCTCGAAAAGAAAGTCTATTTTTTTTGCTATTCCGACCAAGTGCAGAACCCGGAAATTCTAAAAATTCTGAAACTTTGTGGATATATAGGGGATTTCCTCCTGATTACAACGCAATTTTTTTGCTGCCCAAAATCACTCTAAGGGGGTGAAATTAACCCCTGAAAATTCGGCTATTCTCGGATTTTATTTTCTAACTCGCAATCTGCAAGAGATAGGAAAAATCTCAAGACGAAAGTTACTTCTTTTAATTAGATCTATCAAATAGTAGAAGTTTAATCAATTGTTTAAACAATTAGGAAACAAGTTATAAACAAAAATATCAATGTTTTCTAAAATTCGTTTTTTCGTGTGAAATCTGAACTGGATGTTTAAATTATTATGAAACAGCATAATCCATATTTATTCCATACAATTTCAACTTTTGATGTATCGCTGATATGTGTTTCTCGACAATTTTCCGACCTTGTATTATTGTTTAATTACGATGTGCAGCTAAATGCAAGGAATAATGTCATTAAATTACAGTCTCTTATTCATAATCAACTTTCATCACCAAAGTATCACGATGTGTTTGCTTATGCGTGGTATAATAGTGGATATATTGTTGAGAAACCAAATCAGTTTGAAAATCCAATAGATTTCGCTTTTTCACAACAAGATTTCATACATCCACCTCGTTGTTCCATATGTGGTAATTATGCTATCATACAATGTGCGTGGTGTAACCAATATTTATGTTTTCAACATTTTTTTTAAGAGTTTCATCACCATGAAGAATAATTCATAATAATCACACCACACAAGTGTCTTCAAAGTTATCTGACTATAAATGAAACGGCGGCATTACAGTATTGTCTCCGGATGGGCTCGGTTTGGTGCATACGATGTGGGCTTTTCGCTATCCCCACCATTTCTATCTCACTCTTGTCCGGCGAAGGCGAGAGCGAGATGGAACGAAAGCGAGCTAGACACGGGCGCGCACGCCCGCTGCGCACGCAAAGCTTTCCATCTCGCTCCCCCCTTCGGCCAGAAAGAAGGGAGAAACGAACATTCGGAATTAGGGCTCTGCTCACGATACGGGCTCAACGCCGGTCCCGACCAGCGAGCCCTCAGGGAGACAATACTGTAAAGTTAATGCAACTATTTATTAATACATCTATAATAGATATCGGAAAAGTGCTCACCTGTTTCGAGAGATTCAGTGTGTTCATCGTGCCCAAAGTATTTATCATCACCGCCTCCTTCAGTGTCATGTTGAATCTCACGTTTGCCGCCATGTGAAAAACGACGGAGACATGCTGCAGGAGCCTTTCCTTATCCGCAGCCGATAAGGCGAGATCGTTCGCTGTGATGTCGCCAGGTATCAGTATGATCTTCTTCAACCTATCTGGATACTTCTTCTTGATCGTTTTGAACGGTTCTTGCTGAAAACAATCCACCGATCATAATTATGTCTGAAATATCTCTTATCATAAAAAAAATCACGTAACATTTATCAAAACAAATGAGTTCAACTGCTTTGAAAAATTGTTAGTAACTAGGGATGGGTTTCTCGAAGCGTCGAAACACTACACTTTGTTCTTTGAATCAATGAATAATGCGAATAAAATAAATAAGAGAATAAAATCGTTCGCAGCGTGCCCCTACATTTGTATACTGTTATACTTTTGTTTGCACTCTGTTTAATGGCCACCAGAGATTTTAGCAAACATTTTGTTGACTTGAGTTATCAAAGCAAGATATTCCACGTACGAAACAGAATTAGCAAATTCCGAAAGTTTCGAAGCCTCGCGAACTCTCTCCTAATAAAGGCACAGAAGGATTCAGTTTGGAACCGAACCCACCGCTACTAATCACTTGTTGGAAGACACGTTTTTTATCGTTTCAATGGACCCTACATGCCGCTAAGAGTGATTAAGTTTAAATGGAAAGCTAGTCTGTCCACTTCGTAGAAACACGATCCAACGATCTACGCGTATGCGTGGTCGTTGTTTGCTTGCAGCGAACACTACTCTTTCTTACCGATTCCCTCTGATACTTCGAAGTAGAACATGATGGAATTAACTGCCTGCATACCTTCGGCATTATCTTCCCTTTCACTTTCGTTTCTGTACCTGCTTCTGCATCGTGATCTGCTAATTTTGCTTAACATAAGTGGACGATTTCGAGACTCCGTTGCTCAACATTTATGCAATCGAACGATCACTGCTAAGGCCACGTAAGATCGAAGGATCGTGACTCATGGGCGGAGGGGGAACTTCAACGAAAACGAGATGAAAGTGACCTTGCCGAAATTGCACGTCAATAAAAACATCTTGGCTCTCGTGAATTGATTCGAAAGTGGAACATCGTCGCGAAGATCATCTGGTTTCGGTCTGGCCTGCATAAAGGTAGTGAAATCGAACAATGCATGGGAATCTCGGAGGCGTCATATTGTTGATAAATTAACAATAATTTGCGTGCTCGCTAATCTTTTCAATATTCATACGCTGCTGCATTTCTAAACACCTTGCTTCCGTTAATTTGAATCGACGGAAGTCCGGAATTCTTTTTGATCCAGTTTACCTAATCAAACCGAGTCCACCGGCAAGAACTTCTCGCGCTCATTCTCCGCGGGATGACTAATTGTAAACGAAACGTTCGCTATGCAATCTTCCTGTCCTTAATGGAACAGCTGATTTAATCTGACACGACAAGTACATAATTGGAAAGTTGCAAAATGATCTAGATTGCTTTTTTTTAGAAGCTTTTTTTTTCGATACGAACCGGAGCAGGACGAGGAGGATTCAAACTGGCGTTATTCCCCGCACTACAGGTCCTCCTCGAGATTTAATCGTGAGATTATTTACGGAAGACCTTGCAAGTGGGCGGAGTCGTCGGATATCAGTGTCTCCCATCTACTTCCTCAAAGGATGAACTAGAAATAATCGTCTCTCTCATTCAAATCCCCGATTCTCTTAAGAACCCCGACGCATACGAAGTCTTAACGATTTCTTGAATTTTAAAACTTGTCGCAATTCGTATTCATAGTGCGTTGCTAAATGTATGTACGCACGTGGAATGAAAATGGCAAATTCGCATTTCTTTCGGTTGCTCTGTGAAACGCTGCGTGGAACACGATTCGGAAAGTCTATTACAGATTAGCGGAAGCGTTGTTATCGTGTTACATTAGATAAACATGCAGACTTCACTTGCAAGTTTCTCCGTTGGAGCTACGCCGCGGTCGAGTCAATCATGGAGCGCGAGATGCAATTTGTCGAGCCTTCTCGACTTTATTCCAGCGTATAACGGTTATGCGGTAAATAGTGACGGTCTACTAGGGGACGTCCCAGCTTGTGGGAGGCGATTATTAAGCGCGTGCATCGTAATTGCGGCAATCGCTCGCTCGTAAAACAAATGAAGGATCTGTTTCCACTGTGTGATTTTATACGAGACTGTTTCTACAAGCCGTCATACACGCTCCTTCTTGCCGGTCGATTTGCTTGTACAGTCAAAAGTTGTAATTGCGTTCGTGCCAGGAAATTGACAGTACGCGTATACTAAATCAGCCGATTTGTGGACACACACGCTCAGTCTTGCATTATAACTTTTGACTGTACAAGCAAATCGAATGACAAGAAGGAGCTTGTATGGCGGCCTTATCGTGAGAAAAAAATCTCGACGTCAACTACACGTAAATAATGGATTTTTGAAAGTATATCATGAGTCTAATTTCATGAAACTAAAGACAAAATAATTAAAAAATAACGAAAGAATGAGATACAATGTGTTTGTCCCGTCGTGGATTTGCACCTTTAGAGAATAACACGCTACGGGTGTGATCGTTTGTTAACAAACATAAGTCAGTAACTAAGTGCTCGATGCCTAGATTGATCAACTCCACTTTCTATAAGTTTCTCAAGTTTAGTACCTTGGCATATGATTAGTGCTTAAGGTGTCAATCTTATCCGCTCTTTGCTCAACCGAGTAATTTTTATATTTAACCTGTTACGAACAAGTTCTTTAATTTATCAAGGGACTACGCTATTTTGAAACAAAATCATGGGAATTAGCTAACGAGAGTTGGCAGCGCATAACTCTGTATCGTAAATATTCAAATTTACTTTTCTTACTGGCACTGGAACGAACACGTTGCCACTTATACCTCTTTTATTATTAGTACCAGGAAAATATTGATGCAAAATTGATTTATTGCATAAATGTGAATCATTTCGTAACGTAAATTTGAGAATGATGCTTAATATTTCCTGTATCGTATATCCATCGTGCCTGTGACGAAACCGAGGTGTCTCGATGGAAGAAGATAAAGGAGGCCTCAGAAGCCGTTTACGCAAAAGTGCGTGAACCCTTGTTGCGGCGCACATTCGAAATGAGCCTCGATGAAGGATTTAGAATTCATATTATTCATAAAAAATACCGCGGACAGCCTTCAACGCACATGGCCGATTCAAAGAAACGTGAATAGAAAGACGCAGTGAATCCATCAAGACTGGTTTTACCCGTAGATCCTGGAATCATTGTGTTCGATGGTACCAAGTTGATGAAAATTTGTGAGATTGTTCTTTTCAATCTTCCTGATGTGCTCCAAAATTTTTTAACCAATTCATTAAACGGTTGCTGAGTTATAACGATTTTAATTTTCACTGATTTTACACGTACTCTTATGGTTGGTTCAGACACGTCCAGTATTTTAGTCGAGTAACGAGTAATTTAGTAATTTACCGTGTTTGGACACTAAAATTTAGTCGAATAGTTTCTTAAAACAACGGTAAATTACTAAATTACTCGCTACTCGATCAAATTACTGAACGTGTCTGTTCCAGCCTTTATGGAAAGAGACGATTTTGACAGTTAAAAACAGCTGAAATAATGTTGAAGAAATGGTACCAATGTTTTCAATTTTTTTGTACAAGCAGTATATGGATAGATGAAAATATCCGCCGAGTTTCAATTGTTTTCACTACACCATTTTACAGCAATAAATTATAACTTGAGAAAATTGTGAATTCAAGGCATGTTCACTGCCAAATGTTTAGCAAATAATGCTTGAAACAGCATTTGTAAAGTGAAAAATACCTTCCTAGGAGTAAAAATAAGACTGCAACTGTCGTTCGAGTTCCTTACATCTAGATTTACTATGCGTAAAATGTAGATATTTCATACGATATTTCGTAAGTATTTCAAACTTCATATACAGTGAGTAAAAAAAGTATTGGCACACTTTTTAAAATCGCATAACTTTTTTAGAATTGATCCAAACGACATGAGTTTTTTTTAGAAGGTAGAAGGATTAGTTTTCTAAGTGACGTATGTCGTAGTTTTGAAAAAAAATTCAATTTGTCGGAATAGCAAAAAAAAATAGTAAAGGCCGTTTTTTTTCAACTTTTTTTCTGAGCCTGTAACGAAAATTTGAAAAACCCGTTTGTAGATTTAAGTAAGCTGTATACATGCTGAAAATTTCATCAAAATCGGTTAACGGTGCTCTGAGTTACAAACGTTTAATGATCGCACAATAAGGTCGAAAATCGCGAAATACCCGAAATCAAGCGATTTTCGACCTTATTGTGCGATCATTAAACGTTTGTAACTCAGAGCACCGTTAACCGATTTTGATGAAATTTTCAGCAGGTATACAGCTTACTTAAATCTACAAACGGGTTTTTTGAATTTTCGTTACAGGCTCAGAAAAAAAAGTTGAAACAAACGGCCTTTACTATTCTTTTTGCTATTCCGACAAATTGAATTTTTTTTCAAAACTCAGAAATACGTCACATAGCAAACTAAACCTTCTACCTTCTAAAAAAAACTCATGTCGTTTGGACCAATTCTAAAAAAGTTATGCGATTTTAAAAAGTGTGCCAATACCTTTTTTACTCACTGTACTTCTGTCTAATATTGTATGCCCGCTACATCCTTAAGCAAGCGGATTTCCACACGACAGTAAGTCGTTACAATAACAGACCCATCTATTGCCATTAGATTCACGCTCATAACACTGGCCATAATTAGGAAATTCGTTGGAGGTGTGTCGAAAGAAATCAGGGTCAGCATTCACGTTTAAGACCTTCATCAAACACAGCCAAGGGGGACATTTCCTAAAATGGTTCCTAAACCATTAGAAATAGTGTCCCCGAGAAAGTGAGACGACCGTGCTTTATTTTAATTCTTAATGGATTTTTGAACGATGATTTACGCGGTTCGGATCTCAGTTGCTGCCATAAGTCCTTGAGAGCCAAAATACACGAACCTTGATCCTACCAGCTTGTTTCATAAGTTTCCTTTAAAGAAACGCTTGCGCAGCCACTTCGCTGTTCGATTTTACACAACCACTGAATCAATAAGGACGAAGACGATATTTTTTATCTGCAAACCTATCTACATCCTAGAGCTGTTTTAATTCATCAATTTGCCTGGTATGGTAAACTAAGCGCGTTCAATGCCGCAATTCGTCATTCCCGTTCCTGTACCCCCGACGTCCACGCGATCCGCAAGGCTGAACAATTAAATCCCCAGACCGAGACCATTACGCGCGTATAAAAGCACGTGAAAACACGTTCGAAATGTGTCAATGCGAACTGCACAAAGAATGCCGCGTGCAAGTAATCTCGTTCCATGCGCAGAAATTCGTAAAGTAAGAGGCGCCGGGCTCCTTTCGAACGGGGACGCGTAACTTCGCTCTCTATTTAGCAACGACGAACCACTCTTCTCCCAAAACGAACGACTCGATACTTTTTTTCACAGGATCCATAATGTCTCCGCGGTCTACTGAATCATTCTCACCGAAAACCAGTCCGCGCCGAAAAGGAATATTGAAAAGTCGATTCTGCAGTGGCCTGCAATGTCTCCTCTCAAGAAGGCGTGTAAAAATTCACGGTTTTAAGTGTCTGCATAACTAACTTAATGCTAGACGGTTCAAAAGTTCGTTGATCACTGTCGGGTGACGGTAGGTGTACGGAAATGGCTTTTTTATTATGCCTGCTTCACCAGAAAAGTGGCAAAAAGTCGTGGTTAGCCAAGAAAAATAGTTTGATTAACTTTAAAGGGCCGAGCTGGCCACTATAGTGGTCACCTAAGAGTTTGGATACTTTGCCGACCATTTTGGTGGTATATATGCATAAATTTTAAGTAAATAAAATTTACAATTTCAATGAAAAAATCCCGGCCCTCTAAAGGTTATGGGAGGAGATTCTTGTAACTCGAAGAAAATGAGGCTATTTTTGAGAATTTATTTCAAAGTAATGGTTCAATTGATCGATCAACGTATTTAACGATATTTTTAATTTTAATTATGTACTTCTATGGCGTAATAAAGGCGAAGATCTGACGTGAAAATGGCTACTTTTTCTTTTAAGTTCTGCAATTTCCTCGATTTTGCATCCTTTTTCACATATTTAGGTTCATCAGACGCGTAATTTCATAAAGAACAGGAAATGTACTGGATTCTTTGTTAAAAGTGAGTTCAACGGTCAGTAGGCTGCACGCTGATTCACTAGTTGGACACCCAGGATGCGGAGAAATACCTCCACCGTTTGTAAACTGTTATTGTGATAAACGAATTATTTTACAGAAAACGACGTTTTCTCTCCACTTCCTTGAATGTTCGATTAATTATCCTAAAAGTTTCATAAAGATCCATTGAACCATTTCTTCGCAAAAAAATCACAATCATCGCCGGATTTTGGACGAGTTAGCCCCGGCGCACACGAGCGGCGTGCGTCATTTTGCAGCTGCGTCAATGTGACGTTGTGTTCTAACAGTACATATGTATATATGGAGAGGCATACAAAATATACATACAGTGGCGGACAAACCGACAAACAATATAACATTTAAAATCGCATAACTTTTTTAGAATTGGTCCAAACGACTTGAGCTTGTTTTGAGAAGCTAGAAGTATTAGTTTGCTAAGTGACGTGTTTCGTCGTTTTGAAAAAAATGCAATTGGTCGGAATAGCAAAAAAAATAGTAAATGTCGTTTTTTAAACTTTTTTTGCGAGCCTGTAATGAAAATTCAAAAAAATCCGTTTGTAGATTGAAGTAAGTTATATACGTGCCTAAAATTTCATCAAAATCAGTTAACGTTGCTCTGAGCTATAAAGGCTTAAAATCGCGAAATTCCCGAAATCAACGATTTTCGAGCTTATTCTACTATCTTTAAGCTTTTATAGCTCAGAGCAACGTTAACTGATTTTGATGAAATTTTAGGCACGTATATAACTTACTCCAATCTACAAACGGGATTTTTGAATTTTCTTACAGGCTCACAAAAAGAAGTTTAAAAAACGACATTTACTACTTTTTTTGCCATTCCGACCAATTACAATTTTTGTCAAAACGACGCAACACGTCACTTAACAAACTAATCCTTTTAGCTTCTCAAAAAAAACTCAAGTCGTTTGGATCAATTGTAAGAAAGTTATGCGATTTTAAAGATTGTAAACTGTCTTTCGTCCGCCACTGTATGTAAATTTTGCGGCAATATTGTCATCTTGACGCGACTGCAAAACGACGAGTGCGGCTCGTGTGCATTTAAAAGGACATACGCGTAATATATTTTTCCTTTTAATAAAGACTAACTAATATCTCGGCTTCGCTGACCTACTCTGGCAGCCCTTCAATCAATGGATACAAATTTCAACATATTCTGTCTGATGAAAATTTATTTCTGTCGCCGATCTTGGTTTAAACGTTCTTTATCCCCCCCACTGTAAATCTGGCAGTGTTAATCAATGTTAATCTGTCGACCTGCGCTCGTCGCGTATTTCTTATTCGATTTAAGGGCTATTGCGCCCTATTTTAACACCTTTTATGAAGGTGCTTTGTGCTACGCCGTCTCTTTCCGCTGAATTAATTAGAAGGCCATGAATGATGAGTCACAGTATTCCCCGGCATGGGCGTCCGCAGGGTGGGAGCAGTCGCTCCCCTCCCCGATTCGAGAAAAAATCGCACGTTTTTAAAAACTAATCTTTATTTAGTTTCTACTAAAACAGTGAATATATTTAAATTTGAATTTTACATTTTCATTTAAATTGGCCCTACAAATTGGATTCAGACAAGCAACCAATCCCTTATAAACTTAACTGTTTCTCAAAGTGGCAAAATATCGGCGGACGCCCTTGTCCCCCAGCGGGTCGAAGCGGACGGACGAAGCGCTTGTTTCGACTTACCTGCACCATGACCTGCAGCCTGGCCTGCGGATCGACTTCTTTCTTCTTTCTGACGAGCATGAAAATATTGCCAAGGTTGTGGCAGCTGACCAGCAGTTTGCAAATTAGGACCTTCCCCATGAACCCCGTGCCACCGGTGACGAAGACATCCCGGCCGTGGAACCACTCTGATACCGACGGTGTTTCAGACGCCATTTCTGGGAAAACTGCGGAGAAAAAAGTCGCGCGTAAATACACTGGCTCGAGCGGGGATAGGGATTTCAATGACGAGCACATATTAGAACCGATTGTTTTCGACTAATTTTATTCTAAACGGATGTTCCGACCGATTCGATCGTTTCCTTCATTCATACGAGCGAGTGTTATGATGCAGCAACAAAGTCAAATGGAATATTTTTAATTAAAATACAATGTACGCTTCAAAGTGCACATTGCGCATTACAAATGGTTTTCCACTTCGGTCGTGCAGTAATTATAAGTTCGCGTTCCTTAGCATTGCGCGTACATTGTTCTACACGGCCTACATAATGAATGGCACTATTGATTGGAATTATTCATTATTGATTAGCTCCAGTTTGGTGCATGTGTTGGATCGATTAATTTCATTGGAAGCGATTAGTCAGCCGAACTGGGGATTTGTTACGTTGAAAAGGGGCCAGGTGTATTTCTCAATGTATTCCTGTTGTATTTCACAACTTGGTTCATATATTCAGGAATATTCCAGTGGGCTTAGCAGTCGTTTCTTAGGCTGGGGGCTATTATTAATTAAGTCTCAAGGGCATCTACACATGTATGTCCTAATTGTAAGTAGCTTAAATATTCAAGCAAGGTTGAAAAAATTCGATCTTCTCGAATGATTTCAGCAGCTTAAACGTTTTAACTACTCACATTCAAACTACTGGAATTGAAATAATTACCCAAATCCTTTTAAGCTACTGGTACCATTTCAAACTATTTGATTAAACAAGGGTTTTATGAAAATAAAATGAATATATAGAAAAAGAGGTGATTTCGAGGACAGAAGTGTTGCTATATCTTAAGAATAAGAAAGTGTAAAATGTGTAGGTACTGGTAGGGTTTATTACCTGTGGAATTTAATTTCTGTGACTCATATAATCTTATATTGTATTGTATGTAATTACTCATGTACATAGGTACATATATCTGTATAAGTTGAATGATTAATAACAATTTTATATTCCGCGAACAAAATTAGTGAGTGTCAATTATGAACAATGAGTGTTAATATTCGTAACTTAAGTCGTTCAGAATAATATATATTTATATTGAACATAAGCCATAAACCAAACATCCATCCTCATTAAATAATAATTGTTAATATTTTCTGGAATTTTCTCGAAGTATTAGAATTTTTGAGTGACTCAAGCCACTCAAATCATTCAAAAAGATCGAATTTTTTCAAGCTTCTTCGAATATTCAAGCTATTCGAAGTACTACTTGGATAATCGAGTACTTGGCTCGGTTTGAATTTCAAGTAGTTGAATATTTCCAGTATTTGGCAGCTCTACTCGTAAATAGTTTCCCCGGTAGTCACATCTAAACGGGCAACAAGGTATTGTCATAAAGTTGTGCTTGTAAATCATATCAAGGAAACTCGATAAAATATTCATGAACATGTAATATTTATTATTTATCGCGGTACCTTGAACATGCCTGTGTTATTAAAGATTCTGGAGCTCTGCTAACAGATCCGTTGCACGTTGCGATAGTTCTTCCCAAATTCTTGCTGGCAATTTGTACGAGCCAACGACGGAAGTAATTTCAATTTCATGCTCTCCACTATAATTCGGTGACATTAAATTCCTATGTTACGTCTGTGTTCAAATTACACGTACGTTGTCCCGGGTCACGGTTAACGTGTTTACATTCGATTGTAATAAACTTACAATCAAAGTGTATTTTTAAGTACATACTAGCCATTTTAATGCATCCATTCTGCGTGAACTCCTGACCACCAGTGCTGGTTTCATTAACCTTCTTTACCCATCGCATGTGTAATACATACTTAAAATATGAATCGTAATAACGAGAAGAAAGACAACTTCGTACACATTATCAAACAATCGCTGTTTCGCACCAAATGGACGTACACGATGCCACATGCCTATCCTACTTGGCATGAAACGTTTCACACCGCCGACAGAAATCATAGTGTTTTAGGTATTAATTTCGCCGTTCCTCGAATTTTCTCGCCCCTCTATGAATTGCAAATTTCGTGGACCGCACTTTAGAGGACATCAAACATTTACAGGGCAAATAGATGGTACGGTTGTTAAGCCGAATAATGTTGCCGCGACAAGTTCGCCTGCGTTTTTATACGATCGTTGGGCAAGAGTATTTCTGCGAGCGTGGACGATGCGATGGCATCAATGAATCCTAAGCAAGGTGAAAACCTTGTACCGTCTGTGTTAGAGGCACGAACACATGGGTAAAAGTACTGTGGTACGTTCCCGCACCATTATTACGAACGAATGCAGTATTTATGCCTTCGCTATGAACGTTTCCGTTAAAGAGTAGCAAAAACTATCGTACACGCGCCGATTATACAGGTTGTTCCACATAACTTCATCACCTGAAACGTTTTTGCTATGTTTAACCCCCGGGCAAAAGAATTTTGGTATTTGTCAATGTTTCTGTAAGTTTTCAGACCTTAGTATTAAAATTTAAAAGATTGGTGAATTTTAACAGAAAGAATCGCTTCGTTCCACAACTATTATTGCAACTACAAATTTCATCGTATTAAAATATACATTTCTAGAAAAAGTATATTAGAGCATGATTGTACGAGTATTACGAATTGTAAAATTATCACTCACAAGGGAATATGTCGAACCTGGAAATTCGAAAGATTCGGAAACTTTTTGAGTATGTAGGGGATTTCCTCGTGATTACAATGCAATTTTTGTTTAGTGCCTAAATTCACTCTAAGGGGGTGTAATTGACCCCTGAAAATCCGGTTATCTTCCGATTTTGTGTTATAACTCGTGAACTGTAAAATAATTTTTTTTACCAAATGATAGATCCAATTAAAAGAAGTAACTTTTTTTTAATCTATTTTTCTATCTCTTACAGTTCGCGAGTTATAACACAAAATCGGATAATAGTCGAATTTTCAAGGGTTAATTTCACCCTCTTCGAGTGAATTAGGGCAGCAAACAAAAATTGCGTTGTAATCAGGAGGAAATCCCCTACATGTTCACAAAGTTTCAGAATTTTTTGAATTTTCAGGTTCGGGATCTTCCCTTGTGAGTTACCATTTTCGTATGTTTGAATCCTTTAACTTCTGACACGGGAAAAATTCAAAAAATTCTGAAACTTTGTGAATATGTAGGGGATTTCCTCCTGATTACAAGATTTGAAGAGGGTGAAATTAAACCCTGAAAATTCGGCTATTTTCCGATTTTGTATTATAACTCCCGAACTGTAAGAGAAAAAAAGTTTCAAGACAAAAGTTAATTCTTTTAATTAGATCTATCGTTTGGTAAAAAAATTATTTTACTATTCACGAGTTTTAACACAAAATCGGGAAATAACCGGATTTTCAGGGGTCAATTCTACCCCCTTAGAGTGAATTTGGGCAGCAAACAAAAATTGCTCTGTAATCAGCAAATTTTTTGAATTTTCGGGTTCGGGATCTTCCCTTGTCAGAGATGCCGCTGGGGTGCAGTGAACCCCATGTGACCAATTTGTGTGTATAAGAGGGTATGACCACGGAGGGTTAAAATCTCAAAAAGATGTAACAATAGTTTTATTCTGTTGGAAGGGGTCCGGCTTTTTCTAAGCGCGTTCAAGGTGTTCTGCGCCACTTGTTGCACACATAGGAAAAGGGTTTAAGGCTAGAGACGAATTTGTGTATAGGCTGCAGTCGATGGCGGCAAATTTTGGGGAGCAACATTTTTTTATCTTAAGAAATTGGGAAAGGTTTAAACACAGAGGCTTGCGACAACTTTAAAAACAATTCACTTCTTGTTCATACAACGAATTAGCAACAACTCATATGTGAGTTGGCATATTGAATTAATTTGGACATTGTCTCGACTCTTTTAAATTAAAATATTTAAAGGGCTGCGGACACTTGTTAGCCTGGAGGCGCCAAATCTCCAAGGCGACGAAAACTTTAAGGGCCCGATGTGCTCTACGCGGTGACCTCACTTGTAATCGAGCATCTCACAAGATCTTTAGAAGTCAAACCTTCGACAATTTTATTTCCTGCGATCACCTACTGTAAATTAGACATTAGATGAAAGTACCCCTGCGCAATTTGCCGCAAAGTATTGCTAATATTCAAAGCAAGCACCGATTTCCTCGAACACTACACGAACATTTCATGACCCCCTCGAACCAGCGCTAATTTACCGATTATTTTCAAATCAAACTTTCGCACGATCGTTTGCAATGCATCAGGCGCTTTGAAGTAGCGCTGCGATCGTTCATTCCAGCGTTCGCATTCGTTTGAAATATGTATGATCGTGGCTATCCCGCGACAGTGCGCGCTGTCCTTTCGTTTCTCTCTTCCGCGCCGCTTCTCGAATCACCGAGGAAGGGAAAATAAAATAAAAGTTCCACGACCGTACGATTGCTGCGCCGATTGTCGAACCACGGTACTTACCTAGATTACAATTTAACGAGGAACGATATTAGCGCGCCGTTAGCGTTCTCCAGCGCGGACGCGCTAAAGTGACATCACACGATCGCCGCGAGTAGTGCGCCCAGTTTGTCAAAAAGTACATACGCGCCCGCCTTCGTAAAATACTACGCATGATCCTCAAGAACCATAAACACAATTTCAACGCCTTCGCTACCGCTAACTGGAGAAATAATAGCCCGTGGATGCGCCACGAGGCATCAGCGAAAGTCACGGATCAATCTGCGACACTTTTAGCTAACGAAAACTTAGTAGGATCGTATCCCGGTGTACGTACGTACCTGCAACGGAAGATCGATCGTGGGAGAAGATAAAGACACGCCACCCTTCGCTGGAGCAAGTTCTCGTCCCTCTGGAACCGTCGAGCCTAGTCCACCTGGATACACAGATTCGATGAAAGCGCGAGTGGCAGGGAAGAAGGGGAGACGGCGATGTTGAGATGGTCACCAGAGAGGAGCTGAGAAAGAACTGCGCGCGGAGTCGATCAACTCGATCCGGTCGACACACTCGTCCGATTAGAATTTCTGACGCTGCCTACGAATCGGCCCCACCGACGAGTACTATCGCACAGCCGACGGAACGATCGGAGAAGCGGGTAATCCCTTAGCGGTAACCATAGGCGAAGGTGTAGCGAGCGCGGACTGAGCGTGCACGAGCGATCGGCGAACACTTTATCCCCGTCGGCGGTTAGCATTTTTATACTTCTCCAGCGGCCAGCCGGCGCAGACGGCGAGATATCCCGTCGGGTGTCATTGTCTTCGCCGTAGCTCTCTCAAGGTCGTTCCCTGTGCCTCGGATCGTGGCTCGATGCACGGCGGCATCAACGTGACTGGTTCGATTCGTAACATTAGCCCGCCAAGTCTTTCCAACTTCTCCTTGTTTTTTTTTTTGTTTGGCAATGACTTCGTAACTCGATTATATCGTTTAGGGTCGTTTGTCTCCTTCGTGCTTCTTCGCGCATTCGTCACTGGCTCCCGCAGGGGTTCTCAACTGAGAGTCTGTGCTCCCCGTGGGTTCAGCTGGGGATTCCCACCTGAAAGATAAGCTAAGCTGAGCTTTGCTAAGCTTGGAAAAGTTACGTTTCTACCAAAAGCTAAGCTAAGCTGTGCTATGTTTTTTTGGAAGATAAGTTAGCTCGACGTAGCGTGAGATTTCCCCGCAACCGATTTTCCGCAAACATAGCTACGTCGAGATAACTTAGCTTCGGAAAAAAAATCATAGCATAACTTAGCTTTTGATGGAAACGGTTCCATGAGGATCTTTGAAGCTAATTTTTTTTCAAACTTAGCTTAGCATAGCGTAACACAGTATAGTTTAGCTTAGTTTTCAGGTGAACCCACGGCTTTAGCCTTTGAATAGCTTGGGATGCTGATACAGTTTGGTTTGTAGGTTCATTCCTGTGCACCTTCGGATAAGCTTTTGGAGTGGGTTCTTTTATCGTTGCGATGGAACAGGGCCTGGGATGTGCAGACGAGGGAAAAAGGAATATGAAGATGCATCCTATTCAGGTTTACGAAATGTAGTGTAAGCTTTCATTTATATAGCTTTGGTGCAAAAGTGAAGATCGCCGGAGTCTATAAGATATGGCGGGAGTGTTTGAACCCTTGTGTTATGTTAATATAAGTTTACAGTCTCAACACGTTGTCATGGAAAATTCTCATCGTCTTCAAGAAATAACAGGCGCGGCGGAAATTCAGATGTTTGGTCGGTGCATAAAAAGTGATGGGAAAAGTAGATCGCGATAGGCGGTCATAGAGAAATAGTACTGTGTTGTATTTTTCGTAATTTCGACTACTCTTTGCTGTATTTTGATTTCCATACTGAATTGAGAAGTACCCTTGTCCTTTGAACAGAGGCTTGATTCAGTTACGATGATTATCGTGGACCACCGATAGGGAACACGGTCCGGGCTGTTTTTTGGATTCCAAAAATTCCGGGATTTGATATAACCAATCCCGAGAATCTCAGGATTTTTTAAAAATGTGAATTACTTTATGAACAGCTGAAAACTACACAAATAAACATAGTCATTTCATAATAATGACAATAATAAATAATTTAAATAATAATATTAAGTCGAATATAACTAACTAAACTATATTTATTTATTGCCAAGCATAAAAAAGGGGATGGGTTTGTTTGAGGATGGTGGAACCCGTGAACATCATCTAGAACTAGCATATCAATAATTATTTTTGTCAATTCCTTCTACAAGCGTTAAAGCAGAGCGAGCTTTTTCAGCGACCGGTTATATTGGAAATAAAATAAAAAAAATTAAAAAGTTTAAAAAACCCGACTGCCTAAAAAGCGAACTAAAATGACAAAAATAATAAAAAGATGACAATTTAAATTAACTCAATTTCCTGTAGTCGGAGGCCTTAAATCTTTTGATGCTCTTCTATCCCAAGCATGTACCGCAAAGACTAAAGAAAGTGCTTCAACCTGGTAACAAAAAGAGGTGGACAACATCAATGCAAATTCAAGCTTATATAGTGACATTTCAACTTCAGCGTATTTTGTAACTTATATATTTCTCTCTTTGTCCGTGTGGGAAATACTGTTAGTGTTGTTAATAGCCCATTAAATATAATTAGGGCGAACAACGATACACAATATTTATTAAGAGAATGTGTAATTTTCTATTTCGAAATAAATGTTCGAATGTAATTACATCAAATCATTTGCATCAAAAGATTTAAGGCCTCCGACTGCAGGCAATTGAGTTAATTTAAATTGTCATCTTATTATTATTTTTGTCATTTTAGTTCGCTTTTTATGCAGTCGGGTTTTTTAAACTGTTTAATTTTTTTTATTTTTTACTTTTTTTGAAAATTATATATCCTATGACATTCGGAAGGTCAGGACAATTCGAAAGACACCTCATTTGTCCAAATCGGTGTATCCGTACAGACTCTAGAGCGTAACATGGACATACAAACATAGCCTGGTAAACACAACACCCTCCTTTGCGTGCTGCAGTCGGATAATAAGAAGTCGGCTAGGAGATGATACTTTAGATGCTGTGCTATTTTTTCATTTCCAAAAATCTTCATAATGGTTTATGTGGTTAATGGTGATAGGTATTACCTAATCCAGACTTTAATATTCTTCATTGTTCTCCTGTTTTTATTGTTGAAAATGATTTTAGTTTATATTTGACACTAATAATAGAAAGTAAGTTTATTTACTTAAATAAAGATTTAGACTTTCATCACATAATAAGTCATTTTAATTACTGAAATTTACTATTACCTTAGTAATTAGTACATTATTTCCGGAATCTCGAGATAGACTTTAAAAAATCCCGCGATCCCGGGATAGTATACAATGACCATGATTTTATGTATTCCCTAGGCACAGGTGACCCACGTGGTATGGGACCTGTTAGTAATAAGTAACACGTATAGTTTGATATTTATTTAGGATGAATTTAAATGGAAATATGTGTTATTGGAAGGACGCGCCGGGTAGTTGGTACGTTTTTGGGGACGTTTTCGGTGTGAATGTTTTAGGGGTTGGAGGGGCTTGGTTTTGGAATATTGTAGAGATCCGTAGGAGATGACAAATATTATTATTTCGGGAGAATTGTTTGGTAAAAGCGCAAAGTTGTGAGTGCACTGTGTATTCGGCTGCAGATTGACTGTGTTTTGTTGTTGCAGTTGGGTTTTTAGTAAGGTAAACTGCTCTATTTCATATCGATGCATTATTGGAGCTTCAGGTTTTGAGGGTTGGCAAACTCTTTAAAGGGTTAGCAAATTGAATTTAATGTCGGAGAGGGACCGATGTGTCTGGAGGGGTTGAGAACCGGTGGTTTACGAGGCATCCGCGTCATAAGGAAAACTTGATTCGCTAAAATATTGAAAGCGCGATGCAAAGAGGAAATGAATATACCAGAAATGCACGGTGTCAGAGACCGAGGACAAAGTGCCTAATGAAATTGAAAATCCAAAGGATGACGACAGTACTGTATAATACCGAAAAGTCATAACATTTTACATTTACACACAGCAAATTATACGACATCATGAATTTTATCCAACAAATTAGAATGTATTTGCGTCACTGATGACAAGAATTTGCCGTTTCATATTCGGAATCTGTTATTGCTAGTAAAAAGTCAGGTTGATCTTGTTCACGATACATTTTCGATGTAAACTACGTATGAAAGTCCGAAGCTTGCGTAATTACGGCTTCCGGGATCATCTTTCATTTCTTTCTTAGTGGAACGCTATGATTATGATTAATGTCTGTGCTCGTTTGGCTGGACTAAGGCGAAGGAAACGTTTTTTTCTTTTTAATTCCTGCGTGATAGATGGAAGTTAACCAAATATTTAGAAAGCTTATCGTCCGCCCTTGAACAAATGGCAGACCTTGACGTTGTTTGGCGTTTAAGAACTTCGAAGATTTGAAGCCTTACGAAAGTGGGGAAGTCAGGTCATCGCACAGCAGGAGTGATTACATATTATTTGGAAGTGTCCGGGGCATTTTAGAGTGTCTCTTTTTCCTTTTATCTTTAGAGTGAAAGTTTTTCATGACACAAAAATTTATTCATATTGTGTTCTCTGGTTTCATTGATTGGGATCTTTAAAAAATTTTGTCACGCAAATTGGTATATACCGTTTTATCCCCGAACCACAGACGACGGATAGTATCTATACCTCGTCTGTGGTGTCCAGTGGTGTCACACGACTGAAATACTGACTTCGTGAGAAATTAGATATTCTGACGCGCCCTGTATGTTTAAAAACGGTGACTCCGGGAACTAATACAACACAATCACCGAAGTCGGTAAAGATAGTAAAGAGAAAAGAAACAATAATGATGCGTTCACAGTGTAAATCACGGTGTAATAGACAGGTGTTTCGACTCCTGTCCAGCATGTGTGACTTTTTCGTCCTAGTTCTTCTGGCGGCCGGCAGATTTCGTCGATGTCGTAAAGGCATTTACATCTATATACAGGCTGCCTGTTGCTTCTGGCAAACCCAGTAATACCACTAAAATTACTACTACAGTCTCATTCATACATATATACGTGCTTTCTAATGATCTTCTCTAGTGATCTTCTAGAGGATCATTAATGCCTTCTAACAATAAGTCACGACGCCTCTCGCGACGACCAGGGGAACTAAACAGAAATCGGTACACAAAATCGCTGGGGTAAAAGGTACACAGTCGGAACACCTGTCTATTACACCGTGGTGTAAATTGACCTGGTTCCCGCGTTCACTTGTTACTTTTAACAGTATAAGTTCATCGATTACTAATTCAATGCTTCTTGAAAGATAAATTATTCGAGTGATAAATGTCAAATAGTTCTCCAACTCTTTATTCTTCGATACTAACGAACTAACAAGACGTACATATTTAGAATACATAAATATTATAGTAATATGTGGTTAAATATGTTTCTTTCCTTGGTTAGGAGCCGAGTACGAATTCACTGTTGTTACCGACTCTGGTGGTTGCATTGTATGTGATTCCTAAAACCACCGCTCCTAAACGTAGAGGGCGCAATAAAACTTGACGTTTTTCACGAATTGGGTATTTTAGACCGTGTGACACCACAGACCAGGTACTTATAGGATATAACCAGGCACTTATAGAATATAACCAGGTATTTACAGGATGCGATTTCATGCTGACGCTCAACGTTCGTTTTGAGCGGCAAAACCAGTCACGCCATTGGTCCATGTGACTTTCGGCGTCAAGCGGAAAAATTAAACTCGGTTCAGTTCTTTCCGACTTGCCCGTTCGTTGGTTGAGCGTCTGTCACGCAATTGGTTTTGGCGCTCAAAACGAGCATCGACGCTGAAAGTCACGTGGACCGATCACGTGACTGGTTTTGACGCTCAAAACGAGCGTCGAGCGCAGCATGAAATCGCACCTTTCAGGTATAGTGTTATTGGCGGGAAAGCAGCAGGGTGATCAAGGTACGCATGCGTGAGAAAAAACCCGTCCCCAATCGCATCACTGCTTGGGCACCGCGTGGTCTCGCGCGGTGTCAGTAACGTGCTCAACACCGGGTCGGTCAGGATTCCTTCTTTTATACACATAGGTTGGAAACGCTTTAGCGAAGTTCCTTCAAATTTTAGTGCTTTCTAGAACCACAAATTGAAGCTTTAAGATGGAGATTTCAAAGAGTTTAATGAACTGGCCAATCTTAAGTATGCTAAAGCCCGAATTTATTTCAAACATCCATATGGTTCTTGTACATGGTAAAATTGATTTTTTATGACTTCCGTTTTTTTTTATTCCTGAACAAAGGTTAATTTGTATTTGTATACTTGGGAAAAGAGTACTTCAAAATTTAAACAATGCACTCTAATGTTGGACTTTACTTAATTAATATAGGCTGTGCAGGTGGAGAAGCTTTGATAGTGACGAGCGACAGAATGGTGTATGCCCTAGAAGGTAACAAAGACGATTATTTTGGATTTGGGGGTTTACTGACACCAACGAAACTTGATATATTATGCGGAAAAAGTATTAAAACTTTTGCACATGGCAGCAGCTTCCATGTTTTGGCCCTCACAGAGGATGGACAGGTATTTGAAGATTACGCGAAACAACGTATATTAAATTTGTGCCAGAATGTTTAATGGAGCTCTTAATGTTACAACAATTAATAAAGTGAATCATACAATAGGTATATTCCTGGGGAAACAATGCATATTTTCAACTAGGAAATAAATCTGACAATACAAATTCTAGTGCAACGCCGACACTTGTAGAAAAGAATCTAAAGGAGACATTTGTTGTCGATATAGCTTGTGGAAAGTTTCACTCTCTGGCACTAACACGCGATGGTCAGGTAAAGAGGTAAAAACTTGGACATAACAGCGGTCAAATTCTCCGTAATAATCTGAAGTAACATGTTTAGGTATATGAATGGGGTATAGAAAAGCATAAATGGTCCCTGTGTACCGATTGTCCATTTATAATGACACCCAGGAGAGTGCAGTCTGGATTTAATGGCAAAAGAATTGTTTCTATTAGCTGCGGAGACTTATACAGCATGGCTGTCACTGTTGATGGGGTGGTTTACGGTTGGGGTAAGAATGACTATGGCCAATTAGGAATCGGAAATTACGATGATCAAGCACAGCCTTGTAAAATCACAGAACTCACTGGAATCGTGATAGGTAATATTCTATTTTGTTAAAGGAAGTACTACAAAGGTAGCGATAATATTTACTTGTATTCGCAGAGAAAATCGTGTGCGGTAATACGCATACTCTAGCCCTAAGCGACAAGGGAATCCTTTATACTTGGGGAGCAAACACTTGCGGACAACTGGGTTGTAGTACAGACACCAAAGTCTGCAATCCAATACAGGTAACTTTTGCACAGCACGCATCCTGATGATTTGCCCGATAATTAACCGACGGACGTGCTTCCAGCTGGAAATGCTCCTAATGGGGAGAGTATTGGATATGGCAGCTTGTAATTATAATCACATAAGCGTAGCTAGAGGAGAAAACAATCGTGTATATATCTGGGGCGAATGTCTACGACAAAGTATTAAAATCCCAACGCTTACCTCGCACAAGTGCTTGTACGATGCTCTCGCGTGTTACGCAACGTCCAATGTCATGCATAAACCATTCCTAGTTCATAGTAAAGGAACGACAAATCTAACCGATTGCCTGGTAGGAGCATTTGGCGATCCGGTAGGTAGTCTTTGCATGTAACAATAAACATGATTTTTTTGCTATTCTATGGAATTAAATATATTATATATTGTAGGCTACAAGTGATCTCACTATGCTAGTAGAAGGAAGTCTTATTCATGTTCACAAGGCTATTTTGAAGATACGTTGTCAGTACTTCAGAACAATGTTTCAAGAACACTGGGCAGAGAATAATCAAAGGTGATATATCAAACGGTCGGTTAATAAGATATATGTATATGGAGTTTGGTAATCAAGGGTTGTTTGTAGGGTCATAGAGCATAAACAATTTTCTTACGACGTATATAGAGCATTTTTGGAATATTTGTACACAGATGAGATCAATGTACCTGTAGAACATGCACTAGGTAAATATTTAAATGCATTTGTTGTGATGTTCTGTAGCATATGCAAACTATAATTTGTGTTTTCGGAAAGAATTCTTAGATTTAACGAACGCCTACTTTGAGAGCGAACTGCAAAGTCGCTGGATACAATTGATAAAGGAAGACATTACTGTCGGTAACGCGATATCTTTGTATAACGCAGCTATTTTCTATAACGCTAAGGTAAGTAACATTTCAGGCGCTGTTCCTTAAAGTTTGTGTACTACTGGGACATTCCACGTGAAATCGGACACTTTTCGGAGTAACATTTCGGATGTCGATGTTACAGCTGTTTGAAGTTAAGCGCTAACTTTTTTTCAATACATTATAGCTATGGAAGTACTGTGCCTTGATTGAAAGAAGTCTGTCGGGGTTCTCCGCTCGCATTCGCTCCCGCCGCCCGTGTCCCGTTTGCTTATTTTTTATTCATCGACGTTGTCGCGCCAGCGAATAGGGATATACTATTCGGACCTTAGAATTTCTCAAGCGACTTCTTTCAATCGGGGCACAGTAGTAAACTGATGGAGATGAAGTTTTAAGAAAAAATTATTTCAGTTTAAAAAAATAAAAAATTTGAACCATTTTTGTGCTATTATTTTAAACAAATTCAGGTTTTTAACATCGAGCGCGATTTTAAAAATCTGAAGAAAAGAAGAATATAGTTCCATCCTTCCTCTTGATGAACAAATTTTAAAAAATATGGATATTTTATGATTGGCCGTGTAAACATTGCCGAAATTTGACGCTGCGTCAAATCACACCGGCTTGACTGGCTGAGCCGTACTGTCAGCGGCCAAGCGGCTATATCTGCTATTCTTATAGTGTTCTCAAATATGGTAAGTATTTGTAAAAAAACTGAAGAAGGAAAACTTTTACTGTTTTTTTATACACAATTTTTGGTGTTCGCAATATTTTCCTTGAAACGAAGGTGACCCTCAGTTTCTTAAATGGAATGCTATATATGTGATTATCCAATATGAAAGCGACTGTCAAGACAAATTCAACCATATGGTATACTATGACCTTCAAGACTACACATGGTTAGGAATGAAAGATGAAATTCAACCTACTAGATAGTGAGTTCGATATATTTATTTCATTCCGAACCATGTGTAGCCTTGAAGGCCATAGTATACCATATGGTTGAATTTGTCTTGACAGTCGCTTTCATATTGGATAATCAAATATATAGCATTGCATTTAAAAAACTGAGGGTCACCTTCGTTTCAAGGAAAATATTGCGAACACCAAAAATTGAGTTACCCTATTATGTTGTGTATAAAAAACAGTAAAAGTTTTCCTTCTTCAGATTTTTACAAATACTTACAATATTCGAGAACACTATAAGAATAGCAGATATAGCCGCTTGGCCGCTGCGAGTACAGTAAGGCTCACTCAGCCAGTCGAGCTGGTGTGTGATTTGACGCAGCGTCAACTTTCGGCAATTTTTACAGGGCCGATCTTAAAATGTCCATATTTTTGAAAATTTGTTCATCAAGAGGAAGGATGGAACTATATTCTACTTTTTTCAGATTTTTAAAATCGCGCCCTATGTTAAAAACCTGCATTTGTTTAAAATATTTGCACAAAAAATGGTTCAAATTTTTTATTTTTTAAACTGAATTAATTTTTTCTTAAAACTTCAATGTCTTCTCTATAAACACCGTAAACCTCGTCTCCATCCGTTTACTACTTCCATAGCTATAATGTATTGAAAAAAAGTTAGCACTTTACTTCAAACAGCTATAAAATCGATATTTTTCAAAATTTTGAAAAATCCTTTTAGGTACGTTTAAATATCACTAAAGACTACATATTCAAATTTCGGCAACATCCGAAATGTTACTCGGAAAAGTGTCCGATCTCGCGTGGAATGTCCCTACTGCAGAGTGCCTACGATATTATACGTTTCTAGGAATTGGAGGAGTACTGCTTTCAGTTCGCCGTAAACCACATAACTGCGGTAGTACGGGAACCGAGTTTTTCCGAACTAGATGAACTCACGCAAAGGTCTTTCACAATTGAAGCTGCTAACGCGGGTGCCTCTAAGACTCTAGTTGTAGAATCATATCAGAACTTCAAGATGACTACGCGCGATTTGCTGAAATGGAGAATTATCAGATCCCTAGAGCCAAAGTTCATTTCGAAGATCCATATGGTTATGGTACATGGTAACTAATGCCTCTTTGTTAATTCTTCTTCTTATGTCCTTGTTCTCTTTTTACGTTGTCAGATGAAATGCAGCTTCTACTTGCACCTCACTCGTAACAGAATTATTCGTTCTAACGTTTTGTATTATGAAACAGGCAATTTCGGCTGCTCAGCTCTAATTGTAACGAAGGATGGACTAGTATATGGACTAGGGTGTAATAAATCCGGCTGCCTTGGAACCGGTAATACTTGTAGTAGTCTTTGTCCAACAGAAGTTAAAGCATTGTCTGGAAAAGGTATGAAAACCTTTGTGCATGCAGTAGATGAAACTTTAGGCCTTACAGAGAAAGGAGAGGTATTTACTACTTGTTTTTCAAAGTACTTTTCCGATACTATCTTAATTAATAAGTTGAATTATGCGAAAGGTATATTCATGGGGAAGGCGTTGTGATAATATAGATGGATATGAACCAACTCCCCTAGATTTGACACCGACTCGTATGGAAGGATATCCAAGTGGGACATTTGTTGTTGATCTAGCCTGTGGACAATATCACTCCCTAGCACTCACAAACGATGGCAAGGTAGAGAGAAAAGTTAGAATTAAGAGCAGTGTAATTCCCAGTAACAATTAGAGATGATATAACGAGGGATGATAATGTTTAGGTATATGCATGGGGTAAGAATGAGTATGGGCAAATAGATGGTGGCAAGTCTTCAACTGAATATGTATGTAAGAAAGTGGGTGTTACATTGCTTGGCGAAAAGATTGTTTATATCCGTTGCTGTTCTGAATCGAGTATGGCAATCACATCCGAGGGAGAGGTTTACAGTTGGGGTTGTAACACCAGTGGTGAATTGGGACAAGGAGATTGTAACGAAACGGATGGTTTACGTAAAGTTCAGATACCTAGCGAAGTTGTAATAGGTATTGTATTACCGAATTTCTGTGTTGCCACATGCATTCCAAATCGTTCGAAATACTAACAGTGTATGCTTGCAGAGAAAATAGCCTGTGGTGAATCGCACACTCTTGCACTGAGCAACGAGGGAGTCCTCTATGTCTGGGGTGACAACACTTGCGGACAACTGGGTCTTGGTCATACGATAAATTGCTGTACTCCAGTTAAGGTAACATAACGTGTGGTGATTATACTGACAAATTCAGAGTAACGAATACGTTTTCAGCTACAAGTGGAAGAAATGGGAAGAATATTGGACGTGGCGGCTTCCCCTTTCGATAACATAAGTGTCGCTTTGTGTGAACACAATCAGGTATTTGTGTGGGGTCAGTGCATAGGACAGAACCTTGTGGTACCGACACGTACTCCGTTTGAATGTTTGTATGATGCTTTTGCGGGTCTCGCATTGTGTAGCGTCATGCATCAGCCGTTAATTGTTTCCAGTGAAGAAGAAATGAGCGTAACAGATCACCTGAGACAAGCATTTGACGATGACGTACGTATTTCTCCCGTATGATGGTATACACATGTTTAATTATTTTTGTAGTTCATTTTGTCTGTCTGTTCAAGGCAACTAGTGATCTGACTATACGTGTGGAGGGCCAGTCTATTCACGTACATAAGGCTATTTTGAAGATACGTTCCCAGTATTTTAGAAACATACTTCAAGAACGCTGTGCTGAGAATAATCAGAGGTAGGTCGCTTAATCCAATATATATGTACGTATATGTGGAGTTTGCTGATCAACTGTTATTTGTAGTGTCATAGAACAGAAACAATTTCCTTACCACGTCTATAGAGCATTTTTGGAATATTTGTACACAGATCAGATCTATCTACCTGCAGAGAATGCCCATAGTACGTATTTAATGCTTTTTTCACAATGTAATGAAACATGTCTTACAAACTGTCATTTGTTTTTTCAATAAGAACTTCTAGATTTAGCGATCACTTATTCTGACAATGTACTGAGAGATCGTTGCATACCGTTGTCAAAAAGTGGGATCAAAGTTGGTAACGTGGATTCAATTTACAGGATTAGTATTAACCATGCCCTTAAAGTAAGTAACACTCCGTTTGATATTTCCCAAAGTTTGATAATTGTCAAAATATCTACAATGTTATACGTTTCTAGGAATTGGAGCAGTGTTGCTTGAATTTTATCGCGAATAACGTGAGTACAGTGGTGGAGACACGTAATTTTTCAAAACTAGATGAATTCACGATAAAGTCTTTGATTACTGGAGTCGTCAAGTGCGCACGCTTTTAGAAGATAAGTTATAATATAAAATGTATATGGTATTTGATTCGTGACAGCTCTAAAAATTCTATAGTTTCTTTATGCAGTAAATCTTCGTTATAGTCCCGTTTTTACCATGCGTAGTACGCCCGATGACTATCCCCACTATTTCTTGGAGTCCTTCGGTCGAGAGTGAGAGAACGAAAGAGTCGACGGCAACTTCGTGTCAACTGTTTGGTTCCCTCTCACTTGGCTCTTGGGTTTTCTCACTTGCGGCATGGGCCGCACGGAATAGTTTTTTTAGAGCATATACTACTCTAAGGGAATAGTGTCCGCATCGCGTCCTTCGCCCGCCGCACAGTGGGACGAGAATGCCTTATTCATTTAGACGTCGGCCAAAATTTGAAGTGTCGAAATTCTGTTCTATAGCTTCATTAAATCTTTATTAAGTGTTCGTAGCATTAGAAAACACAAAGAAATAAACTTTATATTCACATTAGGTTTGATCCAATTGTATATGAATCTGACCTGTATGAAAATTTCAGTCTTTTTGTCTTTTAGTTGCACCACTTTAAACAATTATTGCTTAAATCCTATTACTTCATAAGTTCTCAATATTTTACATATTACTGACTGTCTTATTATTAATGATTTTGTACAAAAACATTCTGAAATAACTTGGATTTCATCACTAAACAACTGTATTAAATATAAACGCGTTGCACTCAATACTATAATAATTCAACTAGTGATTTAAAGTTTTGCTCAAAGTGGCCCAAGGTCTAAAATACCTGAATTTAATCCTTTAATGGTAAGGTTTTAAAAAGTAGAAAAGTTACCCGCTACTAGCTGCGATTAATAAAATAAATCTAATGTAAACATTTCAGTTTATAACTAATAATTTTGGTACAAGATAAGATCTCGAACTCGAAAATTCAAAAAATTCTGAAGCTTTGTAACTATATATGGGATTTTCTCCTGATTGCAACGCAATTTTCGTTTGCTGCCCAAATTCATTCGAAGGGGGTGAAATTAACCACCGAAAATTCGGCTATTTTCTGATTTTGTGTTATAACTCGCGAACTGTAAGAGATGAAAAAGAGTTTCAAGGCAAAAGTTACTTCTTTTAATTAGGTCTATCATTTGGTAAAAAATTATTTTACAGTTCACGAGTTATAACACAAAATAAAAAAATAACCGGATTTTCAGAGGTGAATTACACGCCCTTAGAGTGAATTTGGGTAGCAAACAAATATTGCGTTGTAATCAGGAGGAAATTCCCTACATATTCATAAAGTTTTAGAATTTTTTTGAATTTTCGGGTTCGGGATGTTCCCTCGTTCTTTGTAGAAAGCTCAGAAGGATTGCAAGTTTTTTTTCTAAATCTCAGTTATTCTACTTAACATGAATAGAAAGTGTGCAAATTTTTACAATGAAAGTCCAAACCGTTTGAAAGTAATTGCCATGTCCAGTTATTGTCCTTACGTCGTTCCACTGTGCGCCGCCACCCCCGTTCGTCGGGTTTATTACGAGGAATTACTGTAATCGTTACTATACGTACGCACACTACCAAAGAGAAAGATAATTTCAATCGTTAAAATAGAGATGATAGTGGATTCTATTTTCTTGCTATTCACGTCTTAAAGGTTCCATTAAGTAATTCAGTTTCTTATTCCTATTGCAATGTATTTATTCGTTAACTTATTACATTAAGTGAGATATGTAAGAATATACTCATGCGTTTGATCCGGCGACTTCTTAATCGCTGCTTATCGTCCGATACATCGCGTTTCTTTTATACAGTTTTAAATATAATTATTTTATAAAAAGCCACCGTCTTCCACAAATAATGTTGTTCATTGTAGAAGCTAGAAAAAGGGGAAAGCCACGGTGCCAGGATTCGCACGCGACGCGTCGTCAAGCCGACTTTCTGGAGGACCGAACGCCTACGTAACAGACTATTAGGCGTGCCGCCTAAATAGGGACACAATTCAGTTGATGATGGAATCTCGCTCAGATTTTTTGATATAGATTGTGTTACGTATGTGGAATTTTCCCATACGTCGCTCTCAACCGTCTTTCGAGCTCGTGTCTGGGAAGGGAAAACGCCCCCTAAATCCTTTCGTTTATCAAACACCACTAATGGGGGTCATGATCTCGACCATCTGGATCACGACGCTGGGTACGCGTATAGTCGACTAAGGGCGGTATCAGGTATATTGGCTGGTGAGTTTCGTGAGGGTTATTCTCCCACCACACCGTTTACCTGCCTCGGTGCTCCTTTTCTCAACGTTTTCTCACTCGCTCTCGTTCCATCTCGCTCTCGCCTTCGCAGAACAAGAGTGAGTCAGAAGTGGTGGGGATAGTGCCCAGCTTCTGGCGCGTAGGCCAAACCGAGCTGTCAGTGTAGAAATACACATCAAAATAGGTGTGCGTTAGCTCCGAAAAAATTAAGAAGCTTTATTGGTCAGAACATTGATTTTTTCTCGATAGCTTCATTTCGTATTGGTCTACGCATTAGAGCTGTTTCGAGACTCGAAACAACCGAGCCGAGCCGAGACTCGAACGGTTTCGGGTAGCTCGATTATTTCGAACAGCTCGAATGTGTTCCGGGTACCTCGATTTTTTCGAGTCGCTCGAATGTGTTTCGGGTAGCTCGATTATTTCGAGCCGCTCGAATCTGTTTCGTTTAGCTCGATTTTTTCAAGCAGCTCGTATGTTTCGGGTAACTCGAATGTTTCGAGCCACCCGAATATACTTATTTTAGGTAGTCGACTGTATGGTGCAGTGTGCTAGCTTGGTGTAGCTGGAACGTTTTGTAGGCACCGAATATAAATTAAGTTAGATGTATAATATGAGATGTATAGATATGAAAACCATATCAAGTTATTTAACCTTAAGTTCTCGCAGGAAAGAAGTCGACTCAACATCAGAGAGAATTTGAACTTAAACTTGAATAAGTTTGAAAATATCCTGAATGTGATTAAATTTTTCAAAGAGATAAATTCGCTTGATCTCTTGTAATGGAGCACTAGGTAGCTCTATGTATGGTCGAATTATGTTGTGATTTATATTTTACACCTTCTGGGAAACCAGATTCAATCCAATGGAGTGGTGGTAATGTGTGCATCATGCATCACGCATCACGTGTGTAGGTGTCCCCCACCCAAATAATCTTGTCCATCGAAGAACATTCCCGGCATCGTTGATGTTGTATGTATATATTTTAATGTAGTATAGCGTGTAAATAGTGTATGTATATAGTTTAGCGTTTGCGCGAATGTTACTGTATATAATACAATATATTATACTATGACATTGACTCTTTTAATTGTTCTCGCAGTTCGTTCCGTTCCTCGTTATACAGTCTGTCGTGTGGCATCTTTGATGATAATTCTGTGCAATAAGTACTATTCTTTGTAATGCGTTGTTGTTTATGTACTTTTAAATTATGGGATCTTGTCCCGTTGATATTATAATAATAATAATAATAATAATAATATATTCTCATATATGTTTTCACTTTTGTCACTTTTGTTCTTGCATACGAAATAAACTTTAGTAAAGTTTTCTATATATAATATAAGTGTTCACTTTATTATATCCCCGAGAGCAGTAATTGGATTGAATCTGGTTTCCCAGAAGGTGTAAAATATAAATCACAACATAATTCGACCATACATAGAGCTACCTAGTGCTCCATTACAAGAGATCAAGCGAATTTATCTCTTTGAAAAATTTAATCACATTCAGGATATTTTCAAACTTATTCAAGTTTAAGTTCAAATTCTCTCTGATGTTGAGTCGACTTCTTTCCTGCGAGAACTTAAGGTTAAATAACTTGATATGGTTTTCATATCTATACATCTCATATTATACATCTAACTTAATTTATATTCGGTGCCTACAAAACTTTCCAGCCACACCAAGCTAGCACACTGCACCATACAGTCGACTACCTAAAATAAGTATATTCGGGTGGCTCGAAACATTCGAGTTACCCGAAACATACGAGCTGCTTGAAAAAATCGAGCTAAACGAAACAGATTCGAGCGGCTCGAAAAAATCGAGCTACCCGAAACCGTTCGAGTCTCGGCTCGGCTCGAAAAACCGAGTCCCGCTCGGTTCGAACTTCAAGCTACTCGAATGTTTCGAGTCTCGAAACAGCTCTGCTACGCATAGCTTTGTAACGCACACAACTATTACGCTAAGAATAAATAACAGCACACGGCTACGTTCAGGCGGAGCCGAGCAGCGTTCCCGTTACCCCACCATACCCTGCGAGGCCCCGCAACTCCTACTGACAAATCCACGATCGTCAGATGGTGGTGGCTGATTTCTCCTCGATCGCTGCTCGCGAAACTAAACTCACCGGCCAATATATCTGATACCGACCTTAGGCGACTATAACAGACCAGTGTCTCCGTCGTCCAGCGAGCTCGGACGCCCCATACAACGTGCGTTTAGTGACACACGCCGTCACAGCTAATGATTGGAAGGGGAAGCAGGCTCGTGAGGGGCCCCTACACGGAAATATGTCTGTAGCGTTCCCAACGGTTGGGAATGGTGCAGACATCTTTCCGTGTACGCTGGAGAGCCCTGCCATAGGCCGTCCGTCGAAGCGCCAAACGCCTACATTATATAAATTTGTATGTTAAATAAATTTATCTTGCGTTAAATAAACGCGAATAGGACAGCAAGGTTTAAAGGCGTGTTTTCTTGTCTTCCTTTCCTTCCGTTGTGATCCTTCTTTCTCTGTCGTTGAAGGGAATACGTTTATATAACGATCTTTAAATTGTTACACTAACAGAATCATTCGTAAATCGCGGGTTTTGAATAACCTTAGTTTTACCCGTTTTGAATTCTAATTCCTACCACGTGAGGCGTTACAATCTGCTCTGAGACTTCACCGGTAACGTTGCATGTGACGCTAAAATGGTAATGGGGTCCTGGGACCACTCCACAAACAGGTGGGTCAAAACCGCCAAAATTCTTCTTGCAAACATTATTTCTATGCAAAATGAAACTGTTTCCAAAATTTCAGTCAATTCGGAGCATGGGGGGTTTCGGAAGTACAGTCAAGTCATCAAAATTATATTGTAAAGACGTTCAGATAAAAAACCATCAAAAACGGATGTAAAACGGACGTTCTTTATGACGTCGTGTGCTATCTGGGTTTTCAGCGCGATGTCGTTGCCACATGGCGCCACCAGATTACGCTGGGAGTAGTTTAAAGCGCTTTAAGTACCAATAACGATATTGGAACATAGATTTACTAAGTAATTATTGACTCACAAATCATAAAATGGTTCTACTTATTCTCCGCACCTCTTTGCTCCACATATTGGTCATAGCATTACGACGAGATCGTAGTATATAAAAGAGAAGATCTCTCGTATTATTGTTTCCTGTGTGAACACATCGCGCATGCACATAGATGATCATTTCTCGAATCTCTTTTTGCGCTTTTGTCCGTAATGTGTATGTGTATGCTTTAGATATAAAATTTCTAGGAAAAGTGGTTATTTGTCGGAAGTTTGCTTGCCACGGGTGTCCATTACGAATATAATAATCGTGACATATTTCAATTATAATCATGACGTAGTCCTTATATGTACGTGTAGTCAATGTTTACTATAAGGTTCTACGTAAAGTTCACTGCACTATGCTTTTTTCCTACTTTGGTATATCGATCAAAACGAAATGTCGTATAACATTCGTAGCAGTCCATTCTGAGTGACGAGTAATTACATCATAAAGAATGGCGCATACTAAATCATGACTTTTTATACGTATTTCTCAAGTACTTACTCGAATTCTTTTTGTATTTTTCGTTATTGGAGGAGTGTATAGCTAACGGCTGCTTCCCGTGGAATAACTGTCTTCGTTTATACTACCCAAAAGTCGTTGAATGATCGAAGAACATTCTTTTAATATGTATTTCCCAAGTTAACACTGATTCATCACAGAAATATCGGTCTAGATCAGTGGCCACGCATCTTTTTATAATTGTACAGTCTGCGAGATCGAACATAGGCGTCCTTTATATCCAATTCGGTGTTTCCAAACGATTAAAGCTGCACAAAGGTATTTCTCGTACGCTCGACGCGCGATGATCGCTCTGTGACGAGCAATGAGTTAGGTCAATGAATAGGGCCGTGTGTTGCATCGCGCTCGATTCCGTTCTCTTTTTGCACCGTGGTGCACAGCACTTCTGCGAAATCAGACAAGGTGCTTCTGGAATTTCAGCACAAAAAGGCATGGCATGTCCTTTTTTAGAATTTACAACTGTTCAAGGCGCAAGGCATAGGGCCCCACTATTCGCGAAGGGATACATAAAAACGAGCACTTTGGCGTTCAGTGCTTCACACATAGAGTCACTCATCGAAGAATTTATGCCCTAATATTTAGCAGGAACACTGAATGTTTAACGTGTTTAGAATGAAAGGAGTAAACTGTATTAATACGTCCATTGAGTGAAACTGAAAATAAATATTTTACTCAGTGGTCGATTTAAGAAAAATGGCCCGGGTGGCAAATATTCTGAGGGGCCCATTTTGAGGGAAAAATGAAGAGGTGGTTTACTAAAAACGAACTAAGGAGTGTAGCAGTACAGAAGAAAAAATATAGTGTTTGGATAAAATCATAATATTTTTTTAGGAAGATGGGCTGTGCGGTGGGTCCTTCTTAGTAGGGATTCAGGCGGCAACTGCTCATTGGCGGCCAGTTAAATCCGCTACTGATTTTATCACAGCTCGAAGAATGCTGTGATGTAGAATTATAGGGTAAATCCGGGAGACGCGGTCGACCTAATTTAAAATGGCTATTATACTAATCCTAATATTATTTATTTTATCAGAATGAACCTAATATATTCAGAATTTTATGCTGATTCAGACAAACTGGTCGATATTTGCTTTAAGACAATATTTGCTGAAAAACGGGTTAAAAACTGAAGTCATTGCATCTGACCACCTCTCCCGAGGTGCCGGGAGAAATGGTCTTCGTCGTTAGGAGAGGTGGTTCAAATCTTGTAACTCAATTTTAATCCACTTCCAACTATCCAATAGACTTGCAACTTTGCAGGCGCTAGTAGTTTGGATCACAATACAAAATTATGAAAAAAAAGTCATCAATAAATACAGCCTATAACCACAAATCCAAACGACTTGAAATCAGCTACTCGCGATCTTCTCCAAAACGACAAAAAGTCGCTACGTTCAGATCGCTATTCGCATCAAGATTTGCGTAAATCCAAAAATTCATCGAGAAAAGATCAGACACGTACAAATAGTAAAACAAAAACACTAAAAATAAAAAAATATATAAAAAAACTTTTTAAGTTGGATGGTTTTCTGTATCTCTATTTGTAGAATATATTTGTCGAGTTTGATTGTTCCCATTTTCATTTTTCAAGTCCCCTCGAGCCCAAACAATATAACTACTCAGGTTACAATACAATTAATTCTTCCTGAAATCATCGAAACTGTGGAAGTTCTTCTCTCAACCCAGTATTGAAAGACCCGTCATTCACAGTACTTGTTTTACGCGGCTGCATCGTTACGCGTCTCCGTGCTCAGTTACCAGAAAATATCCGACCGGAATGATCGATCTGAATATCCTCTCGTAACTTCGCGAAGCTACCGGTAATACCAGAGATATACTCCCACATCGTTGGTAAGATAATCTGCCCTGCCCGTCAGTGTTCTTCAACCTCGTTTTCGATTGGAAAACCTCCCGCGAGAATATCCCTGTGCCGACACAAAAACCATCGCCTCCCTCGCCCTCGACCCGAGGCAATAACTTCAAATCAATTTCGCACAAATTTCCCAGCACCAAAACGACGACAAACACAGTGTTTTATCTTCCTTTAAATTCGTATCGACCCCCGCCAGCGCAGAGAATATTTCTCTTCTCGGAATTGAAGAACACTGCGGCACAGAATCTTCAGCCGGCCAACCACGTAGCACGACGTGTCGGAATATTAAATTTATTTCAACGAGGTATATCGTTAGACTTCGCAAACGACGGCTAACCCCGCCGGAGATTCTCGAAGGATTCTTTCTTCCGCGGTATCGGCGAAACGAGATCGTCTAACGAGAGTCGGAGGTCCGGGAGAGGCGAAAGCCTCCAGACGCGCATCTAATCGGCTTCATTATGCGCGCACCGAGGAGTGCGTGTTAACGCTGATTAATTACTCGTTGGCAGCTCGTTTAAACCAGCCGCACGCGCTGCTTTTTCGTTCCCCGCCGGTTTCGCCGTTTCCGCTCCGCCCTCCCTTTCTTCCCCGTCACCCGCCTCTCCTTCGCGTTTCGTTCATATTTCTTATCCAATCCGCGATAAACTCGCGTAATGCATCGCACGCCCGCGGAAGAATTAAAATCACGACGCAACGATTACTTGGTAATTCTTCAGAAACGGCGATGCTCACCCTGGAGGCATTCTTATAACGAAGAGCACAGTATTTAAATAACTTCACACATCAGATTAATGTGATTCTCGAACACCTGTTAATCACCACGCGAAGTTCATCTTCGAACCCGAAATAAAGTGCCCTGTTCGCTCGAACTTCCGCTTGAGGGGTGTCAGAAAAAGAAGAGTGGAAGCGATTTTAATTAATGTCCGTGGCCGATGATCCCTGCAACGACGACCCGTTAAGCTAGCGCGGGATACTTGGATCGCGCGGAGGATTTCCGCGGTAATTATTTCACCCTGGCGGGGCAGACAGCCGCGATCGCGGGGCGGAAGGCGAAGACTTTCGAGTTTTCCGCTAGTGCAGGGAAATTAGGAACCGAAGGCGGAAGAAGAGATCGCGCGGGCAGAAAACTTTTGCCGGCTGCCGCGGTCTCGTTCCGCGGCATGGATTTTCAGAAAAGTTTCCTCGGCAACGATTTGCCAAGGAGATCTCCGGGCGCTGCTTCCCCGCTGCAACGCCGTGCAAATAAATTTAAAACCCTCCGCGTTAATTGTACCGGCGTTTCCGACCTCGCCCCACGCCGGGCGAGGAGGGTCCAACGGGATCGTGGAAATACGCACGGACGTTTAAAATATTTCACGCTAATTGTAGTAAAGTTTGCGCTCGTACAGCGGCTCATTATGTAAGGGATACTCGCTGGATCCCGCGGGCCGGGGCTCCATTTATTTAAATCCTTATAATCTACTATAACTTTCAGGCAATATTTCGAGCTTCCGCGCGTCGCTCCAAGCCCGATTAAATTCGATATTTAAACATTCGAAAGGTTTGGCGTTTCCGGTCCGTCTGCTTGAAATTTTGATTATTTTTTAGAATTCTATCTGAGAGTGGCAACGGTGATCTTCTACGAAAGTTGGTGAATCTTTTAAAGGGAGATTGTTTTAGGTCGTGGAGGATTAAGGTAAATGTCCCAATTAGCGACCCTGTAAGATCTACGCGCACGTTCTAACATATTTACATATTAAAAATATTTATCGCAGTTACTCATTAATAGCCTATCATAGGCTGGTTCTTTTCCAGTGTGAAAAAGGCCCCTTTTTATAATGAAATTATTCGAATATAATTATTAATAATAAATATATTATATGGTGCACGTGTACCTATTTTTGACCATCAATTCTCTCTTCGTCCCAAATAGTGACCTACTTCGGCCCGTATCATTGTCTCGCACATAATGCGTGGATTACCGTGTCATTGATCGGGACATGCAATCTAATGTCCCACCTACTAACTGCATCGGAAAAGAATGTTTATAAAATAATAAGTACAAAACAAAATAATTTGCAACAGTCTTTATCACAATAGCTTTATTAAATTATTATTAAATTATTATTGCAATAATACGTTTAATACGTTACGTTTCGTTAACGGTATTTTTCCGTTATATTTATAGAGTAACGTCGTTTTTGGTATTCCATATGAATGGCTGATACTTCTAATGCTATGGCCACTTCGTACAGCTGCCAAAGCATTTTCTAATTGTTCTTGTGAAAAATTTTTTCGTCTATTATTCTCTTTACTCGACATCTTCTTGAGGACACCTTTTAAGGTTACGATGCAACTGACAAAACACGTAAAAACACGCAAGATGGAAATAAGACATTGCATCTCGTGTCAATAAGAGGAATTCATATATTTTACGAGTACCGATTATTGACCTCTATAATTATTATGAATTTAATAAAAAATTCGATGCAATTTTTTTAAATTGTGAATTTACAATTATTTTTGAACTTATTTGTATATATTTTTCTTACATTAATATGCTCTTGCAAGAAATACTTGATACTTAAAATTTGGCCGTTCTTAAGTTCGGTAACAAGAAACTACTTTTTCACGGATTTGTAGGTGACACACGTGAAAAAAATGATTAATTACTTAATTATACGTTATGATATACATCAGCGAAACCGTCAGCAAGATACTTTGAATATTCACGAATCGAATTCAATACTTTTAACGCCCGTTTCGAACAGAAAAAAATTCATATTTAAATATAAAGGATAAAGTGTCAATAATTGGGACTGGGTCGCTAATTGGGACATTTACCTTATATTTGGTGACTGGTGTATTCCATATTATTTATTCAGCCACCGTAGTGATTAATCCGAATTTTTGGTTAATTCTATCGAGCTGCAGAAAGTAATTTTATAAACAATTTTCACTTCGATGCACGTCACAAGATTTCTGCCGCGATGCTATAAAGTCTCTTCATCCCCTAAACGTTTGCTGATTTTGAAATCGAGGTTCTCGATTTACATTAAATTTCGTCAATTTCGACACTGCTAAGGTAGAAAGTCCCTTTGATGGGACTCCTCCTCGCAGACACTGTGCTTCGCAGCTCGATTTTACCGTGCGAAATCAGATGGGCTGGATTCCTTTCAGCTTGTGCTGGGCCGCTCATTTGCTTTCCATTTGGCGGTGGCCTATCGTGTAACGCGTACTGTTCGTTCGTGCGTGACGTTAACAGAGAATTCGGTTTTTCCCTCGTACCTTCAGAGATTATTCTCTCGTGGAGGGTTTCTGTGCAGCGTCGACATGCACTTACCCTCGGATAGACGGGCAGGGTTCCTAAAGGGTGATCCCATGACAGTAATCCGATACTTGACCGATACAGGTCGTTGCGTGGGATATGAAACACGTGTTTCCGTGGGCGACGGTCCCCGCCACTTTTGGAATATTTATCAATATCCACTGGTAAGCGACGTCATTGACCTTCTGCACACGCTTTTTAAGTAGTCTGGTCTGCGGGTTACTCAAGAAACATCATTCAAGATCATCGAGGATAGTGGAGGATTGATTAATTACCAGGGTCACGATTGAAAATTACAAGACCCATTTCTGTACTCATATTTCAGGCATTGAGAACAAAAGCGGGCTAGTGGCAATAGTGTATTCCAATAGGCTCTACTAATCATAGAATAAAATAGGAAAAATTAAATTTTTCAGCGTGGTTTAGTCCGTTTTTACTCTCAATACCTCATTTAGTTCAGAGAATCTGGAATATGGAAAATTGCTTCGACGATACACGATTCAATTTCAAATTTGTCACGTGTCTGTATCGGGGATATTTAGTAGGATCGGAGACTGGGGCTAGTTGATACGTTATTCTTTTTCCAATTTTTTTCAATTTTATTTGAATTAATTACTTAATAATAAATATGCCAAAATATACTTTGGCCCTTTTTCCGTAATATATAGTAAGCGAAAGCTTGAGAAAATACATACAAAATGAATGAAAAAATGTTATTTGGACGAAAGCAAAATGTATTAATTTACCCCATTGCGGGACTAGTTGATAAATTATTCTGTTCTCAATTTTTTAATTTTTTATTTGAATTAATTATTTAATAACAAATATGTCAAAATATACTTTGGTCCTTCCTACTTAATATATAGTAAGCGAAAGCTTGAGAAAATACATACAAAATGAGTGAAAAAATGTTATTTGGACGAAAGCAAAATGTATCAATTTACCCCACCGCGGGGCTACTTGATACGTTATTCTGTTCTCAATTTTTTCATTTTTTATTTGAATTAATTACTTAATAACAAATATGCCAAAGTATACTTTGGTCCTTCCTACTTAATATGTAGTAACGGAAACTTGAGAAAATACATACAAAATGAATGAAAAAATGTTATTTGGACGAAAGCAAAATGTATCAATTTACCCCACTGCGGGGCTAGTTGATACGTTATTCTGTTCTCAATTTTTTCATTTTTTATTTGAATTAATTACTTAATAACAAATATGTCAAAATATACTTTGGTCCATCCTACTTAATATATAGTAAGCGAAAACTTGAGAAAATACATACAAAATGAGTGAAAAAATGTTATTTGGACGATCAATTTGGATGTATCAAAACTATTTACTTTTTCTCTATATAAACGAAAACAGTTAAAAAACGATTGTTAATGTCAAGGTACACAGATGTACGCTGGATCATTGTAAATTATTGAACAACAAACTTTACATATCTCGCTGAAATGGAGCTACATATATACTCTGTCGAGATAATTCGTGCGTATGAACCTGTCCCTGTATCAACTAGCCCCGGTCTCCCCTACACAGGTACCTGTTTCCTTCAACCATTTAATGGCACATCCTGCAAAGGGTGTTGCAGATATTCAAGTACAAATTAATAATCTTTCAGAGGGCATACATCAATAACGACACATGTAACGGTATACCTGTTTTACAAGTGCTTCAAGTATCAGTTATATTAATCAGCTAGAACACAGCTTGTATCCCCCTACGACTTCTTCGATCTTTCCACAAGCCTGACCAGCCTTTATTTACAATTCGAACGACCACGATTCATTTAATTCCCCCGGGGACATTCGAAAGCACCGAGTTCGCATTCTCAAACAGAAATGTGCGACGAGCAGTTTGATCGGCACTGGCCAGCTCGGCCGAGTAGCGAGCGGCCTAAGTGTTTTTCGGGTGGCGAGGATTCTTTAGGGTTCGCTCGTGCCCGAGCGACGGAAGCTCGGTCAGTGTCTCGGCCACCCTCGTGCCGTGCAGGTTTGCGAGGGAGGAGACCGCTTGTTCCCCCCCGGCATCCCCTCTAGATATACATACATATCCCCCTCCTCCTCTATCCCTCTCTCGACTTAATGCCAGTACGAGCGCGCGCTTTCGAACGACGCGTCGTGTCGGCCGCGAGGGACGATCAGTCTGTTCTCCACGTTCTCCACGCAAGGACGACCGCCGCCGGCAATCCGTCCTCTAATCTGTGACACGAACTTTGACCGTGCTCCCGCTGCCTTCCTCGCGATCTCCTCTTATCGTCGCCGGTGACGTACGCACCCGTGAAGTCGCCCGATCGCCCGCGAATACGAACCTCAGTAGCGATTACGTTCCCGAAGCGATCGCACGGGTGGCACGCGGTCAGCCTCGCGGCTCCCTTCGATCGTAGATCATCTCTCGCGCACCCGCCCGCTCCCCCGCACCCTCGTCTGGCAGCCCGCTGACCGTGAACGGGGTAAAGGCGCGAGGAATCGACGCGAGCCACTTTTTCTTCCCGCCCCTATCCGTCTGGTCGCGATCAATTTTTTTTTTGCTTCGACCAAGGACACCGCCGTTCCGATCGGCCTGGTTAAAGGGTCGCCCACGCCTGTAATCCAAGGATCTCGCCCCCTGTACCGGAGATGTGATCGGTGGCTTCTCCTCTCGCCGAGAAAGCCGCTCCCGCGTGGCGGTGTGGTGGTTCGCGTGTTTGCTAGTGGAACGCACCGTCCGTCGAAGGTGACCGAGGAGGGTGAACGAGGAATAGTGGCAAATGTATCGGTGCAGACGGTAGTACGGGTCGGTCGCCGATGGGCCCGCTGGTATAGGGAAACCAACTCGTTTGTCGTTTCTACGATCGACGATATTCGAGATGAGACTACTGTCGGTGATCACGGTCCTCTGCTTGGCGAGCCGATACGCCGATTGCCGGGCGGTCGATGGCGATTTCAGGGAGAGCGTGTCCGCGAGGCACAGACGCAAGTTCACCGTCGAGGAGCTACTCAACGCTAAGTTCCCGCACGCCATCAGCGACGATCTAGACGCGGACGTCTGTAAGGCTGGTAAGCGGAGAAGTTACAAGTATTTTTCTTGAGTAAACCGCTGCGGATAGAGACGGCGGAACGTTGCTTCGAAATTGGAACATCGCGCTTCACTTCTCGTGTATTCTATTAGGAATGGTATTAAATAAGAGTTTGCGGCGAAAGATTCATTAGGACAGATTTATTTGAAGTTAGAATCGTCTTGCATGGCTTGGTGGAATTTATAGGGTGCATATACACGGTGAGACTCAAATATCGTGTCTCGTGTGAGAGTCTAATCTCACGAGACTATTATTTCATTCTTTTATTGTATTTTCATTATTTAGTTATTACTTTCGTGAAACTAGACTCTCGCGAGACAAGCTTCGTGATATTTGATTATTTCTATTCTTTAAGATGCAAATCCACGATGATACAAAAATATCGTGTCTCACATGAGACTTTAATTTCCATTATTATTATTAGTCTCTTATTTTCATTATTTCCATTTTGTTGTCGCTCAGATTTTTGTCTCACGATAGAAAATTCTCATATAAGATCTCGTCGTGGATTTGCACCTTTACGTTTAGATGTTTCTGAGATTTTTGTCTCGTCTAAAATCTCATCGTGCATTCGCGCCTATAGAGAGTGTAAGGCAGCGATTAATCTGTTCAATGGAAGATCCTCTTCTGTTCCATTGGTATTCGTCGAATAATTGTTTAGCTTGCTGCTGATGAATTTGTGAAGTAATTGGTAGGGGGGGTCAAAACACTCGTACTTTGTATGTGCAATTATGTAAAGTGTGGATCTGCGTTTCGCTATGGAAACGATAAATATGCGCGCGTTATCGGTGGAACAGTAGATAGCGAAGAAATTTTCCTGTTTTTCCACGAGTTTCGTAACGGTCGTTGCGAAAGGCGAACGACTGCCAAGAAGCGATTATTTATTATACAAAGGAGTATCGTCCCGGTTGATACGAAATTTGCATGCCAATAGGAGATATCGTTCGTTACAACAAAGCTCGATCAACGTTTAAGCGTACGTTATTAACGCATTCGTTCAACTATCAAGTTTTTTAAGTATGTTAAATAAAAAAAATCAAAGTGGATGGCGATTTTTCTAGTACGGGCTTCTTTAAAATTCTACTCCAATTGTTCGTCAGTTTAAATAGTATTCAGCCTTATTCGTGCAATCTTAAATTGTATTAGCCCGTTTCGTGCTAACAATGGCTCAAACTCGGTTCTATATCCAAAGAAATAGATAATTACTTCTATAACAGCGATATGGGTGATATGTTAGCCTTAGAAAACACTGATGGTGATTCATATGAATATGCGAGTACATAGTAGTTCAGACAGTGCAGATAGCACAGAAACAGACAACTTAATTTAGTATGCAAGGGGTTAAGCATTGATTGGGGGACCATTGAAATTCTGAATTATTTAACTCTCCAGTGGTCACACGATATTTAACGTCAGAATTAGTCACTCGAGCAACAACAGTCACCGACAGAAGTTTTCCCTTACCCTCGGCAAATATTATATTTCAGATCTTAATTTTAAAGATCGACGTGCCGGAGTCACCGTCATTGTCAGACTCGGATGTCAAAGATACCATTCAGGCGAACAGTGGAGGGTCAATCAAACTAAGAGTCTCTACAAACACGAAAGCTCTCTTTCCTTTGTCCGCGAATCGCCCAAAGCCCGCTCCGCTCGGTCGAGTTGGTCAAGTAACTCAAAGGCAAGTGGCCGTTTATTAGCGTGCATCGATTCCATTTCGAATCAAAAGCCGATGCGAGGCCGAAATAAGCCAGCATCTCGTCGCGCGACTCGGGGTTATGCTTTCGATAGTTAACGAGACAAAGCTGGAGCAACGGAGGGCCGATCGAAGTTGATCAGTCTAATAATAAGAGACAAACTCTGGATCCAGAGACAGCCACTAACGATCATTGTAGGATTTTGGTGTCTAGTGCCCGATAATTTTCCTCCATCCCGGAACTTGCGCTGTTTATTCTCTTAACAGGGGGAGTTCTCTAAGCGATTCTTTGATGTAATTGAACTTAAAGTATAACAGTCGATAAGTACTCGTTTGCTATACCAACAATCATGCCTCTCCTTATTAATTATAATAATAGAGGTTCTACTATAACCCTTACAAAAGTGAGGGGCTCAGTGGAAAACAGGCGCATGCCACAATATTATAAATTTATAAGAGAAACAAGTTCTAGGAGAAATAATTTTCTGAGGGGTAGATACTAAATTTGTAATTATTATAACTGATAATTGAATCAGACGATATGTGGCAACTAATATCAATTCTTGGCTCCAAAAGTCACGTTCTTTGATACCTTCTATTGCATCTCACTTTGAATAAGTACAATCATAGTATATTATATTGTACATATCTCAACTGTATAACAAATTGTTATTCAATCTAACTCTTCATCGATATGTCGAAGCTCTTGTTTCTCTCCACTTTTATCACACCTCGATGATTGAAAATTTTCAATATACTTTTGTTCAGAAAAGGGTACATGCCACAGTGCCAGAAGTTGTTGAATTAGATGCTAGATCGCAGGAGCTACTTGACACTGCAAATAACAAAAAATCTACATAAATATGTGCCTCTCTTCCACTGATCTCCCAATTCAAATTCTACCCTTTCCAAGTTACGGGCTCCATAGCTCCACCTATCGCGCACTAGAAAACAAATTAAATCCCACCAATACCTACCAAACGACTCCCAAATTCATTATTTCAAATCATCTTTTCTACGAAACTGGCCAACCATTAGCGTCCGATACATTGACAGTAACTCTGATAGCTATTGGGTGTCACGTCTGAAAGCAGATCCCTCTTCCCCAAGTAGAAGAGCGCCCGTCCAGGTCGTGACCTTCCCCCCGTGAGGCGTATCCGACGCTAAGGGTCCGGCATTACCGAAGAGCGGGGCGGGAAAGATCCTTTCATCCTCTTGGAGTGATTATCTCGGGCGTGCCTCGAGAGAGCCGTCGGAGAGAGCTGAAACTGGAGCGACTGGCGATGAGAGGAGAATGAAAAACGACGTGACGATCCTCTGCGTAGGGTGTAGGCATCGTAGGCGTTGCTGGGAACGAACGTGGCGAAACGTTCGAGGACGTTAGAGCGGATCCGATCCGTCGAGCACCGCGCCGTTCAAGCGGATATCTAATCTCTATTTGCGGAGAGAACGGGAGTGGAAGATGCTGTTGCTGCTCCCCGGCATTATCTTATTGTCAGACGCGTTTGTCAAGCGTTCGGTTATCGGCTCCGTCGACAGCATATGTATTTTCGCGGGACGCGTGCTACGAGATTGCCCGCGAGAATAAGCTGGGATACCAGGCCGATTTATTCGCGAACAGGGGCAGCGTGCTTTCGTTCCATCGGCCGGTCCAGTTTTTCCGGCGGCTCGGCTAAAAACACTCTGTTATCGGTGCCGCCGGAGTCGCCTATGCGATGTTTCAGCTCTCCGAATTAAGGGGAGGTTCTGGTCTAGAGCCCAAAAAAATAGGTGATATTTAGGAATTAATTAAAAGAAAACTACTATATATAATTTAATGGGACTTTCTGCATTGTATTAAGGATGTCTTAAATTATAGAAATATATTTTTTGTTTTATAATTAATCATTGTAGACAGCCCTGGGGAGTCGTTAAAGTCAAGGCGTCAAAAAATTGATCCAAATCGGTGGGACCTGTATCTCCAAAAGTTATTATCCGATTCGACTGAAACCTTTTTTATTTTGAAGATTATTTTTTTGGCTAGAGGGGGGCTAAAAAAATGACAAAAATGACATTTTTTTTAGAAAATAACGACTCTTCCAGTTTGAAATCACTTCCCTGTATTTTTCGTCCTTTCATCGTCTTTGAAAATTATAAATTTTCAACTTTTTGTAATTTTTTTAGCCCCCCCCCCTAGCCAGCAGTATATTCTTCAAAATAAAAAAGTTTCAGTCGAATCGGATAATAACTTTTGAAGATACAGGTCCCACCGTTTTGAGAACACTGCTTCGAGAAAAACGCATTTAAAGTTTTACGTGAGCGCCGAGTGACCGGTTGTTGCCCTATTTGCCACTACTCAAATGCTTATAACTTCGGGAATTTTACGAATTTCAACAAATCCTTTTAAACACGTTTTCCTAAAAGGTTGAACATTCGAAAAATGAAATAAAAAAAAATCGAAATTTAGACCAGAACCTCCCCTTAAGGACAAAATACGACGGGATGCACCTACTCTCCATTTAGACTGGGGATTCATTTCGGCGATAATGGCAATAAAGAAGCTCGCTCGACTTCCGTGCTTCCCTTTCACGCTGAGGAATTTGCATCCACTCGCAATACTTTTTCAGGTAGGGATAAGAGAGTTATCAGTAGCAGAGATTTATGGGGATTGACCTATTCCCCGCGTTTCACAGTCAAGATGAAAGTAACGTTAGTCTTTTGAGCGGTGAATCGACGTCTGCTGTATTTCACCGAAACGCGCCACGACTTTTCGAATATTCCGTATAAATCAGCGCACTCGAAGAAAGGTAAACACTGATAAACATCGGTTGCAGTCGCCGTGGGGGAACGAAATGCACGAACATGCGCGTCAAAAACTTGGGTAGTTCGGTTATGTTTGGAAAAATACGCCAACTTCAGCGAAGTGGGGCGAAGTTCCCCGCGGGGGTGGAATCGATAAGTGTCTTGGGGGTAAACATCTGTTTTCTACTTCGCGCGGTTTCCATCCCGCCCTAAAATAAACTCGCAGCAGGATTCCTTGGCGAGGCTCAAGGTGGACGTTATAATCGATCAATGAAGCCGTCGGTGGTTGGGAACAAAGAAAACGCAAATCGGCGGTGATAAAGTGCTAGGCGAATCGGCATCGATCATGCCCTTGGGTATGGCTAATTGCGGCTGGCCGGGGAGGAGGAACAGACGATCTTTCCACTCCGTCATTTGCAAATTTGCTCGACGGAACGCGGAAGAGAGGTGGCTTTGAATTATCCTCTTTCACGGGAAGTTTCAGCAATTTAGATTAAGATCAAAAGCTGTCGGGGATAATGCCTTGACTACCTACCGGCGACGGGTCTTGTTGCGAACAACTCGTTACGTCTATCTTACGCTCGCTTTCTTCAGCGCCGCTTGGTAACAGCCACTCGATTTGATTCCACGGAATCCTTGAAAGGGGATGTAATAAGTGCCGTGCGTTACGATGGTCCGGGAGGTCTTCCTTGTTCACGAGGTGACTGTGTCCTTTACGTGCCATATTTCTTACACTGAAAGGGATACATAGGTAGGTACTTAGGGGAGAGTTGCCTATATTGGACCGGCTCTTAGATTGGACCATTTGTATATCTCGATAAACAAATATATTTGCAGCGGTTTTTTTTGGCTACATTGATTTAGGAAGTAGAGAACTTGGAAGTGGAACTTGCGAGAACAGCGATACGGTTATTCGTTAGTTTGTCGTTCACCGTCGTCGAAATATAGAAACACGTGGTGCACGATCATTATTTTTCGTGCTATTTTAAGTGAATTTCTTTCTACAATTTGTAAGTAGGGTAAAGGACCCAGTTACTGCCACCTACCCAATTACTGTCACCCTAAGCTGTTTTACATAAAATAACGAATAAATCTTATAAAATGATACATAAAAAAAAATTTAGCATACAATTCAAACTGTTATTTATACGATACAAAAAACAGTACTTAATTTTTTCTTCGTTAATTTGAATAAAACGATAAAAAATTTGATGCGGATATTAGGAGAATGGAAACGATGACTTCCTTACTAGCGAAAGAGAAAACAAGGCGTTAAAGAAAATGCTGTAATTGTAATATTTCAGCTATTCACGTAACAAAATATAATATTTTAAATAATATAAGCATCGTAAAAAGTAATAAAGATCCGAATTCAACGATTCATTAAGTCTTTTTACTTATTAATTGGATGACAGTGATTGGTACAAGCGTTTCAAGCATTTTTGTATTACTGTCATAGCAGTAATTGTTCATGTACATGACACGACGTAACCTTAAAATGACAGATAAACAGCATTAGGTTAGCTGGCAGTAATTGGGGTGTCAGTAATTCAATCAAATACATTTGAAGGGTGTCAGTAATAGATCCCATAATATATTTTTAAAATTGATGAATTTATACACAAAAATCGAAGTTTTAAGATCCACCAAATTTTTTTCATCTAGTAAACATATTAAACAATAATAAATAACAAGAAAAACATATATTTTTAGTTTATAAGTACAAAACTATAAGATAATGTCAGCGTCAACGCTTAATGTGTCAGTAATTGGGTCAGTTACCCTACTATAATTTTAAATGATACTAGTGTAAAGTGTGCTGTCTTAGCTACAACTTCATGTCCTTACTTTCTCATATTCGTATAAGTATAACAATGAAAACATGTCTTTTTGATGTAACCAACAAGTTGCCTAATATTGGACCATCACTAGTTGCTCAAGCAAATTGGACCGGTCCATTTTAGGATACAATCTATGTTATGGTAGCGAATAGTTAAAATCATACTAAAAAAATTGAAAAAACAATTAAAACCGACTTCAAAAAATAAAATTGCACTAAAAAGTAAAAAATAATTTTTTCCTTATCTAATCTACGATTCTCATATTTTTTAAGCCGGCGCCAGATTTACACAGTGTAAATGATGAGGCACCGACTTAAAAAATAAGAGAGTACCGTAGGTTAAATAAGGGAAAAATTATTTTTTACTTTTTAGTGCAATTTTATCTTTTTGAAGTCGGTTTTAATTTTTTTATTTTTAACTTTTTAGTTTTATATATATTGACACAACATGCTGAGGAGATATGTGCGTACGTACATAAAATAATAATAATTAGGTAACAATAGTCTTTATTATTAACCAAAACTGCACGTCGCCCTCTTTCGAATAAAAAAAGGATCATCAAAATCGACCCATATTCTGGGGAGTTATGCGGGGACAAATATAAAAAAAACATCAAAACAACGTACTATTGCACTACGTGCACCGTAAGATGCTTGTTGCTTCCTGTTTCTATTTTTTTTTCAATGCCCTGATCAGTGTTTTTTAGATTGTATATTTAAATTCATTGATTTTTAGGAGCGGTCCAAAGTAGGAAACCGGTGGTCCAAATTACGAAACCGGTTGCCTGGAATGGACCGAAGACATTAGTTTAGTTTTCTTGAGATATTATTTTAATCACATATTTTATCAACACATTAAATACATGATAAAATCTACATAAAATGTAGATCTTTTTCCCGTTTCTGTTTGCTTTCTTCAATGAGTTATGGCCGTGTAGGAGAGAAAAAATAAAAAAGTGGTCCAACATAGGCAACCCTCCCCTATATCTTTTCGATGGGAGACGATTCTCCAGTCCTTCTTTAGATTAATACGAAAATAAAAGGACATTGCATCGCAGGTCGTGATAATTAAGGTTTCCTGATTCGAGGGAGACTATGGTTTCATTAGCGAGTGAAATAGTTGATGATTATAAACACGATTTACTGCGCACGTTCCTTGTACGTGTAGTGTATAGGGGATGTAATAACCGTTGCATGGAAACAATCGCCGCTTACCAGCGAGCGCCGGGCTTTCATTAATGGAATCTAAAATTTCACGAGCCCGCCCTCGCGGCGATGACTTTTCTCCACCGTAGAAATTTCCCGCCGGCGCGGTGAATTTTTTCATCTCGTCAAACTCCGCCGGGCCATTATGAACGCAATTATCGGGCACGACTTCTCCCTATCTCGATTTGCTGGAACTTCCATGAAATTACCACTCCGACGAGAAATGAAAGATTTTATTTCCCATATCGATCTTCCTGAAGGTCTTTTTTTCCAACCCCCACCTCTTCATCTCTAGCTGCCCGTTGAACACGATTCCGCGCCATTCTCCACGATTTTCCGTCCCCGTTCTCCTGTAATTGATTCTGAAAAAATAATTCCTACGCGGGAAGGAGAATTCTTGGGGAGTGTCAGTGACTATTACTAGCGCCGACGGTGACGCCGCGTTATTATTCCTTCTCGGTCTATTTAAAAACTGTGAAACGAAATAATATAGTACTTGCGTGACTATGGTAATCGGCGTGGTAATAGGTAAAGCCATAGGGAAATTATTGGGAGCAATTAGTTCCACTCATCGGGAGAAACTTGTGCAAAGTTTTCTACTGCATGAATAGAAACTAAGTAGGCAAGCTTGAAGCGCATGTATAGGTACTGCTAGACACTATCTTTTGTCGATCGGTCACGGATAAAGTCACTAAGTTACCAATAAAGTTAAATTATCAATTATTAGTTAGAAGAAACTAGGCGTATTGTCTCAAATTTAGGAATTAGTGAACAATCTTTATCGTCAAAAAAAATGTGTCGCAATAAATTAGCCCTTCTTATGTGTTTTCTAAAGTTGTATGCAAATTTCTTATATTCAGATTGTTTTATCTGTTAATTAATTTTTACATGATTTTTATGAAAATTTTGTATTTTATTTATTTGTCAATTAATCTATACATAATCATATACTCGGCAAAAAATAGTGCCGAGCAGTATGCCAAGGAAATTTGAATGACTCTTAGAGGTTATTGTGACAATCATGATTATGGGAAAATCATGATTATGTCATTGTAACGTTACGTGGAGTGCAATTATCAGTTACTGATTAACATGATGTAATTAGTTACACAGTATATTTTTCAACACTTTTTCATCGCATCGCTTTACAATTAAAATCACGATTCGCTGCTCGCGAAGCATGCCTGTTACAAAATATACAACCAGAGTGCGTGCAGAATAAGCGTCTTCTTTAAACATATCAACTGATTCTTCCTGAACTCGTTCAGTAGAAAGAAACTTGTGCAAATAGCAGGGAAACCCATTTCATTGTCTCTGTAGTGACCCACCTAAGTAGAGTATCTTCTTCGTGGAAACCTATCGAGTCAAAATGAATGGTCTTCAACAGAAACAGTCAAGAAAACAAACGTACGAGGTAGAGAAACTCTTTCTACAGATACAAACCTATTCAATCAGTATCTGCCAAATGAACTTTGCTTCAATCTTTAATAGGGTAAATCCGGGAGACGCGGTCGGGCCGGAGAGTTGGTCGAGTCGCTATATTTCAGAGTCTATACGTAAAAACGCGTTAAAGTGCAGCCCAATTACTTCTCTAGAAGCCAAACAATAGAATGAATAACGTCACTTCGGCTCCTTCTGTATTTTTCTAGATTTACAGGCTATAAAAGGTAAACTGAGGTTACATTTAACCTCTTTTGTCAAACAACGGTGTACAAAATCGTATTTAAAATATAGTTCTGAGTTTATTTTCGTTTAATGTTTGGGAATAATAAGATATTAGAGATATTGAGGGACAATGCAGCCAAAGTATTTAGCGATATTAATTCTTCCTCTCAAAACTAACGAGAAGACCATCTCTCGCTGCAGAAAGGAGAGATGGTCGAGTTATGTTTTTTTATTATTTTTATTTATATTTTTATTTTTTGTCATTATTTTATTATTATTATTGTTTATTTATTTTATTTATTCACTTTTGTATTGATTTGCCTTGCTAATCGCTGGTAGGTAGTTCACTTTATTTTTTATGTATTCTTTACTTGTTTAGCGTAAACAAATTAAATATCAATGAATCTGGAGTTGTTTTCACTCATAAATTTGCTTTCTTCTTTGTTAATTTTCCATGAATAATAATGCGAATGGTCTCTGCTAACGACGAAAACCATTTCTCCCGGCACCTCGGGATAGGTGGTCAGATGTCATGACTTCAGTTTTCAACCCGATTTACAGTAAATATTGTCTTAAAGCAAATATCGATCAGTTTTTCTGAATCAGCATAAAATTCTGAACATATTAGGTTTGTTCTCATAAAATAAGTAATATCTGTATTAGTTTTAATAGCCATTTTATATTAGGTCGACCGCGTCTCCCGGATTTACTCTCTAAACAAAACACATAAAAATGGTACCTATCTTTTATCTTACAGTAACTCCAAAAGAATAATTTTTCCTAGCGGGCCTAAACCTATTTAATCAATATGTAGCAAATTACTTTGCCTAGATTTTTAATCGAACGAAAATACATAAAAAGATATGGTTTATCGTACAGTAACTCTCGAAGAATAACTTTTCCCAGCGGGCCACCCTCAGCCACTCAACTTTACACCTTTAAACTCCATCCCCCCACATCGAGAGGCCCTATTTCAGTACACCATACCGTCGCTAATAGATCAATTTTCACGCAGAAAGAAAAACAGTGGACACGTATGTATGCACATACATATGTTGCACAGAGCACCGCTGCAATCGCGTGTAATCCACAATGAACAGCTGATAGCCCGGCGTACCGTAAAATCCTCTAAAACACGCGAAACCCTCGAAGTACAGCTTTCGATTCCACCTTTTGCTAGGTGTAACGAGAAGCCTGGAGCGCGTTGCTGTAAAAATCGATGCCGGCGCAATCTCGCATCGACATTCGTGTAACGAGTACGTTTGCATCGAAAGGGACCCGGCGGCCCGAGCCAGGCAGGCGGCGGGGGAAGGACCGTTCGCGGTGAAAAGTTTCGGTAACGACCGACTTCGGTTAACTCTCCCTTATCGGTGATCAGCGGGAGGGCGGAAAGAAACGCGAGATCTATCTGGAAAATCCTCGTGTCCGCGTAAGATCGAGCACGCCGCCTCGAAGATCGTCCCCCGCTAACGAGCAAAAAGCACGAGGGTACCGTTCTGCGTGCTTTAGACCCGACTCGATGAAAAGACTGACCGACCGACCGCTCCAGCACCGTACGAGCTCGCGTGCGCCATAATGCAACGCGGTGCACGCGATTGATGCACGCTCGAGGAACCTGCTTTTCTTGTCCCAATTTGCGCTAGGCCTCAGTCAAGCCGTCCACTCCTTCTTCGATTTTTTCATTCGCGTTTCCCTTGCAACATTACTTCCGTCCTCCCTCGAGATCTTGCCCTTCCTAACCCCGATCCATGGCTGCTTCTCGCTGGCTGATAGATCTGGCTGCAGGGTCAACTAGGCTCCCTGGTACTCGGGGAGGATTAGAGGTAGGCTCTCACCACGCCTCGCCTTGGTTCATCTCTCTTTTCCGGTGACAGTAATAAGGAATAAGAATTTTTTATTTTTCATGTTTCAATCACTTCTGGTGCTGGCTAATGTTTTATAACTCCCTCATTTTAAAACTTTAAATAATAAATATTGTGTGAAAATAAAGTTAAAATGTGGCCTAACGTTTGCTAAAATGATCCAGATATTTCACTGAAAAATTACCCGAGAAAATAAATTTTAAATTTACCCATTATTTTGGGCCTGCAAAGTGATGTACCCCCAATATGATTTAAATGCGCGCCAGAGGTTACTGCGCACTTATCGCAGCGCTTGACACAGGAATTCTTCTGCAATTGTTCTTTCGCGCGTCCCGTTTCTTCGCCAGCGAAAGAATTCTCGCTCTGTAGGGTGGATTCTTTTAAGTCGGGTCGGTTATGACGGTCATTACGGGATGAATTTTAATGCGTTCCAGTGGTCTCGGAGTCTCCTGTGACGGCTCGGCTGTTCCGCGAACTCCCCTGAAACGGATGGACGTATTTTTTTTTCTCCTTTCCCTCTGCTCCCGTCGCCCATTCAATCGCCTCACTTTGTTTTTCGTTAAACTTTTATCTCCGCGAAACATGCGGTCAGGTTTTTTCAAGCCTCCCCGTACCACCGTTCCACCCTTGCGCCTCCGCCGTATTGTTTTCCCGTAAATTGACTGACCAGTGCATAATTCGCGCCGCTGCAACGCACGCGAAGCGAAATAACAGGGAAATCACATTTTCGTTTTTACACCGCGTCCAATTCGCCGTTAACTAGCTGCTTGGTAAATTGTTCAACGAGAATGGAGTATTTTATCGAATATTTTTCTTATTGGCAATTTACAGTGCGCTATATTTCTTTTTACTGTTGACTTATTATTTTACTGTTTTCAAACGTGCGTGTACTAGTTTCTCGTTAATATAGTAGTTACTTGACCGTCCCATTTCATTGCAAATGGTTTCCCAGTTTGGGGAGCACATTAATTATTAGTACAAAGCCGCTTTTAAACAGTGCATTTGATTTTGTTTCCCTGTTAGTACTATCAATCGCAGGGCTCGTTCTCCGAGGGCGCAAGCAGAGCAACTGCCCGGAGCGCCAAATGGGGGACGACAAAATTGGTAGAAAGAGAAAATTGAAACCAATAAAAAGATAAAATTTTTGAAAGACAAGTAAAAAAGTAGGTGGTACATGCTTGAATTGAAAATCAAACTTATAAATTATCTATACCTATATATTCTATTTGGTTTTCTTACTGCTTTTTATGAATATTAAATTTTTCATAAAAGAGAAGGCTTTTGTTATTCAACCAATATGTATAAAAAATTTCACTCCCTGTCAAAAATTATATTTTAAAATAATTATTCATAATTAAATATAAAGGGCGGCAAAAATCATTTTTGCCCAGAGCGGCGGAAGAGCTAGATCGAACCTTGATTGGATAGCTTTCTGCTAATAAATGATAGGTATTAGGAGATGATCTAATTGTTCCGAGCGATGCGCCCTTCGTTTCTCCTTAAACGGTCGAATAACTTGAATGACCTGCGACGGTTCTCCAATAATTGTTTCGATATCGCGAGCTGACCATCCAGGGAATGGTAGCGATGAAATAAATGAAGGTGCATTCCGATATGCATTACGGACTTGTCGAAATAGCGCGGGCAACGAGCGCAGCAGGATGGGAAGACAACGATGCTCGTCATCCTCGCGAGAAATGTCCCAAAGTTTCCGACAATGGCGGTGCAGCATCGATGCAAGTACCACGGGAACTCAAGATAATGCTTGTTCTTTCGTATTTACGTAGCTTAACCGCAGTTTGACAGTGTACGATCTCGGGGGATTCGAAAGGGGCTTGGAAAAATGTGTCTGAAGGTTCTTCCATCTTTCTATTTATTATTAATGCGAGTCTGTATACTCCACTGTTACTGTTTCTAGTATTATAACCAGTTTTGGAAGTAAAATGCTTGAAATAGACTACAAAAAGTAGGATTTACAGAATTAATTTATTAATAGTGGAGGTACAGATAGCTATCCCTTTAACCCTTAACTGGTGATCTCCCATTTTCTGACATAAACGGTGACGTGGAGAAGTCTCACAGACTTCTCTTTAATAATTTCACATTGTCGAGCCAAAATTTATTTTTAACATGTATTGGAGTTTATTACATACTTGAAAAGATGCTTTTGCATATTTTCTTCAAAGCTACTGAAAGTTGTCTTCATGGCACGACATATTGTAAAACAAAGTCGAGCGAAAAGAAGGAAAATATAGGAAACTACTTCTGCAAAAGTTTTTCTCTACTCCATGCCACCGGTTAAGGGTTAACTGTAAATACTACTACAGTAATCCTATTGTAGTTTTGGACCCGTAATTGTATTTACTTAGCACAGAGGAACAAAATATTTTATCCAGAGACCTTCATACTTCGATTACCTCGAAGATGGACCACCGCACCGAACAATACATTGATCACATCAAACATAGGCGAACACAGTAGCCTACGTCAATAAATGGTTTAAAATCAATCACCATCCCCACTTTCAGCCACAACCGAGATTTCGCGTCGCCTTAAGGGGGGATTCTCGTGTAACAATCCACAAAATTTATGATTTTTATTTTAAAAACTATTGTTAATATTGCATTAAATTCTTTTGGGATATAAGGAGGTATCTTTAAACTTGTAGAATTTTTTTTTTATGTCGATTCTTCTTATTCTTTAATAATTATTGTGGAATTATTGTTGGCGTCAGGTGTAGCGCAGAAGAAAATTTTCTTGAAGTCAAAGAATCTACGCTGATGCTGGACCTAAAATTTTTATTTTAGTTTTTATTTATAACACTTTTTTCGTCGATATAAAGAATAATATGAAAAATTTGTCTGAGGAAAGAACTTACTTTTTCTTTCAAACGCTATAACTCCTTCAATTTTCATCTTTTTTTCTTTAAAGTGGACCAATTCCAGCTTGAACTATCTAACTTTAAGAAACTTCTATTTCTCTTGCAATCAGATGACTGTGATAGGTGCTACACATCTCGCCAACAGGAGTTACATCGTCGAAGAGGTGGACAAGATTCCACAATAATTAATAAATAATAAGAATAATCGACATAAAAAAAATATTTTCTGCAAGTTTAAAGATGTCTCCTTATATTCCAAATGAGTATAATCCAATATCACCAACAGTTTTTTTTTTAAAAAATTCTTAAATATCAGTTACTTTTGGGGCTGTTACAGGAGAATGCCCCCTTAAAGCAATCTCCACAGAGGAGGTTGTCTATGGAACTAATAATCCTGTATCCCCCTGCATCTGCCACACATCGTGTTTAGAGGTAGAACCTGCGCGATAGGTACATTGGGCGTAAATTTTCGTTCTATCCGTACAAATAATTCGTGATCAATTTTATAGCATCCTTCGTTCCACATCGAATCTTCCATCGGAGGGGTAGAAGGTTTCGGTTGTGGACTTGTGGAATACTTACGTCGCGTATGTGCAGCTGGGTATCTCCACACAGCCACGCGCCAGCTTGACCTTAATCCCATCAGGTGGAGAACTCCCTGTGGACTGAATGGTGCGCATCGATATAATGCAGATGTAATAACACACCCAGCAGTAGTTACGTATCACGTAGCGTTACGATACGTCCGCGCAATCACGCGGTTACGGGCTGGGAACACCCTTCTGCCCCGGCAACAAATTCTTCCAGTGTCCTGGCGAGGAATCCCGCGTGTCACGTGGGAACGCGCCTTTCGTTCCACGAGAGAATAGTGACTGGTCTTGGTAGCCCACCATCGTTCTCGATTCGCATCGGTCGCGTTACGATTGCAGTTTCTTCGCCGTGTCCTCTAATGTTACTTTCTTCCTCGGGCTTCGTAACAGCCTTCGGACCCCTCACTACCTTCCACGTACGCTGCCGATCGTAAGTATTAGAACACCTACTCTGTGCGGAGTAATTGTGAAAACAAATTGCAAATTTATTGAAGAATCTCTGACAAATTTTACTTTGTTTTGTATTTTAAAATAAAAGCAGTGTAGGGGAAAGGTGGGATAGTTGATCACATTTTTGCTTTTATATTATAATAATAATTGTTTGCTATGTTTGTATTTAATTATTTCAGTTGTGATTCTTCTCAATATACTTGTACAAATTTTGGAGCTGAAAACTAATTTTAATGACTGAATTTAAATATTTTCTGGCAGTGACGTTATGCACAAGTATCCCCCACTGTAGTGGAGACTTGATCAAAAGGTCAGGGAGACTTGATAAGTGAACTTTAAGAGTAAATAACACATTAACTTTCTAAAAAATATTGATTATCTTTGACAATAACATTAAATAAAGGGAAAAATAAAAAGAAAATAAACTAACTTGAAAGAATTACTGAAAAAATAAAACCAAAAAATGAAACTCTATGACATTAAAAACATAAATACATTCTTAAATTTCACTTAAATATCATCTGATTAAGATGATGATGAAGAAAAGATTTTCCACCCCACTTATTTTGCCGCATTTTTTTGTTTCATTAGCCGTTCTATGGCTCTCTTTGGGGCATTTTCAGCTGTTCAAGTATCCCACCTCACACATCGATCAAGTGTCCCTCGATGCACTCGATTTGAGAAAGATTAAAAATTAAACTTACCTTAAATATTTTGATCAATCAATAAATAGCATTAATAGAGCAGAAATTGCTGTTTTTACTTAATATATTTTAAATCGTTGAAAACCCAACATTCACTCAAAAAGGAGGAAGAACAAGGTAATCGAAATAGTTACTTTTTGGCTGCAAATAAGATCGAAGTTTCTAACAACATTATTCTATGTTCCCGAAAGAAAACTGCAACGTCAAGTGTTGTAATAATGCAAACATTACCACGATATCGTGACAGCAGGCACAAATTGTCAATATATTAATTAAAAACCTGATGTGATCATGTATCCCCGCTGATTACCTATCCCACCTTTCCCCTACATAGGACGTTTTCTGGTACTCAGAGTGGGGCATCATTCGAATAAATTTTTATTTGAATAATTTTCAAATAGAAATTTCGAATAAAACGAAGTTATTCGCGAATAACGAATACATTTTTATTCAAATGATCTCGGTTAAGAATTGCGAATAATATGAAGTATAGATAAATGAGATAAATTTTTATTCAAGTGATTATCTCGAATAAAAAATTATTCGTTACTTTATAAATATAAAAAATAATACTTAAAAGTTTATGCGAATAGAAATTTATTCGTGCAATTGGAGTTAAAAGGTATGTATGTGTTTGAACTTCAGTAGATCTGTAGACGATCATGATTTTCCGTGAGTAATGTTTAGTGGCGCTTTAACACTGTCGTTAATAATACTACTGAACACATTGAATTCATTACTAGAACTGCTGCTAGACTTAACTAGTACATCCATCACACCTTCCCAGAATGGAAATCAGGATATTCTCTTCTCCCTGGTGCATAAAAGCCGGGATCATCAAGACGCACCTCGAACAATAGTAATTTCCTTGCTAAACGACTCATCATAATTATTCATACAATTACGGTAGCAATAGTAGAAAGCGTGAAAAAAGCCTGCACGGTGGATAGAGCTAGAAATCTTCCATCTTCTCCTAGATTCTGCACTTTTAATTTTATTCGGTCCATTTTACCTCGAGGCCGGAATGCGAATAACTCGTTCACAGACTTATTCCACAAATAATCACAGACAGAGAGAGAAAGAGAGAGAGCGAAATTAAACGCCCGTGTATCGGAGCACAAAGATAGGTAGTATTTAAACACCACCTACCCAAGTAATTAATTGAAATTCGTCGGGCAGGGGCGTCCCTTCCTCTTCTCCTTTCTTTTTTCCCGTTGTTTATTTCCCGATGTATCTCTTAATGAACTTTGTTAAACCAGTGCATGCGGGCGGGCGCATCGATCGGAAAAGGCAGATCAAACGTTTTCCGGCGTGCGGTACGCGAACGAAACGGGTTAACGAGATATAGAGAGAAATAACAACGGGGACGATTCTCTCGTGACACGATGCGGCGTTTACCGCTAACGAGCGCGCTAATTGGCATAAACGAAGCCGCGCCCGCGGGAGTGTAATCAAGTAATTCGATTAACGCTGTCATGTCGTCTACCAGTTCCTCAATGTTTCTCTCGCGATTTCCAGGGACGGGCACCGCCACTTTTTCAATCGGCACAGATCAACGTGGGCCTCTCGACGGGATTATGTCTCATTTTTCGCGTATCAGGAATCATCAAGCGCATTTGCATTCATTTACAGAGTTCCTGCGTTCGCGAACTCTTTGCTCTCCTCCCTCCCCGCTTCTCTTCCCGCAGAAGTAATTAGCTTGCCGTACTTCAACCACACCGTAAAATGTTTGCCACCGCGTGAAACCACTATTTGCTTATTAATTCTGTTAATTACATGCAGGCCGAGTAACGTAGTTAAAATAAAGTTCTGTTTCACAGCCTGCTCCTGTAATGTACCTAGGGGATGTTGTCTTTTAGCCGACTTCAAGTGGTGCATCTTTGTTGGTGGACTCCATGTTTTCAGCAATATTCCGCGTATTTTGGAAATAGATTTTAAAGAGGAAACTTTGTGTGAATTTTATTTGTTGATTGTTCGTGAAATTATTAGTAGCTTGTTACAAGAGTTTTATTAACTATGAACGTGCATGTATATAATTATGTAGTTTCCAGAAGTTCCTACGTAAATTTTTATAAAAGTTTTTACTAAATAACTTCATCTCGAAATTACGCTTAATTAAACTGAAGTTAATTGAATCATCATTTCGTTATAATGAACTATGTTAATTGGCAATGTATGCCAGCAATCGCAGCTTGGTCCTCAGCATAATGATAAACTTCCATTTGTTGTATCTAGTTCAGGATGTTGAGTGGAATAATAGAGAAAATGCTTTCGCATTCACTGCAGTGGAAAGTGCAGGAAATTATTGCTCAGGGGTTATGCCAGTCTGACGTATTTCTCGCTGGAACGCAAGGCGTTTTACAAACGATAAACACGACCCTTTACGAGAATAGTTGACTCGCTTTGGTACGCGCTGTTATCATCGCGATTTAGCTAAGTACAACTCTAAGGACCCTCGTTGTTTCCGCTTCTTTGACGCTGAAATCTACGGTATGTGCTCGAATCAAAGGGAATCAGATGATTCCTTGAACGATATTCTTCCTTATCCAACAGTATCCCACAACTTCGTCGTTTCAAACGAGAATCGAGGACCTTGCAGCAAAAGGGGTGCAGCTCCATTTTTTTTACAGCTTTTGAGTTACGACGTGTATACGTAAAAAAAATTCTTTACGTCGTTTGGTGCACGTTTGATGCAAATGCGATAACAAATGAGCGATTTATTGCAAATAAATAAATGTATTAAAATTAATATTAAAAGTAATTTTAAATATATTAATATGAATTTTAATTTTAAATATATTAATATAAATATTAATATTTTTGTTATAGAACACTTCTTCGCCAAAAATGGAAATAAATACTTGTCAACTCAATAACTACTACTTATTGTGTAAAAATATATATTTTTCGATTAGTGTTCTCTTTTTAATGGTGAGTCAAAGCAGTAATTTTATAAACATTTTTTTCCAATTTGCTCGACATTGGTAAATATGGAACTGCACCCTTCTTGCTGCCAAGTCCTCAACATCTTCCTACTGATAAACATCTTATTCGTCGATAAGTTTTGTGAAAGTTTCTGTGTAATTGAAATTCTCCACAGATTGGTATTTTTTATTTCGATATTTTTCAAATAAATTTATACGCGTTACGGTTGAATTCGCCGTCGTTATAACCCTTGCATATGCATGAAGAATGCATAAATACATAAACGTTACACTAATTAATGGAAACTGTCCGGGAAACAGGAAATTTCGCCCTCGCCAGCTGAAATCTCGAATTACTTTCCGTCGTTTTAACTTTAAATAGGTGCAACGCACACCCCTTACCCCGATTTTCACTTTTACCTCGTTCTACTTCCGACCCACCACTCGTCACCATTATTTTTTTTTTCTCTACAAGCTCGTTCTTATTCCTTAACTCTTCACTTGGCTTGTTACGTTAGCGAGATACATGTGTACGCTGCCGTTGACAATGGCAACAGAGACGTCGAGGGTTGCAACGGCAGGGTACGCTAAGGTCAACACACTTCACGCCTTTAAGGATATAATTAGGTGACGAAGAAATTAATGAACTTTAACGAAGGCCTCCCTCGAGGAGAAAATACATATAAATTATGTTATTTTCACCTGCCTGAGACGAACCCGATCGATTTCCCTAACTATCTCGCTACTGAAGCGTAATTAACAATATCCTATTATTCGGTCAAAGGATTCCCTGTAATTGCAATTAGAAATTCGATGCATACTAAATTAATGAGCGCGTTTTATAAAGCATTCAGAAACTCGGATAACAAACCTTACTATATCAATGTGAATTATTAATGCTTTAATATCCGTCGCGGGTAAATGTTTCTTCGATATCGTGGTTACATAATTAACGACATCTGCGCGTTACGTAACGAATTTATTATTATCTCCCGCGTCAATTCGAATCCGCTCTTTTCACCGGTGTATCCGACCGACGCAAAATCGATCGGTAATATTTTAAAAGGTTTTAGAACGAGCCAGCTAAGTATCGAAATTAGATCCATTTCGCGCCATTAACCGAAGCAAGTTCAAAGCGACGAAAGTGGTTCGAAAAGTGCGGCTGGTGAAAAGTGAGGGGTCTATCGATTCGTCTGTCGCTAATTTCGTTAAGAAAGAAAAATTGAAGGGTGACAGCGTTGATATCTAACGCGACAGAAAAAAAATTCAAAATTCTCAAACATATTCCATAACACAGAATTTCACTGCCACTGTTACATCAACAATTACAATCTAGTAAACAGTCACAAATAATTTTTAAAAACCGACAATACAGAATAAAATATCTTCAAGTATTTCCATATCTTACCATCTAATTATAAATTATGATTATTTTATAACACTTAATTGGTAAATTATGATTATTTCATAACACTTAATTGGTAAATTATGATTATTTTATAACACTTAATTGGTAAATTATGATTATTTTATAACACTTAATTCGCGGCGTAATTTAATTCAGGACACGGTAGCGTGAACATAGGCTCGACTGGGAATCCGGTAACCTAGAATGACGTGCCGGGGGGGAGGAAGCGGCACCCTCTTCTTCTGTGCAAGGCATTATGAAGTAAACAGAAATTAAGGGCTGCTCGGACCCTCATGGGCGATCTTCTGCGGATGGCATTTTCCCCCCGCTGCACTTGGCAGTCGTCCAGTCATTTCTCTTTCCCTCTCTGTCCCCCCCTTCGCTTCCCAGGCGATTTTTCTCTTTTCCCCTTGCCGGCAGCCGTTTTTACGCCGGCGTTTCCGGCGCTGCTGGAATAATCGGACTGCGAATACCGCTTTAATTATTCCATTCTACTTAACAGCGCTCCACAATCGTTCGTTCCTTTTCCGGTCGCGTGATGACGCCTTTATCCTCATTTTTCCAAGTCGCTGCCGCGCCGCGGCCTCTCCTGGGTGTACCTACGTGACCGTCTATCCCGTGGCTGTTTAAAATCGCGCGACAAAAAGCCCGCGTACGAAAGAGAACTCCCCTGGTGACACGGAACGCCGTTCCCTGCGCAAACCTCCCTTAAGTAGGCTCTCCGCCGAGGGATCGGGGGAAGTTCGACGTTATCGAATATAAACAACCCTATTGCGCGAAACGAGCCTCTACTTTCGCGCGCGGAAAGTACCGGCGCTATCCGGCGAGAGATTTCCAGTTGTTGCTCGAAGGAGTTGCTGAAAACTTGGCGCTGCTGGAGTTACTCAGGGATTCGGTATTAATTGGAACGTGCCGCGTTACGTTCGTTGATTGGTGATTAAATGAGAGCGAACGTTGATTTTATCGCGCAGTTGAGGATGCGGTGGGAAACGTTGGCAAGAATTTTGTTATATCTCTGACTCTCGTTTGATAAAGTGGAAAGTTAACCCCCCTCATTACGTTTACTTTGAGACGAGATCAAAGAAACATAATTCACTCTCACTTCGTTAACGTCGCGCGAAAGTGTAGCTTCAATTTTTTTTTTCGCTCTCCATATGAAATTAGGAAGGCCTTTTGGCGGATGGAAGAGCCTCGTACGTGTCCTAATGGCTTAGAATTATATTATGATTATGAAAGCTGAATTCTGTATTTCGGTAGATTCTTTATTATCGAATTTTTCTGTTACACTTGAGTTAATTATTTCGTTCGGCTTCGATTTTAACAGTATCACTTTTTATATTTCAAAAATTTGTGTTGGAAAACTGTTTCCTTGCTCTTCTCGAGTACCTTAACCCCAACCTGATCCTAAGTCGGCCACTTATTGCAAGCGAAATTGAAGGAAAACGAAGAGATTTTACGTCTTGATTACTTCGTCCAACACAGCCTCTGTTTCCTTCCTGATAAGAAATTTTATCTTGGAGACTGAGAACGCTCTTTACGGATTGACATTTCCTCCATTGGAGAGATTAACATTCTCCCTCTTCTCCTCCTACTTTAAAATCACTTAGGTACAGCTCCCAGTCTGAATCTAAACGTAAAAAACTGGTCATTTATTCTACTCTCCCATTATTACCTCCCCCCTTACCGAGTTCCCTTTTTCGTCTCCTTCTATTACGCTGCAATCACCCTTGTACCATTACTAAATTAACTTGTGACATCAAAGTACACGCAAATGAAAAAATCGTCATTACGTCAACCTTACAATCTATCACATACGACCACAATAATTTAAGAGATCTTTCTAGTATGACGGCTGGAAAAAATTTAATTCTTTTGGAGTTAAAAAAAAGAAACAAGTTGGTATTGCACATACCTATCACTTTTCACGTTTGTAGCTTTAATCTATCACCTCTTAAGACTACAAAAAAAAATTGTAAGTGAAAATGTGCATTTATAGCGAAATAGGATCATCGCGAAGAAAAAATATTTCTTTAATTCCCCAAAAATTAAGTTTCTTTTCAGTCGTCACACAAGGAAGACCTCTTGATCAAAATCCCAGAAAACATCACAGAAAGCGTAAACCTTCCATGTAACAAATCCACCGTTCAACCCCATGGATGAGACCTGTCCACGCGAAGGGCTCCGTGGCGAAACGGGCAACGAGATCGAACATCTCCGATCGACATGATATCAGCCATTCCTTTGTCGATGCATGGCGTGTCCCCGGAACATTCCTCCGGAATTCCAAGTCAAATTTGGCCCTGCTTGGTGGCCGATCGGGGTTGGCAGTGTTGGCACAAGGGAAAGGAAAGCAGTGTCTCTGACCCAGATAGTTTGCAGCGACGGTTCGAGCCGGAAACGGGACGTGGACGACGCAGAGGGAGCGAGAGGGAGCGGGTGGGAGGGGCAGTAGGGGGTGGCGGACGGTGGATGGCAGAAAAGTCGGATAGAACAAAACCGTACGCAAAGGAAACGGGCCGAGGACGAGACTAAATGAAACGAGGTTGACTCTGTTCCTCGTGACCCTCGCTCCTTCGCTCTTTTCCAGCGAACAAAGCGGACGGGTCACGTTTATGAGGGACGCCCGGATGTTCTTGAATCCGCGGCGATTCGCGCTGGACAACGTAACGAAAATTATTTCGCTGTTCCGGCGCGCTGCTTCCGCCTTGAAATTTGAACAAACGGGCACCGCCGCGGCCGCTTGTTAACGCCGCATAATACGCTGGCGAAATCCGAGTTTACGATATGGATGACGTAAAGCCGCGACCCCACACCCTCGGATGCAGGGATTTCATTTTGCATTGTGCTGTACTTGGCGTGGCTGGTGATTTAAGGTGATTTTGGATAATGGGTGTTTAGAGAAGGGGTGGTTTAGTTTAAGGGACGCGGCGTGTGGAAGGTTAAGGGAATATCGTGGTGGTATTAATTGTGCTTTTAATCCTGAAGGGAATTCCTGTTACCTCTATCCGGAATCTGGGACTCACTATGGATTCTGCCCTTACATTCGAAAATCATGTGTCTAGTATATGTCGTCAAGCCTATAGGATAAATCCGGGAGACGCGGTCGGGCCGGAGAGTTGGTCGAGTAGCTATATTTCAGACTCTATACGTAGAAACGCGTTAAATTGCAGACCAATTACTTCTCTAGAAGCCAAACAATTGAATGAATAGCGTCACTTCGGTTCCTTCTGCGTTGTTCTAGATTTACAGGCTATAAAAGGTAATCTGAGGTTACATTTAACCTCTTTTGTCAAACAACGGTGTACAGTATCGTATTTAAAATATACATCTAAGTTTATTTTTATTTAATGTTTGGGAATAATAAGATAGTAGAAATATTGAGGGATAACGCAACCAAAGTATTTAGCCATATTAACTCTTCCTCTCAAAACTAACGAGAAGACCATCTCTCGCTGCAGAAAGGAGAGATGGTCGAGTTATGATTTTTTTATTATTTTTATTTCTATTTTTATTTTTTATCAGTATTTTATTATTACTATTGTTTATTTATTTTATTTATTCACTTTTATATTCATTTGCCTTGCTGATCGCCGGTAGGTAGTTCGCTTTATCTTTGATGTATTCTTTACTTGTTTAGCGTAAACAAATTAAATATCAATGAATCTGCAGTTGTTTTCACTCATAAATAATTTTGCTTTCTTCTTTGTTAATTTTCCATGAATAATAATGCGAATGGTCTCTGCTAACGACGAAAACCATTTCTCCCGGCACCTCGGGAGAGGTGGTCAGATGTCATGACTTTAGTTTTCAACCCGATTTACAGGAAATATTGTCTTAAAGCAAGTATCGACCAGCTTTTCTGAATCAGCATAAAATTCTGAATATATTAGGTTTGTTCTGATAAAATAAGTAATATCTGTATCAGTTTTAATAGCCATTTTATATTAGGTCGACCGCGTCTCCCGGATTTACCCTAATCGTCTGCGTCTTTTGTATCCTTCTCGGCATATTCTTGCCTCTTCTCAGAAACTCCTCCTATCACAATCTTTGGTTGTATCGTTGTTTGACTACTGTGATGTTGTATATACTCCTTTTCTTACCTCTCGTCTCTCTTCCTTGGTTCAGCGTATTCAAAACTCCTGTCTGCGTTTCTCCTATTGTGTCCGCAAGTTCGATCACATCTCTCCGTTCTTTATTAAGTCCTCGTGGTTACGTATGTCGCAAAGATGGAAACTCCATGTTTGCTGTCTCGTGTTTAAGGTACTCTCTTCTCGTAGTCCGTCATATCTTTATAATATCCTACTCGCTAACCTTTCTTATCACTCTTCTAACTCTCTCTCAACTCGGTCTCAATCTCTCATCTCCATTCCTGCGCATCGCACCACTAAATTCGAATCTTCTTTTTCTTATATCGCGGCACGTTACTATAACTCCCTTCCTGCTACTATTCGACAGTTAGACTCTTACCAGTCTTTCAACCACGCAGTGCGGCAACACATTTTCCAGTACTTTTAATCATTTTAATCATTTTGCTTACTATACTCCTTGTGCTATTCTCATGTTAGCTCTAAGTCTTAAGCTAACTCAGTCTAGTTTATTTTTAACGTTTGTTACGTTTGTTTGTTTTTGTCTCTACTTTAGTTTAGTTTAGTTTATTGTACGCGGTTAGGCTTCCCAACAGTGTTACCACTGCAGTCTCGCCTTTACTCTTATCGTCTATGTCATTTGTAATATTCAGGTTTGTTCATTATCTTTGAGTAATAAAGACGTTTAATAATAATAATAATAATAATAATAATAATTCTGTTTTCCTTTTTCTTGTATGATCATTTTGTAAGTACATCTAGGGAATTATCTGTGGACTAGTCTTAACTGTTCTGTCTTAATGTCAGCTTTTTCTTTTCACCTGCGAGATCGCGGGAGCTTTGTTAATCTGGCAGCTTAGAATTACAAGTCTGCGAATTAATGGTGCGTGGCTGTTATTAACCGCATGAATGGGAACTTGTCGTAGACAAACACGCTGGGTGAAAATCCTTTTTCACCTTGCGTCAGAGGTACGTACCACTATGGCTGTTAAACCGATGATCACTGGGAACCCTTGTGGTATTCTTCGTGCTCAATGCAGAGAAAAATCTTGGGCAATAAATTCCACCGAAGATGGATGGACCACTATACTATGCTATTACCTAAACTACAATATGGCGAACACTCGTTTTCTTCGGTGAAAAATAGGGGTAGCCGCCACTTCGCTGCGAGCGTACATATTATATGAAACGTCTGTATTCCATTCCTCCGTGCAATACAACCGTCGAGGAAATCTAATAAAACCGCGCGGGTTTTAAGTTTCCTGTCAGATTTGATTCCAGATTTCAGAATCAGAACTTGTATGTCTTATAACACAGCGCTCAAGTCAACATTTATATTAAACATCGGTCATTTTCTAAATTTAAAATCCCGCAACGCCTGAGGCTAGCTGCAACTCTAAAATACACAGTCATAAGTGAAAGTACACTCCAAACAATCCCTTCTATTTTTTCTACTTAAGGAGGTAATACTCTCAGAAAGGAGAAGAGAATTTCCAAACTGTATATTTATACTTTCACCCCATTTTACTTAAATTCTATAGCATTTGAAAATCGTCACAGCCTTCCGTTTCTAACGCACACCTGGAGCCTGCTTCTCGGTGATATTTCCAGCCCCGAGTGTCCACTAAAAATGGCCAAGCGATCGAGCCACACACAGAAGCATTTCTAAAAAAGTACCTCTATTTTGTTGGACCTCAGGTCCCTGCGTGCTGTCGCGTGGAGCAGACAAGAAAGCAATCTCTTTCTTCTTTGGTACGGCGCATCCGGCGTGCCACTGTACCGGATATCACCGCGAGCAAATGCCCGTGGATCGATGGTCGTCGATCGGCAGCATCGATCGGCGGCGGCGCGCTCGCCACACGGCTTTTCCTCTATTTTCTGATGAGCGCGGCGAGAGATAGCCTTTCAACCTCTGACACGGCTGTGACAACCCGTATGGATTTCCTTTGGCTCCGCTCGCGAGGAAATGACGGCCCAACGCGACGCCTCCGCGCTATTTATTCGCGGGGCGAACGTTTGCGAGCTGTCGAAGAAGTTTCGGGGGCGTCGGTAAGGGAGCCAGGAATTCCTCCATCTAGGCGTGAATCTGTTTTCGTGTTTCTCGAGGAATATGAGCCTGACGTTGAATAATGCATCGGCAGCTCCGCTTCTTCGACGCGCGTCGCCGCTCCTCCGCGTCTTCTTCGTCCCGCGTGCACGCGATTGAATCAACTTTTAATCGTATTCCGTTCGACGATACCCTCCCCTTTGCTGTTTTAGTTATTTACGCGGCCGCGCGGCACTCGCGGAGGAAGATAGACTTTGATAGATCGCGAGGAACAGGTCGATAGGATATGACGTCGAAGAGACTTTGATGACGGATGGTGCGAGAGTTGAGGTGGAAGATTTCGCAACACCGTGAACGCTGAAGTTCCGGAAAGACAATTTAATGTTTCAGGTAATTACGAAACCACTTCTCGCGCCTGCGAGGAATGTAATTGGCAAATGCGTTTAGTGATTAAGTAATTATTGATTTCCCAATCGAATTTGTGTCATCAATTATTTCCTAAGTAGCTTCGTGGTAATTAATTAAGGATTGGACATTTAGTACGTGCATATTTAGGGGAGAGTGGGGTAAAACGGAACGCTTAACTTTGGAGGGTGATAATATAAAATCGGAAAGAGAAAAAGACACGGGACTTCAACGGGAGTCTTCGGTGGACCTTAGACTATATAGAAAATCGAAGCCACTGTTAGGAAAAATCTTTAGGAACGAAGGAAAATGAGATTTACCGGAGGTATTGAAATCTTCGCCTCGCTCAAGTGGTGGGGTAAAACGGAACACCTACTTGAAGACCATGTAAACGTAGAAAATCTTTATTTTTATGATTTAAAATGTATTCATTTATGTGAAAAACTATAAATATATGTTTTAGGTATAACTATTACGAATAAAATATAACAAAAATATATATTATACACATAAGAAAAAATATTTTACCAGATAATATAAAAATTACTGAAAATAACCAAATACACATGGATTTTTACATAAATAATAAATATCAACACGTGCATGGAGAATTTTTCAGTTTTAGTGCATTTTAAATAAAATTGATTAACTTGAAAAAATTTTTTGCATATCTTTTTTATTACTTACTTTTTAGTGTCTAAGTTTTTATTTGTGGTTATATGCTGATTGCATATCGATTGAATTGATTTGATTTGTAGTTACAGACTGATTTCAAGTCGTTTGGATTTGTGGTTATGGGTTATATTTATTGATGACTGGGTAATATTTTCACCCCTCCCGTTTTTTTCCATAATTGTGTATTGTCATCATAACTACGCACGCCTGCAAAGTTTCAAGACAATTGGATTGGTGGAATTGGGTTAAATAGGTGTTCCGTTTTACCCCACGAAAATTGTTCTGTTTTGCCCCACATGCATTCATTTATTAAACATTTAATATTCACACTTCAGCGTGAGGTAAAGAACTTTTTAATACGTCAAAATGTAGCGTAAGGATTATAGAATCCAACGATGTATTTACCGTTATTAATTTTCGAAATCCAAGTGGCATAAAGTGGTCGAAAGTACAACACAATATTGAAACATCGATACCGGAAATTTTTCCAACTCTCTTAACGGAAAAATAACGCGTGCACGGGTCTTTGGTCTGTCACAAAATGCTGTGAGGACCCTTTGGTCCCGTGTTACGCGATACCAACTCATTCGCGGCTCTTATCTAAGAGAAACATTGCTGTTCCGTTTTACCCACCCGTTCCGTTTTACCCCACTCTCTCCTACACTTCATTACTGCAATGATGATGTTTATTGTGTCGACGATACGTTGCCTTGAAGCTTAAACGTAATCTATCTAATAATTCTAATACATAGTTGCGTTTAAAAATTGGTCGCTTCAAGTGAATCGTCCACTAAAGGCAAGCCTTCACGGTCGTTCTCCCTCGGCTCTGTTTTCCATTCAAGCGGAAAGTGTCCGATGGTCATTTCAGGCGGACGTAGAAGACGGCCGTTGAATAGAATCAAAGTCAGGAAGCGCGCTTCTACGCAGAAGCTAGCCGAACGTGATGAAAACTTATCCCCCGGGATTAGGTCCACTTCTCACCTGGGATAAGAGTCGGCTCGCGAATAAGGAAGAGTAAAAGGGGACGCCTGATGATCTTTGACACTGCAGTATTTTCTTTTACCTTCGCCTCGAGGCTATCGTGGAAGACTTTTGTATCTCGGCTCTCTGTTCTCCTCGATCCATTAGAACATTCATCCCATCGAACATCAAACCCACTTCATAAGTACCGCCTATCGAACATCAAACCCACTTCATAAGTACCGCCTACAGAACAACCCATCGAAATTCAAATACACTTCTGCGTTAATTCGTCCCTCAGCATCGTCCCTGTAACAAAATGCTACAAACAAAAAAATGCTCCATTTAAAAACGAACATTATAAACCAAACATCCTTTATGCCAAAGAGCCGCAAGTGAAACGCAGTGATCGAGATAGTACACGTTACAATTAACCCGAACGTTTGCTGGGTTTAAACCTTTAAACCATCAGCCGATCTCAAACAGAATTTCAAGCATCCCACGCGGAGGGACCCCCGAAACCGCACGGTGGACTTCAAAAGGGAGCTCGGAGAGTTTCACCGGGGCACGTTTCGCCGAAAGTCGCGCGCACAAAAGGGTGCGCATATTTCGACGCAGTTTCACGGCGCTTTTGCCGGTTGAATATGAAAACCGAGGTGAGAGGAGCGTTGGGATCGCGGGTCCGTGGCGAAATGAAAGAGCGGAGAAGAAAGAGGGAAACGCGCGGACCGCTGGAACCGGTATCGACGAGTTCGGCGGTGGATTGCACGGCGGAGTGGCGAAACTGGCCAAGAGTGGAAAAAAGGGACGGAAAGTTGACGTCGGTAGTGTACGCGAGCGTTTAATCCGACGCGATAGAGGCTCGCTCGCGATGCGAGAGGCTTCTCCATTCGAATCAATACGACACACGCACACCTTCGGGCTTCTGTATCTGTATTACACGCGCGGCACGTCGCATTATCGTCGGATACAGGCTACGAAAAGTTCCAACTGCGCCGAGCTTTTTCTGGCTTTGTGTCCCGGAAAGAAGGGCCATTCGCGACTGTCGCCGTAAAAACACGGGGCTTGCAGCTCAGCTGTACACTGGCCCGGAGAGATACTTGTGTTTGCTCAGCTTGGGATTGGGTTTAAAGCAGCATGTGGAGACTCGATCGATGACTAGATCTGTTGGGTCTGTTGGGTGCTGGGGTTCTTTCCAATGAGACATTTGGTGGCTGTTGATTAGCGATTCGCGTGGTAGCCATGAGGGACACTGATAGCTCGAAGATCATAGCCACACATTTTCTGTGGCGACGCGGTCTACTAAGGCAAACTTAATTAGATGTCACCGTACTATTTTATGCCTGAAGTAGTACAGTAGCACAGTGTATGTAGTTTAAGTTTGTTTCGGTCAGGCTAGAAGTTGTGTGCTCATAGTGTCGTAACTCATCCTCTGATTTATCCACCAAACATTCATCCTGTTGCACTACGGTTGCTGGGGATGAGACAAAGGGAAGCACACGGACAAAAGTAAATGTTTCACTCGGAAGTAGCGTAGTTTGCCGTGGGAATGGGTTTTGGCGTGCCTCGTCCTGAAAATTTGCGCCAGGCGTGTGGAGATGCTTGTTATTTCGTTTCACCCTTTTGCCTTTTAATTATACAGTAATCCCTGGAAATAGTATCTACTACGTTAACCACCAAACGTATTACAGTTGTTTGCGCGACTTGTAAATTTTAATTTAATCCGCCTCGTAGCCTACAAATCTGTGTAGAGTATTGTGGGGCAAGAGTGCGCACTTAAAGTTTAGACTTCTCTAAAATCTTTGGTATTACACTGATAGTCATATAATTTTGTGAGAAATAACTACTATCCCTTATTATTCGATAGGCAGTGACTTCGTGTAAATTTACCTATCACAACTTATATAAAATAAATATTTCCAAAAAGTGTCTAATGCGAACTTTTACCCGATATGGGGGCAAAAGTTCGCATGTTATGGGGTAAAAGAACGCAACGAGAAATATCCATAAAAGTGTTTTATTTTCCTGCATAGGTACATGGTTGAGGTAATACAGTAAAACGCCTAATAGTTTATAATTAATTTTTTTAGGTGAAGTTAATAATAGTCGCAAATAAAATTACCCCGACCTTAGTGATTTGAACAGGCATAAAAGTTAATAAAAAACGTATTTTGGAAAAATATTGCGGATTAAAAATTAATAAAAAAATCAAAAGCTGATATCAGTGTGGCTCAATTATCATAAACTCAAAATTTATTTCCATGTTGTAATTGATAATTAATTTCAAATCTATTTTTTATAGTCGGTTTAATCGGTTCTTTTTAGTAATTTAGCAAACACTAGAAATAAAATAAGTTTAATGAATTTATAACACGCGTCAAATTATTTTGGAGCAAAAGTTCGCTTGTTCGCATTAATAGTTCGAATTCGAACACTTGCTCCACTGCATTGGGCGAACTTTTGCCCCCACAGCTACTTTTCCATTGTTTAATCAATCCTGTTATCTGTGAGGAGAATAGAAAACTTCTATTAGCAGTTTTGAATAGGAGAATTTCAGCTCTTTCAGATGACATTTGAATTAAAAAATGTACTGATCAATTTATAGGAATAATATTGATTTCTAAAAATGAGAATATTACATCAGAACTAACGAATTCAGTACTTACCGCATTGTACGATAACAAAACGAACCACAGCTACACAATTCAAAATTGATGACTCTACCTTGATTGACAATTGACTGTCGATCACCATTGGCAACTGTCATAACTCAAACCATGAAATTCGCATGGTGCGAACTCTTACCCGCTGCGAACTTTGACCTACCTTTATTCTACATAGGGTAAATCCGGGAGACGCGGTCGGGCCGGAGAGTTGGTCGAGTCGCTATATTTCAGACTCTACACGTAAAAACGCGTTAAAGTGCAGCCCCATTACTTCTCTAGAAGCCAAACGATTGAATGAATAACGTCACTTCGATTCCTTCTGTATTTTTCTAGATTTACAGGCTATAAAAGGTAAACTGAGGTTACATTTAACCTCTTTTGTCAAACAACGGTGTACAAAATCGTATTTAAAATATAGTTCTATGTTTATTTTCGTTTAATGTTTGGGAATAATAAGATTGTAGAGATATTGAGGGACAATGCAGCCAAAGTATTTGGCCATATTAACTCTTCCCCTCAAAACTAAGGAGAAGAACATCTCTCGCTGCAGAAAGGAGAGATGGTCGAGTTATGATTTTTTTATTATTTTTATTTAAATTTTTATTTTTTGTCATTATTTTATTATTATTATTGTTTATATATTTTATTTATTCACTTTTGTATTCATTTGCCTTGCTAATCGCCGGTAGGTAGTTCGCTTTATCTTTGATGTGTTCTTTACTTGTTTAGCCGAAACAAAATAAATATCAATGAATCTGTAGTTGTGTTCATTCATAAATAATTTTGCTTTCTTCTTTGTTATTTTTCCATGAATAATTATGTGAGTGGTCTCTGCCAACGACGAAAACCATTTCTCCCGGCACCTCGGGAGAGGTGGTCAGATGTCATGACTTCAGTTTTCAACCCGATTTACAGTAAATATTGTCTTAAAGCAAATATCGACCATTTTTTTCTGAATCAGCATAAAATTCTGAACATATTAAGTTTGTTCTGATAAAATAAGTAATTTCTATATTAGTTTTAATAGCCATTTTATATTAGGTCGACCGCGTCTCCCGGATTTACCCTATATAAAATCGGTGTGTCGCTCACTGATTCATCAACATCTAGCCCAAACCGCTAAGCACAGAAATATGAAATTCAGAGAGTGTATTGTGCGATGAGAAGGGATTTCTTTAAATTTCATTCCTAAGGAGTGAAAAGGGGTGAAATTGATTTTCTCGAATTCCTTAATATCTCTTAGGCCTGACTAAATATCAGCTTGGTTATTACTTACAAAGATTACCCAGATAAAACCAGAAATGCCTAAAAACCAACATAGGTATACATATATAAATGTTCGTTAAACAAAGTTTGGGTACTTTACCAAAATCAAATAAAAAATTACTTAAAAAAAAACAGATACAAAATTAATCCCTTTTAGTTACTGTACCGTAGCGAGGCACGGGTATTTTGCTAGTTCACTATAAACTATTCTGCTTCGATGCCTCGATACCAATAGAACCGTAACGGGCACTGCAGGTCGTACGATCACACTCGAAGAACTTCTGCTTACAACTCTGGTAATACAGCTTGACTATTGAAATACAAGAGCTACGGGTGTTCATAAAGGAGTCCCGCGGGTCGCCGAGGAGTAGGAGAAAAAGGGACAGCAGATTAGAAAGGCAGATCCGTGGGAGAAAATTTAACGGAGATTGAATCGAGGATACGATTGCCCGACGAACTATCGAAAGCTCTTGAATAGGAAAGCCCCCGGACGTTCTATCCGGCTAACCGGAAGTAGCTCTTGTCTGCCGCCGCTCTGCAAAGTGTTCCGTCTGTCCCTCTCCTTCTCATAACGTCGATGCTCTTGCAAATGTCCTGGAAATGGAATAGGAGGCTTCTGAGATCGATTCGGAGATTGGACCACTTCCGACCTTCCGTTTGGCTGTCAGCCACGATCCTGTGGTTGCACCGATCGCAGTTTCAATGTTATTTAACCTCCTTACACGTCTCGGCATTAATCACAGCGTAATTGGGAGAGATTACGCTTTCAGCGCAAAGTGCACCTTGGAACTACGGCGGGCAGACCAATGAAAACAGCGGGGAGCTTGTTTTTTTTTTCGCTCGTCCGCGGAAAAGCATTTCACTCGGCGAGGGCGTGGAAGTAAATTTAACAATTAGGTAGAACTTTCTCAAATTTCTGGGTCAATTATGAGTTTAAGCGAGATTATATTCTCGTTCGGAAGAAATTTAGTAATTGAGAGAAATTAGTAGGGGTGGTAACTTTATTTCTCGATGCTGGGTTCTACGGAATGGTCGGAGCGTCGAAAAACGGTACCAACTTCCCTAAAATATTTCTTTTTCTACTGGGCGCCTACTGCCGGGCTGATTTTCGCGTCACGGATTCGCGGCACGCTCGCAGAGGGAACGTATTAGTGGAATTACGTCTCTCTTTGTAGAACCATCAGAAGTTAATGATAGGATGAGAATCTCTTCTCAGATAACTGGCACAATCTTGTTGTCCCAGGAGCTTTCATCGCGGAAATGGGAGCTGAAGATAATCCTTCGGTATCATCAAGTGAATTGCAGCTGCCTCTGATAACAGCTTTGAAAGAATTATCCATGGTGGCTGGACTTTGCCTCCAAAAATAGTTTTCCCTGTTTTCCAATTTTGCTTGCTGCCCATCCCTTAAAAGCTCCTGCCTCTTGTATGCAACGAGTCGTTCATCTTTCTTGGATCATTGTGCAAGCGTGTATACCTACAAATTCAATTACGTTAATAGAGGAATACTCTGCCTTGTTTTGCAGCTTCACTAGATCAATTCCTGTCGAATATTTGTTACAGGCGTTCTTAAAGAGGATAGCGGAAGAGGCAAAGTAGCTGACTCGTGAGAAAAGTCTGAAGGAGGTGTCAGTTAATTGGTAGGGAATGGTGTGGGAGGGTTCGAAAATCTGTTGACCCGGCACAGGTAGTGCTCGAGCGCTGTCAGTGAAGAAGTTTCAATAGCGACACACTCTGATCTCGAGTTTACCTATATTCCAAGCTTAATTGCAGGCAGGTGGAAGAGAATTTACCTTGCGAGTAAATCGAGTAAAATTAGGGACAAAAGATTGGTTGTATTCCTTTTTCTATTTTCACGTAATATCGCGACGATATTATTAATCGATTAATTTGTTCTAAATGATACACATCACGAGCACAATCCCGTACAAATTAATGGGGATTAGTCGAAGGGAAGTGCTTGAAAATTACGATCGTGTTGACTGAGAATTGCCTGTGGTAAGTAGAGTTAATCGCTTCAGTTCATTAAAGCGGGGTCTAGGATCGATGGGATTTTAGCCGGGCATCGAATATTCCAGCGAATCTACGGCCTGAATGGCACGAAATCACCGATTCGAAGCGAACAGGGGTTTGGCATTATGCGGTTTGTAAATGACTGCCGTCGCGCGTGTGCACTCTATCACGCAAAATTCATAGGGGAACTTCTGTATATCGTACCTGCGCGTGACGCAAAGGGAAACTGGATTTACTGTCCCCGTTGTTTTCTTTAGTAATCAATCTAATGGGGCATCGACACGAAATCGGCAAGCGAAGTCCACTTCTCGCGAGCGGATTCAGTTCTTCGAAATACTTCAGTATTCTTGTACGACGAATAGGGGTCGATTGGATGACACCTCAAGTATTCTACAACCCTCAGCAGTGCAGAACTTCGGCGTACACCTCGGTGTTCCATTACTTCAAAACTATGTCGATACCTCGAAGCATTTGGGTTTCGAAGCAGTGAAGTTTCGGATCTCGCTATTCCCAAAATTCAAAGCACACTCGAAATCCACTCCAATCTTATCGTATTTAGAATATGTGTACCGAAACAAAGGTCGGTAAATTCTAATTCACGGTTAACCGATTAAACAACACCCTGGTAATAATTTACAGTTGGGCTGTGCAGGTTCCCTGGACAAACTTCTCAATTATTCACGTTACTGAACAAACGTACAAGACACGAAGAGAATTTCCATTAATTCTCCGAGAATATTTTCTCGCTAAATCTAGCGACCCTATTAAGGAATATTCTATGAGTGCAAGGAGATAAACACCGCGAACTTTTACTCACCGAATCTAATAGAAACTTCCCGTAGAAAAGCTAAGAAGAAATTCCAGTCGAATATTAAACCGCGGGAAAAGTTTCCAGGTGGAAATGCCAGGAGACAAATAGGATGCAATATGACGTGGGTTGTTTTCTCTCGCTGGCAGAGGGTGGTAATTAAAATATCGTTGCCGCGTGACTGGAGGCTGCGGAGGACGCGCGGGATATGGGCGCAGCGCTTGCAGATTTACCGAATGATCGTGAAACACCATAAATTAATGATTCGCAGACACGCTGGGGGAGAAGGAAATGCGTGCACGGTCCGTTGACTAATACGTACGTTCCTAATACTCGTTGGCAGGAGGACGTATTTACGAGTATATCGCCGTAAATCTGCTGATTTCGGCCCTGCATGGCGGCAGTGTGCGTGTACGGGCCTAATTAATTAACCGGCTCGGACATCTGAATTCGGCACCACGCGTGCATTTGACGTCGTTTCGTGGAAAAATTCGAGCAATTTTTCGGGACCTTATCGTTGGTCCTCGATTGAATCGTGCGGTAGTATAATGATCTGTAAACTCAATATGAAATCTCTTGAATCTCGCTGGAGTGCAGCTGATTTGCTATTTATTTTCAAGTTGATTAATAGTGCTATTGATTGCCCTCAACTTTTACAGTCGATAAATTTCTATGCACTAACGAGATCGTACAGACTCGTTCGAACTCTTCTCCCGTATCAATATACACTTCGCTTTGCCGACTCTGATCCTGTAAATCGTATATGTGTATAGGTACCTACGGTTGCGAATTCATTTTGCCACTATTACTTGTATCGTTTGTACACTAATGGAACTTTCCCGTTTATAAAGAAATAAATAACTACGAGAAGCTTTTACAGTGGTGTGCAAAAGTATTCGGCCACCCTTTAAAACAGAATAATTTGTTTAAAATTGGTCCAAACGACTTGAGTTTTTTTTTTGAGAAGCTAGAAGGATTAGTTTGCTAAGTGACGTGATTCGTCGTTCTGAAAAAAATTGAAATTGATCGGAATAGCGAAAAAAATAGTAAATGTCGTGTTTTTCATTTGTGTTTGTGCTCATAATGAGAATTTAAAAAATGCCTTTTGTAGATTTAAGTGAGCTGTATACGTGCTGAAAATTTCATCAAAATCGTTTAACGAAGCTATGAGCTACAAACAGTTAAAGTTGGTGCAAATTACAGTTTTTGGGCGAAAATTCAAGTCGTTTGAACCAATTTTAAGCAAGTTATTCTGTTTTAAAGGGTGGTCGAATACTTTTGCACGCCACTGTATATCTTCAAAAAAGAGGTATGGCACGTTTGGTTGTATTTCTAACGGAAAATAGGATAGATCGAAACTGTAAACAAGCGTCTCCGATTACTATGTGAATTTGGATCTAAATTATCCAAGACACCACTGAGTTTTCTTTAAAATTTCATATCTCAGATTCGGAATAAGAAGCTTCAACATCCTGCTGTCGAATTTCCAAAAATTCCTGTTTTGCATTCAAAGCGAAGGTTGTGAAGCCTGTAGTACCGTTAAGGAACTAGTTCTTGATCAGGCACTAATTTTTTATCAGTTCATGAAATAAGTCGCTCTTTTCAGTTTATGTCAATAAATAATTGTTTGAAATAATTACTAACATAAAAATTGATTATTCAAAATTATATGTGTTGTCTGTGAAAGCAGTTAGTATTGTTAGTTTTTGTGAAAATAAATGTGTAAGGTAGTTCACTTGAAGGAAGTCTCTGGTGAACACCATCTCTTACTGTTCGAAGTAAGAGATCACCATCGACGCCACAGTTGATTTCTTTGCTGGTTGTTGCGGTATTAAAGGTTATTATCATACATTTTGCTTACAATAGTTTACTTTACAATGTAGCGAAAGCATTTTAGTATTATATGTACCATTTTGCTTTAAAAGTCAATGATCATTATTTAGTTCCACCTTTTTCTTGTGGAACGAATTGTTGATCACCTGAATAAAAATTAGGTTAGGACATTGTAAAATTATAAAAAAATTAAATTTAAATGGTATAATACTAAAAATAAGTTTATTTAGTACTTTCTTTTTAACTAGTATTAGTATCTGATCAAATATTAGTTCCTTACCTGATAAGAAATTAGTTCCCATGTATTTTAGATGATCAAAAACTAGTTCCTGACCTGATCAAAAATTAGTTCCCATGTATTTTTAGATGAACAAAAACTAGTTCCAAGTCATCTTATTATTCCGTACCTTATAAATAATTAAATTATACTTATTTTCAACTATTTAAAATTTTTCCTTAAAGTGTAAACATTAATTCATCTTTTAGTATAAAAAAGTCTATGGTTTAAAGTTTTATTAGGTTAAAAATAAATATTAAAGCGGGAAGCCCTCTAAACTGATCAGAAACTAGTTCCTTAACGGTACACGATTATATCCTTATTCCCCTAGATTTAGGTTTGTAATTTCTAGGCTACAGAAACTCCAGCATTGAAATCTCCGAAAAAATGCGAAGCAACTCCGTCAGATGCCCTATCAAGACATAGATAGTACGAAGTTACATTACGATTGATCGTGAATACTGAAAAAAATTATCGCGATCTTACAGATCGGGGAATTAATTGAAACGAATAAATCGAGGCGCGTGTCCACGAGTCGGCGGTCGCTCAGGCATTGTAGCCGGTATTTACGACTGCTAGCGAATTCATCGTGACGGATTCAACGATTGCGACCTCGTTAACAGAATGGTGAGATATCGACGTCGGGCTGGACTGCAGGATCGTGGTCGGTAATTTCCACATCGACAAATTATTCGGCGCCGTTAATGGGACACGCGCCAACGTTACACCCCAATGTCGGGGACGATCCGTTGCGCGCCCCTAGACTGGATTAATTAAAGGAAATCGATCGTGGGCTATCGATAAGATATGGCCTGGCCACAACCGGGATCTCTCGTTTCACTCAGCCTTTCTTCTTTGCGTTGCTTTTTAGCATGCCCCAGCGAAACGTGCCAGGTGGATCGTTGTAGTGATTATAGTGGCACTGTGACACAGGGTGCTGTCGTATTTTACAACGGTGTATAGGATGAGATCAGGGGTGAATTCGGTGAAATTTTGTCGAGTGTTACTGTGTCACGAATGTGACGATATCTTCTGAATATTTGGTAGATACGCTGGTGATTGAGAATCTGTCGGGGATGGAGAAAATAGATTTTTGAAATAAGTAGATAAATATAAATAAATATATTTATTTCTTCGAGTGCTACAGGATTTGAAAAATAAACTTTTCTTTGAAATAGTAGTTACGCGAAGAAATAGTATTTCAAATTTATATTTTAATACTAACTCATACAAATACTATTGTGAAATGTGTATTTCATTGAAATATAAGAAAATTGTATTTCAAATAATAATATTTCAAATAATGTCTAACTTTCATTTTAAATAATAGTATTTCAAATAATGACTGACAACACAAAAATGTGTGTAAATACACATACCTGCGTTCAGAAATACTTGCAAAAAATATTTACCCGAATATACGTAATCTTAAGAAAGTAGCGAGCCATAGGACCTGTTTGGTTTTGAAATTTGTGTCTCCTATTTACGATCTCCGACTTCCTATATTCGAATCCGAGGGTATTATAAATAGTATTAGCTCATGATTTAAGCATTTAATGAAATAGTATTGGCTTATGGAAATATTTCAGTTTTTAGTATTTTGTCTCAAACTATGTCAATTATTCTCCAGCCTTGGAATCTGTGTACATACTCTGATTACAAGTTATAATTGGTTAATGAAGTGCTCAGTTATTGCAAGAATGATTTCCCGAAGTCGCAATCAGTTTTAATAAATTGTAGAATTTCTGCAGATTTTCAGGAATATGTTTTAATATTTGTATGAATATACGCTAGCAAAGCCTATTTGCAAGTAAACTTACGCCACGTATCTACACGAGATCAATATACAAATACGTATATGCGTTTTCAATCCGTGTTCCAGGTGCACTCGACTTCCATTGTATTTTTTTATCCTGTGGTAGAATTATTTTTTTCCTACGTCGTCGCAACGTTGGCTTACGTTCAATTGTACGATGTACGGGATTTCGAATTGACCTAGATATTAGGTAGGATCAATGTATTTACTGAGCTGCATAAACCTTATGTTATGCAACCCGCTGTGTGCCAGCTTCAGATATTTACAAAATCCCTTTATCCTTTTTTTTTTATAAAACCATGACAAGTAGTGATCTGTATAAAATCCTAATTTACAATCAGTGTTTCGCTGTGTAGAAAAGTAATTAATGTTTATACGCAGCAAACGTTCAACCATGTATTACAATATCCACCCAACGTGGAATATCTATATCTATTTGATCAATATTTGTGCGAGCCCCTGCCAATATTTATTTAATACACGTCCTGGATTATATGTATTTATTTATATTGCAATTTATCACTCACATGCTACTTCTTTTGAGCATGGATGGGACGTTAAGGATAAAAGCTCATAACTTTGACATTATTAATGTAAAAAAGAAATTGAAATTAGGATTCATTAGAATAAACTCTTTATTAAATAATAGTATATATCCATTTTTTTAATACAATAACAAATATAAAAAAATACGATTTAAAATATGTTTCGTTTTTACGGTTTTACCCCATGGCCTAGGTAAAACCGGGTACCATTCTAAAAACTGGCCCTAACACTTATAACAACGGAATTCGTCCAATTCTTCAGTCCCCCAACCAGTGCAGCCTCCGTCAGCCCACTTACAACACTGCACCCAATCTTCATTCAATTTGGATGAACCATAAGATTCTTGGACATAAATGCAAATGTCTTCACTGTTATCATCATCCTTCCGTATTTTGTTTAATTTTGTGATTTTCTTTCTCTTTAGTTGTAGTCCTTTATTAAGATTTAGTTTAATGATAAGTTCCTCTTTTTCGGGTACCCGGTTTTACCCCGTACGGTTTTGCCCCAGCATACAATTTTGTAAATATTACGAATTATCAACAATACCAGGACGAAATACAAACAAACTGTCTTAGTTATTTATACTTTAACATGCAACAATTAACATAATTCACGCAAAAAAGTATTTACTTGAACACCGTCAAAAGTGTTGAAGTTTCTTAACTATCGAAAATTAGATCAGAGCCTTCAAAAACACACAAGTCGGTATAACTTTAGTAAGCACGCTTATAACACGATCATCTTTTGTTGATGAAGTAATGAATATCCTGACAATATGTCGCTGCAACGACGCGGGGAAATTTAAGCCCGTTTTAAAAATAATAACACGTCCTGGTTTTACCCAGGTACCCGGTTTTGTCCCAATTTCTCCTACACCAATTTTGATTGCTGAGGATCAACTCCCACACACTTAAAAGATTGTCGAAAGAAAACAAATTCTTCACAGAAATACTGTTTCTTTGGAGATTCAGGTACCACCAACTTGGCATCCGATCGAAAGCCATTGATGTAGGTCGCCAAGCAATTGTGCCAGGGGTGACTTTTTGAACTTGTCACTCTCCCAAAATTCTCCTGTGTACGGTATTTTTAAATTTCCAGAAATTTTGTTACGCGTTGATCGGGTTGCAAAACTTGTCACGGTTCAAAGGGTGAGCTGCTTTGACGCGGGCATTTTTTTCAACTAAAAAATTTGCAGAACGCGATAATTGCGTAACAATCTTGTTTCACACTGAGACTAATTCGACAAGGAGAAAAATTGTGGAGGGAAGAAAATGAAGCCAGCGAATGACATGCAATGAAGACTTCCGTTAAATCTTAGCATACATTTCTTTTTGTAATGTACAAACGCGAACAGAAAACACTTCTTTATACAGATATCATTTTCCTTAATAGTCGAAAATAAAATATCTGCAGCACTGTAACGAGATAGTTGTCCAATGTATCAGCCGAGGTGTAACAGTCGTATTACAACCAGTAGCGATTAGTAGCTACTACAGTAAATCCTCGTTACCAGCCCGACGAACGGGGCTGGCGGCGGGCTGTTAACGCGTACTGGACACTATTCCGCGCGGCCAGTTCTTAACCCCTTCCCGTGCTTTAACGAGTCTGACTCGTGATGAAGATTTTGGCCCAAACATGAATATGACGAGCCAGGCTCGTGAACAAATAGTCGAGCCAAACATAAACAAAACGAGCCAGGCTCGTGAACATAAACAAAACGAGCCAGGCTCGTGAACATAAACATCGTAATATAGTGGTCGTAATTGAATGTTAGTTCCTATCAGTACGCCACGAGAGTTAGTCATGATTTTCATAATTGCTGTTACAAAGCAGTTTAGTTATTGAAATTTAATAAACCCTTACAAAATGCAAAATACAAAAGTTTTAAATGAAAGCAGTGATAACGAATCAAGTGATAGTGACGTGCTTGCGCCAACCAGAAAACGTCTAAAGCGTATGATTATAGATAAGAGAATTAAATTTTTTGTTTACAATATGCTATTTATTTTTAGGCGTGGTATTATTACATTCCTTGGGACAAAACCACATTTGAAGATGCTTGGATTTCTATCGAAGTGTTGTTTATTCATGAAATATAATTTTGAAACTGTCATCTATTACAATATATAATATATTTATAATATCTACAAAAGGAAAAAGGATTAGAGTTTACTTCCACAACAGCAGTATCGCGCAAAACTGACTATATCACAGGCATTTACATTTCGGCTCGTATCGTGACTTTTCTCGAGCATCAATCTGTCTTGTTTACCACGCGTTGACGCCTAACACTTGGGCCCAAGTTTCGTCGAACTAAATGGCACGGGAAGGGGTTAACCCAGACCTCTCGCTCGTTGCCGGGTCTCTCACTCTCGTTCGCAGGCTTCCAAGAAATGGTGGGGATAGTCGGGCTCTTAACGCATGGTAGAAACGAGCTGATAACGAGGATTTACTGTAGTTGTCTCATTAAAGGTAGTAGGCTCTTCATTCGTAGTTACTTGGTATGACGAACTACGCTCACACGTCACGGTATTGCGATCCGATTGAGTGTCCAGATAGACAGTTACATACTTCGAAACCATTGCGAACGTACTTGCGTTGACAGACTTAAGAGGATTACGCTCGAAATAAAGTTGCTGTAAAGACGGAACAGTGGACCACTCAACTCTAAACAACGCTGATTCTAACAATCTAAATTTGTTCCCTGACAGGTCCAGGTAGCGAAGCTTCGTCATGGCCCGACACCAACGTTCTGGCAAGAAACTTAATTCATTGTTGTACAGATACAGTTCCTCTAGCATTTTTTGGTTTTGAAACGCATCCACGTGAACGTTCGCAATCATGTTCCCCGCGAGAGACAGCGTTCTCAAGTGTGGCAAGTTGTACAGGGAGTTAATCGTTATATACTTAATGCGATTGCAATTCATCGACAGGTTCGTTACATTCAGAGATACCGCTATAGGCACATCTTCGAAAGTATTCTGGTCTAATACAAGAACCTCTAGAAAATACAGATTCTTAAACACTTCGGACCGGATGGTCGATAATAAGTTTTTGGAAATGTTTAAGTGTCGAAGACTGCCGGTGTCCTTGAATGCTCCTGCACTTATAACACTGATCCGATTGTTCGCTACCGAAAGGTTTTTTAAATTAGTCAAACCATCCAGCTCCAAGCCATTATTGCCTATGGTTGAGAACTGATTGTTCTCTAACGCTAACGACATTAAACCGGAATACCCTTTTAACGAGAATTGCGAAAGTTGATTATCGTTGATATACAGATGCATTAGCTTCGGGCCCCAAGGGTTTATAGAATTGAAGTTCCTCATTCTATTTGTTGAGAGATCGAGGTACGTTAGTTCCGGGAAAGGATTGTTCAATGTATATCGTATCCCAGAGATGCCCGTGTTCTTTAAATCCAAATATTGAAGTTGCGGATATACTCCTTGGATTACTGCATCGTTTATGTAATACCCCCAGTTTTGATTGCTGAGAACCAACTCCCTCACACTTGAAAGATTACCGAAAGAAAACAAATTTTGCGTAGAAATACTGTTGCCTTGGAGATTCAGGTACAACAGATTTGGCATCTGATCGAAAGCTCCATTCTCCACGCTCTGAATCGCGCCACGCTCGAGGGTTAAGCATTTTATGATGGGAGAGGAAATTAAATTCTTCCCGATCACTGTGGAGTCAGGCAACTGCAAAATCAGGCTGTAATTGCCGCAGGCATCCAGATAGTCTTCGTTTCCATTAGGCCCGATGGGAACGGCATTCACAAATGCGGGCGACAGTAAGGAAATTAATACTGCCACGGTACGAAGTAGCTGTTTCATGGCTCTGGTTCGCTGAAAACGGGACGTCGATAAGTTACAAACGAATCACCTCCTTTATTGTTTTATTTTTGTTTCGTTACTTTCCTGGAACTGAGCCAAGGAAGAGCGAATTTCTTCATGTTGCGCGAAGCATTAGGACGGATCGAATTAATTTTCTAAAGCGGCCAATTTACCGAGTATGAAGATGACCCTGACTTTATCGAATGTATTATTCGCGATAAGCGATATCATTACCGATGTTGATACGAAACTAATCATGGCGAATAGATATAACATTATTAGTTGCAAGAAAATTTAGCGACGAATGTGGAGTCACGAAATCTTTGAAATGTTTCTTAAGGGGTTCCATCCACCTAGAGATCCGGAAAAGCATACAAGTTCAGGAATTTTTTTGGTGAAAAGTGTAAGTGAATATCATACACAATGTTTTTCTATTAAACAGGGACAAAACTAGGTTCTAAGCGCCCCGGAGCAAGGATTCTGCTTGGCACCTCCCCCCTTCAATATTTTATCACCTTGTATTGCCCACCTTAGGAGGTTGAGTCCATACTTTACATATAAAAAGCATAATAAACGTATAAATTTTAATTACTGTTTCATCAAATGTGTATCTCCTTCATTCCCAATGGCATAACGTAATATATAAATTTGAATAAAGCTATAGATGTAGTTTTTCCAAAACTATGTCTTTTCTCTATAAAGATTTCTCATTTGGCGCCCCCAGCAAATCGGCGCCCGGGGCAGAAACACCCGCTACCCCCCCCCCCCCGTAATTTCGCCACTGCTACTAAAAGATACATCTTGTAACTATATTATTTTAATTTTCATGAGATATTATGATTAACTAAAGGAGATATCGGCTTGGATATGAGTCGTGTTTTTTTTAAGCATTAGCTGGTGGACATTCCCTAGGCTAAACGATTCATTTGAAAGTAAAAATTCAAATAGATTTTAAAAATAAAATAACTTTCAGAAGTACTCGACGTTCTCATATTTTTAAAATTTGCTTTTAATTTTGCAATAATGGAAATACTTGCAAAGCCTTCTTGAAAAAAAGAAAAAATTTTCCACGAAATTCTATATTTCAACTTCAAACAATCTCGCCATTTTTTACCAAAATACAATATTAAAATTTGAGATTTGAGATTTCTGCTTTCAGATGCATCGTTTGGCCTAGGAAATGTCCACCAGCTAATGCTTAAAAAAAAACACGACTCATATTCACGCCGATATCTCCTTTAGTTAATAATAATATCTCATGAAAATTTAGAATAATATAGTTAAAAGATGTATCTTTTAGTAGAAAAACATTGTGTATGATTTTCACTTATACTTTCCTCCAAAAAAATTCCTGAACTTATATGCTTTTTCCGAACCTCTAGGTGGATGTACTTCATAATTTGAAATGAATCGATCCACCTTCTTTTCACTAAATCCATTGGCATTTAACAGAAATGATGTTACAGTCGAAAGAATTTGCAATTGTCACTATCACGGAAACGTACAGGTATGCTACTTACATTAAAGCGTGGCCTGACCCGGCTGCTTCTGACTTACAACGATTACTTCTACCACAATCGGATAAGGAGCCTCCTTATATATTCCCGAAAATAAAAACGCGATTAAAAGGTGACCGGTAGACTGTCGCTATCTGCCTAAATAAGGAGATACTACGAGAAGTGCCTAAATTAAGTGACATGTCGATCAGAATGATTTCACGCTGAAGTACCTGAGCATTATATCGTATAGACTATCGCAAAGTAATAATTTCTCATTTGATATAATAGTTTATCTTCGGTACAAATACCCCTTTAATTACTAATTATTCTACCCAAAAGTATCAGCAACCGTGAGAGTTGATCTTTATCCAGAAAACAGACCTTCGATATCCTTGCTGTAGGCGATTCTGTGTCGGGTTATGTCGTACAGAACTACAGCTGATCAAACAAGTATGCACTTGTTTGCGATACACAGTGTAAGCTGAATATATTACGGCACGTACATATAAAACTTGTTTTGGTACCCGTATCATAACCGTTGCTCGCGATCAGTGCCGCGTACAAGACCTGCATCTTTTAACTCTTTTCTACTCGAGACTATCACAACGAAAAACCATATCCTAAATATAATGTACATGGAATTTTAATGTTTTGATTTTTATAAAAAGAAGAATGTAACATACTACGTGAACAGTGACTTTTGGAATAACTTACCTAAAACAGAACCGATTTAGAGTCTGGGAAACAACACGAAATTGGAGACACGAGAGGCGCAATCGATCTTAATTCAATTTCATGTCATATCTTATATTTTAATCCTTCGTGGTCACCGGGGTGTATCACACCCCAGGCAATTTTTCTTTCTTTGCCAATGTTTCTGTAAATTTTTAGATCTTAATATTAAAATTTACAAAGTTGGAGAATCTTAGCAAAAAAAACCTCTTTTTCCATTACTATTTTTTCAACTACAAACTTCATCGTATCAAAATTTACATTTCTAGAAAAGGTCTATTAAAGCACAATGATTATTATGACGAATGTATAATTAAATAATAAAATACCAAAATGGGTACACAAAAATGACTCTGGGGTGCAATGAACCCCAGGGTTAAACAATCCCACCACGCTATGTTTTATATTTTACAACTACCTAAGCTTTACTGAACCTCCCAGACTGAAAACGATCAGACGGATAAACACGTCGTAAAGGGGAGCCTGGAAGACCACGTCCGTACTAAATACCACTGTTCTAAAGGTTGTCCGTCGCGATCGTTACACCAGGCTCACCGAATTTGTGAACGGGAACGAAGGCCCTCGGAACGGAGCAACAACGGGCGTCGTTGACACAAATCGCTGTCGAGTGTCATCGAACACTCGCGGCGCAAAGTTCCGCTAATACCAGCGCGTTCTATGCCAGGGGCTGCGGACGCGCCGAAGGAGCTGGCGAATAATTCCGCGCGAAAAATTCCTGAATATGCAAGCGGGGCCCGCGAAACGGCCGCGAACTTTCCGGCGAGCCGCTCTCGAACTCGTAACGCCGGTATTTCAAAGTGGTTGAGCCACTTTACGGAATTACAGGCAGAAAAATCCGGCACCGCCTGAAAGCTCTGCCCGGCAATAAAAAGCGACACACTGTTTCCAACGGAACGGTTCATTTGCAAAGAAAGTGGGCTCCATTCGGTGAAAATAGAAGAGACGTTCGCGGGGGCCGTAACATAGCGGGATTGTGGGAAATAAATAGCCGATGTGAATAAAATTCTTTCAGCGGAAGGACGCGAAGCGAGCGACGATTGGTCGTCAAGTAACTTTGAACTTCTACAATGGTCTTCCGCTATGAAAACACCGATAAGCGTGGTCGCGAGGGTATTTCGTCAACGATACAGAGTGAAACGTTCTTCTGCTGGGGGTCAAAGGCCAAGTAAAAACCGAATGACGTGCTGGGAATGCTGCAATCAACGCGCGACAGTGGAAGCACGCGCACCGAGTAGTTTCAATTAGATGTTAGCTTCCGTTTCATTAAAACTCCCTTTGGTCCGTCTCGTACGAGTTTTATAGATCATATCGAGGGGAATTGCATATGTATTCATGCTCGCGGATACTTTCTACTTCCGTGCTTTACAGATCTCAATTTACTCGCCTCCTTTCACATTCGAGTTCGAAAGAATTATTATTTCTCGCAGTTCCAATTACTTCATACTTCTCGACGAACCCGCGTCTAATCCTCCCTCCGTTCACCTCCCCATTGAACTGATGGCACCTTCACATTCAGATTCGCATCAGCGCGACGTCCCGCTCGTCGAGCTCCTCGTTTACCCATTCGAGTCGAGGGGAAATCGACAGCAAGATCGAGACCTTGCAGCAGATTCTGGATTCGCGTTGATCCTGCTGCGTCCCCGCCGTTCCCTTCCCGGAGCCTCGAATCGATCTAAATAGGAAACGGTGCTCCGGGAAGATGGATCCATCCGGATGAATCACGATCGGGGAAGAGGAACGTCGACGGGCTTCCGCGACATCGCTTCAGACATCGAGTCATCTGTTTGCCAGTTAACCGAGCACCTAACCCAGTCGCTAAGTAAGAAACCGGACCGGTACTAGAATCGGATAATCGTTTTTCCTCCTCGCTGTCGCTGTTCCTCGATGCTCCTCGCGGTGCTCCTCTAACGAGCAGTCTTTGTCCTCCCCGTAACGAGATCTTCCCCCTTTGCGCGCCGTGGAAGCGGGTCAAAGAGACAGGGGACCCCATTGGTCGTGCCCTTTAATCCGATTATCTGACTTTTGAGAAAGTCCGGTCACTCTCCCTTCGCTCCTCTGTTTCCTATGGTCTTCTTCAGCCTCCTCCGTCGCTGCCTCTCTGTCTCTTGCTTCTCCTCGGCCGACCTGATAGGCGATAGCAGCGAGGCTGTTTACATCGGCCGCAACAACTGCACAATCGAACAAACTCTCTTTTCACCGATAACGCATCCCCGTGATTTATGGGGGACGATAACGGGGGCTGCGTAAAGGCGGGTTCACACGTGTCAGTTCCGCGACCGGTTCGGTGCAGTCAGCGGCAGTGGTCTCTTTGCGTCGGTGTCAGCAGCTGGCGCGGACAAGCGTGGGCTGCTCCGTTCCGAAACTGGGAAACGATATTTTTTATCGCTCGCATCTGACGGCGGTGAACCGTCGCGGAGCTGGTATGTGTGGATCCGCCTTAATGCGCTGCACCGCCCCGGCCAATGTCTGGGAAACAGCGTTATCCGGTAATTGGTATCAACGGGAAGACATCTGGACGTCGAACGACGAAAGTCCGAAATCACGTGTAACGGGGGAATGCGAATCGGAGGACTGCGTGGCTATCGTAGGAGAATGGTCAACCTTTGTGGTTAAATACGAGAGACTCGAGTACGTGGCTCTTGGAAGCTTGGACGCTACCTTCCCTCTCGCTTCTGAATCCTCAACAGGGAATTATATGCTGAATTCTGCTGTGGACGGAAATTATACTCTTAATAAATTAATCTCTCCTTCACGAAAGTGTGTAGAGTGAATGTATTATTGAGAAGTATTATTAAGCTGTCTCTAGCGTACTAAAACTCTTGAGTAATTGAAAAATCTTTAATATATAAAGTAGAAAGTTTATAAGCTTGTATGTTTGTCGCCTAAAAACTTTCGTCCTGTGAACTCTTCGATCTCGAAATGTGCCTCAACTCATTACGTCTGGCTAATCCAGATGAATATAAATATCTTCACAAAAAACTAAACAAAATTTTTTTTTATAAAATCAGTATCTCAATTTTAGGTAAAGCCGAGTAGTAAAGCTAGTGACTTTCACGTGCAAAAGAAAGTCTCTAAACATCCCTTGTAACAACCCATCTACATCCAATATCAATCGTCCCTAAACGTACGAACTCCAAAAACAAATTCAAATCACAAAGAGCACTTTAGTCACACGGCGTTCGTATATTTCTCGGTTTCAGGTGGTTTCCTGGGCGACATAGCGCTGCCGAACATCAAGTACGAGACAGAATGGCGCCAGCAGAAGCTGAACAAGAGTTACCTCGAGGAGCTGGAGAGGTATCGGGACGAGGTCCTGAAAGAGGGCCTCCAGGTGGAGGAAGAGGGCCTCACAGGTGAAATGCTTTTCCTCGTCGAGGCTGCATGATGTAGCGGAGGGGTGCGGGAGGCCGGTGTGTTAAGCGACAGGTGTCGTTTCAGAGATCCTGCAATTTAAAAACGAGCATGACGCTAACGAGCAGCGACAGGAGAACGACGAGATCCTCGCTTCTCAAGAGAAATCGGAACCAATTATGGTGGACCGGAATCAATACAGCATGGACGGCGAAGTCGAGGGTGGATTCAGTTTTAACGCGAGGAACGACGACGCTGGCCCCGGGGTGAGGGACGATGGCGTCGAGTTCAGGTAGAGCAAAAGTTTTATGCGAGAATGGGCGCGCACGTTTCCAGCCAGTTGAACAGGGATTTCACCTCCTCGAGGAGATGCCCCACGCGGCTCCACTCGACCGGCAAATTTACTGAAAGGAAGACCCCGGGAAAGCAATTAAAACGATAAAAATAGTGCTAGTTCTCGTTTCGCGGACGCCAAAAGATTTACTGATGTCCTCTGAAGCGTGTCCTAGCTTCTAGGTCATCAGCGTTCGCGTATTCCTCCTCATCTGATTTTAAAGCTACCATTCGTTTTCACGCGAAGGTTTCCGCGGCTGCTTTAAGCAGTTATTGCTCGCGGAAGGATGAGTTAATTTCATTCGCGGTGTAGAATTGATCCGTGGAATGTATTGTTGAAAAAGATCAACGCTTTCGATGAATGTGAGGAGTAATAATAAATTTATCTGCGGGGCTACTAATCGAAGCGATACGTGGCTGTGTGTGCATGGAGTACTAATTAACAGAATTAAGGTGGCAATCGTATCTATGAAATTAATTAATAGCCGTCGATAAAGAAAGTGTACTGTTTTTGTTTTGCGAGCTTCGAGGAGCTATGTTATTGACATCTGAATTGTTTTCTTGTTGCAAAAAAATATCACGTGAACTTTTTCTCTTGGAAACCTTTTTTTTCACCGGAAATTTATATGGATTGAAAGCACGTATCAAATAACATGCAAAAATAACAATTGTGAGTTTAGGAATATATTCGTTGAAAAGTTATAAGGTGCAAAAGTTGCAAAATTTTGACATATTTTCTAACCTTTATTGTGATAGTTGGAGGGGTAGGAGTATGTAGTTTCTTTGTTTTTTGAAGCGGTTAGGGATTAGTTATTGAGGGATTTCGACAGCATAAAATACTTAAGGTGTTTCTAAAAAAGAGGGTATAAGGAGAGTACATACATATGTGCTTAGTATTTAAAATATCTTGCGAGAGCTGCGGTTATGCACCTTATACGCTGTACTTTATATAAATGGAAACGTTCGGTGTGAAAACACTTTCCATGGTTTTTAGGAAAACTTTAGTTTTCCTGTGTTTTTGTACGTTGGAAGATTTCACGCGCGTGTTGGATTAAACTTTCAGGTTGGAGTCGACGACGCAACCATCAAAAAAGAGGCACTCGTCTCGAAAGCAAAATCGTCAACCCCCGCGCACAACGCAAAATGTGAACGCAACGAAATCGAGGCACACTTTTTTAAGGGCATCCCACGAGACTGATACGTCACCGACGACCACTGAGAACACAGATCAAATGAAAGAGGGGAACATGGAGAACATCGAGGAAGTGTTCACCGTTCAGCCTGACAGCAGCACGTCAAACGTATCGAAACGCCGTCATCGTCGTCATCATCGCAGAAGGTATTTAAGTAACACTTCTTCTACTGCAAATACGTGATCTAATTAGTTGCCGTATTGGCAGTGTACCGTAAAGATTCGCATCGATTTTTAATTTCAAACGATCAACGTTCGGGGGAAAGCTGAATATTTAAGGAACGTAGAAATTATTTAAAAGAAAGTATTCACTCAAATTTGCAAAGAAGAAATATTAAAATATGCTGTGCTAGGATTGCTTAGAGATGAAAATAAGAAAATCGTGGCGCTTCGGTTGCATGCAGTGCGATTGGAACAATTCTGTGGCATCGAGGCGCATTTATCAAATGAAAGTTGTCAGATTTATTGGGAAGGGTTTAGATTCTAGTGGAAATTTATGATGCTTAGGCTTTCCACGGGATATTTTTATTCGATAGGAGCACGGATGAAGATACGAAAAATCAGGGGGTTATAAATTAATGCGATACTACTCGATCGGGTTTCACGTTTTCGTTTCATGTGACTGCGCCATCTCAATGCGAAGCACTTGAATGAAAATAGGACACCTTTATCTCTACACGGCACCTCGCGTTTTACTGCCTCTCTATTTTTAAGCGGATAACCTAGACAGAACTATAAAAGGGATGTTTCCTAATATAGCTGATAATTGAATAATTACACTTGTGAGATATTAATTTCAATCATTTATAAAACTGATTTATTCTCACACAGAGTATCATATTGGTAGCTTAAGAATTATATATTAAGAACATAGAATTAAATTGATTATTTTTCCATTTGATGATTGCATTTCGCGGTGATTAAGTCGCCTATAATTATCCAATTGTAAAATGAAATTCCAGAGACATTTCTTTCGTTCCTTACCACAGAGTCATTAAATTACTTGAAAGGAGGTGCTCCGAGATTCATCTGAAAATAAAAAATAATACTTCCCAATACAGTACTGATTAAATATACCTATAGCCGGGCAGGATAGACTTCAGCTCGCAGTCTCGCCATCATCAACAATTTTCCTCTGTGGAGCTGTTATGCCAATAACAATGGCCGTCATCGTAAAGCTGGAAAATGGGGACCGATAGTGCCGGTCGCGCATTTTCAGCCGTTGGACTGCCAATAACGTGTCAACATCGGCACTAGTGTCTCCGTCCAGTCGTACACGTGCCTACGTGTAGATTATATGCTTCGCTGGTAAAAACATCTGTGGGGATGAAACACACAAGAGGGGGTGGATATATAGTAATATATACTATCGGAAAACTGTATTCGAGGAAAGCCTTTTTTCATCGGTGCTCAAATGAAACTACTCTTTTTTATACTAACGTAACTGAATTTTACACTACAACTTTTTAATCAACAATTCTATATAAAAATTGGCTATAGTCTATCGAGGTCAGTACGAGTGGTCGTCACCTGACGATTTAGTCTCGCAGGTATTGTCGCTCCAAGAATTCGTTTGTTCATTTTATTGCGAATTTCGTTGAGACTGGGCTCGGGAATCAAAGGGTTTAGGACAGCCCTTCAGCAAGCGTTCACTTGCTCGTTGACACAAGCTTACGATAGGCGTTTGTTTATAGCCTGTATCCGACTCTGTGAAACACGATCGCACTGTGATTCCCCAATGAGGCTCCAGAGAATTCTGGAGAGGATCAGGTCGGATCCGATACCTTTGACGTGGTTAAACCTTGAATCTGCAGCGATTTCTACCCACGTATCTACGCGACTCTCTTCGAACGAGGTCACCTTAAGAGGACCGTCTCAGAAGCAGTAAACTATGACCGAGACTTATCTGACATCAAATTTCACTCTTTTATTCTCTTCCATTCATTTCGTTTAACAGTGAAATGTACCCCAGAAATCATATTTATTCTCAATAATATAAATTATACGAATAAAGGTAACTCGGCATTATTCTACAATGAAAAGAAATTGGTAGAGAGAGAATATGGAACCCAATGTTTTATAAATTACGTTCAGATGAATGAAAGCTCAATTATTTCCTTACTTCTTAATTACCTCGTTGAAATTCTTATAAAAATGAAATATAAGAATTCCGTGTGACAAGGAAAGAAACGCGAAGACGGTAACGGGGTGCCGCAGTCCATCTTTTTATCGCCATCCGAAAATCTCTCGCGTTGTAAATTTAAGTCGGCCGTAAGCAGCGAGTAAAAAGCTGGACGGGCAAGACGCATTAATTTCAGCCAGGGGTAGGTGCAATCTAATCGTGGCTTAAACGTTTTTCATTTGAAGGATCCGGGGGGGTGACTTCACCCTATCGATCTCCCTCATTCCCTGTTTTGCCCCGACCTCCCTTTTCCACCGTTTCTCGTTTTAACTTCCCCGGGAATGAAGAGGCAAAAAGATGAACAGAGTGGCGGAAGAAAAGGCGGGAAAGGATCGTTCGAAGGTGGAAAGATGGAAGGAGAGTGATTTATCGAGATCAGCCAGTGGGAATTTCGTATTCAGCGAATACGTCGTTCTATCGGAGGGTAGAGGATCGACCCCCGTAACTCATCATTCTCCACTGTCCTCCGTGACTTCCGTTCTTCCGCCTCGTATCTTCCCCCATTTCCCTCGCGGACCACTCTTCTTTCGCTGCGCGTTATCAGGGACACGGGGGTTATCGCGGTTGTTGTCCGTCACCTGGACACTCGGATGGACGGTTGAAAGAGGATGGAATTTAAGGCACGCTTCCCAATGGATTCGATTAAAACGGAGCTGGCACGGCCGTCACCGGAAGCCGCCATAACGCGCACTCAATTCTCGCGTAAAATGCGGATGGCCCAATTCTTCTTGGAACTTTCGACGTCCCTCGATCCAGAATAGGAGTTGATTAAACGCGGATATCCAGGGATCATTTGGTAAATTGAAAATATTTCAGGATACGAATTACGTTGGGATAAAGGAATCTTCTATAATATTATTAAACTACGTGTCGTAAATTTATTTCTTAGAAAATATAAACCATGTACTTTTAGTGGAGCCAATACGAGATGATAAGAATTTATTTCTCTGTGCTCTTCCGACTACATAGATTACCCGTTATTCGCACGCAGTTTGTTAGGTAGCCATTGGAAAAATGGCCAAGCGTTGTTTCTACTTTCAATGGAAATGGAACTTGTAAATGCTACATGAGAACAAAGATAGACCAATGCACTGCGTGCAGAATCATAAAAACTTCGTTCCGATAATCAATTTATCGATTGAATTAATTGATCGTATTTTGCAAGCAACGTTAAACGCCCCGATATTTATTCGATACACAGTTTACGCCACCAGTATAAGTTATACCGGGGGGCAGGCGACAGTTTAATGCGTCGAACAAACAGGCCGATTGAAATATTCCCGCGACAGGGTGGAAAAAAAAGAACACCGCCCTTTTATCTGATCCGCTTTTATTATCACTGTGATTGATGAAAAATCGTGAATCGTAGAATCCAGGGGAATCGGTGGATTATTTCGGTATGGCGGGGACACTGATATATTATATTGTGGTTTATTGCTCGCCGGTTATGGGGGACGTCTCGTGGCGGCGGTGGAGATGGATCGACGTTCGAAGGGGTGGTAACTAGCGCACGTCAAAGCTAATAGAATGATCTATGCGTCTCGCGATCGTTTGATTGAAATCCACGTCGACTCGCGGCCGATGCTGTTCGCCGATGGAGGCCGAATGGTTTTGTGAATGACGCCCCAAAGAGAGAACGATGACATTTTGTAAAGGGTGCAGCCGCGTGTCGAGACCCATGACTTTGCGGCGAATTTACTGCTCGCCCGATCGGTTCTGATGGGATTCGCGTGTTTTTCATTTGCTGCGCTGCGTGATACAGGCGTGCGGATTGGTACAGGTTGCAGAATGCGACATTTCTCTTTACGTTTTAACAGACTTCAAAAAGAAAGAGGTTCTCAGTTCGATGTGTTTGTAATTTTGTATGAATTAATGTATTCTGTATTGTATGTATTACTGTAAAATGTATTCTCCGTAACTACTGGACCAATTTTCGTGAAACTTATTGCATTTAGTTTAGCTTCAAGTAACACAGGTCGTGGAGAAAGAATTATCAAATTCGGTTAAGTAGTTTTGAAGTTACATCAATAATAAGAAGTCTGTTTCATTATTATTGGAATCTTCCGTTTTCAGCAAATGTTTTTTTTACGAGTAGTTCATTTTGTAGGCATGCCCATATTTTTTAAAATGAATGTAGCTGTACAACTTAAATAACTAAAAAAGTAAAAAATATAAAAATTTTAAAAAAATTAAAATCCACTTAAACTATGACTCTCAAGTTTTTTTAAATCGGTGACAGATTTACACAGTGCAAATGTTGAGGCGACGACATAAAAAATGGAGAGTTATAGATTAAATAAGGAAAAAAGTTATTTTTCACTTCTCAGTGCATTTTTATTTTTTTGAAGTCGGTTCTAATTTTTTACAAAGTTTTTATTCATTGTTCGTTCTTTATAGACAGTTTTAGGGTAGTCGATATAAAATGGAATTTTTGAGAAATGCTTTTATGATTCACGAAATTGTTTTTAATGTTTGGATTATGGTTACTGTATTTTTGTTAGGAAGAAAATCGATAAAATTATGTGACTGAAAGTTTGGAAGATTATATTTTCCAACGAATTCGTCATTCAGTATCAATAAGTCGGTATATTTTAATTCTGTACGAGGATATTTGGTTTATGGTATCATAATGAAGGAATTGTCCAATAATTCATGGTATGCCGCGCGTGAAATGAAATTGGAAAATGTGTCCCGTGAAATGGTGATGTGCCGAAGGAAAAAATACTGCTTCGGTGCAGTGTCGAATGAACAGAGAGCGGTGGTTTCGCAAATTCATTGCAAAATATGAAACGCGTTATTGCGTTCTAATTGGACGGCAAATATAGAATTCATTTCACGCCCGATCAGGTTCCGTGACGAAATTCGCGTGTACGTGGCCCAATAAAGCGATCTCGAGTGAGCAGCATTTGTCATCAATGAAAATGCGGCATTACTCGAAAATCTATTCATTGCAGTCCTTCCCCGTCGCGCCCGTGTCAGATATATGCGCCGACAATAATCACTCTATTCCAACGCATCCGCAATGAATATTAAATTCATTAAACGACTGAATAGAAGAATAATTCCAATGGAAAACATTTTACTGGCACGTTCTGCATTTTGAATTTTTACGGCAGATTACTACAAACATTTGCAACAGCTACGTTATTTGAAAATTTTCCAGAATTCCTTTAAATACAGATATTTCCGAAATGTTAGAGAAATGTGAAAATAATAGTACCTACACCTATCAAGCGTTTCTAAAACCAAAGGATTTTCGTGGCTAAACCAGAAGGGACGGGATGGTTTTTGGTGAAAACGAGGAATGATTTCGTTTTACTGCCACTTTCCTTTTACTACGAAAAGTATCAGCCACCAATGACTTCGCTACCTGCTGGACCCAGTTAAACCTTCAAACCAGCTAGGGTCGAAAGTTTCGACATAGGGATTTAATGGGTCCCGGGATTAGAGGGAACTGCACGATTATCGTTACATTTTATACCCCGGACTGCATTTTGCGGCTACCACCTACAAGATCGCCACAATCAAAACAATGGACCGTGTTCCGTTGCCCCCGGCACTTACTCCTGGACGTAGTTTTAAGCAAGACGTATCGCTGCTACCCGGACGTTTCCTTCGGTGCCATAACAATTAACCCCGAAGTCAAAGGAAACGTACTTCTGGATCCGCTCAGCTACTTTCCTCGAAGTTACGAACGCACCTAGAAAGGAAGCAAGAGAAGCGAGGAATTAAAAGTAAGCAGCTTTAAACAGGCTGAAATAGAGAACAGGCGTTAATTAAGAGACAATGAGATTGAAATCTCCATTATAATTGGGGAAAAGAAACACGCGGAGTATTGAGCTCACCAACTTTATCGTTCCTTATTTATACCAGAAGTATAAATGTCTCGAAAGCTTTCTCAACCACCGCCTTTAATTCTTTACACTAAAAACATTTCAATCACAAATCGCCTCGACACAAATAAATAACCTTTCCCTCGTTCAGCTTCCTGTCGTTCGACTGATAAGTAGTATAACCCAGAAACTAGACAGACCGCGGTTCCTCCACGCAACGATTAAAACAGAGCAGAATCCTAACAACCCCCTCTCGTTCATTTCCCTTTAAACTGGCTCCACCCCTGCCCGGGGCCAGAGTAACAGATATTTATTTCACAAGACGAGGCAAGGGGGTCAATCGTAAAGCGTAAAGCTGACCCGGTGGTGGTCTAGCACCGGGCACGATCGTAAAACCAGGAAACCACTGGGGACCAGCGGCGAGGGGGGGGGTAGATTGAACGTCGTTAAAGAAAGGCTCGCTGCTGGTTTTTCTACGACGTGCTCCGTGAATTTCTACGATTTGCACGTGTGCAAGCCTCGCCTCTCTTTTCGCTGGCAGCGCGACCCTTAATGGAGCTCGCCAGAGAGAGAGAGGGCCCCTCTCCCCCACCGCCGTTAATTAATTGTAATGCCGCGCCGATTCAGTAAGCGCATAGCTCGACTGCTGCCGGTCGAGAGTCGCCGCTAGAAGGGTGGTGTTCACCCTCGCGGTCCCGCAGGGGGTGGGTAGATAGAGGATCCGTTGGAGAATTACGCCCCCGCGGTAATTAGTACTAATAAACGAGGGGCAGAAGCCGGCACACGCGTGAGCTCGTTCCGCGGCTTACGCCGATGTTTACGCGCGAAAGGGGGGAGAATTATTTTTCAAAGTGTCACTCCCCTCGTTCCTGCCGCACCGCCCCGTCCCGCGTCCCATACCCCCGCGTCAGCCAAACAGCCCCCGCGCCGTCGTGCCCGTTCGTTTCTTGTCACGGACTCGATATCACTTGCTCAGGCGGATTTAAACGGGCAGCCGCGCGATAAATCGTGTCCTCCCTCGGTGTTTACAGGGCTAGTTTTTCCGTGAAAACGTCCACCTCTCCCCTCGTTTCACCTAGCCGGCCGGCAAAGTGTCTCAGAGGCCTGCCTCGCGGTTTTTTGCGCGACTTCGCGCCGTTCCCCGGTATGAATATGCATGCCCCAGCGAGGATGTATTATAGAGCCGTCAGGTATTTGCCCAGCGACATTATTGCGCTTTTTGGCGTTGCGCCGCGAGTATGAACATCACCGCGGCTAGGGAATGGAAATTTTTTAGCGATTGTGCGTAGGAGGCATCGAGGCGTGCGTAACGATGTTTAAACTTCATATCCGGCCACTTCTGCTTTACACTTCTGCCTCGGTCTTAACGCCCGATAGTATCACGGGGTGCTTTTACTCAGCGGCGGGAAAAAATATCGCTGCAATTAATTGAGCTGCGCTTGGAATTTAATATGCCCCAGGCGTGTTCTGTTACTTATGAGCGAAGATATTACACATGGATCCCTTTGGTCCTGCCCCGATAATTCGCGAAATAACAGTGGTCCGAGGAGTGGAGAATCTTTATTCTTCAAATATTCCGTTCTGCTAAGAACCAGTAGAACGAAGTGAAACGAGGAAAGTTCCTCTGCTATAGGGTAAATCCGGCAGACGCGGTCGGGCCGGAGAGTTGGTCGAGTCGCTATATTTCAGACTCTCTACGTAAAAACGCGTTAAAGTGCAGACCAATTACTTCTCTAGAAGCCAAACAGTTGAATGAATAGCGTCATTTCGCTTCCTTCTGTCTTTTTCTAGATTTACAGGCTATAAAAGGTAAACTTACATTTAACCTCTTTTGTCAAACAGCGGTGTACAGAATCGTATTTAAAATATACTTCTAAGTTTATTTTCGTTTAATGTTTGGGATAATAAGATAGTAGAGATATTGAGTGACAATGCAGCCAAAGTATTTGACCATATTAACTCTTCCTCTCAAAGCTAACAAGAAAACCATCTCTCGCTGCAGAAAGGAGAGATGGTCGAGTTATGATTTTTTTATTATTTTTGTTTATTTTTTATTTTTTATTATGATTTTATTATTATTTTTGTTCATTTAGTTTATTTATTCACTTTTGTATTCATTTGCCTTGCTAATCGCCAGTAGGTAGTTAACTTTTTCTTTGATGTAGGGGAGAGTCGTGCAGTACCGACCAGCGTACAGTACCGACCAAAGCTAGTTCTCACTTCTTCGACCAGATATTACCACTTTATTTGAAATAACCAATGAAAATCACAATTCTCTATAACCTATTTCGGGGCCATATTGTTTACTCCATTGCTCTCGATGTTCTGAGGAATTAAACGTATACGTTGACATTCAGTGGGTTAGAAGTTATTTTTTAAAGCTGATCTTTTGTTTCTCGTGTAAGTAACTGATTTTGTTCTATTATGTATACTATCTCTAGTCTATTAAGTTTAATAAAACGTCCTAGTTTTGCAATATTTTTTATGCATAATATACCATGATCTAAAATGTTTCCCCGTGTTTGTCGTACAGTACCGACCACCCAAATGTCGTGCAGTACCGACCAACAGACTCTGTCAACCAGTAGAGACCAAATTTTTCTTATCTGTGAGTTCAATCTGTTAGCAACTCAGATTAATTTATAAGATGTTCATTTAACCTTCCTTTTACCTTTTCCCGCAGAAAAATAAAGTAAATAAGGATAGGTATGATAACCCAACAAACAGGAAGCTAGGATTTAATGATGAAGTCATCCAGTGTGTTATTTGTAAGCAGAGTTGGGCATTAACTAAATAAAAAATTATGTAAATAAGGATGAAAGTTACTTTAACTTTAGATTATTCGACGAATAAAGTTAATTCTTTTATTCAATCAGAATTTATTCGACAAAGATAATTTTTTTATTCCACGAATAAAGTTAATTTTTTATCCGTTATTCGAAATTTTATTTAAATAAAAAAATTTCCCATCTTTGTTTGCAAGGAATCATTTGACAAAGAATAGGTGCAGTGTACCAAATGTGACGGTTGGGCACATGTCGAATGCACAGATCAGGAGAATATTAATTATTTTACTTGCGAGTTTGTACAAACAAAATTTGAAAAAATCTTGTATCGTACTAATTAAATGTCTTTATTAACATTTTTAATCATTTAGACCTAAAAATCTACTAATTTAATAGTTGGTCGGTACAGGACGACAATTTTTCGTTTCCTAGAAATTACAACTTTTTTACTTTTGCAAATTATCAATTCTTATTATTAAATTTCACAAAAATAATTTCTCTCCTCTTACTAAGTTCCATCTATACTACAAACACGTTTTTGAATTTCTGATTTTTATCGACTCTACCCCAAGATATAACAAAAAAACTTAGAGCGGTCGGTACTGCACGACTCTCCCCTATTCTTTATTTGTTTAGCGTAAACAGATTAAATATCAATGAATCTGTAGTTGTATTCACTCATAAATAATTTTGCTTTATCCTTTGTTAATTTTCCATGAATAATTATGTGAGTGGTATTTGCCAACGACGAAAACCATTTCTCCCGGCACCTCGGGGGAGGTGGTCAGATGTCATGCCTTCAGTTTTCAACCCGATTTAAAGCAAATATTGTCTGAAAGCAAATATCGACCAGTTTTTCGGAATCAGCATAAAATTCTGAACGTATAGGTTTGTTCTGATAAAATAAGTAATTTCTGTATTAGTTTTAATAGCCATTTTATATTAGGTCGACCGCGTCTCCCGGATTTACCCTAAATGAAGTAAAGAATGATCAGTGGTCACAACGACGCCGTAAATGAAGCTTCGCGCCGCATCCCCTGACACTCTTTTCACCCCTTCTTCTGACAACGACCCCCAGAAAGCTCGAACCTTTTCCCGACGGAACGCGTCGCGTGTTCTATGAATATGCAACGTTTCATCAATGTTGACGGTTGACACTCGGCGAACGTTGCCCGCGATTGCTTCACCCCGAGGGGGTGGGAGCGCGGTGTCTACGAGCCCGCGTGATGTAAACGGCACGTTTGTTCCCGAACGGAGCAATTTCAGCCGATATCGTAAAAAACCACGGTTGCATTCAATTCGCGCGTAACACCGCGCTTTATTGCCGCCGCGTCGCGCCCACTTTTATAACCGCCGACACCTGTTTTCGCGAACGCATCCTCCTCTCGATTCCCCAGGTCGTATTCCCTCCTGCGTGTTAAACGATGCCGCATAGCCTGCATTGACTTCGCCCCGATGCCCGTGCACTCCGCTGGTCCTCTATAAACTATTTTGTTGGAATCCAAGTTCCGAGCCTGTATATATGGCTGTGCCAACTTTACATTGGCATTATCTCTCTCTCGCGCTGCTATTTACTTAGTCAACAGCGGTGACCAATGTTGATTATCTCTTGGAGCGGCCCGATCGTTTTATTATGCGATACGACCGCGCGCACGGCGAAATTACTATTTACAGGGCAATAATGGGCCTATGGGACCAGGGTAAACCCCGAAATTCGATAGCAATATTCCAATATTAGGCTAATAGCATATTAATAACGGGAAGTCGCGATGCCTTTAACGAGCCGTTGTACTCCAGGCAACATTAAACATTTGATGGTTGCTTCGCGCCGTAAATTTTCCGGTCTTACAAGTCACGGCCAAACGTTTCGAACGCCGTTGGCGAGTAAATTTTCCGGTGTTTCGTAGTTTACGCGAGAGATTTCTCTTATTCGCTTCTTTTTTTTTTCAAACGGTACAAAGGCTTTCTTTATCCTCGCGCACCTTGAAGAACGTTAAGTAACGTTATGGGTCGTAAAACGAAGCTATGGGGAAATTGGCTTGGAAGATTTTTAGTGGCATTGCGTGGATGTTGCTTAGATGGGAACGTGGGATGACGAAACAAGGGTAACTCGATGGTGATGCAATTGACAAGCCAGAATTGTCGCTAATTTACTATTTTTCGTTACTCGTATTCAATCTCCAGAGTTGGGCATTAACTAAATAATAAATTACTTAAATAACGGCTCGAATAAAAGTCACTCTAGATTATTCGATGTCTAAGGATAATTTTTTTATTAACGGTAAAATTGAAGTTAATTAAAGTTAACTTGGATTAACTTTATTCGACACATGGCGAATATTTTTTTCAAGTTTTATTTGTTACTCGAAATGTATTTAATTAAATATTTTGCCCATCTCTGTCTCAGTCGCGGTGCTGTAAAAGAAGCAGCCTGCAGTGAGTAATAGCGAAGGAATCGAAGGTTCTGCTTCTTCTTTCACAGAACGACAAGAAGAAGGCACCGTCGTCGCAAGGTTCCAGTAATCAGACGCGACTCTGACGACACCTCGGACGAGGTGGTTTCGTTGCACGACCGACAGCTTCGCTCCATCGAGTTCTACGACATGGAGCACAAGCCCAAGTACCTGGCGAACAAGCGCGGCACCACGAGGCACGGGTTTTCGAGCAGGACGCGAAGAGCGGCGACAGCTCGCAAGGAGCGCGTGTGGGATCACGGCGTGATACCGTACGAGATCGATGGGAATTTTTCTGGGGCCCACAAGGCGCTGTTCAAGCAGGCCATGAGACACTGGGAGAACTTCACTTGCGTGAAATTCGTCGAGAGGGTCCCGGTGGAGCATCCTAATTATATACTGTTCACGGAGAGGCCCTGCGGGTGAGTTCGCCAACGCGTGGATGGAAATTTGGTTTCGGGTGTTGGGGAGAACGAACGATTGGGGATATGGGGGAAAGACGATGATTGATTGATAGAAAGAAGCTTCTGTCTGTCGATGCTCGTTTGGTATGACACACTTAAGTTGAAATAAGGGTGACAAGGATCTTGGTTATTCAATTTGAGATGTTGGGGGAAATTGACTCGGGAGCAAAATCTTTAGGTTAAAGAAGGATGTACTGGGGTAACATTGGCAGTTACTTAATAGTCAAGTAATAAGTCAAGTGGCCGAAAAGTGGCGATTATAATAAAGTTACAACCGATATCCAAGAAGCCTTTTTGAAAAGTTGTTTTTGCGGTAAGCACTGCTATTCGGAACCAGATTATCTAAAATTAAAAAACAAAAAGGATTTCGTTAGTATATTAATGTATCCTCTGATTGACGGAGGGAACTTCCGAAATATTAATTTAAAACAAAATGGCGGCATTTAAACTAGAAATCCTGAATTTTTCGCGTGATTTATCACAATCAAAAATCAGAACTTCAACTTTAAATAGCCGCCATTTTGTTTTAAATTAATATTTCGGAAGTTCCCTCCGTCAATCAGAGGATACGCTAATATACTAACGAAATCTTTTTTGTGTTTTGATTTGAGATAATCTGATTCCAAATGGCAATGCTCACTGCAAAAACAAATTCTTAAAAATGCTTCTTGGATGTTGCTTGTAACTTTATTATAAACGTAAATATTTTTCTACAAAAAATTACCAAATGTTCTTTAAATGTTGCTCTTTTATGTGCAAAAAGTTCTGTAAAAATATATGTTTCCGCTTTATCAAAAAAAATTCACAAATATCCACCTCTTTTCGGCCGCCTGACTAGTTAGGTATAACCCCTTACAGAAGGAAAGGATAAAAATTTTATGCATTTTAACACTTGCAGTACAATCACAAAAGATGCAATGTTATAACAGGATACTTAAAGCAAATATAATAATACCAATTTGTATATGTATTATATAACAAAATCTTTCAAAAACGTGCTAATGTGCCTCCAGTTTTCTGTATTTGTAACTTCATTCTTTTAGGCTCGTGTTACTCTTATTCCAAATGTGGTTTTGTGAAGTGCCATAATGGTGTTATTATAAACGTGCAATTTTGCTACTATGTAGAATATAATGCGATTGACACAACTTTAGAAAGATAATACAGTACAATTCAATATTAAATGTTTCTTAAACCCCGCTCTGTAAATAATTTCCCAGGTGCTGCTCATTCGTCGGGAAAAGGGGAAACGGTCCGCAAGCAATAAGCATCGGGAAGAATTGCGACAAGTTTGGAATAGTTGTTCACGAACTGGGGCACGTCGTCGGCTTTTGGCACGAGCACACTAGACCCGATCGTGACCGCCACGTGCAGATTATTCGGGATAATATCATGTCTGGTAAGTGCACTGAAAGACATCAAATAAAATAGGCAAAGGACAAGGTTTCCAACCTTCAGCTCCTCCAAAAACAGTCAGACAATGCTAGGAAATATTTAAACGTGAAAGTAAGCTGCAGCATGCCACCCATTTTCATCCCCCGCCACTTTTACGACCTCGCAAAATTATATCCACCCCCAACATCCCTTGAACTCTTCAACCACGACACCCATCATACATGTCCATTGAACTTGAGGAAATTCCTACTCGATGCAAACTGCGTAGGGTGACCTGTCCAGTGAATGAACACCCCCCACCGAATGAACGTTGCTTATGTAATACGAAAAATTAACGCCTATCGCGCGCATTTCACGTTGAAACTTACACCGAAATTTAGAGTGGACACCCACAGACGTCTCGCAAAGGCGTTTTTCTTTTTACTTCTAACTTACACGGCATTAATTCCGTTTATTCAACAGTTAACCCCACGGCCGTTCATTCACTGGCAAACGCGGACATTTCTTACTTCACCAATGAATGAACAACTTAACCTGTTTTTTTTTCTGTTGACACTTTCGCCGCCAGTGTGAAGATTAAGTTAACCCATCCCAGAAAATAAATTTCAGCTGTGCATGATTATGATCTTATAAGGCTAGTAAAGTATCAAATCAATAATATTATTGCAATTAGAGAATAAAAAATTATTTACACAAAAAATCGTCTAAATATGTTGGAAACCTAATCTCTGTTATTATCCCGTTCATTCACTGGGGTACCCCTGTTCATTCATTAGAAATTTATGTTCATTCACTGGTCATTGGCCCATTTTTTATATAATCCTCTGCCAGACTTTTAATGAAAGTTATAACTATCAAACATTGCTAGAATTGTGTTCCGGGATGTCTGACTTTCGTAATAAAACAGCTTGCTTGCAGAAATAACATTCAGGGAATTAAATAACGACTTTTGAATACTAATTTTAACAGACATGCAGCTTAAGTGTTCATTCACTGGGCAGGTCACCCTATGCCTGAATCGTAACTCGACTCTGCCCGAAATGGTTCCCGCGTTTGCCTTCGCGCCGTATAGGCTTCCGGTTCGAGATAAATAGGCCAATTTGGGGAAGGAGCCCCGGTGAAATCACGCCAATCATTAGCGATGACATCTGACCAGGCCGCTGTTCTAATATTTACACGCTGGGCGCGCAGTCCCCGGGTGATCGCGGTTCGATTAATGGATACTCATAACGGGCATGGTAACGAGCTGTTTAATTAGCGAGACAGCTCGTCCGCGGCACCATCTGTTTGCGCTCTGGAATTACATCTTGGGCCTAACATCCTCCGATAAAATGTCACGAATTCGCGGAAATAGAAACGGGCTTCCAGCATGGTTCCGTTTAAGACCGACGTTTGGCCATTTCGATGATCAAACAGCTATCGAACGGGCACGCCAGTTCGCCGACTATCGAATAACACTTGGCGAAACTGCCACCGAGGCAGAGAACAGCCCTCGCAACGACGATCGAGAGCTACGCTCCTCTGCCGTACACCCACGTTGTATACCGGAAACGGTTGACACCGTCGAGCGCTTCGGCGACCAGAAGTTGGATGGCCGGCGCAATCGATCGCCTTTGTTTCTTTACTTCCAGCATTGACACGTTTACTCCGTGGCCGGCGGGAGCTATTGGACGTGAGATCTCGCTGGTTTAACGGCGAATGTTTGTCGACGCGAAGTGGTTATTAATTTAGTTCGCTCGCGGCGACGATAGAATTTCTGTTTGATAGCGTGTATGTTTGTTTCCGATTATGCAAACCGTCAGGTAAATCGCTTGCCGGTCGATATATGAATATTGATGTTTAAATATTAATATATTGGGTGCTTTCATTTGTAGATCCACGATAATAGTATGTTATCGTGGTTTATGTAAATCCCTGTGTTAATGGACAGGTTGTTGTTGACAGAGTGCATTAAATATTTAGGGATTTTGCTCGCGTCCTGTAAAATGTTATTGTGTTAGATAGATAAATATATGTACGAAACTCTGCTCCTTTATACGTAGCTTCGTTATGCACGTGAAACTTAACTCCCGTAGGCCAGGAATACAATTTCAACAAACTGACGGAGGAGGAAGTGAATTCGCTTGGTTTACCCTACGACTACGATTCCATTATGCACTACGCGAAGAACACGTTCTCGAGGGGCACGTACTTGGACACAATTCTTCCGATGGAGAACCACGGGAAGAAACGCCCTGAGATCGGGCAGAGGCTTCGACTCAGCGAGGGCGATATCGCTCAAACGAATCTGCTTTACAAATGCCATAGTAAGTTGTCATTGTTATTAATCTCTCCTTTTAAACGTAACACTCCACATGCAATGAGTCAGAGTAACTCAACTCTAAGAAGATCGAAGAAAAACTATTTTACGTTTCGAGTTTAAAAATAATTCCCCGAGACGATGCACCTGCTCTATTTCCACAGAATGTGGCAGAACGTTTCAAGAGAACAGCGGGAGCTTTGGCTCCCCGACGCATCCGAACAGCTCGCCACCCCCGGATGGTGAACGGTGCGAATGGAGGATCACAGCGACCCACGGTGAACGCATTGTCCTGAACATCACGTCCTTGGACTTGTTTAAGAGCAATTTTTGCCGCAGCGACTACCTGGAGATTCGAGACGGGTACTGGCACAAGAGTAACGTTCTAGGTAAGCCGCCTGACGCGTGATAACGAAACCGTAAACACCCGCGGTGAAATTTACACTTACCACTGGTCTCGCTATATCACTGGGGTATATCGCGAATATTCTTTGCGCGGGAGAAAGAGCACTGAGCAAGATGTTGTCTAGACTCTTACATAGGTAAGTAAGCCATTGAGGAGACGTATTTGAAACCGCAAGTCAAAGGTATACGTACTAATTCTGCCCTCCTTAGTTAGAATGTCCTATCTTACACTTTGAAACAACCGAGAAAATTGAAGTTTTATTTATTAACAGCTCATTATTTCGTAACAGCCTAATACAAGTTTTTGTAATAGGTGTACCAGTAGGTAATGTATCATTAACATACCAATTAATTAATTGTTTTAGGTAGGATATTTTAACCATCTGGAAATAAGTTAGATTAAATACATTAGACTGTTTCTGGATCTCTATGGAGCACGTAGGGTTTTCTAACTTTACTTAAAAGGTAAAAGACGTATGAAACTTCAAATGCTTCAACATATCTTGAAAAATTAAAAAATGCTAGATAGGACATTTTAACTAAGGAAGGCAGAATTATCCTAATCGGATTGCTATTCTGTTACGACTGAACGCATCATAATATACATAGAGTAAGGCGTGGTAATATGGCCCCAGTTTTATATAACTTCCTAAAATCTGATTCATAATTTAAATAGCTCTAAATTTTTGCTTAAAATGTGGGTGAAGTAATAAGGTTACGTGTGATAAAAGTTGGAAGCAAAAGAAAAACATTTAATTGAATTTAACATATATTATGAAAAAATGTCATTTTAGGCGCTATTACAAAAGTGTGGGTAATATGACCACCTAACAAAAATCATAAAAAAATACTTCTTTGGCAACATCAGAGATCGAAAATAAATGAATAAAGAATATTTTATTATTTATACACAACAGGCGCACATATACCTATTCTACTTTTTCGCACGGTGTGCACTTGCTATGTGACCATAATTCGCATATGATGCATTTACTCCATATTTCGCCGCGTTGGTCCGTAGCATAACGTCCGCCACAAAACATGCATATCAGAAGCTTCATGAGGAATTTCGATGCTTGAAATATCAGCGGATGAGTTTTGGGGCTCATTACCCGAGGGCGATATTACCCTCCATTATGGGGGGCCACTATATCAACGCGCATAGTTTTGGAAACTTTAAGATTATATTTGAAAATATGAAAGATTAAGCGACCTTACTTATAAATATCGATTCTAAGTATCTTTTATCAAATATATCCCGACACACAAAACTTTCTTAATCTACAAGAAATACTTCTTCCTGGGTACGACGAAAGACTTTCGTTTAGCTATTAGCAGCTAGATATTTTTAATTAGGGTAAATCCGGGAGACGCGGTCGGGCTGGAGAGTTGGTCGAGTCGCTATATTTCAGACTCTATACGTAAAAACGCGTTAAAGTGTAGCCCAATTACTTCTCTAGAAGCCAAACAATTGAATGAATAGCGTCACTTCGGTTCCTTCTGTGTTTTTCTAGATTTACAAGCTATAAAACGTAAACTTAGATTTAACCTCTTTTGTCAAACAACGGTGTACAGAATCGTATTTAAAATATAGTTCTAAGTTTATTTTCGTTTAATGTTTGAGAATAATAACATAGTAGAGATATTGAGGGACAATGCAGCTAAAGAATTTAGCCGTACTAACTCTTTCTCACAGAACTAACGAGAAGACCATCTCTCGCTGCAGAAAGTAGAGATGGTCGAGTTATGATTTTTTTATTATTTTTATTTATATTGTTATTTTTTATCATTATTTTATTATTATTATTGTTTATTTATTTTATTTATTTTATTTATTCACTTTTGTATTCATTTGTCTTGCTAATCGCCGGTAGGTAGTTCGCTTTATCTTTGCTCTGTTCTTTACTTGTTTAGCGTAAACAAATTAAGTATCAATGAATCTGTAGTTGTATTCACTCATAAATAATTTTGGTTTCTCCTTTGTTATTTTTCCATGAATAATTATGTGAGTGGTCTCTGCCAACGACGAAAACCATTTCTCCCGGCACCTCGGGAGAGGTGGTCAGATGTCATGACTTCAGTTTTCAACCCGATTTACAGTAAATATTGTCTTAAAGCAAATATTAATCTGTTTTTCTGAATCAGCATAAAATTCTGAACATATTAAGTTTGTTCTGATAAAATAAGTAATTTCTATATTAGTTTTAATAGCCATTTTATATTAGGTCGACCGCGTCTCCCGGATTTACCCTGTAATATGAAAATCACGAGGGGACCGAATTACCAGCAGGGGACCATAATTACCTTTTCCTCTAATGAAATATAAACTATTCTCACGAGTGCATACAGTAGCCCTGTAATGCTCACAGATTTTGGTCACTAAGAAATCACAACTATTTTATAAATGGCTCGCATTCCTCGCCAGGTACCCGACATCAAATTCCTTCTATCCATTTCCTACAGAATCTAACTTGGCGTAGCCCACAGAATTAATAACGGTCAGGTAAATCGCGATGCAGGTCGATTCTGCGGCAGCGGGAAGATCCACGAGCCGGTCGTCTCCACCGGAAGTCGAATGCTGGTAACGTACGTGACGTCCAGTCGTCAGAGCGGGCATCGCGGTTTCACGTCGACCTACGAGGCCGTTTGCGGCGGCGACGTAGAGCTGGATGGTACCGGTCATTTAGAGTCGCCGAATTACCCGGAAGAGTACCAGTCCAGCAAGGAGTGCATTTGGAAGCTCTCGGTGCCGCAAAACTACCAGGTCGCTCTAAAGTTTCAATCCTTCGAGATCGAGAACCACGACAATTGTGTGTACGACTACGTGGAGGTGCGGGACGGTCATAACGCGGACTCGCCGTTGATCGGAGTTTATTGCGGCTACAAAATACCACCGGACATTAAGTCTACCGGGAACAAACTTCTGGTGAAGTTCGTTAGCGACGGATCGGTGCAGAAGGCTGGATTCTCAGCTACGTTCATGAAAGGTAGGGTTTCACAGTTGTACCTTCGATCACGTTAATTGATCGAGGGTGGTGTATATGTGTTCGTTGATCCGAATTTTGACAGGTAGTTAGAGATATTTTCCTGCCTGAAAGGAATTAGGTACGATGTGTGAATAGTTTCAGAAAGTAGATGAGGCTACTGGATATTTGGTGAAGATTAAATGAAATCAATTTCAATAAGATGTGTGGTTGGTTAAGTACCTACTAATGAAATAATCTTGGGGGAGCTGTGTTGAACGGATAAAAATATTTTTAATGCAAATTCAATAAAATTCTTCAGGTGGTTATATGAATTTATTTAAAGAATAAAATCGAGTTTTATTTTCTTTTTATAAAGCTCATCAATTTATTACTTCCGTCGTGGTTAATTTAATCTGCTTTTTCATTTTTCTTTGATGGGTGCCAGGATCCCTTGGCCCCCCCTCTGGGTGCGCCCTGGGGGAGTTCCCCTAGTGAAGGACGCTTAAAGTTTTTCTCAAGTAAGAAAAAAGGAATAATATTAAATCAATCTCCTTAGCTTTGCACGCGCGACTCGAACGTGTCGAAACCTAATTGTTGTGTTTCCTATCTCCTCTACGGTTTACGCGGATAATCATTATCACAGATATAGCTAATGTCCGGTATTAGGTGCCGTCCAGCGTTAAGGGAACTCCCTCTACATACCTACTAGTAAACCGCTTCTCAATTGCTTAGAGCAGAAACAAATATTAAAATTGTTTTACTAAATATTTCAGAATTCGACGAGTGTGTTCTAACCGAACACGGCTGCGAACACGATTGCATCAACACTTTAGGTGGATTTGAGTGCTCCTGTAAACCAGGCTACGAATTACATTCCGATGGAAAGCATTGCGAAGGTAAATCATCAGGGAACCATCCTCCCCCTTGTAGGGGAAGGTTGCCTATGTTGGACCACTTTTTTATTTTTCTCTCCTACACGGACAATAACACATTGAAGAAAGCAAACAGAAACGGGAAAAAGATCTACATTTTATGTAGATTTTATCATGTATTTAATGTGTTGATAAAATGTGTTATTAATATAATATCTCAAAAAAACTAAACTAATGACTTCGGTCCATTCCAGGCAACCGGTTTCGTAATTTGGATCACCGGTTTCCTACTTTGGACCGCTCCTAAAAATCAATGAATTTAAATATACAATCTAAAAAACACTGATCAGGGCATTGAAAAAAAAATAGAAACAGGAAGCAACAAGCATCTTACGGTGCACGTAGTGCAATAGTACGTTGTTTTGATGTTTTTTTATATTTGTCCCGGCATAACTCCCCAGAATATGGGCCGATTTTGATGATCCTTTTTTTATTCGAAAGGGGGCGATGTGCCAGTTTTGGTTAATAATAAAGACTATTGTCACCTAATTATTATTATTTTATGTACGTACGCATATATCTCCTCAGCATGTTGTGTCAATATATATAAAACTAAAAAGTTAAAAATAAAAAAATTGAAACCGACTTCAAAAAAATAAAATTGCACTAAAAAGTAAAAAATAATTTTTTCCCTTATTTAACTTACGGTATTCTCATATTTTTCAAGTCGGTGCCTCATCATTTACACTGTGTAAATCTGGCGCCGACTTAAAAAATATGAGAGTCGTAGATTAAATAAGGGAAAAAATTATTTTTTACTTTTTAGTGCAATTTTATTTTTTTGAAGTCGGTTTTAATTGTTTTTTAAATTTTTTTAGTATGATTTTAACTATTCGCTACCATAACATAGATTGTATCCTAAAATGGACCGGTCCAATTTAAGTAACTAATGATGGTCCAATATTAGGCAACTGGTTGGTTGCATAAAAAAGATATGTTTTCATTGTTATACTTATACGAATATGGAGAAGTAAGGACATAAAATTGTAGCTAAGACAGTACACTTTACACTAGTATCATTTAAAATTATACTACTTACAAGTTGTAGAAAGAAATTCACTTGAAATAGCACGAAAAATAATGATCGCGCACAGCGTGTTTCTATATTTCGACGACGGTGAACGACAAACTAATGAATAACCGTATCACTGTTCTCGCAAGTTCCATCTCCACCTCCTAAATCAATGTAGCCAAAAAAAAACCGCTGCAAATATATTTGTTTATCGAGATATACAAATGGTCCAACCTAGGAGCCGGTCCAATATAGGCAACTCTCCCCTATCTACTCTTAATCGACCTCTGCCAATTAAAATATGCGTGAATTTATATCAGACGCCTGCGGGGGAGTGTTCGAAGACAGCAACGGAACCATCACGAGCCCCTCGTTTCCGGTAACCTACCCCGGAAATAAAGATTGCGTCTGGGAAATCATAGCCCCTCCGCAATACCGTATCACCTTAAATTTCACGCACTTCGATCTGGAAGGCAACAACGCCCGGCAGCAAGAGTGTGAGTACGATTCTGTCGAAGTGAGCAGCAAGCTTGGAGACGACATTTTGAGGAAACACGGGATTTTCTGTGGCTCGAGAGTGCCGCCGCTAATTACGTCCGAGGGGAACTTTATGAAAGTCACATTCACGTCTGATAACAGGTAATCATTTCAACTACACTGAAATATTTCAATCGAATCGTTGAGTATAATATTTTTCAAAGGATGTCACCTCGAGGAGGACTAAGAACTCGCCTCTTTTAATCTGGTAGTTTATATTCGCGTTCCCTTCCTCCCGTGTTGCAGTATTCAGAAAACAGGCTTCGCAGCGGTTTTCTTTACGGACATGGACGAATGCGCGAACAATAACGGTGGCTGCCAACACGAATGCAGGAACACAATAGGCTCTTATCAATGTTCGTGTCACAACGGTTTCACGCTCCATGAAAATGGACACGATTGCAAAGAGGGTGGCTGCAAGTACGAAATCGCCGCGCCTATGGGCAGCATCACGTCACCGAACTACCCCGATTATTACCCTGGACTCAAGGACTGCGTTTGGCACTTTATCACCAAGCCTGGACATCGTATCAAATTGGTTAGTAATCTCTAATAATTATTAAAGAATATTATTAGAGTATCTCTGTACATAGTACTCTACTTCTTCAGTCGTTAATTTTAAAGTTACATACTTATTTAATTATTTAGCTCTCAGGATAGTATACACGCGAATAAATTTCGAATCGTAAATAACTTGGACATTTCCCAGGTGTTCAAAGTCTTCGAGATGGAATCCCATCAAGAATGCGCTTACGATCATATTGCCATTTACGACGGCGATTCCCCGGACAGCCATATCCTTGGCAAATTCTGTGGCACTAAAGAACCTCATCCCATCCTCGCGACTGGAAATCAAATGTATATGGTGTTTAAAAGCGACGCTTCCGTCCAGAGGAAAGGCTTCCTTGCAACTCACAGTACAGGTAAGAAGATTGAAGTTTTAAACATAAATAGAAAGAAACTTGTTCATTTCAAAATATATAACTGCACAAATGATTCAGCCTATATTTAATAATTATTCAAGATGAAACATTCAGCTGATTTAATCTCGGAAACTGCAAGTTGCAAGGGAAATTTAAATAATACACTGCACACCCCTTATTCTTCATATATTATATTCTCGACGTTATTAGAAAAATTACTTATTATAGTTTGAATAAATCTTAGTTGCAATATAGGTTCGTATAATTCCAGTTTGATCTCGCCTTCAAGGCACGAACTTCTTCGTGCCTCGTACAATGCTTAGTAAAATCTCGTTTGGCCATCAGAGTCGCATGTACACCGCGCCATGCGCCACCCTTGATTCGCAATAAATTCTAAAGGTGTTAATTTCACGGAGTCAATCACTGGGAAATGTGAAATGCTAGATTCAGTTAGATAACGTACAGCTGTCAGCGGGATTTCGCTCAGACAATTATGTTCCGCAGCTTGTGGTGGCCATCTGATTGCAACGGACGAAGTGAAGCATTTGTACTCGCACGCGAAGTATGGCTATCACAATTACGACCACAGGACGGATTGCGATTGGTCGATCGAGGCACCACCCGGTAAAAATGTGCATCTGACCTTTCTCATGTTCCAACTCGAGTCGGAGAGCGAATGCAACTATGACTTTGTCGAAGTCTACTCCGGCTTGGACACATCGGGACCACCGTACGGACGGTATTGTGGAAATAGCGTAAGTGCACTCTCAATTTTCGTTATCTACTTTTACATCTTTGAATTGATTATCGAGGGCATGCGGAGTATAGAATGTAAATTGCTACTTATATCATAACAACTTGCAGCTTGCAACTTAAATTGCAATCTTTCGTGTGGAAGGGGTGAAAAGAGCCCCTAAAGTTGGGGGTTGGAAACATATTTTCTGGAATATCTCGAGAATTATTAGACAAAATTTGTTTTCTTAAAGTGTGAGTTTTTTAAAGCCGAATTCAAACCTCTGCTCAGTTTTTAGAAAGTTTAAAAAAATATCGACTCCCAATTTTAGGGGCTCTTTTCGCCCCTCCCATATAGACGATTGCCGATCACAAAAAATACGTGTCAAATATTTTTCACTATCCTGCAAGTCTGCAGAGTCTCATCGAAATCGGCGAGTGCGTGTTTGATATATTCCCCTAGTAAATAGTAGAAATCTAGGGAAAGTCCTAAATCAGTATTTCTACTACAAATCCAACTAATTTTCGTTATCTACTTTCACATCTTTGAATTGATTATCGAGGGCATGCGGAGTATAGAATGTAAATTGCTACTTATATCATAACAACTTGCAGCTTGCAACTTAAATTGCAATCTTTCGTGTGGAAGGAGTGAAAAGAGCCCCTAAAGTTGGGGGTTGGAAACATATTTTCTGGAATATCTCGAGAATTATTAGACAAAATTTGTTTTTTTAAAGTGTGAGTTTTTTAAAGCCGAATTCAAACCTCTGCTCAGTTTTTAGAAAGTTTAAAAAAATATCGACTCCCAATTTTAGGGGCTCTTTTCGCCCCTCCCATATAGACGATTGCCGATCACAAAAAATACGTGTCAAATATTTTTCACTATCCTGCAAGTCTGCAGAGTCTCATCGAAATCGGCGAGTGCGGGTTAGTCTAAATAGTAGAAATCTGAGGAAAGTCCTGAATCAGTATTTCTACTACAAATCCAACTACAAAAGTTACATAAATTATTTTCAACGAAGAACGCGATTAGAACCCTCTTTAGACACTCTATCCCACCACCACTATTCACTTTCTCCAAATTAACACTGCATTCAATTATCCTCTAGAACACGACCGACTTCATCTCGATGAACGAGGCGCTTCTAGTGCGATTCAGAACCGACGACACGATATCGAACAAGGGTTTCATGGCGCTTTTCGTGGCCGTCGACCGGCAGGACAGCGGCGAGAACTACGGCAGCTCAGAGGACGAGGACGTCGACGAAGAGAATCTCTGATCCGTGGCCGGCCTCGCCAATCGACTGGGCTACGGATTCTACATCGGTTCGCTATTGCAAAGTAGCGATCAAAGTGAGAACGAATAATCCAGACGAACGTTCAACGTTCGAGGGGATCGTGGCCCTGACGCACCTGGATCCTGCTCGATCGTCGAGGCCGTGAATCTTATTCTTTCGCGAGTACACCCATACGACGCGAATCGCCTAAAGCCAAGCTGAACAATAACCAAGCAGATTAACTGGAGGGAAGCCGGTACAGTTTCCCCGAGTTAATCGCGAGTTTCCCGCGACAAGGATAATTTATTCCCCATCAGTGAAGCGTTAGCTGACAGCTTTCCGTTCGGATTAGCATGTACGACCCCGAAGTACGGCCTACCAACGGGCCAATCGTGCCATTGTATGTTTAGGTAGAACGCATTGTACTGTTAAAACTCTTATAAGTTTCAACCCCGATGGAGCAGCGCGCTACGTTTCAGGAGAAAGGGCGGAAGAAAGAGGCTGCCGAAGCTACCCCCCGCGACCCATCGCGGGCTTAGCATCTAGAAGCGATCGCTATGAATAAGAAGGCACGAAATGTCGACGGGGGAGGGAATTCCAATCGACGTTGTTCTCTCAAACACTGCCCTGCAAATCGTACGTTCTAAAAGGTCACTTTCCTCTCGACTGTGCAGACTTTCGGACCCCGGCTCTTTCTTCTACGATCAGTGCTTCTCTAACGTCGAGACGAGGAAAGGAACAATGTTTGAAATCTGACGATGCCCAGGCGATTATCGATGGAAACCTTCCGAACGGCAACTTGTGCAAATACTTGGGTAATCTAGGCATAAATTTAGAGATAGAGCTGATCGATCCTAAGTGTCGGCGATAGAAATTTTAAGGCGAACCTCGGACGAGCTACGTCCCGATCGAACTATCCCCGGCGCGCGTGAGTACTCGAGGCTCTCGTCAGGACGTTTATTGTACATAGATAAAATTTTAGATGTAGACGTCGTGCCGTTTTATATGTAGTCATAGGATCGACGAGCGATCAAATGTTTCGGTATCGAGTGGACTCTACGACAGTTCTCGACCCTGTATGTACCTTCGACTGTATTTCTCGGCAGAATAGTACACAATGACAATATACAGGATACCCCATTTTAATCGATTCACGCAAATACCGCCGAAATTATTAACGGCGTCCAGAAGCTGTAAAAAGGAGTACGAGATCAGGGACGTAACTAGGGGGGAGCAAAGGGTGTTTCTACCCCGGACGCTGATTTTCGGGGGACGCCAAATGAGAAATCCTTATAGAGAAAAGACATAGGTTTGGAAAAGCTACATTAATCGCTTTATTCAAATTTATATATTACGTTATTCCATTAGGAATAAAGGAGGAATACATTTTATGGAAAAGTAATTAAAATTTATTTATCTGTTATCAAACAACAAACCAATTAGGGTACCTGCAATATGTTTGAAACCAGTTAATAAACACGTTTATAATGTCTTTTATATGTCAAGTGTGGACTCAACCTCCTAAGGTGGGCAATAGGAGGTGGTAAAAAGTTGGGGGGAGGGGTGCCAAACAGAATCCTTGCTCTGGGACGCTTACAACCTAGTTTCGTCCCTGTACAAGATCGTATTTGAAAAGCTGGACTAGGATCTATCTATGGAAACATTACATTCAACGCGGAATATTTTCCTTAATATCATCGACACTGTTATAGTTTCGATCCTACTTGCGTAAGTCGATTAGAATGGACCATCCTATATAAAGCAGGAACCCGTTGTAGAATGCAATTGTTCGAATCAGGAGGAGTAACAGATTGTATCGCTAAGTTAACCGATTAGAAGGTAATGATTAATAAAATAAAAAAAAAGGAAACTTTAGTATATTATAAGTAAACAATAAAAAGTCGCGATGATTTCATCATAGCTTGTCCACTTGTTGAAAATACGATTTAAGTATTGGAGATTTTGTAACAAGGGGCTACATAGCAAGGAGATATATCTCCTAGATCATATCGCGATAGTGAATTAATTTGGAAGAGTGAATCAAGCCACGCCTGATTTCAAGAGCGTATCCTTCCAAGTTCGTGTCTTCAACAAAGAAAGGAAACGTTGTTCTTTGTATATTGTATTCGTAAAATCACGCGCTTGCGTGCAACCTTATATCGCATAAGAGAAACCATACTTACAAGCAAAGGTATCGTTGGGAAATGTATGTAATTCGAGCGTGACGCCTGGTTTCGAGATCTCGAAATTCTTTGTATCCTTTGTACGTAACGCACTGCCTCGTGTACGTTTCTCATAACGATACACGGAACCTTGTTCTCGAAAGCGCTGTACCTCTACTTTCGCTTTATTTTCTTTTGAAATTCCACCGTTATTTGAATACGGTGTATATCAACCAAAAGAGCATACTTTTGTAAGGAGCTGCAAAAAAGGATTTCGATTAGTTTGTAAGTATGCGTCTGTACACCGGAGGTGGATGCGTGAGCGTGTTGCGTGTGTGTGTCTGTGTGTGTGCGAGTACACGCATAAAGTTAGTCTTTTAAAAATTCATACACCTGAGATACACGTATAATAATAATATCTTATCTATTGAACGGATGATAAGAGCAATATTAAGCGCCGCGTCAAGTTCCTTTTTGTAAATTATATGTGATTTATTTGTTCTCAGAAATACACGTTATAGGCACTCTATTACATTACTAAGCAAGTATACATACATATACAAGTGACGGACGCGTTTCTTCTATAAAAAAAAGTGTCCCTTTGCCCGAGTATTCTCCCTGATTAAATAATATACGCTTTTGTTGTGGATACTCTTTCTTGGTGCACGTTAGAAGACTTGGATTCGGATGACGCAGAGATAATAAAACATGGAAAACAACAAGCAACCCACGCGCAATCGGAACAAGCATGATTTGTTCGAGCAGGTGATGCATAGTTAATAGTTATATAAAACTGAGGATGCGGATCATTAAACGTCACAGGTGCAGGATTAACTTATTCTCCATATTGATGTCTAATGACTCTACGGCAAATTAAGGTCTTGGCGAATTAGGTTGCTGGGAATTAAATTTTCAGTCGTTTTCGACCTACGCGAATATGTTAACTTCGATACAAGGAGACTAGTGACTTCAGCTAACTATATTCGGTAAAGGAGATCGTTACAAATGCAAGGACAATGAGGCGCGTGGTCGACGTGTTACATCATCGCGAGTATTTACGGTTGTACGGGTATTGCTTGTATTAATATCGGCAATCAACTTTCATAGTCACGCTTGACACCGGCATTTCTGCAGTAATTGTTGAATATTCAAGTGCTTGCAATTCTGTCTAACTAAAACTTTCATCAAAAGTGTCACCCAAAAATGAGGCCTTTTTACCCGACTGCGGCACGCGAAGGAGGGTATTGCGTTTATCAGGCTATGTTTGTATGTCCCAAGTTACGCTCTAGAGCCTGCACGGATACACCGATTTGGACAAATGAGGTGCCTTTCGAATTGTCTTGACGTTCCGAATGTTATACGATATATAATTTTCAAAAAAGTAAAAAATAAAAAAAATAAAAAATTAAAAACCCGACTGATTAAAAAGCGAACTAAAATGACAAAAATAATAATAAGATGACAATTTAAATTAACTCAATTGCCTGCAGTCGGAGGCCTTAAATCTTTTGATGCAAATGATTTGATGAAATTACATTCGAACATTTATTTCGAAATAGAAAATTATATATTTGTCTTAATAAATATTGTGTATCGCTGTTCGCCCTAATTAGATTTGATGGGCTATTAACAACACTAACAGTATTTCCCACACGGACAAAGAGAGAAACATATAAGTTACAAAATACGCTGAAGTTGAAATGCCACTATATAAGCTTGATTTTGCATTGATAATGTCCACCTCTTTTTGTTACCAGCTTCAAGCACTTTCTTTAATCATTGCGGTACATGCTTGGGATAGAAGAGCATCAAAAGATTTAAGGTCTCCGACTGCAGGCAATCGAGTTAATTTAAATTGTCATCTTATTATTATTTTTGTCATTTTTGTTAGCTTTTTAAGCAGTCGAGTGTTTTTTAACTTTTTTTAATTTTTTTTCCGCCTCTTTTTGGTCTCACGATTTTGGAACTGAATGCCAATTTATGCCAAATGATACCTTATGATGAGACATCAATCACACGAAATTTTCAAGTTGAGGTGACAATTAGTTTCTGAGATATGGGATGTCAAAGAAGTGAAAATTCGATAACGCGTTAGCCCATACGCTGCGATGTACGGACTTTTATGCCAGTCCGATAATTTAAACATTTATTCCCAGGAGTTTTGCTGACTGCTAACAACGAATTTGAACTTATATTTTCCAAATTCACGAAAAAAAAAAGAAAAAAAATGAAGAAACAAATTTCCACTTTTTTCAACTCCCATATCTCAGAAACTAATTGTCACCTAAACTTAAAAATTTCGTGTGATGGATATCTCATCATAAGGTATCGTTTGGCATAAAATTCAGTTCCAAAATCGTGGGATCAAAAAGAGGTGATGTCTTGGGTCCCTTTTGTCACTTCTGAAAGAATTGATTAAGTAGGTCAAGATGTACAAAACTTCTTTATCCGCCCAAGAAGTTGTAGTGAACTTGTAAGAACGTCTGAAGTAGGTATGAGGATTGTGGAAGTCCTACTTAAAATGTGGCTATTGAATGCTAGTTCTTCTATTCTAAAGGATAACACTGTACAAAAGAATCCTGCAGCTCTCTCTGAGGTGCACGCAGTTATATGCGTGCACACCGCTGCACAGATGAGTTATTTTCAGCTGCAACGGTCTGTAGGTACCCCACCCTGCAGATCTTCCTGAGGAACGATCACCACGGTTTACCGCTTTCCTTACTCGACATCCGACCGTCTGTGACCAATTTTAGAAAAAGTGAGCGGCCGAGTGGCGCATGCGTTCTCTTATGGCAACTCTCATCCTTCCTTGGCACATCACCATCGCGAAAAGCCTTTGAATAAGCCAAGGAAGCGAGAAAGGTACGTATATCTGTCGACCGAAAGATGTATTGGGTCGTTTTATAAGTCTTTTCCTGTTTCCTGTTATAAACCCCGAAGGAATCGACTAATTTTCACGAACAATAAATTAAACGAAAGATGAGAGGACATCGTGAAAGATAACTGCTAATTTGACGATTATTATACATCCTACGATGTTTTTTAATAACATTTATGAGAAAAGGTAAAAATTTTATCTCGGTAGTTTGTGTTAAATTTGAGAATTGATTTGTTCATTGATAATCCATTTTGCGAGATTTCACAGAATAAAGGAATAATTTCGTATGGAATTAGTAGGACGTTTTTAATAAAAAGACGTTGGAAGTACTGTTTAGTGGTGGATAGGTTTCCACGATTATTATATAGATGTACTTTGCAAATAGGCGCGCAGCTGTGCAACGTCTATTCTTAGCCAATGGGCAAGTTCAACGCCCATAAGCAATCGCGAGTAGTTTTGCAACTAAGAATAAGTCCTGTTCTTTTGCATTGCTGTGGCACGAAGAACAAAATTCTCAAAGAGTTTACAGAGTCCTCTACGAACGCTCTTTCTTTCTTAAGAGAAATTGAGGAACATAGTTATGTCAAAAACAGAAGTTTCTTTATTAATAAAAAGAATTGGCAAAATACTATTCCCGAAAAGAATGATAATACTACAAGGCCTACATCACGAGAAAGATTCAAGTATGTACTACTTCATACCACGCAACTTTCTCTCATCTGCAACGTGAAACTCTGATGACAAGAATTTCACGACTCACTATACGGGAATGATGCATCCACAAACAAAAATTTTTCCAACATACATTTCAATAATCTGCATTTAGAAACCTAACAAAATTAAAATCTAGTTATCCAGAAAGTCTCCGTAGAAAATTATATTTCTATTCGAATATAGTAAGTCTCTGCTAGAATCTAATTATGGATCACGTTTCTGCGACCCACCCAGTCTCGATAATTAATTTGTTAATTGGGTCGTATTCGTATTACTCGTATACTTATGTGTATCTGCAGATAGAACACGCATCCTTCGGCATTATTACACGATTCCTAGCATAATCTATTTAACAAGACTTCCAAAATGCCCGCGAATATCTGCTACAATGTACGTAAAAAGGTTGCAGTTTGGACAAACGTTGGCGTACGTCCTGCAGCATTGCACACGTACGTTCGATTCACACCCTGAATAAATTACGACTGTATCGCGCTGTTTCAGCAGCAGCGTTTCATAACGAAACAATCGTTACCGAGTCAACGAACAGGTCGTTACATGCCAATTTCCATGCTGCACTCGGACGAAATTTGTAAAATCAATAAAATAAATGTCGCATGACAGAAACAAGGTACTATATTTTGCGAGTAGGTAACATGCGTGAAGGCGTTATGGCGTGCTGCGGCTGACCGTCGACCAATCCGGGACTGGGATGAGCTCACTAGCGGCCAATGAGCGTGCGCTGAAAGAGTCGATAGTCAGGGGTATAAAAGCAAGTCGCTGGCGTCCCTCGCGCATTAATCGTTTGGTGTTCGATCGAGCGTTGTGCGTGTTTGATAGCAGCAGCTCCATTACTTGCTCTACCTATCGACTGCCGATTTCCCACGAGAGCGTGAAACACTTCTTCAGACTTCAAAATGGTAAGGGAATAAATCTAGAGAATATCGCCTTCGGGACAAACCCGTGAAGCTGATAAAACTTAGCGCGCGGCTCGAGAAGGCGACGCCTGCACCGGCCGGCTCCGCCCTTTTCGCGATAACACGCAATTGACATCTCGATGTCGTTAAAACATAGCTGAATCGTTTATATTTCAAGCCGGATATCATTATGTGTTTCTTTGGAAAAGAAATTAGTAGTAGAAAATAGGCTAATATCCCAGAATGTGGGAACGTGATATTTCGTTGTTTGGCGTCTGGCGTGGGGCGGCGAAAAGTGCGCGTCGTTTTTGCTCGCGCGATCGATACTTCGAATAATCTGATTTTTGCCGTGTTTTCTATTAAATATCTATAGCAACTGGTCTGTTTTCCGCCTAAATATCTATGATTTATTATTTTACGTGATATATAGGTAATATTTTTGTTAAAATCTGTAGGTGGTAAAATCGATGTCCTCTTTTTCCAGCGTGAATGTATCTCAATCCACGTTGGCCAGGCTGGAGTCCAGATTGGTAATGCCTGTTGGGAGTTGTATTGCCTGGAACATGGCATTCAGCCCGATGGTCAGATGCCGTCAGACAAAACAATTGGTGGGGGCGACGACAGTTTCAACACTTTCTTCAGTGAAACGGGTGCCGGAAAACACGTCCCCAGAGCTGTTTTCATCGACTTGGAGCCTACAGTAGTCGGTGTGTAATTCGTATCTAATTTGGATTAATATTTTACATCCGCATGCCTGTTCTACGAATTTATTAATTTTCCAACTGTTCCTACCTTCAGACGAGGTTCGCACCGGCACGTATCGTCAGCTGTTCCACCCAGAACAGTTGATCACAGGCAAAGAAGACGCCGCGAACAACTACGCCCGAGGTCATTACACGATCGGCAAAGAGATCGTCGATCTTGTTCTGGACCGCATTCGCAAGCTCGCCGATCAATGCACAGGACTCCAGGGTTTCCTGATCTTCCACTCCTTCGGCGGTGGCACCGGCTCCGGTTTCACATCGTTGCTGATGGAACGGCTCTCCGTGGATTACGGAAAGAAGTCTAAGCTGGAGTTCGCCATTTACCCTGCGCCTCAAGTCTCCACCGCCGTGGTCGAACCCTACAACTCCATTCTCACCACCCACACCACTCTAGAACATTCCGATTGCGCGTTCATGGTCGACAACGAGGCGATCTACGACATCTGCCGCCGTAACTTGGACATCGAGAGGCCAACGTACACGAATCTGAACCGGCTGATCGGTCAAATCGTCTCGTCGATCACCGCTTCGCTTCGCTTCGACGGCGCCCTCAACGTCGACTTGACGGAATTCCAGACCAACTTGGTACCCTACCCGCGAATTCATTTCCCCTTGGTAACCTACGCGCCGGTGATCTCCGCGGAGAAAGCCTACCACGAGCAGCTCTCGGTCGCGGAAATAACGAATGCCTGCTTCGAGCCAGCCAATCAAATGGTAAAATGCGACCCGCGTCACGGGAAGTACATGGCTTGTTGCATGCTGTACAGAGGGGACGTTGTGCCCAAGGACGTTAACGCGGCTATCGCCACTATAAAGACGAAGCGCACCATCCAGTTCGTCGACTGGTGTCCTACCGGATTCAAGGTTGGCATTAACTACCAACCACCCACTGTGGTGCCAGGCGGCGATCTCGCCAAGGTGCAGCGAGCTGTCTGCATGTTGTCCAATACCACCGCTATCGCAGAGGCTTGGGCTCGCCTCGATCACAAGTTCGACTTGATGTACGCGAAGAGAGCGTTCGTCCACTGGTACGTCGGCGAGGGTATGGAGGAAGGTGAGTTCTCCGAGGCACGCGAGGATCTTGCCGCGCTGGAGAAGGACTACGAGGAGGTTGGAATGGATTCCGCGGAAGGCGAAGGAGAGGGAGCCGAAGAATATTAGACTCTGATCCTCATCACGGTTTTTCCATGACTGACATCATGAAATAAACGAGCGGATTTGCAAATCATAATCTTTTATGGTACCTTACCTGCCCTTTGTACCTTTTCCTAAATGACTTCCTTACTTTTGCGTCGGTTAATAAGGCATGCGCGGTGTGAACCGTTTATAAATATTCAGTAGATAGAAATTGTAAAAAAAAATTCACTTGAAGCGTGCACCTTGGCGTTGAAAGGATTACGTGATTCGATGATTGTTTTCAGTTAGCAGTTCGGAATATTTTAAAACCTGCTTGAATTTAGATTATAAACGAATGGAATTTCTTGATAAGTATCGATGAAAGTAAATGAAATTGATAGAAAATTTAAAAATGAGTTGTTTTTAATGAAGTCATGGTTGAAGAGAAAGAAGGATTGCAATGTTATGGTGGTAATATTCGGCGTAAAAAAAGGTGCATTTCATTCACTATTTCGATTTGATAGTTCCTTTACTTAATTGTTTTCAACTGGTAATGTAAATCAACTGCCCAAGGACTTTAAAGAAGTTGCAGTCGTATATGGTAATGACACATTCTGATACTGATTCATAGATGCGTCCTTAAAAATTGCATAACTATTAAATGTCAGAAGAGAAAGAGAGACATACGTGGAAACTTAAGAACGCGGAAATTTGTGGTTTTATAGACGATATTGATAATATGTACTCGTTAATCGACAAGCAAGTCGTCATAAAGTTGCTTTAACACTTCTATTTATTCCATACAATTTACAGAGTTTGTTGCAAAACTTAATATATCATACATGTTACGAAAGGAATAGAAACCCCTAAAAAGAAGTCATGGCTAAACCAAGATGCGTCACTTTCGTAAGGCACACTTTGCCACCACTCTCTCGTTCTATTTTATAAGACCCGTAAAGTGACGACTGTTGACATTACACTCTTGAATTTTTCTTCATTTTTCTCATACCGGGTCCCGTTCTGTCCTAGTAGTTCGAGCGTGTCATTTCGAGCAGTCCACCAGCCTCTCGATCGAAATACATTTAAAAAAATGAGCATAACGCGTATGGCACGCTCGCAACGCGCCAGGGCGCTTTATCTAATAATTTGTCGCGGCCATTTCTGTTCTCTTATTGCGGCAGCAGGAATATCTCTTCTAATTCCGTTCCACCTCGGTTTATTACACGCCGGTTCGCTCTGCTTTGCACCCAATAACAAGAATAGATACCTTACTGAGAATCCGCCATGAGTCGTGGCTCCTTACACTTGTCGCGCGCGCGCGCATGCGCAGTACGGCAGTGCACGTCGGTGCGTATCGGTGTGCACGGAGTGGTGTGCAAGGCGGTATTTTGTTAGGAAAAAATTGGCGGACTCGTTGCATTAAGAATCGTGCGAATGTTACAGGCGAGCAATTAAGAGTGCGTCCGAATGGATCGTCCGTATGCCCGGGATTGCGACGAGTAACATGAGTGAGTGAATGCGATAATGAAGTTTTCAGTAACGTTTCCCTCGGGAAACAATGTAAAAACCATTGCTCGAGCATCGATACGATGCTGCATCGATGCATCGAGGCCTGTGCGTCGATGCATAATGTGCATCCGATGAAATATGTTCGAAGTACTACACGGTCGGGCAAGCGGCCGGAGGGACAGGTGTATCGATATCCGCGGTGTATCGATATATTGTTTGCATATCTACTTGCAAGGCAAGAAGCTGGCGCCTCGAAGGTGCATGCAGTGGAGTGCAGCCCCTCCAACCCGAGTTCTCGTTACAACGTTCTCCGGTTTCCTCAATCACGTTTTTCCCCCCGTGCGCTGAATAATGTATTCGAAGTGAGACCGTTCCGGAGAATGCTAACTTTATTTCATGACTACTTACGATAAGAATGAGTGAGTATTCCGGTGGGGCGACGCGAATCACTCCGAACAAGTTCACAAAATTCTCTACGCTTATCTCGTAACTTAAGCCGGATTCTATAGGAGACTCTTGCATTCCCGATAAAACCTTACACATTTCGCCACTTTGTCTGCACGGAATACGTGTGTATACAACTCGTACACGTTCACGCTCCAAATGTCGTATCTGCACGTGTGTTCGATCAATGTGTTCGAGATAACAGAGGCTGGAAAAGCTTCGTATGTCGTGTCGCGTCTAATGCAATCCATTTAGCTGATTGCATTTTTCTCGACCCAGGAATTTGGAAAAATTACGCGACCTGGCCCTGTTAAATACTTGTTCGGTGCTTCTCCGCGCGTGGGATGTAACACGTTCTACTTGGTAGGTGAATTGTGTAAAAAACTACGCATTGTTTAGTGCCAGAGCAGAGCGAAGTATCTTTCGGAGCAATGGTTTTGAGGTTATCTCCTTATCTCTTTTGTTGTTCCTTTGTAAATTTAAATATAACTGAGTACAGCTACTTTCCTTTTCTAATACACGTACAGACCAATAAATGAATGTGTTCGTTCAATTTTCTCTAGCATCAGAATCTTCTACAATGGTGTCTGTGTAATAAATCAGATGTATATTTTGCAATTGTTAATTACCAGTGTTTGAAATATATTCCTTTTGTCTGATGCTTCTGTGTATATGTTCGTGTGTATATAAACGTGTATGTTTTCTGAGAATCCTATCGTATGAATTCAAGACTACGAATATATCATTTTGATACTAGAAGCGTTTGTGTTATTTATATGTAGCGAGTTTTCGTAGCTTTTTAAATTTCAACTTCGTATTTCAGACCACTGCAAAGCCATGAAGATGAGCTTCTCCTTATCTTCGCTACAGCCGCTCGGCCAAGGCTTGGAAAAGCACGGCCAGGCGGGGATAGCGATAGAAAGGCCATACAACAGTCTCACAAAAAAACGGTTCGTTCTATGCTTCGCGTGTACTTCACATAGTTCAAACTGTACCAGTTCTTATTTGTGTGCTGTTACAAATGTACCGCGAATGGTATTTTTGTTAAGTGGATAGTTTAACACATTTTGGACTAGTCTTGTGAAATACATTGCCTAAGATGCGTTAATGTGTGGAGAATAAACTATGAAACTTTTCTGAACACTGTAGGAAAGATCCAAAGCAATTTCACAACCAGCGGTTGTGGGCGAATCGTGAAGACTGCAAAGACGACTTCTGGGCAGCGATACGATCTAATTATGATTATATTATGGACACTAATTTAATAGACAGTTGTAAGGTATGTATCTCGCTGTGCGCGTGATGTAAGCACGTATGAAATGTACGTTGTATGTAACTTGTACTTCAACGTTAATAGGAAGCTAATGGAGAATTAATGTGGGATGAGACTGATGTATCTACGCAATCGTGGAGTTTAAAGGAAGTTAGTAGTCAATTTTCAGAGCTATATTCATGGCTCAGGGTTCTTCAGGAATTGGTTTACTCCAAAGAAGAGAATCTGCTAGACAAAAGTCTGCGTGCGGTATGTGTAATTTGGATGCGTTAAATAGATTTTCTTTTTATATCGGATGGAAGCTTGATTATATTATCGTCGATATGAAATAAGGAATAATTAATATTGATAATGATTGCGTTAGCTAAGCGATAATCCTGAAATGTGTATTCCCAGGCTCACATGGAGGAGCTGCGACGTAGGGCGTATAGAAGAAAGTTATTTAATGAACAAGCTGGAAAATTAGTGTCACGTGCCCCCGCTTTGAAAGATGAAGTGGCGTGGCGTGTTGACCATTTGAATGCAAAGTGGGATTTAGTAGAACAAATTATGGCACCTATCGAGCGGCCTGTATCCAATCAGCAGGATATAACAGCAGGTAATTGCCTCTAATGATATTAAAATACTGTGATCTCGAGCACCGATTTTAAACTCGAATGTTTTGTAAAATTAATCAAAATTTCCGTTACAGATTTCGAGCATGAAGTGAGGTGTTTGCGGAAGTGGCTACGTGAAATGGAGTCTCATCTTCAGCCCTTAAGTTTCCAGATAGACTGGACGTTAGCGGAATTGGAGGAGAAAGCAGTGGAGCATATGGTGAGTAGCACAACAAATAATTTTCTGCAGTAGCTGGAAAAGTTACTCGATACTAAATAACATATTTATAGTGTCACGTATAAGTATTCATTTAAATTTTAATATTTCTTAAAACAAAGATGTTTTCAAGATCAAGTTCAGATTTTCTGATTCGATATATTTAGTAAACGCTTACCGAATTGAAATAAACAATTACATATGTGTTAATTGCTATATTCAGTCACAAATGAAATTACGTAAAAGATAACAAAATCTACAATATCAGCAAAGTAAGGCGCACAAGTAAACTTTGAAAGAAAAAAGTCGAATACGAATCGATAGTATAAATATATGCTTTCCGTTTACAAAGCCGGATATGTCTCTTTATTGTTAACGGAAACGGTCGACAGCTGACACTTTAACAGACGTACAGGATGAACGCCGGCAATAGTAAATAATTACGTTTAGCATGCTTGGAATATACGTAACTGGTACAGATCTATCAAAGCAATTCAAGAAACCGAACGATACTCGCCTCTAAAGTGGGTGTAACTTTTAAATGATCGTGCATTAGTACCTGGTGATTCTCGTCGCGGTTCCCTTTTTGCAATGGTGCAACGCTAGTCGAAGATAGCGGAGCGAGTTACACTTTCGTTGAGACCGGACGATACAGCACGCGTTCAGTTTCAGCACGATTGTCTTTCTACTCCTTGTTGTGCGATCAGGTGGGCGTCGAGAACCCGACTCGTTCGCGTTGGTTCTGTATCTTTCTACCCAGTCCTCTGTCTTCTTCTTTCTCTCCTTTTCTCCCTCCTCAATCGCATCTCAGCACAAAATATGATACGTACAGGCCTTTACAATCATATGCATGACTATAGTATTGTGTAGTATAACGCGGAGATCATCTTAAGTACACTTGGTTCCGACTTCTTCCTATACTATTCGTTTTACAGATTGAAAGCTAGTTATTCTTGGTGCTCCAAAATTTGGGAATAATTTTTAATTGTATTTGTATAAAACATTGCAAGATTTTTTACTACAACGCCGAATGAACGAGGTTACAGGCGTAGAGAAATCAAAGTGAGACGTAAGTTCTTCTTAGAGGAGGTACCGAGAGCCACGTAATTAGTGACTGATTAAGTAGAGTAATATTTTAATGACCAGATATTTCATGTTAGGTAATTTATAACAGGGACCCGGAACGGAACAGAAACGAAAACGATAAACGAAAAGAACGAAATATTTTTCTGGAACAGAAACGAAACGAAATTTTTAACCCTGTTACAGGAGTGAAAACGATATAACAGAAATAAAAATTTCGATTAATAACGTTCTGTACACTTCGAGTTAAAAAATTTAAATTGAACGCGCCCCTTATTTTCATCGTGTTTCGTGTCGGTTCAGAGTCCTGATAGGGCTGACTGCGGTGCTGGGAGAGGCGTTGGAAGTCTTGCCCTCGTGGGCACGGCTTGTAACCGAAAGCATCAAAACTCTAAATTTTTTTCTTAAGACATAATATATAATAAATATATAACGTATAATATTTAATAATATAAGTACCAAAGGCAATAAAATTGTTAAAATAAGTTTATACGAGTTTTTTTATAAATGAAATAACCAGTTCGGAACAAAATTTGTTTTTCGTTCTGATGGAAACGAAATATTTTCAGCAGGAACGATATTAACCGAAACGAAATTATTATTATCGGAGCTGAACCGAAACGAAACGAAAAAACATTTCTTTCCAGGTCCCTGATTTATAATTTTATAGAACGACGATTCTATAATGTATTCATGTATCTAACTGTTTTTCTAAACTTTCCAGCGTACTTGTTACGCACAGGAGTCTATTAAAATGATTACACTGCATGTAATCTCGTTATTCGTAATGTCTGTTCATATAGCTGGCGCCATCCATCGGATCAAATTATTCATTCAACTTCTAATTGCAAATAACATGCAAATTCACCTGATTGAGTAATTGACGAGTAGAATTTACCTAATCACGTAAGAATACATTAACATACGTAAATATTATTTCTTCATTTTGTTTACTGAATCTACTGTCTTAAAGTCGTCGTTAGACTCGATAGTAACTTCTTTTTGTTGGTACCGTTGCTCACCGACCACCTTTTAACGCGAGCAAACGCGTTAAAAATAGTTTCGGAGTAAATCAGTTCCTACAAATCGGAGTGTCGGTGATCTAAATCTTTTAATTAACGCTACTTTCATATTCGACTGTTTTGGAATTTCAACATCGTTCCAGCGTTAAATCGATGACCGATAAAAACGAGCGGAAGCTCTGACCGAATAAATGTAAATTTAGCTCTCTAAGCTGGCGCGAATAAATTTGTTTATGTCTAGTTCGTTGATCTCAGACAAGACCATGTGGCACGCGTGTTTGTTTTAAGCAAATTCCGTGAGATCGGCCGGGTATTCTAAAACTCGGCCACGTTCGCCGTTTCGAGCGTCGTGGGCTTTATGGTCATTCTATAAATTGATCCCAATTCTCGTGTGTATAAAAAAAAAAAACAGCGAAGGTTAAAACGTGCCTCGACGATGTAGAGTTGTTGGTTGCGCAATGCTCTTCCCGTGGTGCTTCAGTGAAAGCTGTTAAAGGGCTCCATACACAGATCCAGTCTAACTTTTAAATCATCAGACGAGTTTCTTTGCCAGAAGGTGAAGGTGACGTAAATATTGAATTAAATTTAACAGTAATCCAGAAGTGATAAATCTAGTATGATGGATGGAGTAACGAGGTCCCGTCCAACTCATTTCATTTTTGGAATGTTTCAACATTCACGATCAAATTCTACAATTTCAATTTCCCATTAATATGCCTATCAGCAATATCAATTGGGCCTAGTTATGCAGAAAGCTACCAAGTAGTAAATTAAGTTTCAGTAAATTTAGTTTGAAGATATTAATTGTTAAAGAAAAGTAGCTTTAATTCTATTGGGTATATTTTATTTCTTGTTATCGTTTTACAGTGTTTTTTAATGGATTATTCAATAGTGAGTAGTGTAATTTCTCTGTAAATTTTATGTAGCTTTCGTTTTTGAAGACTAAAATGGAACGAACTTGGTAGTTTAATAATTGTATAATGTAAGAGTTGTTCTACGGCTTGGTAATTTTTTGCAAATTAAAATCCCAGAATTATGGGATCCGTACTGAGTTTAACTAATTTTTTGTCCTTCTGAGGGTTGGTAGGTTTCTGCGTAACCAGGCACAATTCTGTTTGGTAATTCAAGCTTTCCGAATAAATTTTAGAAAGAATTTATTCGACAGCCTAATAATTACCTTATCGAAAGTTTACCATCTCGGCAATTTCCATCATCTTTCACTTTGCTGCTTGCTAAATGTCCTGTAATGTATTATTCAGCGACTCTATAGTAAATAGTAGATTTTTCGAATGTTATCCGAGGATCGAAGCCAGGCCCGCCAGTTTCCCCACTCGTCATTCATTCATACACTTATCACTACATCTATCATTACATCTATCAAAACTGTGCGGTACCCTGGTATTAAGTCCGAAGTGAAGGTGATTAATTTCTCGTGAGCACAGTTCCTCAGATTCAATAGAAAATAAAAGGAAAGTCGGTAATAAGACCTCACAAGCAGAACGGAATTGCTGATAGTAACAACGTCGGAAAGAAAGCAACAGCAAGGGCACAATAATGATATATGCACGGGAACCCGTAATTTATATTGCGTCCTGTATCGTTGCACGTCGGTCGTATTACCGTTGTTCGATCTATAGAATCTCCAATGCGCTAATGAAGATTGATGGCGATACTTGTGCCGCTCAATGAGCATACGCAGCATCTGACCCTTCTTTGACAACGAAGAAGAATGTCCCTCGTGGAACATATGTTGCAGTCCACTCATTGATATTTGTACATAATGGACGTTTCATTGGGAACTAATGCAGGGTTGACATTAACGATCAATTGGACGGCGCAAATGTTGTAGATGATGGGACTGTGTACAACATAGGAAACGCACATTAATAAGCGTATACCATGCTGGTGTTGATCGTATTTCAAGTTTTTCAATTCTCAAATTACATTTTAATAGCAGCAACTCGAATATCCTCCAAAATATCCGGGTTATTATTAGGTAGCGTTTCCTGTATCGCGAGCCATTTGCACGATTATTTATGTTATTCCCATATCTGCACACATCAGTGAATGTTCTTCTCATAGATTATCACGCAACCAAGCTCGCTTGGGTCATAATTGCAATACCGCTTCCATTTCACTTCCTTTATAATTAAGGTATTAACCATCAAAAAAACGTTCTACTTCCGTTTTTTTTAATGATCCCGAGGTGTTTGTAGAGTATTTCATTTGTGTTTCTTAGTAAAACTGAAATTAATGTTTGAATTATTGAATCTCCATGAGCTGCTTATTTACAAACTTTTACTTTCTTTTTCGTCGATAGAATGGTTCGGCGATTACCTACTAGCGTAGAATGAAATTTCTCGATAGTGATCTTTTAACCTTTCCCTGCGCGCCATATAAATTACTGTGCCTATCGTATCGAAGAACCAATATTACATTATTATTTGCACATGTCGTTGAAAGGTTTATGCAACGTGCAACGGGAATAGTCTTCGTTTTATTAAACTCTCGATTATACGATCGTTTGCATTCGAACGACGTGAAAGTGTCGTTATTACTATAGGCAATGGAACTGCGCATCATAAATCGTTCTATCTACACCGTAAATCGTTTTGCGCGGGGGTATTTGTTTTTGCAGGATCGCGTGAAATAGGTATATTCATCAATTTTATTCATTTGCCCGTGTATAAATCAAGTATCGTGAAAATGTTTCGTTATTTATAGGTTCTCTTGTCAGTCAAGTTCGTCGCTTACGTTTAATTACTCGAGGTTGGTGAACGATTACCTGACGCACGTTCAACATTTTTTAAAAGCAAGACGGTAAAAGACTTTTCCATTGTAGGGTAAATCCGGGAGACGCGGTCGGGCCGGAGAGTTGGTCGAGTCGCTATATTTCAGACTCTCTACGTAAAAACGCGTTAAAGTGCAGACCAATTACTTCTCTAGAAGCCAAACGATTGGACGAATAGCGTCACTTCGATTCCTTCTGTGCTTTCTAGATTTACAGGCTATAAAAGATAAACTGAGGTTACATTTAACCTCTTTTGTCAAACAACGGTGTACAGAATCGTATTTAAAATAAACTTCTAAGTTTATTTTCGTTTGATGTTTGGAAATAATAAGATAGTAGAGATATTGAGGTACAATACAGCCAAAGTATGTAGCCATATGAACTCTTCCTGTCAAAACTAACAAGAAGACGTTACTCTCGCTGCAGAAAGGAGAGAATTATGATTTTTTTATTATTTTTATTTATATTTTTATTTTTTATCATTATTTGATTATTATTATTGTTTATTTATTTTATTTATTTAGTTTTGTATTCATTTGCCTTGCTAATCGCCGGTAGGTAGGGTCGCTTTATTTTTTATGTGTTCTTTACTTGTTTAGCGTAAATAAATTAAATATCAATGAATCTTTAGTTGTATTCACTCATAAATAATTTTGCTTCCTTCTTTGTTATTTTTCCATGAATAATTATGTGAGTGGTGTCTGCCAACGACGAAAACCATTTCTCCCGGCACCTCGGGAGAGGTGGTCAGATGTCATGACTTCAGTTTTCAACCCGATTTACAGTAAATATTATCTTAAAGCAAATATCGACCACTTTCTCTGAATCAGCATACAATTCTGAACATATTAGGTTTGTTCTGATGAAATAAGTAATATCTGTATTAGTTTTAATAGCCATTTTATATTAGGTCGACCGCGTCTCCCGGATTTACCCTATATAATTATATACAATAGTATGTTCACAATTGTTTTGAAATGATATTAAATACATCGTGACGATACAGTGTGATTGTTAATATCGTAATGAAACTTATTAACTGAGTTGAAGTCAAAGTAAAAAATGCAATGTTACACAGAAATTACATGACACTAACCCTTAAGAAACAAAGTGATCATTTTGCTCGAATCAAGGGGCATTCCTCTCAACACTAGTCACGATGACTTAATTACGTTTCGTAATGCGTCAATATAAGAAGGGGCGCGCAAGCATCGTTGATAATTAATCCCAGTACCATTCTGCTTGAGTTGGTTCAGCTGAAGGGACGCATATAACAAAAATCATAGAACGCAGCAAGTTATTGACACGCTGCAAGTCGATAGGATTATTTACTTCGCTATGCAACCAGAATGTTAGGTAGCGTTGATGCACCAGTGGAGTCGCGCTGCAATCCAAAGGATTGAATTTCCATGCGATACTCATTCCGTCGATATACAATCGTGTGATACATGTCTTCGAGTTATTTGTATTTCCTTTACTCTGAAACTGATACGAAACTTCGAACAGAAAAATTGATTGCGACATTGGGTTGTACTTCTGGCAAGGTTTTAGGATACAAAGATCTTCAATTACTTTCTTTCTAAATACAGCCAATCTAAGAGCGAAAGTTCTATTACTTTTTCTATCGATGCTTTCACGTTACTTACAACTATTCAATCATTTCGTTGAGAAATATCCACTGACCCTATTTCTGTAGCCCCAAATTGGGGCAGAGAAGTTGCTAGATTTTTAAAATCTATCATTAGATACTATTAACTACAGATCAACATGATTTGGAATTCCTCAACTTGCAAGATTTTCTCTAACCACAACATTTAAACGATATCACAAGAATATCAAAATTCTAATCAGAACCTCTAATAAAAAAAGGTAGAAAATTGTCACAGAGTCAAATGCAAATTAAAGCGAAATTACCATCAAGAGGAAGTACCCAGGTGGACAGTTTCGCTACCCAAGATATTCAATATCAAATGTTTATCGAGCATGAACGTGCCTGGTACCTAAATGTCACACGGCCAAGGAATTTCAGACCGCAGAAAAATGGGGGGTTTCGTACGCGCCAGCCTAGAAGAACGTACTCGAATTTCTGTTGGCTACGAGAGACGATCAGGACGCGTTACGAACAACGGTAGTTCCTACATCTGGAGCAAGCCACGTCTAATTGTTTACCGGGAAGCGGCGAAGTGTCCGCAGGGTGAAGGATCCGTCGTTGGGTACCGCTACCTTGAAAGCAACAGAATCGTTGCTGCGAGGCTCCCAGCTACTGGGTCACTATCACCGAAACGTGCCCGCTCACCGATTTAACCTGTTTTAACGCGTACGTCATGCACGCACGCGTTTAATTAACCAACCCTTCGCGGTTCTTTTTATACGTCGTTTATACATCGACTCACTAAGTCCCACTGCCAAACAAGTCTGCTGTCTTATCTCGACGCTCTATAGATGGCTCTAATCCCCGCTAGACGGATGCCGGGTCAATTTTGACCTACGCTAAGCATTAAACTAGGTAGACCGGGGCAGGTTGATACAGAGAAATTATCTCGACACTGTGTGTACGTAGCTAACAGTGTACGAACTTAGTCTAATTATTATTACTTATTTAAACGGGACTAGCCCTTGGTATAAAAAATTGTATAGTTATAATTATTATATAGGGCATTAGGTACCTGAGGTGATTAGGCGGAGTGAAATAATGGTCTTGTTAATCTGTCGAACAATTCAATATATTTTCGCTGAATAGGGGTAAACAGTACAGTGGTTGGCCACCTGGCAGTGATTGGCCTTATTTTGAGAAATATATGAATATAAAGAAATACCAATGTTATGCCTTTTTTTAATGAACATATTCATATTCCTTGTACTTTCTTGCTTCGGATGTAATCAATATTTCTCCACTCATTATATACTGTGATTCTATATAAAAGCAAATAGGATGACTCGGCTTTGAAGCTTGGAAATTACAGCCATTTAATAAAAAAACCATAAGAGTATAGTTGAAAGTTTGCGAATAGTTTAATGTATTTATGATATGTATATCTCTCATATTCGGTATACAATATCGATAAATAAAAGTTGAAACTTTATAAAAAAAATTATTTACTTGTTAAAATTATACATATATTATGAAAAAAACAGGGGGCCAACAACTGTCATATGAATAATGTTGAATGATAGTAATTGGCCGGACGGCCAGTGACTGTTTTTTAACCATGTTAATGGTGAAACAGTAATTATTCCCCTGTTCAAAACAGAAACAAACACGACAAATACATACTAAATAAAATATATCCATTTTTATTGAATAATTTTAATCTTATTTCTATCACCAAATCAGGTAACATATTCTTTTAGGTTATATTATGTATCAAATAGCGGCCAATCCCTGTCGAACCGATTGGACAATTACTGTGTTGACCATGCCAATAACTATATTTCTTCGTAGGAAACATATTTTTTTGTATATTTTTATACATTCTTGATTTTTTTTATAAACTCTATTTATTTTTAGATTATTAGGGGTTTTTCGTACTTATTTATATTGATTTCCATTTCAAATTTACTAAATTCACATTTATAATTCATTATTTACGTGACGCTCTTACTTAAGTGGCCAACCAGTGTACTCTTTACCCTACTCGGCGGTATAAAATAGACAGCCCCGGAAGCCCTACCCTTCCAAAGTATTTTTTTCCGCCGAAAACGTGGCTAGGCATTAATACAAAAGAGAAGGTAACGAAATAGAGAGGGTGAGAAGGTTTCCTGGTCGAACGCCGAAAGAAAACGCCCCCAGCTGCAAAGCGATTGTGTTTTATTGTTTTATGGCTTTTGCCATGGTCCGTTCCTTCTCTACCTGGGACTCTCGTCATCGGCTACATTCTTATATATAAAATTACGTCGGTGTAACACGTCTAATGTGTATGTCAATAAAATTGTGACTAGCCATCCCCTGCCCAAGGGTTAAGGCCAGATATAGGGATTGCAACTAATAAATTAAATCGCGAGAAATACCCTCAAATTTTTACCGGTAATTCGCCAAATATTTACCGGTAATTCGATAAATTATGTATAGCAATATAGCGCATATATGCATTCATTAATTCTGTCGATATCTACTCTGGTATCAGTGAAAAAAGCTTCAATTAATAATAGAGACGAAAGCCGAAGTATCTCAGGAAGAACCAACTTTAAACCAAAAGAAAACTAAAAATCTGAAGCCACAAAAGAATAGACGTATTTTCAAGTAGAAAAAGTAAAAAGAAAATATCTACAAACGGCATATGATTTCTTAATGACTACCCGAAGAACAAATGTAGAATCTAAGAGCGCTTTATCAGGAGACCAAAGTTTGGACAAATTATGTTTTTTGCGTGCTTATTTATTAAAAAGAATTATTAAATAAAAAATATTTAATTATGTATATAAGTTAAGATTCTTTTCATTATTTTCGCGGTGAAGATCCATATTAATAAGTAATGTAAATAGTTATACAAACATATCTATTTTGTGTTATATCATTTTATATTTTATGTTTAGAACAGTTTTATTTGCATATATTTTTTATAATGCTCGATTATAGATCAAAAATTTTTTTTGTTATATTTATTTTTATATTTTCAATACCTTAAAAAATTGCCGGTAAATTACCGATAAACTGGTTTTGAATGAAAATTTTACCGAATTACCGGTAATTGAAAAACTCGGTAAATTTGCAATCCCTAGCCAGATAGGGGGGTAAAAATCGTGGCAAAATTTCTTTCTATAGGCTCGATACACCGCGTGTCGACTGCTTACAGATCCTACTGACGAAACAATTCGTTGGATCTTGATTCGAATCTTTACGCCACGGCGCAGGGAAAATCTAAAAGAGCAACTGCTTATGTGGTTTGTCTGTTTCGCTGTTACGCGGTCAAACGGATCGTGAAATTGATATTCGTGGGTCGTAATCGTACCAGAACGGTTTGGTGATAAATACTGTGCGAAGTAATCGTCAATTCAGGGCACTTGGCTCGAAAGACGGAGGGCTTGAGGAATGAAAGTTACGTTTAATTAACGAAAGCGTATATTTTTGTGCTTTCTCGAATTTCTTGGGTGTGCTTCATCCATCAAAGTGTCATCCTAGATATCGTTAGAAGCATTCGAATGAAAAGATTCTACTTTCGTGGTGTCGAGATTATTCAAGCCCCTGTTCTTCTGCAGCCAGATATCCATCGCGTTACATTTTCGCCAGGCGCAAGGCAGCGGCAGAAATTTTTCTGGTCTCACGTGGTTTCGCTGGTACGAGCATGGAATGTCGGTTTCTTGATTTACGCCCGCGTAGGGGCACGTTTAGAATCGTAGCTGCGACCGCGAACGATTTTCGTAACACGCACGCAATTTCACCGCGGGACGTTTCGCATTGAGCGCGGTTCGTAATTAATAGACGCGCCGCGTCACGTGGTCTAATTGATCACCCTGCCTTTTCATACACATTATTATGCAAATTTCTCGTCCCGCTATATTTTACACGAGTGAAATTCGCGGCTGTGACCAACGTTAGACCGATATCTCTCGTGTCCCGTAACGATCTGCCGCGCCTCCAGAAAAACCCTGATCGCTTAATATCCCGAGTATCCCACCACTTTCCAAACGAGATTAACTTCTTGCTATAAATTTCGCGCGCCGCAGCGTGAATTAAGTCGCAACGAAATCTGTAACAGGGGATATTAAGTTTTTGCACTTCTGCTGAATTTCTAGTTTCTTAGGTCTTGGAGTGTTGTTTCTGTCGGTTATAAGCTTGAGACTCGGGGAGATTGAAGTAGTGAATGAAATATAGCGTAGCTTAAGAAATATCGATCAGATTATTCTATCATCTCTTATTATTCAGAGTAAAAAGAACACTGTTCTCGATTTTATTTTCCATCGTATATATTTCAATAAGTGTCGAGGACATACGAGCCACGTTAGAAGTGCCTGGCAGTCGATACAAAGTTATTAAATTAAAAGTTCGTTGCTATAACTGAACTCGAGAAGCGTTGACCCTCCTTTGCTCGCAAATGTAGGTCCTTCGATTCATTGACCTTTTCTCAAGGTATTCCTCAAAAATAACGGCATTTCAGGCATCCGTAGCATGGGATGCAATCAGTACCTTGGGGGCAGATGCTGATCACCCAGAAAGATAAATGTGCTTCTCCCAGTGATAGAGTTCACTTCGATCATTTTACATAATATATCACCAACCCTTATGTATCACAATATACTATAATAACTCACTATTTACACCAAACATTTCCCTACGATGCAAATAAAAAGAACACGCAAAACATCCTCAGCAGTGATTCTTGTAAAGCTGCATCTTGGTGTCCCAAAAACCGTTGACCTCTTATTGTTAGACACGTGTCTGCAGATATCGGTGGGTACAACTTTCTCACAGCAGCGCGTAACGAGGGTGAAATTGAAAGCGAAATGAGCAAACTGATTGAGCGCAGAGGTCTTTGATGAGCCTTCGGTGAGCCGTTCCCAGAGGTATCCTTCCAACTTCCACCATTCAATTGGCTCGCAGCTAGCTCGCTTCTAGTCAGATCAATCAAAAGTTAATTGTTGTTCCTCGCTGCATACTGCGCTTCTGGAAATCGGAGGCTTACTCATTTTTACGCGGAATCTGTCATCCATTGGAACGAAGGAGGCTGTAGGTCAGGGTTTAATTGAATTCGCCGGGACGTCATTGATCATTGGCTATAAACTACCAGCCTGAAGCTACCAGGAATAATGGGCAGGTTATACAATATCGCGTTAAAATAATCGTCAAGCATCGACAGCGACGGTAGTCGAGAGCTACTCGGTTCGGAGTTCCTATCCTCGTCCGATGCTGGGAGAGTGGTCGCGTGCTGCGAGCATTGTTCGTTGCGCGATAATCTATTGTGTTGCAACGGCGAAAAGTTCGAAGACCAATCGACCTTTCCAATTTTAAACACGCTCCGCAGCCCTGAGGCATAGGAAGGAACGGACTCCAGCCACTCGAGTCCACTGTCCTGAAGGTTGCACGAGGAAATCGGTGGGTTCGCGGTGCTAATCGAGCAGGCGCAATTTTTTCCGGAATTCTTGAATATGCTGTTTGCTTTTGTGCGTGTAGACTTCGACGTAGTGATTCATACGCGAAGTACCAGCTTTCATCTAACGCAGGACTCCATCAGTGATTTTTAAGCGAAACCTGGGTTCAATAAGAAACTAGATCCAATAAGATCGAGATTAGGACCGTTACGAAAGGATTTCACGCGAGTGGAGATCCTCATTAGGGGACAATCAGCGTCGTTAGTTCCACCAAATGCAGGTCAGATATCCTTGACGCTTCCGAGTTGATCGTTTCGCTAGGATAGCACCAGGGATCGTCCAACTTCCTCCACAGCATCGCGGCGAGCGTAGACAAGCGTAGATCCCTGCGATTCGAGTCGATGTGTCCGGGAGGCTGTCACGACAGAATCGTTACATCCACGTTGCTAATCAACCGGGCCGCCGTCGAGGAGAGCACCTTAGTTACTATGTAGTACTATATCTCGGACTTCGCCGGTGAATGACAATGTAGATCGTGGAAAGCCACGAGTCACGACTCCAACTTTCCCCCTGCATTCGTGTGTCCCGCGACCACCACGGGGAAATGCATTTTGAATTCAGCATTTCATTGTTAGACAAGGTTCGAGTGAAAGCGTGACGAAACTGGTATCTAATGAAGTATAATGCTCGCCTGGTTCGCCGGACTTTTTCGTTACATTGTATCGATGCAAACTACGCCCACGCGGCCGGAGTTATTAGAAGCTCGAGCGCGACGGGGGGATGCACCTCCACCTACCCCCGTCTAAATTACACGCCGGCCGCGTATGGTCATTGCCATAATCGGCAGCTGATGCGCGCACGCCGCGCTGGTGTACAGGTTAATGTTTACGTAAAGCCCGTTGCATAGGCGATACGGTTGTTAGGCAATGCCCGTTGGTCGTGAATGGAATTTATTGTTGGACGTGCCGGGGTGTGAAATATGGGCAGAAGTGGTTTGTAAAACGTCTCGTTCCTTGGAGAACAGTGGAGCCTTGTAGAGACTTCTCAAACCTCAGTTTCCTACAGTTTCGTGCTCCATTCTGGAGCTCGCGACGAGTACATCTTTCTAGTAGTAATATAAAATCTTATCAAAGATTCCACGATCGGTTGGTAAGGGGACTAGCCAAATCGCTCGAAAATCAAGTATTTTTGACGGATTAACCCCTTAACTTGTACGCTCGAGTTAATTCGAGCGCGCTAAACAGGCCAAACTGTGCACACTCGAGATAATTCGAGCGGCGTTGTATTTCCAAAATTAAAATAAAAATGTTGATTATTTTTGTATTTTTTTAATTTTTTTGCCAAGACAATGTTCTAAATTGTGTTTTTTTACATAAAAAAAAATTGATTTTTTTTGGCCGGTTTTTTTTTAAAAAAAACTGTGCGTTAAGGGGTTAATTACGTGGACCAAGGGCACACCTCTTACAAGCTCACAAGCCCCCTCAAGTTAGACTCGCCTCATGGGTACACCGGTTGCTCAATCGAATCTGACGCGCAGCGCTTGCGACACGGAAACGTACCGTAAAATTACACTGGCGTCATCGATTTTCCACTTATCGTTCCACGGCAAGCTGCAATCGAACTTAAGCAGCCCACTGCGATTAGAAATCACCCCGGTGTGTCTGTGTTTTTGTGAGTGGATCATGAGACCCAGAGGTGTTCCGAGTGTTCTGTCATGACTCGTGGAATGCTCGGCGCGACGGCTCGGTTGTCTGCGAATCGAATCTCGATCCGAGCAATGCCACCGTCCACGCACCGACAAAGGGTCCAAGCTCGGGAGTTAATAGACGGCGCGTGGATTTATCAGCGTTATGAAAAGACGTGGTTCTGTTGTCTTAACGGGCGTGGTGAAAGTCGAGTCAGGTACATCGAACGGAGGCAGTTGAAAGATAAGTGTGACTCATGAAGGGAACAATGGCTGGTGGAGAGGAATTTGTTGAAGAGCCGGTCCCGCATGTAAGACCAATTGAAACAATTTGAGCTATAATAAACTGTGCTGCGAACAGTGTACCGGCTGCCGTTCGGAGACAGTGCTCGTTTCCTGTACGAGTTACATTATTATAATGCAGCCTCCGCTCTCTCTGCGATGCAGGCCTCTCCTTCGGCCTCTGCGCCCGGGGAATATCTTGGCTCAACTGTACAGCGACACTGGGATATTTCCATTGACGTTAAAGAATTCTGTTTTCTTCTTAATATGATAATTAGATGAATTCGTGTTCGGTGAACTTGAATACTTTTTGGTTTCGGATTGGGTTTATAGAATGACTATTCGGCTTCGCCCGAAATTTAGATAGTGATTTTATAAAATAAATTTTATTTATTTATTTTTTGTGAAAATAGGCACATTCATCTGGATTAGCTGGATATAATGAGTTGGGCAGATTTCGTGACCCCAGAGTTTACCGTTCGAAAGTTTTTAGGCGACAGAGAAACACACAAACACTTTCTGCTTTATGTATTAAGATAGGTCAGTCTTTGGGTATTGTAACTTGACTTTGAAATATGTGAAGGTTAATGTGAAATATGGGCGTAATATCTCTGGTAAGAATGGAACAGGAATAGAAAGGACTGGTCTAAACAAAAGTGAGTAAAAGAGAAATGGAGTTATTTTCAAATTCACTTATCTGGAATTGAATTTTGATTTTAATACTTGGGACCTTTTGATAACAATAATCACACCATTTCCGTGGCTTCCAAAAAGCTCTACCGTTCATTACAGTTAGGGTTGCTAACTTTGTTTCGGGAAAATATAGTATACTTTACGGCCAAATGTGGTAAAAAATATATTTCTGTGGAAAGTGGCACAAAAAAACCACATTAAAATAACCACATCGTATTTTTTAAATGTATATTCTTTGTGCATCTTGCATTATTAATTAATTTATTGCATTTAATAAATATGTCGAAGGTTTGATTGTACTGGAAGTCCAAATTAACAGAAACGAGGAGCTCATTTTTTATGAGAGATAGACTGGCTCATATTCATATTCGTCATAAAAAAAGTCGCCTCCCTTAAAGCTTAAATTCGCGAATTAAAATTTCGTTGTTGTCATAGAATAAAAAATATAGTATTTCTACCTGCTATATATTTTTCTAACAGTATATAGTACCTACAATAGACAAAACTATAATACAATACTACATATTATAGTACGGTTGGCAGCCCTAATCACAGTAGTTGTATCCAACGTAGGCGAGAAGGGAAAATACTGAATGGAATAAACGGTACAGTTCTTGCGCAAACATCGCCACAATTGTGCGCACCTTAGAAAAATAGAAAAGTTCAAAGTTATAGCGTGTGCTCGGACAAATGTGAAATGTTATTTGAATGTTACAACAGTAGGTCATAGAGAGTTACGTCTCTGGGGAAAGAACAGAAGCTTCTTTGGTAAAGAAAACTGAAATGTGGGATGTGGAGAGAGAAGGGGGGCAGACTTTCTACGGGATATTGTGCTTTCCGTTTGTATCCGGGAATTGAATTCGTTCCAGGCCCAGGGGAGCAATCGAAGCCTTCGAACACCGTTACCGATTATCGAGCCTCGTTAGACCGCCCGAATGGAAAGAATACATTCGGTCGCTCCTCGCGGAAATCATGAATCATCGCTTGACTTTTGAACGATTTATTTTCTAATTTTACATCCCTCAAACGAGACTGCTGCGCGTTGCGTGAGAATAGCTCGAAGATCGTGATCTCGCTTCCCCGTGGCCGCTAATTAATCAACGACAGAGCGTTAATTGCGCGGCTGAAATTGGTTTCGCGTTAAAGGAAGCACGCGGATCACGCCGCGCATTGTTTCTACGCCTGTTTCTAGCCCGAGCGTGTTCAACTCGTTACGATTTTAACAGATACGTGTTTATTGGAATGCTTTCGTATCCATACGCCTACCTTTCACTAAATCTACTCGATACTTTGCACTTTTAATCTGGCGAACGCGAACAGGAACGAGTAGGTATCAGTGGATAAATGGGACGAAAAAAGCGAAAGGCTTTTCCGAGTTGAGCAAATCGACTGTAATGGACGGGCTGCGTTGATCGATGGAATATATTTGTTGTAGTAGTCGAGTTACAGTTAATCGTGGATTAAGAAACGATAGAAAAAAAATGCAGAGACGGATAATCATCAGGTGGTTAATTAGTTCCCCGTTCAGGAGGAAGAGCTTCCTCGATATGAATTGCAAATTCCATTCTTACGTAGGAAACGTTACCGTGAATGAAAGCGTGGAATTTAACGATATTGATCGGGCTATAAATAACTTAAACTGCTTCCGAAACAGTATCATCGATTTGTTTGATTTATTATCGAATACTCGTAATACATTCCTAATTAAACTAATTATACTTCACGAGAAAACGTTCCCAACCTTTCAAAATTTCATTCTGCAGAAAATCACTTGAAGGGGTGAAAACAGGATTTCCTTTTTTTTTTTTAATTTAACTTTGTAACGGTGCGAGATAAACCAGAACTTGAAATATAAGAATTGTTCAGTATTGTGTGCCCTTTCACACTACTCAAAGAAAAATAAAGTTATATTAAAAACAAATCCGTCAACTTTGACACTTATAAATACTGAAATATTTCCCAAAATTTCCATATTTCAAGTCACCTCGCGCAGCTTCTAAATTTCGACTCGATCTATCGAAAAAATCCAATCGCAGTCTCACGTTCACCGCGTAGGACAGAACTTTTGCGGTAACCTAATACTGCTCCACCTCATTCGAGAACCAAGTAAAATTGCCTCTCCGGTCGACCTCGACCGAAACGAAACAAAGCACCAGCCGAAAGGACGCCCGACGTCGCCACCCGCGCGGCTACCCGCCACACAAAGACGCGCCACACGTGCACACGGCCAGGCATTTTTGAGGACGTGCCCACCAGTCGGGCAGGACAGAGCGGCGGGGGAGTTAGGATCCAAGAGCCTCTGGTTAGGTCGCATCCGTGGCTCACGTGAAAGTGACTAGGCAACAAGGTTGCTGAGAAGTCGCGACGCGGGCGATTATTATGCGCTGTTTACATGCAAGCCTTCTCCGCGTTCGATCGATCACCTGGTTCATCGTGGCGATCGTTCCCCGATCGATCATCCTGATTCAGCGCACTGACAGCTTTTCGGATTGATCCTAGCCACTTGGCTGAGGGACTTTGTTACGCGGTAAAGAAAAACGCTCGTGTTCCTCGAGCAACGTGATTTATTATAAATCATAGGCTTTGCTATTCTCGGAGTCGGTCCTCTTGTTCTCTTCTCTTGGAGTTTGTTGCGTCGACGGAGCCTCGAGGTTTTTATATCCCTCGAGTGCGTGGCGTTGGCTGTTCGTGTCACTTTTGCCGAGCTTCGGAGGTTCCCGGTGTTTTGGCGGGAAAATCTGGCGTTAATAGGCTTCCCGTGCTTCGGCGGGTCTCGGCTTACTCCTTATCTCCTTGGCGCGACGATCCGGCGGCACGGTCTCTCAACAACGTGTTCCTTTTGCAAAAGGTGACCCCACGGGGGTTCGGGGGAACAGGCACTGAAATGTCTCTTCCGCGTTTCGTTACGTCCCCTTCGGTGTTTCGTAGTTAAACAGCTCGGTGACCACGGTGACCAGGCATGAAAGTTTTAGACGGGAAAGCCGTTGGATAACAGCGTCTGCTCGCGTGCGCTGCCTCGTGTCGGCGCGTTGCTTTGATAAAATTCGGGAAATTGTCGGCGATCTTTATTTGCCGGGGTGGGGGGCCCGCGTAACCGTGACACCTGGCTTTGTAAAGCGATTTTTCTCGGCGCAGCGACGCGGAAGAGAAAGGTACGTATTTTCAGCTGCCGCGGCAGGAAACGAGGCAAAGGACCCAGGATTATTATAATCGAGCCTGGATCACGTAGCTTTACGCGAACGAGTAGCGTTACGTAAATGAGCTTTCCTCTCTGTAGGTCTCTTTGTGATCTCGCAGTTTCATCTCTCCACTGCCGTAATTTCAAATTTACCGTTCGTTTCCGTGTAAATTGTACTTCTTCGTGTTCCTTCCGACACGAATTAATGGGGAGATTTTGTGGTTTCAAAAAAATAAGAAGCTTAAATCGAAGACTGATTTCACTGTTTGAGTCAGCTTAAGCCTCAGAATTCTTGCATAATGCTCGTTGAATAATTCACAGTTTATTATTTACGCGTGCCTTGGTTTTATCCCGCTGCAAATAGAGGCGATCGAATGAACGGATTGAAAAAGGTGACGTTACAGCAACGTTGCTGTAATATCAGTAATTATTTCTTAACACGTTCAAGGCCGGATACACCCTGCTTCTCACCTCTCCGTGATTATAACTGTCTGACATAATTAGAGCACTTTTTACCGTCGAAAAAACAGCCGACAAACGGTACAGGACGGCAAACTTCGAATTAACATTCGCGTACAGGAACGTTGGTTACCAGTGTTTTCTTCCTTTTTCGAAGGACAACAAAAGTATGTTCTACGCGTTCAATTTCTATTAAAAGATCGGCATAACGAATATATATATATATACTGAGGATGCCACGAATAGCTGATCACGTGATATAAAAAAAATCAATTAAAGTATCCAAGAAATTCTAACGGTGCAATACTAAAGTCCACAAGAGTACCACCACGAGAAGTACTTAGGATTTTCTTGAGTAATTTCAAATTTTGTAAAACTATGAAGGAATTTAATGAAAATTCCTCAAATTAAATTCTACAAATTCGAACGTTAAGAGGTACTTTGCAAACTGTTAGACACAGCGATTAATCAGTTCTTTGTATGATTTTCCCAAGCATCTTTAACTCACGTTACAAAAATAAAATATCGCTGAAGAAACGTTAGATAATACGCACTCCGCCCGCAACAAGGAGAGGAAGAGTTCAACGAACTCTAGCGCAATGAAGTCAAACAAAACGTACATCGAAAACGCATCGACCCCCTCGATGTCTCAGGTGTAATGGGTGACCCATCGAGATTGGACCGCGGTATCGCGGGGCTATCGTCGTCCACCGTTGATAAGCCGCCTGACGACTTGTCATTGACCGTTATATATTGTGGTATCGGGCGCTGCGAAAGGGCACAGGCGGCGGACACGCAGACGGGACGTTATCGGTATTAACTCTCTCACGTTCTCTCGGCGACCGAAGATAACAGGTACAGCGGATCCATTTTTCGACCCGGCGCACTGGTATTACGCGAACGGGTTTAGAGTGCAGCATCTTACTTCCTTGTCACTGCTCCCGAGCAAGCCAATCAGCGCGCTGCCCACAGCCGAGTGGTAACGCATTCGCCCTCGGATAAAGAAACGCTGCTGCGAGGTGTATTATTTCAAGCCATTTGGGCGGGGATGGATGAAGATGTATTTGCAGCTTTTTGCGATCCCCGCGCAATTAACTGTATCTAAACGCGTGGCCGCGAACTTCTCGCGTGATTTACGTAGGACGCTCCGGGAGATAAGAAACGCCTAGGGAGGCTCCGAACGATGTAAGTAGGAAAGTCTATTTGCCTGTTCAGCTCCGGCTCATAATTACTTACACTTTACCCCAGTCAGCTGTTTCGCAAGTTAATGTACTCGCAGTCTGTAGGTGAATCTGGCTATTAACACTTTCGTGTCACAAAAGTACGTAAGAGGGAATGAATAAATGAAAAATTTAATGGCAGAAAATGGGGAATAGTGGGTAGAAGGATGGTCGAGTTTGAGTCGTATTCGTCGAAAAGGAGAAGCTGGTTCCTCTCGCATAACAATAGGAGGAAATGCAATTAAATTTTTCTAAATTACCGCGATCAGATTCTAATCGTTAATCTTAGGATTCAATTATAACGAATCAAAATGTATATTCTCTCAGGACCCGCTCTGTGGGGGCGGAAGCAGGGCAACTGCCCAGAGCGCCAAATTTGGGGGCGGCAATATTGGTAGAAAGAGAGAATTAAACTCTCTAAACACCAATAAAAAAATAAAACTTTTTGTAAAACCGGTAAGAAAAGTAGGTAATACATGTTTGATTACAGAATCAAATTTATAAATTACCTGTACCTATATATTTTATTTCATTTCCCTACTGCTCTTTATGAATATTATATTTTTTATAAAACAAAAGGCTTTTGTTATTCAACAAATATCTACAAAAAATTTCACTCACTGTCAAAAAATATTCATAATTATATTATTGAATATAAAGGGCGGCAAAAATCATCTTTGCTCAGATCCGCGGAAGAGTTAGATCTGGTGCTCTATTCTCTTTAAAAGATAACCCACTTCCATTACTACACACCCCTCCAAAAACAGAAATCTCTCAGTCACCCCTTATTAGAGAATTGCCCAAGAAACGATCTCGTAATCGGCTTGAAAGCTCCACAACGCGAAGAAAACGATTCCCATTACCATGCAGTTTCTAGTGGCCGATCTGTTGGAGAGAGAACGGAATTATCATCGACAGCGAATTACCACCCCTCCGTGTTATCTCTGAATCGTGGACGATGTAATTTGACCAGGCCTCGATAATTAATTGCGCATTCCGGCGTGTCGGTTTCGTTCTGCGCAGCGATATGTAGATGGTTCGCTGGCCAGCCTCTCGTCGCTTATTATGCTCTCTCGATTGTACGATTATGTTAACACGTTAACTATTTGACTGTTGAACGTCGTTGGCTTCCTATTGCCGGCTGATTTATTGGAACGGGCCAGGTTAACGACAAGACGCGCGGCTGCGATCTTACTACACTGTGTACAACAAGCCTCGTACTGCGTATTGAATGCACAACCTGTTTTCATATCATTTGCCTTTTTGCTTCTAGCGGAGGCACGTCAGAATCGCCGCGCCGTGGCACCGCGAGAGCCCCAAGCTCGCAATTTTACACTCGGCTCGGTAGATTGATTGAAATTGATTTGGTCTTCGGTCTCGTTAATTCGCGGCTCTAGATTACGTCGGAACTTTCTTGGATGCAACGGATGCACATTTATCCGACGCGGCGCAGATCAAGCATTGTTCTACGTTCCGCGCGGACGGAGGGGGAGATCGAGTTTGTTTAACGATGTTACATGCCGCTCGTACCAGGGCACGACGAAAGATTGTTGATCCTGCGTACGTGTTGCTTCCCTTTGCGACTGGAAATAGCGAGCGTGCTCCGAATGGAAACTTGGCCGGTTTAACTGTTCCAATGAATCGCGGCTATGAGATTTCGAGTTGAATCGATCTAATTTGAACGTTGATCTTTGATATTCGAGGGATGTTTGAGCGAAGTTGATTGGCTTCAAATAAGTAGTTTGTAATTTTGTATTGGGGGAGTGTGATTGCGAGGATAATGATTTTTGGTATAATTAAATTAGATTGGTGACTGTTATTTTATTGCTTCACTTTGTTTTGCTTTGTTTTATTCTTACGTTTGTGGTTTGAAGTTGTGGGATTGCCATTCCAGGAAGGATTTAGTAATATATGGGAGTTATGTAAATGATTTATTCGTGGATTAATTGTTTCTCTTGCGGTCAGTGTCTCGTGTGACAATATTGAGAATATCGCTGGCAATTTGCAAAGCTTCATTGTCGGAATTACAGCTCGTTTCGTCACACTGGCAACGTCACATTATTGTTCCTTAATCATTTCCGGGTACCACTTCCCACGTTCGTTCCTTGGGGTACTTTTACACCAGTCACTCGCATCGATACTACGTCTGGCTGCATTACGGGATTTTATTTCCGACTTGCGACAGACGATTGCATTGTGTCGAACTTTCGCACGAAACAAGTTTGCGAAGAAGCGAGCAACGTCTTCCACGAAGAGCTTAGCCCTTTCTCTATTGTAAGTAATTTTATTTTATAATTAAAGGGTAGCATCTTGGTCTTGCATAAAGTTCATCTGAGTCTCTATTATTTCGAGGCGTAAGAAATTTCTAAGAAGTAGGAAAAATAGGACTATTTCGTAAAATAAAAGATTAAGGAAAGTGCTCGATAACATATAGGGTAAATCCGGGAGACGCGGTCGGACCGGAGAGTTGGTCGAGTCGCTATATTTCAGACTCTATACGTAAAAACGCGTTAAAGTGCAGCCCAATTACTTCTCTAGAAGCCAAACGATTGTATGAATGGCGTCACTTCGGTTCCTTCTGTATTTTTCTAGATTTACAGGCTATAAAAGGTAAACTAAGGCTACATTTATCCTCTTTTGTCAAACAACGGTGTACAAAATCGTGTTTAAAATATAGTTCTAAGTTTATTTTCGTTTAATGTTTGGGAATAATAAGATAGTAGAGATGTTGAGGGACATTGCAGCCAAAGTATTTAGCGATATTAACTCTTCCTCTCAAAACTAACGAGAAGACCATCTCTCGCTGCAGAAAGGAGAGATGGTCGAGTTATGATTTTTTAATTATTTTTATTTATATTGTTAGTTTTTATCATTATTTTGTTATTATTACTGTTTATTTATTTTATTTATTCACTTTTGTATTCATTTGCCTTGCTAATCGCCGGTAGCTAGTTCACTTTATCTTTGATGTGTTCTTTACTTGTTTAGCGTAAACAAATTAAATATCAATGAATCTGTAGTTGTATTCACTCATAAATAATTTTGCTTTCTTCTTTGTTATTTTTCCATGAATAATTATGTGAGTGGTCTCTGCCAACGACGAAATCCATTTCTCCCGGCACCTCGGGGGAGGTGGTCAGATGACATGACTTCAGTTTTCAACCCGATTTACAGTAAATATTGTCTTAAAGCAAATATCGACCAGTTTTTCTGAATCAGCATAAAATTTTGAACATATTAGGTTGGTTCTCATAAAATAAGTAATATCTGTATTAGTTTTAATAGCCATTGTATATTAGGTCGACCGCGTCTCCCGGATTTACCATACATATTCAATGTTAAGTACTTTTCCAAACGTTAATACATATTTTCATACACAGCCAACATCCATCTACAATTTCAGAACAATGCCTGCTACCGATTTATTAAAAATCTTCAAAAATACCTTAGATATCTATAAACTGCTACTAAATAATGAGTACAATCCTCTCTACGCTCCAAAAAAGAAGCACGTAAATCTCATACACTCACACAACTCATTAGAGTAACTGTAATCAAGTTACCCAACCAACAAAACAGCGTATCACTGTTCCACACAGAATCACGCGAACTGCACGGTGTAGCCAATAAAATCCCATAACAATGGGCTTTTTTCGAGTAATTAGGCGGGATATTTACGCGCCGCTACGCTTTTATCGTCGCGACGTGCTATATTCATCGCAACATGTACTTCCTTAATTAGTATCCAACACGAATGATCGTGTCTAGCTGTCGATGACTTTGTATAGAAGCACTTACGTAAATAATGTTCAAATACACTTAACAATGAATTGCAATGTAAAATGTAACATATCTGAAAAAAAAATAGAAATTAAATTAAAGTTATACATACCTTCAAAAAGAATGTAATGCTAAAATATTTTAAATGAGCTACAGCTCCTTAGTTATGTCAATAGCGAATAAATTTAAAAAAAAAGTAAGAAGTATCGATCACTCACTTCGATGTCTCAAATAATCGGAGCAGGGGATTGCTAATAATTTCGCGAAATCGGAAGTTTCCTCTTCAGCGAATCGAACGTCGAAAGTGCTCGGATCGAGCGTGACACGGTGAATTCAATTTGTCATTCGGCTGTTATGATTCGAGCGTTGCACCGTTCCGTGCATTGCGCTCGCTTTTGGCGGTGCGCAGAGGTGTCTTTGGCGCATTCACTTCTTCGCTGCGGCTGACAGATAGATTATTCTCTCGTGATTAATGCGCCATTGTAGAATGAAGCGAGCCGACAAATTTGTCTCGTCGGCGAAAGAAATGTTCCGCGAGCGTCGGCCACGATGGGAATTGGAATAGGACTGAGTTTCGCGGGGCCGATGGCAGTAATTAGTGCGACAATTAGTATTAAGAGTAGAACTGTAACTATCTTGCCGCGTTGTGCAAGAATGGTAACTGTAACGCATTGTTCCTTGATTAGTATTGCTTCCCAGTGTGCATTGGTTCGTAGCTGGATCAAGGAACGTTCATATTAATTGGAGGGGATTAATATTTATTAGAGAGAAGCGAGTACTGGGTGTTCGAATGAAAAGTGGGATAGAATTTAGTGTTATTCAGGGGTCTTTTTTAGATTTCACTTTAATATATTCGTTATAATGAATCAAAGCTAAATTTGAATGTTTCGTAAATAAAGGTACTCAGTTATTTATTCATTTGATTACTTCATATAGTGTTGGATTGCAGAATGCATAATATTTTGTGTTATTGATAACAGAGTCTCTTATTCATCCTGTGATAACACAGAAAGTACATATATCCTTCGTTCATACAACAGTTTTTCTTGCCCTGTACTGTACTGTTGACCCTTGAATTGACGCGCAATTACTAGCCCTTTATATAAAAATTGTTGAGTTGGCATGACATGGCAAATGAATATTAATGGGCAAGCTGGGATGGCGACAGGTGTTTAGCTCGAGTAAGAGCTTTTAGGGTAGCTTTATTTGCACCTTGAAAAATTCCCTGTTAATTTTCAATTGTTCCACAACCACCTTTTAATCTTAAATTCTCGTTAAAATGAAAGGTGAACCAAGTTTAGACGGATAGCAATGCGTTGACATTTTATTTCTCGTTCGATATCCATTAAGAGCCTCGTTACACATCCTCGATGTTAGATATCACGCAATATCAATAATACCTCACGTCACATAAAAACATGTCGACTGTAAATAATAACAAGCACCACGATTTCTATTAAACAACGTTGTCCTGGGTAGAGATGAATACTTTAGGTGTAATTACACGGAGCTACAGAGACGTGTACCTCCGTTACACCGGGATTCGTGATATAACATCCATATCACGCCATTGAACGAGAAAAGAGAGCAAAACGCTGGCTCTGTTCAAGGCTTTTAGGCTGCAACGTATTTTGCAATTATAGCACGCACGATATCTGTGTTTAACTTATCATTAACATCGGTACAATCACGCGAAAAGTCGTTCTAGCGTAGAATATTTTTAGTAATCGCTAGATCAAAGTTTTAATATAAATACTGTTTTCTATTATTACTCTACTTAAGGGTCGATTCTACTTTGCCGGTCGCACAAGGGGCCTTCCAAGTCTAAAATTCCCATCCATTGATAGTAAATTTTCCATTCGTGAAATTTTGACTGACGTGCCCTACGAGTTTAATAAATTAGGGGCCGTCCTTAAATTACGTAAGGGTAATTTTGGCGAATTCTTATCCCCTCTCTCCCCCAGTATAAGAAATCGTAAGATTTGATATTCCACCTCCCACCTCACGTAATATTTCTTACATTTAATTTTTTCAGTTATTAAAATTCTTTTAAAGGTTTATGTGATTCATTTAATTCGGTTTCGGTAAATTTAAACTAAAATTACTTGTCTTGAAGATTAATGATAAAATTTGTATTTATTGAATATTAGGTTAATAAATATTACGTAAGATGCTACCTGACTCCCCCTCCCCTTGTAAGAAAACGTAAGAAATTCGCGACCCCCTCCCCCTCTCCAAAAGCCTTACGTAATTTAAGGACGACCCCTTATCATACTTGCTGTGCAGTACCTATAGGCAAAGAGGACCAAATCAGTGAATAGGTCCTCGCGTACTACCTTCGTCAGTTCATTCTTACGCACTCAAGCATCATCCACCACATTCTCCCTAAACAATTCAGTGGTACCCACTCTTGAAAAGCCCTCTACACTCCCACGCTGACAAGCAATCGCAATTTCCTCAAGGATATCGCGCGTTTACCATTTCGTCGCCTCCACTTCCGTATACGAATTGTTCGTTATCAGCCTATCTAAAATTTCAAAGCTAAGCGCTACGCTCGTCCTCCTACGCGTCGCATACGAGAGGAAGCTTCCAAGAAAGCTTACGTAACCGCTCGCCACCGCGGTGTGAACGTATTTCCAGTGGAGGAGCAGCGAGTTTACAAAATGTTCCCCGGCCGAGACACCGCCTAGATGGGTCTAGAAGCCACTGGGAGAACTCAGTTGAAAATCAGATTCAAGCGTGGCAGGAGTTGGAGTGCAGCAATGAGCGAAAAGTGTGAGAGAAAGCGAAAGAAAAGTTTAAGCATCCTGCGAAGGCTGGAGCACGAGCAATGGCAGGAGAAAAGCCAGCGAATGCAGCGTGTTCCCGGTACTTCAGGGCTGTGCGAGTCCATCCTCCATTTTAGTTACGAGGGAGCATCCAGGGAGCCGAATGTGTATGAAATTACAAAGCATTGCACAGATATTTTCTTTCTTTCTAAATTCTAATTCATAATAAATTGTTCGGGCGAGGGGGTGAAACACCCTTTCAAAATTCATAGACTATATTCTTCCTCTAATTAACCCAGAACTATTCCTCGAGCCAATAAAATATTTTCGACGAAAGTTACTACCCAAGTTCTAAACATAAAATGGCATAAAAATACACAAACTCTATTTATCAAAATACCCTCTCTAAATTTCCTCAAAATAAAACGCTCCTAGTATCTTCCCCTGTTCGTAGCAATACATCGTCTACTTAAACAATTACTCGGTTCGTTCATAGTACCCTCCACCTTACGCTTTGTCCCATCCAAAGGGTTTCGGACAACCGCCCACGAGTTAAGGGGTCGCAGACAAAGCGGCTTTTTTTACAGAAATGACCAACCAGAGACGTTGGATACTGTGCACCTTGTTTGTAATCATCGACCCCTACGATCCGAGTCGATCCTAGTTGAAAAAGACCCCCGTCCGTTCGCGACTCCCCCCTCGTGAGCAGCGGTGTAGCAAGCCGGCCCGCAGCCCGGCTCCGATGTTGCGCGGTGTGTAACGCGGGGCCGAGCAGCAACAGGAGGAACGCTTGGACGGCCGTCGAGGGGGCTGCCGGGCAAAGGGGCCGGCGAACAAAGTTTGTAGTTTTGTTTGAAGCCCGATGTTTGCCGAAGGCGAGCGCTCGGCCGCGAACGACAGGCTTCGCAGCGTGTTGGTGCGCACCAGCTGGCTGCCGGCTGCACGGCCCGACCAGAGTTCGCCGTTCCACGGTCGCCGTCGGTGGACGGACGCAGTGGCGCGCACCTTGTTCCAAGATTCCCGTCCTCCGCTCTTCAGCCTCGTCTCCTTCTTTCTTTTTCATCTTCGCCTTCGTTCTACCCGTCCCCTCCGTTCGACCTCTCGAAAACAAGCGAGGGTCCCTCCTCCTCCCCGCCGAGGTTCAGCCTCGTCCCGGCCCGAACACCTCCCCGGTCCGCCAGCACGCCAGGTCTAGAGCTCTGGGTCAGCCGGGCGACTTCTCTTCTTCTCGGTCTTTTCTTCCCTTCTGGCATCGCTCGTGCCATCCTCCGGTCGGCCGGTCCAACCGTTCCGGCCGTTTCTTTATTCTCTCCCTTCCCTTTTCATCGCTCCCCCCCCCCCCCCCCCCCCTCTCTCCCCGCCACCCTGGATCGCTCCACCACTCTCTGTCTCTCTCTTCGCCGTCTCCTTTATCCTGTGCAACAGCCTCTGCCTACCTGAGCCTGTCCGCCTATCTCTAGTCGCCTGCTCCATCCGTTCGACCGCGGTTCCCCCGGCCGCGAATGCCCCTCCGACAACGAGAAAATCACAGAGGAATATATATCGGCCCCGTCCGACCGCTTCTCGACGCCAGCAAACGTGCCACGGCCAGAGGAGGACACTCGGCTCGAGCGACACGCGAGCAACCAGGCAAGCAGCAGCACGCGGCCGCGCGAGGAAAATGTGGTGCCGGCGAACTCGCGAGTTGCAGTGTTAGAGCCCCGTGGGCTATTGGTGCGGGAGCCCGCGATGCCGGTTGGTGGTGCGATTTGTTCTCCCGGTTCCTGCCCTCGTCCCGTCCGCTAGACGTTTGCCAATCGTTCTCCTACACGGATCATCCAAGCACGACCAGTCGGACCTGTTCCCGTGATTGATTACCAAGCTCACGTGCTCCGGCCCCGTCTTCAACAGCGACGCTGGAGTGGACATACATTTCGGTAACGTATCTTGCCCACCATCGCGGCCATTCGTCGCCGGTCCTCGCTGCTTTTCGGTGGACGCACGCGGAAGATCGTCCTGGCGTGTCCTCGAGGCGGCGTCGCCATTTCGTTCTGCCTGGACTCGACCTCCGCGCCTCATTCTTATATTCGCGTACAAAGAAACGTAAAGGGTCAGCGGAGGATAGGCTCCCTAGACGCTTTGACACGTTGCGTCTATACAAGAGCAACCACGTTTGTCGCGCGCTTTTCGGGGGAAGGAGAGAGATAGATAGTCTAGGGACGCTGGTCGAGGCTCGTTGGATAAAAATCCGCTCGAACGATCGCGGTTTCAGGCTAAAAGTCGTAAAGCCTTGCGCGTCCCTCGGCTCTTGTCGGCCGCTTCCTGTTTCCAGCCTCGTGGAAACGAACGATTTCCGCTCCGCCGTTATCGGGCCGCGCGTTACGCGCCGGTTCATGCGTTTTCCAGGAATCCTACTGGAGTAGCGGGCTCTTGCACGTTACCACTGCTCGTGATGTGGGTGAAAGTGTATAACGAAGTGCTCGAAACACACCAAAGTGATGTGCAAAGCGATGCCGTCGATAGTACCGCGAAATACGTATCGCGAAATGGATATAGATGAGGCTATTTGACCCGGAATGCCTGGCGTTGTCGTGTTTTCACGTCAACTTGACTGAAAAGCATCGATAGTATTGTCTGAGAATCCCCGAAGCTTTACTTTGACAACAAAGTGTCAAAATCCCTTTCTGTTTCTTCCGTCGCGATGTTCGAGCGTTTCGTAGCGCTTGCTGCTTTTACTATGTAGCTCACTACAATCCTTCCATTCGAGGTGCACGCTGGAGTCCGCGTCGGCGATACGTATATCGTGTTTCGCGCGCAGGATGCTATGCATTTCGCGGGATCGTCGTCCAGGATCGGTTCGTGCTCGTTACATCGCGGATGTATCGATTTCTAGAGGCAAATAGCAGCGGGCAATTTCCTCCGCGCCTTTATAGTCCGCCGCGTCGATGGTTCTTTGGCCTGCTGGTAAGGGACGAGCCTGAGTAATCCGCGATTATGCAGCCAGGCCAGACGTAGGGCGTTCGAGTGGCATGATCGATCTTTCCTTCTTTCACCTTGTATGTATGTAAAACAGATCGCAGGATGCGGTAAGCTAGTAATGAGAATGGATTAGGCTTCTTGTAGTGCATTCGGGATACCTTCCTCCATTATTTATCTCCTTTTAGTCTTTCTCGACTATCATAGTCTCTGCTGAGCGGCTACGTCCCAGACATCGGTCGGCAATTATCAAGTGTCTGGTCTGAAAAGCCTCTCAGACACCTGGGCCCTTGGGTCGAGACGTACCCACTCAGCGGAGATAGTAGGAGCGTCGTCCGGTATTGAATGTAGTATTGCGAAGGGTGTATCATGTGTAGTTTAACGTAGACCACATTGTATTCATTTCGTGCGATTGCACTTCGTTACTTTGTTTGAAGTAACGAATCCAGTGGTAGAAACTAAAATACATAGTAGGACATTTGATATTCAAAGCAATAGTAATTAAATCTTATTAAGGCAGAAGTACTTCCAGACAAGGGTGTCCGTAGTTTTTTTTTTCAGAGGGGGCAACTTTGGGATGACGGTAAAGAAAAATATAGTAATGCAAAAATAACGCTGGCGATGACATCGACGAATCGGGTGATGAGTAGCCGTGTTGCTTTTTTGCACGCAAGCTACTTTTTTGTAGTATCAATTAAATTAAATATTTGAAACTGAAATTTAAAAGTATTCACTTTTTTAGTATAAACTTAATAAAGATTAGGTTTTAAAAATAGGTGATTTTTTCTCAAAGACCACTCCCTCTAGACGCCTCCTTACGGGAAGAAATGTTTCCTCGATATGTGCCTGAAAAGTACAAAATTCTCTCTCCTCAGTTTTTCCCGTGCCACTCGTTCTCCTCGTTTTCTTGCCCCGTTCTGTGCATCGTCGAAAGACTGACACATCCGTGTCGCAGTCTTAATGGCAGACAGTCGAATGATCGGGATACAGGGGGAGGCTGCGTGGCACGCTCGTTCGACTGACACCTTGTGTAACCACGTGGAGACGCCGATCGGACGAACGACATTCGCGGTCGTTGAAGTCGGTCGTTTGAGGTCGGACGAGTTCACGTGGAATTGTCCATATAAAGAGAAAGTAGATCTTAGCGAATTTTTATGGGATCGGGGCCGGTGGCGGGCAGACGATAATGGTAGCGTGACGTTCCGTCGAGAGCCACGTAATTAAGCCGGTCGCGTTTAGGATTACGGAAGAATGCTGTTATCGCTCAAGCTGTTCCCTCATTTGCTCGCTTCATTCCTCCACCGATTTGTTCCGTACACGCATGTTCCTTCTACACGAGATTTTTGCTTCTACTTTTTTCCCTTCCTTGGGAAATGCCTGGGTGTGATAAAATTGCGGTAGGATTTTGATAAGGATTTATTACTAGAAACATGAAAAGGAGTGGTGTGTCTTGCGGTTCATTTTTTATTAGATTCGTAGGTAATGTTTAAGTAAACTCAGAGAATTATGATGGACCTAGATAAGCCAGATTCTTTTAATGATATCGTCAGCCTTTGTAAATCAAACATTCCCTTTGATATAAGAAAACAAATAGTACAAGTCTGCGTTGCGAGGTCAGTGATCACTGTTAGCAGAAGGTCTAAATAATTAAAATAAAGTAATTAAAGTATATTTAAGGAACTCTGAGTAGTATTACTTCGCAATTTTTTTCAAATATGTAGAATTCAGAAAGAAGCGATTAAACTGCTCTAATTTTTCTGCATTTCCAATGCTGACAGATTGCTTGTTAGATAGAAGTTACCGAGAAAGTGGGTTTTCCGCGAAACCAGCGTTACGTAACCGTTGCATTTCGGTGAATCAAATTCTTGCCATCGGCAGGTGCCAAAAAGTGGAGCCAAGTCGAGAATCCTCGAGGTGTACGATACTTCGACCGCGTGCGCATATTAAGTTACGTGACTTAACAGTTCGCTGCCCCGAATATTACGCGGCGATCCAGAATTAACGACACCTGCTATTTTCGAATGGATGTTGGCCTCTGTGGTGACAGTATTTTTTTCCTCCTTCAATTCCACTGGTCCACTCTACACTTTTCGTACAGTTGGACTCCAAAACGGCCCACCCGCCGAGCTTTATCCACTAGTCTTACAGCACGAAATCTTCTTGTATTTGCCCACGTCTGTTTACGTTCTACTCTGGTATCTCAACGATGTACAGCAATTTGGGGCGCGGAGAAAGTATGTGCAAGCATTTTATCAGTACATATTCTAATTTTTGTTTTAAAGCGGGCATACCTACCGCAATCACCGTAAAATCCACCTTGACCTCGATATTCTCGATGCAATTTATTTCTTTGGAAGACGAGGAAGAAGCCTGGAATGCAATCATGCCACGAGAACAGAGCCTCCCATTCGTAGCAGAATATCAATTCTTCAGAGTACTCGATCATCAATTGAGGGCTCGGATGCAATAAGGGGACTAGCGCTCGAAAATGGGAAAAATTATTGTCCAAACGCTAAGAAATATTGGAAAATTAAACGTTGTTAAACTGTATTTTAAAAAATGTAGTGTTGTAAAGCTTGTCACGACACACATTTTTTCTATTTACAGTTTGTTTATCCAATCATTGCTATTCGAGCTAAAAATTATCAACAAAAAATTTTTCATCGTTCAAAATCATTATTTCTTTAAACTTAAATTGCGATAACTTGAGTAAATATTATAGGATCGTTGTGAGACTTAAAACATAACATCAGAAAACTCTAGTGAAGCCGTAAAATGTATCCACAAAACCCTTATGTTAAAAAATGTAATAATATTTAATTAAAAAGAAATACTGGACATAACCCATGTTTTTCAACGTTCGCCGTTAAAAAGTATCGAGGGAATTTTGAGGTACATATAACTTGCAGCGACAAAGTTTTTCCTTAATGTACAAGGATGATTTTCACCAACTTTCACACTGATTAATAAATAATTGTAGAAGATATAATAATATATATAAATTTCGCACGCCACCAACAGTCAACGCGAGTACTAAAATTGCTAAATAGCGCATTATACGCGGCTGCTGAGTTATGTTTTAAGTTTCATAACGATCCCTTAATATTTATTCTAGTTATCGCAATTTATGTTTAAAGAAATAATGATTTTGGACGATGAAAAATTTTTTGTTTATAATTTTTAGCTCGAATAGTAATGATTTGATAAACAAACTGTAAATAGAAAAAATGTGTGTCGCGAGGAGCTTTACAACACCATATTTTTTAAAATACAGTTTTACAACGTTTAATTTTCTAATATTTCTTAGCGTTTGGACAATAATTTTTCCCATTTTCAAGCGCTAGTCCCCTTATTGCATCTGAGCCTTCAATTGCCCTCACCAATTCCCTCCTATCATTGTAACATTCCCAATTTTGGAGTTGAAATGGTAAACGATGTAAGTGCCAAAGAAATGGAAAATAATTTTTTTAGCGGGAAAGAATGCAACTTCCACGCTGGATACAGTAGTAAACGCTGTAAATGCTAGATCGAAGACAGTATACTAAAAATACTGAAAATTTCCACTTCTGATACTCCCATCATTTACCATTTCCACTCAATTGTAAATAAGCTCAACCGTACTCCATCCAAGATCAATTCTCGAATCCTCAATATTCCCAGCAAAAGAAACTCGCTTAGCCTCGTGAGACCATGCTACAAAATTTTCTTCGTATCCTGCATAGTGTATACCGACATAAAAGAGCACAACGGTTGCACACGTAAATACTAAATAAGTAAAAAGGAAAAACTGGTAGCGCAAGTGCAATGGGTGAGGTTCAGCAGGTATATACTAGCGAGTGATCTGATAAAGCCATAACGTCCTGTCGAGACTTCCCTCTACTTTTTTTTTCTTTTAATATCTGATAAATTGCTGGAAAAGAAAAATGAGCGAAGGAGAGCTGTTTCACGGAGGCTCGAATGGGAAACGAGGTTCCTGGGCGCCTCGTAGTGGGAGATCGTTTTGTTACGGTGGAAAGGGGTCAATAATTCTGGCGTGGGGCGAAGGGATGGGGTTCCGTGGAGTGATGAGCGGCCGTGCGATTCCAAAAATACTTTTCTATGGCTGGTGAGTTGAACGTCTGGTGGCCGACCACGCGTGTATCCCTCACGCGGCTCGCTCTTCCGTGTGGCGGAACCGCTGTGTCTCACATGTTGGTTAAAATGGCGGGAAACCTTGATCGTCGCTGCGTCTGCCCTGCTTTTTGCCCCCGTTTCGGAGCGAGGCGCGCGCCTATACGCGAGCCTGCTTGCGGACGCCGCGGACGACTCGCTGACGCAAAACAACCTCACCTTAGAACGAGTCTTCTGTTCCCTTTTTCATGGAAGAAGCTCTGCTTTTGTGCTCCTAAATACGTGCATCGTTGCGTCACAATTTCGAGTGGAATAGGAGATGAGCGTGATTCGCAGTAAGAAGATTTTGTGTTACTTCTAACAAGGAGAGGTTCCCAGATGTCCGCCTCCGATTGCTTTGAATTTTGGATATGTTTTAGAGGACCGAAAAATAAGATATACGTGTTTTTTTATAGCAGCCCGTTTTCATATTTAGGGGGTGAAACCAAACCCCAAAGTTATAAGATTTTCAGGTGTTCATTTCCGATTGCTTTGACTTTTGGATATGTTTTAGAGGATCGAAAAATAAGAAATACGTGTCTTTTTATTTTGGCCCGTTTGCATGTTTCGGGGGTAAAACCACCCCCTCAAAGTTCATGACAATAGTTGGTGCCTGCCTCCGATTGCTTTGGTTTTTGGATATGTTTTAGAGTACCGAAAAATAAGAAATACGTGTTTTTTATAGCAGCCCGTTTTCACATTCAGGGGGTGAATCCGCCCCTAAAAAATGCATAAGGGTACAAAATTGTGTTGAGTAAAACTTGATATAAATTTAATTTGCGTCATAACTTGCTATATGGACGATGTTCTTGTCGTCAGTCACCGTCATTAGGGGGTAACTATGAGGGGTGGTTTCACCCTTTGAACATGCAAATGGGCCAAAATAGAAAGACATGCTTTCCCATTTTTCGGTCCTCTAAAACATGTTCAAAAACCAAAGCAATCGGGGACGAACACCTGAAAATTGTATACCTTTGGGGGCGGGTTTACCCCCTAAACATTCAAGCAGGCCAAAATAAAAAGACACGTATTTCTTATTTTTCGGTCCTCTAAAACATGTCCAAAAACCAAAGAAATCTGGGACGAACACCTGAAAATCTTATAACTTTGGGGGTTGGTTTCACCCCCTAAATATGAAAACGGGCCGCTATAAAAAAACACGTATATCTTATTTTTCGGTACTTTAAAACATATCCAAAATTCATAGCAATCGGAGGCGGACACCTGGGAACCTCTCCTTGTAAGAGAAAGCAGCATCACTTTTGCTTAAATGTCAGACTTCTCGGACATCGTTTTCAGATGATTGTAATTGAGCTGGTTTCAGGTGTCTTGGTTATTGTTTTCAGGAATTTAATCGCCTGATCGGTTCGTAGAAAGTTGGTAAACAAAGTAATAAGATCTGATAAGCCATTTGATAACGTTTTACTTGGTTGATTTCAGTGTGCCGCAGGTATCAGAGTTCCTTATTGTTTTTAAAATACAATGTCTCGAATAGAGAATTCATGAGATTTCATTCATTATGTGGATTATAACGTAATTCGTTCTTTTTCACTGATCGGTCTATATTTATCCAACTCAAATTGCCATACATAATACATATTATGAAATTATCAAAGAAACTGTTTCCGTAGTTGCTCCAATCACTATCCAGTAATCACAGCAACGGTGTAAGGAAAAAGGGACCGAGAAAAGTGTAATTGAAACGTGTGATCGATTTTTACGTACTCGGAGATAACGGTATCGGTTATGATAAAAGAAACTCATATGTGCTGATAACGCGTGACAGGTATCGATAGCAGGGATGAGCAGTTTCAACGTTTACTAGACTAAGACCTCTGGAAATAATATCGCTAATCTTCAAACTAAACCATCTGCACTGCAATTTCTTCGCTTGTCATTCGCATTCTTTAAACATTTCACGGCTCTGACCCTGCGATTCGATCGCAGTGTTTACTTCTAACTCAATATTTATCCGCGATGGTACGTTGTTGTAATTGATTGAGCTCTCGGCTCTGAAAATAAACGTGAGACAAAACGGTTGAAATGGTAAAGCTTCCTGCCTTCTGCCCGATTAGTTCAGTTTAGCTTGTTTTCCCTTCCTTCGGGCCGTGCAATTTGCTTTTTCCTGTTTGCCACACCAGCCAACGCCAGCCGTCGCTTTTCCTACAATTTTTTGGTCGGTTCCAGTTGAAAGTGCTTCCGTAGCCGGGGATACTAATTACCGCGTTATTAAAAAGCACAAACAAGAAGGGACTTTCTATAAAACGACTTTTACAATGCGGCATTGATCTCGTAAGCAGTTCCTCTACCCAGCTTATTTGAATACGAAGTTTCTAAACTGTTCAGCGTAATCGACACAATGTTTATTTATAGCACAGCTTGCGAGCAGAATTTCCAAATAACATATAGATCGAAACATACCTTTATTTACAATAAAAATTCCAGAAAATAATGCTCCAGATAATTTGCATACCGAAGCAGTGCCAATTGCTCCATAAATAGAGCTGCCCAAGGAGAAAGCTAGAATGAAAATTGCCTTCAGGAGCCTCGAACATTTTCCTTCTTTATAAGAAGAATTTACCGATTCTCCCGCGCAGGAACCCGCCAATTTTTGTAATACCAACGCGATCGTTTCTACAGCACAGGCTAGGCGTGACACGTGAACCAGCCACCTCAGCGAGTTCACCCGCCTCGACCAGTGGCGGTTGGACACGGCTCGACCCTGGACGCGCGCGTACATCTGCTTTCAGGAACGAAATGACAAACTCAGTCACGCGTGCCGGAACGAATGCAGACGGTAGTAAGAAGGCCCCCGTCGGCCGTCCGCGAGTTTCTCGAATTAGAAATGCGTGTCCCTCGCAATGACATCATACGCGCAGGCGGCGATTGAAGCGAGCCGTGGCCATCGAGCACCCAGACGAGCCGGGGCGAACTACCTTATTCCCACCGCGTGCCCGTCGAGCCCGCGTCGATCGGTGATCGATCAATTATCGAGCCGGCTTGCCCCGACGCCGACTAATAATCCAATTAATACGGCCCCGGTTAAACTGACGTGCAAGCGCCCCGTCGGGAAAGGAAAACTTCTCCACAGGCTGCGAGTCGTTTTGCGCTTCTTTCTTCTGTCACGCAACATTGGAAATCGGCTGCTCGCTGCGCAGATACGGGAAGAGGCTTTCCCTCGCCGGAGTATTCTTCGTTGCCGCGTTCGTTAGCTTCAAGAGAGCCCTGGAAGGGAAAAGTAGCGTACGATAAATGGCAACGGGCGCAGAAAGCGAGCAGAACGGACTTGGGGAGCTAATGGTGTCTGATTACAGGTGGGCGTCCAAGTTCCCTTTTTCCCGTTCGCGAGTCGAGGAACTTTCTGAACACCTGCCTCCGCGCCTCGGGTACCGTTAATCCACACGCATTAAGCGCGGTTTCATTTCCAATCCCTCGCCGTGGATGTTACCCGTCCTCCCTTCGGCGGTAATCATCGGTTATTAAGATTCGCCTACGGAAAGCAAGAGCTACGCCTTCCGCGCGGGATCGCGCCCCCGTTTCAGTACTAGATCCCCGCGCCGGATCATCCGATAATGTTTACGAATGGTAGACGCGCGAGTGATCGTTATAGGTGTACTGAAGTCGTGGGACGAGAAAGGGTTGTGCGTCGGGCGGCAGAGCCGCTCGATTTTACGCCATTTGAACGGCTAATGTCGAGCAAGTAGTTGATGGAGTAGCTGTGTCACTTGTCCGCTGAGTTATAGATGCTGGGCTTCTTAGGTGTGTTAGTTCTGCCACTAATGATCGGCTGGCGTAATAAACTGTCGCCTGATTTACACAGTTTTGTGTTTGAAAAGTTGTGGTCACACCTGTGGTTTAGTTTTGTGCTAGATTATAGTACAACTAGCTTTACTACTCGGCTTCGCCCGGAATTTAGATTCTAATTTTATAAAAAAAAATTGTTTTTAGTTTTTTAGTGAAAATGGACATTTATCTGGATTAGTTAGGCATAATGAGCTGAAGCACATCTTGTGATCCCAGCGGCTATCGTTCGAAAGTTTTTAGGCGGCAGACAAACACACATATATTAGAAGCTTTCTGCTTTGTATATTGAAATTTTCATTATTACTGTATTAGCGTTTGATCAGAGATTAAGATCGAAAGAAAATGATAACGCGTGTAAGAATCTTCTGTAGGGTAAATCCGGGAGACGCGTCGACCTAATATAAAATGGCTATTAAAACTAATAGAGATATTACTTATTTTATCGGAACAAACCAAATATGTTCAGAATTTTATGCTGCTTCAGAAATACTGGTCGATATTTGCTTTAAGACAATATTTACTGTAAATCGAGTTGAAAACTGAAGTCATGACATCTGACCACCTCTCCCGAGGTCGTTGGCAGAGACCAGTCACACAATTATTCATAGAAAAAAAGCAAAGAAGAAAGCAAAATTATTTATGAGTGAATACAACTACAGATTCATTGATATTCAATTTGTTTACGCTAAACAATTAAAGAACACATCAAAGAAAAAATGAACTACCTACTCGCGATTAGCAAGGCAAATGAATACAAAAGTGAATAAATAAACTAAATAAACAAAAATAATAATAAAATAATAATAAAAATAAAAATAAATAAAAAATCATAACTCGACCATTTCTCCTTTCTGCAGCGAGAGATGGTCTTCTCGTTAGTTTTGAGAGGAAAAGTGAATATGGATAAATACTTTGGCTGCATTGTCCCTCAATATCTCTACTATCTTATTATTTCCAAACATTAAACGAAAATAAACTTAGAAGTACATTTTAAATACGATTCTGTACACCGTTGTTTGACAAAAGAGGTTAAATGTAACCTCAGTTTAACTTTTATAGCCTGTAAATCTAGAAAAACACGAAGAAGGAACCGAAGTGACGCTATTCATTCAATTGTTTGGCTTCTAGAGAAGTAATTGGTCTGACTCGACCAACTTTACTCCACAAATAAAACGGCGCATACATTCATGCAAATGACCACAACAACCCTTGTCGTTTGCAATATATAGTCACCCAAATTTTCAGTAACGTCGGTTTCGTCAAATTACAAGTTCGACAGCGTCAGTCATCGCCGAACCCCATCAACTGCCAGCAAGTAAATTAGTCGTTTCCGTCCGCGCCGGTGACTTAATTCCATGCGAATAAGTTACATAATTTCGAGCGTGACAACTTGCACGATTCCAACGGAACACATGACTCTTCGTGGCCGTGGTAGACTTTCGAAGCAAGCCTGTGGCAGTGGAACTGGCGACGAGGTATTAGAAACGCGTTTCTGGGAGCAACGAATTTAGAGAACCTTTGCCGCGGAAACATGCCACGGAGCGGTCGACCGGTGGCTCGATTCAGGGGCAATATGGACGCGGTGAATTTTGTAACGGAACCGACGGATGATTTACTGCCTCCGAGTGCGAAAGAAGCGAGCTCGATCGAAATCGATGAAGTGTATCATTTGATGCAGCTTCTAATAATACGAGGACGCGGCAGTACTCAATAATTTCAGCCACTTACGTGTATTTATGCGCGTAATGCTGTTCCCTTCCGCGATGAAACGCGCGGGCATAAATTAAACTTGGCCTAGTGTTTTTAACGTTAAACCATCGCGGAAGATTGTTTTCGTAGGGAGCCCGTGGATAAGCTCGCGATGGAAGTGGCGTTTCCAGTTACCTTCGAATGTAATATTAACGTTACGTTTTACAGGCCGGTCAATGCAAATACCAAGTCGAGGATTAGAAGCATCGGAATTACAGATGAAATCGCTGGTAATTGCAACGATCGCTGTAATTTCATGCTAGCATTATCGAACCACTTTGAGATCCGCGTGGTGCAGTTAATATCGAGGTTCAGACGCGTGGTATTCCACTCTCCAACACTTGTTAAAGGCAATACTCTGATTACGTAGGACGGAATTAAAAAATCTGGCTTTAATTCATTGTTTCCCTCGTTTTGCAATGTGTCGTCGATTTACCTTAACATGCGGATAATAAGCTCCGAGAAATAGTTGCTCCCAGTCGCGGACGTTAATCTCTTTTCTATTTCCCATTTCCAAGCTCCCCTTTCTAGACATTGTGTCCAAGGGAGTCGCGTAAAAGCAGCAATTCCGTACAGAGCGCAATTACCCTGTAATAAAATTCTACCTCCACTTTTTGCTCGGTACTAGACACGAACACGAGATCCGTTTCTTTTACTTTTAGATCCTTCAACGTCACTTCTTTCATCCATGCGCTTCTGCAGAGAAATGGGTGCGTTTTATAAAGGCGAGTCGTGTTCGTATTCTTCGGTACACGGACAGCGAATAGGTGAACCTTATGAAAATTGAGTTGCACTTATCGCGGGATTGCATCGATTCCAGGGGATATTTACGGCACGCGGAGTCACGGGGCTGTAGAAGGCCGCGGTCTTTCCTGAAATGTGCATTATACACGCGGCGCACGGCCGCGAGAGGATACATAATGGAAAACCGTCGATACATTGTGGCCGTTGCGTCATATTCCGTTGAAGCCCGCGGCTCGAGTGAAAGGGAATAGAAAATTTTTGCCTACCAACATTTTTTTCTTCCTCCCCCTCCCTCGGTACTATTTATTACGAATACCGCAGCGCGTGCGTTCACGGCGGCATGCCGCGGAGTGCAAGGTCTGCGGGGCGAAACTTTTCTGCACGCTGCATGCTGTGCCGTCCGCGAGTCGTAGCGCTGACAGAATTCCAACGAACTCGGTAATGCTTTACGATCAATTCCCCATACTCGCGTTGGGTTTCGAGGTGTTCGATCGTCGAGATTACGCGGGGTAGTTTCAGGGGCGGGTTTGGAGATTTGGCGCCCCTAAGTTAACGAGTGTTCTGCCGCCCTTGCCGCGAAATATCATCAAATATTTTAATTTATAAGAGTCGAGACAATTTCAAAATTAATTGGATATTATTCAATATGTACAGGAAAAAGTGAATTGTTTTTAAAGCTGTCTCAAGCTTCTGTGTTTAAACTTTTTTGAGTTTCTTTTGCTCAAAATTTGTCGCTCCCCAGAATGTGTCGCTTCCTAAAATTGGCTGCTCCCCAAAATTTGTCGCTTCCCAAAGTTTACTGCTTTCCAAAATTTGTCGCTTCCCAAAATTTGCCGCCCAAAGCTACTTAGTCTATACCCAAATGCGCCCTTGGCTAAGTAGTCCGAGAGAAGGCTAACGAACTTTTCAGTCCGATGGCATTCGGTTGAAAAAGGAAAAAGTCAGGGAACACTTACGTGTGTGAACGATGTTTGATACAGGATACTTTGATCGGTAATTCAAACACACAAACACCACAGCAGAAAAGTGTTCGGTCACTTGTTATACTTGCGATTGATAAAAGAGAAACTAGAACGTTTTTCCACATACCTGTGGTTCCACTTGGATATTCCTTAGTACATGCCACTCTTTTTATTCTATTTTGTTATTTTAAAAGTTCTTTTCGAACCGCAATTCGATTATTATTGCCACCTATAGTGTTCTTTCTGAGATATAATTACACATATACTAAGAAAAAAGAATTAGGAATTTGATAAGGGCAAGCAATAACGAACTCTGCTACCTTCTATTCTATTTTCTCCTTCATCGAACGTACGTGTAGCAAGTGATTGAATACTTTTCAGCGGTAGTGTATACAAGAGGTATCGGGTTTAACTGTAGAAGTTGTGTCACGTTCTATCAGTGAAAATGAGAAAGCAGTTGGATTATTCTTCGCTCGAAAGTCAGACGTAATTTTGAATGAAGAAGTGGTCCGCGAAAACAGCCTTAACTCGTTCGGTCCGGAAATAGTCTAACAAAAAATGGGATGTACGATAAAGAAACGGTCGTAACGCTGTTTCCAGAGCACAAGGGAAACGACGATACCGATATTACGTTTCTGCGCGCGGACTCTGCGCCCTGCCAGTTTTTGCTGGCCGAGACGACGGAGGATCCCGTCTGGTTGCAGCGGGATTTAATTCGATGCAGGGATAAAGTGCATGCAATCCAGGATGCTCACGGTTGTACGTCTCCAGTGTTTCCCACGGGTGGAAAGCTGCGTCGCGACTCGGCTGTGATAAGTTGGCAAAAACAGCCGTCCAATGTCACATAGTTCATCCTTTTAAAGTGAAGGGAAGCCATCGAAGGAGTCGCTTGATGTTAAACCTTCCACGCGACGACAAGCCTCCTCTGGGCTTTAGGGCTTCCGCGATTACTTCATTATTCCGCAATATGCGTCTAAGCGTCTGTGAGTTGATAGTCGCAATAGCCAGAGGCTTCACAATTTATTCGCTGATGGGTCAATTTACCTGCTAGCTTTCTTCGGAGGACGTAAATGTCACTCCGTTGATGTTTCGTCGTTGAATTCTGCCGGATTAACGTCTCTTGGTAATAGATTTCTTGGAAGCTCTCGAAATCTCAGAAGTTTTGGTTTTTCAAATATCATATTTACTATTTCTACTCATTATGTAGATAGATAGAATGCAACTCCGTTCGCATGGTTCGGAGATTCACATATATTTCGAATAATTCTTATTATTAAAGTAACCATAAAAATGCGCTACAGTTTAGCTGTAGTTTAATAATTTAGTACACTGCAAAACAGTTATCTCTACCAGCAAATATCCATGCGAGGAAATTCGAGTCCCCACGCACCGAGCTTGTCTCTAAGGAGTCAACGTTTCAGCTTATGAAATTCAAGGAAGCCTCGAATCCAGGTGTCCGTTTTTTTTCGAGTCGCAGTTACAGGCGTGCGAATTCGCGTGCCTGGGATTCCGCGTACGGGTCACATGCCCTGGCTAAGAAATCATTTTGTGCCCAATGGGTGTGAGCTATGTAGGCATGTGCAGCCGTGAACATTCTACTTGTACGTGAAACCTTAGGGGACACGTTGGCGTGTCTGTAGAACGCCATGGAGTTATGGCTTCTCGGTAGCAAGAATTTTCCCATCCCCGTTATAGCTGAGTGAATATTGCCCTCATAGGGAAATCAATACTGGAAAGCCTAAAAGTCTAAACTGAAACAGCGATGAGTTAAAGGAATGCAAAGAAAAAGCGAACCTTGCGTGCCTGATTCTTTATATGCGATCCTTGATCGGAGGCTGAATTATTGATTGCACAGTGGCTTGACAGGATTGGGTCAAGTTGACGAGAAAAGTGGAGTACACGTTTTATGTAACCGAATGCGTTACCATTCTTATGCTAATGCAGCATCGATGAGTAATTTGTTAGATTGACTTGACGCGCGACTGTAGATTTCGAAATCCGTGGCCGGGGTACGTGGAGTCCCACACAGGCGACTGTTCTAAGTAGTTAAATATACTATGTACTTCGACTTTTTAAAAGATCAGTGTGAGTTGTGTTTCCAGGCGAAGGTCCCGTTTGATAATTCATTGAACTTTATTCGTGCTTCATAAGGGATTATAAAACCCCCTACTTCTCCCTCAGCAATATTCAAATCGGTCCAACTTTCTGCAGTTACTCTTCCCCAAAAGCAAATCATCCAATTGCTCAAGACTCGCTGATGCTTGCACAGGAAGGAAACCGACACTCGAGCGCTTTGAAGCACTCGACTTGCAGCTCCACCCTCGATTATACGCACTTCTCTTCGCAACTTTAAAACAATCAGAGGCTTGTGCAAAACCGATCCTATAATGACACCAGTTCCTCGTGTTACATTGCAGAATTATCTGGCTTCGAAAAGTGTAACGCTACTTCTGTTTCACTCTGGTGCCAGCTTTCATTGCTCATTTACCCCCTCCGCCCTCAAGAATCTAGCCAGATGGATGCATGCGAAAACGACCAGTAACGATCAAAGATACGGTGGAGAGATCGTTGATTTACGAGCAGCGCGCGACTATCGGTAACTCGTTTGTTATCACGATCAAATCCTCGAGAAATCTCTCTTATCCGCATAGCTGGATCGGGGCAGAAATGCATAAAAGCCGTGGAAAGTGATTTTAGGACTTTCAGTCTCCGCTCGCGTTGGTGTCAATACGAGGGAATCGCTGAGTGAACGAGTGAATGAGTCATGCAACGGCATCATTCGCGCATTTATGAGCGGTTACGTCGCTCGCAACGCGGTTTCTCGCTCCTTCCCTTAAATTATTGCCTTCGAGGTTTTAACCTCCCGCCAGTCGACGGGCATATAGGAAATTATGTAATTCTAATTGCAACTGAATTCTGCGCGTCCTGATGTAACGGCTGATAATCCTTTTCCATTTCTAGAGATTTCTTGAGCATCGCTAAAAATCATCTGCATCTGATTACGCGAATCTGTGTCTCTATTAAGATTTCTATTTCTCTGAATATTAGGTAGGTTCCAGTTTCCTCTTTAAAGATTATTTGCATTAATTTTCGTTTTATTAATAAACTAAAAAGATTCGTTTCCTCACCCATATTTGTATTATTGTATCCGTAAATTCAGTAGCCTTAAAGGAGTACGATTTTGGAAACCGATAGGTACCTGCAATTTAGGAAAGCAGTTGAGTCTACGCTGTGCTACCAAAATATTAATAATAAATGAATTTGTTCTTGGCAGAAGGTTAAATAACTAATAGTAGGTGTCTTAAGAATCAATCTGCAATACCTAATATTAATTTGCCTATAAATTACTGTCAAATAGGAAGTATAATGTAAGATATTTTAAGTCGTACGATATTGGTAACCATCACCTACCATGCCACGGTATCGCCGATACTTTATGAACCATGTAGCTTGGCAAAAAGTAGGCATAAAATATTTCAGTCAATAATTACCTCCTCTCCAGTAGACATACTTAGGAAGAGTCTCGGTCTACCCCTCCAAATACGGAGTAAAACCGCTACGAGAGTTTCGTGACTTTGTCTGGCTGCGTGGCAAAAACTGTGCCGTTAATAGTTCCCCTCGAAGAACGTGGCTAGTTTTACAGCCCATAAACGAACCTCGTGGCCAGGAATTAGAACGTATTGTGTTGCAGATACTGTCGAAAGTAGAACGGTGAAATATTGGCCGATAGCATCTCTGGGCGGCATTAAATTCGTGGCAAAAAACAAAGGGAAAGAAACAAAATGCTCTTACGGAACAGTTACAGCTCCCACGCCTTGATCAATTCTCACAAATTCAACGAAACGATCAGATCTGCAATAGTCCGCAGTACTTCGTAATCTATGAATAGAACTAGGCTTCCATACACTTCACATCTATTTTGCGCAGACCCCACTTAAATGGAATCACAATGAAATAAGGAGGACGAGGATCTGAGCACTATCGATTCACGCAACACAGAGTGCCCGGGGATCACGAAAATCCGTGTGCTTCCCTGTATCTTTCGCGGAATTAACTTGCTATTAATCGCGATGCATAAATCGTCGCGTATCGCGGTCGATTCAGACGCACAGATATCGGTTATCGCCGTGGGATTTACTGCGATGGAACCCCGCGGAGCGATAAACAGGCGAAACTAGCCGGTCTTCTTGCTATATTTTACGATAAACGATCCCAGCTACTTCTCCGCGCTTTATGATCGGTGGAGGCTCAACGATGGATAGGATCGATGCCGGCTTAACGGCGAATTCGAGGTGAAATTCTTTAGAAACGCTAGCGAACGGCACGCGTTACGTTTTCCACGAGGAGAGAGATAATGTAGGGATGAATTACATGCGCCGGTATCGAGGAGGGAAACTGCGAATTGTGTACAGTTACCTCGTGCTTAGCGCATCGATCTGATTATAAAGCGGCCAGGCCAATTTCGCGGAAACCGGCAATTCGGCGTAGCAAATTTAATTACGGAGGCGTGTGAAAACCGTGATCTGTTGCGAAGCTGTGTGGTGGATGAGATGTTTCTCGTTGGAGGAAACGGGGGATACGAAATTATATTTAATTTTGTTGGCGCGAGGGAAAGGTATGGTTGTTTATTGTAGTGGAATGTCTGACTACACCTGTTGGTAGCGAGTAGTGTAAGATTTAAATTAACGAGACGGCCTACCCTTCTGCAATTCATCAAAAAGTATCCAATCGAACCTTACGTGCAATTGAGTCGAGCAGAACATTTTAGTCTATATGTTTATTCTAAGCTAATAGTGGCAAATAAAAAAGGAGACTCGTAAAACTGGCTGGCAAGAGTTACTCGAAATTCAAGATCACGCGGGAAAGGTAGTCGACTCCACAGCCACTTATATTGTACAATAATTTGCAAAAATATATCGTGGGCGTAGAAGAAAAATCGTCGAAGCCTTAAAGCAGGCAATAGTTGTGAGCTTACAATTAGTGGTGGTAAAATATGAATTTTTGCAGACATGGACTTAGTGGATTTTCCTTGTACGCCCACGACATGTCGAACTGAAAGGGTTAAACCGAACGGACTTTACCAGCGTCGCGATCAATTCTTTGGTAGCTCGGAAGTCGGTGCCAGACGAAGCCACAGAATGGCAGGAGGCGAAGGAAAAGAATGAAATCTCCGCGATGAATCGTCGAGATTATGTTGGTAGTTACATTTTAGCTATCATCCGATACCGTCACGGATGATATAAATTGTTCTCTTGCGAATAGAATTGATATAGAAATATAGAAATACGGTAATACGAAAATATAGAAATACGGAAATATAGAAATATAGAAATATATAGAAAATATATAGAAATATATAGAAATATATAGAAATATATAGAAATATATAGAAAATATATAGAAATATATAGAAATAGCAATATTCATCTACTTATTATCAGTACCCATTATTTATTGCAGAGAGTAAGCATTCTAAATCAGACCAAGCTCCGAATCAATAAAAAATACTATGCCTTGTCCAAGGGTTAATAAATAAATAAAAGAATAATTCGAGTAATTGAAAGCAAAGAAAATCGTTCGAGCCCGTGGACATCGATTCTCGATAATCCATTCCCCGAAACAATTTCAACGACGGGACTTTCGGTGCTCGGAAGCGCTGCGAGGCAACCGAGCCACGCCTACGATTATCGGCCTACCGTTTCAGATCTGCCAAGATTTTCTGCGGATCAATCGGGCCGAGATTCGTTGCCCAGTCACGACTACACCTCCTCGGCCCTATCGATAAACTTAGAAAGCGAACGAGTTCTCGGATAAATCATAGTCACGCTCCGCCGGCCGGATACTGCAATTGCACAAATGGGTGAAACTTAATCAAAATCGTTACGGCCTATTTTGACGGAATTGCCCTACGGCGGGGCTCTTCCGTTTGCCACGAGTTTCGAGGAAATGGAAAGGGGATCTGCGCAGAGTTTAGTGGGCCGACGTTTGGAGAAGGTTCGACCGGCATCCCCGTTTCATTGGTTCCGTGAGAGATCTGCCACTCGGGATGGGAAACCGGTCAGCTGGTTGGTAGAAATGAAATTATTCGTTTGGTGGGTGGGTTGTATGGGTCTGTGCGTTTTGATCGATCCAGGTGGATGGTGTCCAGATTGTTTGTTGTATTAACAGATGCTTCTTGGGGATATTGAGGGGCTTCGAGGAGGAAGGATATTGGTGGACGTGGTTTCCTTGGTAGTGGTGTTTGAGGTATAGGGTAAATCCGGGAGACGCGGTCGAACTAATATAAAATGGCTATTAAAACTAATACAAAAATTACTTATTTTATCGGAACAAACCTACATGTTCAGAATTTTATGCTGATTCAGAAAAACTGGTCGATATTTGCTTTAAGGCAATATTTACTGTAAATTGGGTTGAAAACTGAAGTCATGACATCTGATCACCTCTCCCGAGGTGCCGGGAGAAATGGTTTTCGTCGTTGGCAGAGATCACTCAAATAATTATTCATGGAAAATTAACAAAGGATAAAGCAAAATTATTTGGGAGTGAATACAACTACAGATTCATTGATATTTAATTTGTTTACGCTAAACAAGTAAAGAACACATCAAAGAAAAAGTGAACTACCTACTGGCGATTAGCAAGGCAAATGAATACAAAAGTGAATAAATAAATAATAATAAAAATAAAAAAAATCAAAAATAAATAAAAAATCAACTCAATCATCTCTCCTTTCTGCAGCGAGAGATAGTCTTCTCGTTAACTTTGAGATTAAGAGTTAATATGGCCAAATACTTTGGCTGCATTGTCCCTCAATATCTCTACTATCTTATTATCCCAAACATTAAACGAAATTAAACTTAGAAATATATTTTAAATACGATTCTGTACACCGCTGTTCGACAAAAGGGGTTAAATGTAACCTCAACTTACCTTTTAAAGCCTATAAATCCTAAAAACGCACAGAAGGAAGCGAAGTGATGCTATTCATTCAACTGTTTAGCTTCTAGAGAAGTAATTGGTCTGCACTTTAACGTATTTTTACCTAGAGAGTATGAAATATAGCGACTCCGACCGCGTCTCCCGGATTTACCCTAAGTGAGTTTTCATGTTTCCCTTTTTAAATGGGATCATGTCTTTTTTCAGTTTCATTGATAAGATGTAGTTATAAATGCATTAGGAATTGATAAATGACTTAGGAATACCAGTTTTGTCTTCTCCAAAACGTGTGATCGAAGATAATTATTTTTAATCATAGTATTCAGGATAAGTAAAAAAAAGATAGAGTATATTTAAGAAAAAGGTAGATGTTATAATAGTGCAGGCATTTCCATTTTATTTTTATTTTCGCCACAAAGTACTTCGTGTTCTTATCCACCCCCTGGCAAGTTTCTCATTTCCTTAGCGCTACTAAACTCCATGTATTTCACCCTTTCAGTGGATCGATAAATCAATGAACCCAGTATGTAATATTGCATGGTTTGCCCACTAGCGGTCCATGCCCTCACCCCTAAGGTAAAAACTATTATTAATGAATGTTGACTGTACACTGGGGTGAAATACAAAGTACTATATGTGCTACAGTAGCCCTGCTATCTGACTTTGTAGCAACACAACAAATTTTAATACTGTTCCTACTTGTACTTCCATATTCCACATTATGTAGCATATTTCATTTTTATATTCAGAACTTAAACTCGCAAAATTTGCATTCGTTCTCGTAGGACTACTTTAAATATATTCAATTTCCTCATTTAGGAAATTTTAATTTTCTACAAAACACTGTACGCGAATTTAAAACGATGTCCTGCAGCGCTGGAAACGATCGCGAATTAATTGCAGTGTTATCTAAGCGTGGTTTAATAAAGATTTAAAGATACCAGCAAGAAAATACGAAAATGGTTTAATTACACTGGACGAGTGTTTAACGGAGAACCGTTTCCAAACAGCGGAAGCGCTTCTTTAATATTAGCACAGGGGTTAGTAACTTCATTAGCAGTGTCTGCGAGCCTTGTACTACGCTCACGCTGGAAACGCAGTTCTGAGAACTTGTGTACTATAGTTTAGAGCGTTATTTTCTATCTTTTCTATCCCCTTCGAGGCATTAAATTGCAATTGACTTGCACATACCTGTTCGAATTTCCTGCAATTCCTCCATCATGTTTCACAACTCATATTTCCTGGAAATACATTCTTTAAACACTTTCTTTTCTCGAAAGACTATTACTCTATGAAACTACCGTACTTGTATTTCTTTAAACCCCAGTCCTACTTAACTAAACTCCAGAAACTTTCCAATTTCTGGCACGAAGATTCGATTCATGGATGCCAATAAAATGTCCCCAACTCCGTTCACAGAAAGCTAACAAACAATCGAATCTAAATCCAGTAGTTACCAGCTCCTACGCGTTCTCGAGACGTATAAAAGATCGCACACGACAGGCCCAATTAAGGGTTAAACTGGCGAATGACCAAGCAGTGTACCTACACACGACGCACGCGAGCAAGTGCAGCAAAACAATCACGCATAAACAGGCAAAGTAGCGGTTCGAGATCTCGTTCGTATTCCATCGGGGTGCATGTCGACAAACGTAATTGTATCCATAATTCTTACTTATGCGGGGGCTAATGGGCCCGCGAACACAGTGTTGCTTAGATTTTAAGGAGCAGGCCAGTTCCTTGATAACACGTTGAAACACGTTTCCAAGGTAATCGCCACGACTCCCTATTCAAATAGCTCCGGCAAGGATTATAGCCTGGCCGTGCGTGAACGTGGTGTTGCACGCCCACGTTCCACCAGCCCCGTCGACTTCGCATTCGCGAATATACCGTCAAAGATCAGCCGTCTCTCCATTCTTACAGCCGCGAATGGCGATAGCTATCCGATACACCTAAGAGGAACTGGCCATTGCAATATTTCTTCGAGCGGTGCTAGTCGAATCCGCGAACTTTCGCCAGTTCTTCGAATCCTTTTTATAGTACTCCCATCTGTTTTGTTGGGGTGGCATTCACTTTTGTGCCTTGTGCAATATTGCTTGGCAGTTTATGGGGAACAGATGATTTGCTCGATGATATGTCTGCTGCGATCGTTCCTTCAACAATGTAGTGGATATTTCTCCTTCCAGCCACTCTTTATTTTATGTACCAGTGTTTCCCAATTGGAAATATTCCGCGATACGAAGTTTGGGGTCCCGCAAACGGTTACTTTATTTATAACAAAATTTACATATTAGAAAAAAGTGTAAATTTGTCAACGAGAAACGGGACGACGTCAGCGTACTGCGTAATAAATAAATAAATAACTGTTGAGATTGGCGGTTCTACCAAATTTTAGAGCGTATGAAATTTAATATTGAATTTCTGTGGGAAAATTTAATTGGAAATCGCTGATCTATATGCTTCTTTGAAAGCTTCCTATTTGATTAATCCTAGACACTTTACGTCCACTTTATTATTCAATACTGACTACAATATATTAGAATCTAATCAACCAAAGAATCCTCTTCTCCGTGCCAGCTATCAACTATCACCAGTATTTATTTTCATCAGAAACTTCAGATACACAGCACGCCCCATCGATTCTTTCCATCCAGGTGAAATTCTACTCTACCATTCACAATCGAAACCGCTTCTGCCAGTGCTGTATTAAATCAACAATCATCATACATCAGTTGCGCAACAGCGGAGCGCGACAAATATTTCGATCCATCAGGCCATCGTTTTCACTTCGCCTGGTAGCCTTAATCTCGCTGAAAAGGAGCGGACGATCTGGCTGCCCCGGTGCCGGGGCAATAATTCCATTCATATCGAGGACTACCGTGCGTCACGCGAAATTGCCCATGGTCTCCGCATCGTCCCGATGTGCTGTGCGTTTTGTTTTCGTCGGGGATACGCGGAATCTGGCATGAAAGTCAATAACTGTCGGTCGATATCTGGAGGCTGCCGCTACCGTGGTAGCGACCGATCCGTCAGCGGTTTCAGCGTAACCGTAATCTCGGAGTGGATTCAACCGTGAATTATGTACTACTTTGGCTAGCCTCACGGATAACAACGCCCCGTGTCCTCGGCTCGTGCACATGCTTGTTCCGCGACACCATAACAGCTATCCGCGCCCAGCTTTCCCGTGGACGGACGGCCGGCGGGCGTGCCCGTTGCCGAGATTTCGGTGGGACGCTCTTGAGAGTTGAATTAAGGGAAGGTAACTGCAGGGAGGTTTCATCGATCCATAGACTCTCGAGTCGAATTCGCAACGAGTTACAATTGGAATTAGGACACTGAGCGGATTGTTGACCGACAGAGATTTGGGTTGGGGTTATGGTGAAGTTTTACTGACTTGCTTGGGATTGGGTGCAACGGGTTTAATACTAAAATTAATGATAGGGTGACTGTACCTAATATCGCCAGGCAAAAGTTAAATCGCTGTCAATTGAATACTAATTTATATTTTTACATGCAGTTCGCTTCAAAGAAAAGAGAAATTATTCATCTTTCATGTAGCATAAGTTAGAATCGTTGAAACCTACAATTTTTAATTAGGACTCAAAAAACGTAAGGCATGCAAAAATCGGGTCCTGAAGAAAAGTGTACCTAATATCGCCAACTCATGAAATATTGATTAATTCATGTATATATGAGTTTTTAAAGTCATTTTCACACGTACTTTTATTATTTTTTGCTGTATAAATGTTTTTTTATCCACTTTTGATTTTATTTTTATTAGAAAAATATAGATTTTTAAAATATTTTATTTTTTACGTTCCGATGCACATATTGGACAAATAAAGTTTATTTCGGTTGCTCGGAACATTTCGTAACCCCACCTGTAACAAACATTACATCGAAAACATTGTTCTCCGGTAGGCGGTATTAAGAACACCCAACTGCTAAAAGAAAAATACTATTTTCATCGCGGAAAATATTTGAATCGATTTCATTCCTTAAGTACATCATTAATTAGGTATTTCTACTAGATATTCTTGTATTCACGGAATTATTAGACTTGCATTCTCCGAATGGGATGTAAAATTGTAGCAGTCCAATAAATTTTTACGCTATTAAGATTCTCTAAAATCCTTCCCTTTCTGTAATTGTTGATCACATGACGCTGCAATTGCAGTATGTCTTTCTACATATGTTTAGGTACTAATTGAGTACATAACCGATAAATTTTAGTGCTTTGCGAGATATAGCGGGTGGCGATATTAGGAACAGTGGCGATATTAGGTACAGTCACCCTATGGTGGCGCGTTTGTGGCAGAGTTAACGATTACAGAAAATAATGTGTAATCAATTACACAGTTACATTTTAATCGTAATTTGTAATTTGTAATTCGATTACATTTTGCTCAACTCTGGTTTGTGGGGGATGAATAATGTGAATCGCGTAGGCCTCCAAGCTTTGGAATCTGTGGTCCTTTTAGGTGACAAGATATCGGTAGATATCACTCTGAGTGGCGGAGGTCCTGTAGGCCTCTAAGTTCTGAAGTTTTGAGGCGATAAGCTATGTACCGTTAAGGAACTAATTTCTGATCAATTTAGAAGACTTCCCGCTTTAATATTTATTTTTAACCTAATAAAACTTTAAACCATAGACTTTTTTTTATACTAAAAGATGAATTAATGTTTACACTTCAAAGAAAAATTTTGAAAAGTTGAAAATAAGTATAATTTAATTATTTATAAGGTAGGGAATAATAAGGTGACTAGGAACTAGTTGTGGATCATCTAAAAGTACATGGGAATTAATTTTTGATCAGGTCAAGAATTAGTTTTTGATCATCTAAAATACATGGGAACTAATTTTTTGATCAGGCGAGGTACAACTTTTTGATCATCTAAAATACATGGGAACTAATTTCTTATCAGGTAAGGAACTAATATTTGATCAGATACTAATACTAATTAAGAAGAAAGCTCCAAATAAACTTATTTTTAGTATTATACCATCTAAATTTAATTTTTCTAAAATTTTATAATGTCCTAACCAAATTTTTATTCAGGTGATCAAAAATTAGTTCCACAAGAAAAAAGTGGAACTAAATAATGATCACTCATTTTTAAAGCAAAATGGTACATATAATACTAAAATTCTTTCGCTATATTGTAAACTATTGTAAGCAAAATGTATGAAAGTAACCTTTAATACCATAACAACCAGTAAAGAAATCGACTGTGGCGATGGTGATGGAGCTACCTTACACATTTACTTTCACAAAAACTAACAATACTAACTGCTTTCACAGACAACACATATATTTTTGAATTATCAATTTTTTTGTTAGCATTTATTTCAAACAATTATTTATTGACATAAACTGAAAAGAACGATTTATTTCATGAACTGATAAAAAATTAGTGCCTGATCAAGAACTAGTTCCTTAACAGTACATAGTTATTCTGTAACGTCCCCAACAACACACCGGATACAAGTTTGCCCTCTAATTAGTAAACTCTAACTTGACCCATGAAACGACCTCCGAGGAAATGAAATGAAAACCAAGGGACTGTTTGATCTACATAAATGTTCTTGGAGTCTAGTTTCCGTTTCGGTTCGGCCTGTATCAGTGGGTTTGAACTTCCGGGTGTAAGAATTAGAAATTCACGTGGGTTCTCTCCGAGTAAGTTCCGAATAGAACACAGACTTTGGTACTTACTGTTTTCAGTAATTTCAAGAATTCCTCCAGGTTTCGATTATCATTCCTCGGTCTCCAACTTTCCCGCCAACGACCAGCGTACCCGCTGCCTAGTTTCGGTGTGCCATGTTAGCTTTCAGTTTTGCACGACCTATTTAACCGCGTTTCGTTTTATCACCGTGTATGTATCCCATAGCTTGTCAATCGTCGATTCTTCTCCCAGCGCGTTCGCGTGCGCGCGGCCGCGAAAGCCTCTGATTAAGTATCGCGCGATGGTATCGATTTTATCGGTTGGCCCGATGAAAAATTGCACACGGTCGGATTTAATCTGGCGAGTGGATAGCGGGCGTGTATCGTGACTGTTAGCAGTTCCGCTGGCTAGCATGAAAGCACTCTTTGCGATTCCACTTGCCCTTTTTGCAAATTGCGTAATCAACTGGCGAGGCTTATCGTGGAAATTTCGTTACGCCGTAGCCAGACGGGTTCCACACCGTAAACATAACGTCATCGGACGGAAACGCATTGTTCGAGGTTGCGTCAGTCGATTGAATTTTGTGGTCGCGGGCATGGAAGTTTCGAAATACGTACAGGGAATTTTAGACTCGAATCGGTCCTTCGTTACTGCAGTTGTATATTTTAAAATGGAGACTGAAAATGTACGAGTAGGTAGTTCGACCAGTGACTTCGTTTAAATGGGCCTTTCCCAATTAAAATTAACTCACTACAATTTGGTGCAACCCCCAACCTTAAATTCTTTTTTGTATACAGCGCGCTGACGACGCCGCATTCTCGTTAATTAATTTACACACTTTCTCAGTGTTTAAATTTTATTATAAAATAAGTTGTCACGGTGCCATAAAGTTCGTATCGCGGGACCCCAGGGCGCCGCGGAACACCAGTTGGGAAACGCTGGTTTAGATGTTAGATAAATCATGCCGAAGCTTTTTATCGAGTCGGTGCCAGTCACTTCGGTATACTTCTCACTCTGCGTTCATACTGACAAATGGTAGTCGACGGCGCAAGCATTGCACCCTTAACGACACTGCAACATTGCAACGCTCGAGGAACCATTAAGCAGAGAGGAACAGTCACTCAAGTTTCTCCTAGATAGGAGCTGACGCTAAATAGCGCGCTTTGCATAACGCGACACTCGATACACTGTCGCGTATCATAAGTCGAGGCCCGCGAGACGTCATGTAAATTAAACGAGCCCCGAACCCCGTTTCAGCCATCCGTCAGGTGTATCAATCACTTTTACTCGAATCGTGCGACGTAAACGATCGCGATGGCCGATAATGCGATTCGAGCCTTACGGTCATCGTGGCCTACTCGAGAGCTGTCGAACGCAAGGACGAGATTATGGCTGCAATTGTGCGCTTAGTGCGAACGAATTTCATTGGTGGGAAATCTGAATGTTATCGTACTTCGACTTGCCTCGCCTACTGGTGCTGGTAGATTGCCACCGTCGCGTAATACGATCTCACCACATTTTCGACGTGGGCGTGTAAAGAGATAAGAAGCAACGTTTTCACCCAATTTTGGAAATGTCTAATTTTATTCAAAGGAAAAAGTTGTGTCTCAATTCAGTGTCTAGATCAAAATTGAGTAAAAAAATTTAAGTAAAATATTTTTCTATAATTGAATATTGCAATTTAGTTTTCTCATCACTTTTTATAGTATAGTTCCACCAAAAATCTGAATTTCCACCGTGGCAGGGCACGTGTTAAGGAAGGTTTTTTGAACGTGGATGGAGATAACGTGTTTGTTTTATTCAGGTTTGATCGTATAGTGTTTTATTATAGTCTCCATCGTATAATGACTTCGCCAATCGATTATACAATACCGCTGGAAAATATCCTTGACACGTCACCAGATGCATAATTACGAAACGCATCGTGCACGCAATTTGTTTCCTACTTTGCCTTTCCTATCGTCGGTTCTCAGTATGCCGCAGAGAGGTTCATTTGCGCGGTGTACTTAGTTCTTTATGGATTCCACGAAAACTGTTACTCTAGCCTCTAGTCTCCAGTTATTCTAGTCCCAGATCTGAGCACACTTTTGCGGGTATCTTGCAGTTGCGAGTGCTTATCGTTTACCACACGGTCGAACGTTCACGCGTTTTAAGTTAATGATTGTCCGCCAGTTGGGAAATTCGAGGATGATTGCTCTGGTCTTCAACGAGACCCCGGGATCTATAAAAGCTAACGGGGTTAATGTCTGTCTGCCTTTTTTGCCAGGTTTTCTAGGAAAATGTATTCATTCTCTGCTGGTTCTGGGAGAATTTTAAAAACTTTGACCAACCCTCAAGAAAAATAGTGCAAATATTTAAACGACTTCCAAAGCGATTTGTACAGTCTCTTTTTTGCTTTCAATGCCTCAAATACAAATGCTTCATTACTGTAAGGGGTCGTCCTTAAATTACGTAAGACGTTTGGGGGGAGGGCTCGCGAATTTCTTAGGGTTTTCTTACAAGGGGGGGAGTCAGGTAGCGTCTTACCCAATATTTTTTAACCTAATTTTCAATAAATACAAATTCTATCATTAATCTTCCAGACAAGTAGTTTTAGTTTAAATTTACCGAAATCGAGTTAAATGAATTATATAAACCTTTAAAAGAGTTTTAATAACTGAAAAAATTGAATGTAAAAAATATTACGTAAGGACGGGGTTGGAATATCAAATCTTACGAATTCTTACATTGGGGAGGGGGTAAGAATTCGTCAAAATTACCCTTACGTAATTTAAGGACGGCCCCTAATGAAAATTTATCTATCTGTCCATTTCCACATTCTAATTCTCAACACATTTCCATCCCCAGAATCCCTCAAAATTAATAATACCGCTTGTGCTTTCAACATCCCTCCGTTTTCTCTCCATATCTGCCAACTTTCACGGACGAATTCCACAAAAGTGGCCCCACAAAGATACGATCTCGAAGAAAGCAACATTTCTAGAGGCCGTCGCTTTAGCGAATGTTTCTACTGTCAGAATCATAAATTCTGCCGCGTTGATAGTACGTTACAATCAAGAGCCGTTCCCGGTCCATACCCAGCCAAGGATCTGATAAGTTAACGCGAGATGTCCTGGCCGTGCGCGAAAAACTGTTCAGGACCGAGTGGAATCGCGATAACGACAGGAAATAAGTGCTCGTGGTACTGGTTGATGTAAAGTCGGAACGAGGAACAACATGGCGCATTGTTCTATGATGTATCGGGTACGTGTCGCGGCACTTTCTACTATAAAAGCAGCGTAACGCGAGATGGAGCGATCGAGCGTCGTCTCGAAAATTTTTCCGATACGCTGTCCCGATAATTTACTAGATTGGAAACCCAACACTGTTTCCTTCCCCGGCGACGCTGCGTCGTCGGCGCTACCGATGGATTTTCGACTTTCATTCGGCACGGCCGATAAACGGCCGTAAACTTCTCGCGCAAGCCACTTTCAGCTTTTTGTTGGCGCATGCGACTACAAGGAAATTCTTGCCACTTTCCTCCCGTAATTATTCCCGAAGATCTCCATTAAGATATCGGGCGGATCATAATGAAATTTTACGCACGCGAAAGAGAAGCGATCACTTTATGACGGTCGATACGTGCCGCCAGAGTTCTCGCCGAGTTTTCTTTGCACTTTGCATAACTCGCCCGATGCAGTCTGCATTCCATGCCCGTGGAACATCGATTTCACACGCCGATAAAGATAAGTTTTTCATCCTTCGGTCTGTTTGCGCCGAGGTTGCCTTCTGTTCCTCGTTTTTGATGCTAGTGCTCGGTTATATGTGCGCGAGGTACCGATTGCTTCTGTAACTTACTCTGCTCGATTATGAAACGATTCGAAGAGACTTTGGTAGCAGTTTTTTCCAATTTTTCAAGTTTTCTATGCGTTGGGATTTTTTAAAGTCGATTAGGTAGATTCAATCTTCTTATTTTCTAATTTTCAACGATCTATCTACTTTGTCACTGACCTAACTATAATCTTATTACTTTGTATAGCAGTGACTCTCAACCTGTGGGTTGCCAAGAATTTTCTGGGGGTCGCCACGATATTTTTTTAAATATTAATTTAAAATTATATTCTGAAATACCTATTTTTAATATGTTTAATTTACCTTATTAAATTTACCTTACCTTATTTTGAGGGCGGGGGTGCAGGTTATTTGAATATTATAAAAGGGGATGGCGACTCAAAAAAGGTTGGGAAACATTGTTGTGTAGCGTCCATTTAGTAACTCATGGGATTCTATCCCGTATATAAATAAGTAAATAAATAAATAATTTTGATGCTGAATGGTCGCGGAGATGGTACTTTAGTATTCGAAATTTAAATGCGTGGCCAGTTGTGCTAGAAAATTCATATGGGGATGGGCGAGACTTGTATGCGGAAGAAAGTATATTTACGGGAGTGCAGCGAGTGTGATTCAAGTGTACACGAATGGCGCATAATGGGGAGCTTTATAGCATAGGCTGAAAGATGAGCGTGCTACCCATCTTCGTCTTATCGTGGCCGTCCTTCGGTACTGTTCGTTCTAAGGTTTCCTGCTTTTCTACAGAATCTTTACCCTTCGAATCTGACGATTGTAATAATTTCTATACGAAGGACATTGATGGCAAGTCTGATTTGTTTCAAAGTATCTGAACGTTCAGTACTTTTAGGACACCTAGAAGAATATTGTTGACTTGTTACAATAGATGTCTTCAGCTGACTGTAGAAGAACGCGAGTCTAGGGAAACAGAGACTTTACAGTTTGCATAGAAACGCGGATGTGAATTCCTAAGATAGTAGCCCATAGCCAGAAGCTGAAGTTCTTTCTGTATTTACAGGTCTTTAGACATGCAACTAGAACCTGTCTCTTCAGAATCGTTCGAAGTGTCACGTACGTGTAACAATTTATCAGAATTTTTATCGTCCACATTGCCTTATCGCCTATATAAAATAAGCTATCTGTAAACGATTGTAAATTATTCATATAATCTTTATTTGCTAAAATCCCGCTCGTGGCGTTTGAAATTCGAATTCCTTCGGTCGCTTCTGATTCAGTATCAGATTTTACATTTCACACGCGCGATGAGTGATTCTAAAAAGCCGTCTGTTTTGTATCCCACCGAAGCCTCCAAATTCTACTGTTTTTACCTCGACGAAAGGAAAGCTGCTCGAAATCCTCGTTCGCGTGACCCCTTGCCGCCAATTACACGGGCTCCATCTAAGCAAAAAGCTTGTAGAACATTAACCTTAACTGGGGTTCACAAGAAAATTGAATGCAACCATTAGCCGAGATCAACGATCGAAGTCGATTAACGAGGGAAGGAGGGGGGAACATCTTTTGCTCGACCTCACTTTGAAATGTTCCATTTCGCGAGCAGTGGGTTCACCTTCGTGGTATCCTATCGAATTTTTAGCAGACATCCTGCGCCGCGCAACGAACCCCAATGCATAGACCGTGGAACACCAATTACATTTATCTTAATGCCGATCTTCAATATCAGATAAGCTGCGACTCCCTTTTTTCGAGCTGGCTTCAGCCATTGTTTCTTGGCGGAACGTAAAGTCTGTTCGGGGAAACGAAGTGGTCGAAAGCAACGCGTCGATGCAAACCGCGAGTAGCAATTGCTGTCGGTGCTAAGGGATAAGTAGAACAATCGCGCGTAATCGTACGCAATCTATCGGGGAAAGTGGGCTAATGCGAGCTACGGAGGCAACGCACAAACATCTTTGTTCCTTGGAGATTTCAGCTACTCGGCTTCGCCAAGTACAGAACAATTCTTTCAGCATAGTTTCAAGAGTTAATATAGTTGGTTCTGCTGGATTTTCGTGAAAAAGTGATCAAATTTGGAACATTCTTCAGGATATATTACTTTGAAGTCTTACAAGGTTTTCAATTCGATAATTCGAATTTTAATGAAATTTGTGTGAATGTAGAGATCATTGGAGTATTCAAGAAACAATTTCTTTTCTGTGGAAATTTACTTTGATGGGGCGAAATCAGTTCTTAAAAGTATCTTGCTTTTTTTTTAATATAACTTTATTTTTCTGTTGATAGTGTGATAGAGCATAAGTAACTTAACAATTCTTATATTCAACGTTTTGTGCTATTTCGCACAGTTAAAAAGTTACATTAAAAAACGAAAAAACGCGATAATATTAAGGGCTGTTTACAGTGAATTTCCGCAGAAAAAATTGTTTTTTGAATACTGCAGTATGCTCTATATTAGTCTACATTCACCCGAGGTTTTATTAAAATCAGAATCTTTGGGTTGAGAAAGTCTCCTTGTTAGTGAGAAAGTCAACGAAGTTTGTTTATATTAAACACAGCACAAGTTGCAAGATGAGTAACTAGGCAAAAAGAATCTAACGTGTAGCGATGGGTATTAAGAATCTTCGAGTCACTCTGAACGTACATAAAAAAGTTCGAATCACTTCGCATGTTGCTCGAGTCACAAGCCACAAATTACAAGTTCAGTACGCTACTCACCCTATCATTTTAATCAAGCAGCGTCGTTGATTGATAAAACTTTGACGTTAAATATGCCTGTCAATATGCATTGCACACTTTCGTCCTAGTTTCGTTAAAGTTGATAATCCTATAGCGGTGTCCTCTTGTAAATGCCATCCAGTGTTGGTGATAAGTCTTAACTTGAACTAAATCTGTTCTGGATCTTTCCAGCCAGTCGACACGCAGCTTTCTATTTACGTATATGCAAATTGCAATTCTCTAGGCTTATCTTTACGTCGAAGCTGTCTTTTATTTCCTTATTCCTTCCATCTTCCACGTGCCATTTTCCACGGACTGTGCCGCGCAGTTGGAGGCAGTATTAATCTGCACTCGCAGAAACATACTCACATCATCCTTCGGGTTAGAACTCTATTACAGAAAAGTATTAATCAGCAATTGCTGAAACATACGCGATCCTCTCAGAGCTGCCGAGGACTTTTCCAGGAGAGTACGATACTCTCCAGCCACGTCGAGGCGTAATGAGCGCGGTGTCGAAATGCTTGACTTGCTTCGCGGAAGCAATAAAGCCTTTTAACGTTTCTTTTGTACGCGTGTGCTTAACCTTTGCACCGAAGCGTACAACGCGGCGACCGCGTTCACTGATCCCTCTGAACCACCGTGATTTATTTCCAGCCCGGGAAGAAATCACGATAGATCGAGCGATGTGATCCACCGGTGGAGGGGAAAAAGGAAAACTCGCCGCGTAAATCATCGCGGTGGCTGATTGCAACCCAATAACGAATTTCGCGTTGTTACATTCTCGATCCTATCGATTCGATCGATCGAAATTACACGCTTTTCCGAGGCGCGCGACGGGCCTCTCGCGCGTTCAAAATGAATTTCTAATCGGCGTTGGATCGACAACCGTGATCATCGCGAAGCTTGTAGCATCGAAGTGTGTTCCATGGAACACGCTGATCCCTTCCAACTAAAATTTTCCTACACTCGTAACTTTCTCTGCATCCTTCAGGCATCAAGCTCGTCTCACCTATTGGAAAACAATTTCCCATGCCCTCGTTCTGATCTATCCCGCTCGCTCTTAACTCGAGATCCCTTGAAATCGGGTCTGATCTGTCACTGTCCCGTTCCAGTTCACAGTGAGCTCAATTCTAGACTGCCCATTTTCAATTTCAGTGAAAAAGGTAAATAGATAAGATCAGTGAAGAAGACCATAACCAGATTTGAGCATTATCCGAATAAATTTGTATTCGAATAAATTCTTATTCGAAATTTTTATTCGAAGATTATTCGAATAAATTTTTAATTATTCGAATATAATAAATTTTTAATTATTCGAATAACCTTCGAATAAAAATTTCGAATAAGAATATATTCGAATACAAATTTATACGAATAAATTTTTAATTATTCGAATAATCTTCGAATAAATTTTTAATTATTCGAATAATCTTCGAATAAATTCTTAATTATTCGAATAATCTTCGAATAAAATTTATTCGAATAATGCACAACTCTGACCACAACTCTGGTGACATGTGATAATGGAGTTGTACGTTCTACCCTCTACTTCACGCGGAATAGTGATAGTAGCCAATTTGCGAGATGGATGAAGTGTTATTTATTGACAGCATTTCCTACCGCTAATGATCCTCTGTGGCAAGTTCATTATAAAAATTCGAGGATTCTAATTTAACGACCCATCGTCCGTATGAAATATGCGCGGTTAATTTGAACAAAACCATCGGCTGATTACGTGCGAACGATGATCGCGAATGGGGATAGGAAAGTAGAGTGGAAGCAAACAAGAAACGTTCGTATCTTGCAGTATCTGCGGTTCTTATCGCTCGCTTCAATCCCGCCGCGGGCAGGAAAATCATAATCCCACTTTATGCTTCCTTTTTACCGGGAATCACGTTAGGCGGTATTCTGTGAACGCCGTCGCTTTCCTCCTCGTTCCTCGCGGATTCGTTTTTCTTTTGTCGCTCATTACCCGCGTCGAATTGATGAATTTCACCCTGGCGCTGATCGAAAGGAGGAAGTCAGCGGCTGCAGTGAAAACTAAGCAACAGAGTGTGCTCCTCGGTGTCCGGTCCCACGACTTTCGGCGCGTTCGTATCGTATTTTACAACTGTGATCGGTGTATTCGCGCGTCGTATCAGACCAGCCATACTCGTCAGTTATATCACGAGTTATTTAAAAGTCTCTGGTACAAGGAGAAACTTGGACCACACAGAAAGACATCCTCTGTGTTACGGACACTTCACTGTCGGCCGCTGTATACGTTTGACTATCGAGAAGGTTCGTTACTACGTCTCTTTATGTCGGCGAAGAACATATGACACGAATGAATGGAATATTTATGGGGCATCGTTCTTTTTATCGATTGATTGTGATACTTGATCCATCAAGTTCGTTACTTTTTTATTCTCGCTCGGGTCGAACAGGTCTGCAGACTCATCAATTTCCCAGGCGCCATTTATGGCAACGAAGTTTAATGTACCCTTTAATACATACTGTTTCTCTGCGCCGCTTCCTCTTAAAGGCACACTTTATTCTCCCGCTGCCTCGGCGCGAAAGACTTTCGAAGATCACCCGCGATAACGGTACTTAGTCAAAATGTAATTTAAACCCCATAAATCGAACTACATTCAGGCTTCCGCGTACTTTCGAATATTCGGGTGCTTAATAATCGTCTGCTTGGCGGGCCGTTTCTGCACGCTTTCGAATTGATAATACGACAATAATTAGGTGTTCAAGGTATGATTTATGTAGTCGCGCGGTATATGTAACTTAAAACTCATATGAATCGATTGGATTTTAATTTCGGGATTGCCACTGATATTTAATAAGACTTTTGGTTCCGATTTTGTCTACATGGGAATTAACTGCAGGCTGTTTCTCAATAAAGTGTTCACATTTCCAAGCAAACGATTTTTAATAGCGAAGTCTGACAGGTTGCGTCACGAAGATGACGAATGCTTTTGTTCGACGTTCGTTTTTTGGTCAAAAGTCATCTCCAAAAGTGACGTGATGTATAATGACCTCGATCTTTTGTACTGAGCTTTCACTAAAACCCTCACTATTATCCTAACAATAAACAGTGTTACGTGAAGCATCACACGTTTATCTTCATCGAAGATATTCATGCTCTTCCACTAAATTAGAGAATGCCATGCTAATTGCAACTGTTGTACACGTTCCGTGGTACGGTGGAAACTCAGATTTTTAGTAGAACTATAAAAAGCGATGGGAAAACAAAATTCAAATATTGAATTGTAGAAAAATAGTTGTTGTATAATATTCTCCATAGTTTCAGCCTTTTTTAATTCCATTTTGATTTGAAACACCTGTTTCCTTTGAATAAAAATTTCGCCACTGATAAATATCGAAGCGTGTTAAATTTAATTAAGTGTAAAAGCAGGATAACCGTTCCCTTTTATTAAAATCTCTAAGAATTCAATCGTTTACAATTGTGCGGTTTCCCGGCCAAGCACCCACTAACCATAAAATGCATTATGATTTCAGGTACTCCAACGAGACATAGAGGCGCACGGTCGTATCGTAAGCTCGGTCGTCAAGCTAGGTGACAAAGTTCACTTGCAACAACAAGAAAGACAGCAGCAACAGGACGAAGAAGAGCAACAGGAACAACGGGAACCGCCACAAACCCTACGAATAGCGAGATCCCTGGAACGTCGATGGCACCTGCTGTTCCTACGTGCTTTGGAATGGCAATGTCACATCGAGACACTCGTATCTCGCATAAGCAACAAGGTGAGTCCTGGTATTAGCATCTTTTTTGCGATTTTCATTCATATTTTGCGCTTGGGCTTTTTTATAGTGTCTATTTCTGTGGCCGTTATGAGATTCGTGCTATTCATGTTGTGCGTTTAAAGGTCTTCACATAGACAGTAGAAGTTAGAGAATATTGCAAATGATAATGAGCAAAAAAGAGCGTAATACGTTTTTGCTATGGTGTACGGATTTGAGACGATGAGGTATGTTTTTGGGGTTTGTACTTGTTTCAGAATAATGTTATGGTAATTAGGAGAATGAAGATATTGTAAAAGTGTACCCGCTGAAGTGTATCGAAATGCTTTGCAAATATCTATTCGAGATCTTCTCTATCGTTTGCTCCAATAGAAAGAAATTCCAAATGTTTGATCAGATTAGATACCGGAGATTGCACTTTCCTTTGAAACTTATCGTTATGTCTATTTAACAAGTCTATAACGATGAACAATTTGTCTTTTACATATGAATGAGAGGAGTTAAATGTTATTCAGCCCCAATGGATTTCCCTTCATTTGCAATTGCGCTGGTTCTCGCGGAGAGGATTCGGGGGGAAAGATCATGTGATACAATTTTCTGTGAGAGCAAGCTCGGTAGTAGAAACTCTGAGAAGCATTAAAGTTACTTTGCATTAATTACGATAATATCCATTTATTTCCATCTCGAGTGAGTTGCAAGGCTTTACTGGCTCCTCATTCGCAATGCCTCCTTAGTTAAAGGGTGTACGTATAATTCCTGATGATTAAAAGCAAACAAACGTTTCTTCAGTCCCCTGTTACCTGTGTTTTGCCATTCACGGGCCCACAATTAAACGTTTTGTCGCAATTGTTCCACTTTTCTGCCAGGTTCTGTCATCCAGTCTTCCATTAATAAACCAACGGATTGCAGTTTGTGGCTTCTTCTCGTGCTCCTTTTCTCATACACTTCACACTTCTCCTTTTTTGGAGGAAAGTAATCGAGTACCCTTAAACACTGTTGTCCCCCATTGAATACAAAATGATCGCAGGTATAAAGGGAAAGCTGCGGCCGAAAGGAAAGGCAGGCATTTCATAATAAAGCTCATGTCATCCTCGTGGTGATTTCACCCCGTGATGGCGTCGAAATTACGAATTTCTTTCTGGTTAACACATGCACCCGAACTTCTGAACGATCAAAGACACGGCGGTTGAAAAGATTTCATGACGTTCGGCGCTCTGAGGGGGCCATTAACTCGGAGAGATCTCGAGCGCGTTCCTTTTCATGCCCGTTCGTCCCGCCGAGATTCGCGTGAAAGTCCATTCGGCGCGAACTCGGCTGGTAAAAATTAATTAAATCAACGACAAGCCACGCGAATCGTCGGCATTTTATTTCCCCGGTTCGTCCACCTTTGAGTCATCGCACGCATCTGGCCGCGCTCGGCGATCCGAGCGCCTTGCTTTCCATCGTGCAGGCGTTCCTTCATCGGAACTCATTCGTGTGACACGTGGATGATCATCGACAGCGGATTTCACCGATTAGACACCGGGAAACGCGTGGTAAATCTCGTCGATCGCGTGACATGCATTCAGCCGCATATCCATAGAATTGCATATTGCCGAGATTCATTACTGTTTACTTTCCCCGCCAACGTTTTCGTGAAGACGAACGCCAGTATCCCATTGCAGTTGGCATCGGATGTCCTCAGGCGTTGAATAAAATATGTTATTCAGCAGAATCTCTAATAACTCATCTTCAGTAGAGATTCATGAGTTAACAAACCAAGATTCAATCTTTCATAATGACATCTCTCATTGGGGTCATTACGCATGAAATAGGACATTTTTTTTAGTAACATTTCGGATTTTGCTGAAACTTGGTAAAAAATTTGTCTTTTTTAAATTTAAACGATTTTATTCAGCTTCGATCCTCTGTATGTTCGTTTGTATGTATATATGTATGGTTCTAATCTGGCAATTCAAATTTAACCCACTTCCAACTATCCAATTGTCTTGAAACTTTGCAGGCGTGCGTAGTTTGGATGACAATACAATATTTAAAAAAAAAAAATTAGCTCCTAGCGGGTGAAAAAATTACCCAGTCATCAATAAATATAACCCATAATCACAAATTCAAACGACTTGAAATCAGCTACTCGCGTTCTTTACGAAAACGACAGAAAGCCGCTGCGTTCGGGACGCTAGTCGCATCGCGATTTGAGCTATAGAAGTATGAAATATATGAAATATAAAAAAATAAAAAATAAAAAAATAAAAAAAATATGAACTATAGAGCAATAAAAGATATTTGTAAAGAAGTCTGAGCTGTGAAATGTAAATCCACAAACACTAAAAATTAGAAAATAAAAATATATATATATATAAAAAATTTATGTTCAAGGATTTTATTAAAAATGCACTAAAAAGTGAAAAATAATTCTTTTCTTATACTACAAATTCGATGGTATTTTTTCACTTTAAATAAAATCGTGGAGCAGGATATGTCACAACAAATTCATTTCGACGCTTGATTCTGTAGTAAATTGATTCATATTCTGTTATGACGTATCCTGCTTCACGATTTTATTTAAAGTGAAAAAATACCATCGAAATTGTAGTATAAGAAAAGAATTATTTTTTTACTTTTTAGTGCATTTTTAATAAAATCGTTTAACATAAATTTTTTTATATATTTCTTTTTAATTAAACGATTTTATTCAGCTTCGATCCTCTGTTTGTTTGTTTGTTTAATGTATGTATGGTTCAAATCTGGCAACTCAAATTTAACCCACTTCTAACTATCCAATTGTCGTGAAACTTTGCAGGCGTGCGTAGTTTCGATGACATTACAATATTTAAAAAAAAAATTAATCCGAGGAGGTGAAAAAATTATCCAGTCATCAATAAATATAACCCATAACCCCAAATCCAAACGACTTGAAATCAGCGACTCGCATTGCTTACGAAAACGACATAAAGCCGCTGCGTTCGGGACGCTAGTCGCATCGCGATTACCGAAAATACACAATTTATCGAGAAATGATCTGTCACATATGTACGAATACTAGAACTACAACTTTGCAAGCGTTCGTAGTATATCACCCTCAAAATTGTAGTACGAGAAAAGAATTAGTTTTTAGTTTTTAGTGCATTTTTAATAAAATTGTTTAACATAAATTTTGTTTTATATACTTTTAATTTTTTAAAGTGAAATAATGTTTATTAAGCATCTTTATGTCTCCGCTGTAAGCACCCAAAAGCTCATTTTTATCAGTTTCTTACTTGAATTCTTACGATTTATTGAAAATATAAAAACGTCAACACTATATTTCAAGGAGCTGTAAGATCCACAATTTTTAAAATTTGGAAAAGTCCTTCGAGATACGTTTACATATCCCTAAAGACTACAATATATCCAAGTTTCAGTGAAACAACCCATTGAGAGAAGCCTGAGAGTCTTTTCACGCGTGTCACTTCTCTGTTAGCGAATTCGGTATCCTTGCACTGGCTCTGTGCTGGTGCCAGAAATTATCGTATACGACTTTGATTGGTTGATTCTTATAGAGCTATCTTCGTCTCTATCAGAAACAACCAATCAAAGTCATGTACGATAATTTCTGGCATTAGCACAGAGCCAGTGCAAGGATATCGAAGTCACTATGCGTTACCATTTTCTATCCAAAATTCCAATTCAAATCAATCGCGAGGCATTGTCCCCAACGAAAACTCTCGAAAATGGCGAAAGATCTGAATGTGGAACGGACGAGCGATCAAACGGACTGCGTATCGGTTCCAAATCAGCATTCGCCGTCAGCGAGGCCATGTATCCCGCGGACAACAAGCACCGGAGCGTTGTTCCTGTTTTTCTCGTCCCTGGTGAACTACATCGTTCCCGGCGGCGAGATGTACTAAATTTATAATCGAGGAAAAAGTGTCAGCCCCGCCGAGGGAAATCGTTAATTATCGGGACGAATTGCATCCGGCAACAGGCACCGCGCACACGTACCCGGCGAGCGGTGTCCAACGGTGCCTTCCTTTTTCCCCTTTTTCCCCCGATCGGTTCTGGGCCGAACTGTACGCAGCCGGGGCGAGCAATGGCCATTCGTATCGGCTGGCCGTGTTTGCACGGTAAAACGATCCCGCGCATAAACTTCGATTAACGTGAGTAATAATCAGACCCGCGCACAAAGTCCCGCGGTTTCACCTGGCTGGCCGTGCTAGATGCAACGTAGTCGCCTAAAACTTTCACGACACACGGGGGGCGTAGCGTGCTCTCCGCGTCCTGAATTTGGACTTTTCACAGCTTCCTCCGCAGGTCGGGCGACCGTATTCAGCCGGGCGGGCAGTAAAACTTTCAAAAACCAGAACGCCACTTTCTTTGCCCGGAAATGGCGAGGCGGAGCTTTCGCCTCGCGCCACGTCCCTCAGGAAAAGTTCGTACACCGTCGTTCATAAATATTAGGACACCTACTCTGCGTAGAATAATTGTGAAAAACGTTGCTTTGTTGAAGAAGTCTAACGAATTTTACTTTATTTGGTATTTTAAATTAAAAACAGTGACAAGTATATCGAGTCTGTATCAAATATCAAATTTTATGCATTTGATACGGGTGTCCTAATACTTAAAGAATCAATCGTGAGTCGAAGGTTGTAGGTCTGAAGTTTTTCAAGGGATGGTGGGTTCCTCATTTTAATTTTACCAGGATTTGGATTAATTTCACACATTACTTTTAATGAAAGTGGTAAAAAAGAAACATTTGGAAATATTGGTATAATCTACGCCATACTAGGTATTGGATTCCTTGGATTTATTGTTTGAGCTCATCATATATTTACAGTAGGTTTTGACGTAGATACACGAGCATATTTCACCTCCGCCACAATAATCATCGCCATCCCAACAGGAATTAAAGTATTCAGATGATTAGCAACATATCATGGAACAAAAATCAAATTAAATCCTCAAATCCTATGGTCTCTTGGATTTATTTTCCTTTTCACAGTAGGTGGATTAACCGGAATTATACTATGAAATTCATCAATTGACATCATTCTACATGATACATATTATGTTGTTGGTCATTTTCACTACGTTTTATCCATAGGTGCAGTATTCTCAATTATTGCAAGAATTGTACACTGATTCCCAGCAATCACCGGACTATCATTAAATAGAAAATGATTAAAAATTCAATTTTACATAATATTTACTGGAGTAAACTTAACATTTTTCCCCACAACATTTTTTAGGATTAATAAGAATACCACGTCGATATTCTGAATATCCTGATGCCTATTACTGTTGAAATTTATTATCATCGATAGGAGCAATTATCTCACTAAACAGAACAATTATATTTATTTTCATTATACTAGAAAGACTTATATCAAAACGATTAGTTTTATATAAATTCAACCAAAGATCACTCCCTTTTGTGGGGAGGATACTGGTAGAAGGGTGAAGATTATTTGTGAGGAGCCTCTTTTTGGATGTCCCGAGTGTGGTGTGTTGAAACTCTTCGCCTGGCTTGAGAGACTTCTTATTATAGAGATTTTCTTATGAATTCTGTAAGAAGATAACTTTTATTTTAATTCTTACCGTAGTTCAAATATTAGTTAAAATCTTCCTTTTGGTCCTCTTCGTAGAAAATGAAAGTACCTGCGACTGTGAATGTTTGCGAGATGTTTGCACGTTGCAGGATAGACGTACGAGATACCATGGTAATTATATGTAATTTATATGTGATCAGAACTTGCTTTCAGTGCGACCAGCCATTTGACTAATTGATTCGGGTTTAATCGTCAGGTAATCGACGCGTGCGATATATTGGCTGCGTTGGATCGGGAGCTAATGAAGTTATCGACCGATCTGTTAACTGATTCGAAATCGAGGGACTCGCGTGCGTAATTATTTTTCTCTTTCACGGGGCCATCGCGTAGAGAATTACTTCATTTCGTATGTAGGGTGCCCAACGACTCGTGTTGCTTATACATGAAAGTGCAATATTCTGCGTGAGTTTCACTGCAAGTCATGTTCATTTAGACTTATGAAGCGTTTGTACAAAAAGTACAAGTTAAGCTAACCAAAGATCACCTAATCAATTTAGTTAGCGTAGATGTAACAACTTGAAATAAATCTGGATTAAATTTGGGTATAGGGTAAATCTGGGAGACGTGACCGACCTAATATAAAATGGCTATTAAAACTAATACAGATATTACTTATTTTATCAGAACAAACCTAATATGTTCAGAATTTTATGCTGATTCAGAAAAACTGGTCGATATTTGCTTTAAGACAATATTTAGTGTAAATCGGGTTGAAAACTGAAGTCATTACATCTGACCACCTCTCCCGAGGTGCCGGGAGAAATGGTTTTCGTCGTTCGCAGACATCACATAATTATTCATGGAAAAATAACAAAGAGGAAAGCAAAATTATTTATGAGTGAATATAACTACAGATTCATTGATATTTAATTTGTTTACGCTAAACCAGTAAAGAACACATGAAAGATAATGCGAACTACCTACCGGCGATTAGCAAGGTAAATGAATACAAAAGTGAATAAATAAAATAAATAAACAATAATAATAATAAAATAATGATAAAAAATAAAAATATAAATAAAAATAATAAAAAAATCATAACTCGACCATCTCTACTTTCTGCAGCGAGAGATAGTCTTCTCGTTAGTTTTGAGATGAAGAGTTAATATGGCTAAACACTTTGGCTGCATTGTCCCTCAATATCTCTACTATGTTATTATTTCCAAACATTAAACGAAAATAAACTTAGAACTATATTTTAAATACGATTTTGTACACCGTTGTTTGACAAAAGAGGTTAAATGTAGCCTCAGTTTACCTTTTATAGCCTGTTTATAATATAAATCTATATATTTATATATCCTATAAATCTAGAAAAACACAGAAGGAACCGAAGTAACGCTGTTCATTCAATTGTTTGGCTTCTAGAGAAGTAATTGGTCTGCACTTTAACGTGTTTTTACGTATAGACTCTGAAATATAGCGACTCGACCAACTCTCCGGCCCGACCGCGTCTCCCGGATTTATCCTATGTAACAACTCCGCAGTTCTGTAATGGAACTCCCGTTTTCCTAATGTAAGTATCATCAATTAAAATGAAAGAATTATTTTTCAAGGGTGACTTAATTATATTGAAAGTTGCACATTAAACACGTGTAAACGTAGTGCAAAATCCTTCAAGATATGCAAAGCAATCTTCACACTTTCAATATCACGTTTCCCACTAAACGACCAAAACATTCTCGCTTCTTCCTCACGTCTCGCCATTTTTTCACTGACCCTCGTAAAACTGCTAAAATATCATCGAAAGTACACGTCTGGCGATGAACGAGCCGTTCTTGTCAGTCGCATTTGGCGCGCGTGGCGGTCGTATATCATTATTTTCACCGCGAGATAAGACGAACAGGTAGAAGATACCCGTTAACATCTAAAAAGCATCATCCACGCCCGAGGAACTAATTCCCTGCGATACTTTTGCTTTTCGTCAGCCCCAGCCTGGGCATTAATAATTCGCGAAAGTGTAACTTTGTGATTCGCGTGAAAGTCCCGCCACGTGTTTACAGCAAACAGACCATATCTCGTAACACCGGTACACTCGACTTCGTTTTCACTGTTTCGTTTTATAATTTATATGATACGCGCACGGTTCGACTAGTTGTCGCGTGACCACTCCTGATATTCCCTGAGAACGTGGCTGTCGGGCGATAACTTCGCCTTCCACCGTTTCGAGTGCGCCGGATTTCGTGTTCGCGAATGATTTGCGGGGCCAGCTGACCGAGTAATTCACTTACTGCCATGAATATGCATCCGAGGGTCCGTCAGCGTTACGATTCGTTCCATATCGCGAAGGAGAGCGTGCAGACGGGCGTGGATACCATTCCACCTTCACCGAAGACAATCTTTCTTAACGATAATTTCGTAGAAAGCATGCAGGATTTAATATTAGAGCCGCTCGAAAATTATAATAATACGCCCTAATTAATTATCGATTTATGAGTACGTGCATTATCGTGTGGACTTTAATTATTGGTTCTTGGGGTCCGAGATATACAATTTCGAAGTTTTACGAGCTATTATGGTGGGCATTACTGTCCCATCTTGCATGCTCCGTAACGTAGCCTAGGAATATAATAAATACTCGGGGAGAAATGCGCTTTGGTGGATTATGACACGGGTAGCTTAAACGAACATTGGCTTACGGTGGATGTCGTAAAGTTTAGTAGGTATACGCAGGCTGGCGTTGGGATTTTGAAGTCTCGCGTGGCGGTTTTTCCGAGGTAAATGGAAACTCCGCCTGTAGGGTCGCGTAATTGCACGTATCTAGTGGTAAGAGTCTACATACTTAACCTCCCTGTCCAAGGGGGACGCGGAGATATTAAATTGCAGCGCTTAGCTCTCGCGCGGTTACTTATTTGCAAGTCTAACGATCGCTACCACTGTGGTTTCTGTGTTACGACTTCTGCACTGTAATCCTCGATAGATTATTTACTTGTTTAAATATCTGTACCTATAGAGATGTCTGGAGGCTTGTAGCTGCCCCGATACGATCTTCCTTGCTTAGAAAATCGTTCTTGAGGAAAGTGTGTCACATTTCAGAGCGAATGAAGAGGCTGTGTAGATAGCATCGGCTATGGGGATATTAACTCGAATTTTATTTCTCTTTGTATTAACTCAGGTCAGTGATGGGCTACTAATTTAAAAAGGGATATTCCACAAATGTTATACGTACCAATAATAACGCAGAGTTTTATAAAGTATATGACAGCTGTTATTGTTCCTACACACGCGCAAAGTTTTACTACAGGATTCGATTGCCTTTTGAACCTGGGAAATCTCCGTTTGAAATGCCACAATGCCCGAAAGGGACACGTTTACGGCCTTCTCCCTTCATTATCCTCGCTTCGTGCGACCGAAGGGAAATGAAGACGCTTTGAAGAAAGCAGTGCCATTGTGCTTAAGCACGCCAGTTTCTAAATAGTTAGCCATTGATCGGTTAAGACTGAAAGTCGACCTTGTTTTATTACAATGGGCTACCTGCCACAAACCACGGCGAACCTTTCAACCTTCCAGGTACGGGATGGCTCAGGTATGATTACTATTCGTAATGACCGTGTGCACTGTGAATCCTGAGACCTGTAACGGTAGACGATTATTTTTCGATCGAGTCTGAACCACACGCGAATCGTGGAATATCGTTCGGCTTCCTTTAAATCGAGCAGCGCCGCTTCGATTTTACTCTCGCATGCTTTCCTGTACTTCCTTGCGTTTATGACAGTCGTAAACGATCGGCAGATGCGAATCGAGGGACCAAAAGTATGTTAGCGAAAAATTAAAGCCGCAACGAATCGGGTAAAAGTTTTCCCAGCTTGTGGTTTAAATGGAAGTGGTAATTTATTCGGGATTCGGATAGAAGTGGAACGAGCTATGAAAAATCTTTTTAATAGATGGTGAAAATTTTTCCATCTCAATTGCTTCTAGATTGTGGAAAATTCTTTAGCTTTGCGATCACTTTGCGGAAACCGTTCCAGAGGTGTAAAAAGGAGTAACGCCCGAGGAGGTGGTCTTTTTTGCTATCGCGCGAAGTGCCCAAACGAGTCCTCGTTTATCTGTCTTCGTTGATCTTCTGACACGGGGGATAGTGACACGCTTCTTTCGCGAGGAAACGCTCGCGAGGAAAGGCGAAAGTGGAGGTTCTAAATAGCGATGAACAAGGTGTAGTTCATGGTCGAACCACCAGCAGCAGTCGAAGTTTATTCAAGCAACGACGCGCTGAACGGAGCAAGCGGGACTTTAGAAAACATTCGTGACTTGGGGATTATAATAGTCGTGCCGTGATTGTTTTCGGTACGTTTTTTTAATAAGCCTCACGTCACGTCTATTCCTTAACATTTCACCAGCAAACACAATACCTACCTGTGATATTATTAATAACAGTGACCTGACTCTGTTAAACATTCATTCTCCTTCCTCTGTTCTAGCCTAAAAATTTCATCATCCTATCAGTTTCAACCTTGCGTTTGCCTGGTAAAATTATTACTCTTTCAGTGGAAAAGGATGATGTGAATTCCTAGATTAATACGGTGGTAACACTGTATGTGCTAGAATAATTTATTTGTGTCTCAAGATAGAGCTGAGGTCGTAATTATATATTTACAAACGCCGTTGTGGTTGAGAAGAAAATACCTACTGATAATTTTCAATTTCTACACTTGCATATTTACCGTTTGATCATTAACCAGGAAATGCGCGAATTTTCTGAAGAAGACAGCGAACCTCGTTTAATATCCCCTTAGTGGCTGTCCGTACCTTCATTATCCCCCACCCAGTACCTGCCAAAGGACACGAAACCTTTTGTGCGGCAGATTGCGAACAGGTAGCCCACGATCGGGTTGGTGCTAGCCCACCCCACGTCGACAGGTTGTCGAAGCGCCGAATCCTCGGTCGAGGTTCGGTATCGGTGTCAGTCGAGCTCGGAGCACACGGCAGTGAGGTAGTGGACAGTGGCCTTAGACGATGGTTCAAACGATTTACGGGAAACTGGTGCTCGGTTCCAGGGGCTGTTGTAATTGCCTCGGCTACATGCACGTGAGTGATTTACTTTTCCTTTTCGAGCAACACCTTCGTATCGACACCGTTCTGGCCCGCTGATCGTGCTGAACTTTATTCAAAGTTGCCAAGCCGTCGGCCTGGAAATCAGTCCGAGAAACTCGAGGGCGGTGATTGCATAAGTGCGTTCGAATTCGTTCCTGGCTGTTTTCTGTGCAAGATTCGATAGAAACGGTTCTCGAATAGGACCTGCCTTTTTTTTGGCAAATAGGACACGAATGAGGAGAGTAGAAAGTTTTGGTAGAGACAGTGAGTTTTCAGTTGAATTCTGTGTTTTTCGAATTGCTGGCAAATGTGGTAGTAAGTGTTACCTAACGGTTGTGAATTCTGTTGATTTTTAAATAATTAATATTACTGGTAAAATAATAATGAAGTGACCTATAGAGGTTCCTAATAGGGAGAGAAGTAGATGACCTGCTAATATATTTGCTGTTAAACGAATTGCTAGAGTTCAGGGTCGAATAATATTTCTAATTGATTCAATTAAAACTATAAAGTTTATTAGAACAGTTGAAGTATTTATTGGAACTAGATGAATGAATATATTGTTTGTATTTATTCATCAGCCGTAAATTATGAATCTAATTCATAGTGTTAATGATAATGATAATCTAATATTTAAATGTCTAGTGGGGATAAAGATGTATGGAAATAGGCCAAGTATATTGAATAATATAATTAATTTTAACGCTTATAATTATTCGCCCGTCGAGTTACTATAAATCTTTCGCTGAATTGTTTACTTATTAGGTACAGGAGTTCGGAATTGGGTAAAATATAGTGCAGTGGCGTTAGCCTTAATTTATTTGATTCTATGAATCACGTATTCTCCCAATTTTACGAAGTTTGAATTTTAGTCTGTGGTAAGAATATTCAGAGTGCAAAGGGTTAATTTAATTTCTTCTAATTGATTAATCTGCACACAGTATAAGCTAAGCACCGAAGTCCCAGCACCAAAGGGATAAATCTGTCCGATTGATTTACGATACTTGAAATTTCTCAACGCCAATACCATTGATTGATGGTTGCGAGATGGTTTATTGTTTATTGTTCGCGAAACATGCGTTTGTTTCCTTTGCCCGAGAAGTCGCACAATCGGCAATGGACTTCGCGCACATTCACGCTTTCCTTTCATACTCAATATTTCGCATTAAGGTTATTGCTCAATTCAAGGAATCGAGGACGAAAACTTCCAACGATTCCACGCGGGAACACAGCAACATTTGCTGCATGTGAGTCCGTTTCCTCGACGGTTGATTGTCCTTTTCCGCAGGATGACCTAAAGAAACTGCAGAATCAAACGGAGACAGGGTTAGATCGATACTTTTCTCCTCTGTGCGATTCGGTGGGAACGTAAAAAATAAAAGTAAAAATCGCGATGGAATTTGTGAGAGTAGACAGGCAACTACATGCTCCCAATTATTATTTTCTAACCGAAGGCGCTGCATGTATTTTCATTCGTTTCTGCAAGAGATTCATTAAGATTTGCGTTTGCTCTCCAAGTATCGCAAATTGCATTACACGTTGAGTAAGATTTAGAATCGTGCCATGTCACGGAGTTAAATGAAGGAAGGAAGCTTCGATTAGAGCTGAGATATATTTAACAAGTTCAGTTCAGCAACAAATTTTGTAGTTTTCTTTGGTATCCTGTGGTCGTGTGTTTGTATCAGTTAATACTCATTTCCAATATCAATAGTTTCTTATTACACAAAAGCAGAGAAAATGGAAATGATACTTGATTATCCAAACGCATATTCTTGATAGGTAGTAAATTTATAACAAGTTTACCCACCCGGGTTGAAGATTATCCATTAACCAGAGCAAGGTTCTATCAAGATATTATCATTAAAAATGTCTCAGAGTACCTGTATCAAGTAACACTCGGTTTCAATGTTGCGTTTACTTCGAAACTAGTTTAACAGCTATCCGGCGATAACTAATTGCAGTAATTGATTCTGCTTCCTTTTATTCCTCTTTAAAACTCCGACAGAAGTGCACAACACCCCATTACGCCAGTAAATAAACAATTATATTCAATATCCCATCGAAATCGTTCATTGTATGCCAAAGTGTTCTTTACGTCGTAGGACGTTCGCACATTATTTGCAGATTATGATCGTAACTTATCACCCTGCTTAAACTGATTTAAGGAAACGCAGCGATTGTTATCGACCACGACTCACAGCCACGCCTTTCGCTCGGCTTTGACCGTCAATTAAGTTAACCCCTTAAGAAGATCAACCTGTAAAACGGGATCATTTGCGCGATGCAGACTCTTATCGAGTACCCGCTCCTAAGCACACTTTGTGGCCATAACTTACCACCGCGTTACCTTCTAACGCGAGCTTCATCTCGTGCTCACGTTATCCCCAATTATTCCCATCATTTTAATCCGGTGGAAACGCCGGACAGAAGAAACGAACGCGAGGTCCTTGCGCGTCTAATTAACGCACGGGGCTAGATCGATGCTTCGACAATTTCACCATTCAAAGTATACAGTTAATCGTATAAATCGTGGTTTCTAAATTTAGTCGCGGCTCGGGTGAAATCGGCCATTAATCTTGCATTTATTCGTCGCCCGATATACTCGAGTACTCTTATATACCGGGGCATATCAGCCGCGTCCATCGAGCATCTTTCGTTAGTCACGTTGTGTCGTTTGCCCACGCTTGCCTCCAATGGCGTAGCTTTGGGCCGCTCTGTCTTCGACAACCGGAGCAGTTGTCGCGCATCCCGTGGGTTCGACGATCCGGGCTTCAATTAAACGAGCACACCGATTGCCTTCAATCTTCGTGCCTATCGCGTAAGGAGATCCGCCCGGCGTGCCTCGCGATATTTGTTTTTTTATTCCGATTTAATTGCTATGCAGAGACTTGGGAGGATCACTCGTGTGTGGGAGGAAGAACGGTTTGTTATCGAAGAAAGTTGCGACTGAAAGGTATAACGATTGCTTGTGCGTGGAAGGCAGATTGCTTTAGTATCGAAGAAAGTTGCAAAATGTAAGACACAGAGATTACTCGTGTGTGGTAGGAAGATCGGTTTGGTACCGAAGAAAGTTTAATAGAGGAATATTTTAGTGGAACGTTTATATTCAATGGATTTGCGATGGAAAGTGTAAAGATTTAGAAGTTTGTTTTTTCGTATGGTTGTTTAACATTTCGAGGCGTGTAGCCAGCGGAAATCTCTGCTCGCGCACGTGCCGGGCTCGAATTTTCGGAGAGCATAGAAGTAGGAAGCAGCGTTTTGTATAAATTCGCGGGAAAAACGTTGGCTGGATCGGTGCCAAAGTAAAATTAGTTGAACCGAGAATAAGAATAAAGGCGCGTAAAAATCGTTTCGCGGTCCGTGGATACACGCCGCTCTAATTTTTGTCGAGGCCGAGTTTCTTGCCACCGTAGCTTCGGATTACGAAGGTATCGACCAGCTCGGCGGCAAAAAGTTATTGCTACCGAAGTGAGTTTATTGTACTGCAAGGTTTCATCTCTTTTTCACTGTAGAACTACTCGATACATACCGATCTTCCACACAATAATAATTATTTCTTATATCTATCACAGAGGAAATAGTATTCAATCACAAATGAAACCACACTCTAAAAAATTCAAGTTACCCTACTGTACACCAAAAATAAAACTTTCACTCGCTATACAAAATACAGCTGTCCCAAAATCCTAGTTTAATTTGGAACTTCCATCCCATACACAGTTTTAATCCACTCCCGTATAAAATTATTCTTCAAGTGCCCCTAATGTTTATTCAGGACCGGTTAAGCAAAACTTTCTCAGCAGTAGCCATCAGTCAAAAAAGTCTAACCGACTTGCAGGGGGATTTCTAAAAACCTTGCGCCACTCAAAGTGTGCATATCAACCTGAAGGGAACCCAAGCTATCGCAAAACAAACTCAGAACCCCCGTTCGAGTCATCCCTAATTCCATACCCAACGCAAACTCCCCTCTTCCAAAGCAAACTCCACAACTGTTGCTCTCTACGGCCGTCGCGCAAACACAGTGCCCCAAGCACACATAGAGCAACCGATTTACCTATTCCCGATATCGTCGGCCGGTCTACGCTACTGACTGGCTTGGCGCGGTGGAGAGGATTATCAGATAAAGTGATAGGGCGATTCGGTGTTTCAGAGCGTAGTGCCTTACCGGTGCAGTAGCGACAGCGACGAGGAGCCAGTCACGAAGCAGCCCCGACTCAGCCGCAGACACTCGCGGGGTTCTGGAAGGGAATCCCCGGGTCAGTCGGCTCGTTCGACGCTCTCGGACCGCTCGAGACGCCACAGAGCCACGAGATCGCGATACTACGAGGATCCAGCCAGAGCCGATCTGTCCGACACAGACGCGTCCTCCGAGAACCGATCGATCGGCGACGGATCCTACTTCGAGGTGCGTATCATTTACTTCCTCCGCCAGCGAATAATCCCGGATTCGACGCGGACCGTGAAACCGGTATGGCGATGGGCGAGGAACAATGGTGTTCTTGTGCCGAGCACGCGATGCGAGAAGAGGAGCCGCGCGTTGTTGATCAGTGACTGTGTAGACGGCGATTATACGTATTATCGTCGTCGGTTGGTGCTTTCTGGCGAAGATTTCGATTAATGGAGGACTTCGTTGTTATTCTCACGGAGTTCAGGGTTCGACTGGAGTGATCGTTTTGGAACGGAGGCTTGTGTAATTGCGTTGGTGCCTCGACGGTGATTTGGATACTGGTAGAGTAGACATGGCATCAAGTGAAATGTACTGCTTTTCTTCGCCGTTGAGGAATACTCGGAATAGTTCTCTGTGAAATCGATTTGCAACAAAAATCGAGATTCATGCGCGGAGTTTCACTGCGACCGCAAGTGAGATAAGACTTGAAAAGGAGCCGAAGTATGCGGTGTAAAACATATGTTTTGAGGCAATTTAATGCCACGGTGATTTCACAGCGACTGCTCGGAGATTCAAAAGGCGGATAATTCCGGTTGAGCTGAGTGCGAGCGTAGAAATTTCGTGTTCCGAGTGTAGCTTGCTGGTTTCGGGGACCTTGTGGGGCGGTCGAAGACGAGGATGGACTTCTGACTGTGCAAGCAAAGCTGATCCTTATTAGCTAACAGCCATTGTCTCGTTTGCAGCGTCAGGCAACCGCCTTGCATACGTCGCGTACGTGCTGCGTCCACGTGTGCCCCGATCGGTCGAAATTCAGAGTACTTTATCATATTACTCTATTCATTCCTCTTCGAATCCTAGGAAACACATTATTCCGTTTACATTAACGAAGCCTCCAGAAAGTCTGCTTTTTTGTGACGTTTAAACTTCGTTTTCAAACAGATCGCTAAATCAGTTCAACAACCGTTACTCGATTAAATTTTCCCTCCACAGCTTCGAGCATCTGGATTAATTTAAAAAAAAAAAGAAACCCAGCAACTTCCATTACCATTTTTTACTCGAATTCTTTCTTAACGGTTTCTTTCGGAATCTAAATTAGAGTAACTGTGCTTGTGCCTCAAACTTATAATTAGCGGTCTTATTAGCGAGCAGCCGGATTTTCACCGTTCGCCAGTAAAATTTTCTTTTTTTTTATGTTATTGCCAGTTCCACTCCCCAATTTCTGGCTTCACCGTGCCCCACGGTTTCGAACGTCGAAATTCATTCTCCCTCGAAAGTACAATATCCCCGAAACCGTGTAACGGGCCCAGCAACGGATACCTGGATATGGAAATGAGCCTGATCCTTATTAGCGCCCATTGTCTTCTTCCAAGAACAAAAGTGATCGCGTTCCTCCGTCGACCTGTGCGCCTCCAGCACGCCGCGCGTTCTTGCGAAACTGGTGTTCCGATGTACTTTGGTGAGTCTCAGTGAACGTTTCCGTACTTTTGTTGTTGCGCCATCGTTTTCGCCCCGCCGCTGAGAAATCGATGAATCTGGAATAGTAGACGCGGAGGAATTCCTTGGAGCGTCTATCGCGCGACTCGGCGTGCATCAAACGTGCATTGTATAACTTTATTCGCCACACGTTGCTGGGATGAATGATCTGCGCGCCGTTTACGAGCAACGATAATATTATTACGCCGGGTCGGCCGGAACTCGCGTCAGTCAATGGAATTTCTCTAGTTATTGGTTTCGCTATTTCCTTGTTGTTGGTCGGTGAAATTAGTTCAGTAAAGTTTTCAGTGGAAGTCGGATATATTTTAATTATCGGAGTAGCTGAAATCTGTGAGGAGCTTGGAGTTTCAGTCAAGAAGAGTTTTTGAATGGAGACATAGTCGTTTAGAATATTTAATTCGTCTGAATTTCTAATTTCACTGGAAGTCAGTAGCGCACTCAGGATTTAATCTCGGGGAAAGCCGAGTTGAACGGATACAAATATTTTTAATCCAAATTCAGTAAAACTCATTTGGTGATTATAAAATTTATTTAAAGAATAAAATCCATTTGTTTTCCTTTTGAAAAGCTCTTGAATTACTACAGTCGTGGTTACATTAATCTCCTTTTTTCTTTTTCTTTGGGAGGTGTTTTTCGCTGTATGCGCCACTGCTGGAATTTAATAGGTTACGATCGAGTTACTCCAAATCTTTAGTTATTCCAGCCAAGTGACTTTCTTTTGGATTATTCGAACACTACAGTGATACTTGATTCCTCCAAAGAATTTCATGACACAAAGTCGCTTCGTTATTATCGAAAAGTGGACGTTCAGAGAATGGTGTGTGGGCAGACGAAGGCATCGCGAAGGAACGGTACTGGTTTTCTTTTTCTTGCTGTTTTTTCCCCCCCGAGGAAGTTCGGAAATCTTTCTTGCTGTTTAAGCGCACTGCTCTGCTCGAGCGGAATGAGAACTCACCGGGAGAAAGTGCGCGCGGGGCCTTTTACCTTCTGAAATATTCACGAGGCGAAATAAAATAAAAATTGTAATTGACGCGTAATTACACGTACGTGACGTTGAGGAACGTGCATCGCGCGTTGCATCAACCCTCCACCCGCGAAGGCAGAAGCGATATTTTTTCGCACCAATGTTTTATTTCCCGGCGGAAACCAGTTTCTTACGTTGTAACGCGCGGCAAGTTATTACGTTTCATTATTTTCCTGCATTACCATCGCCTCCCTTTCTTCGTGCTCCTCGTAAAACAGGCAGTTGCCATTCCGCAACGGCTTTATTTTTTCCATGATCGTAAAATGCGATTGGTTGCACCAACGAAAGCTAAATCGTAAGTTTCATGTTAGAAATATTGAGAAATATCTCGATTACCTTATTCTGCTGTTCGCTCGAATTGCAGACCCTATAATACCCAATTTACCCGAAATGAAATTCCAGGAAAAAAGGAATATTCTCCTCCGTTCCAAATTGGCGGCGGAATTCGTAAAAGTGAAAACCTTGGTACAATGTTGTAAAAGTAGGCGGGGCCTACTCTCTCACTTTTCAGTGATTAGAATGTTTTTGTCGTAGCCGGTGCAGCGAGTGCACTAGATGAAAGTGTTCGCTGAGAAACGGCGTGCCCGGCGAAGGAATGTGAAATTTCGAATTAATCAATGGCCGTGATTGCGTCACGGGGCGATCCTCCGCACAATATGTACATACACGTCGGGGCTCTCCATTCTCTCGAGCGACAAATAATCTGGTCGAACGGCGCTCGCATGCTGCCACTTTGAACAGTGTTAAGTGGAAAGAAATCCGCCGCGAAACGAGCACGTAGCACTGTTGTACCGTGCCTGCATAAAACGAATCGGACACGCACGTATGTGTGTAAGTCGCGGAGACGCTGTACTCTACCTTGAAGGAACAGGCTTTTTGCTCGGGGAACATCGATACGGCTTCCTGTCAATGATTTAATACCGTACATTTGAAATTTACCTTGACTTGTCACGGATGATCTTCGGTCTGAACACTTTCCAATTTATTATGTAGATGTCTCACGGGGAGATAGACGACGAGATTGGCCTGTTCTTATCGCGCGATCGCGTATCGGAAGAAGTAATAAAAGTATTTGAAATTGACGAAGATAGAATAATTTCTCATCATTCCTTGGCATTTACCTATGTCTCCTCCGCGGAGGCCACGCTCTTCGAAGAGGAATATTCTTCCGTCCACCGGCCGATACCTCGATGGAATCGAGCCGGCGCGCGCGTTAACGTTTCAGTTAGCAGCTTGATCGATAATTAACTCCTTATCGTGGAAAATTATCGCGATAATCTGGCCAGAGCTACGCGGTAGGTAGTCGCAACGGTCAGATCTAAACGCGTGGACTCTCGCATCGGGCGCGACTCGCTAAAAACACTGGTAGATAAACGCGACAGTCTGTCTAGCGAATTCATCACCCTTAATTAACGATTACGATAGAATTCTGGCGTAAGTCACTGTTTGTTTGGAGTAAAGCGACGGAGGTGGAGCGAGGATGCATTTTGTAATTTCCCTGCGCAGGATGAACTATGCCAGCTCTGTGTGATGGATGCAAAGTCCGAGGGAGCGGAAAATCTCCACGAGACTGTTAATCGAATCGCGTCCGCGTTGGGCGATCAGGGCGAAGAGGGCGACATCGAGGAAGGCGCGGTAAGCGAGGACGAAGAGGACGACATGCCACCAACACCCGACACCGTGCCGATGACAAATTCGACGGCCATCGAGGAAAGTTGCGATCAAATCGACGGCCAGCCCGGAAACGTCGGGCAATCGAACGGCGATCTCGCTGCTAACGAGCCAGTGAAACGTCGTAGAACGACTGAGGAGGCCGCTTCGTTTAACACGTAAGTCCTCCTTATCAAGCCTTTTATCGCGAGGGCGCGCGTGTCACCCGTTGACGCGCACGAATATAAATTCGCAAAAGCCACGCCACTTTCGTTCCCGCGAGAATCACAGAAGCACCGAAGCCGCTCCATTTTCGAGACCTGTGTACTTACGGCGGTTCGTAGAAGACATCCTCGCCAACCGAGAAGCGATTCCCTGACTCACCGCGAGCATTCCTTTGCATCATCGTTTTATCTGGACGTTGTTACGCGCGAGAGACCGGAAACGTGTGCTTACATGTCAGTTTCGGCACAGGAGATATCGCGTCATATGATTCACTGTTTAGAAAAGGACTAACTAGTCCGAGAAACCGTGTACGATAATATCACGATATAAGGTTTACGTTTCCAAGTAGAAGGTAGCCCGAGTTCCAGCATCTTTGTCCGACGAAAGTCGCTCGAAGCACATACATGCGCGAACGATAAAGTTCGCTGGTTTCTGTCGCGTCGCGTCCCCCCGCGGGCGCCACGTGGACAGAAAAGAATCTAGCGCACCGCTAAGCCCGTGTTCCCCCCGTTAGATCCGACAGGAAATCGAAGAACTGCGCGACCTTCTACTTCCGACACTTGGACACCGACTCCGAGCAGAACGAGGAGGCGGCATTCGTCGCGGAGGACTCCTCCGAGGAGGAGTGGACGTACACTTCGTCGCCGCGGTCGAACGACGCCTCGGAGCAGCGGAAAACGAACGTCCGGGTGCGCCTGGACTTCGACGAGACGCCGCAGAGCGCGGAGGGGACCGTGAAAACCGCCGCCGAGGAGAGGAAGATGAGGCGCGCGAAAGATGTCGGCATGGAGTGCGTGGACGAGACTTCAAACGAAACCGACGAGTCCTCCCAGAGGGAGAAGGACAGCGACGACGAAACGAGAAACGACAAGAAGAGCATCCAGAGGCTCATTAAGGAGGTTGAGAAATTAGTCGGGGAGGAGAGGCGCTCCGGTGCGTCCAAGACCTTCCCTCCGCTCATCCTCGACGATAAGAAGGGTATAACGAACAATCATCGCGCTAAGTACGCGAGGATCAAGGAGTGGTTGAAGCTCAACTCCGTCCGCGGCCATGACGGACGATCCACGTCGCAGGTAGGTTGTAATTATTGCTATTGTTACTCGGTGTATTGTCCGAGGGAGCTCCTTTTACGGTGGTAAGAGAGTTTTTCACGCGGGAAGATAACTGCTAGTCCGCGGTTGAAATCGAACAAAGCAAGGAGGTCCGAGGAGATTATATTCTTTTCAGTCGAGTTTAGAAAATAACGCGGTGGGTCCGCGTTACGTTAGACGTTTCGTTCCAGTTGGCCGCGCATTTAGCCGTTTGGTGATTTAATTCTACGCGATTAGGCGCGACAATTGCTAACAAGGGCCGAGAGGTGGGGGATTACAACGTTTCGTAACAATTGTAATGAACGCGAATTGCAGCCGTTGGATAGCTGCGATGCCAGCGGCGAGTACACGACGGAGGAATCCGACGGGGAGAGGCAGTCGGTTTCGTCGGAGGATCTGCAGAGCAGCGTGGCGACTTATCGCCGGTTCGAAGGCGCCCTCGGCTGCACGTCCCAGTCGGTGTCGCAAGAAATCTTCGACGACGCGGAGAAGACGCCGATCAACGAAGCGCATCCGATGCTGGACTCGAGCACGCCGAAAGTCGTGATGCGCTCGAAGCAGAAAGCGAACGGGCCCAGGCCGTGGAGCGTCTCGTGCATCTCTCAGATCGGAAACAACTCCGGCTTGAATCAAACGAACGACCCCATTTCGCAGTTCTCCATCTCGGAGACCGCGCTCCATCAGCTAATCGCCACACCGCCGACCAAGTCTGTGTCCCTAGACGCCACGTGAGTTGTACATTCACTAAACCTTTTCCTTTCTCTTCTGTCCTTTTATTTCACCGTTAGTAGTCACTTTTGTGGTGATCCAACCTCCGGAGCACTCTAAATAGATACACGCGCATACATATTGATCGATTTTAAGTACGCGAATACCAGCAACTCAAAGTCTTACAAGTGCTCCTAACCGTTTTTACTGTCGAGATTAAAATCCTCCACCGCTAGAAAATTTGAGATCACTACTGACGCGATAATTACTGAAATCGCTGAAGCGAGCTCCGTACAGTAGCGTCCTTATAATTTCGTAAAATGAAGCTTGTACCCGCGATCGTAGCCGAAGTCTATCGCGATTCCTCCCATACTTTCGCTCCGAAAGATTGACTAGAAGGGGCACTCAGCATTCGTCGTTTCTCCGATTGCAAATTACAGGGGATCGCGGAAATCGTTCAACAACTCGACGTCCACGTTGCTGGAGGAGTCGATCATCTGCCAGGACGGTCGGGTGGTTCGGAACAGCTCGTTGCGCAGGAAGAAGAGCAGGCTTCGCAAAAAGAACTTGGTAAGCTGGGGCCGGCAAAAACGGGGGAGTTGGCGCGCGCTGGCTCGAAACCGGCGAGAAGAAGGCGAGGCTATTTGGATAATTTCACGTTTCTTCCTTTCCCTTTCCCTCGAAATTCAGGGCCGCAAGAGCGAGTCCAGCTCGGAGGGCGCGAACGCCGCGAATCAGTCGGCCGGAAGCGATGGCAGCTCGTCGAATCAGCAACGGTCCTCCGCGCGCAAGGTGAGCGGTGGTCGCACGATTCGCACCATCTCCAGGGATTGCCACGGCCGTTTGACGACGCTGGTGAAGTCCGGCTCGTTCTCCGGTTGCACGGCTCATCAGCAACTGTCCGCGGAGAGGACGATTGTCAGCGACCCGACGCCACCGTTCAGGCTGTCCTGTTGCACCTCGGTGGCATCCACGTCCGAGACCGAGTGCGAGGAGCAACGTAATTGCACGCTCGGTCGGTTCCCGTACGAAGACGGCCTGCTGGACACCGTCCTCAGCACCAAGGAGCTCTGCAATCAACAGCTGAGCGTGGACAGCGACGTCGAGATGAACAGCCTCGGGAACAACTCGTTCTCCGAGCAGGCCTGGGACAATTACCAGGTGAGATGGTGTTCGCAAATGTGAGATGTTCGCGAGAATTGTTTATCTTTTTTACCATTTGCGTGCCTCTTTTCGTTCTATTGGATCTAAACGGTTTTATGAGATTAGAGTAACTGGTCGACAAAGCTGTTTATTTTGTATGCGCATATATATACATAATAGTAATACGAGTTACAGACAAATTAATGAAATATTTATAGATTAAAAGTTTGAAATCTTATACAAGTAATAATGATATTGTTGGGACTTATTAAGGAGCGAACTCTATTGGAGTAATGTTATTATATTATATTATCGTATTTTAATAGAATGTCTGTTGTTTGTTTATTTATTGCCATTCACCGGTCTGTTTTTTGTTAGGAAAAATATATGAGCGAGCCGTACAGCGAAGCGGCGGATGTCGAAACGGCTCGAAGATTGCTGGACTTCGGAGATGATTACCGGAACTTCCTCGACAGTCAGTCCGACTGTGCCTCCAGTATGAGCGCGGTTCCAGCTAGTTCCCCGCTGCCTAGAAGTCGTATGCATCATGTACGTTCCATTCTATTCTTCTTTCTTGACCAAGTGTCTATATTCTTCCTGTGAAACCACGGTTATACCCTTTGCACTCGATTTCTTCTATTATCTTGTACATATTACGAGTCATTTATACATATCGTACTATACATTAATTCTGTGTCGTTGCAACGACTCGACGAGCATCGGTATCGTTTCCACGGTTCCTCGAAAGTATTATCCTAAATGTATTTGACATGCCAGAACCGTAGTAATAGTTCCTGTTATCCACAAAAAGTGTTCATACAAGTATTTTCGATTTCACGGTGCGTAAGAAATAATTTTACACACGTGGGATTAATTGGAATCGATTCGATGCGTTGCGGTTCCCTCAATTTGTAGGTGGTGTTCTTTTCTAATCGTAATGTATCGTGGCGTACTATATAAAGTATGCCGAAGTCGTACTTTAGTTTCGTTAGTGGTAGTATTTTGTGTAGCGCAGGAGTTACAGTATTCCAGTTTACGGAAATAAAGGTATCGGAGAATCATCACTTGTACATTGCTGTTGGAAGAATGTAATTCCTCTGCAGCAAATAAAACTTTGATTTGAAGTGCTCAAACACGGAGGCCTATTAATATCTGCAATAAATTCATTTCTACCTTGGAACCTTACACCGAATCATTACCTTTTACTACCAGATTTGCTCGCTTATGCCAGTTTTAAAATATTTCTGCTCATTATACGACATATAAATTCACTAAATTAATTCTTTTCTCAATTTTCTTTTCCTCATTTATGTACCGATATGTAGCGATCGTTTTCTAGTAACTTTTGCAATGAAATACTTTGAGTAACGAGGAACATTCGAGTATATTTTTATTCTGAAAAGAAAGTTTCTTTCACGTCTTACATCTCTTCGTCGAATCACTCCGACTCCTATCAAGCCTATCAAGAGTTGTCTGAGATGAATGCGTCTCTGGCAATGATGATATCTTAACGAGGGTAAACGATGTAATTACGGACAGAGTCGCTACTCTAGCTCTTTTGCAGTGGGATATATAGAGTACGATTCAGCGACAAATATAAATCACAAACCCTTGTGAATTTCACTTGCATTCAATACTGTTTAATATACAAATTTGCAATATTCCTTATGCGTACATTATAATTGTTAATTCCTCTGCCAAGAATTACCGATCAGACTTCTGTTGAATGGCACTATTAACTTCATTAAAGGTTTTACAGTAGTTTTGTAAAATATCGATAATTAATATCATTACAAGCATCTGTTACACATCTCTAACGCACATATCTCAGACCAATTTAGCGGTACATTTTATTCTTACGAGATACGATAAAATACGTGACGAAAAGAGCTACTCTGTAAAGTGTGCCAAACCACGCACCGCGAAATATACTGTAAACATCTCTGTATACAAAGAGATCAATTCCTTATCTCGATTTCAGTAGACAGTGAGATAACCACGATAACTACTTAGGTTTCTAAATTCACGGTTTCAATTTGGCGCGGTCTCAGCGCCACTGGCGCGAACACATAAAAGCGCCGCGCGCTGTTTCATTTCAATATCTCCCAAGCAGTGGTACGCGAGTGGTGTCGAAATTTTTCTACGTTTAAATAAAAAAAGCCTATTCTTCCTAAGGAATCACAAATCTACACCTTACGTCCACTAATTAATCTATAACTAACTCAATATCGATAAAGTTTTTCAAGAATTATTTTCGCATATCGGATCAGTACACTAAGCTCGCTAATCCACTTTTCCTGTATCACGTTCGAAGTCATTGATTAAAAGTAACGCTCTTAAGTAGCTAGCAAATAAAATGGTAAATTTTATAAGACTAAAAGCATGTATTTCGATTGTGTGCATTGCAGGAAATCATCGATACGACGGAAGACAGCGATAGCGACATAGAGGATATCCAGAACGTGGTGGAGAAGTCTCAGTCGCAGTTGGCGCTCGCCGAAAATCTGTTTCTTAGGCAGAACAACGGGATGATAGCGGAGGATTGCGTACGTATATTACTGTTTCTGTACTACTTCGCGCGAAAAGCGTTGAAAGTGCTTCACGCGTGGTTGAAGAGCGTTAACAATTTTGCCGCTCGCTATTCCCGTAAGAGCGTTTGCACTGTTACTAACATCGTGCGTATCTGCGAGCGCAGTAAATGCTTTTTCTTTAGTGTGGCGTCTTTTGTATGGCGCAATTTCAAGAAGTGCCGATAGCTTGCTCTTTCTGCTTCTCTGCTTTGAATGCTAGCTGTAAGATAATTTTAGTAGTGCATCTTATGGTTGCAGCGTTGATCGAATGAGCTCGTATCATGGTTAAAATGGTATATGTATATAGCTTTTAATGGCGACACTGTGTATTGGAATAATACAGAAACTCCTATTTTATACGCTGCTTCCCTTTGCTTTTTATGTGACGACACGAATGTTGAGCCTTGCTTTCGTTTGTAATATACATACGTAATTTATGCGAGTTTTATGAGAGTGAATGTTTGAGTGCAGCGTATGCGACAGACTGATATATCATTTTTAAACGGAGAAATATTTTAGTAGCTGGGAATATTGTAAAGTTGTGAATAAACAGTTTTATATTGCAAGCAATCGTTTTAATATGAAAGTTTGTTGTATCTGTGTGGCTGTGTGCGTTCACCTAACACCGTCTGTCTTTGCCACTCGCAAACAGAATCATTTAGTATTTATGACGAATATAATTCTAGGAAAAAGTGGAGATAAAGGCTATGTAATGAAAATTTAAATGGTGAATGTACAAAACACCACAATTTAATAAGATATATATACTACATTTTACGACGTAAGCAGTGAGGGAATTCCTCAGAGCTGATCGATGATGCATAAGTACTTTAGTAATCACTGTATCGTAAATATATGAATGCTAAGTGACGAACAAAACAATTAGGTGTTGCTGTACAATCACACTCATACGTGTCCTCATATGCCTCCCGCTAGCACTGTCCTTATCCTGCTTGGGTAATGTTTGTCAACAAACCATTGGGTCGTTACATGTGCTCATTTTGGTCTTGTCCATTGGGAAGGTACGTAGCGTGATATATATTCAGCTTTAGTAGTTATATTACTTCCAAATAGTGGAAGTAATGGAAATTAGGTAGTGCTAGGTAAATAAAACTATTCGCTTTTAATGCATGATAGAGGATTAGAACATTCAAAAGTGAGCTGAAACAATTGGAGGGTCATCTACTTCAGTGACTTTATTACAGAGCCAGTAAATGTTATATTGCAAAAATATAATATAACGCTATATTAAAATACACAGAAAAATGATACTCCAATTGTTTGCAGCAACGTAAACAGTAAAGAAATTTCATTTCTCGATGACTGATTTGCTTGTTTGTGTTATAGACCGAAGTTGAGTGCGCGTGCAGAGAAAATCTAAGGTGTCTTCACGTGCTATTGGAGTCCGTGAGCAATTCGTTCCGAAGCGAAAAATATGTGAAACAAGTTCGTGGTGAGTACAATAATCACATTCAACGACGATCAACCTCTATATCGTTGTCTTACATGGCCGCTGTGTTAGTTACTGCTCTAAGCGGGCTTGTTTTCTTGCTTCTCTCTTAAAATCCCAAATCTGAGCTTCTCGACTCTATATAGAATTATCCTATGAAGGGAGAGAAACAGCAGAAAAGCGTGCTCCCTTCAAAATCATTCACTTTTTCTATTTCTCTCTCTAATTTTCTTCGTAAGGTCCCCAAGCCAAGAATTTTTCAATGACTCCAGCTAAATAATAAACAGCTTTATCGCGAGAATTTTATCTCGTACTAATGCAAACGTCCTGCAAACCTTAACTGAATATTAAACATATTTAGAGCAGTTTTTCATACACATTGGTATCAAAGTATGATTAAACGTTTCGTAGCATTTAAAATTGTATCGTTGACACTTATCAACTTAGAATTAGTCTGTTTTACGTTTCGTAAAATCCTTAAGAGTGGTAACTAACAAAATCCCTGTTCATTTACGTGTGTAGATCCCTAAGCAAGGTAAATTTAAACGACGTTTCAGTAATTCATGTGTAAATACCGTTTTAAGTTATTTATAAAGACTGATATGCAACAATTAGCATAACGAATATGCAACTTTACTTTCGACTTACTGTATAAGACGTATTTTTGAAAGGTGTATGCATTTAAAACGACGTTACCCATCAATCCCTCTTTCGACGATCAATTTTGTACAAAATTCTGTGGAATTTAAATTGCGAAGCGGTGATCCAAGTTTCTAGCATCACTGAGTTTTCCACTTAATATTTTTCAATTCTCATGCTACGTAGTGCACGTATGAAATCTCGAAATTTTAATGCATACATTATTTAGAAACTGACGACCTTCCATTGGAAAGCTAATTTAATCGTTAAATTTAGAAGTTAACTTGCATATGCTTTGCGCACGAAAGCAACGTGTATGAAACAAGACTTCATATAGCGTATATGTATACATATAAGTGCATGTGTAAATTTTGCCTGAACCATAGCTCGATTAGTTGCATGCTCCGTTACTGAATTATTTTGCACATTCATGTTTACACTTTGGTCGAACGTTATGCCCTTGACGAGCAGCAAGCATCTCATTGCAATTTTATGTAATGTGATGTGTTAAATCGTTTGTTCAGAGAGAGAGAGAGAGAAAGCGAGAGAGTTTCATCAAATGTTGACCAATAATAAGTATTATTTTCGTCAGAAGCTTCGCGTAGATCGATTTAAAATTCATGTACTGCCTTTGTATTACTTTTATTCAATGGAAAAGTAGATATTGCGAAAGGAAACGCGAATTGTACGCGAATTCGTCTTGTACGAAATCGATATTTGATCTTCTAACTTGGCTCGATTATACAGTATTTTTAGTGGATACTTCTCCTCGTTACATTGATTTTCTCGCGACGATAAAGAGTTGCGATTGTAACGGACCTTTAGAGTATCTTCATTTTTAGTTGACTTTTGTATACGTTGATTGTAATTATTATGTAATAAACACTGCTTTCTTGTGGCTTCTTACTAATTATTCTCTTGTTTCTTTTGTGTTACCTTTAGGGGAGATTTCGATTGCAGGACCATGTCGTTAGATCGGTAGAATTTTAGTGTATTAATCGACGATTTCGATATTTATCTTACAATTAGAATTTCCATATAGCAGAATTATTTCTGCATATCAAAGTTTATTTGCAGAGTAGTAGTTGATTAAGAACGGCATGCGTAATAAGTTTATCAAATTCCGTATAAAAATCTCTTATTATCATGAATTATTATGTATTAAATAGAATTATTATGGAATTAGGATCATTTATCTTAAATACATTCAGTTCATTTAATTACGGTTAATTATATAATACATATAACGGAATTATAATTGTTTTTTGCACCCTTTTTCTGCCTGCAGCATGAAATGTTTTTAAGATCTGTTCACTATGCCCGTTAATTCTATTTGCTTAATTGCTGTAGCAAGCACTCGTTACGCAGTACTTAAGCACGAGCAATAATTATTCGTAGAGGTTCCAATTAACTCTGACGTATATCACATGATGATATACATTTCAAGTATAACTACTTAGTTTAGCATTTAACGTGATTTAATTGAAACAAAGAAACCATCGACTTAATTACAATATGTGTCTAGTCATTTATTATTCAATTAACATTTCGCACGCCACGTAATCTGAAACTGATTTCAGTTTACAGTTATCCACAACTCTCCACATACTATGCATTTCTCAAACATTCGCACAAAAAAAAACACTGCAACAATACTAAAAACACTAAAAATTCTAAAATCGTTGAACTCAAAAAGTGGTAGGGTAAGCCAACCAGTGAATGACCGAATTGTTGAATTTATAGACCTTTGAGATTAATACTTGAATATATCTGTGTATAACAACAAAACAACTGTTGAAATTGCATTTAAATTTATTTTTCTTGCAATTTCTATAAAAATAATTACTTATTCTTATCGTAATTTTTAAAGAAACAATTATAAAATGCAAACCGTGTGGAAGCCCAGTAAATGACCGCATACTTTAAATAAGAATTGTACTTATTAATGTTTGCTTAATACGCGTAACTAAAAATATGGAATATTGAAAATGCAAACTACACTCCATTTATAAACATATAATATTTTTAAATTAATAATTTACATTTCTTTGCTTAATGGTCATTCACTGGTATGCGGTCAATTACTGGTTGGTTTATCCTACCCTTAAAGAAAGCCTTCAGAACAAGGTAAACCAATTTAGTAATCTTCAGTTTGTCAGCATCTTCGTCTCCAATAACCATTCCTCTAAAATAGAAATAAATATAGCAAGACGTTACCCTCTAATAACTTTCCAGCAGCGCTTTACCCCTCGATCACCAACTCGATAAACCATCGACAGTGATCGACAATATTCTACAGAGCCTTGAAAACTTACTTCCCTTTTACCCGAGGTCAGAAATAGGAAACCAAGATCGCAACCGATGGTGATCGTATTTGCTCATTTTATACATCGATCGCGATCCGTAATCGGGACTCCGCTCGCTGGCGTGGCGCGTGGGTGCACGCGCGTAGGTGGACGTGCTGCGCGAGCGAGTGCATCGGTGCACCTTCGAATCTCACCTTATAAGAGGCACCCACCGACGGAGCCGCACGAACCGGTACTCGGTCGTTCTCGTCTCCGTCGTTGAAATTGCGGGAGAATCGTCCGCCCGGCGAGCGCTCAGTAGCTGGTTTCCCTCACGCGTGGAACACATCGGGCAGAGTCGCTTGCCTTTCGTTCGTGTCGCAACAGCTGATCCATCGTACCACGCGTCAATTGACGTTTCAGACACCTGACCGCGCCAAGTCGAGTGGTTCCAACGTTCGAGTCGCGAATCAAGTGATCCTGAAAGATCGGCTGTGTCCCTAATTTGAATTCAACTCGAAGGAGTCAGTGATCGAATTGTGCATGGGCTATCGGTGCTTAAACAATAGTTAATCATTAATTTATTACGGATCTTCCAGTTTCTCTTAACAGTTTCGATCGATATTTGAACGATCGAGCTTGCAAAGCCTGTTTCACCTGTACACTGGCAAACTCGGGCGGTGCGTTAGGATTGGTACGAGAGATCGGTAAAGTGAAATTCGTCGAGGTTCTTTTTCTGACTGATCCGTTAGTGTGTATGGCAGTCAGTCACGGTGTTTTGGAGCAGCTTGTAACTGGTGCAGGAATTTCGAGAACAGTTAACCGACTTACGAGAGTCGATCGCGATCCGCGATGATGTTTGCAAAACCGGAGAGCACTGTCAGGAAAGACGCACCGGATACCTGTTTCACGTACGAGGAGATTATCGCGAAGGATCTGCCAGACGATGATGCCAGTACGTACGCTTCCGTATCTGTTAATCCAGCCGTAGATCCTTTCGAACGTCACACTGGCTGGCCTTGAACAAGTTACATTCAAATTTCGTTGATTCTGCTGAACGAAGTACACAGAGTAGCGAAGGAATAATTCTATCAAACTGACTGCGTAACTATTGATTTAATTAAAATCTTTGAGTCAACTGTGGAGGCTTGGGAGACACCATCAGTTGTTACTCACGGTTTGAAAAATGCGCTGACGAATACTTTTGACGAGGAGCAGGAAAATGGAGAAGCTTCTGAATATTTGTTTGACTTAAGTTTTAATTGTTACATGCACGAATTCTGACTTAATTAATTTTTTCTTTTTCTTTGGTGTATACTTGCGTGGTTGAATATTGTGAATTCTAAGAACGGGAGTGGATGATTTTTGAGAGTACTAAATGTTATCGAATTTTTATTTTAATTGTTGGATGACTTGGTCCTCGATTTTGATGGACTTAAATCCGTGCAAAATTTTATCGACGTGTTAACCTAGATTTACACTGTTTATTTAAACGCCGCGCAGACGGCTATGGTTTGCACAGCACGCTATTTTGCGTTTCGGAGCAGTAATATATATATTCAAAGGCTGACATCATCCCAGAAGATCACTCGATATTCTTCTCTGCCAGCGTCCCGTTACCTACCAAATCGATATTCGTTTTACCAATAACGCGGCCGTTCCAAAAATGAATTGCTCAGGGAAAAAGTTTGTTATTCCTTTCTCCAGCCGTGCAACTTGAATAAATTGAACCACTTGATCGAGTGGAGACCTGCATGGGCAAGTGTACGTGGATCTGAAGCTACGCAAAATGAAAATCGCACGACGCGATCGCTATGAATAACATCTATCGATTCGCGTTTGCATTCCCCTTAGCGTTTGCTGATAAATTACACCCGTCTTTGCAAACCACATTCACAGAACTGGACAAGCGGAATATCATTCTTAGAATAATAAAACAAATATTCTATATTTATCTTAAAAAGTTCGCGAGATATCCAATCTTGAAATATAACAGGATCTCCCCAACAACTTCACAATATAATAAAAACGCATTCCATTCCTACTTGCAATGAATATCAACGACCAGAATATTAGTAAAAGTAAACTGGGTCGGACAATCTCTGTCTAGTTCAAAGTCATTGGCGTGCCAAGCTTTATTAATAGAAACAACGCAATTACTAAATTCTAAATACTCGGTATAAATTCGTATCAGAAATTCCATTTCTACTCAGGTATCGATGGACGATAGTCGAGGATCAATAAAAATCCAGCGATACCTTAATAAATCACCTACGGAGTGAAATCTCATTTGGATACGTAGAGCCCCCACAGGCGAGTAAGAGGGACTACAAAGGCACAAGGTACTCGGTCAAGGATTAAGAACGGAATAGAAATCCCAGGAACAGTCACCCAATCCTCCCTCGACCGTTCCCCCCCCCGCACAGAAACATCCGTACACATTCGATTTAACGAGCTTCCACTCATTCTCGCGTTAACGTTGACCCGTTTCAGCGTCCGTTTCGTAACGCGCCGTGTGGGAGTGCACCGACACGCGAAACTCGCGCGCCTAATCGCCTTATTACCCGCAAAACGCGCGGAATTGAAAGGAGCCTGTTGCTGGTGGCAGGCGATCGCAATCAAAACGAACAAGGATCGCAGAACTGTTATCCAATTAACGCGTGCACGCTGGCTGGAATTATGTAAATTGCCTTGTAAACAAGTGGTGGATCGGAACGAAAGCGTCCAGGATAGATATGACGCTGGTGAAAGACAGGCTTATGAATAAACGATTACATCCCGACACGGTGTGTCGCTGGAAGGATTGAGACGTACCACTGCGCCGGTTGCGTGTACGTACATGGGATTTCGAGATCTTTTCGCTGGCTGGGGGGAGGGCCGTTAATTAATCATTAAGACGCGCCGTGGTCATTGGCGCGAGACGCTATATCTCCTCATCTCGTTATTCATTTTCTAACGTGATAAATGGCTGGACACGCTCGCGGAGAAAGTAGTAATAATATATCGGCGCGAGCGGCCGTGATTCTGTCGATGAGAGGACGGTAATAAATTAAGTTACCGTTTCTGTTAATGGGGCACCCTGTATCGTGGCTCGCATCGCTGCGAGACCAGCATGTGCGCAGTTTGTAAAACAGTATAATGGGGCCCTAGTTGAGGGATGCATTTAGCACTGGGAAACAGTGAAGTGGGCTTGTAACGCATTGATTCTTCTGTTGGTAATTTGTATCCGTTCGGTTTCAAAGGAGTGCTCTGAATGTTCCTGCGTTTTGGATAATTTTAATGCAAGCTCGCTGGAAATGGTATCTTTTCTGTACTGTCCTTAACCTTTGCTCTGAAATTTTTCATTTGCTAGAACGATTCGATTAGGATGACTCGTCATTATTGCTACGAATCAGAATTAAATATTAAATGCTAATTATTTAAATAGAGATTCGAATAAGAATTAATCTGTACATTGGGGTTGCTTCAAGGACGGTGAATACAATTTTGTGAACTGTTCTACCGTCCTTAATTAAACTGTCCTATCTAACATTTTTTCATTTGTTGAGATATGTTGAAATATTTGAAGTACCACACATCTTTTACCTTTTGAGTAAAGTTAGAAAACTCTACGTGCTTCGTAAAGATTTATAAACAGTCTAATGTATTTAACCTAACTTCTTTCAAAATGGTTCAAATATCTCATCTAAAACAATTAATTAATTGGTACGTTAATAATACATTCCCTACCGATACACCTATTACAAAAAATTATATCAGGCTATTACAAAATAATGACAACATTTTTTAATTTGAATAAAGGAAAATAAGGATGGTACAAAGTAAATGATAAAACTTCAATTTTCTCGGTTGTTTCAAAATGCTGGATAGGACATTTCAACTAAAGAGGGCAATGTTTGCCTGTTGACATCTAATGCCCATCTATTTTACCCTCCACCACGTTTTAACAATAATCACGAAGGTCGTATATAAGATACCAGGCTTTGTTTATAAATAATGGCATTAATCAGAATGCCTGACGATATTACTGTAGCACAAATTCGCTCTAAATAAAAAGCTTCAGATAATAATCGTTACGCAACGATATTAGTCGCAAACTACAATTTATCCGAAAGATCTTCCAATTTACGACTTGCCGTTTACAAGGCTATTTTTCGTCGTTCGATTACTTCCATATCCTCGCCTAACAAAATTACCCTGTAAAGAGCAATTAGCCGTTGTATTTCATATCGAGCAGCTCAAGCTTCTCTTTACTACCTCTATCCCGAGTTTCCATGCAACTTTACCTAACGATATCCCCAGGCCACGCAAAAGGATGGCTACTGCAGGAAGAGCAAGCAATTTCTGCTCTAGTGAGCGCACTCGTTCGAGCGTGATAACGCAGATCGTATATTACATGTAATACACACGATACATATTGCCGCTCCGCTCTCGCAATTATTCCACACATTCTACATGGCTTCCTGTAGGTCAGTGTGAAATTCATTGCTTTCCATCAGCCGATCTTTTTATTCCGCTGAAACTCGCGGCGTTCCTTTTGTGCTCGCATCTAGCCGTGTTCCTGTCCTTTGATACATTCGTTAATGTAGCCGTAATAATCCGTTGCAAGGTGCACGGCGGTATTGAGGATCGCGTGTGCTTTACAAAACTGACTCTTTTTTGAGGACATCGCGTGACTCTCGCAACGAGGGTACTATAAAGGAAGGAGAACCTAGCAATAACGATAATATCGATTTTATTGCGCCGGAGGCAGCTTGCGGTTGGTAATACGACTGATAACAGTAATGAAAATGTAACGGAAAATAGGGAATGGAGGAGAGTCAACATATGTGGCTAAATTGAAGAGCTGAAATGGTAAATGATGTAAGTGGCAAAAGTAAACGTTTTAAAAGCTTTTATTTAGCTTCACTTGTGAGTTCGTTAATTAGTTAGTTAGGGTGAAATCTTGTAAGCTAATTTTGACCCACTTCCACATATTCGATTGACTTGAAACTTTACAGACATAAGTAGTTGTCCGATGACAATACAATATTTTCACTAAATAGCATAAAATAATTAGTAGTACAAATTTTTATTTTAAAAACAAGCTGTTATAGAATTTAATGCAGATGATAAAGAAAAGATTAAAACTCTCGAAAACTAAAAAGCATAAAATAATTTATGGTAAAAAAATGTTTAAAGAAGCTGTTTCTAGTATATATTTGCTTTTAACCACAGCGACGTTGGTATTTATGATCTCAGATCTATCTTGCGACAGGTTTAGAAACTGAAATAAATTATTCTAGCATTTACAATATTTGCCACAGTTATTCAACATGAAATATACATACTTTTCTAAGAAAAGAATAATTTTTCGTTTCTTTGGGACTTACACAGCGTTTACCATTTTCCTTCCTCAATTATAAAGTGTATTTTCAGAAATTAAAGATGCCCGGAGATTGGAACAGGTTTATAAAAGCATTTGTTAATATAATTGTATCCTCGATCAGAATCGAGCAAAATTTATGCCAATCGGAAACCTCGAGTTTTCTTTATTTCTCCAGTTCGGCGGAGCACTGACACCTTTTTATGAACCTGTGGAATTCGAGATTTCACTCGACGACTATAGTCCGCTGCACAGCTCAGGTTTTTGTAAACCACCCATGGCTAAGTGAAAGTCGCGTTTTCTTTTTTCTCTCCGCGGAAACTGTGAAAAAGATTCTAGGTTTTGCTCGTTAGCCTAGAATTTCAATTCACACTTATACTCCATGCTCTTATAATTATCAGACAGGATTCGGTTTTAAGCGCGATCGTTAACTGGTGCTAACGGTGCAAATAACAGAGTTATTCGTCAGGGAAGAATATAAACCATTCATCGGCAAAGATCCAAGAGAATTGCATCTAATTCATCCGTTAACATCCATGACGATAGTAACAAGAATAACTCGAAGGCCTTCTGTGTTCGTCAGACTATCTTCGTCATTACAGTATTGTGTGTGCGTGCTCTCTTTTGCTTCTTAATCATTAGTGTCATTACCACGCTCCGTGCTACGACTCAACTTCAACTTCTCGGTGGGTCCTCAGAAGATAATACAAAAATGTGACTGCAATATTCAAATATAGAGGAACATGTGTAAAATTTCTCATAGCAGAGTTGGGCATTCTTCGAATAAATTTTTATTCGAATGATCTCGAATAAGATTTGCGAATAAAACGAACTTGTTCGAGAATAACGAATAATTTTTCATTCGAATAAATTTTTATTCGTATAATGCCCAACTCTGTAATCATGGGTCAGTATTAACCCACGTGCTACATGCAACACATAAAATAGTTTGATATTCAGAAAAAGGCAAATCAAAACGTTGAACATCCTGTTTTCTTCAGTTTACGGTACACACGAGTGAAACAACGTGAGCGGAATGTGAAAAAGATCGATTAAGCGATCGTTCATTAGGTACTAATTACACTCGCAGAAAGCTTTTAATCTGTCGGCTTCCTAAATCTTGCAGCCCTTTCTCCGCATCTGTTCACTTTCTTTCATTTCTTGTTTCTATTTACGGGCCGGTAATTACTCGAATGCCTTGGTCACGGTTACCATGCAGCACAGAAAGGGGAATTCGATCGGCTTTCACCGAATAATTTATCCTCCTCGAAAGACACCTCGCGAATTTTTCACGTGCTCGCGTTTAATCGAACGAAAGTGGGATTTCGGTGTGATTTATCGATGAGTCATATGTGTTCGTCAATACATGGGTCACTACGAAGTTACACGTGTTGTAGTTAGAATCCTTTTTACTTTTTACACTGTGTTTTTGCACAGATCTTACCGCGCTAATTACAATACTGGTCACTTTCTCCTGAAAGTAGATTGTATATTCATCAAATCTAATACCAATTATTTCTCTAATCTGTCATTTTGTAATATACAGTTCCACGGTGTATTTTTATCTTAAAAAGATTTTAAAAATCGTCGATCCTGGAGTGAAGCTATAAATCAAGGATAGCGTGAAGCAGATCTAAAATCGCTGCATAAATTTCATCCACGGAAACCTGTCTAGTTTAAACAGACGAATTTCTGCGGAATATATTCATTTATTCCGTTTTAACCGGGTAACCGAGTTTCTCGAAATATTCCAAACGTATCTATCTTTTCGATCTGACTTTCGTTTTATTACAACTCGCAGAAGAAAAATGGAAGAAAATCTAATCTTCCAGCGCTATGAGCTCTTAGACAATTATTGTATGAGGGAAGAAAGTATATGTGCGCAGTGATTACCGATTTTAACTACCGTTTAATTTATAATCGCTCAGAACGCTCGTTCTCGACGCGAGAGCACTCCGGACGTTGGTAAATAGTAGAAAAATAGTAATGACTGGTATCTCGGGGAAAGCATAAATGCCAGAATATTTTTACATCCGGTCTGGCGAATTTCCATCCTTCTTATTGGAGAAAATGAACGCAGGATTCCTGGTAAACGATTATCTACGAAAACAAGCGTGCCTATTAATCATCTTTTCTTCAGTTTTCTTGCTTGGACCACATTCATCACACGCTGAAATACTTCTACATCTATCGTTCGCATTCTACGATTAATTTGCTCGGTACCGTATCACTAATCACTTCATAAAACATATGGGGAACTAGGTTCTTCTTAATATTATTGATTAATCCTGACAAATTGGCTTGTATCAGCGAGCAAGCTTACAAGTAGTGCATATCGATGGAAGAAAGTACCTACTTCTTGTTGTGGAATAATTACTGTCATGTTAATAATTGCGATCCACGTTTAAATTACAGAAGACTTTAAATTTGAGTTTGTATATTTTACATATGTGTACTATTTAAATTTCACTTTCAATTTGGAAGGTTTATTTATTTCTCCTGGCAAGGGATTACTTTAAATTTGAAGTACCTGGTTAGTGTCAATTGAGGACCTTGCAGTAAGCGGGATGCAACTCCATATTTACCAACTTCGAGTAAATCCGTAGAAAACTGTTCATAAAATTACGGCTTTGATTTAATTAAAAATATAACACTAATTGAAAAGTTTATATTTTCACACAATAAGTAGTTATTGAGTCGATAAGTTTCTATTTCTATTTTTGGTAAGTTTTTCAAATCTGGAGTATTCGTATTGCGCAAAACAATAATTGATATTCAAAGTTTGCAATAAATCGCTCACTTATTATTGGATTTCCACCAAACGTGCACCAAACGATGTAGAATTTTATTTTTACATATATTACACTTCATAACTCAAAAATTGTCAGAAATGGATCTGCAGCCCCCTCGCTGCGAGGTCCTCAATTGTCTTCTGAAATTATACCACGGGAACACGCGCAACGTACGTTTTTAAGGGCAACATAGTTTCAAAGAAGAAAGTCCGAAGAAAGTATCAAAGAAGAAGCGGGTCATTGAAGCCATGCAGGGTACATATGCGTGCAGATATAAGCCGCTTGACCTTAAATGTCTGACCACTTATTCTCGCTGACATAATGATGGGTCGTCTGGGGAAACCTGGCATCACGGGTGACGTAAATAATAGAGTAATATCAGGATATACTGGTGAAAAGGAAACGGCTCCGTGTAATTGCATGGAACGCTTCCGCCTGCAAAGTGACTTTGTTGCTCGACAATGTACAAACGATTACTGATGATTACTGGATGTCTCTAATTGAAACTTTTCTGGCCTTCGATCCTTTAACCCCATTTGCTGTATTATATTTGCAAGATTATGCGTAAAATTCTACTCTTTCTTATTTCAAGTGCTTAGAAGCTTTTTTGTTAATAATAAACGTCTGCGTCTTTTATTTACAGTATTAGAATTCGTAGTTTTTAAGTATCTTGTGTTTCGGCTTATTGATACAATTAACGGTATAAATTCTTGTGTTGCAGGTGTGTTAGAAAAGTGGGAGTCCCTGACGACTAGAGTGGACGAAACACAAATGGCTAATGCGCTTCATCGCGAGTTAACGGCCCTACGTACAGAATTCAAAGCAGCACACGAGAGACTGTTTACGTACGATATCGTTTTGGAGCAGCCCCACGTGTTGGACGAGCGGATCAACCGAATTACGGTAAGAATTTCATATTTCTATGGTTGCATTTAAAGTAGGCTGAGTGCCACAACCTTTTAATCATTTTCTACTGACAATATGTATCGTTAGTTTTACAAGCTTCTGGCGCAAGTGTCTTTTAACGTGATTATACGTAACACCTTTCGTTGCAGGAATTTGTTTCTCACGCGTATAAATGAAAATTTTTTTGGGGAAGTCTTTTCCCCAGTTTCTTGTAACTTCTTAGTCACGATGTGCAAGTTTCACTCGAATTCTTTCATTTTACAGTGAATATTGCGTAATTTTTGAAAAATCATTTCTCGTAGAAGACAAATAATATTTTGTGCTTGGTTTTGGTATAAGGTTGTGGAGCGTATTGCGTTTTTATAACGATACTGGGCAAATTAACATTTTTTTTTAGCAGTTTTCGATAGTAGTTTGATTATACGTAACACTCTTCTGTTGTGTTTTTCAAAATACCTTTAATGGCACTCTTGAATTGCGCGGCTCTTTTCGGACATACATTCCCCTAGATTTTTCCCTAGCGTAGTAACAGTCGATAACACACTTCCTTGGTCGATAATCCGCACAGCCTGTTCTCTTTCGTCGATAGGAACACTGGCAGCGAAACGCTTTACCGACTGTGGTCACGAACCTTCCTATTCATTCTTTTCAGTGTAGATGGCGATGCGTTATCCTTGCACCGGGAATTGTAAAACATTCCCAAAAGACTCAGCTTTTTCTAATCAGTGTTTAAGGTTGCAAGATATCTTGATCGATAGCAGAAAGTATTTTATATAATTGATAATTTGTGTGAGCATCAAAGTTGCTTTTTGATGACAGAACATGGAATATAAAATGAAAGCAATTTAATCATCCTGTGAAACATGCAACAGTAAATGCCCCTGTACAATATCCAATCTTATTCAAGTAACTATCCTAAACAATCTTAATATATAAAACAGTAAGTTTTTATATGTTTGTGTGTTTGTCTGTTGCCTAAAAACTTTCGAGCTATAAACTCTGGGATCACGAAATTTGCCTCAGCTCATTATGCCTGAGTAATTCAGATGTATGTGCCTATTTTCACGAAAAAAATTAAAAAGAAAAATAAAATTAGAATCTAAATTTCGGGCGAAGCCGAGTAATAAAGCTAGTTACCTATAAATTGCAGACACTCTTCTTGACAAGTAGGAAGTCTTCACAAGCATCTGTGCTACGCGCAAAACACCCAAAACCTGAACAACAATCTTCGCTACTTCAGAAACACAAAACACCCTCAAAACTCCAAGTCCAGTTTCTAAATCTTCAACACTCTAATCAGCTCCTGTTAGTTCCAACTCATCGCAACACATTCATTTCTGACCGAACCTCCGAAAATCCACCAAGGCCCGCCATTAATAACCCCCACCTAGCAGACACAGGGTCACTTTGGACCCACCTTATATTCCAAACTTCAAATGTTACTTATTAATTCTAGGAACCTCCTCTAAAAAAACTAGAGATTATATATCATACTCCGATGGCAATGTATTATAAAATCCTAAGTAAATTCACGGGTCAAAATGGACCCCGTGTCCGCAACCGACTTGTATCCCCCACACAAGGGTTAAAACCACCCAGAGCCATGCACCGAGTGTCCGGAAAGGCGAGCGAGTCGGCGAAAGTCAGAGTACAGTTGGAGGATGTAGCAAGGGTGGAAGGCGAGATGAAAGTAGGCGAAATAGGAGTAAGAAAAAGAGCAAGTCTGGCGCAGGGAAAGACGAAGCTTGGAGCGGAGGACGAGGAGTATAAAGCGAGGGAGGGACGAGTCAGGAGGCAAGGATAGAGGCAGGCAGAGAGCGGCGTAAAAGCGTAGTCGTGTCGCACGTACGCTCGTCTGACGGCGACGTGCTCCGCATCGCAACTCGCAGGCGAACCTAGCCAACCCTCTGAGTTCCACCCCCCGAGAGTCATCCCCCAGCCTGCAGGGCCCCCTCGACCCCTCTCTCTGGAAACCTCTGGAACACCCCCGTCTCCTCCTCCTTCCTGTTTCCCTCCCTCTTCCTCTGACCTTCTCCCTTCCTCCACCGTGCCACCCTTGCTTCTCTCTTCCTCCCCCGATCATTCTCTTCGATTCCCTCCACCGCGGATGCTCTCTCTCCCACTCATTTTCACCTACAGGCTCCCCCCTGCCCCTTTCACTCTTCCACACCCCGTGCCGTCTTTTTCCCATTCGTCTCTTTCCCTCTCGCTCGATCACGTACCATCGCGCCCTCCTTCTCGCTCCTCTGACCCTCTTCCTCCCTACCAGATATCCCCGGCATCCCTCTCGGCCTCATTGCGAAGACCAAACACATGCTCCCTATCTATCATCAAGATGTATTAGCGTCCAACATTTGCCGGGTGAACTCGTCGCTGTGCTGCATTATGCAGGAGCCGCGCGAGGCGGTCTAGCCACCGAAACCCATCCCGTACGCGGCTCGTCTTCTTGTTTTACATGCCTTCGCCTGCCGCCTACCGGTCACTGGTATCGGCTCGGCCGAGAGCTACCGGCCCGAGGTCGAAAAAGTTCCTCAAGTTAGTGCGCGAGTTCCGTCCTCCCGGCCGCACGCGCCCACCCCCGCGATATTCCGCACGTACTCGCGCGGGGGAGTGCACCAAGGTCGGAGGTACGCTGGAAGCTTTCAGGGAGCAAGGGTTGATCTTTCGCTCGGACGATCCGGGCGGAGGGCGAAATCACGCGTGTCGGGGATTAGGTTCCTGTTGCCGCGTCGAATGCAGGGGGGTCGAAAGTACGCGTTTTATGAATCGAGCCCGCCGAAAAGGGGGTATAAAGTATTCCTTTTTTTAGGTGGATCACAGGTGTTTTATGTGGGATTAGAGCGGGAGTTCAGGGAATTGAAATTTAATTTAGGGGTAGTCACACAGTACGTCCATACTCCATCTGTACATATAGTACAAACTTACGTCGATTAACAATTGAGGCATTTGATGGAAAAAGGGCACATACGCCAAAATGCCGTTTCAAGAAAATCGATTTCAAAGTTTTCATTACAGTATAACTTCATGGAATGTAATGCAATTGAAACCAATTTTGTTTAAGGATGTAGTTACCGTGTCCTTTAAACTTTCTGAAAACAGAAGTTATGATTTGAAAATGGTATGTGTCTTTATTTATAAGTTTTAAGCAAGTGGTTTATGTGCCCTTTTTCCGTAAATATGGTAAATTCGTAACAAAATTGCTTCTGTCTTTAGTTATTTACATATAATTTTGTTTACTTACTTCGTTGCCCATTTTTTATATATCGCTTAAATAAAAAAGACAAAATGAATCGCAAAAAAAATAAAAAATGTTATGTTTTAAGTAAGTATTAATTTCTTCGATTTTTTGCAGCAAGCTGTCTTGCAAATCAATTTTTCCTTTCCTAAAGTAACTTCTTTCCTCGCGGATTCGATACTCGCCTCACTTTCCATATTTTCTCGCTTACGTAAAATCCTCTATGAAACAAAAGTACTTATTGCACGACAGCACGGTAGCGCGACCGCTCAGCGACTACGTAGCTGCGTGTCGATCACGCTACGTAATAAAGCAGCATTTAGCTAATCTGAACGCGAGAGAAGTAATGTCCTTGATATATTATATGTATAACATATACCTGAGTCGATTTAAACGATTTAAGGAAAAAGGGCACATAGGCCTATGTGTCAAATGCCTCAATTTAACATTGCGTCAAGTACATAGACAACTATGATCTCCAGTCTTCAATCTCTGGAAACTCACAATTCCAAGCGCCCATACACATCGTGTTTATATACCAATATGTTTTCCATACTCATCCACATTTCAATCGCGTGTAAACGAGCGGTGGCAGTGAAACGTACCGATTCAGCGCTGAACACCGTCAATACGAATCGGCTCGGCTGCCGGGACGATCGTCGGCGGGCTGCAGGGCGCCGGGGGCCGGCGTGCATTTGAAATGCGCGACATACGACGAAAAGCGCGACGGAATGAGCGAGTGGCGGAGCGCGGCGTGCGCGCGCGAATCAGAATGGAATGTCCCGCGTGTGTATTACGCATTCGTAAACAGGCTTCAATCGAGCCCGGTACACAGTATTGCGGACGGCCGCGGTGCGACGGCTGGCGCATGCCACGACTCGATTAGGCGCATCCACGGCCCCCGCTGATTACGTTATTGCGTAATTCCAGACGAAACGCGGCGTCTCGCGCGTTTCGATATTCCGCTCATTAGCGATCGTTCGCGCTTAGCGGTGCGTGCCTCGCCTCTGGACATGCCTGTCTGCGCGCCGATCCGTGAGAAAACTACCGTCGTCCGAGGACCTGCGAACTGTGATTGGCGTGCACTCCTTTGTGCACGTAAAGTGGATGAGTTGTTATTTCAGAGGGGTCACTGCTGCTGTATTGCTTCCGTTGTTCTTGGATGAGTTGGGTAGGTTTCTGTGTTCTAGTAGACGAGGTGATCAGACTTTTTCGTGCTTTGCTTGTGTATGGTCTTAAATGTGCAATGCAAAGCGTGGAAAGATACTTTGGCGCTGTGAAGTCGTTGTGGAGTACTTGAGGCTTGTGTAAGGTACAGGGTACATGAAGGGTACAGTGTATTTTATAAATGAAGGGTAAGGGGAAAACAGAGAATGTTACAAAACAGCAATTTTAATTCTTTAGTCCACGAGTAAAGAAGCAATGTTTAATGAATTTAATTTTCTTATATAATTTCCTCCGTAAATAATAGCTTGTTTTACGTGGACGAAAGAAGCTTGAAGCTTATGCTCAGACAAAGAGTGGGGACATTTTGGTCCAGTATTTTGGTCCAGTTCAGAGTTGAAATCTCCTGTTTTTAACTAATACCTATACTAAATATTCAACGTTATCTTACCCAGGTGTATTTGAACTTTATAACCATTTATGATTCGACAGTTCTGTAGTTCCAGTAGCCACCAACAAAACATACTTCAAATCGCAAAATCACGAAAAATGGACATTCCTCCTTTTCCCCTTGCCCTTCAAATATAGATAACTATTTTTCTTCGTGAGAACTTTATGTAAAGATTGAGCAAAGAATTCCTCTCGTTATGCATTCTTTCTCCTCAAGTAGTCATACAAGCGTACACACTTGCATCTTTCAAGTATCCATAGACATTTCCTAAAACCTCATTCAACAATTCAACCACTTCCCACTTTCATGATATTTATCTTCCACTGTTCTAAATTCCGAAAAGGCGTAAGTCACCTATGGGTCAACCCCCTCCCCCAATGCAAGCTCGATACCCCGACCAACCTGCCCCAGGTTCCCCAAAAAAGGAGCTTCGCCGGATAGACCGTCGAACCGACGAAAGTATCGATAAAAGCTCCACCCAGTCGGTGAAAAGTTCCTTATCGGTGGCATCTCGGCGCGACACGATTATCGAGTCCCCGTGCACGGATTCCGCGCGCGTCCACGGGTAACGAACTTGCAGGCAGCTTAAGGCCTGCAAACGAGCCACGTACACAGATTCGACGACGTCGGTCAGGAAGCAGATCACGGGGCTGTAACACGGGGCGAGGTTAATCGCGAAAGGCTTTCGGGCTCGGAAGCTCGTTAGCCAGCTCGTCGATACGTACAGCAACGCGGCCAGCCAGCTATTTCGAGTGGCAGCGCGTGCCTTTATTCGGCGCGATCGTTCGGGCATTACGCTGTTTTTCTTGCTTCCCCGCGGCGACCTTTAAAAAGCCCGCCAATTAAAATACTAGCGGCGGATCCGCGTTGCACGGCCAGATTCGCGGCCGCGCAAAAACCTAATTCCCTACTTCGGAAAGGGCTGCTGCCTGCGCGCCGACCTCCGTGTTTTTCGTTTTCGAGTAGCACGCGCCCTTGTACGTGCGAACGGCGATAAAGGGTACCCCGAGTGGATGGAAAACGGAGCGTGACTTCTTCGTTGTTTCATAGGGTTGGTAGGGTAAACCAACCAGTGAATGACCGAGTTGTTGAATTTATGGACCTTTGAGATTAATACTTGAATATATTTATGTATAACAACAAAACAACTGTTGAAATTGAATTTAAATTTATTTTTCTTGAAATTTCTATAAAAATAATTACTTACTCTTATCGTAATTTTGATAAAAAACGATTATAAAACGCAAAACGTGTAGAAGCCCAGTAAATGACCGCATACTTTTAATAAGAATTCTACTTATTTATGTTTGCTTAATACGCGTAACTAAAAATGTGGGCTACTAAAAGTGCAACTACGTTCCATTTATAAACATACAATATTTTTAAATTTATAATTGACATTTCTTTGGCTAATGGTCATTCACTGGTATGCGGTCAATTACTGGTTGGTTTACCCTACGTTTATATTCTGTTTAAAACGATTCGAATGTATAGACATAGATTTAGAATTCTATCGATTAATTAAATATTCATCATTATTATCTGCACACGTTCATCTATCCCTACACTTCTCCATTCTCTTGACGCCCAGAAGTTGTACCTACCCCTGACTTTCCAGTACCCTCGTGAAAGCACCCTGTATCGCAGTTATCGGTGGTACCAAATTGTTCCGTCTAAGAGGAGAAGAGGTAGCAGCGGCTCGTGGCCTCATAGGCATGCAGCGGCCGAACGCCCGCCGACCGCTCTGTACACCGAATTCGAATCAATTGATTGGCTGTTGATTGGAAATTGAATTAGATCGGAATGTGCGTGTCTCTGCGGGCGGGGGATAGGACGAGGAGGGAAAGCCCGTGAAAGGGGTGGGCTGGAAAGAGAGAGGGTGATGTAGGGTTGCTCCAGAGCGTAGCCTGGACCAGGGGCCCCCAAAGGGAAGGAGGCGATGTGGTGGGTGGTTACGGAAGAGGGGAACGGGCACGGAGCGGCTGCTTCTGCCTTTGCAGTGTGCCTGGAATATCAATGCCAACCACTTTTCGTTGCGACCGCTGTCGGACAGCGGCGCAAACCAACGCGGTTCTTTCTCCCCCAGCTCGCTCCTTCCATCTCTCTCAGTCTTTCGAATTTTACGCACACACCGGCTCGGATGGCCGCTTTTCACGCGTCTGACCTCTTTGATACCGTGCCCGGAATCACGCCTGTATCCGTCGTTTAGTCGTGCTCGGATTTCCATAAATTATTGGCTCCCACGAAGACTATCGATTCGTGGCTGCCTTCAGACTTGGCGTGTCAGAGTAGAGGATACAAGGGTTGACAGTGGGATTCTGGGGGTTGGGATAGTTTCTCTGTCTATTGCGCACGGCATTGTTGGCTGGAACGAGTAGCTTCTTTATCAGGTGTGAGTTTCTAGTGGAGGAGGTGGTAGGTTTTGTAAGTTTTGTAAGGTTTAGGAACTTAATTTTCAATCCTTTCAGATAAAGAATCGTAGCTTCTTTTATTCTGTAGAAAAGTGTTCTCAAGGTATAGAATTCATACAAACGAATTTGATATAAAGGCAATGTGTGGAGGTATCTTTGAGATAAAACACAGTGTTCGGAAGGTGGTAGTATCTTACTCATATTCTCTGAGAGCAACTGCAGCTGACACTTTCCATTCACCTCTAAATACCACAATTCCACGGGAAACCCTCGCGCGCCACTGTGTCTAAGTAGTGCGACCCGTAACTGGTCAGCCGCAGCCGGGGCTCATTACGTCTGACCTATATTCGCTGTACCTACTCCAACGCACCAAAGAACACTCACCTTCTTGCATCAAACAAAACAATTCTACCTGCATTTTCTTAAGAGTTAAAAGAATATTCCACGCAGTATCCTAAAAGCTCGGGCAACATTCTCTTCTTAAGCGCAAACTCGGAACATTCAATTTAGAAAGAAGCCAGGGGACCACCTCCGCTCGACATTCGCCTTCAACGATCAACCATTCGGCAGAGATCGGTGTACAATATAAATGCAAGAAGGAAACAGTAGTAAATTCCGTAGTTTCGACCGCGGCGCGGGGGAGGAATTACTCCGGGAGCACGGAAGGAGAGTCGTGGCGGAGGACGTAAGACGTCGGAAGACGTTCTCGCGATGACCGCAAGGACGAGCTTTACGAGCCCTCTCGAGCTCTCCTCGTCACGCGACGAGCGAGAGAAATGATGCGCAGGGGGCACGGAAGACGCGGTGCAAGAGAAAGAGGAACAACACCGGGGGGGCTCTCGTTTTCGTTCTCTTACGCCCCGCGTCGCCGTCGTAAACCCGGGTTTATTTATGCGGCCCTCGTCGGTCGCCTCTCCTGTAGCAGGACGACGGGGACGTGACAACGTGACGTGGTTACTCCATCGTCTACCGTGCGCTCTTACAACCCTTATAGTTCAGTTATGCTTTTCCTGATAAACGCGCGCTTATTTTCGCTCCTTACGCCTTTCTGTCTGGCCCGAAGCAGGCTGGACGTCGCGGTAGATCATATACCGAAGGCGTAGGGTTGTTTGTTTGGTTGGTTTCCAACGCGGAGGCTGGAGAGTTCAATGCTTTTTTTCATGCTGTCACAGAGTGGGTTGATAAATTAACATTTCCAGTGGTGCGAGTTTTGGAGGATGGTCCTTTATCCTTTGGATTGTGGATACGTTGACCTCACCTCGTATGGAGAGCGAGTCTTACCCCATTAGGGTGACTGTAACTAATATCGCCAGACGAAAGTTAAATCGATGTCAATTGAATAATAATTGATATTTTTACATGCAGTTCGTTTCAAAGTAAAGAGAAATTATTCATCTTTCATGTAGCATAAGTTAGAATCGTTGAAACCTACAAATTTTTAATTAGGACTCAAAAAATGTAAGGCATGTAAAAATCGGGTCCTGAAAAAAGTGTACCTAATATCGCCAACTCAAGAAATATTGATTAATTCATGTATATATGAGTTTTTAAAGTCATTTTCACACGTGCTTTTATTATTTTTTGCTGTATAAATGTTTTTTATCCATCTTTGATTTTATTTTTATTAGAAAAATATAGATTTTTAAATATTTCATTTTTTACGTTCCGATGTACATATTGGACAAATAAAGTTTATTTCGGTTGCTCGGCACATTTCGTAACCCCACTTGTAACAATCATTACATCGAAACCATTGTTCTCCGGTAGGCGGTATTAAGAACACCCATTCTGCTAAAAGAAAAACACTATTTTCATCATAGAAAATATTTAAATCGATTTCAGTCTTTAAGCACATCATTAATTAGGTATTTCTAGTAGATATTCTTGCATTCACGGAATTATTAGACTTGCCTTGTCCGAATGGGATATAAAATTGTGGCAGTCCAATAAATTTTTACACTATTAAGATCATGCACACCTTAGAATAAGTTTTTATATTAGAATCTGATTTTATTATAATCTAAAATCCATACCTTGTTGAAGAAGCAATACATGTGGTTCAATATTTAAAATGGATCACATGCCAATGGATGGCTTCTGCTGGGGAATTTTCGCATAAAGTGAACTTCGAGCTGTCGAAGTTCTTCAGAAAAATATTAAACGAGTTTAAGTATCAAACGAAAAGAGGAAAAATTCTTTACCGTTGGTAAAATAAGCTCCCGTACCTTCTGTAATATCTTTAGGCCATTATTCTCCTAGGAGATCGAGTTCCTTTATTCCCACTGCAAGAGATATACAGTGCACTTCCTTTGGTCTACCTCTGTGACCAGTTTATACATCACTCGCACCCCAAACGCGGGCCCTCCGCAAGAGCGGGGCAATTCGTTTGAGTTAGCCGAAGAAGGCGACCACTAAAAATGTATATTTAATGTTCCAGGCCGAACTGGCTGCGTTGAGGGATCGCAAGGCGGCGATGCTGGCGCTGAACGTCTCTACTCACAGACTGATCACCGATCTCGGTAGCTCCGCGTCGTTCATCTACACGGCTCTGAAAGACGGCGTGGCGGACTTGTACCGTGTCTGGGACGAGACCTTCCAGAAGTGAGTACTACTCAACGCGTAATTATTCAAGCTAACGCGGATCGTTTAATCTTAATTACTATTGAAAAATATTGAACGAGTGGTGTGAAGACGAGCATCCTGATATTCAAAAGTAAGCAGAGCTTTGTCTAGAAGATTGCACTTGGTTGCCAATGAATAGGCGTATGTATCGTAGTAGGAACTTTTAGGTACGATTAGAGGCTAACGACATTTGCAATTCTTCGACGTTTTCCGTGTGTTCCTTTCCCCACCATTTCGTGGGGCGGTGGGATAGCTGGTTTAGGATCATTGACTGACCGTTCGCCGGCCGGCGCGTGACGTTGGGCAAATATTATGAGAGGCAATGAAGCCTCCAGAGTAAACACACCAGGATCCGTGGACACAGCATAGGTACCGGCAGCGGGGGCTCAGATCTTTGGGATTTTGACCCGTGTCACGGGATTACTAGTTTTAGCTGGGATCGCCAGTTTAATCTTGGATATTTCTAAAGTGTCCGGCACACCAAAGGAACGCTTATTTGGACGTTGTTCGTTCAGGGTACACTACGATGTGAAAGTTTGTCGTTAGTAACGGCGTAAGTGACGAGAATTCTGAGAATCGAGTATTACACAGATATTTCGTTAACCCTGTTTCCTTAACTATTATCTTTCTTCACGAACACACATCTTCGTACGATACAAATAAAGAACAGTAGTAATTTAAACGACTACTGAGATGATAGCAAGTTTCAAGATGATAACAAAGTTCGTTAATATCTGATGCAATTTTTTTCACTAATTTTCCTTGCTGACTAAATTCTTTCGCGAACTAGATACGCATCTTCGAACCCCCACGAAAGTATCTCAGGCGGATAAGCAATCACGGACCTTGAAATTGATACGTGCTCCGAGCAAACAGCACGTCGCAAGCGTAACAGTCCGGAATCGCGTTTTAATTGCCGTATGAGCGCTTGATTCCCCTGTCTGATGGGGGTCTGACCCATGCAAAGGGGTTTACCACTGACCCACTGGGGTTTTGCAAAGGTCGACCCTGCTCCCCAGAAATTCCTATTCTTTGCACGAGCGCGGCGCGACTCTTCCGTGCAACGTACAAATCGCCCGATGACACTCGACACGTCATTCCTTCAAGGAACATCTCGGCTCTGTTTCAATTCAATTTGGTCTACCTGAAAATTCTATGTCGACTACTGCAATTCACTGCCGTTTCTTATGATCCTTCATCTATTCATATTTGATGATTCGGTGTAACGTCAACTGTGATTTGTTTATTTCCTTTTCTGCGCTAAATTAAGGTAATTTTTCGTCATTGCACGCCAATGTGGAGTGTTCGCGAAACCACTTTCCCTCGATCTGCTCGCGTGCAAGCCCGAGGGTGTTCAGATTGAAGCGGGGTAAAGTGTTTTTATTTGCCCGATAGTGTGCCATCGGGGAGATCCGCTAATAATTTGCCGCCTTACTGTTTGCCGAGAGGCTTTGCCTTCGTTCCACTTTTTATTATGTTGACCCGCCGCGCGATTTTGCCCCATTCGATTTTGTTGGCCGCTTTCACGCCGATTCCGCAGAATCGGGAACAGCGGATGTTTATCGACGTGATCGATCGCTGAGTGTACAGAGAATCTATTGTTCAATCAAATGAAATATTAGAGTTCACATTACAGTGTTTTTGTACTGTCTCGCAGATGTCTATTCTATTATCTTTGTCCACAAAATTATATACTAGGAGTCTAGGAGAAGGAAACTTTAATGGGTATCATAAATTTCGAGAATTCTGAAGAGAAATGCTGTGGCAAGTAGTGTGATCGATATTTTCTCAGACTGTAAATTGATAAGGATACAGTGGCACAGAAGAATGCACGAATTAGTCCAATTAGAATTGCTTGTCTCTTGGCCCTTTCCCTGCCACCTCGTTTCCCCTGCTATTTATTCACACCACTTGTGATGTAAAGCCAAATCAGAATGACAAGGACAATTGATTTGCATTCTCACGAAGTTTCTCGCAAGTTGCATAAATTTCATTTGGTACACTCTAAACCGCGTTTGTGTATCTTTTCAGGGGCAATCAACAACTGTGCGCCCTGCAAGCTGTCCAACAGTTTAGTATTCGTTTGGCGGAGCTTCAGTGCGCGCTACGAAGGGATAAGGATACCCTTGCAGTTCTGGATGTGGCCCTCCAGGCAGGTGCCACGTCGGAAGTGGCTTCGTCTGTTCGTCACGTCGCCAGGCTACTGTCCGAAAAGCAGGACATCAATGTTCAGGTAAGAACATTTCAGACTTCACACTCTCAAATTACTTTTGCTCATTATCGTCATCGATTTCCTCTTCAAATTCGCTACTTTCAAAATTACACAAAATGACTCATAAAATAGACATTCGGTGTATAGTTAATAAAGTGGACACAAGATATTAATAAATTAATTGTGGAATATGCAGTCATTTTTGAGGCTGGTGTGTTAAAAGGATCTAGAGATCTTGGGAGGATTGGTATTATCAAAACGATTAAGTCTGAATTATTTTGAAACAGATCTCTCGCTCTGCTTTAAATCGCCACAGAATCTACACAGCCATTTCCCACAGTTTCTCAGCCACAGCAAATCATTTCGTATTCCCGCGAAACGTCCATCTTTACACCACCATTCAATTCGTTCAATGACACGTTGTAAGCGTCTCGGGAACGAGTGCAGATCGGTAATCGTGGAAAATGGTTGGACGATAAAATTTTTCAGTGCCGCATGAAAAGCGTCGGAAGTGATTCCGCTAGAGCAGGGAATACGTCGTAACGTTTTATTTCATGAACATCTGGCCCTCCATGCTGGTGAGACTGAAACGCGTAAGCAGTTAACAGGGTTACAACGTTAATGCTGCGGCATACCGATCTTTGCTGTTAGTCTTGCTATAATTCCCCGATGTATTCCCCGAGTTAGTCACTCATCGATCACTTGTAAGCTCCACACGAATTACCACTGAAATTCTAACATTCAACTCCCTGTATTTTCATCGCAACCTGCAAACCTCTACCAATTGAACATAATATGGTACCACTTCTATCTCCACCTCTTATTTAAAATCACGCGATACAATAGTTATTAATAGTCACAGAAAACACTCAGCTCTAACACCAATTTCACTTGATTTCACACAAGTGCAACGACGAGAGTTATATAAAATTGCTTTCCACGTTGCAATAGCAAGCACCAGAGCGCACTATCTGCCTTTGAATCTCAGTGTTGACCAATTCCATCACGACGTACGTGTACGTCGTCCGTCTATTTGGCGTGACGATTAGAGGAATGACTGAAGGGAAGGACTCGGATGCGGACAAGGGCCGCTAACCGTTCACAGACGAAGCGTTTTGCATCGTGATCCACGTTTCCACTCGGATAATAGCTATCCTCCACTCCGCTAGAGTCGGTCCTTTGCATCCCTCGTACTTTGATCACGCCTTTCCTCCTTTATTTCGCTGCTATGATACCTATTACCGCGTCTAAGGGGCTCTCGCTCTTGATCGTGCTTCTTCCTCGGAGATTGCCTCGGACCTTCACGCGCGAGAACCATTTGGATGTTGGATCCGGCCAAGGGATTACGTTTCTGCGTTTTACGGCGTATCGGTGGTATTCTGCCGGCTGAAGGGAGCAGGTAGGGGTGTGGGATAATTGTTTTGGTAATTCTGAGTGCGTTTACTCATTAATGATTGAATCCTTTAAAAAGTTTCTTTTTTAAATCGCAATGAGAATAGTAGTGTACGATATTCTTTGCTTGTGAAGTGTAGTGTCATGCTTAGGAATTATTCAGTAATATTACAGCTGCTTTGAAGTTTATAGAAACTTGGGTAATAATGCTACGAATGCAATTTAGTTCTGAGAATTTTTTAAAGGAACTTCAAAAATTGTTACACAATGCAAACCGGTATTTGGTTCCTCCATCGAAAGTTTTCCTGGTTTACCTATTATTTAAATTCACAAGCTCATCTGCTGTAAATTGTTAAATGTGAGCGAAATTCGACCACGCGTCCCTCGTTTTTCCATTTTGCACTTGAACACCGAAATCGTTGCCAAAACCGTTCAGCCGACATATTCCCACGGCATCCTTGATTTTCAATCGGTTAGATAGCTGCCAGCAATTATTCAACGTCCTTGGATGGGATAACGGTTCCCAGGGGCATCGCTTGTGTGCATAAAACCATTTCCCCGCTTAGATTGGGCGAGCAGAGGGGCTCTGGGGGATGTACGGTTGTTCTAAGGAAGACGAGATTATAAGGCGAATCATGTTTATTGGTTCGTCTTCTCTGTTCCGCGCGGAAAACTTCTTGCCCGGCCCTGTTTTTGTCCCGAAGTGGCATCTGACGGTAAAGGATCCTTCCCAGTGGGATTGGAAGAGCACTGTGCCTGGCATAACGGATTCAAATTTTTCGAAAATATAGAATATTCCTGGAAACGTGTACCAACTATGAAAACACTTCTCTCCGTTCCCTTCGCGACACAATTCGCTCACGAATTACATTCCTTTCGTAAAAATTGGCACCTCAATTGTTTCACAGAACCACAATCAGATTAACCACTAACAGGATTAGCAAAACTTTTACAAAAAAAAAAAATCGCTCTTCGCATCGGTAAACCTTCGCACTCCTGAGCCCCAAGAAGTTTATTTTATGCAGCAGGGATCTGCTAGTGGGGCAGGCTATCCGGAAGTAGCGGGAAGGGGAAGAAGGGGTGAGATGAGAGGGGTACGTTTGACAGATGACACTTGTCGATATCGTGTCTCGGTTAAACGCCATCGCATCCCCCCTTATTTCCACCATATCCGTCTTGCATTTGCATATAAAGTAAATCTCTATGGCAAGGTCGGCCTCCTTCGGTTCGCCCACTTTATGGACTTAAGGAGAAAAGTAGCTCGAGGTGAAGCAGGTGGCAGGTTCGTTATCACCACTTCCGATTGCCCTGCCCCCGTGCTCCGATTGTCAAGAGCGAGAACGCGTCGCCCGCGATATTTCCACGTCGAGGTTGCTCATTTTTTTCCTCCACTGCCACGCGATTAGAATAACTGGTCGCACGCCGCTGCTCCGCCTATTACGTTGGACCGAGGAAGTCGATATCCTTCTGTATTTCCTCGTTCTCGGTTCAGTTTCAGTGTTACCTTCGTTCCTCCGTATACTTGCTCTCGACCAGTTTTCCTCCCCATAATACTCGGTAGACAGACAAATTCGGTGATCTTGTTCGGTGAGGAGTTAACTTCCAAGAGGCAGCAATATACTGTGCTCGAGAACGAGCAAATTCGGATTCGAATTCTTCCATAATCCCGCGTTGATCCTTTCTCCATTTAAAAGCTGTGCAAAGGAACTAAGAACAAGGCCCCTCGCCCACTCGTTACGAATTCTTCAGCGAGCGCAGTAACGCGGAAATGATTCGCGATATAGCCAGAGAGGAAACGGGAATCTCGCGAGAAGGCGTGGAGCAAACAGTCGCCAGGTCGCTAGTTCCAATTGTCCCCGGCGCTTATTTCGCCTGTCTGGAAGACGCATGGCTCGCGACACGATATTTTTACCCTAACAAAGGTAAGAACGGTGCCTAGGGGTGGCGCCCGCGACCCCGCTCCCCTGCCCCTTCCTCGACTCCGCTTGAACGTATTCAAACTCCCGTCAAGACGGAATAATCCGCGTAGCCTCTCGGCCCCGCCGATCTACAACACTCGGGGGGATAATTTCATGCACTCGACGTTACATCCTTCTTTCTTCCCGTCCCGATACGACGACCCTTTAACCAGGCAACGAACGAAGAAACGCTGCCGGTCGCGCGACAAAGTGCTCGACATTACGACCGTTCCCATTCTCTCCCCTCGCTTCCTCTATCTGGCTCTGCCCTTCGAAGGTGGGAACGGGAGGAGCGGATAATGGGAGGAGGAATTCCGATTGGAGCGATAAAACCAGCGCGGGGGTGGCACGAGATGTGGAACGGTAATAGTTCCGCCGGTTCCGCCAGTGTTTGCTTCCCTGCGAGAGGCGAAGCTGGTCAATTAGTTGTAACTTGGTATTATTCTTTGCTGGCCTCAACTTATTGCCCCCCTCTCAGCGTCAATCTTCCTTTTATTTCCTTAAACTCCCTATACGATTCTAGCCATCGAGCTCTGGACCACCAGGATCCATCGCAATCCACTTTAACTTCTCTCCGAACTGTTCTCGTTTCGTGGTAACAACACGTAGGCTACATTTTTAATCGAACGCATCCGCATTGTTCCTCTGTAAGCGCGATCGTGGGGACCGATCCGTGGTGGCTCGGGTAAATGTTCAATTCGAGGCGGACTCGCGATCCTGGCACCGTTGGCCGCGAGGAAATCCATAAATTTTGATAGGCATTAAATAAAATATTAGCGCGTGTGGGGGAGACGGCGGAGCAGAGGGAAGGTGAGGTTTTAGGGTCACATACGGCCTGGTCCGAGTCGCCGTTCGGGGGTGTCGGCTACCTTCGGGACCACCCTAGGGAGCTAGGATCGTTAATCGCCCGAACGATTCCCTTTCGGCTCACGTACGGGAATGGCCCGTGGAATCAGCGTAAAAATACAAATTTAATATCCGAGCTGGATCGCCCGACTGACCAGTTCTAGCCCGCGGGTACACCGTTGTCGACGAGCCGAACTCTCTACGTGGACTAGAAGCTAACGGAGTGAGCCGTTGATTAGCACTACCTGTAGGGTAAATCCGGGAGACGCGGTCGACCTAATGTAAAATGGCTATTAAAACTAATACAGATATTACTTATTTTATCAGAACAAACCTAATATGTTCAAAATTCTATGCTGATTCAGAAAAACTGGTCGATATTTGCTTCAAGACAATATTTACTGTGAATCTGGTTGAAAACTGAAGACATGACATCTGACCGCCTCTCCCGAGGTGCCGGGAGAAATGGTTTTCGTCGTTGGCAAAGACCACTCACATAATTATTCATGGAAAAATAACAAAGAAGAAAGCAAAATTATTTATGAGTGAATACAACTACAGATTCATTGATGTTTAATTTGTGTACGCTAAAAAAGTAAAGAACACATCGAAGAAAAAGCGAACTACCTACCGGCGATTAGCAAGGAAAATGAATACAAAAGTGAATAAATAAACTAAACAAACAATAATAATAATAAAATATTGATAAAATATAAAAATATAAATAAAAATAATAAAAAAGTCATAACTCGACCATCTCTCCTTTCTGCAGCGAGAGATGGTCTTCTTGTTAGTTTTGAGAGGAAGAGTTAATATGTAATATTATTGTCAATATCTCTACTATCTTATTATTCCCAAACATTAAACGAAAATAAACTTAGAAGTATATTTTAAATACGATTCTGTACACCGGTGTTTGACAAAAGAGATTAAATGTAACCTCGGTTTACCTTTTAAAGCCTGTAAATCTAGAAAAACACAGAAGGAACCGAAGTGACGCTATTCGTTCAATTGCTTGGCTTCTAGAGAAGTAATTCGTCTGCACTTTAACGCGTTTTTACGAATAGAGCCTGAAATATAGCGACTCGACCAACTCTCCGGCCCGACCGCGTCTCCCAGATTTACCCTATGGCCGTTGTCGCGGAAAAGATGAACGGTGTGTTGTGATATTTAGATATCGTTCTCACTTCGTTCACACCTCGGTTGAATGACAGGTAGAGACCTTTAACCCTTTAGGCACTGTGACACTTGATCTAAAACAACTGTTTTCAGGAGTTCTACACTCGCCAGAAGCTCAGAAGATGAATTTCCACACTCGTTTGCTAGTGGTACATTATTTACTTAGACTGCGAAAATTCTGTGTCTTAAAACATGTAGGACGTTTCCAGAGAATGGTTACACAGAACTGACTGCCAACTCACAACAGAACCAGACACTACTGGTCTTATTTTCCCTCCCTCAGAAGTTCACCTCCGCGTTCCTCGCCCAACACCCGGCAGCAATTTTACCACGCGTCTTCCCTCCTCCATCTGCCTGCCCTTTAGTCCGTTACATTAGTTTCGTTCCCGTCGCCAAGTCCTAATTATACGCGGCGATCGAATTAGACGGGTCTAATTATACCGTCGGGTGGAAATAATACGTAAGCGGATACACTGCTTCGACACAACCTGTGCATTTATTTTCCTTCGGCTGGCCACTTCGGGATCGCGAATTTTGGACTTGAAACTCTTAGCGGGGACAGTCCATCGGTGCCGTCAGCCTCTGTGGGTCGAGATGACAAGCGATATATCGCAAGGGTTGCTCCTCGCTCTGGCCAGGAGCGAAAGCCTCGCTACGAGCTGCAATCCTTGGCCGGAAATAAGGAATTCTCGCAGTTTTCTTCTACGTGATTGGTCCTTCGGGCGGTGTGGATTCTGACTCGGCTCTCACTTCGTACCTACTATCCGTTATACAAGAGTATACCGACTTTATATATAGGTTAGGCCGTAGGTTGCTACTTGGTATGCGGATCGCGCTTTTCATTACCGGAGCCTCCTCTCCCCTCCCCGTCTCTGCGGCGCTGCAACAGCCTAAACCAACCCTCTCTTTCTTCCACCCCTCTTCTAGTTCGCCTTCAAACCCTCGCCCACACCTTCGATGCCTTCGTCCTCGTCTCGCAATCCTCCGCACCCTGCTCCACGCCACTTTTCCTTTTTTTTTCTCTCCTGCTTTTTACTATTACCACTGCTCTGTCTGGTATCAGCGTTTCGTGTCGCGGCTTCCTGTCCCTCCTTGCCCTCGTTCGGGTTTCCCTGCTCGCGCCGGGGGCGAGCTAGTTCATATCGAGCCCAGAAACGGGTTACGTGACGCCTGGCACAGGTCATGACAAGGATCGGGGGGATTGTTTTGGGGAAGATTGTCGTAGACGATGGTTTTTTCCAGAGAGAATTCAATGACGGGCGAGGCAAGGGATGTAGGGATTTGGTGGTTCCAGGGTTTTGTAATTTGAGGTAACTGGTCGATGAACGAGTTTGTTTCTGATACAGTGGCTCCCATCTTGGAATAATATCTTGAATGATATCTGGAGTTCGTTAGTTTCTATTTCTATTTTTGGCGAATTTTTCAAATCTGCTGCTGCCCTAATAAAAAATATTGCATAAAACAGCAATGGGAGGAGGTTCAAAGTTTGCAATAAATCGTCTATTGGTTATCGGATTTGCATCAAACGTGTACCAAACGATTAATAATTTTTTTTACGTACATTACACGGTATAGCTCACAAACTAAAAATGGAATTACACCCTTCTTCCTGCAAAATCCTCAGTTGTGTTTAACTTCCAATTTCAGTGTCTCCTTTGGCCATAGGTACACTTTGTATCTCTTGGATAAAACAAAGCGTATGATTTGTGTTTTTCTCCTCTCTGAACACCGACCACCCGTCACCCGTTCAGCTGTAGGGTCAAAGGCAATTGTGGGAAGAACGATCTCGGCCTAAATCCTACCCGTGATTTATTATTTCTCTATAGAAAGGCAACGATACATTTCAACCTTCAATAAATTTTCGTGATCAATCCCATCGTGTTGTGTATAGGGTTACGAGTGGAGCGATATTTTCCTTCTGTATTCTAACAAATTTCTAAGACTCTCATGTAAAACGACGTCGCGAAATGTTGAATATTTGAGTTCGATTGGTAGACCAGAATCTACCGAGGAGACGTTCTGTTTGACATCGTACGCCCCTGCAGCATACCGTCTGCTTCCTTTCTTTCGTGCACCCCATCCTCCTCCTTTCTTCCTCCGTATAATCGTCTTATACGCCTTCCGGTTGCCCGGCGGCAGTAACCAACACTGGATTATGCAATATTCGGTATCGTATTCTCTCGAGGGTATATTTATACCTATCAGCATCCCGTGATCTAATCAGCGGCACTGGTTAAGCACATCCTTTCGTGATTTTCTGTGCAATCGATCGCTGAGAAGTTTTGAGCGTTGGTGGGCGAAAGTTTTGTTTAAAAAGATTTGTAAATTACAGTCTAGTATTCCATCAGTTATTGGAATAGGATTTTACCAACGAATAATGTATTTTGATCGTATTCACATTCACTCTACGCTTTTAAAATTTGCCTACGCCTGTTTTAATTTGAGGTGGAAAGAATAGGCAAGTGGTGCAAGTAGAAGTGTCCTATATGTGGTCGGACATAGTTCAGTAATACTTATTTCGCAAGCGTCTAACAGTTCACTCCAGCATGAATAATTACAAACATAAACCTTCTCACTAGCAGTAGAGGATTTTAATACTAAACACAATCTTACAGATTTATTTTTTAGTGCTCTCTATCAACACGAATCTAAACTTTTTACTCTCCATTTTCACATTACCACAAAGTCACTGACGAAATTACAGTCATTCCACTAACCACGTCGTATAGTGCAAACCCCGATGTCCAAAATTGTACACATCGTCGCTTAAAGAAAACTGAATCCACCTATACAAGAATTTAGTTCCAAGGGACCTCGGAGCAAAACTTCACACATCCCTTAATTTCCACATATATTATCCCCCGCCAGTACAAGAACTCCTGCGCAAGCATAAACACGAATATGTCCGACCGCTACTCAATCCTTTTGACCAACCTCTGCCGTGATGATCGGAGCCGAGAAAAAAGGCCCCGCCGTTGGAGCAGCCAAACTCAAAGGCGGCTCGGTGTGTTCTTGTTGCAGAACGGGACAGTGCTGAAAGACGCGACCACAGAGGAGGTGAGCAGTGGGGTGCCGTCGAAATTCGGGGACGCGTCGCCGATCAGTCTGACGCAGGAAGGTGGCTCGCTCTCCGACAGCGGGATCTCCGACAGCGGAAGCGAGCAGGAGCTGAGCGAGCGCGAGCGACGGCTGGCTGCCCTTCGTCGGCTCACCCGCAGCCTGGAGAGCCAACTGGCACCGGGCAGCGAGGCGCTCACCGAACTCTGGAAGAGAGTCGAGGACGCCGAGACGGAGCTACGGGATCTCCAAAAGCAGTGCCGCGAGCTGATCGTACGCACCGCTGCCAGCGTAGAGGCGCGTGCTGCGAAACGGACCAGCAGCCAGGTCCATCATTTCGTCGAGTGAGTGCTGTTTTTTTTCACTTTTATTTGCCGTCCGACTGGGGAAAGAATCGACTTGGGCGATGGAGCGAGCGTGTCGCTGAGAGAGGACACTTGGCGTTCGCTTACAATGGGAATATTGGTGTGAGAAATTTGAAGATGGTAGGAAGCGCAATACTGGACATAGGTATTTATTGCCTCACTCGAATATTTAGCGTATATTGCACTTAATTTAGTATTAGTACTGGGAAAGTACTTTTGCGCGATTGTTGACTACAGGCATACAGTGTCCGGTGATGCAATAAATATTTCTAGTACTGTAGGTGCTAGGATTTTATGTTTAACATTTCTTTTATTTAAGAGGTCTTTCCAATGTGTAACTTCTGATAAAGTACCGCTGTTTTGAACTTTTTTGGCCACAAAAATAATGTGTTTTGAAGTTTCTTCTATTTATTAATACGTGCTTTGAGAATATAAAATTATTTTTTTTATATTTTTTTTAATGCTTGCTTTCGTCAAAATAAGTGGATGTAACATGCGGTGTAATATAAAACACACCTTGACTGCGTGGTCGATTTTGGAAGAACCGTGCATCTGAAACCAAAAAATCAAAATGATTTGTAATCAGTATGACTGCCGCTATGGCAGGGACTAAGATTAATTAGATTGATAAAGAATTAACATAATGGCAGACGTCCAAAGTTGAACTATCGAAAGTAGCTAATTTTTTTAATCATTCCGCGACGCAAAAAAGGAGTAAAAAACAACGAAAATGTGTGATTCTAGTTCGGGCCATAGCGACAGTCAAACTGATTACAAATCTTTTTGGTTTTTTAGTTTCAGATACATGGTTTCTCTAAAATCGACCACACAGTCGAGGCGTCTTTTTTCACGGCGCATATTACATCCCCCCATTTTGGCGCAAGCAAACATAAAAATAATTAGAAATTTATTTTGTATTCCCAAAATACATATTAATAAATAGAAAACACTAGAATTTAGTAAACACATTCTTTTTGTGGCAAAATAGTTCCAAACAGCAGTACTTTATCAAGGCGTCACAGTGAAAAGACCCCTTAAGTGCATTTGTATGGTGTTCATTGCTTGGGGATCGACTAAAGTAGTGGGAGAGGGTCTTGTTAAATTTTCGGTTTAAGGATTCATGCATTCTCCTGTGCTCTTGAGCTTGAATTTTTGGAATTCGAAGTGTAGTGAAGGTTTTAGATATCAGTGAAGAAAATGAAGCAAAAGAATTTTGCTCAAATCGATTCTTTCTTAGACATAATGATACTTCCATTTTATAGTTTGTTTATCGGTGATTCAGTGTCCTTACCAACTGTTCCTTTCTTTCTAAAGTCATTTACGATAAGAATTTTAAGATTTGAGAGTGGCCACGATACAGCACGTATATAACAATTATAGATTAACAATTATAACGTAGATTAACAATTATAAAAGAAATTAATTGCAATTGAATGGCACCGCATGACTCCAAGCTGAAAATTCTCGTCGCTGACCGATGCCTTACTTTTTCCAACCTTTCGTTCCATCACGCTCACTCAATATTCCAATTCATGCTCCGCTCAGACTTTACAATGCTGATAATCCTTGCAAACGTTAACGTACCCAGAAATATTTTTAAGGTAAACGCACGGGGCGGCGTGGTTTTTAATTTATTCAGGCGTCTGGAGACGCCACGGCTTTAAGAGGGAATAAAGAACGACCTTCTCGGCTCGCATTCCCCCATTTGCATAACGTCGAAATGAGAAGCAAAGAATGAAGGCGTCTATTTAGACGCGGGGACAAGAGCTCGTTCGTTCATAGTTCTACTCCCATAACGCGTCCACTCATTTGAATATAAGAAGTTAGCTGTGAATGAACACTCCCTGACGCTTCCATGTCTGCCCCGTTAACGCCACGTTAAAAAACTCGACACTCAACTGCAGCTACACCACGCATATTCGAAATTTACCCTTTTGTGATCATTCGTTACTTTTATTTCCTCTTTGGCATATATTAACTTCGACCGAGTCTTGGGGATATAGATATAAAGTTCTAACCCTCGAATCCTAAACTCTTACATCGATTAACCCTTAATCCCTGATTATTCGTAAATGATAGTTTCCAGTAGGTACTGTTTCATTGTATCCTAGTTTTCAGCTGTAACGAGTGGAAATAGGTTTCAAATAATTGTTCTTCACTGGTTATTTAAAACTTAAAGATATACACGGATTTGGAGCGAGCGTAAGATTTATTTCCACCCCTTCAACGTTCATATTTACGGCAGCAGAAAATTGAGATCAGAAACGGAGGTCTTAAAACGCGTGTTCTTTATTCTACTTTCCTCCCCCTTAGCAGGATTCGTTTCCTGACCCGCTCTTTCAATCGCAATTACTCCGAATTCCTATTATCGCCCGGGCCACCTTATTTAACTTTGTTTGAAGGATGCTTTTTTATAGTCGCATTTAATCACTGTTCGCGGTGGCAACGGTAATAGGTTTAGTTTTTCGCGGGAGTATAGAATGCCCGCCATATTGCATCATAAAAAAAGCTGTAAAAACTCGTCGCCCCTTTTTCCACGATCAACGCTCCCGTGTCTTTTCTTCCCTTTTCCCCCGTTTTATTACTAGGAATGCTTTCTAGTTTTATTGTTTTTCATTCGAAGGAAAAATCGATAACATTCTCGCGTTCGAATAAATATAAACATTGCGCACGATTTCCACTGGACGAAGTATCTTTTCACTGAATTATAACGTTCTGTAATTGCGTTCTCTAAAAGTAGACTTCAGCTTAAATGTCAATTTTAACTAAAATTTAATATAACGTGACAAAGAGCACTTGAAATCAAAAGTTCCACGATAAGAAGCTGCATGTGTAACTAGATTTCCCTCAGAACATACCTTTTTCCCCTTTCCTGTCTAACGATCACCCATGGGGCGCTATAAATTAATTTGCTTCATCACTGAGACACGCGAGTTTCAGAGCACTGTAGAAGTTTCTAGCTAATCTGTTCTCATATTAATTTTCTTCTAACGAATCCTCTCATCCTCTTTTCTCACACTTCCCCTACCGTCACTTTCAAAAATCACCTTCAAAATTTAACCAAACTCCCCCACGCTGATATCCAAAAACGACGAACTCCAGAAATCAGGGTATAAAGTCATGCATTCCCTTCCTCCATCTCCAGAAGATTCTGATCCCACTGATCCCAGAAGTCCATGAGTCTGTGTAAAGGGTGCTAGCCCTAGTAAATACGATGTTTCTCTGCTCTGTCTTGCAGCAAGCGCAAAAAGGCCAGCTCGGAGATGGCAAAGGGGGGCTCGGGACGGATCGTTGCCGTTGCAGCGGCCAAGAGTGGCGCGACCGACGGCGGGGACCCCGATAGCGAGCCAGGTCTACCTCACAGTTGGGTCTGGCGCATCCTGAGGGCGGCGTTACCCTTTCAGCTGGCCCTGGTCGCCCTGTTCTGCGCCGCTTGCCTGCTCGAGCCGCATTGCTGCGAGGCGGCCAACACCCTCAATCTCTCCCTGACCCCTCAGCTGCGTTACGTCAGGGGGCCGCCGCCCGTCTGAGAGAGGAACGGCGCGCGGTACAATTGGGTAAAAACCGTCGGCGTTGCATCGTGCTCGCCGAAACTTGGGAGGCGTGATCGTTCGGGCGAACCGATCTCCGTTCCTCAGTCACCGAGCGCGCCTCGAGCGGGAGAGCAGCAGCTTTCGTCGATCGTGCTCCTGGGGGCACGCCTTTGAGGCCGATGTAGGTGAACTTGTCGTCAGGCACGAGGAGAGTGCACGATCTTCTGGGAAATTGTAGAGTAAACCGCTGTAACACTGCCAACGTGGTTCGTGGTTGATCGAGAAAGCGCGAGTTATTTAGTGGAGGATGAAGGAAAGGAGATTTTGTTGAGTTGACTCGGGATGTTGCCGTTTGGATTCGGGTTTGATTCTTTTGTTCCCCGATTCTGGGGCAACAACTCGCGGACCCGTGGCGCGGAGTCCACAACAGTGGCAGCAGGGATTGGCTGTTTGAGTTGGAGCAGATACACTGTACTTGAAGATACTTAATTTTGCGTGTGTTTTGTGCAGGGCTGTTATTTTCAGTGTTATTAATACTTCGTTAGCATTCTGCTGTCTGCCAGCAGAGAAATTTTATTGAACGATGAGCCAGTTGTGGCTCGTGAGGTGTTAATAGTATATTCATCTCTTTTGAGGAGGAGATTTCATTTAATTGTAGAGCAATGATCAAAAGGCATTTGGAAGTTTCAACGCGTTTGAACTTGTGTGAAGAGCATCCAGTTCACTGACATTCATCCGAAGCTTTTCTTCTCATTTCGAAGCACAAGAATCATATTTTTCTATTTCCACCTTTTACTTCTTTTCTTCTACAGCCGCATTGCACACTTCACCGCTTCAAACGAGACACGCGACAACTGAAAACCAACTCCCAACGAGTCACGTCAGTAAACAGTCAATTTTAAAGCATCCTTGGCACTATCGATGCTCGATCTCGTCGCCTTTCCAACACGCTTCTATTTGTACACTGCCATTAGAGTTTTCGAAGGTTCACATTTCGTCAATTACACAACGAACAAGCTCAAACATAGAGTTCCTGTTTTATCTCTGTCAAAACGTTAGACTGGTCTTTTCTCTCCCGTGACAATCGCGCCGAATCGCGTTACTGCTGGCAAAATGTGCGCTCGCCCGAAATCGTGAACAGGAAGGAACTGTTTAAAATAAGCTGCAGAAGTGAGGAATAGCCGGACGAGTGACTGAGGCGCGACGTAGAAGGCGCGAACAGTGGATGAGCGCTACGTCAAAAGATGAACGATCGACGAAGATTTGAAGATGATTTTTTTTAAGAAATTGTTACGAAACCATATTTATGAATCGCGAGGAGCAACGAATGGTAAGTGTAGTTCGTATTTCGGTACCGACTATGCCCACAGTCGCGATCGTCAAAAGCGATCGAGCGAACGAAGACGAAGCCACGCAGATGATAATAATTCAATCTTCGAACGAACTAAAAAGGTCGAAACCTCTCCGTCATTTAAAAGCTCCGTTCATTACAGAACGAGAACAGCGCGAGGCTACCAAAAGATAAGGTTAACGAGTATTTATAAAGAGGAAACTTTATCTTTTCCAGTGAACCCTGCAACAAACCGAATAATATGACGGCGCTAGGGAGGTTTCAAAGTCGGCCTGCGAAACAGTGGCACTTTTTGTTATATAGTATAAATATTTATTTATATATATATGTTGCAAGTTATATATATATATATACATGTACGTATTATTGGTCGTATTTTAACGTCAATCGAAAGGCAATTCTCGTGTTTTCTCTTAATAAGAAAAAACGGACCGAATAAAGATTCGTCAGGCGCGCCTAGGCGCGTTAGGTGTGTGCAGGAAACCATGCCCTGCAGACGTTTCCGCTTGATGATCCATGCGCAAGCGATGTTAAGCGACAGTAATACCATCATTTTGTTGTTTTCAGTGACTTTATTTTGTATGATGATTGCAATCTGCGAACGCAGGTTAGCATTGAATGCGTTTGAGTGCTACTTGGAGGACGATCGAACTTCATTTCATATGATTTCGATGAAAGAAAATTCTGTCTACTTAAAATTCGATAGGCTAGGTGTAAAAAGGAAGGAGTATTTACAATGGTATCTACTTCGACCGATGATAGTTTCATATCATTCCTCTTCTTTTTTGTCTTCTACAATCAGCAAGCGAACGTCAGCGTTCAGTCGCAATTCGATATAGCTAATCGAAATTGCACAGAATGGAGTTCTTTCGCGTGAAAATCTTTGAATTTCTTTCATGCCAATGAAATCTCTAAATTCGAATATCCAGCACACTCTGCGTGCGGAAATCCTTCGATCGCGTCTGTTAACCATAGCCGGGGAACGCCTCTAGGCGTTCTCCGCGCGTGCTTTACCGATTGACTGAATGCTTATAAATGCAATTATGCAGTAGCTAGAGAGTTGAGAGCTTTCTTTTGAGCTTTGCTTCAGGGATGATCGAGCAGATCTCCCGATTACTTCTCGCAGACACAAGTTCCTGGTACTTTAATGAAACTAATCCAGATACTGATTAAACAGTCTTTGGTAATTTTATTAAAATTCTAGGAAATCGTGTTCAAAACATGAAACATCCTACATATCCTACATAAAGAGCTTGCTTCTTCGTCGAACATCTCGTGTCGACGAATCACAAAACGCATCCTTTCGAAGTTCCTCTCGAATTTCACAGCTTCATTGATACATTTCATTGATACACCCACGATTAGTGGCGAGAGTGTTTCGCATAATTATTTATTTCCTATGATAGGCGAGCTTGATGAATAATAGCGAATATTCGATTTATCCATTACATTCACCGACGTGGATAAAAGGAATACTGCCAAGTTCGCGGAGTATGTATCACGAAGAGCGTGATGCCTCGTGGACATGCGTCGCACCGCGAGCAAATCTGCTCGGTTTGCGTGCAGAGGGAAGTAAGGGGAGTTTTTTCTAAGTGAAACGATAATAAGGACATGTAAAAATGTACATTACATGATTGAACCGAGCGATCTTCGTGTTAGGGATGATTTCTGACGAGTGTTCGAAGTTAGATGATACGAGAGAGACTTAAGAGACGATTGTTCTCGCTTCTTTCAGTGGAATAGTGTTCCTCGTTCTTGCCATTCGAACGATAGGACTACCACACTTTCAGGGTGTCTTGAAGGGACACGACTTTTTATACATAGTCTCGTTGATTCTAGTTAAGCAGCTTGAAAGAGTTTCATCCGTACGATCGTCTCCTGGATTATGGTGTTCCAAGCGATCAGTCTTGGGCGGAAGTAGCAAGGTTGTGCAGTCGCGTTTAATTGCACGTCTTCGTGAAATCTTTCAATTTGGTCGATTTAAAGGAATGGCGGAAAGTCCGGGCAGTGAAACTTAATTGGTGATAGGAAACATAGTGTGGGAAAATTTCAAACTTTATTTTTGTACGGTAAATATTTTTTTTCTTTTGATAGTACTGAGAATGAGTATTTTATTTCACTGTCTACGCAACAGAAATTTAGGGGAAGAACACGTACACAAGTTTGTACGACATAAGTTTACTTTTTTGTATTAGTAATTTCTGATTAATGTCACAACGACTTGATCAATTTATGCCGAACACAAAATCCGTCACACATTTTACAGCACAGCTATAGGTTTTTTTATTCTATGACTAAGATTTTTTTTATTCATTCAGTTCGATAAGCAGAAAGCACGATATTTCGTACGTTCAATAGTTAACGTTTTTATGAGAAAAAGAAAATAAAAACGAGTAGTGTAAATAGGTGAGGAAGTAGCGAACTAACCGCGCGATAAGGTCGACTAGTATTTTCTCTAAATAAGAAGAAAAAACGGTACCGGTGTTCGTGGAGGAAATGGAAATTAAAGAAGTCTATTTTGTGAGATATTTTGCAAGGGAAGGGATATTCATAGGTGATAGAAAATGTATTCTTTCAATTTTTAATCCTAGAATATTACACGGTTATCTTGTGGTTGCTTTGAGGTGAGAAAGGTTAGAGCCATCGCTCCATTTTCCAATAAATAATGCGACAGAAGTGTGCATGCTTTATTGACGAACAGAGCGATATTACTGGAGCTTTTGTAGAAACGACGATTCGAGTTAAGCCGCGCTTTCACGTGTGCAACACGCTGTTTAGAACACTCGAACTTAGAGCATTCAAAGGCATCGAAAAGTCTTAAGCCGCGTTCCTACACGTGCAACATTCTTTCACAAAAAATTCAACATAACACGTAATATTACATTCACAAATGTATTTTCACGTGGCAAGTCAACTCGTATTACTTTTCAAGTATTCCAAACGAGATCTTTCGTCTATCCAATCATAAAACCCTTTACATTTCTTTTTTATATTTCTCTTTTTATATTTTTATATTTCTCTACGTTTAATATTCCACCAATCGCGAAAAATCTACAAACCTAACGAAACATCGACATAACATTCATGCCCATATTAATAGAAAAGAAGGTGAACGAATCTGGAAAGACCTATAAGCTTCACGAAGCCTCGAGATTCTGTTCTGCACCGCGCATTAGGCACGTGGGGGCGCGGCTTAACGAGTCGCTCACGGTGGCCAGAGTTTAAGGGCTTAAAATCCTGCACCAGATATATGCTTACTGTGTAAGCAACGTACAGGTTCACGAGTGTGTTCTCTTGTGTTTAGCTTATAATAACAATAGCAACATCTGTCGAGAAGCTTTCGCAGATTTTAAATCAAAGGTCGGGGAAGAGTAACCTTAGACCGGTCCGTTAGATTCGCCACGCGTCTCGCGGACCAAGTGTGTTTTATATTTCTGGAGACTTTGCACGCCACTGTGTGAGAATCAGGCGTCCCCGACGCTGTTCGTTGTAACATATCCACGTGAGAAAGTGGCGCGACGCGCGCCACGAAACCGCGGCTCGACGGAGCTTTGCGATCAAGCAAACGGACTTGATTCGGAGAAAACTGTTCTCGTAAACGTATAATTACAGTAAACGATATCGTTGTAAGATACGAAAGAAAAGAAAGAAAAAGAAAAAAATGGTGATGTGTGAAGGTGATCGTAGCGTGTGCGGAATGAGTATATTTCTTCCACGATTGAATTATTATTGTTTTTAAGAGAGTGTACTGCATAATCCGTATGTAAACGGGACGTTCGATAGGGAAGGTGTGAAACGTCTACGTGCGCACCTTAAACGCTGTACTTACGTGTTCTTGATCGCGACGACGAATGGTGACGATGCATTACACGTACACGGAACACACAAAACCAACATACATACACGCAGGCAGCAGCCTACAGGATATGAAACTTAAAGAGTTGCTTGTATTCTCTGCAGGCCTAAGAGTTCTTTTTTTATTGCACAGATACCTAGTCCCAGTAAATGGGATCGAGTGAACTTCACTGAGATCTGCAGGATAACGACTCCTTTCTAGGTCGCTTTTGTTGACGACATAACTTAAACGGGTTAAGTAGAGCAATTTTTTTGGAAATTTCAGGAAATTATTATACTATCAAAAACACATTTTGCGGAGTAAAACTTCCCTTGACTAAGGAAATTGCATTTCAAATAACAACAACCATGTTTAAATTTAAGACACTTTAGAATAAGTATCAGACGCAAAGTAGATGAATATAATTAGGATCATCCGATGAGAAAAATTGCTCTGTCTTTCTCAGTATAATGCTAGAACATTATCATGCACCGTGCAGGGTTTATCGCGCAGCGTAATACTTAAACGAAACATTTCTAGGAACTCGATCGTTTAAGTGGCGCATTGCGCGACAGATTCCACGGTTCCCAAGTCCCTGTTCATCGAATTTAGGTTTTCGTTTTTACGCTGGACGCGCCTAGCCTCGTCCTCGAACGGGCACGTGGCTGGAACCTTGAATGAAAAACTGGACTCGACGAACACATGGCCTCACCTGCCTTATTTACCTATGATAATGTCTATAAAGTACCTGAGAAATCAAAATAATTACTTATACATACATATATATACATATTATTCTATAAGAAGGATCCTTTCTGTTCCACCCGCATTATTATCGTTGCATTAGCCCTGTAATCGTGTAACATGATCGTCTCACGTTTCTACGAGCTTGATTTGTCGCGAAAGTTATCCACTTTTTTCCCTTTTCTCGCGTTGCTGTTTAGCAGCCACCCTTAGATTATATACGTTGCATGCGGTTTTTATTTTTAAACGAAAATTATCATGTAAGGCGACGTACGTGCGCATTGCTGTACGTCGGGGGAAAAAATCCAAAAAGAAAAAAAAAGAAAACGATACACTTACGCTCGCGGCGACTCAGCTGCGAATTTTTATTACGATAATCGATACTTTTACAGCGGCCCACGGTTTCTTGGAAAATTCTTCATCAAACCTAAGTAATCGTATTCACTGAGTGTCTACTTAATAAGAGTTACACGTGTGTAATCGCGGAGCTGACTGCACGGATTTTTTTTTATGAAGAAACTGCGGGCCATTTTGCGACAAAGCTGTCGGGATGCATAATCTCGAGAGTGCGCCTGCTTGTATTGCGTCTGCTTGAAAGTTCAAGCGAGATTAACCCTCTGTGAACCACGGCCCTTGTAGTATTACGAGCCAGTATGCTTCACGTCGAAGCAAAAGTATCGCGCGTGTTGTTTGAACGGTGCCAACAGCGGAACGAGTTTCCACTGGTAGCATTATATCGGAGAGAGCAAGTGAGTTCGCGGAGGGTTGAATTTCGTTGCGTTGATAAGATTTCATTCGAATTCCTTAAACGCGTGATCGAATTTAACCCTTTGACAGTTTAATAAAATTTCAAATTTGGGTTTGAAAAGCATATTTTTTTTATGTTCTCAAATATTTTCGTTTATGATAAAAGTTCTTTTTTTTTTCATTTTTCTTCTGCCCGTGCCTCGGACGGGATAAACTGTTAAAGTGTTAAGTACCATGTATGGTTTATGTTTTATCTTACGATGACGGTCATTGTAGCCTGCGAACGTTTACCGGCATTTTTAATGCCGGGTTTCAATTCGTAGGTTTGTGTTCTGTCGGTTAATCTGTAAAGTTAGTGTCATTTCAAGCGCCGAATTCATTCATTATTCCTTACTGTAAGGAAACACGTTCGTTAAATGTTACTATTATCCTTTTTCTCTGTTTGATAATGGTTTCTTGTCGATTTTCGAAATGCTGGGAATGGCTGGTTACTTGCTAAGAGCCACTTGTTTATTCTTCGAAGGTATCTCGACACGAGCAGAATTGATTTACCTGGAAAATTGTTTTAGAGGAACGTGTTCCCATACGGCTGCGTCTTTTTCTTCTTGATCTACGGTATCGTTTATTTTATTTGCTCAGTCTTGCGCGATTTATCTGCCATCCACGATGTGCCCCATTTCAGGCGTACGCTCTCCATTCGTATAAAAATTTCATGTCATCCATTCATGTCATTCACGTGTCATCTTTGCGTCTAACGTTATTGTATACTTATATCCGAAGCAATACCGATAATATTTTCTACGATTACGGAGTATTCTAGTGTATTTTGGCACTATGGAGAAATAAATTACAGTTTTGGACGACACACTGGCTGCTTTATTTCGACGATACTTCCAGGATTTATTAAATCCCTAATCCTGTAAAATATCCCATTTTAATTTCACAGTAGAAATACCACATTTTAAATACCAAGCTTGTTTCTGTGATTTCTGAGGCGCGAGTCATTGAAATCGTACTTTCAGTTTGGTGAAAATAATACTACAGTAGTATAAGTAGTGTGATATGAAATTGGAGATCCTAAACTCTACAGAGTCTTTGTGAAAAGCTTCCAGAGCATAAAATATACCTAGCATTTATTAAACTGAGTAAAACGTCAGAATTAAAACTCATTTACCGTTCTTCGTTTTATAAATTAAATTTCCTTTCTTCTGTTTCAATTTCCATCCAAGTGTCACGGCTCAGAATTCCTCCAACAGATCCTGGTCTGTGCATGACAGACTTTCTCTACTTGCTCCAGCATCAAAATACTTCTCTCCCCAACATAAGAAGCTCTTTACAACAAACTTCAACTTATAATACCTACCAATAAACCAGTGATCACTAATATCAGTCTCACAAATTTGCAATATTATTTTTATTCAATTCACCAGTCCTTCCCGGCGATCTCTAGCAATCTGATTTCTCACTCTCATCTGCCCTGCAAATCCTTAGCCCTTTTCTTCAAAACCCCGCACAAAGAAGCCCATTTTTCAAACATTCCTCCGTCCGCCGATCGCCGCAGTGCGCTCGTAGCCTGCCAAAAGTTGCGCGGGGAGAAAGCGCAATGCTAAGTGTATCCGGCAATAATGATTCGCTGGCGCGATTGATACAGAGGTAAGGATGATTGCGGTGTACCAGCGGCCCGATTGTGGCGGCCTTAGTGAAGTCAGCGCGAGGGTAGGGATATTAGAGGTGAAAGGGCGCGCCCGCCATGTTATTACGACTCACACCTGTACCCGGTCAGGCCAGGCGAGCGCGCGCACGCGGGGCCAACTTTTCTCCAGGAATCTACTTAATGGTTCCAGGATATCGTAAGTCGGTGGGCGCCGTAAATAAATTATTGCTGCGACCGCGCTCTTTAATCGGACGTGCATAGATATGCCCTTTAATCATGGCGACGATAGCAGCCGGTTGCAATTTCGAAACGGGATTACGTACGTTACGTATTCGCGTACAACCGCCGCCACCTGGGATTCTCTAATACAGTTCCCTATTACAGAACGATTCTTTCGCCGTAAGATCGAGCCGCCATGCCGTAATCGCCTCGAATGATACAGCCGATTTCTTTCCCTCTTAATTCGTCTAGCAAGCGTGGAAACCGCTAAACGTAATCACCGACTTCTCCGAATTAACCGTTGAATTCCAGCGAGCCGACAGGCACTTCGCAGAACGGTAAGCTGGTGGAAAGCTTGAAGCGGGCCTAGTTACGCAGAAAGCTACCAACCCTCGATGATCTGAGTAAATTTAGTTTGAAGATTTTAATATTGGATATATATTTTATTTCTTCTTATTATTTTACAGTGCTTTTTAATGGGTTATTCAATAGCGAGTAGTATAATTAATATTATTTTTAATTTTCTGTAGCTTCCGTTTTTTAAGGCTAAAATTAAATTATGGATTGGTAGTTTTAATAATTGTATAATGTAAGAGTTGTTCTACGGGTTGGTAATTTTTTTGCAAAATAGAGATCACAAAATTATGGGATCCGTACTGTGTTCAACTAATTTTTTGTCATTTTGAGGCTTGGTAGCCTTCTGCCACGTTTTTAACACTATTCCTACCGACACTTCAGGTATACCTATTCCTACCGCGACCGGTCAAATAAACGGTCGTGGTAGGTAAGACAGACTACAAATTTTTCTCAGAAAATAAACAAGAAAAAAGAAGTGAATATTGAAAAATATATTATACGTATATTTGAAGAAAAATCGTGAAGTTTAAAGGCGATTCAATTAGGTTGTATATAGAAAATTCTAATCAAAATTTTAAAAACGGTCATTTGACCGGTCGTGGTAGGAATAGTGTTAAAGTGGAGTATGTATATAGAATCAGCCATGACAATTCTAGGTTGGATCTTGTCTGCAGACTTTTGGCATAAAGCGGGTAAAGTCGTAAGTTACGGTGTAAACTTTGTAATAGAGCCTCTTGGTGTTAATGATAAACGAATGTTCTCAAGCAAAAGCACGCTCGACACCCTATAGGCTACTTAATTGCTGAACGCACCCCTGAAATGGACTCCACACATTATAAGCTCGTCCTGTGCTCGAGTAGTGGAGTACTTCGGATAATCGAGGCTCGAATAATGAAGCTTCCATCGCATTCGCAAAAGATTCCACCTCATTTTCCCTAATACCAAAGCTGCTCGCACCCCTTCTAGAGCAGCTGAACACTCGAGGCGACGGTTCTAATTTGTAATTTACGAGGGGCGGGGGGCTGGAGCGAGACAGGGTTAACAGTGGCAAATGAGCGAAGACAAGAAGCATTATTTTTTACGGGGGACGACCCCCGAGTGAGCAAATGGCCTGTGTCGCGCTCCTCTATGACTCCTACGGGGTTCTTTTTCTCTCTATCGTCCCGTACACCCTTCGTTTAAGTAAGCAGGATCGCCTTGCTTCCGCCCTTAGCCTTCCACCCCCTCGACGCCCTCGCCACCAGAAAGGGTTGAGGCTGAGCGAGCTGTAAATTACCAAGAGGGCATTTTGATTAAATTTTTTATTGTAGCAGCCCGGTTACAACCAGAGGGGGTGGGGTCTGGTGCAGAGGCCCAGGGTGATTTAAGTTTCCCGCCTGGACTCGGTTTTTATTTTCCATTCGCGTACCTGAATCTCTGATTAGGAGTAATAATTCGTCTCCCGTGAATCCCCATCGCGGGTACAGCGCGCAAGGAAAAGTGATGGGGTAAACAGAGGGTGAGTATGTATGCCTGTGCTCGACGCGAATCCTCGTTCGACATATCTTCATTTTCAAGTTCGTTCTACTCGGTTCTCAATCACGATTAGATTCAATAAAATCTGGTTATTCGGAACAGGTTAAGTAAGGGCTATAAGAAGAAAATATAAATCGCAAAGTGAGGGATGATTTTACTGAGCATATGTTCCTCAAACTTTGTTCCCTGAGTTGTGACGAGTTAGCGATATGTTAGGCACCTACTCGTTTATGAGTTCAGTGTAGATATATTCAGGGACGTAACTAAGAGGGGGTAGCGGGTGTTTCTGCCCCGGGCGCTGATTTGCGAGGGGCGCCAAATGAGAAATCTTTATAGAGAAAAGACATAGTTTTGGAAAAGCTACATCAATGGCTTTATTCAAATTTATATATTACGTTATTCCATTAGGAATAAAGGAGATACACATTTTATGGAAAAGTAATTAAAATTTATTTATCTGTTATCCAACAACAAACAAATTAGGGTACCTGCAATATGTTTGAAACCAGTTAATAAACAAGTTTATTATGTTTTTTATATGTAAAGTGTGGACTCAACCTTCTAAGGTGGGCAATAGGAGGTGGTAAAATGTTGAGGGGGGGGGGGGGTGCGTCAAACAGAATCTTTGCTCCGGGGCGCTTACAACCTAGTTTCGTCCCTGGATATATTCGGGTATTCTTTCATTTTATTCCAGCAAGTAATGAATGTTTATTAGTTGAGAAACGTGGCGACGATTTAATACAATTCTCGGTTTCTAAGTAGTTACTGAATTCCACCCTCGCCGCTGAAGGATCGAACGAATTGTCGAAACTGTCGAATAGACGATATATTCCTGACACTTTGGGGTAGTAGGATGGAATTATGAGGACGTGCCTCGCCTCACATATTTTATATATTGTTCCCAGAAGTCCCAACTGCTGCCTGCAATACTTACATCACTGTAACAGGGGTCCTGGATGTTACGGGAATGTTAAAGACAACCAACTACGAGAAACTCTTTCCTAGTAATAATTATCACGATATCCAGCATTTCGTTCTCATTACTTACAAATGAATCAACTTCTTCTTCTGCAAAATTACATATTTGCTGTTATGTTTTTTTACAGTGAAAGCAGTATCACTTATATCTTTTTAATCAACAATAACCTCTCTTTAGTTATTTTATTTCGCCCCTCAAGATTTCTTTTTCTTCACAATTTTAGTCTGTCTTATATTTTTGAAGAAAAAAAAACACTGTTGTAATTAATGATATAAATGTGCCTGTGATTATAAAAGTATTGTAAGTCAAAGATCTAAAAAAATTAAGTTCTTCACTTACTTTGTGTTACAACACCTCACATTACAAAATAAGTGATAAACTCAATTTTTTTAATTTTTCGACTTACGCCACTTTCATAATCACCGGCACAAACATCCCTAATTATTTATCGGTTATTTTCAATCAACGTTCACGAAGTCTAGGAAACATAGCAAAACGTCAACCGAATCCTTTCACACAAAGAAAAATACGTCCCTGTATTTTCCTCCGACAATTTGTACCGAACGCAAGAATTCGTTGATCCAATTATAATTCCATTTACCGTCTAATATCTTCGGGCGGATCTCGAAGACAACGAAACAGGCTACGGAGAGATAATAAAAATCGTTCACGGGCAGAAAGTTATCCCGCGTATGAACTTGGTCCAGGCTGATAACAGAAATTCCTTCGCACATCCCCCGGTCGTTTGCGAAATGTCCATCGAGGGACGCGGTCGGCCGCGGGGGTGAATCGACTCAACAAGTGTTACGTCAGAACGAGCTTGCGTCTACGGTTCGGTCGATTCGCGGGGGTGTCGACGTGCACGCTCATTCCGCGCCTCGTAATCGGAGGCGGTTCCTCTGGCTCGCCAATTTGACCACCGAGGATGGAACACCCCATATCGAGTGAAAATTCGCTTAACCCCAGAAAATTATTCGGTCACCCTCAAAATTGAGAAATATATTTGTTACAAAAGCAAATCAGCTCTATTTCCTCAAGGAGGAGCTTTTGGATATAGTTAACTGATTTAAATTTTGCACACATTGAGACGTATTTATCCTATATCAGTTTCTATTTAACGATACTCAGTAAACTGAACACCTGAATCCCCAATTTACTGATACCCTCACCTACGATCATTTCAGTACAAACTTTATCCTCAAAATAAAAGGAATCAACCAGTCATACATAAATTATGATCTCTCCAGGTACCACCACCTTGACTTGAACATCCCCCCGACCTCGATCACCTCCCAAAACCAACAGCTTCCAAAAGCAACCCTAGTGCTGGCAAAGATCAGCCCCAGGCTCCAAAATTTCCACCCCCAGACGTCTACCCAGTCTCAACACCCTCAAAAAGCTTCCCCGATCAAAATCTTGTTCGTGCAAAGAGAGTTGGATCCAAGAAAGGAGAACCGGCATATCCGCGTAGCGGCGTCGCGACGCCGAGGGACCGGAGGCTCGGGTGCAAGCTCGGTATCGACGTCGCGGTGGTGGCGTCGGCGACGCTGGTGGTGGGTGTCGCGTGGTGGTGGCAGCTGGCGTGGAGAGGCCGAGAGGAGGGATAGAGAAACTCGCGGGTCGCGGCTAGGTAGGAAGGACGACCGGCTCCGCCGGCGGGGGCAGAGGGTGAAGAGGGAGAGGGTGGAGGCGGTAGGTGTCACGTGGGCGCGAGTAGGCCCCGCCTCCGCGAAGTAGCTGGAAGCACGGCGCGTCATTCATGGCCGAGCTAAAGGCTGCGCCACTCTCCGGGTCCGTCCAGCTGCAGCGGCTCGCGAGACGAACCCACGGGAACACCTGTCTCCCCCGCGTCGTAACCGTCAGCATCCGGCGAGGACCGCGCCGGCGACGACGACGCCGACCAGCACCAGCTGGGCCATCGCGCTACCGTCTGGCCGGATCCGCGCCGCTTCCACGCGAGGGTGCCCGGTGAGCCGCGTTCCGGGGCCGGTGGCAGGCTCCCGGAGAGGCCGCCGGCTCGCGTCCACCCTGGACCGATCATGTGTCCGCGGTGTGCCAAGTGATCCGACAAGTTCTTGCCGGGTTGTTGTTCTGTTGCTGTTCACGTTGTTGTTGTTGTTGGTGGTGGTGGTGGTGGCGGAGCCACGGGGAGGAAAGGGGCGGAGGTGGAGGATTTTCTGTGGTGCGCGGCGGGCCGGTTCCCCCCAGTGTTCGTTGGGCCGTGGGGAGCGGAAGAAGGAAAGGGATCAGGGGGCGAACGCGCCTCCCCCGCGATACGGACGGAAGTGTCGTGGATCGTTTTCGCGCGTGGGTGCACGGGCTGATCGGCCAGTGATCGAGGGCACGGTGTTTCGACGTAGAGGGCAACATCGACGTTCGTGGTGGAGGGCTGGCTGATGCACCGCGGCGGCGGTGTCGCCGGAAGCGGTGCTGCTGGAGCGGCTGGTATCGCCGGTGGATCGGCCGGAAGTGGCGCGTTACCCGCCGCGAGCCACCGCGGCCTAGAACTGGACCATCCGTCGGCGATGCCTGGTGCACCGGGTTTCCACTGGGGGGCGATGCTCGCCGGCCACCATGCGGGCATGATGCAGCCACCCCTGTCCGCGGGGGGTGAGTACGCCCCGGCGCCGGCACATCACGGGCCCACGCACCCCGCCATGCCCATGGACCTTCACGTGCATCAGGGATTCCCTTACTACAGGTTAGTCGCCTGGATATAGTCCCCTAGGTGCTTCTCCTCCTTTCGCGTCCATTCGTAGCCGGCGCAACTGTTTTCAGTCCATTCTGGGACAGTTCCAGATTAGATCTCGTTGCCATTCCCAAGATTACTAGTACACCTTGAGTTGGTGCTGGGTGATAAAGTGTGGAGATTGATAGGTGCGACCGTGGTACCTGTTCTTTAGGTTCGTTGATGGTTGGAGTGAGGTTGTAGGCTTCGTTGAATATGGCAGTGACCTGTCTTCAAGCGCAAAAGTAATGCGTGCCTTAGGTTGGAAGGGTGCAATTGTTTTTACTCAGGAGTGTCATCAGTTCTAGAAGTTCCTTGTTTATCTTTGAGTCTTGTTATGGCTATTAGTAGTAGGAAGTAGATGACTGTGCAGTCTGTCTTGTGCATTATGATGGCTGTGGTCCAAGAAGTGAGATCGCTTTGCTCAAAGCATCATGCGCTTTAAAACGAAAGAAATATTTATTTAAGACAGGCAAACAGCAGCGTTTACCCTTTTACAATCTAGTTCCGTTGTTTCCATATCAGATTAGATCCGTGGATGAGTGCATAGGTAGGCAGTGTTGGGATTGGAGATTTACCTTGTAAATATTTCCCTGCTAAACGAATACTCCCATGTTTACCCATTTCGAGCAAACACCTTGCTTAAATACCATCCTCTCCCATCGCTTCTATTAGAAGAACAATCGGGTTCATTGACGCTTCCCTGGCACTATACACCATAATCATTTTACCCTCGCAGTAAATACAAGCGCAGCTTACAATCTTATTTAAATGCCCGACAATCTTCCCAACTCTTAAACACCGAGCTCAATATCCTCCAATCCCTGACGCTTAACAGGCTCTCAAATATTTCTCCCGCCACCGATAGAACCATAAAGTATCGTAGATAATTTTATCGCGGCGCAGAAATATCCATGGGAACACGTGTCCTACCTGTCGATCCGAAGCCTTCGGACAAGTACGCCGCCCTGAAGCATCGAGGCAGGCTGTACCCATAAATTGCGCAGAAATATCAGTCTTTTAAGCGAATAATTAGAGACACGTTTCCTTACCCCCCTCACGTACGCGCAATAAATAATTCCAGAAGATCGGCAAACGTACATAAATGAATTATTTATGAGGTCGGGATACAATAATTAAATGAGCAATAGCTGGTTATGTAGTTTGATGGTCGAGCGTGCGTTTCCCTCCCTTCAGCGACGATCGAGCGAGACGTAGACCGCACAATGTTACTTTTCATACACTTTCAGGCCCATTATGCCAAATAACGTGTACCCCGCCCGTGCGTAAATTACAGCAAACATACGAGTGACCGTGGCCGGCGCCGTCTAAGGGTTTTATTTCGCGAAATCGGCCGCGCTAAACGTATCGCATGGGCATCGCGGGCATGCACGACACGTACCAGCCTTAATGTAATTTGGCACGCGGCAAGAATTCGCCGTGCATAAACGAGCGCTCTCCTAGGAAAAATGACGCGGGTGCATCGCGTTTCGATGAGGACCGTCGACCACCCTCTTCCTCTCTCGCGTAATAATTCATAGGCCGTTCGTCTTCTGGATCGCCAGGCCCGATGGTCACCACTGGATGATTAAATCACTCAAAGTGTGGCGGCCCGGCTACCGTGTGGCAGAGCTTAATTGTTGACAGGCGATCGGATTATACAGTGGGCTGCTTTGATTTATAAACCGACAGTGATAAATGTACGGTGTGCCGTTTTAGTCTGTAAATACTGTAGCAAGTTCGATAATTCTTTGTTAAGAGAAATATGGTTACTCGTAAGGATTTCTAAGCGGTTCGTTCACAGTTTCTTCGCGAGTATCCCAAATATTCAAAGTGCAACTGTAAGTACTCGACTGGCACGTTTCAAAAGCAAAAGACACAGAACTTTGCGACCAGTTTTCAACTTGTTTCATGGACGTCGCCGACACGGGCATAGAAAACTTTGTCACGTTTATGGTGCTGTAGAACTAAAGTGTTGAAATTTTAGGGATAGGCAGGAGCCACTGCGCAGTAACTGGTTCACTGATAACGCAACGCTGACAGCGGTTTTACGTGGAACCTGTTCGCGTCCGAACACGCGCACCTCGTACAATATTTATAACGCCGATTTCTTCTCTCGTGTACGTAACTCGGTCGCGAGCGTGCCTTAATAAATTTCCACCGGACAAGTTTATCTCGCGCCGGGCGATCCTATACAGATCAAACATTTATCATAACTCGCGCGGCATCGAACTGAGGATTCAATTAACAGCGACGTTGCTGGATTAAAATCACCTCGTAGCGTGCATGGGCACGAGAAAGCGAGTGTAATTCCTTGAGGGAGTCCTGGAAGAAGAAGACATCGGGAGGATGTCCGCATCCTTGATTTACGAGGTTCCTTTAAAATGTCAAGATATCGTTGAATCGTGTGTGAAGTGAAAGGAAAGTACTCAACGATTCTAGAAGCTTCAGTATTTATTGAAGTGAGAATATGGAAGATTATTTTAATGCCTATTTATATCTACTTTTATCAAGATCTATGTGTTATTTTTCCATTTTAGTACTCTAAAGCTTTCTCGAAAGCAAAGGCTTTCATACTCTTCCAAGAATTCCAGCTAGAAGCTTTTATTTTAGTTATAAATCCACTCCCTCTTCGCAGGTACTCTCTAAATCCAATCTCAATACACCTCTGCTCGTCGGATTCTCCAATATTCTTTCCAAAAAAGATTCAGATTAGAAACCCTGCACTCTGGTACAGCGTACAATTAACCAAAGGCTGTAAATCACCTGCAGTGCCACAGCAGGCACAATTTTCATCCATCAAGGAGCTTCCTAAAAATACTAACACCTTGTTGCCCGTGATAAAATAATTTACAAACCATCCTCCATCCATTATCAGTCTCCTAGGTTACCTAGGGGGGTGTCGAACTCTGGTCAGTTCACCTAGCGGCAATTACATTTTTCAGGACCGCGGCTCGTCCGGCACAATGTTATTATACCGGCGAGATGTCTATTCCGTAATTTACACGGGTCTCGATACACGATTCCATGTAATTGACACGACGATCGATAGCGGCCGGATCGCGGGATCTAATCGAGATGGCTGCTTCGATACGAGGTTTTTGCTCGGCCGGTCCCCCTCGCGCTGGCTGCCTTTCGGAAAGCAGCGAACCTCTTGCTGCCTCTTTGTTAATCGTCCCGCGCACACGCGTTCATTGGTTCCACCGTGTACTATAATTATTCACACTCCATAATGCGGTACACGGGGCGATATGTAATCCCCTGGCTGAAAAGGAAGTGTACGAGCACAGTTCGTGTAATTATACACTTCATGGGCTTAATCTCCTAGGAAATTGTATTAAGATTTTTACGGATCCGCCGGTCTGTCCGTGTGTACGGTGTCGAGCCGTAAATCCATTCTGCCGGCGAATGGGAAGCGTGTACTTCGAATGGGCTTCGCCTGTTTTCAATAACGCCGAATTAATCGCTCGCTTGTATTATTTGCCCATCGCGTGTACTATCATGCCACTTTTTCTTCGTGTTTACCGATCGAAGGAACATTGTTACGCTGATAGAGTCTATGAATATTGGTGAAAGAGCAGTGGTGGTGGGTTTGTGTGTTAGCTAGTTCGATCTGTAGTGCTTTGATTAGGGGTGTTGATAGGGGAGGCGATGTTTACGAGTGGGTGGAAGTTAACACGTTTTGGTTATCTATGATATGGTATGCGAAGACTTTTATTAAGGAAGGGAAATAAGGATGGGGCTATGATGAACTTACTACGACTGATAGTTTCCTATAACACACCTATTTGATCAGATGTTTTCATTAGAACTTAATCTTCTCTGGAACTAAGTTTCCACTGTGACAAACTTTCTTCCAAGCTCCTCGTCTGAAATCAATTTCTTCTCACCAGCGTTGCGCTCCGTCTTTCGATCCCTGGAACAGCAAACGATAAAAAGCACACGAACCTGCTTAGAAGCCATGTAATCCTCCAATTCCCTGGCAAAAAGTGAGATTAAACCTGTTTTCGCAAATTCACAATTAAACCGTCCAGCGTGAATTATATTCTTTTCGAGGAAGATCCCATCAATGGGTGTCCAATGGAATTCGATCACGGTTAAACGCTCTGACAAAGGCCGTGTAATGGCCTCGGATCGGGGAGCTATAGGCACCGAGAAAAACAACCCCGCCATTTGTCCTTATTCACCCAGATTCCCGTCGATTAATTAGCATCGGCGTGATAAGCTGACGGAGGGATCGCTTGTGACAGCGCTAGCGAGAACAGCATCGGGGCGCAAGAAGCAGCGCGCAAGAAACTTATTATAATCCGCGGCTCGTCCAGGTTATTAGCATTCCGCTATCAATTATCCAGGAGCCCTCGACGCTCGAAATAACGAGTGTACCGCTGTTCTCTGCTCTCCCTGCCTCTCTTTCTCTCCCCCGCCGTCGGCCGCCTATCTTTCTTCTTTTCATCGGCGGAATAATCGCGTGCTTTAATCACTTGAAAACATTCTAGCTGTAGGGTAAATCCGGGAGACGCGGTCGGGCCGGAGAGTTGGTCGAGTCGCTATATTTCAGACTCTATACGTAGAAACGGGTTAAAGTGCAGACAAATTACTTCTCTAGAAGCGAAACAATTGAATGAACAGCGTCACTTCGGTTCCTTCTGTGTTTTTCTAGATTTACAGGCTATAAAAGTTAAACTGAGGTTACATTTAACCTCTTTTGTCAAACAACGATGTACAGAATCCTATTTAAAATATAGTTCTAAGTTTACTTTCGTTTAATGTTTGGGAATAATAAGATAGTAGAGATATTGAAGGACAATGCAGCCAAAGTATTTAGCCATATTAACTCTTCCTCCCAAAACTAACGAGAAGACCATCTCTTGCTGCAGAAAGGAGAGATGGTCGAGTTATGATGTTTTTATTATTTTTATTTATATTTTTATTTTTTATCATTACTTTATTATTATTATTGTTTATTTATTTTATTTATCCACTTTTGTATTCATTTGCCTTGTTAATCGCCGGTAGGTAGTTCGCTTTATTTTTTATGTGTTCTTTACTTGTTTAGCGTAAACAAATTAAATATCAATGAATCTGTAGTTGTATTCACTCATAAATAATTTTGCTCTCTTCTTTGTTATTTTTCCATGAATAATTATGTGAGTGGTCTCTGCCAATGACGAAAACCATTTCTCCCGGCACCTCGGGAGATGTGGTCAGATGTCATGACTTCAGTTTTCAACCCGATTTACAGTAAATATTGTCTTAAAGCAAATATCGACCAGGTTTTCTGAATCAGCATAAAATTCTGAACATATTAGGTTTGTTCTGATAAGATAAGTAATATCTGTATTAGTTTTAATAGCCATTTTATATTAGGTCGACCGGATTTACCCTATCGGTCGTCCAATACACGTCACTATCATTACTTTGGCTTAAGTGGTATAGGAACGAGTTTTTTTTTGAGTATTGATAGCGTTGTGATGGATGTGAAATTTTGCAATTGTCATCTTTGCCGATTTTTGTCAATCGTTGACTTTCTCAAATCAAGTAATAACATTATGTTAACTTTGAAAGCGCAGGGGTACTGTAAGTAGATAACTGTTGAATCTAGAATTGTTATTTTATAATAATATCTACAATTATAGTTTTCTATTGCATTATAGCGTTTGCAAATGAAGCTGCTCTGAAGGCGAAGTGATCTGTGTGATGTTTTACGTGATAACGTGTTCTATACGAATTTGCTACTCAATTTTCTTTAACTCTGAATTACTCGCTTTTCTGCTCGAATACATTTAGAATATTAATATCGTCATTACTTTTGCTAACAAATCCTCCAAATATTTCGCTATTGCAAAGTGAAACAGAGCCAGCATCAGCTTTCCACTCAACTTCTGCAACTTGTACAGCCTACCTGCTTTGCTACGTTCAGGTTAAAGTGTCTCCGGAGAGCTCAAGCAGCATTTGCTTTTAGTATACCCTTTCCGCGGCAATGTTTGACTGCCAGATTGAAGTGGGTGCTCCAAGCATAATGTCACAGGAGTTGCCTCGCGAAAAGAGGCCCATCCTTGATCTATGAGAACGAGAGTAGGTACGCAGACGATGTTGACCTAGCGGAGCGTCGAGCACCACTTGTTGCCGTGTCGTACCTTAAGTACTTCTGTCGATACACTCAGAGCACTCGTGGTACTCGAGATGGCCTCGAACCTCTATCTCTTATTGACGGATGCAGTCGTCCGGTATTTGCATTAGACTAAACAGTTGTGATAATCGTTGCTCGTGCTGATCGAATTTACCGTGCCTTTGCTTCCTTCGCGTGTCTCATCCTGCCAATACTTCTCTTATACATCAGATAAGCCTGTTAAACGATTTTCCTTGTTCCCAAACACCAAACTGCTTTGAAAGTATGTATGTATTCTGAGCAGTCGTTATTTCGTTACCGTCACGTTCCAATCTAAGCTAGACAGTAGAATGCGTACATTTGGTGACAGACAGTACTTCAGACAACCTGATCCAGTTCCTATTCCACTGTACTTTGTTTCCAGATTCTATCAAGTAACGATACATATTGAGAAACGAAAGAAAGTATAAAATTACGTTTAGCTTTTTGTACAATTTGTAGAGTTTAGGGGACATCGTTATAAATTAATTGCTTCCACCTTGAATTCGTATTATTCAAATGGGAAATAGGATTTTTCTAATTAGATACAGATACTTTGTTTAGCTATGAGATCCTTTTACATTTTGCAACTATGCATCGAGAAGGATGTTGCTGTAGTTTATCGAGATCGTTAATCATCGTCTCACTCGTGCTGCTGGTGAGATGTAAGTAGGTCAACGCACGATGAGGTTCATTAGAGTTAATTGTAATATCCCAATGCAGAAAGTGAGCCCTTTAAGGTGACGTGTCTAAGAGGTCGTCGTAGGATTGTACGATTAAACAACGTAGATTCTTTGAAGTGGCTGTATAATTAAACTGCCACTCTTGTAATTTTCTTTAATAATATTGCTAATATTTTTTAGCAAGCATCTGCTGGTATCGTTAAATTATCCTCACGGAAAGTACTTTTCCGCTTTTTTATATGTCTCTAAAGGTCGAGCATGCTTTTACAGTTACATAAATCGAGCGTTTCATTGTCGTAGAAACGTGTAACACGGGGAACAGGCTCGACAGGCCACTTTCCACTGAAAACTCGAGTAGACCGGGTTTCTTTGATCTTATCGATAATGATGTTACACAGAAGCGTGGCCGGGTGTCGAAATACGCCGCGGCGTAATAAGCCGCACATTTTAAATAAATACGATTGAGCAACGGGGAAACGACGACGAAATTACGAGTCGTATCATTCTGATTCTACCTGATTCGCTGGCTGGAGGGAAAGAGAAACGCTTTTCCGCAACAAATTAAGCAGGATATCAGTTTTATACGGGTCTTTGGTCAATGTGACAGAGCGTTGAAGTAAACCCTTTCTTTATTCGATGAAAGATGAATCTTCACTGGGGTATTAAACGACTAAAATCTATGTAATTACGATAATTTCAGAGATTCGATATTACGTAATCACTTTGGAGAATTTTAAATCTATGTATTCAATTTGGAGAATTTTAAATCTACGTAATCACTTTTGAGAATTTCGAAATCTGGGTAATCAATTTGGAGAATTTGAAATCTAGGTTATCAATTTCGAGAGTTCGAAATCTACATGATGAATTTCGAGACTTCGAAGTCTACGTAATCAAATTTTGAGAATTTTGAAACCCATATAATCAATTTCGAGAGTTGGAAATCTATACTAATAATTTCGAGAATTTAAAGACTTATCCTATTTCACATCAATTCCACCACTTGCGTCCAAGATTTCGAGGCTTGAATCGCAAGCGTCGTACATATGACAGAAATGGAATCACAACTTTCACCCCTCGACAGTGCTCTAATCAGCATTCCAGTTTTCATTATTGCCAACCTGCTACTTTCCTTTAAATTGTTATAGCAGTGGTGCCCCTTTTCGGTACACCGTGAGAGGCAACGAGAAAAAGCGTAAGCAACTGAGCGGAGCCCGGACTGCCATTTAATTCCCCGTTGCAAGAAGTGGCAAGCGTAGTCATAATCGCTCTTTAAGGGTGGAGGGGGCAGAGGAAGCATTGTTTGCTGTCGCTTTCAATCGTCGCGTTATGATTCAATGAAGTCGAGCTGCAGTTGCTTTCGCGAAATTCGTTGAAAATCTACACACGTGGCAACCGGTTACACGCGTGCCAACAGTGGCGAAGTGATAAATACGCGAGACTTAATCAGCATTATAAATCACGCGAGTGGACGTATAATAGGGGATCCACTATACAAAAATATATTTACAAAATCAAATGCACCCTAGTACATATTCCTTCCATTCGTTGTCTGCTTACACTTATTACGAATTATTGCTTACACAATGGATGCTTCTCAAGTAATCTGTAGGGGCGAATCGGATCACTTTGTGTTTGACGGTAAAAAAATAATAGTTAAACATTAAAAAAACTAAGTTTTTATCATATATTCGTAACCAGTACACCTTTGGCTTCAACTTGAATATATAAAAATTGAAACTAAACATAAAAATCTTTCATTTATAAACAAAAGACGAAAAAATGAGAAATATCCGATTCGCCCCGAAACTTGGGGCGAATCGGACCACCCAGAAATTTCCGAAAAAACTGAAATTTCCATAACAAAATCTTTAGAATCAAGTTAAATAAATCTAATTTAATGACAGTGAAGTCAAGTGACACTACTTAGCATACTGATCGGAAGGATATTGCCGTTTTTTGCCGCCTCTATAAGCACAATTCTCGTGGCACCACTCTTCTCAGACAATCTTCTGAAAATGGACGAATTAATTTTTCACCGCAGTAAATACAATGTCATCTTTTTAAAACCATTAATTTATTTATATTTTCGTCATTTTTTTAGATTTAATTTTTATCAGAGCTTCCTTTATTTTTTTTTTTGACATCATCTGTATATAAACAATTATCATATTTATAATCATAAAAATACTCAAATGAAAAAAAGAGTGATCCGATTCGCCCCACATAACGTGACCCGATTAGCCCCATATATAAGTACTTCAAAGATTGTAGATTACATAAACATATTATGATATAATACTCTAAAATACATCAAATACTAATCTTAGACACCTTGCAAACTAATAACAATAAGCACATTTGAATTTTCAAGCTTACTTTTTATTTTAAATACGAAACTGCAGATTACGCAGGTTAGATACGACCAAAATTGTAACGCTCGCACGCAACCATCTCGCTGAAAACGTATGCCAGCTCTAAACAATGACTTAAAACAATCGACGAACTATTGCAGTAGGTGCGGGGGAGAGGGCTGAGATACTACGAACGATCGGAATGATAATTTCTATCGCGATATAAGAAATATGGACTAAATTCTTATTTTCATCCGATTCGCCCTGTGATCCGATTCGCCCTGGTCTACCCTACTAACAAGGTCATTGTGTACTTGAATAAATTAACGCAACAGTATCGAATAACACACCTACACTTACTAAAATTTTTACGGCGCAAAAACTGTTTTAAACGACTGTAAGATCTAAGAGGTGCCTCGTCAACTTTTCGTCAGCTTCGAATTAAGATACGTAAGATAAATCATGATCCAGCGCGCATAATCGTGACGTTAAACACACGGCTGCGTTGTCAGTCGTGCAGTGTTCGAGTGTCGAGTTAAATTGCAGATCATCGGTGTATACTATCCGCTGACAGTTTGTCTGGAGATGGACGGACAGGCCAGAGCCAGTCTAATATCTCTGGGAAGCGTGCATCATCAAACCGTAACGTTTCGTGACAGGGGAAAGCGAGACGCCGTTAATTAATGCAGGCCTGTTGAGGTGACCATCTCATCTCGCAATCATTAGCGAAGTCTTTTGGCATATCATGCAAACGTTGTGTTATTATCGTTGGATGACCAGCCTTCTATTAGACCTGAGTCATTCAACGGTCCGACTGATAGGTGGTTTGTCAGCTACTTATAATACATATTCATATTCCATTTCAATCTCCAAATTCGTCGAATATCTGCCCCTCCTATTCGGGGATCAACGGTTCAAAAGCCAGGCTTAATTGAAGTCCAGATTCAGATCTTTTCAATTCAATGCTGGAGACTATGTACTTAGTTTCTTTTCCGAAAGCATTCCTCTAACGTCATCGTCGCTTCAACTCATTGTCAGCTTGAAAAGTCTTCGGCACGATCTTTTCCCAGTTCCCTTAGTCAACCTCCAAGTCATTTCACTACCATATCATGAAATACTATGAAATACTAAGTCTTCCAAAATTTCAGTGAACGTTTCCCGTAACGCCTCCGCGCCTGGAACCTTTAAGCCACAAAAGCTTGAAAATTCGCGTAGAGCGCCTCGCGATCTCCCTGTCAGTGAACCTCTCGTCCCTGACGCATCGAGTCAATGCACCGATATCGCTGGATCGAGGGCGGGGGCCGAATTCGATCGCGAGCCCGCCAGTTTGAAGCTGGTGCACGATTGTCAGCGGCACGACGACACGCGTCGCGCGGTGCACACGGACGCAGAAGAGGACACGGTCGCACAGGCATTGAGGAGCGTTATTGAATGATGGCTCGTCCAACTGCTAATGGGGCCGGACGCTCGCGCGACCGACGAGAGAAAGAGAAAAAGACAAAAGCCTCCGCGGGGGGAAGCGGCGACGGCGCGGCGGGGGGAGAGGGCGGAGGGGCCCAGGAAAAAACGGGCCCCCGTAAGAAACGCGCTGCTCGCCCGTTGTTGCTGTTGCACCGATGCAACCGATGGATGCATTCTTCCGCCGTTCCCCGAACCATTCGACGGCAGGAGAGCCGAAGAACCCGGAGTCCTCCTCGGGTCTTGCCTGGCCTGGGCCTACTCTCCTCTCCTCTCTTTCCCTCCGCCGCGAGACCAGGCCGAGAGATAGTCGCGAGGCTCTCCTGCCAGGCGTAGCCAGGCTGGCTGCTGACCAACCGATAAATAAAATAACTCGGTTGAGTTTTTCTCGGCCGCATGCCGCCCCAACCTCTCTCCCTTTCTCTCCACCCCCTGCGTGCTCCCTCCTCTTCTTCTATACCCCGACGTACACGCGGTTCGGACGGTGTAGGAAAGCTCTTGGTGATCCGCGGGCGAACGATAGGTGGGGCACCCCCGCGCCAATTCATTTTCCCTTCGAGCGCATTTTCTGCGCGGAGCTCCCGTCGCTTGACGATTTTCATCGGCTCCTTGCCGCGTTTCTGGAGGGGACGCGGCTTTCCCGGGGACGCGGCTGGGTTACTCGGATTCATTGGAGTTGTTAGTGCTTGACGAGCGCACGGGGGGGATGGTTGATGGTTAATGGATTTTATTGGCTGGTTTTTTGCCTCGTTACGTCCACGTTCGCGAGCCACCTTTGCGATTTCCGGTTACGGGGAGCGAACGGTGTCCTTGTGTCCGCGAGCATGTAGCTAGCGATAGCTTTTCTTCTCTGTTGGTATTATTTGTTACGGTTGTCCCCGTTTCTTATCCGAGGCATCGCTCCCCTGCTACTTGCTCCCATCGGGCGATGAATGGACGAGCCCGGACGGTCTCGCATGAAATGATTGCTGCGGCTGCTGTTATTGGAATCAGTGGATTATTAGGGCAAGGGAACGTGTAGTTGCTTCTGATAGACTGCAGGTGCAACTCCATTCGTAAATCGAATGCTGTAACTCCGTTTCTACCCCTTCGTTCCTTCGGCTGGTGTAATTATTTCTATTTATCCCTTACACTTTACATACTCAACCTCAGCTCCTCAAACCTTCCTCCTTCTCACTACCATCCTCACTTCATTTATACTTCCTCTACTTTTCATACACCAGTTCTACCTTCCAACATCCTCCCTTTACACTTTACGCTAGCCTCCATCCTCCGCCTTCTCTCAGCTTCTCCACCCCTTTTCTTTACTCTATTCTCCCCCATCTCCCTCTCTCCCTCTCTCTCTGGCTCAGCACCACGGGCTCTCTCTTCTCTCGCTCGATCCCTTCGCCCTTACCCACCCCCCTCCCCTCGTCCCCCGCGCACAGTGTTCCCTTCATGGGTACCCGTGCAGCCCGGTAGTTGGAAGCGCGAACTTTTTTCTCAGCTATCGGCCGTTGGATCGCGCTGCGATGCCGGACTGCAATCAGAATTGATTATAGCCTGCCGAAACTGCACCGCCGCGGCCCCGCCGCGTTCATATTATACAACTCGCCCGCGGCCCTGCCGCGCGCGTCTCTCGCCCGCCCGCTTCCACCGACTCGCCTGCACGCTCGCCCAGGCTGGCCCCCGAGCGAACGTCATTCGACCGACCCCCTCGATATATGCACGCTGTCCCGTGCCCGACGTCACTGACCCACTCGTGCCAGAGCCGCTCCCAAAGGATCCACGTCCTTTGTCGGAACTCTGCCCACTCTACTCTCGCCTTCCTCTTTCCCGAATTTCGCCCCCTTTGAAAAACCAACCCCTCCCTCCCGGTCCTCGGCCCTTGGACGCCGCGAGGACGAACGGTGGTGTACTTTGGAGGTGTCTCGACAGATTGCGATGCTCGTGTTTCGGTGACACGTGGTAACTTCTTGGGGATTATTGGTAATTGTACCGCGGTAGATCTGGAGGAGGGTTGCGGAATTGGTAGGGCTAGGTTCTACATTCTGGAGTTCGGAATTTTGAGAATCGAGTGTCCAATGGGAATTTAATCTGAATATTAATATTTTATTTATGTATAATTTTTACTAGTGGATATTCTGTTCGGGGAATTATTTGATTGTTTCTTGGTTGTTATAATTTTATACCTTATTCAATTTTAAAGGAAAGTAAATTAATTAGGTTAAGAATAACAATTTTAATATTTGTAGCAATTTTTGAAGGAATTTTATTTATATCGTTAATTTATGATAAATATTTTTGTGTATTAACTAATTTTGGTAAAATATCAATTTTAAAGATAAATTTATTTGGTTTCATTTTTGGAATTTTATTTTCTATATCTAATATGATAAAGTATTTATATTTAACATTGAGGTAAAGGTACTTAGGGATGATTTGCTTTATAATTTACTATTTTGGGAGTCGGTTTCTGCTTGTATTATTGTAGATCGTCTGCTGATTATCTGTCAAAAATGGAATTGTGAAGAGTATTGGGTTGTTAGGAATGTTCTTAGTGGTTCTGAAGGCTGTTAAGCAGACACAAGTCAAGAGGTTTTGATGTTTTGTGTTTCAAATGACGCTAAAAGTTTCTAAGCACGCAACGGACTTTCATAACAGCGTTTTCTCGATTTTCGTAGCCAGTATCCAATCAGAGAAATATCTCGAGGATCTTTCCCGCGGTAACGGAGGCGAAGTAATATTCTGCAGCATCGGAAACGTTAATTAATGGGTCGTACGTCAGTGAAACCGGAGGGTGTGTGCCGCAGAAGTGATTTAATATCCGCTTTAATTAGTTTGAAAAACGCCCATTGAGAAAAAGGGAGCTCTACGCCTCGCACGCTACTTTGATACGTTTTATTTCGTTGCGCCCTTCATTATCAAGGCCGTGCGCGGTTTAGAGTTCACCGTTCAGACAGGTGTTTTAGGAATCCTGATGAAAAATTCTGTATTAACAGCTTCGAGAAAGGTCTCGCGTAATACTATTAATCACTAAATTGTAATCGCTAGATACACCCTTAGAAATTTAAATTACCATTATTTCTCATTTTTACCCTATTCTGATTTTAAACAGGTGCTTCTCGTTCAAATATACGTCACTGTATCTTAAAAAAATGTCGCCAGGAATATCACACAAGTGGTACTTGCCTTGAACATGAGATGTAAGTAATCAACAACTTGTCCGAGTCATTAAGGAACATAAATCACTAAAGAACACATCCCACTGTTTTTTATAAACACATAAATATCATAACATTAAAAATATATGCACGTTTCTAAAAAAAGAGTATTTCTTGTTTTCATAAAATTTATTATTCTCTTCACTTCAACATCAGTTCAATGAATACCTAGTCCTCTTCTATATACATGTTGTGAAAACTCTACAATAATTTTACATGATAAACCTCCTACCTTCCCACGAATTTTAAGAAAAGAACCCTGTGTTCATTTATATTAAATTTCTTCAAACATTTCATACGAAGCCCTCGTGCCTCATTCTCGATGACTACTTTACTAACGAGATCATTTATCGAGGCTTAAGCATGCTCAGAATCAAGGGAAAGACCGTCGACTTCATAAATTACCGACACGCACATTTGTCTGGCCACTACGATTCGCTCGCTTCAAAACAGTATCCCGTAGGTCGTATCCACAAAGTGGAGAGACGTAGGTAACCCGTTAGATCCATCAAATAAATTCTCAATTACCGTGTCGTGGCAATTAGCGCAGCAGCCTCAAAGAAGTCTGTCCTCAAAGAAAACGCTCAAGTCTGCGATACAAGCTCAATCAGTCACTAGTTACTTATTAGTTTTCAGTCGAGGGATCAGCCGCGCTACCTCAGCTTCTAACGGGAATTCTTGAAACACAACAACTTCTGTGACTTAGAAACAAACCCTAATAAAACAAATATTTATGCGAGATACTTTAATTCCTCCCAAAATTCTATGGAACACCCTGTACGTAGTAAGACTGTAGAAACAACCTACGTACCGTAAGACTATACTAACGAACTCAACTACTATCTTCAGATTGAATTAGACACTGTGTTCTTCTGTCAGTGCGACCTTCGCTCCACTAAAACTTTCAGGATCATCCAAATAGATCGCAGTGTTCATTGCAGAACTGATCGCACATTTCCCCGGCGTGAAATAAATGAAACTGTGCTCGATTCAAGCGAGGCCTGCATCCCTGAAATCCTTGTCAAAGGTCTCGAGAAACTGGATTAACTTCAGTCTTGGTCTCAGCGAGGCTACCGGTATTCCACGGCTGGTTATACGTAACGCGCGCAAGAAAGCAGACATGTAACTGAATAGACTTTTTTTAATGGCCACTAAATTCTCGAGAAATTCCTCTGGTCTTGAGTGGCAATCATTGCCCGTACCCGATATTTCTCATAAATCGACAACTATAGCGGCGAAGTCAAGGTCCGGTACGGGAATGCAGCTACCCATGCGTGTTTCGCAAACGTTCCAGCCACTAACTTTCAGGAACAAAGTGCCATATTTGTCGATGTACGATGGGAAGCAGTACGCGTGACTGTGCATCGTCTATTCGGGGTGGAGTGTATTTTAACGACGAAATAAAGCTTCATTCATCTGTATTGTTAGAACAATTCTAAGCCGATTAATCCTCGGTATTACAAACCTTTCGATATTTTTTAATGAAGACGGTGTGACACTAGATTTATTTAACACTATTCCTACCACTACCGGTCAAATGACCGTTTTTAAAATTTCGATTAGAATTTCCTACATACAACGTAATTGAATCGCCTTTAAACTTCACGATTTTTCCTCAAATATACGTACAATACATTTTTCAATATTCACTTCTTTTTTATTGTTTATTTTTTGAGAAAAATTTGTAGTCTGTCTTACGGTAGGAATAGATATACGTGAAATGTCGGTAGGAATAGTGTTAATGTACATACCTACTTGGAACGGGGTATTTTCTTGATGTAGTTTTAGATAGAAATTTGAAATCCTGATTTTTAAATCGTCACATTTAAGTGTCCACTTTTTGAGTCGTTGGTTATCAATGGATTGACGCTGATATTTATTAGATACCTAGGTACTTCCCAGGATTTAGTTTTCCAAGGCACATGTCGAGCGAGGATTTACGCGCACACTAGCCAAGTGCAAATCCGTTTTTTCGTTATAAAATGACATCGACTGATATGTGCCAACTATGAGCAATGGAAGTTATCGAAGCGTAAAATGTGAGTTTTTGTCAAACTTTCGCGTTGTGCTTCTTAGCTGCTCGGTCCGATACCTTTTTCTCGCCCCATTACGTCAACCTTATTACATCTTATGCAACAGTCGATAGAAAATCGTACGCCAATATCGAAGTGCGTAGCTGGTCGTTACTAGAAAGTTATATCCATTTACGTGACGTGAGAATGGCTCCGAGCATCACTGTGCACGAGTGTGTTAAACATTCAACTACCTGCTGCCAAAGGCTTCAGAGTAACAACATTCATTCACATCTGTCCACCTTTTCCAAGATCTGGCTTTAGAAGAAGACGTAAAAGGACTAGCAACACTGTAGGTACTGTTTCTAAACCAAAACTAATTTCACAGCCTTTCGTCCAATTTCATCACGCCTCTTTCCGCGCAAGACAAAAACGAGAATTTCGCTGGACAATTATCTCGTCATCGTGGAGGCTCGCAGTCTCGGCTCCCAGCGGCCTGCACGGGGCAAAATTTTGTCAGATTTCGCCGGGGCAATTTCGCGTTCGTCGACCTTATAAATCGCGTTGGAGAGGCTTTAAGACTCGTCTAATTCTTACACCCTGTTGAAAGTTAATAGGAAGCAGCGGAGGAAAGTGTGCGAGTGGGTGTTGCCAGCGCGCCCCGCCGTTGAGGGGGACCAGGGAGAAAGAGAGAGAGAGAGAGAGAGAGAGAGAGAGAGAGAGTAGAAAAAAATGTTTCTACAACCCCTCGACAGTTCGGACTCCCTAAAGTCTTCGAAGCGTAACTTAGCATACTTTATTTGATTTTTTGTATTGGATAATAGTCTCAGGTAATAGGGTGCCTGCGAGCCGGGGGACGGGGCGCAGGGTGGAGGGAAGGGCCCAGCAAATTTTCACGCCCCCACTACTTGCATTAACAAATTTACATTTTTTAAATGGAAGGGTCGCGCGCTCCTCGGGGTGATAACTTGCGGGCCATTTGTTCCTCGAAGAAATGAAACCGCCGCCGACTTATTGCGTCTTAATAAAGAATCGAAGGCGTTCGGACTGTTAAATCGAGGACCTTAGATTCTCCGCCGGGGGATGTAGAATTTTGAACGAACTTACACGGGAGATCTCCTATTTTTTCGAGGGTGTGCTTGGAAGTAGACTCCTCCTCCTTAAAGAAACCATTATCTCTAACTATCATCTCTCAAATTACTCGGGATTGTAAATGTTAAAGGACGCAGGATCTTAGGGGCAACGGCGATCGTAACAAAAGGCAGTGCCTAGCTTCCTGAGCCAGAAGCGTACGTAGCTACATATAAGAGGATCGGTATCTTGGCAAAAACCGAGGGAATCTCAATTTGTTGCGCGATGCATTTCGAGCGGTTACCTTCAGCCAGCAAACGAGATCTCGTTTTCCCCGAGTAGCTTCCCTTCATAATTTGTCCCGTGCGCCTTGCCTCGCTCCTTAACGTCCGCGCGTTTGCTCGCTATCATATTAACCTTTACGTTTAAGTACATATTAGGCTGTGCCGCGCGCCCATTAGCATTACATGAAACCGTGACGATAAGATCGCCCGACTATTCTATGCGAGCCCCGATACGTTTAAACGGACAATCGACGTCCACTCGCGACCGAGCCGCGGCCTCATTACCTAATGATTGACTGACGGTAGTGAGCCCAAGTTAATCGACTTGAAAACGTCGGCCGTACCTTCAGAAATCGGATCATATGATGGTACAGTCTCCACTAAAATCCATCGATATCGTGCACCTACTTCACGCACACCTAAAGCTACCGCGATCTTTAATCGACCCCGTGAAATCATAAAAGCAACTGAAGTAGGTAAAAAGGGTAAAGTAAGACGCTCGAGTATCCGTACGAATGAGGTAAAATAAAAAATGACTTCCCTATCCCTTGCACATTTTTCTTTACCGGTGATTTACCGCGCCTCGTGCGCGCAGGATCGCGCGAATCACGAAAAAACGATAGGAGGCGCGATATATTTGTCCCGCGGCGCGCAATCTTTAAAACATATGTTTTTCGTAATCGTTCGCGCGGTTCTATTATCGACGAGGCATGAGAGAGCGGCAACGGAATTGGGGGAACATGCTCGGGGCGCGAATCTATACATATTTAATGAGAGCACCGCAGTTGTAAAAAGCAGCTGGGCGAATTGCTGCCCCCTCCGCCCGGCCCCCCCGGACTCGGAGTGACTCGACGGATACTTTTATTCAAATCTGATCCCGCGGCGCAGGAGAGGCGCCCTCTCCTCGCGGGAGGCGCGAAAGGCATATCAAAAGAAAAATGCTCTCGCCGCCTTTTCCCGCATGCATAAACATAATCCCCGCATAATGTATATTTCAAAGTCCTTCCGCCCGGCATCACTGCTCATTACTATTAGATTGATACACGCCCCCTCGGTGCCCTCTAAGCTCTGCCCTGGCCCTTCTTCCGATCAGCCGCCGAGATCAACACCCTCGCTTCTGTGTCGATTCCATTCCTTCGAGCTTCTCGAATATAAATGCTTCCGCAGCTTTTACTTCTGATTTTCTGGAAATCCGTGCGCTTTGGGAGGAGCTTCTTCGCGAGTGTTTTGGAATTAGGGTGGAATTTGAAGGATGGGAGCTTCGTAGTTAATTATTTTTATACAGGTTTATTTTATTTCGTGTATTCAATTCTCTTCGCGATTTATCTTCTCTTCGATTTCAAATCGAATCTCCCGGCATAGCAAGGTTCCATAGCAACGTGTGTAATTTTTAAACGTACCCGGATGTTAAGGTTAGATTGTTAACCTAAAATTGAGGTTCATTTGTACTTCGTACACTTTCAGCAGTTCGTGCGATATTATCATAAAATTTATGTACACTCGCTCGAGAACTGGTCGTCCTTTTGATCATAAAGCTCGTGGTAAAGAAAGTATACTCAAGTATGCTCAATTAAACAACAATTTTACTTCCGGTAACGCACGCATTTGGGTTCAGTACTAACCTGGTCGCCGAACAGCGTGGTTGGTGATTAACTACTTCGCGCATTTTTCTACAGCGCGTGCCCTTTCTTCATTAAGCATCAGTGTTTCTTTATTCCGCGTTCGAAGTGGTTGCTCCCCATCAGATCTGGATACAAGGGAACGAGTGACTAATTGGCGTCAACCGAGCAATACAGGATTCAATTTTCTGGTAAGATTGAACTTGCTTCTTTTGCGAGGGATATTGAGGTACGCGTATCCAGCGTGACACGAGACACGAATCTCACGTTGCATTCATTATCCGGTATTACTAGTCAGACTTGTGTCTTGTGTCAACCGAAAAGCAGCGAGACTTTCCTTACTCCTTTTCACCACATTCATTTCGTTCACTCCGCCGGCAATTACCGACCGATCGCTGCGAGTGATAATGTTCATAAAGGTTAGGAATCCCGACTGACGCGATCGCGGGAGACAGTAATACGAGTCATTCCGTAGTAACGTAATCAAGATGAATAATTTAGATAAACACGGCTGATCAATGGATAATTGATCGCGATCACTTGATTAAGACAAATTGGTAATAACACTTACGAGCTGGTGTACGATTACACTGTGGATCGAGCGAGGGTTTCTAACCTATAAGGAATGTTATGATTCGAGAGATATTAGTTTTGTAGTTGTTAATGACACTCGAGCAGATAGTAAGAAGTGTGAATATAGGAGAAGCGCGGTTCGAAAAAGAAAGGAATAGGAATGTGGAATATTTTATTTCTCCGACTTGGAGGCGGCGTAATGCGAAGAGTTGCACGGACTGCCGAATTCAAATATATTCGAGCGCACCGCGTGAGGTGCTCGTGAATCACAGAACCGAACTTGGGCGCGCGTAAAAATGAATTACTCGCGCAAAACGAGATAATAATGAGACGATCGACCCCCGTTCACCTTGCTCGGAGCATATACAAATCCGTCGAGCTCTCTGCAGGAGTCGCCGCGATATTTCACTAAAATTACACTGCTGGAGCGTTGAGAGGGGGGAATGCGCGAATTTCTTCGTTGATATATACTTTAAATTTGAAATACCCTTAGACTACGATAACTTCCATTGACTAATTAGAATCATATCAAAATAAACGTGAATTATATAAATTTCTAATATTAGGAATAACAAAAACATAGTAACTTTACTTTTCTGTTCACAAAGATATTAAGTATATTCCAATACCATTAACTTCCTTTATAAAAAACGTAACCAAAAGAATTGATATTTATCTAAAAAATTCTCTTAAATTACAAGAATGACATAGACTACAATAATTAAATGTTTGTTTATGTCCTTTTAAGAGAACGCTGACCGTCGATAGATCAGACTACTCAGTATAGAGATCGACCGTCGAATACAGTAATTCATAGCATTCTACCGATCGTTTACTCGAGCATCCCAGGCTGTCTTCGCGATTCCAGATTCGATCGATAGGCGTTCGATGTTTATTCAGGCCGCGAGCCACGGGAACCGTGCGGACTGCAGATATTACGGTGAACTAGAGAAACGTGAATGTAGGTAAGCGGCGCGTTCTCGAGCCGCATCGGCCCGACACCGGTTAGGTCGAGTTGAATCGAGTTGATAAGGTTAACTGCGAGATACGGGGGCGTAGGGAGGTCAAGTGACCATGTGGGCGGCACTGTTCATCGTCGCCACATACCGTCGCGATTAACGTCGTGGTGGTTCGTACGTGCCCGTCCGTGTAAACGCGGCTTTCGGCCGGACCACGAACCTTCGATTAAACCGAACTTCCGATTAAACCGTCCCAACAACGCGTTTAACGTTTCGCCCGCCACATTTCGTCACCTATCCTGGCCCAGGAAAATCGGGAACTAGGTGCAAACATTTGTTAGATGAAATTTCTCTTCTTTCTTGATGTCAGAAGCTTTATTTTTTTTTAATTTGGAAGGCTACTGTGAATGCAGAGAATTTAGGCAGCTATTTTTTTAGGAACGTGGGTCACCGGAGGCTCACGCTATTTATTGAAAGTGAAACTTTTATTCAAAGGAAGAAGGTATTTCTCAGTTCAGTGTCGAAATAAAATTGAAACAAAAAATGTTGAAACTACGTAATGCTGATGTGTTCGTATGAATGTTTCTAAGAGCGTTTGTTTTTCGAGATGTAGAGTATAGATTGTAATATGAATAATCCAAGAATAGAATGGAGTATTTTTTGGATGGAGTTCTCTATGTTACGTTTTCTGATACGAGGCACGTTTTGAACACGACGCAAGTGTTTTGGTGTGAACGCGACCTAATCACGAATAATTTCAAACAAGCAGCGCCAATTGGAAGGATGACTGTGACCGAATTGAACAAGAGTTCACAGCATATCCACTTGGCAGTTCTGTGTTAAAAAATGGCATTTCCTTATTTAGACCAACGTTCTTCTGTCTTATACTCGTGCGGGTATTGGGAGTGCACTGGATATTTTTAGAGTCGAAAAGTAAAACACGCGTGCCTCGTTGAACGTGGCAGGTACTGCGACGAGTAGGTCAGTGGTGTCCGTGTGTATGAAGCCATTAAGTAATCAGTATAGCTATTGTACTTGCGTCGATTAACGACGGGAGTATGGTAAATATCTTGCCCAATGAATACTAATCGCCGCGAGAGTTCATGCACCGTAAGAACCGTTTGTGCAGCTATGGAGATTAAGGTACTGCATCGAAATTTTCTTCACGGTCGCATTGACTTCTGATGAGGCCGCCTGCGGTTTTCTTCAGACGTTCTCTTCTTGACTATGTTAATTTCGTGGAATGCCTTACATTTTTTTAACAACGTTCAGTTGTTCCTGACCTTAAACTTTAAACCATTCCTTCCTAGTAGAAGCTTGTAATTTGGCCGATATATAGACACCAAAAGTGATTTCAAACGATATTAAAATTTAGTGATAAGAAATTTATGGATTGAAAGTCTTCGAATAAGTCAAGCTAGTGGATTCAGCTTGAATACTGCGATTTATCATCGATTCCTCGTTATCAGTTCGTTCTTCTAACATACCATCTTCAGCAAGTCGCCCAGTTTAATTTCACCACAGCTCCTTTTTACTCCAACAATCAAATTATCACACTCAATCATTCCTACCTCCACTTCTCTCATTCCCAGTCTCTGTTCCTCGAATCAGCCTGCACACTCAACAACCACTTTATTCGAGCCCACCTCACATTTCCAATCTCCACCTGCCTGGGCAGTCACTGATCTCTCGGTCCCACGCATCACCAGAGAACTCAAAATCGTCATTCATCACCGTCGTCATGAATATCCCATCCACCCCGGACGTCCTCCGCCACCATCGGCATCACAAGTCCCTTCGCCGCGATCTTCCTTCAAGTGGCCACCGCAAAATGTCCCTCCGATATCCTCAATAAAATTCATTTATCCTATCGATTGAAATCGAGTTGAGGAACGGCACCGGGCACAGAAAACAAGAACGCAATGACGCGTCCGCGGTGGTTCTTTGCGCGTCTCGCTACCTGCTGCGCCGCGTGGCTTCCGGCTGCGTGGTGTGGCGCGGTGCGGCGGCGTGGTGTGGTGTATCCCGTCGAATGGTTGTCCTTTCTTGCGGGGACAGGTCCACGTTCCCTGAAGGGTTGATAATTCGCCGATTAAATTGGAAACGGGCAAAGCTAATTGTGCTGCGCCTGTATTATTCATTGGGTCTGTCGGGGCTGACCGGTTCGTTTCGATTCGGTTCGGTTCGGTAGCTTCGCGAAGGTACCGTGCGTTCGGCAGCCGCGCACGTCCAGCCGAAGGTGCCCCGGGTACAGTGGCAAAGGGGCCACGTCTCCAGCTCTCTCGTAGGAGGCGAACCTCGCGGTTTCGCCTTTCTTACACGACCGTAATACTGCCGAATACGGTGGGTGTCCGAGAAAAACCGCGGCTTTCCTTCTGCTGCCGCGTTCTTTGCCGCGTACATGCGTTCGCCTCGGTGTAATTGTCGTCGGTTTTTGCGCGCCCCCCTCGTTCCGCGGGGGTCCCTTAATGCTTTCGGAAATTTGTTGAATTGCAAGGCGCGCGCGACGTATCGGGGAATAATGCGCCGGTTTTTATCGTAATCGGGGATTCGAGCGGAATAAGAAGGACCCGTACCGCGCCAAAGCGGCAAAGAGGGGGGGCTTGAATTTTTGGCTCGCGGTGGTTTTGAAGGTGGCTGATGGAATTCTTAAAACTCTAGTTCTAGTAGGAAATGGGAGAGGTTGAATGTTAATACTCCAAAGAAAGAATGACCTTAGTTTGTAAGAATATAGCAGTTGAAAATTCGCGAAAACTTTTTAACAAAGCGTCGAGAGTTTGGTGATGACACCCTCCTAAGCAGCCGAGAAATTTACACGCCCAGCTGCCTTTGGGATCGCCCTAACGACGTTGTTTCGACGGGCGTTTCGTGGCCACGGACCGTTCCGCCTCCGATAGAGCATAATTTTACGACCAAGATTGTGGAAAACCGTCCGGACGCGTAGTCCTCGAATAGTTATTAATAACAACCGCGCGGCCTCGTATATCGTGGCTAACGATACCGAAATGCGGCTGTTCGCGCGCCACCAGGCTCAATGATAATCGCCCCTAATAACACACGCGGGAACACCGCTTTAACATCCGAAACGGGGGATTACGCGGCTGAAAAGTATCACGACATACCTCCACGCCTGCTACATTGAAATCTTTCGCGAAAACACCCTGGTCCTTTGCAAACACACGCCACGGAGACATGTGCTTGCTTACACTCGATGGCATCGTTCGACCAAACGACGATGTACGCACCTCGTGAGGCGTTGAAACGATTTGCACGCCGCATTACTTGCAGTGGGTTCGGACTTAAGGGGTTATAGCACTATTAAATGACTAAAATCGACGGTTTCTTGTCGCTTGGATTGCTTAGATACCAAATAATCACCATACCGGCACTTTTCACAGTTTTTTATGTACCCTTTTACAAGTAATGTAAAATAAAAAAATCGTCAGAATGTTGAAAATTATTCAAGTTATTTGACGCTAAGAATGGTCTCGCGTAGCGCGCAGCTGTAATTGGTGTACATAGTCCCGGGTGAACCAATCATCTAAAAGCAAAATGCTTTGGGGTGAGTAATTTCTACACTAATAGTTATCGTGTGAAATTTTGCTGGGCGAATTTAAACAAAAATTGTAAAGGTTACACACGAATCAATTTTTTTCCCACATTTTTATGGAAAAAAATTGTCTATAATCAGTTATAAAATGTTTTACGAACATCCAATGTTGATGCGGAAATTCTACACGATAGAGAAAGGAATTCTACAGCTCCAGTTAAAATTTTAGGTGAAAATATATCATTCGTTCAAGAGTTATGATGTACACCGTGTTTAAAAATGTAGTTAAACGAGATAAACGGCTTCAAAGTTAAGTCCCATACGCCAATACCGCTCTGCGAGGCCGTTATTCGACGGTGCATTCAATTACGTTTAGCGTTATAGTTTCCGCAATTATTCGAATTTCCTCACGATATATTGTTGTAAATGTTCACAAAGCATGGCACTTTCAGAATTAATAATAATAAAAAAAAAGTCCTATACCCCCTTCAATAACGGCCCCCATGTTTGCTTTCTGCGTTTTCAAGGAGAACAATCTTATAGACGGAAAATGAATCACAGGCATTAACCGGAAACGCTTTCTTTCTGAGATATTTGTACTTACTTTTTGAGTTAGGATAGAAGGAACTTACGAAGGAAGGACTTTACTAGGAGGACAAGTTGACACGTCATTTAACCCTTAAGTAGGCAAAAATCACTGGCAAAATCACACAAGTGGGCGCATGGGGTCAGCAGGGATCCCAACTTCTTTTTTATATTTATGGTAAATCAAAAGGTTTTCAAAAGTAAAAACAAGTATGTATGATAAGTGCAGGCGACAATGTTGCGATCACTACTGAAAACAAAATTGCATTATACGAGAGGCAGCTACTGGGAGCGGTAAGTTCGCAAACCTATGCGTTCTGTATTTTTGTAGGGATCAAAGTGGCTTTGACCCCATGCGCCTACTTACGGGTTAAAAACTCCTCTGTGTGTGATAAGATGAGTTGGATTGTCACGAAAGTTTCGGAGCTCCACTCAAACAAAAGCAGTAAATAATATCTCGAGTTATACTTCGCATTTACCGTGCAAATGTTAGTTAATTCGCAATGAGTTAATTCGCCTGTAATACTAATTAAACATATAATTTTTAGTAAACTGTAGACATTTTTGATCGAGTAATAATCCAATTACCAGGTTAATACTAAGAAACTCTATTCCACCGCAGCTTGCACAACATCAATTCCACTTCTCCCTCTATTCTTCAACCGTCTATCACAAGACACCACCCAATTCAATTCCTGGCCACCCTGCACCTCGCCAGACCTTCCTGTTAAACATAACGCGACAGGGAGAGTGTTAAGACGTTTCACCAGTCCCGTGAAACATGCACGGGAGGATGATCAGGAGGTACTCTCCCCGAGTGAGGTGGCATTATTATAACGCGTCCAGGCGTAATAGGGAAGACGAGGAATTAGCAATTTCGTCGAACGCCCGGCCACTGACGCAGCACTAAGCGTCGGCCGTGCGGGCCAGCGCGATAAACTTTCGAGGCAAATGATGATAAGTCTTATGCATAATTTCCCCGGGTGTACGCGAGATCGTACTCGAGATCCGATAAAAATTATATGATATAATGGCGAGGGGTGGAGGGGGGCCACGGGTGATTCGTAGCCCGGGGCTGATCGGCGTTCGGGTACGCGCGCGATTCGTATCGTTGGCGTTTTTATCGTGGCCGCTCGGCCCTCGAAGAGGGACGATTACTCGGTGGATCATGTCTTTAAGTCGCTGTGCCGACCGTGTTTTCTTACCCGTGGACACCGATGCCCGGGCTATAACGTGCGCCGTAAAAATCCTTAAACGAGATAAGAAGCTTGTTAATCGATGCACCGTGAACGAATAACTGCCGCTTCAAATGGAAACAGCGCTACTTTGACTGTGACTGAATAAACCGTCCGCGGACGAGGACGACGGATAATTCGCGCGATTATGCGCCGCGGTTTCTTGCCGATCGGCCGCGACGGAGACGCGTCCATAGTGGCGTTCGCCAAGCTTTTGTAATCGGAAAGGACTTTCTGCTTTTTCTTCTTTCTCTTTGGTAATCGTCATGGGATATGGGGTAAGAAATATGGAGTAGGACTGTGGATCTAAGGGTGGGTAATAAAAGTTTGATAGTTTGTTGGAAATGTGCTTTGTAGAATGAGGATGTTTATGAGGTGTTCTTTATAGGCGTGACTATCGGGTAAATCCGGGAGACGCGGTCTACCTAATATAAAATGGCTATTAAAACTAATACAGATATTACTTATTTTATCGGAACAAACCGAAATGTTCAGAATTTTATGCTGATTCAGAAAAACTGGTCGATATTTGCTTCAAGACAATATTTACTGTAAATCGGGTTGAAAACTGAAGTCATGACATCTGACCACCTTTCCCGAAGTGCCGGGAGAAATGGTTTTCGTCGTTGGCAGAGACCAGTCACATAATTATTCATGGAAAAATAACAAAGAAGAAAGCAAAATTATTTATGAGTGAATACAACTACTGATTCATTGATATTTAATTTATTTACGCTAAACAAGTAAAGAACACATCAAAGACAAACCGAACTACCTACCGGCGATTAGTGAGGCAAATGAATACAAAAGTGAATAAAATAAATAAATAAACAATAATAATAAAATAATGATAAAAAATAAAAATATAAATAAAAATAATAAAAAAATCATAACTCGACCATCTCTCCTTTCTGCAGCGAGATGGTCTTCTCGTTAGTTTTGAGAGGAAGAGTTAATATGGCTAAATACTTTGACTGCGTTGTCCCTCAATATTTCTACTATCTTATTATTCCCAAACATTAAACGAAAATAAACTTAGAAGTACATTTTAAATACGATTCTGTACACCGTTGTTTGACAAAAGAGGTTACATGTAACCTCAGTTTATATTTTATAGCCTGTAAATCTAGAAAAATACAGAAGGAACCGAAGTGACGCTATTCATTCAATTGTTTGGCTTCTAGAGAAGTAATTGGTCTGCACTTTAACGAGTTTTTGAAATATAGCGACTCGACCAACTCTCCGGCCCAACCGCGTCTCCCGGATTTACCGTAATTGATCGTGGTGTTATTGCTGTCGTTGTAAATGGCGATAGAGAATAGTCTCTTGGAGTACTGTCAGTGAGGATGTGATGCACAATGGGATACAGTATCGAAGGGTGTAGCAGTATTTGCAATATCGAAGTAGAAAGTTATTTTATACATCTTTAAATTTTAGTTAAGAGCAGAGTATAAACTCCTGATTACAGGCTTTGCTGGAGAGTTGTGTTTAATAGTAGCTATGAATAATAATTGAGGATCTAGTAGCTCGTTTGATGTTGCCAGGAAAGTAACGAATATAAAGTATATCGGCTGTAATTAGTTTTTAAAATATTGAATATCGTATAAAAGATTTCATAGTATTAAATTTACGTAGTTGCGCCATTGATTAAAAATCACTCACAGGATATATCCTCGGTGCCTGTAGCAGGATGTAACAGACTTTGCATCCTCTGCGTGATAGTAAAATCGTTTTATTCCGCACTCTGAGATAATGATTGTACTATGTATGCTTGTTAAACATATTCATCAACTAAAGTGTTTCCTTTAGACGAATAAGGGCTGCACTTAACGTAATCCCAGTTTATACACAAAGTGAATTCCGAAAGAAATTTTGTCCGATACGTAAATAATAATAAGATACGAATATTACACTGGAGGTATAATTTCAGTGGAATTATGGGAAGTAAAAACTTGACGAGCAGCCTCTCTGAAAAGTCACGATAAGTAGCTGGAGTCCGAGTTATTGCCTGAATTATCGAATAAATACTACGGTCTCTATATTTGGCATGCATTTATTCTTGCAACGCATCAATTTTGCAGAAGCTGTGACCGAAGAATGAAATTGGCGTGGAAGGTCCACGATTCGCGCAAAAATTGTCGATCTTAATTAACTCTGCGAGAATTCCTTTCAGAGATAGAGATATAAAAAGGAAGCAGACTGTTATCAAGACGGTCACTCACCGGTGTCATTTATTGCCGCGAAAATAATGTTATCTCTGCAGCGAGCTCCGCCTCGAGTTGAAAGAAGTTAATTAGGCTTCGGCAATTATGCAAAGTGTTGCAGCCACTGTCCTCGCCGATAAGTTAACGGCATCGATTGTCGCTGTTACAAGATATTTCGGACACTGCATCTTCCAATCTCATCGCTTTTAAATGTTCCTTCGCACGATCTCCTTTCGATTCGCTGAATCTTAACATTATGCAAAATTCTTTGCGCTCATTCTATTACGAATCCTTTTAATTAAGAAAATTTAAATTAACCAAATTTAAGAAATAATTTACATATTCCCTGTAATGGAAGTTTGGTCATTTGCTTAGCTTACAACTCTTAGTAAAATTCTTCAAATAATTCTCCTATATCGCTTCACTAATAAATATTGCAGGGCTATAGGAATCTAGCATTACAAGCCAGTAAAATTCTGAAAACTCAAGCTTGATAACACTTGCGCGCTTCATAATTAAAAAACCCCAGCATCTAATCACTCTCCAAGCCTACAACTTCAATATTCTATCTCCCACTATTCACACACTATAGTCTCTAACCGTTTCGAGGCTTCAATACTTGATAACTATTGTTTCTACCCTTCCAGTACCTTGCAGACCCTTCGAGCACTGAGGACCCTTCTCCATTTTGGATGACTACAGTCCCCACAGTATTGCCCGCCGGAAAAATTTTTTTTAAATAAATTTGCGGCGTCGACTATCTTTGGATAAAAACGCTCAAAAAAATTCCGAGTATTATTTCAAAGATACCTTAATCTGCAGGCAAAACGCCAGTGAATATAAACTTACAGTTTTTGTTAAATAAATTCCCGAAAATGGCGTTGAAAAACGGGTAGTTACACTAGAATACCCCCTTGATAATTATTTATTTCTTCTGCAAATTTTTTAATAGAAACTCAAATAAGGTGCACAAACATGGTACGAACATCCAAACTCAATCTCCCCCGGAGAATCCTATCAAAAACATTTTTATCCAGCACGTTCGATCCATGGTTGAGAAAGTGCTCCTCAATTCCCAGTATATCTACACAAACAATCACAATTTTCCACTACCAAGAAGGCCCACATCCACCCCTTCTCCACCAGCTACCCCATCCCCCGAAACTACGCTGAAATCGTGACTATCGAGAAGTATCCACGCGCGAGTATTCCCGGTCGCGTGGGAGAGCAGTCGATTCACCGAGACGAAACGCATTAAGCCTTGAAAGGCCGTCCGTACTCGAAATATCGGGGGCAGGATAGATAAGGGGCGAGGAAATCTGCGAGAGGACCAAGTCGAGTGAAACCAGACTGTCCTATTACCCGGGCAATACGGTAATGAATCTCGATCGGATGCAAATGAGGCAATTCCAGGGGAATATGGCGGAGGAGAAGGGAAGGGCGGAGGAGGTGGAGGTCGAGTAACGCGTCAGCCCGGGCCCACGGTAGGCAGGCTGGGCCCCGGTGGAGTGAACAGTTGGCGTGGTATCGGGGGCCCCGGTGTAAAAGGGCTGGGGCAAGGGCCGAATGGCCCGAGGGCACGTGCACGCACGCATACATTAACACGCGCGTGCTGCTGACGGACCGCGAGCAGCCAAGGGAGCCGTGTGTTGGCACACGCAGACGTTTAGGCGCCACGGCCTTCGAGCCAATAAATCCACGCTGCCTCATTACTAAGCTTGTCTCTTTAATTGAAATCTCGTGTTTTTCCAAACGGCCTTTTTGCCGTCCGCGAGTATCCAGCTTTTATTTAAAAGTCCGCGACACCTCGCGATATCTTTCCGCGCCGCTCCCGAACGAGATGCCACCGTACCCAGTGTCCTCTTCTTGCCCGCCCGATGCCCACATGCCCCACCGGCACCCCACGGGATATTTATGCGTCTCTTTCGCCGCGGCTGCGCGTTCCGTCATCCGTTTCTGCCCGTTGTTAATCGCCTCGGTCAGCACTGGCCCTGTTTTTCAGTGAACGGGGGGGGGGGGGGGGCTACACTGGGGATAAGTCTGGGTTAAGGGGTCGGTGCAGGTATTTGCGGACTGAGGGCGACCAGAGGGATGGTACGTCTCTCATAGTGGAGATGAAGGTGATGGAATAGCTTACAATAAAGTCGCAGTATTTTTATACGAGCTGGAGAAGGGTACCCGGAAAGGGGTTCATTAGTTCATTAATCTGTGACTTTGGATTCGTTGGCAATTTAATACTGTTCTTCGCAGTTGTACTATTGTAAGTCGCTGAAGGTAGAAATGCTACACCAATTTCCAGAATCTGTTAACTTTTGAACGACGGACAGTTTTTAGAAGACCACAAGTTGGACACGGGGGCCATTTTGCACCGTAGTTTTATTTACATACTAGCTGACCTGTTACCCTGTTTCATTCGGGAATTATTATTATTTATTATTTTAAATAGTATATTTATAAATAGCCTATATTCTAATCTAGGACGTATGTAATGTATATTCAAAATTTCATTGAAATCCGTTCAACCGTTTAGACGTGAGAGAAGGACAAACAAACAGACAACGTTTCACTCTTATATATTAGTAGGGATGTACACTAGGTAACTAAGATCCTCACGTTTTTCAAGAAGTAATAACAAGTAACACATGTAGTTTGATATTTAGAATGGGTCCATTTAGATACGGTATCCATCAAGCGAGGGTTAAGCTAGAAATCCACCTAGAAGCTAACCTATTCTATGCGATGCTATGCTATGCCATGCTACGTTTAAAAAAAAAATAGCTTCAATACATTCTTATGGAACTGTTTCCACCAAAAGCTAAGCTAAAACATAGCATAGCATAGTATAGCTTAGCTTCCAAATGGATTCTCGGCTTTAATTCGAAGACCTTTAGACGACGATCCGTTTCAACCCACCCACTCCAAATTCCATCGATCTCAACTCTACCCAATCGCAACGTATCGCGTAACTCTCGAGTTTGAAAATCAATTGACCCAGGCTGCGTATCGTTCATCCTGAAGTACACCTGACAGACCACGGCGACGTCGTCGGCGATCCAACATTAGCGACTCTCTATTAGCGTAGTAATTGCTACAACAAAGCTGGCTCCCGTTCCCTTAATCGCGCTCAATTGTCTCGACAAAAGTCCGATCTCCCGAGGCTCCGTGGCACTGCGAGGCCGGCGCGTCACGAGCGACGAGAAAGACACATAATTTTACCCGGAACGGTGGAAAGTAAAAAAGCGTGTTCGATTAAAGCGTGAAGGTGTCGCGTGACGCAATAAGAGGGGAAAGCGCCGCGTTATCGAACGGAGCGCGCAAGTGGCTATTCCCTTTCGACAAGTCGATTCCAGTCCCCATTCATTTTTCTGCCGCGCGAGCCGATTTCGATCGTACTCGATATCGTGTTTCGCAAAAATCGGGGAATGTCATAACGCGTGTCAGGCGAACGTTTCTTTCCATCGAAACTCGATCACGCTCGAGCGAGACCGGGCTCTTTTTATCCGCGGCTAGCGAAGCGTAATCTTAACCAGCTTTGAACGTAAAAAGACTAATCACTCGGACGAGGGTTTTTCCCATCGATGTCGCTAAAAACAGGAGGCCAATACGCGTACGCGCCGGGGAAACTCGCCGTGCAATCGGTCGATTTTGCTCAGGTTGGATTAAGTGCTGAAAAATCTTTTTTATATTGGATTATTACGTTGACACGTGGAAAACGCGTGCGACAGACCTCTGATGCATGTGTGATATCGCAGTGATAGCGCTGCGAAACCCTAAGAGTCTTCTAAAAAGGAGAAAAGGTACCTTTGCGTCGCTAAATATTTTTAAATTCCAACGAGGAACCATTTCTCCTAACACTTACAGTAATCATATTACAAATACCCAAACACACTAAAAAAAAAATCGATGACTCCCTCTAAACTTCCCCATTAACCCTTCCCCAGTCCAAAGAATAATCTCAAACCCACCAGAAATATAAAAGTAAACAGAACCAAGACCCAATAACTTTTCCAACAAAAAAAAAGAAGCAAAAGAAGAAGCATCAAGTTTATATGAATTTATCTGATCGGGAAATAACCGTCGATTCCTAACCATCGCGAGCAAAAGGTCCCGCGAGGCCGCAACTCGCGGGGCGGTTTGCTCGTTAAAGATCACAGCTGAAATATCGCGGCCCGTGTTCGGTTATATTTGAGCCGGACCTCTGGTTACGTGTCCTCGGGGCTGTCGCCGTGAAAAAAGTTTGAGTCCCTTGCACGACAGCAGCAGCATCCTGTCGGTCAGTGATCCTCGGCTGTCGGGCCGCGGCCGTTTCGGTGTAGGTATATTCGGCACCATCCACGGGTCCACGTTCCACGGTCCAAGGGGAAAGAGCCCGGGGGCCCCCGCGCGCGCTGCCGGCCCAGGCGGAGGGAGCATAGCTGGCGCATTATCACATACGTTAAGTTTTTCTGCCTCTATTGGCCCACAACGGTGGCCACGAAAAACCACTGATTAATCGAACCAACACGGTGAGCATTCTTGGGGCCGCATATACCGAATGGGGGCCCGGTGGCATGGCAGAGCGGGGCAGCCGCTGCTCTCGGACACCACACCCTGCGCACCTTGCATTCGCGCGGATGTCAGGGGGAAGAGACACGAGCTTCTCGGTCAGAAAAACACCACCAATACCATCCAGTGGCCGGTGCCGTCGATCTCTTCGAACGGAAACTGGAATGCATTTCTTAGGGGCACGCGGGAGGGGGTTACCTTTCGGACGTACAATTAACGCTGCCACGATATCGCGCGCGACCGCGAGAAAAACTAACGAGGAACCCGCGGACACTTTGGCGAGCGTTTACCGCGGGAGGTTTGTATCGGGGCTGGGGGAGGGCAGCTTGGAGATTCTTGGGTTAAAGAGAGGGTGGGATCGGGAAGGGGTTGGGAAGAGGAAAAGGGGTGTTTAGACTAGGTGGAGGTAAGGTGCGGAGGAAAGAGTGACCCAAAAGTGAGGCCTTTTTCGCCTCTTTTTGGTCCCACGATTTTGGAACTGAATTTTATGCCAAATTATAACTTATTATGAGACATCAATCACACGAAATTTTTACGTTGAGGTGACAATTAGTTTCTGAGATATGGGAGGTTAAAGGAGTGAAAATTCGTTAACGAAGCTCATACGCTTCGATGTACGGAGTTTTATGACAGTTCGATAATTTAAACAATTATTTCCAGGGGTTTTGCTGACTGCTAACTGCGAATTTGAACTTAGCCCCGTTACGCACTTGGCGACAAATCGCCGGCGACCAGGTCGCCGACGACCATGAGGTGCATTGGGACATATGAGTTCGTACCTACTTGGTTGCGGCGAGCAACAAAGGTTTCTGGTCTCTCGGCGACCAAGGTGCCGGCGACTGGTCGCAACTGCGTAACGGGGCTTAGATTTTCAAAATCTTCTTCACACGACAATCATCGGGTACACCTCGTATATTGATTTCGAGTGATTCCTTTTGTATACGTCGGTTATGTGGAAAGTTATATAGCACCGTGTCCCGCTGTGTTCTCGACTCGCGCCAAAATCAGGAACCTCCAGAATAATTCTTCGACTTTCCGACGGAAATTCGGAACATAATTTCTGGACTCAAATAATTGTCACCTCAACTTGAAAATTTCGCGTGATTAATGTCCCATCATAAGGTATTATTTCGCATAAAATTCAGTTCCAAAATTGTGGAACTAAAAAGAGGCGATTTTTTGGGTCACTCTCAAGATTGAGGTCTGGGGTTGTCGAGAAATGGTGGAGTTTTTTTTAATTCTGGCGTGGTGGATAGGTACAAATGTAAGGAATCCACATGGACCCATTTTAAATATCCGACTACATGTGTTCCCTTTGTTATTAGTATTACTTCTTGAAAATAGGTGATAACAAGGTGAGAACATAACTTAACAGCTTATCTGAAGCAAAATGGACTCTGCGTCCAACGTGAAGGGTAAATCCGGGAGACGCGGACGACCGTCTCTAAAACTAATACAGATATTACCTATTTTATGAGAACAAACCTAATATGTTCAGAATTTTATGCTGATTCAGAAAAAACTAGTCGATATTTGCGTTAAGACAATATTTACTGTAAATCGGGTTGAAAACTGAAGTCATGATATCTGACCACCTCTCCCGACGTGCCGGGAGAAATGGTTTTCGTCGTTGGCAGAGACCACTCACATAATTATTCATGGAAAAATAACAAAGAAGAAAGCAAAATTATTTATGAGTGAATACAACTACAGATACATTGATATTTAATTTGTTTACACTAAACAAGTAAAGAACACATCGAAGATAAAGTGAATTACCTACCGGCGATTAGCAAGGCAAATGAATATAAAAGTAAATAAATAAAATAAATAAACAATAATAATAATAAAATAATGATAAAAAATAAAAATAAAAATAAAAATAATAAAAAAATCATAACTCGACCATCTCTCCTTTCTGCAGCGAGAGATGGTCTTCTCGTTAGTTTTGGGAGGAAGAGTTAATATCGCTAAATACTTTGGCTGCATTGTCCCTCAATATCTCTACTATCTTATTATTCCCAAACATTAAACGAAAATAAACTTAGAACTATATTTTAAATACGATTTTGTACACCGTTGTTTGACAAAAGAGGTTAAATGTAACCTCAGTTTACCTTTTATAGCCTGTAAATCTACAAAAATACAGAAGGAACCGAAGTGACGCTATTCATTCAATTGTTTGGCTTTTATAGTTTTTATGTATAGCGTCTGAAATATAGCGACTCGACCAACTCTCCGGCCCGACCGCGTCTCCCGGATTTACCCTATCCACAGGCAAGAACCTCCAGAATATCGAACCCCCTTAGAAACACATCCCGCGTCTCGTTAAGTCGCGAAGGTCCGCGCGAAATCGAAAGAAACGGCTGCCGGAGCTCCACCCACGTAGACACTTTCCTTTCGCGCTTCGTGTCGCGAGCGAAAATGCCACTTGTTATGCCGACACGTCGCTTAGTTATTACGTCGCGCGTATCCGTTCTCCCCCTCGTTCGTGCGTTCTGCTTCGGCGAAACTACCGTTCCTGCGTTTCGACCGTCGACAACCCCGCGGCCTCACCCCCCGGGGCCGAGCGCTCCTGCGTTGGCCTCGCCGATCAGAAAGCAGCCCGTCCTCGGGACAGACATTCCGCGCAGCCGGCGTGTCCCAAAAGTTAAAGTTTACACCGCTCTCTCGACGCGTGATCGCGCCATGTGTGGAAGCAAACCTGGCCATCCCCCGTCCACCTATTATGACTGCTCGCTGGGCACGTTTGCGGTACGCCCCCGCCACGAGGCCCGTCTTTCGATCCGTTTCGTCTTATCGACACGTGGCGAGGATCATGCTCCTCTTCTTCTGCCCCAGAGTGGTAATTTCGAACGGGTTCCGCCGGGTGTTTTGGTTTGGTTTCGTCGGTTTAACTACTTCTGAGGATGGCGGAGGAAGTGGGAGTTCAGATGGGGTTGAGAAATTGAATTAAGGAGAGGAATTTATGGGATGTGAGATGTTAGTGGGAAAGTTGAAATGAAGTGGTGAATGTTGATGAGTTATACTTTTGTGTAGGGTTGATCTTTGGGAGGGTTCATGGAAAATTGACGATATATGGATTCTTGGTGTTTTGGGATTGAGCAGTTTCGCCGCTAATTTCGATTTTTCCTTCCATTTTAAAGTTTAAATAGTTTCGATAATGTTGCTCGTCGGAGAAAAGGTTCTATGAGTTATATCTGTCGTGCTCGTCGCATTCCTTGGAGGACTAAATACTTGGTAATTTTCGGCCATTACCCCAAGTGGTTAATTCATGTTGCGCGGAGTGGAAAAATAAGGTACAACCGCCTATTTCGGGCGAAATCATTTGCATGTCTTTCACGGCGATTACGGAGTTCGTGGCTAATAAAATTTGAGTAGCTGGAAGACTTCATCATCGATATCGCACGCAAATCTACGCGTAACCGTCAATTTTCTGCACGCGATGCGGATCATCAGTGTGAATTCCGTTCGAAAATAATACCGTTTGCTCACTTAACGGATCTGGGATGAATAACAAGTATTGAAAAATTTCGTCCACCTGTGCGATAGCGTAGAAACTCTGAAGAATTCGTTAGAATTACCAATTACCGTATCCCACGCTGACTTCCTCATAATATCATCGATATTAATACTATTATACCCAAAATCATCAGTCCCCCAAAGCACTACTACTCCCACCACAAACTACACACCCCAATTCCACCAGGAAACACCCCATCTCTCTAAAAAACCTTGCATCTCAAATTCCCAAGCCCTCTCCACCACTCACCGCACTAAGATCCCAACTCCCACGGCCTTAAACAGCTTTGACCAACTCGCCTTGAAGAACTTCCCGTCAATTTCCTCTTTCGTCTCCAGCAATTTGTATCGGTTAAGCATGCACGCCATGGACATATCAACCGATGGGGTAGCACGGGCGGTGGGGCTGTTCGGTGACATCAAAGTTTAATAAGCGCCATAAGCCGATCCGAACTGCGGCTAAAACTCGCCGAGCAATAAAACCGGCAATAAAGCGTTCGCCTTTCTCACGTAGCGCGGGGGCTGCGGAGGAAGCCGTGGCTCGCTTGCATGGTGGTTAACCGAAAGGTTAGAAGGGCGGGGAACGCATTAGCGGTGGAAGGTGGCGTGCTCATAGAGACGTCCGGTCGCCCAATTACTCCCGCATTAAATCAATGTTCCTCCAGGCTGGGCCATTCCGGCATCCCGGTAATAAACCGTGGCCAACATATCTGCACGACTTACGGGCTCATCCCTTGTGTCGCCGCCACCCCCACTGGCCGACGCGGCAGAGGGGTTCAGCAGGCTGGGACGGCCGAGAAATGCGCCTTCTGTCGTAATATTTGGCTTTAAATCATGTCGCGCTGACAGGCCCCACTTTCTTTGCACCTTCTGATTCATCCGCGACACCACTCATTCTCACTCCCTCCCTGGGCGCCGTCCACCCCCCCTTCTTCTTGTTCGACGCCTTTCCAGCTCGAGCTTTGCAGTTAGGGGTGGGTGTGTTCTTGAGGAGGTTTTTTGGTAGCGGGAAGGTTTTCAGGGTTTGGTTGGAAGAATTTTTGGTGAAGGATGATTCTATCCTTTTTGGTGGGTGCCTGGGGTTTCCGTGGGGGTGTGGAAGTGTGTGATATCTTGGGTGAGTTAGGGGTTAGGGAGGTAAAAGTTAGATAGGTGAAGTAAGTGAAGTTGTGGGGAATATCGGTGTGGTAAAGTGTTTGAAGTTGTTGGTGATTTGAATGGCTGGAATTGGAAGTTACCATTGAATGCAGCACTGTTAATTAGGGAAGATGGTATGATCCATGATTTGAAAATGCCTCTGTGGAGTTTAATAATTATATTGGTGCAGAATTATTTGCCAAATAAGTAAACTGGTCTTCAATCATTGTTAAACACACCTTTCCAAGTACCCAAGAGCTGTTTCTGAGCAAGAAGTAATTCTGCTCATTGATTATGCTAGGTAGAAGGAGAATTGTGCCCTTTTCCATTTTCCCCTTTCCCTCTTGCCACCTCCTGCCTCACTTTTCTCGATCGATCTCTTTCATATCAGCATCTTCTTTGTTACCAATAAGGGGTTTCAATCGTGCATAGGATTAAATCGGCGGCCACGCAAGAACTCGCCAAGTGAAAAGGTTGCAAATTCGCCCGACGGAGGACTGTTCCAAGGGTTTTGCAGGAGTCAAACGAACCTGAAGTCTATGGCCGCGTTCAAGCGTGAGATTAGCCTCGCGCACAATTTACGACGGCGATCTTATTCACGGCTGGGCTTTCATATAAAAGCTTTTTCCTGTAAGCTGCGATACGTCCTTTGAGCTTGGGGTTCGCTGTAAGAGGGAGATCGCCGAGATGATATGCTATAACAAATTAACACTGGCTACTTATGCACGAAGACTTGGTAACTCTACTGATAATACGGAATACAGAAAGGAAGTATGAACAGTACGGTTTAAAATTATTCGAGTGCACACTAGGTTACCATTAACACTTATTTTTACACGACTATAGGGAAACAAAATTTAAACAGAAAATTGATGCAAGTTTCTCTGATTGTTACAGGTACCGAGATGACGCTCTCTGTTGGACAGACAGGTGAGAAGACTGGCACAGTCATATTACCATATTTCTTAGAAAAATTATTCTTTTCATTTGCAACACCCTCAAAACTATTAATATTTAATTATTTCATCAAACTATATCACGAAACAATCCGTCGTAGAATAAGTAAACATAGAATTCCCTGTTAACTCCAACATACTGAACATTACAAGAAATGATAGATACCTAAATTGATACAACTATAGAACTCAATGTTGACCGCTGTAGTTCCTCTCCAATCATAAATTACATCTTAAATGAAATTAGAAAGTACGTTCCACAAGTACCTTCCCAATTATCGAGTCGCAATCTCGCAACACCCCCCCAAAGCAATTCATCAAACAAATCTCCCACCCGCGTTCTTCAAGTACCCACGCCTCGATCATTCTCGATTCATCCCGTTCGATTCACACGGGCCCACAATCGGGCCGTACGAAAACAAAAAGGCAGCTTTCGATCAGGATCAGTGAAATATCATCGATCACGCGTCGATCGACGAATTCCTTCTCCAGCCTTGAACCGATACCCGTGAAATTAGGCTGATCGTCACGCGCAATACTTTAGACGCAACGCATAGAGGCGGCCGTCAGCTGTCGAACGAAAGGAGGCTGCTGGTAGCACCGTTTTAAACGATCGCTCCGAGTTTCGATTTATTCCTCGTTTGCGGGAGGAGAGAACGAAGGCGGAGGGAGGGAGACAGCGTGGCGCAAAAAGGGAGCAAGAAAACGGAGGCGAACACGAGGGGGAGGAGGGGCGGCTAGGGATATAAAGGAGGACGGGAGGCGAGGTGAATAATACAGAGAGATTGACGTTCGCGACGCAATTCCATTGTTCAAAGTGAAGTACAGAGCGAGCGCGGTCGCTGGAGCAACGAGCAAGGCAACGAGCTTTGCCACGAGGTTCTTGCCCACCGGTATAAATCAACTCGCGGCCGATCGAACCGACTCCGCTATACGATCCCCGCGTATACACCGGCTACATCAAATTAGCGACACTTCTTTCGATCGACATGTCGATGCCCGGTTTTTTTGCCATTCCCGCGGAATACTTTCCCTCCGCTCGGACTATTCGCCGCTGGATACCGGCTTCTTTCCATTACGTTGGCTGGTGCCGGGTATTATTCGATCGCGTCGTCCGCACTTTTACTGGGCGCTGGGAAATGACGGGGAGTAAACGCAATGATGAGGGATGTAAAGGACTTTATTTTTTATATTTATGGGGTGTGTGTTGAATTCTGTGGGTGATTTCGGTGCTCCTCGTGGGAAGGTGTAGAAAATTATTGGAGGGCAATGTTACATTGTCTAGCGAGTTCTAAATTCTGTTTTGAAAGATGCACCGATGCACTAAGTAGTAAGATGCAGATGCATTGTAAGTGGAGTTGTCTGTGTTCTTTACTGATATCACTGCTTACAAGAGCACTGCGGTGTATGTATCAAGAAACTACTTTACATTTTTATATCCAATAAATATTGAAAATTTGTATTTGAACGAAAGTAAACATTTAGCTAGAGCCACTTACGCAATTTGAAGTGTCCGAATTCGAGGTTCGAGTAGCGTTTAAAGAAAGCCGGCTGCAGAAGAATTCAAGGTGGCATGGGAAGTAATTAATGGCTCTGGTCGGCGTGATTAACCAAAACTGATCGCGTCACGCTAATTGCAAGTGGCCCGACGCCATCACGGATAATTAATAAGTGGCGCGCGATACAATCACCATACGCCTGTCGCGTCATCCGATCTTTTTGCTCGCTTATAAAACGCTGGTGGGATCTCGTGCAAAGAATACAGTGTGACTGGCCCGCGAGATTCCATCGTGGAAAGAACAGTGCATATTTTATTCGGCTGTTCGTAATTCATCGTATCGCCTTTTTGCAATTCGCTCATTGAAGCAAATCGCCATCTCCGATCGTGCATCGGATTAAATCATCCTTTGCTAATGTCTTTATTCGTGGTGCCTCGACTGCGTCTCGCGATTCAATACACGTCGACTCGTACGTCAAATATTCATACGCATTAACGGAATAATTAAAGGCTTCTTTTCTTCTATGTGTGAAAGTACTTTCTCAATCTTCTCAACCTAAGGCCTTGTATTCTTTCTTAAGGGCACTAACAAATTGTGAGAATATTTCAATCAAACTATCCCCGTTTCAGTGAGAAACTAATTTCCTAAGAACACAGACTTTAACACGCAAAATTTTGGCGATATTGGTTTAACGTATTCCTCCGTTTCCATAGACGGCATCGCGCGATCAAGCGTCGTTTAACAATTTCGAAACTATTTCCCCAATGAGATTAGAATTCCTTATACTGCTTGTAATTTACGAGGAGGGGGTTAAACGATGGCGGGGGACGTTGTTAAAAGGTCGAAATAATTCATACGTGTCGTTAATGAGCTGTTCCCTTCAAAGAGATCGTTAGAGGACAGGTGATTTATATGTCGCGAAATAAAAGCAATAGGAGGGGAATTCGTAAAACGGGCAATCTGCGGAGGCCTCGTCTCGGGGCAGGTTAATAATTATTGAACTATCGATTAAATGTTCGATCCGAGCTGATTGATCAGCGTTTATATCGCGAATACATCGGCCTCGTCCTGCTCCCTACAATTTTAAACCGGGTCCCCCATCTTTCAAGTGCATCGCGATCCTTTAACTTGCCAACGCGCGAGCGCGCTCTCCTCTCTGCTGGCCCTAATGGCGTTGTTCGGGGAAATTATCGGTAATGAATGAAAAAACGTGCCTCTGCTCTTTTTTCACCCCATCTTGTATCGGGTTATCGACTAATGATTTTAATTAATGTTACCGCCGAACGAATTCGTTCAATTACGATGACTTCGGCTTTCCGCGGTACGTGGTCGGTTAGGTGTTGCGTCCATTTCATACGTTTCCTTCGATTCTGAGATTCTTGACCGCCTTAAGTGACATTCTATCGACAAATCTGTGCAAGCATTTAACAGTTCTGTCCTTCGTTACCTCAATGAAATCTATTGATGAGGCGATAAACTACAAATAATAATAATAATAATAATAATAATAATAATGCGTATTTATTATACCATCTTCGATTGACATTATACCGATATATCGTTAGTTCGCATTTGTGGCGTAATGGGCGAGATTCAGCATTGAATGCTGTTTTGAAACCTTACCCTGGATCCTGACTTAACTAATTATTATCTATAAATGAGCGCAGAAAATGCCCTGAAATGCCCAATATTCAGCATCTAACAGCAGATAGATATACCATACTCAAAATCAACTATCCGCCCGGCGGAAAGGTAAAAATCAACGCTCTCAGAATTGAATCTGCATTGCACTTCCCTGCCCACGTTACGCATTGTCTGCCGACCGGTGTTCCGCGATCCCCCGAACTAAAAGTCCCACAAGCCCGAGTTGCCCCCCGTCGACAAAACATCGCTCCAGCCGCGTGACGCCGCCAGTGTTCCCCGAAAAGCGTGATCCAAGCATCGCGTCAAAATCCCCTCGCGTCCTGGCCGCTGCAAGGCCAACGATCGCCGCTTTTCAGCAAAGCTACGATCGCCGGGGGAGCCGCGCGAGGACGCGATCAGAAGCCACGGCACAGGAGCAGAAGAAGAGGGCCCAGAAGAGACGGAGACCTGGCCGGGGACCGACGCGGCGCGGCGGGGAGAGGGCCCCAGAGGACGAGGGGTGGGGGGGAGGGGGAGGGAGGGCGAAGGTGGAGGTGGAGGCGAAGGTGGTAGGGTGAAAGGGTGAGCGAGGGGGGCTACGACCGGTCGCGGCTGGACAGACGCATGGATGGACGGGATGGAAAGACAGACAGGACTGGAGACCGCTCATTACGGGCGGCGCATGCGCGAGGAATGCGGCGGCTCTGGTCTCCTCGATCCAATAAATATAGGATCGGGGATCGAGGATCGGATCGGCAGGCCGAGCTGGACGAGGACGGGGGACCGTCGTCGGCTGGATCGGGAGACCGACGAAGGAAGAGCGATGAAAGACGGAGAGGAGCACGCGGACCGCGGGGTTGCGAGGGGAGGGGCGGGGGGCAACGGTCGGGGCAGGGAAGGAAGGATGAATCGATGAACGAATCGGCGGACAACAATGCCGAGCGTAGTAACGACATCCAGTTAAATCGAACGATCCGGCAAAAAAATACGGGGTTGTTTAAGAGACGGCTAACCCGGACTGGTACGCGTACTCCTGTTCGCCGGGCGATCCGTACGATCCGGCTTCCGGCAAAGAATCGATCGCGCCGCGATCGAGAGTCTGTTATTACCGGTCGGTCACAGGAGGGAATGTGTTCGGGGCATTTATGAAGGCAACGGGGGGGCAGGAATGACGGTGATCCAGGTGTGCGTGGGGGTTTGCTGATGCACTTTGTGTGGCGGGTTTGCCGATCTTTTTTGCGGCGCTGGGAAATTCGAAATCTTTGGGCAATAGCGCGTTGAAAAATTCCATACGGTTTTCCAGAAATTACTGAATTTTAATGTTGTAATTTAATGTAGTTTACGTCACATAGATTTAGAGTAAACGACTGAGTTTATTGTAAACACTTGGGACTAACTTAGCGTGTGTTATCGGTATATAAAGATGTTAGTTTTATATGTTCTTTCAGCATAAAGTAGAAACAGGCATTTTCTTAATTTGTTTTACCAGTGTTTTACTCAAATTTGGTGAGAGAATCGAATATTTTCTTCTTTAGAAATCTGAAGCTGTTCGCTCATGCTTATCACCCACAGGATTATGAATTTCGTATTGCGTCGGGATAGAGTTGAGGGACGAGGGTTGTTTGTGCCCCTTTGATTCTAAAATCTAGGAGTTCAGGACCACCTGTCTTCCTATCATTTTAACTGATCTGACTTGTTAAGTTGCTTACTGCGCCGTTTCTCTATCAGAATTTTGAACGCAAAGTTTAAGGAAGTAATACAAAGATTCTCGAAGGGAAACTGAATAGTAATAATAATGCAAATGACGACACTCAGGGATGGTACACTACAGAAGCATTAGTTATAGGTTCCATCATCTCGTTCCTCGAAATAAATCACACAATCTCAACACAAAAAATTTCCAAATTTCTGTCCCCTCTTGCTCGATGTTCCCCCTCGCAAGAAACGTTGCGCACGTCGTAGGATGGAAACGGCGGCGTAAGAAATGAGAGGATATCGAGGACGGACGCGGTTAACGCGCGAGAGCAGGCCAATAGGAGAGATTCGCTTCCGTGGTTTGCTTATCGATTCAAATCGCGTGCAGCGTGTATGAATGAAGGAATGAGTGGGCGAGTCGAGCCACCGGTTGAATGGAAGCCCCACGGGTGACCACAAGGCACACGCGCGCGTACAAACTTCTCTTTCTTTCGTTCTTTTGCACGCTCCCTTTCTCTCTCTCTCTTTTCCTCCCTCCGTTTCTCTGGCGCGACTTCTCTCTCTTTCCATCAGCTTCCCTCGTACACTTGACCCTTGTGGCGAGGAACCGATGAAATCGTTCGACGCTATCCCGTCTTCAAGGCTTACTCTTCGCGGAGGTATCTGCCTCGATTCATCACTCTTCAGTGTATCCCACAGGTGTCGAGTATGGTATACTCTAAGGAGTCGGTGGAATATCGATGGGCGCGGTGCCATTTGTGACATATTTTCTGTGTTCCCTAAGTGTGACACAGAATTCAAATAGCTAGAATGGAAACTCTAATTTGGGGGATTATTTCTACAATATGCAATTTTACTGTGCTTACGAAACTTTGCATTCTTCTACTTGAAAGAAAGAGTAGGGGAAAGGTGGGATAGTTGATCACAGTTTTGTTTTTTTATTAAAATAATTATAATGGTTTACTTTGTTTGTATTTAATTACTTAAGTTGTGATTCTTAGAGTATTCTCAATATACTTGTACAAAATTGAGAGTTGAAAACTAATTTTAATGTCTGAATTTAGACATTTTCCGGCAGCGACGTTAGGCACAAGTATCCCCCACTGAAGGGGAGACTTGATCAGTGAACTTTAAGAGTAAATAACACATTAATTTTCTAAAAAATATTTATTATCTTAGTCAATAACATGAAATAAAGGGAATATCATGAAAGGAAAGTAAACTCTAACTAACTTGAAAGAATTACTGAAAAAAATAAAACCGAAGAATTAAACTCTATGGCATAAAACAACACAAATGCATTCTTAAAATACATTTCACTTAGGTATCTGCTGCAGCTGATGATGAAGAAAAGATTTTCCTTCTCACTTTCTAGGGTAAAGGACCCAGTTACTGCCACCTACCCAATTACTGTCATCCTAAGCTGTTTTACGTAAAATAACGAATAAATCTTATAAAATGATACATAAAAAAAAATTTAGCATACAATTCAAACTGTTATTTATACGATACAAAAAACAGTACTTAATTTTTTCTTCGTTAATTTGAATAAAGCGATAAAAAAATTTATGCGTATATTAGGAGAATGGAAACGATGACTTCCTTACTAGCGAAAGAGAAAACAAGGCGTTAAAGAAAATGCTGTAATTGTAATATTTCAGCTATTCACGTAACAAAATATAATATTTTAAATAATATAAGCATCGTAGAAAGTAATAAAGATCCGAATTCAACGATTCATTAAGTCTTTTTACTTATTAATTGGATGACAGTGATTGGTACAAGCGTTTCAAGCATTTTTGTATTACTGTCGTAGCAGTAATTGCTCGTGTACATGACACGACGTAACCTTAAAATGACAGATAAACAGCATTAGGTTAGCTGGCAGTAATTGGGGTGTCAGTAATTCAATCAAATACATTTGAAGGGTGTCAGTAATAGATCCTATAATATATTTTTAAAATTGATGCATTTATACACAAAAATCGAAGTTTTAAGATCCACCAAATTTTTTTCATCTAGTAAACATATTAAACAATAATAAATAACAAGAAAAACATATTTTTAGTCTATAAGTACAAAACTATAAGATAATGTCAGCGTCAACGCATAATGTGTCAGTAATTGGGTCAGTTACCCTATGCCGTATTTTTTTGTTTCATTAGCCGTTCTGTTTTTTTCTGGGGCTTTTTCACCTGTTCAAGTATCCCACCTCACACACTGATCAAATATCCCTCAATGCACTCGATTTGAAAAAGGTGAAAAATTGAACTTACCTTAAATATTTAGATCAATCAATAAATAGCATTAATTGCTGTTCTTACTTAATATATTTTAAATCGTTCAAAATGCAACATTTAGTCGAAAAGGAGGACGAACAAAGTGACCGAAATATTTACTTTTTGGCTGCAAATAAGATCGAAGCTTCAAACTACATTATTCTATACACCCGCAAGAAAACTGCACCGTCAAGTGTTGCGATAATGGCCAATATATTAATTAAAAAAAATTGATGTGATCATGTATCCCCAATGATCAACTATCCCACCTTTCCCCTACAGCTTGAGTTATGGTAATTCGTCATTTCAAACTATGCAGTTCTGTATCAAGTGCGCGACTATGACTGCGCGTAAAATGAGTCGCCTCTGCGTAGCCGTGAAAATATCGTTGACGAGCCATTACCCTGTTTCACTTTCCGTTTCTTCGCGACATTTAGCCTGGCGCGATAGTTTTAACATCCGTTCGTTCATTAATTCAGGACTCGTCCGCGCGACGGTCTTTTATCGGCTGGCTATACCGTGGAGGTTAACGATTCCACGTAAGAAGCCCTCGGCTCTACCTCTCTAATAGCTTGTATCGGCATTCCTGCGATTCAAAAAATGTGCCAAACCGCTTCCCCCTTTGCTACTGACTTTTGCATTCCGGCTTTTTTCGCCGCACCGCCGATATATTTGCCGCAGCGAGCGGGGCGATTTTCTTTTTCGGCCCGCGTTCACGGTATTCACTAATTAATATAATCGCGCGCGCGACTCGTTGCTCTTCTTGCACCGCTCCTCCTTTAATGGAAAATGCGCTACGCTCCGGGGATATCGTTCGCGGAGCGTAAGAGACAAGGCCGGGGGCCGATAAACGGGTGCGTTAATGCGTTCAGAAGTGTGGAGCGGCGATTTAATGAAATTTCGTGCCGTTAATTTGCGATGGAAGTGGTATCTTGAATTCCTCGTTACGAGGGGAATTTTGTGGGAGGCTAGTTAGCTGGATTCGAGGACCACTGATCGCTAGATGGAGTGAAAGATTTTTATAGCCTAGAATTCGAAGCTTAGTAGACTAAAGAGGTATATGGAATTAAAGTTCCTTTGATTTTCTGTTACGAGAATCTTAATATCTGGAACTTAATCAAAGTTCCATCGATCTCCCCTGTCTAGACCGCGAGGCTAGCAAACTCCTGAGTATTCACTTGGTTAGAATGAATTAGGCATGAATGAGGAAGACGGTTAGCAAGCATGGGATGGGGATTCGGTGATGCAGCTCTTACCACCTTCGTGTATCCAGTAGAAAAGAAACTGTGATTGATACCTCTTCGGACTAGGATCACGCACAGGACGAGTCAGGATGGCTAACATAGAGAAAGGGTAACTGACTCTACTAATTTCTGTCACACACACCCCTATCCGACCAAACTACATTTCCCTTTTCTCTACTGTAGGGTAAATCCGGGAGACGCGGTCGGGCCGGAGAGTTGGTCGAGTAGCTATATTTCAGACTCTATACATAAAACTTCGTTGAAGTGCAGACCAATTACTTCTCTAGAAACCAAACAATTGAATGAATAACGTCACTTCGGTTTCTTCTGTGTTTTTCTAGATTTACAGGCTATAAAATGTAAACTGAGGTTACATTTAACCTCCTTTGTCAAACAACGGTGTACAGAATCGTATTTAAAATATAGTTCTAAGTTTATTTTCGCATAATGTTTGGGAATAATAAGATGGTAGAGATATTGAGTGACAATGTAACCAAAGTATTTGGCCATATTAACTCTTCCTCTCAATATAACGAGAAGACCATCTCTTGTTGCAGAAAGGAGAGATGGTCAAGTTATGATTTTTTTATTATTTTGATTTATATTTTTATTTTTTGTCATTATTTTTTAATTATTATTGTTTATTTATTTTCTTTATTCACTTTTGTATTCATTTGCCTTGCTAATCGCCGGTAAGTAGTTCGCTTCATCTTTGATGTGTTCTTTACTTGTTCAGCGTAAACAAATTAAATATCAATGAATCGGTAGTTGTATTCACTCATAAATAATTTTGCTTTCTTCTTTGTTATTTTTCCATGAATAATTATGTGACTGGTCCCTGCCAACGACGAAAACCATTTCTCCCGGCACCTCGGGAGAGGTGGTCAGATGTCATGACTTCAGTTTTCAATCCGATTTACAGTAAATATTGTCTTAAAGCAAATATCGACCAGTTTTTCTGAATCAGCATAAAATTCTGAACATATTAGGTTTGTTCCGATAAAATAAGTAATATCTGCATTAGTTTTAATAGCCATTTTGTAGTAGATCGACCGCGTCTCCCGGATTTATCCTATCTTTAGTACACAAACTGGCCTAAGTATCTGTACTGATTCCACAATCGTTTATAGCAAAAAACTTTTTTCTAAGCAATTCTCTCCTCTCCCACGATTCTTCACCATTCATGAACACTCATTTAAATCCTCAGCCATCGAACTGTCTAAATGAAAGGCACCATCCGCAATACTGGAAATATTTATTACACGTCATCACTTAACCTCTCTTATTAATTATGAGTACTAGGAAAATATTATTGCAGAAATCTGTAGCTCACTATCTTGGCCAAAATAAGTTACATACGAAACAATTTATCAATCATATTACTATGAAAATTGTGCATACTACATGAGAGTGTTGCAATGCATATTTCCAGTACTGTACTTAGAATACAGAATGAAGAGGCATCATCACCCCCATTGAAACATCCCCAAAGTGCTTCACCGTATTTCTCCCAATCATCGCACCTACCCACCTTCCGCCCACAGTGCAAATCCAAAGTGCTTGGAAGCAGCGCACGAAGAAGGACGAAAATCACACCGTCCCCCGTGGGACACGCGTATCTCGGTCGAAACCAATTCCGAGCGCTTTGTGCCGCGCGAGCTGCTAAAAATGCGTGGCGAATCGATAGCGAGGTATCGCACAGCCTGACGAGGCATCTTGAAGATCGTATCCCGTACGATCTGCGGAACGGCCATCGGGTCCTCTCAAAGCATTCCATTGTAGTTAGCCTGTCGGTGCTTCTAGAAACAATTCACCCGATCCGCTCGGATTCACCTGGTTTTTCGCCGCCCTCGCCCCCGTAAAAATCCCCGCACCCCCCTCTGATTGACTCTCCCCCTCATCGGCCGTAATACGGCCGCGTTTAACCCACCCTCTTCCGCTGTGCACGCGCGTGTGTCCATGCGTATTCATGGCGAGCACGCTCGCGTGTATTAATTGACAAATAACTTTTTACAACGGCCAGCCCCGTATCCCGTATACGGGCCGCATTGTCCGCGATTATGTACGTCCCTGCGCGAGCTTTTCTTCTCTGCCCCGTCATTTTTTTGCCCCCGTTTCGTTGGCCAGAGGAGCCGGCGATGAAATGCTGTTTTCCGAAAATGGCGCTGGAATGAGGACAGGTCTCCGGTAGCGGCAGCGCACGGCGTCCTATCATTTAATTTGGTATCGGGATACTCGGCTTCTGCCCCTCCGTTCGAACCCCTCGGCTTAGTCCTTTCTTGCGCACCCTCTCCACCTCGGCTCGATCAGCGCTGTCCTCGCGAAATCCGCGGGTGCAGTTTTTATCCAATAGGAATCGACCTCCTCGTGGCCCCTCGCGGCTCTTCGCGGATCCTCGGTTCTTGGGACTGATTTTAGGAGGGTGACTTTGCGGGCTTGAGGTAGATTTGTCGTCGTCGGGGGTGGTGGAGGTGTCTGCGAGCTTCTAAGTCCAGGAAGCATTCCTTTCCTGTTACGTTAGTTAGGAAGTGTTTCGAAGGGTTGTTGCGTAGGGTAGTTGGTATTTTGTAGTGTAAGCAGGAAGATCGAAGAGTCTGTGTGGAGAACTATCGTGAATATGGGGAAATTTTGTTTTGGGTACTTCCGCTAGCGATGAAATTCAAAGACTCTTAGAGGATAGGAGTGATATCTATGCAACAGGCGGATCTTAGAAACGAGGAGGATGCAAAATGGATAAATGAGCCAGCTCGTTAGCACTTATGCCGTAAATACGACGGTGGCAATGAGCATCATCGTGTTGTAATAGTACACCGTAGGAAACGTCTTCGTAAAAGGAAGTCAGAGCGGTTAGACCTCAGCTACGCTGTGGATGCCTGCTAACCGGACTAGTTACCGGTTAAGGCGCTATAAAATCTAGCGTAACCAGGCTACGATTCACTTTTTCTTTCGTAGGAAAAGTATCGCTGGCTTTGCTAATGGGACGCTGACTATCCTCGACTCATTATTAAGACAGTGAAAGTTCTCAATATTCTTTCAGACTTTACACGGTCGAAAACGGAATCGTTAATCAGGCATTTATCATTTTTCTTAATTACAGAATAAGAAAATAATTCTGGAACAATTGCACAGTTACTTCTTTTCTGATATTATGTTAGTCTAAATATTACTCGCTCTATTTTGGATTCTTTCTTAGTTTTATCTTCTTTTGTCTTGCAAAGCCAGTGATACGAAGTACTTGGCTAAATCTAGTTTGTATAAATTTGCCGACATCTGTACACCCTAAGAATATAATCCAATCGGGTTTTAATCGATGATCTTCCCTTCGACGTAGAGTGGAGGTTTTCGGGGTCGTAAGAGGGGTCGCGTTGCGGCATAGACACAGATACACTATCCACCATCGAGATAGGTCGTTTTATTGGTATCGCGGAGCCCTTCTGATCTCCAGGCAAATGAAGATGGAGCACCGATTCTTTGCGCGTCGTGTTAAAAAAAAGCATGATCGCGGAACCTAGGGGTGGGAACTTTGCAATCGTCGTTTAAACTTACATTCTTCGCTTCTTGATTGTCGAGACACTCAAATTTTTCGTTATTCCATAAACCCACTAATGCTACATGATACAATTAATTCAATTTAACTACAGTCTTCCAATTTTCTTCGTTTTCATCTACCAAAACATCCCTCCTCTCCAAATCACCACAGCTAGATCGTCCACAAATAAAACCCAAAGCCACCAATTTTCTTTAACTTCTCTACCAAAACATTCTTCTTCTCAAAAACCCAAATCCATCAGTATCCTCGATTTTAAACTACTAAAACACCCCTCTTCTCCAAATCACCACAGCCCATCAGCCACAAATAAAACCCAAAGCCACCAGTTTTCTCTACCTTCATCTACCAAAGCATCCCTCTTCTCCAAATCATTATAGCTGCATCTTTCAGAAGTAAAATCCAAATTCACCAATCTCCTCTACCTTCATCTACCAAAACATACCTCTTCTCAAAAATTCAAATCCACTAGTTTTCTCTACCTTCGTCTACCACAACATTCTTCTCCTCAAAAATCCAAATCCATCAGTATCCCCGATTTTAAACTACTAAAACACCCCTCTTCTCCAAATCACCACAGCCCATCAGCCACAAATAAAACCCAAAGCCACCAGTTTTCTCTATCTTAATCTACCAAAGCACCCCTCTTCTCCAAATCATTATAGCTGCATCTTTCAAAAGTAAAATCCAAATTCACCAATCTCCTCTACCTTCATCTACCAAAACATACCTCTTCTCAAAAATTCAAATCCACCAGTTTTCTCTACCTTCGTCTACCAAAACATTCCTCTTCCCAAAAATCCAAATCCACCAGTTTCCTCAAATTTTAACTACCAAAGCCTCCCTCACAAATAAAACCCAAATGCACCAGTTTCCCAGATCTTCAACTACCAAAACACCCTTCTTTACCTCATAACTATCACAGTTCCGTTACTCGCAATTAAGAACGAAACGCGTGCCCTCCCCAGAGCCCCGGCTCGGCCGTTGCCCGGCCGAGGGGATGAAGCAGCCCCGTTACGCGTAGGGTAGGAAGGAAGCGTGCCGCGCGAGCCTAAGCGCGAGGGGCACGCGCAGCGAGCACCACCGTCCTGGTGGGGGTGACATCGGACGGGGGTGGCTGAGGCAAGGCCGAGCATGAGGCCGACACGCGCCTCCACTCGATGACACTTATGCACACGCCCTCAGACCGCGTGCGTTGTTGCGCCTGTCAAAAGTCGCGAGCTGGCTCGCGAGTACCGCGCGCCCGCGTCCTCTTCGTCCTCCCTTTCTGTCCCTCGTCCTTCGCCGGGGGTTGTGCTTCTCCGCTCGTCGAATCGAATCGTTCCTCGACCACGTGTCCGATCCTCGCGAGCACGAATTCACGAAGAGACACGAAAACCTAAGAAAATTCGAGCGTCACAACGATTTTGAATTTTGGGTGGTTTTGGTGACGGTGGACGGTGATAAATTTCTTTCACCATGAATCTATTGCGAGTGTGATTCAATGGCTCCTTGGAGCAGCAACGTTTGACCGAATAGACTGTACAGTGGTGGCTAGAAAATCGTAGGACTGTAATGTTATGATTGGGGTGCGCTTTAAGGGTTGGCTCGTTTTAGCGGCGAGCGCGAAGATGCCGGTTGTTCGGATTGATAAATAAGTGGGATGGACCCGCCAATTTACAGCAGAATGTGGCAAACGCCAAATCTGTACAGCACGTATAAATACCCCGCCATTATGCAGCTGCAGACGAGCAATAACGAATTTCATTCGTGGTTTCATTCTAGGAAACCGTCCATGGACGACGTTGGAAATCCTACCTCCGTCAACGCACGGTGAGTACGCTTACCATGTTGAGTAGCTTCTGGTAAAGTTTAAGAACATCGGCGGGCTCTCTGTTCCGGCGGTGCTTCGAGTGAAACGTGTCTCATGCTTGTGAACAATCTGATATCATGTCAGTATTCACATTTGACGTATCAATTAAATTGCAATTTCCATGGTGAATTTTAATAAAGTAGTATATTATTGCTGAGTGTCAATAGTAATAGAAATACATATGTAAATTGTTCTTTGATTTCTGACAACCAGAGCACTGCATTCTTTTTAGTTTAAGTGAAATTTTTCTTGCACAGTAAAAATATAAATATCTTACTCGAAGCACTGCTGGATAACGTGGTTCCTGTTTTTAAACACATTTAAGGCGTCTGAAAGATATATTCCTCTTCTACTTGTCAACCTCGAGTATAATGCTAACAGTCCAAATTGAAATTAGGAAAAAGATGATATGCTAAAGTGAACCGTTAAGAGACATTCTCATCCAGAAAAGTTCTTTAAGTGTAACCTCATATTAACATTACCTTCATTTGATTGAAAAAAACATAGAACTTATCTACTTACTCCACAAGCCCAACGATCACAGCTCAAATACTAGAATACTCCAGCTACCAAAGGACTCCACTACAGATATATATAAAAAACACTGAACACTTCCTTTCTAACACCCAACAACCCACTTTGATTTCTCCATTCTCCCTCTCTGGACCGAACAGAGAAAAATCGAAATTTCTTCACCTTGCCCCGCCTCGTTGCAAACCGATGAATTTTCTTCACCCCCGTGTAACTAGACGCCGAGCAGGTTAAATACAATGTCAGTCAGGCGATCGTCGCGCTCGTAAACGATGCAAATTTGATTGACCCGGCGATCGAACGCGATAGTCCGACAATGACCGGGAATAATCTCGCAAACAGTCGCGAGGATGCCCCTGGAATATCGAAATCGCTCGGCTATGACCGGTGAAGGGCCAACGGGCGCAGGTAACATCGTCCAGGGCGGACCTTATCGGCCGCGATCATCTACCCCTCGTTCAGCATCGAGAGGACGGCCTATCTGCCGCCGTAACAATTGAACCCGTAATAGAATCACATTTATTCTTATTACCCGGCGAGGTCAACCGACCAGCGAGCCTCCCAGCCTTCGACGTGGCCTGATCCGACTTCAGATCGGCTTTCCTAAGCTGTTCCACGAGCTGCTTTATTTCTCCTTGGACTCTACGCACACATTGCCAGTGCACTCTTTGCTCGGACCTGCGGTTTGCTCCGCTCTGGCACGACTCTGCTCGATTCCTCGGCGATTAAGGACGTTTAGGGGTGTGTTCAGAGACGGGGGTATGATTGTTCTGTATCTCCTGGGTTGGTTTTGTTGGATGTTCGAGAGGCCCAGTGATTGAGAGATAGGAATCTCTGAGGTAGCCCGAGTGGGTTTTAAATTATAATAATTATAATTCGTAGCTCCTACTGTAGCTCTTGAAGGTGTTTCAAATATTTTCTCCATTCTTAGTATTGACTCTATAAAGTTTCATCAGATGATCAGGTCATGAGTTCATGTACGAGCTAGGGTAATAAAAAACATATTTCTAAAATTTATGAATCTTCCAGAAAACCCTAAATGGTAGAAATCTCCTTGGATAAGGAAATAACGTGTCCCATTCTTCACCCTCAAAATTAGGTTCCTTTATCACTTAAAATCTGGAGGGTTAAGAATCTCCAAGTACGTAGATTATTACCAGAACACCGGTCACGAGGATCCTTCATTATGGAATTCACCTTCGCACATCGTACGTGCTGTCCTGACCGAAATTGTCATATTTCCACGCACGCGATGAATCCAGCCGACTGCTTGTTAGGTTGGCAGCCCAAGCAGAGGCATACTTGCCATTCGATAAGGTTGTCGCCTGGAGCATTGGTTCCGCCTCCGAGGTCGCCACCCGTTGACGCCCACGTAGAGGTAGCTTTCCTTTATCATCGCACCTTCACGGTTGCTCGTCGTTACGCCGCGTTACACGAACCTCCACAGTTTCACTCTTCAACCGTAGTTGATACCTCCGCCATTAGTACGTGGGAACGTGCATTTGGTTCTCCAGGATATTTTAATCGCGACCTGGAACTAGGTCGCTGCAAAACTTCGCTCGCTTTATTAAAAGGAAAAATATATCACACGTTTTTTCAATCAAAGTATTTTCCTTGGCTATTTACGACTTTTTGCCACTTTTCTGCTAAAAGTGCAAGTAGGTGTAGTAGAAGATATTTGAAGAGTCCTTGAAGAAAACACTAAGTGCCAAAATTAAAAAAAAATTATTAGAAAATGTTCTACGTGTCAATGGTAATGCTATAATATAGAATTTGATTTTTGGCACTTACAGTGTTTTCTACAAGGACTCTTTACTTCTGCACATCTAACATCACCTAACAGTGAGCGAACGAATATTTTGCACTGGCCTAATAGAATCGTCCAAGTGGATCCTGACGATGATGAGTGCTCGATTGAACACACTGATTGGGACTGCAGTTGCATTTAACCTCTTGCCTTATAGCAACACCAGTCTATGTGGGAGCAGACGTAGTTAAGTAATTAAATTCCATAAAAAAAAAGAAGCAGTTGGGGAACTCTTTTTCAATTGTGAATAGTATTAATTTAATTTTGATGGATTCATAAATTATTAATTAGGGTGTCCATATTTTTCTTTCATCTAAGTTCAGTGTAACGCTTGGTATCTTTAGAAGAGTTCTAAGGTAGGGGCAAAGAGGAGATATAATAAGAGGCGTCACTCCGGGCGGAACCTTTGAAATCCTTACTTGACCTTGGCATTTAAATTGGTTGCCTATTCGAGCGGGATATTCAAATCGACTAAAAGTACCTTACCGCAGTTGGCTGATTATTGCCGAAGTTTACCGATCATTGCCGAATAGGCATTTAAATTGGTTGTCTAGTGATTTCCCTAGTTTATTTCTGTTCTTGTCGAGTGACGCCTCTTATTATATCTCCTCTTTGGTAGGGGGTTAAGTAACTAGTGTTTGATAAGACAATTTGGGTATTTGGACAATTAGCTTTCTGATGGTAAGAATAAGAGTGTGATGAGAATGGTTCACGTTCGAGATTGATATCGTTGCTACCAGAAGTGCTCGTAAGTTTGCAAAAAGTGACAGCAAGCTCCAGTAATACGTTCTTAACTGGGAGACAGACCTTGGAGATTTTGACGGAGCCTCCTTGGAGATAAGAGGAACCGCGCGTTGTCCTTCTGTCTGTCCTACGGCCATACAACAATAAAAGGCTGATGAATTATCGTCAAGTTCAGAGACTTGGGTTAGGACTTTCCGCAGAAATTTTATATATATCTACAAGGCGGCATCTTCATAACGCGAGCAAAGGTTTTGATAGTCTTGTAGGTTCAGTCCTGAAGAACGCGGCGAGATGGGGAGTGAGATACAGTGTGGAAGATGCTTTGTTGCGCACCGTGTGCCATAGGCGCATGAGTCACGGCTGGGATTAATTAAACAAAACCGTCAGCGCATAATTCTCCCCCGACAATGGTGATTGTTGTATAATATCTTCCATAAAGCTCGTCCTTTTCACTTTACGCTCGCGAAATTGACCCCGGAAATATCAATTTGGCTTGCGACAAGGTATCAAAGTACCTTTTGTTATAAGGACTACGCAAAATTATCTTAGGGCAGAAAATATTTATGAATAAAAGGAGTCTGAACGGAGATCACTCGATATTTAATTTTCTTTCAAAAGAAAGTAGTCTCAAGGCACGATATATTTACTTTTTAATCACTCAGAGCAGGTTATCTCTTATCAAATTTATTACAATCATTACACGTGTATTATCGTCCATTTTTCTAATACAATTATGTAAAATCACGAAAAGAAGGTCTCGCATCCAACGAAACACAATTCAGCCATAATGAGGCCTCATTAATTTAAATTGCACGATAACCCCTACAAATATCACAGTAAGCCTAATCTACCCCACACGCGTTTAACTCACAAAATTTGCATACCCCCATGCTTCCACACACCCTTTCGAGCCCAAACACCAGAATCTATCCTTGCCTCCTACCTAAAATTTCCAATTCCATACACATGTAACGGAAACACGAAGCATTAGATCAAACTATAATAAAGTACATCATCACTGATCAGCAAAAATCTCACTCGAACCTCTCCAAACCCTGTAACAAAAAAAAAGAAGAAACATCAAACTTCCCTTTTCATATTCACGCTTCAAGTTATCACACCACTTCCCCCCAACAAACTAGAACACCACATACCAACCCCCTTATCTTCCCTCGAATACCTCCCAATTAATTTTCCCTAACAAAACATTCGAAAAGAAGGTTAGGCTGTTCACCTCGCAGAGCCCGCGCAAGAGAGATTTCGATGGCGGAGGACGGTTCTGCCGTGGCCGCCAAGAACTCACCTGACTCGCGACCGTTACGGGGGCCGACTACGTTCGCTGCCACTATTAATATTAATGCATTCCGCCGTTCTTGCGGCATTGTACTCGCGTCGACGTCGTCCAGCGCCCGACGACGTCCAACAATATCCAAGCGCGGCGTCCCCGAGGAGCGTGTGGTAGCTGGCGCGTTTTCAGTAAAGTGGCACTTCTCTGTTGAACGGCCGCCGACACTGGCGCGCACCTATTGCCCCTCTGATTGTGCCCACCGACGGTTTTGTATCGCTGGCTGAATATTCAGCCGGCCGATAAATAACGCTGAAAGGGGGGCCCCGTGGAAACGAGCGAAACAATGACGAGGAGGATTTTTCCCCCGCCGCGAGAGGCTCGTCTCTCGGGGTCGTCGGCGGCCGGCCGAGACTTTTCTTGTGCCCGTGACACCTCCGTGTCCATCCCGCGCCAGCGAAGAGCGGCCTCCTCTATTGTCGCGCGATTTCCTACCGCCTTATGAAACCTCGACAATGCGCGTCTCTACGCTCTCGCCTACCGTAACCAATCCCGCGTTACGCTCCAACCGGCTGATCTATACCGAGCATTCTTCTACCTCGAGTGTAGCCTCGTGTGGCCGTGGACCGTCCTCCTCGCGTTATTCTTCCCTCTGTTTTCTTCCCTGCTTCTTCTCCGTTTTTGTTGAGCTTGTTGGCGGTGGCAGGCTGTTTAAGAGGTTTTTGTCTCCTCTAGCGGGCAACGATGGGTCGTCGGGTTGATTGGGAGCTGTGTATCTCTGTGTTTTGATAACCCACGGTCACTTCTAATCCCTTTCCCTTCGGGACTGCTGGAGTAGTAGAGTCTGGGGAATGGTGGTTTGGGAGATTGTGTATGTAGCGTTTGATAAGATTTGACTGTGGGTGATAAGAAATAGACGTATCGATGGTGGTAGAATTGGGGATGCAGGGTGGTGGTTATGAGAATATTTGAAATATATATTTGTGTGTATATGTAGCAGAGTTGGGCATTGTTCGAATAAATTTTTATTTGAATAAAAGATTACTAAGGAATAAAAAATTATTCGTTATTCTCGAATGAAAAATTATTCGTTATTCTCGAATAAAAAATTATTCGTTATTCTCGAATAAAAAATTATTCGTTATTCTCGAATAAAAAATTATTCGTTATTCTCGAATAAAAAATTATTCGTTATTCTCGAATAAAAAATTATTCGTTATTCTCGAATAAAAAATTATTCGTTATTCTCGAGTAAAAAATTATTCGTTATTCTCGAATAAAAAATTATTCGTTATTCTCGAGTAAAAAATTATTCGTTATTCTAGAGTAAAAAATTATTCGTTATTCTCGAATAAAAAATTATTCGTTCTTCTCGAATAAAAAATTATTCGTTATTCTCGAATAAAAAATTATTCGTTATTCTCGAATAAAAAATTATTCGTTATTCTCGAGTAAAAAATTATTCGTTATTCTCGAATAAAAAATTATTCGTTATTCTCGAATAAAAAATTATTCGAATAATGCCCAACTCTGATATGTAGTGACGACTTCAGCTACATTTTTTATATCTCGCGAAATTAAAAAAAAAGTGAAGAAGACATGGAGCTATATACAGTGAAATATTATTTATCGATTGATGTATCCAATTTAATTTCTTAATGGAAGATAAAGCAAAGTGTGAAAAACGAAGGTGGATATTTCAATCCTGTACCTACCTACATTTCGTAGGAAAAAGAAATCTCGTGCTCGTGTTCGTTGGCAAATGTGGACCAAAATGGCGCAAGATTTAGGGAGCTACCAGCGAGCGTTGCGCGTAGCGACGGGGTGCCCCGATGCGTCTTCACAAATCTTTTTCCCTTGATCGACCAATATAAAGAAAGGATTATGCGAATATTCGGCTACAGTATCTATCATCGTGAATTATCACGGGTGCACGGTTAGGACACTCGCCGGAGACTTATTATCCGACATGATTTAAGAGCTAAAAAGCTCGACGCCCGTTCGGAAGAATACGCGTCCGCTCGCGGGCTCCGCATATTTTTGCGGTATTATACGCTGCCGCGAGAGTATCAATTAAATGATAATGTGGTGATTAATAGCAATGACGCGGGCTGCTGATCGTTTACGGCAAAAACGTACCGCTGCCTCGAGAATAGCATGGCCACGGAGAGGGGGCATCTTTCAAGAAAGAATTAGCCAATGATTTCTGACGTGCAACAATCACAAATTCCGTTTATTTTTACAATTATTCTCCTCTTACAAGCAATAACTCTACTGCCATGTAGAACTGGAAATATGGTTCCAGCCCCCTTGCCAGCACCCCGCAGAAATACCTAGAATTTACAAACTGAAACGTGTCTCTTGCTCGCAGGTCAATTCGGAGCACTTCACTGCTAGAAATATGTTTCCAGTCCCCTTGCTAACTCTCAATATTGTAGAAGCTTTAAATAAATCTCAGGAAAAGTTTCGGAAAACTTGAATATATTTATCCATTAACTGACTAAACCACGTTGCACTAAATTAAACTAAATGTAATTTCTCACAAGATACTTTCTCGGGACTGCACCTCGCAGGTCGGAGTTCCTCGTCATCAGGTTCACGCTGCAGTGCCTGGATCTCACATTTTCCAAGCAGTCATCCCTCACTCACACACATGCACACATTTTCACTCTTCTTCAAATGTTGGTAATCCCTTAGCTCTAATCATCTCTAGCAAAGTTTACGACACTACTATATACCACTTACCTATCTTCCCACAAAAATATCAAAAATCTGCATACCGAAGCTTCTACGCAGGTATCACCACTCCTAAGTATCAAAGTCACCACCTCCGATCACCCAGTCTTTCCCATCAACGAGCGCAAGTGACTATCGTCGAGTCAACGAATCCCAGTGGAAAGTGTGGTAGAGGGTGGGTTGGATTTAAGCAGTCCGCGGACGTCTCCCGAATTATAAGAACGTGCGTCCGGCCAGCCGAGTGCACGTGGCGCAGCCGAATTTCTGCACGTGGTTCGGTCGGAATTCCTAATAAGTCAGCGGACTAGACAGAAGTCTCGCGCGCTCCTGGTATCGGCGCGCGGGGCTCCGCTCCTCTCGCGGACGGAGATAGGGTGACGTCACGGATACGTGGGATTCCTCTCGAGCAGCTGGATCACGTGCTGCGGCCGAACGTGAGGCTAACTTAAATGCGGATCAGGGAGAAACCGTTCCAAAACCGATCCCAAATGAATGCATCGGCCGCGATTCAAATTGTTTTCACGTTCTTCCGTCGCGGTATCGACCCCTCAGCCTCAATGAACGCCGTCGTGGCTTCTTTGGGGGTCAATAGCTCTCGCGGCTCCGGGGATCGCGCGTTGCACACCGAGTTCGCACGTTCGGCGTGGCTGTGCACCTTGGAGGAGCCTCGTGGTTTTCGATTTTTCGTTTATAGTGGGTGGCTGTGTTACTGGTTCAGCGTAGTAATGATATTTGCTGGAGTTTTTGTAGAACTATCAAATTAATTATTGGATCCAGTGGGTGCTTTATATCTCGAGGAACGCGCTGTGGATTTGAGCTATATCTAATGCGGGGCTGAGTCATATTAGGCCACCAACGTTTTTTTTTTTTTACGTGAATACGTCTTTGCATTTGCTTCCATGTAGGGGGACATTCCAGAAAACCGATGATAACAAAATCGGGGGATAGGGGAATGTGGGGCAAGACGGTATAGCTAAGAAGAAACGTAGAGGAAATCAAATATATTCTTTTTGTAACATTTATTAAAGCATTTTTAGAATCAATATATTTTCATCTTCAAATTTCAGCAACAAAAAGGAGATCACAAGGACCAAAAACTGAAATAAACATCTTTTTCTTAAGTAACTAAATTTTCCCATCATGCCCCGCATACGGGGCAAGATGGGACTGCTGTGGGGGCAAGACGAAACATGTTTTCTTACTGACACATTTCATAAAGAAACAAGTTTGAATGTGAAGAAATTCTATTTTCTTTTTTTAATTGACGTTAGTCTTGATTTTCCTGAAGTCCTTTTTCGTTTTTTTGAATTTGTTATCTTTTTCTCTTCGGCTACTTTTTTTAAATCAAGTAACTCTCTTTTGTATGGTGAAGAAGTTAAAATCGCTGTTTTCCCACGTCGATTACTCCTTCTCTTTTCTTTGCTTTGTATCTTGGGGATGGGTATAATGTCTCTTGGTGAAATATTGAAGGAAAAATTCAAGTTGCGACATGCTGTTATTGGAATAGACGAATTTACAGTTTGCGAATCGTTATAGACAGAACATCCCGGAACAGGGTCTTGGTTTTCCGATGACATGTTTTCGCTGCAAGAACTACTTTCATTTCCTATTAGTATTGCTTATTATTATTAGTATTAGTATCCCAATGATGGGGACGTGCCATCTTGCCCCACTCATCCAATCCCGTCTTGCCCCAATACGTATTTAATACTTCACATGCTTTTTATAAAATAACCTTAACCATTTCTTGGTGAAAACTCAGAATTTATGAAAAAGTAACTAATAAGGAAAATTAACTTACCGGTTTTAGTTAAAGAACATAAACATAAATAAAGTGACACTATTACAAACTTCCTGAACAATTATATCGTTATTAGAAAAATGTAATATCTCGTCGTAACTCGTGACACGCGCGGTCTATAACACTGCTATTTTCAGACCCATGCTCTTTTGCATCGAATTCGCTGATATGTTTACGTGTATACGGTAGTACCTTCCATTTTTTATAAACAATGCTTTCCCATCTTACCCCGCTAGTCCGTCTTGCCCCACGTATACTACAGTTTGGCATTGTAGCTCCGAATCTGTGGTATATATCCGAAATCCAATTACACCACTCGATAGCCAAAAAATCAAAGAATTTGTTGCGCTAAGTAAGGATCGTAACGCATCGCGCGCGGCGGAGAGGGGCGCCGCTATTTTGTACACGTTCTCGCTGCGTCGGGAAACTTCCGTGCTGTATAACTTCTGACTCGGCGAAGCTACGACGCTCGTTTTTGTTGCAATCGACAGCTATTGTCGAGATCTATCGATTCCCGATATAAAAGATTAGCGACGAGTAGTTACGCTGAAGGTATATGAAGGTAACTGGTTTCCTAAAGTTAAATAATATTTGATAATGTTTGATGATTAGTAATGTTTAATAATGTTTAATAATGTTTCAAAATGTTTAATAATGTCTAGTAATTTACTTTCTGAGATATTAATAATAACTTTCTGCATAATACATTGAAATCTGCCTATACAGACGTTACTAACACAATTATTTTCTTGTCGTCGTCTATTGTTTCGACTGTTTCACAGGTCTATTGGGGCTAGATCAGTGCGGCGGGGGGGGGGGGGTGCGAGCGCGTAAAACATGTTACCGAACCGATGTAATTTTGGGAATACTAAAAATGAGACTGCAGTTACAAGCATCGCGCGATGAGGTCAATATCGCTATTGTATTGTCGGCTGTGAAGCAATTGACGGTGACGAGAAAATGATTGCATTAGTAAAGTATGTATAGGCAGATTTCAATGTAGGGTAAACCAACCAGTAATTGACCGCATACCAGTGAATGACCATTAGCCAAACAAATGTCAATTATAAATTTAAAAATATTATATGTTTATAAATGGAATGTAGTTGCACTTTTAATAGCCTACATTTTTAGTTACGCGTATTAAGCAAACATAAATAAGTACAATTCTTATTAAAAGTATGCGGTCATTTACTGGGCTTCTACACATTTTGCATTTTATAATCTTTTTTTATAAAAATTACGATAAGAATAAGTAATTATTTTTATAGAAATTTCAAGAAAAATAAATTTAAATGCAATTTCAACAGTTGTTTTGTTGTTATACATAAATATATTCAAGTATTAATCTCAAAGGTCCATAAATTCACCAATTCGGTCATTCACTGGTTGGTTTACCCCAGCGATGCCCCGATGGGCGGCCCGAGATAAACGAACATTCATAGCGTTTTCCAAAGCTCGCATGGAAGGGGGTGCTCGAAACCAATGACGTTGCGGGCATGTCACGGATGGGGAAAACTCTAGTAGTGTGCGTGTAGGCTCGCACCCATAGGCTTTTTTACAACTGGGGCTCTTGGAGCTCTAGTGTTCTACATTTTAGGAATTGGGAAAATAAACAGGAATTGACTAATGATTAAACAATAATATTATATAATTGGACGGAATAGACTTGAACAGTCCCATTTACACATCTGATTAACAAACAGTTTCTTATTAAACGATTTTTATTCAACTTCAATCCTCCGTTTGTTTGTATGTATGTTTGTTTAGTTCAAATCTAGAAACTCAATTTTAACCCACTTCCAACTATCCAATAGACTTGAAACTTTGCAGGCATACGTATTTTGGATGACAATACAAAATTATGAAGAAAAAGAAACCGCTCCAGGGGTTTAAAAAATTACCCAGTCATCAATAAATATAATCCTTAACCACAAATCCAAACGACTTGAAATCAGCCTATAACCACAAATCAAATCAATTTAATCGACATGAAATCAGCACGAAACCACAAATCAAAACTAGACAATAAAAAGTAAATAAAGAAAAGAATTATTTTTCAGTATGTAATCTTACTTATAAGATATAAAACAAAGTTTAAGTTAAACTGTTAAACGATTTTATTTAAAATGCACTAAAAACTAAAAAATAATTCTTTTCTTTATTTACTTTCTATTGCCTAGTTTTGATTTGTGGTTACATGCTGATTTCATGTCGATTAAATTGATTTGATTTGTGGTTATAGGCTGATTTCAAGTCGTTTGGATTTGTGATTAAGGGTTATATTTATTGATGACTGGGTAATTTTTTAAACCCCTGGAGCGCTTTCTTTTTCTTCATAATTTTGTATTGTCATCCAAAATACGTATGCCTGCAAAGTTTCAAGTCTATTGGATATTTGGAAGTGGGTTAAAACTGAGTTTCTAGATTTGAACTAAACAAACATACATACAAACAAACAGAGGATTGAAGTTGAATAAAATTCGTTTAATAAGAAACTGTTTGTTAATCAGATGTGTAAATGGGACTGTTCAAGTCTATTCCGTCCAATTATATAATATTATTGTTTAATCATTAGTCAATTCCTGTTTATTTTCCCAATTCCTAAAATGTAGGACATTAGGGCTCCAAGAGCCTCAGTTGTAAAAAAGCCTATGGGTACGAGCCTACACGCACAGTACTAGAGTTTTCCCCATCCGTGACATGCCCGCAACGTCATTGGTTTCGAGCACCCCCTTCCATGCGAGCTTTGGAAAACGCGATGAATGTTCGTTTATCTCGGGCCGCCCATCGGGGCATCGCTGGTTTACCCTATTATGCCGAAAGTTTTTTTTATTAATATCTCACAAACTAACAAATACCTGAAGCTAAAATTTTATAATAGAGGTCCTTTTCCCCTCCCTTCCAACTCCTCAAAATTGCAGTTGATTATGATCTCACTACACTGATGATGATCACCGGTGACTTTAATGTTAATGTCGCACAAGACCGCTCGTTGTGCGAGTTTATGCTAAACGAGTTCAATCTGTCATATATAGAAACTCCTCCAACGACTCTAGGCAGTACTTATATAGACTTAACCTTTATCAGAAATCTGGAGGTATCGTCTATGCCATTTATATCGTATTTCTCATACCATAGACCTATGATAAATATAATTATAATGAAGTAATTATTTGTTTGTGTGATTTGCTTCCTGATCACGGCGACAGGATAACATTCTCCTGGGGGACATTGTACACGTATTCACGTTACCCGTCCGTACCCCCGGCACAAACGCACCCGATTTTTTTTTCGAAAATTCTTTATCCTCATTTTGTAGGATATCAAAGCCATAGAATTTTGAATTGCACTTTTCTCATCTTCTACGGTTTCGCAGATATTCACGATAATATGAAAACTCACAATTTCTTTGAAGATGTCTTTTCACCCCTAGGAGAATTTCATTGCCGAAACAAAAAATGGTCACGTAATTAGCATCACTTGAAATACAGTTTTATGCAAAATTTATATTTCCTTTTTTAATTTCCGAGTCACCGGTTAAACTTGATTAGTGGCTACTGGATAGAAGTATAAGGATTTCCACAATGCGTTTCGGTCACTTTTTTATTTGTATTCGTGTGTCGTTGTTTTTGTGATTGAAATCTGTAAGGGATCAGCATAGACGTCAATCTGTCACATGTTCGTCACGGCTCTGCAATTAGTTTAGGCGAACGAGGTGTCTCGTTATTTTGATATAATATTCACTTCAAATAATTGTACACGGTTTGGAAAATGATGTTCGCGTTTCAAAGATACGGGGGACACTGTCTGGAGGAAATTATTCCTACCGTTTCCCTGGAAAGGTTCGTCGTCGGTCCTCTTTCGCGACACAGAAAGGAACTACGTTCTCCGCCGGGAACGGCGAGGGCCTCGACAGTCGCAGTCAATTGCCATTACGGGAAATTAAATCAGTCGTGCCTCTATTTACGCAGACCCTAATGTCGTGTAAATTGACCGGCTATCGAGATAGCGCCGTTCCTTAGCCGTGGAGGAGAGAATTCTTCTGTGATATCTCTTGAAACCGAATCATCCTCTTCACCTTAAATGATAATTGAGAAAAGAAATCCTCATACACAAAAGAACAAAATAATTGTAATTACTATGCGTAAATATAAATTCACCTGTCATTTCAAATACTACTGCTCCATTTACATTTACCTAACCCAAAATAATTTTCATTCACAAGCGTCCACAAAAGTTCAAAATACTGCAGCAGAAGTTAAGCTAAAACCTCTAAGGAATTTATTTTCACTCAAATATACCTGGAACAGAACAGCTACAGTTACATCGTACGGAACATTCCAAGAATTATTAACCAAGAACATACTCAGTTATCCAGCATCCATATCGAGGTTCAAAAAATCGCGTGGTTGGACGAGAGGGAATTTTTTGCCAGGTGAATTCAGGTTGGCCAGCAGCCGAAATAGGGAAAGTGCGCGCGGCTTAGCGGAGGGCAGGCATCGAAGGGTGAAACTCGCGGAAAGAAACGCAGTAATTACGTGTTCAGCCTAATACGTACGGGGCGGTGAAATGCCACACGGGGCCGGGCAAAATTTCTCGTCGCAAAACCCACGGAGCAACAATGGGTATTTTCATTAGTCGAGTGGTCCCCCCGGCCGAACGGTAGATATTTGATTCGGTTTTTATCGGTTTCGGCCGACATTCCGGCCCGCGGGGCCCGCTCCGCTCGATGGGATCGGAAAAACGGCCGCAAAGCTGACTTCTCGATCGCGATATCAGAAGAAGTTCCATTTAGGAGAAAAATAGCATTGTAAATGCACCGTGTCGCGGTGCTTGTTTGTCGTGAACTTGAGTTTCATGGGGCAAAAAGTTGCGAGCCTGAGCCGAGGGGCTGCCGCGCTCTGCTCCGTGGCCATGGATCACGGGAATGCCCATGCATTTCTTCGATTTGCAAATCGAATTTATGTAGGAAAATAGTGAACACCTATGGTGAAGCCAGTGGTCTAAATAATTCTTTTCAAATTGTTAAAGATATTGGCACCCCATTGACCAAATAATTTAAATTGGGTGTAACATATCTTTCCTTCGATATGGGTGTCCTAGTAAATGCAAAGTACCACGTTACATCCCTGCAATTACCGGGACGCAAATGAAGTATACACACTGTATTCCTAAAAAAGAGGAAAAGAAGCTTGGAAGCCTCTTATGCAAACTTTAGTTAAGTGCTCCCATCGTCCACCTGCAATTACTTACTTCAAGCTTAATAGAGAAAGGAGTATCAAAGTTGCGGCCCAGTAAACGACTAAAAATCCCCCATAAAGGAGCAAGTGTCCAACAAGACAAAGCAAAATCGTCCACCGGACGCATGGGCACCCTGGGCTGGCCCAAATTTTTCCACTTGGACAATGCCCGTCGATCTGGAGGCTGCGAACTAAACGGACCCGTTCTTATCTAATCTCAATATAATTACGCGTGCACGTCATAAAATTGCTTATTATACTATGGAAAAGTTGATTCGGGGACTATAATACGGGGTTTGGAAATTAACCTTACCTGTCTGCCTACCTACGCTGGTGATGATTATGTCTACTTATAGGTATAACTACTTATGTGCGCCCAAACTACCCGTCTACCGGCTCGAATAATCTTCGCGGTTCCTTCCCCTCCACCCTTCCATGTCTGCCCCCTTGCTCGCCCGAATCTTCGTCCAGCTACCCCTCACTTTCGTCCTCCACCCTCCGCGTTCTTTATTTCTTTCTTTACAGCCGTTCGTTCTACCCCTTTCCCGCTCTCCCGTCTCACTTTTTCTCTATTGGAGGGGGCTGGTCGAAACTAGTTTATAAAACGAGTCAGGCACGCTGGTTTTGTTTTCTGATCCAATGACCCCTGCGCCGCGTGCTCCGTCGTATGTAATGCCGTGTAGTGACGAAGCTTGTTTATGTGTTACAGATTCGACGAGAGACACTACGCTTTCGAAAGGTATGATAGATTTAGTTAGACTGCATGCATCCAGTCGGCCACTGTGCCCCGTTTGTTTCTTTCGACTTTTTCGTTCCTTTCCCTGGTTTCGATTCTTCTTTTACTCACCTACTTGATTTATCGATGGATGGATGTGTGCACCTTGACGCGGAGGATTAAAGGTACAGATGTACTGCAGGGTGTTTTGTGATTCGTCGCGCTTGGAAAGGGACTGGTGATTCCTTGTTGAAACTTGAATCGAGTGTAGTGGAGTGATCTTTGAAAACGCGGGTTTGGGGTATTTTTAACCCGGGAGTAGGCGCATGTTGGTCTTTTCGACCGATGATTTCGTATGTTTTGAAACATGATCCATAGCGTTCGACTGTTCTGGGAAGCACGGCAGTGCCCCCGCCGAGTTTACTTTTTTCGAGAAGCGATTCTCATTTGAAGGAAGTCTCGACTTGTTTATGTTGCGGAGCGACACTTATTGTTAATGCACTCGTGTAGGTTTTAAAACATACATTGGTACGCGTCGGTCTTTTCGACCATAGCGCGCCTGCTAACGTAAGTTATTTGGCGCGCCTACTCCCGGGTTAAATGAGGAAGCTAGCTGCTTTCAGTGTTACTGTCAATGATGGATCGTGTTGTGTAAGACAAATTTCTGCGGGTAAATTGTTTGTGATATTTTTATGTAGTGATTTATCTCAGCCGCTGGTTGAATTGCAGGCAATCTCAAAATGATCAGTGGAAGAATTTGTTTAGTAACAAACTTGGTCTTTGTATTTAATTCCCATCGGTTGAATCCATATGAACTGGACCCCTTTTTGGAGATCTGTTTTTTGTATTTAATTTCCAGTTTTTAGAGATCTCTTAGCAGGCCATTCCACATTTTAAATTCGAGAAACTTGTTTCGAGTACCTTTCCATCCAGAGTTTCCCTTCTTATTCATTTTCGGCAACCAAGTATCTCGTGGTGGACTCATCTTTGGTTCCTATTAAGATCACCGATATCCTGTTACGAGACACTTGACGCGATCGATTGACGCGATGAAATTGAAGGTGGGCCTGGTCCGATTTAATAGGTTCGACGAATTTTTTAAACGCGCCGCAGCTGCGCGAATCGACGAGCTTTTTAAGCGCTCACGTGAACTCGGATAGCTCGAAAATGAGGAGTAAATGGTGTTGGGAGTTTTTAGGGTGTCGAGCCGACACTTTTTCTTCTTTGCCTCGATGTAAATTGCCTTGAAGGCACGTGTGTACGCGATGCTCCATAGGATGACGAATTTAATAAATCTTACCTTCTCGAGGAGACGATTTATGAAAAAGTTGAGTGGTCGGTGCAAAAAACCTAGAAGTCTTATTTCCGAGCACAGAAGCTAGATGAAGTTTCAATTTAGAGTACCAGGGGTATCAAACGATAGTTTATATAGATACAGATGTTCAGTTCCTAATTAATACTACTTAATAATAAACTTTCCTACTTCTAAAATATTGAAATTTATTTTCACCTTCACAAAAAATAGCATATTTTCTCCACGAACATGATCGTTTCCTCGCATCTTCCGCTCAAAACCCTTCGAGACAGGGACGTAACTAGGGGGGAGCAAAGGGTGTTTCTGCCCCGGGCGCCGATTTTCGAGGGCGCCAAATGAGAAATCCTTATAGAGAAAAGACATAGTTTTGGAAAAGCTACATTAATGGCTTTATTCAAATTTATATAGGGGAGAGTCGTACAGTACCGACCGCTCTAAGTTTTTTTGTTATATCTTGGGGTAGAGTCGATAAAAATCAGAAATTCAAAAACGTGTTTGTAGTATAGATGGAACTTAGTAAGAGGAGGGAAATTATTTTTGTGAAATTTAATAATAAGAATTGATAATTTGCAAAAGTAAAAAAGTTGTAATTTCTAGGAAACGAAAAATTGTCGTCCTGTACCGACCAACTATTAAATTAGTAGATTTTTAGGTCTAAATGATTAAAAATGTTAATAAAGACATTTAATTAGTATAATACAAGATTTTTTCAAATTTTGTTCGTACAAACTCGCAAGTAAAATAATTAATATTCTCCTGATCTGTGCATTCGACATGTGCCCAACCGTCACATTTGGTACACTGCACCTATTCTTTGTCAAATGATTCCTTGCAAACAAAGATGGGAAAAATTTTTATTTAAATAAAATTTCGAATAACGGATAAAAAATTAACTTTATTCGTGGAATAAAAAAATTATCTTTGTTTGTCGAATAAATTCTGATTGAATAAAAGAATTAGCTTTATTCGTCGAATAATCTAAAGTTAAAGTAACTTTCATCCTTATTTACATAATTTTTTATTTAGTTAATGCCCAACTCTGCTTGCAAATAACACACTGGATGACTTCATCATTAAATCCTAGCTTCCTGTTTGTTGGGTTATCATACCTATCCTTATTTACTTTATTTTTCTGCGGGAAAAGGTAGAAGGAAGGTTAAATGAACATCTTATAAATTAATCTGAGTTGCTAACAGATCGAACTCACAGATAAGAAAAATTTGGTCTCTACTGGTTGACAGAGTCTGTTGGTCGGTACTGCACGACAGTTGGATGGTCGGTACTGTACGACTCTCCCCTATTGCGTTATTCCATTAGGAATAAAGGAGAAATACATTCTATGGAAAAGTAATTAAAATTCATTTATCTATTATCAAACAACAAACAAATTAGGGTACCTGCAATATGTTTGAAACCAGTTAATAAACACGTTTATAATGTCTTTTATATGTCAAGTGTGGACTCAACCTCCTAAGGTGGGTAATAGGAGGTGGTAAAAAGTTGGGGGAGGGGGCGCCAAACAGAATCCTTGCTTCGGGACGCTTACAACCTAGTTTCGTCCCTGCTTCGAGAAGACGAAAGGAACTCTCGTAACCAACGAATTCGCGCAGAACCCCTTAGATAGACAGGAGAGGGGGGCCCGAAAGTAATTATTGCGCTACTCGACAATTAACTTTTTTTAGCGCAGCCCTCGCTGCTCTATGATTTCGCAGCCTATATCAGGAGAGGTAATAACGTTCGAATATTCCAGGCTGGAATGGAAGGAAGGTGGTTCAGGCGCATTTTTCCTCCGCCGAGCTGAAACGGGCCCCCGATTAACCGCATAAACCGGCACGATAACCTAATAATGATTCTATTAACAATGTAAATGGGACTAAACTGGTGGACGCGGTGCGCGTCGAAACCGTAATCGCGCGCAGGATAATAATCCCTATTACCGAAACTTCTCGCCTCGCGTTTATATCCGCGTGCAAGACGACCACGACTGCAACACGTAATTCCGTCTGCACGCGCATAATATCACGTGTATAATACTTCCTATGAATCTCCATAATGGTCGGTTCAAAAGAAGTCCCTTGCAAGCCGCCGTCCTTTACGTGGGCTTACGCAACCACCACCGTTGATGTGGGCCTTGTAGAGACGCTTTTCGATCCAAGGGGATAACTCCAAGGACAGGTCGATCGATTCGATCGTTATACGTTAGAATCGTTAATGGAATTCAATGCACGCTGATAGTGAATCTTGAGGGAAGTGTAAGTTGAATGATGAAAGTTGTTTTTATTTGTTAGAGTGTCCTGTGTCGCATGGGTCATTTAGGATATGAGCGAAATAGGATATTGATGAAATGGTTTTGAAATTGTAATGGGGTTGGAGGAGTTGAATTTGTGAAGAATTTGACGCGATGGTCATTATTTTATAATTGAATATTGTGATCTATTCTTGGAAATCAAAGATGAAATTGTAATGGAGTTGGAGGAGTTGAATTTGCAAAGAATTTGACGCAATTGTCACTATTTTTATAATATGTTCTTGAAAATTAAATATTAAATTGTAATGGGGTTGAATGAGTTGAATTTGTGAAGAATTTAACGCAGTTGTCACTATTTTTATCGTAACCTGTTATTGAAAATTAAATATGAAATTGTAATGGGGTTGAAGAAGTTGAATTTGTGAAGAATTTGACGCGATTGTCTATTTTTTTTCTCACTGAATATTGTAATGTGTTCTTGAAAATTAAACATGGAAACTTCCAATCCCGAGGTGGTATGCGACGATAATTTTTCTTGAAAATCAAAATAATATTATTGACGATATAAATTGCACCTTCAGTTAAAATCCCTTTCTTCAGGTTCGAATTAGAATACAATTCGTGTCCGAAAGGGATCCCCAAAAATGTTGAATGCAGAAAAGGAGAAAGAAAATTCGGCCAGTGCACCGCGTTTATACATTTCCATAATGCGCGTGCATTATAGTGCACGCGTTGCAACGGCGTGTCGGGGTCAATTATCGTATAAACATTATCCGGCCTTGAGAAGCGCGATTATGTAAAAATCCTAAGTGCAGAGCGGGATTGCAAAGCAGCCGGGCGAGGAGCCGTCGACTGCGATTTTAAGTTGTGGGATATGTTTACTGTCGTTGTATTATAATGCGTCGAAACGAGCGCTTTTGTTTCCCGAAGGACTGCTTGGACCCCTCGTTCGTCTTCCTTGGGTCGCGCGATGCTTCATTTTTTCCCCTAAATCTTCTCCCTTCCCTTTCTCCTTGCGAAACCACCTCTGGCTGTTCGCAATTTACATTTTATTTCTAACCATCCTCAATATTATGAGAAATAATTATTAGTCAATCTCAATCTCAATATTGTTATATTATAAGAAAATAAATAAATAAATATTATTCCACTAGAAATTGATTTCTTTCATGATACGTTGAGCTAGTTATCTTGTAGGGAGGTGCACTACTCAAAAGAAGGTAGGAAGAAAATTTTAAATTCCAATTATTACCTTTACTGTCGTGACAATTACTAATTCACACATAGAAGACTGTTAAGAATATAAAGAAGGATAGTGAATTCTTCTGAAAAAAATTCATCAAAAGAAAACAGAGGTTCTAGCTCTCAATTTCTAATTTCCTTCAGATCTCCCTGTATCGTCCACAGCAGACTTTACGTAGAATTGAAATTAGAGGAAGAGAGAAAGGCAAGGAGATTCTTTGTTAAAGCTTGCGAACGAAAGGAATATTGCTCGTTTAAGGTCGAATCGACCACGGCTCGTTGCATAAGTATAGACAGCGAGCGTCGACTTTCTTATTAAGGTGGAAAGTAGGAATGCAACTTACACGGGGCATCAAGAGGGTTTATAGAGTTCAACGTTCGATTCAGCTCGGCACAATTCCACCAATCCCTACCAGCCGAGCGGGCGTCTCTTAAAAGGCATTTTAAATCGGCGTGTCGTGAAAGAATCTCATAGAGACGCGGCGTATAAAGGCATTCCACCAACCCCCCCGTCTATTCCCCTTTTCTTCTCTCTCTATATTTTCCCTCGTTCGTTCATCGTTTCGATCTATCATCATCGGGGACTTCTTACGGTCCATTCTTTTCCTGTTATTACACCTACGTACTTTTCTTCTTCATTACGCCGGGGAACGGACGAGGGAATCTCTGCTCTTTTATGGGGGTGGTCTTTAAAGGAATTCAGTGGCTCGTTGCAATCTCATATGGTGGGTATAATTCGTCTGTGTGTTATCCTTCGTAGAACCGTCACAGATATTTTTGATTTTATAGAATTTTCGGTTGTTTAATGTATCAGGCGTTCAAACACTTTGTCTGCACTTTGAAAATACTTGTGCTTCCCCTTTAGATTAAACATCCCCCGTCACTCGTTTGCGAGATTTCATTTGAACGTCAACGAGTTTAAGAATTTGCATCGTTGGGGCTCGTATGTCGCGGTGTACCGAGTGTTTCTCAAGAAGCTGCAGGCATTGGTAAATAATACTCCGGCGGAAGGCTATGATAATGGAGTGGAGGTTGAAGGTTGACAGAGGGGTGAAAATGGCTACAGGCTATGAACACTCTCCGCCACCGCAAACCCGAGATTCGATAAGCCGACTACGGCCTTTTATTAGGATCCACTCAACGCTGGCAACGTAAACTCCGCACCCTGCTCGAGCGGCCTTTTTTAGAAGGAATCCCTCTAACTAGATTTCCATGTTCCAAATTGCCCGTGGAACGGCGTGATTGCGGGAGAAAGAAACGCGCATTCCGCCGTTATGATTGAATCGCGCCACTCGTTGAGGGAATCTGCACGAATTCAGAAGAAACATGACTGCATTCTGGTTAAAAGATACGTCACTAGGGTAAATCCGGGAGACGCGGTCGGGCCGGAGAGTTGGTCGAGTCGCTATATTTCAGACTCTATACGTAAAAACGCGTTAAAGTGCAGCCCAATTACTTCTCTAGAAGCCAAACGATTGAATGAATAGCGTCACTTCGGATCCATCTGTGTTTTTCTAGATTTACAGGCTATAAAAGTTCTGAACATATTAGGTTTATTCTCATAGAATAAGTAATATCTGTATTAGGTTTAATAGCCATTTTATATTAGGTCGACCGCGTCTCCCGGATTTACCCTACATAATTTTGTTCAATTTTTCTTTCCGTCGAGGGAGAATTAAAATATCCTTACGCCTTTACATCATCAATAGTAGAAGGGTGTGGCCGATACTTTTCCTTAAATCAAGTACAGTAATTGTTGCCTTATATCCTCGAATATAATGAGAAACCCTCCCTCAAGTACACCGACAAACAGTACACACAATGTAACATCACTCTTCCTCGGCTAAAAATTATCCGCGTGCACAGGAAATCCATATTTAAAATATTAACACGCGCTCGTATTTATTAACCAATAGTGGCACTCGTCCACATCTGCGGGCGTTAATAATAAAACGGGGGCGACGCGTGCGTGGCCACCCCGCTGCCACAGTAGGCAGCCAGCGTGCTCCTCATTTATTCCATAAATCTGACAATAAATAACGGGCATATTGGGGTGTTCGTGCGGCTCGGGTATCGCGGCTGCTTATCGTATCCCACAAATGCGCCGGAACGCATTTAAAATGTATTGAACTGTCACGGGGCAGTGGTTTCCCGGATTTTTACATTTTTCATCGCCACACGGACGCAGGTCCGCGCGGATTACTGAGTTATTGTTGTTCTAAGTGTGTCGGTCAAGGGGGAGTGAACCCCAAGTCCCCCGGCCGGGGGGTAATCCTGACCATAACAGTTGGGGGACCCCTCGAGCTCCCCCCCCCCCCTCCCGCCCACAATCGCATCATCTTCCTGGAGCGGTGCGAGCTAGAAGAGGCATCCCTCCGCGAGCACGCGTCCCGTGCCAAATAGCTGGTCGTTACGGGCGTTCGGGGCCTTTACGTGTCCGTGGCTGCATACTTGTGCATCCTCAACTGTCGTTAGTCTTTAAATTACGCGATTCGATGCGGCTTCGACGGCCCACGAACTCGACATCTGCGGATTATTCGACGGGAACGGCGCCCCTCTCCCTCGATCGTCGCGCAAATTTCGCGCGGATCATCCTTCGTGGCGAATCCCTTCGGCGATGAATCCTGTTGAAACGAATGTGGTGTTTCCTACTTACCATCCTTCATTCCTTTTATTATGTTCTGAATATGTAAGAATATTTTTACATCGCTCGGAGGACTTGATCTCTGCAGTGATCCTGCCTTGGTACCTTGAATAGTTGGGATCTAAATTTCTATCGCGTTCTTTATTATTATTATTATTATTATTAACGTCTTTATTGCACTAAGAAAGTAGTTTAATTCGTAGCTCGATTTAATATTTAGATCCAGCCCCCATGAATTCAACGTGCTTCGTTATTTTCTGAGTCTTCGGAAAATCTTTGGTGCTTTCCCTAGGAGGATTTGATTTCAATAAGAATAGGTGGAGAAGCTTCGAAACTGGGGAACATTGAACTGAAAGTTTATTTGGATTCGTGACGATCGGAAGGGACAAGAGGAAAGGGTGACAAGAATCACGCTATTAGAGGGTAGAAGGATATCGCCAATTCGGTTTCAAGGGTGGTTATACGTTGCAGTGAAGACGACAGATATGGAGCTTTGAATTTGTACCTCATTTTCATACATACACATTGCCATGGCGTTTATAGCGGAATTTTGCGTATATACCTGTTACGCGGCGTTTATGTTCACGTTACTTGGAACGGTTCACTGTAACGAGGTAACCACCAGTGCTACATGCCACGTCCATCATTTACTGTCGCGCAAAGTGTGATGAGAGGTTGAATTACTCGAAGAGTTCGGTGTAAATTCATTTCGTTAGAAAGTGCGAAGATAGGAAAAGAATGGAAGACAAGAAAAAGCAATTGATAAGCTAAATCTAAATATAAGAAGAATTTTTAATAATGCATTCAAAGATAATGCAGTATCATCGTGGAAATAAAATGACCATTCAATAATCTAATTTGCAAATTAATTGCCTCCAATTCATTCCTTAAACCACTTCCATCTTTTACACCAGGGTTGACTAACTGGCGACTCACGAGCCGCCCGGGGGCCCCTCCGTCTTGCTACCACGCTGAACGGCCCCCTCCGTACCTACCAGACTCTGACGATCGCAGTCGAAAAGAGAAGGAAAGAAGCAGGAATCGACTGCGATCGTCAGAGCTAGTCGGTATGGAGGGGGGCCGCTCAGCGTGGCAGCAAGGCGGGGAGGCCCCCGGTGGCTCGTGAGTCGCCAGTTAGTCAACCCTGTTTTACACAATTAAACCAGCCATCCCACGTTCACCACCAAACGAACATGCGACGATAAATAGAGAGCAAGAAGATAAAAGGAGGGGGCGAGCCATTAGTTTGCAAAGCGTGGACCGCGAATCGAACTCGCGGCATTAATTCCGTCAGGACAATTCGCCCCAATTAATCTCGACGCGCGGGGGTCGAGGAGGATGCCCCGCCGCGCGGCAGGAAGAGGAAAAGGATAGACGAAGCCTCCTAATCTGCATCAGCAGATTGCTCTGAGAATTGACACCGAGGATTTTGCCTCGCCCTTCGAGGACTTGCTACACTTGACATCTCATCTTAAATCAAACCGTCTCGGCCACCTCCTTAGAGTCCCTCTCGCGGCTTCCGCCACAGGACACGAACTCGATGCATACATTAGGCAGCTTTAATTGAGAAGAGTCCCCTGGACGATCTACGGACCGCGTTTGTAATAACAACGATATTGAAGCTTCTCTTTCAAGTGGAATTGCACGAATTGCTTAGCGAGTCAACTTCCGTAATCTCGATAGAAAATTTGAAGGACAATTTTCATTTAAAGCTTGCACCTCGGAGGACCCAACTGTATCTTATAATAGTTGTAGATCTGCGATTGTGCAAGGCTTTGTGTTATGGAAATGCTTCAGTATTAAGGTTTAAGTTAAGGAAGATTTTAAAGAATTCTTTTTCCAAATTTCCAAATGAATCTATTTGAATCCAAATTTCTTCTTTCTTTTCATTTGTTCGTTCTTTGGAACTTCCATATCGACTTTCTTTTAAATGATTTTACATAGCTTCGATCCTCTGTATGTTTGTTTGGTGTACGGTTCAAATCTGGCAACTCAAGTTTCACCCACTTCCACCAATCCAATTCTTTTGAAACTTTGAATGCGTGCGTAGGTTGGATGACAATACAATTTTTTTTACAAATAAAGTCAAAGATACAAAAATATAAAAAGATATATATACAAAATCCACAAACACTAAAAACCAGAAAAAAATATAAAAAGAAGAAAAATTCACAAACATTAAAAACTAGAAAATAAAAAATATATAAAAAAAATTATGTTATACGATTTTACAAAAAAATGCACTAAAAACTAAAAAATAATTATTTTCTTGTACTGCAATTTCGACGATGTTTTCTCACCTTAAATAAAATGCTGGCGCTCTATTAAATTGATTCATATTCTGTTATGAAATGTCCCGCGCCACGATTTTATATAAAGTGAGAAAAGACCATTGAAATTGTAGTACAGGGTTGACTAACTGGCGACTCACGAGCCACCGGGGGCCTCCCCGCCTTGCTGCCACGCTGAGCGGCCCCCCTCCATACCGACTAGCTCTGACGATCGCAGTCGATTCCTGCTTCTTTCCTTCTCTTTTCGACTGCGATCGTCAGAGTCTGGTAGATATGGAGGGGGCCGTTCAGCGTGGTAGCAAGACGGAGGGGCCCCCGGCGGCTCGTGAGTCGCCAGTTAGTCAACCCTGTTGCAGTACATGAAAAGAATTCTTTTTTGGTTTTAATGCATTTTTTTTGTAAAATTGTTTAACATATAAATTTTTTTGTATATTTTTTTATTCCATATACAATGGAATAGAAAAATCATATTCCTTCGCGTTTTCACTATTCACTACAGAACATCTTACGCAAAAGGATAAATTAATAATTGCCACGAATGTTTGATAAAGGCTCACCTATTTACTCATAATTTATATTCCACGCGCTCCATCACAATGGGAAGGTCCTTTCCCATCATAATCATTCATACCCATATCGATTGCTGCAGGATATCGATTCGAGATAACGTTCACCTGAAGAAATCTCCGATCGCCGGCTACAGTGTCTCCCTCAGCAGTGAATTCTTATAAACAAATTAGTTTACACACGGGGGAACCTGTGGGGTAAATTAACACATCCGTCGATCGTCTTCCATCCCGCTAGGACTGTTTCTCTTTCTGCCTTGCATCCGCTCCAGCCGCCTGTGTGTTATTGAGAAAGTACGAGTGTCCAGGAGACTGTGTTCCCTTGCGCTTCGCCGCCCTTTACGTAATAGCCGCCCATTGAAATTAATGGTTATTAAAAGCAACGCTTCTCTGCATCACTAGGGACGTGGCTTTTCGCATATTCGGCGCCCATCGATACAAACACGCGCGCATGCTGCTCCGATTCGTCGTGTCCTCCCTGCTCCCTGGGCGAAATTGATAGCGAGCCTGCCTACCGTGAATTTGACAGACGATTAAGCATTGAAGACCTGTAGCCGATGCTACCGTTTCTGCTTAGGAATCGCCGAGCCTCTTTTCCCAGAGGATTCTCTCATCTAGAAATTGTATATACTTACATTCCCTTTCCTTTTTCTTCCGTTTCATTTTTCCGTTCTCGTTTGCATGACAATCTGCAGGCGGTGGCGGTCGATGTACGTACATCGTAGAGTTCTGAGCGGCGTTCCGCTTCGTTTTGATTAAAATGCAGATGGTGAGGACTGTGGAGGATGGGTCGAGCTCGGTTTCTTCGAGTTTTCGATCTTGGGGAGGGATATTTCGGGGGTAGCTGTGGAGAAATGTATTTGCTTAATCGAGCAAGTAGAATATATAAAAATGATTGTTAGTTACAGTTGAATATCGCGTTGCTTTCAATATGGCCTAGTAGTTAACGTAAGAAGAAAGTCAATCGACACTGGAAAAAGTTGGAAATTCCATGAATACCTCTTGCCTATGAAAGGTCAGGGTGATCTTGAATTTTAAACCAAACAGAAAACGTTGCTCCCGAAACATTCGTCGTCTATCGTGCAGAATCGAGTCGTTTACTACGTTATGCCCATCATTTCGTGAAAGAAATGTACTTAAAAAGGGAGTGTAATTAATGCGACGCCGAACGTTGACCGATAACTGCTAATAAGCCTCCGCGTTTGGCCCGCGCTCGTTACAATGTCGGCGTCATAAAGAGATGCATAATAGAATTGTAAATGTATGGAAATGCTTTCCCCAGCTTTTGACCGGCCCGACGAGAGCGGAGGGCCGTGCATTTTTCTTCAATTGCACACTTACTTTTGAATAGCTGGCGCGTCTGCTCCTACACGGCCCGCCATTGTATGTGTATTAACACAATGCAGAATAAACTTGAGCGACTGAAACAGATTACACTGTTCCTCCGTGGTGTGTATGCTTTCAAAGGGATATGCAAACGATGCCAGCGCGCTCCTCTTTGACGTGGAATCCGTGTTACCTGCTTGAGGGCCGCTCGCCAGAGGAAATCTCGTTATTGTGCTCTATCGTGCACCTTCGGGAGACTTTATTCCTTTTCCACGCGTGAAATGGGACGTAGAAAAATTTATCTTCCGTTTTAACATGCCACGAGAAGATCAAACATATACATCGGTATATTGTAGAAAATTTCTTTCTTTTGGAATAAGTATTAAACTTAATTTTAAAGTAGGACACAGAAGACAACTTACACGTCCGTCAAATTATGAAATCATTACCAAGTTTCCCCCTACCCATTTTACCAATTTGAATACTTCTCAATTGTTTCAGAATTAGAGCACTCTCCTAAAAGAAAGCTGACCCAGTTACAGAGAAAGAGAACTCGTAAACGAGCGAAGAAAAGCTTCCCCCTTCTCGCAATGCGTTCTTTTTCACTTCGTCATCCCCGCTATCGCAGAAGCGATTAAACATTGCCGGGAGCCCATCGTCCCGTCGACTCCCCAAGCAACACCCGTCTCCGACGATCAAGTAGCATCCTCATCCACCGTTTCCCTCCCGAACCGCGCGCACACCCCCCAGCAGTCGAAGGAGACAAGTTACGCGGAGCGTGGCGGGCATTTAAAAGCGCGAAGGGGGTCGGGGGCCGATCTAACGCGCTTCGGCATTTGAAGCGTTCCCGTTTAATTAGCGGCCGTGTGTTTCCTCGCAGCTCGTAAAAGGAAGCGGCTGGTCGGGTTCTGCGGAAGGGGGGGGAGAGGCGAGAAAAAATTTCCGGCCATTTCGCAGTAATTAAAAATGTTGTAATAAAGGTACGGGTGGGGCTCCGTTTAATTCGTAACGGCTTATATTTATAGCGTCTCGCGACTAATAATACCCGCCCTCCCTCGTCGCTGTACAACAGGTTGCCCACGGTGCAGCGACGCTGCCACGCCTCGAGATTCTATAGTTACGCGCTTAATTACCCATCCTGATATACGACGCCGATCGGGAGCGTTTATTAATCGCGGCCGAGTTCTTTCGCGATGCCTGCCGATATCGACGCGGCCCCTAATGAAATCCCGCCGACACGGCACTGAAACTGTTCATTGGCCACGAGTCGCGTTCCTTGATTGAACTGCCGTTGAATTGGAAACCTTGGGAGCAGTGCTGGATGTGGGGTGTGATAAAATTGTTGTGTTTCATTTTTGGGAATGATTGAAGATAGGGTAAAGAGTACAATGGTTGGCCACTTAAGTAAGAGTGTCACATAAATAATGATTTATAAATGTGAATTTAGTAAATTTGAAATGGAAATAAATATAAATAAGTACGAAAAACCTCTAATAATCTAAAAATAAATAGAGTTTATAAAAAAAATTAAGAATGTATAAAAATATACAAAAAATATGTTTCCTACGAAGAAATATAGTTATTGGCATGGTCAAGACAGTAATGGTCCAATCGGTTCGACAGTGATTGGCCGCTATTTGATACATAATATAACCTAAAAGAAAATGTTACCTGATTTGGCGATAGAAATAAGATTTAAATTATTCAATAAAAATGGATATATTTTATTTAGTATGGATTTGTCGTGTTTGTTTCAGTTTTGAACAGGGGGCTAATTACTGTTTCACTATTAACATGGTTAAAAAACAGTCACTGGCCGTCCGGCCAATTACTATCATTCAACATTATTCATATGACCGTTGTTGGCCCCCCTGTTTTTTCATAATATATGTATAATTTTAACAAATAAATAATTCCTTTATAAAGTTTCAACTTTTATTTATCGATATATACCGAATATAAGAGATATACATATCATAAATACATTAAACTATTCGCAAACTTTCAACTGTACTCTTATGGTTTTTGATTAAATGGCTGTAATTTCCAAGCTTCAAAGCCGAGTCATCCTATTTGCTTTTATATATAATCACAGTATATAATGAGTGGAGAAATATTGATTACATCCGAAGCAAGAAAGTACAAGGAATATGAATGTGTTCATTAAAAAAAGGGATGACATTGGTATTTCTTTATATTCATTTATTTCTCAGAATAAGGCCAATCACTGTCAGGTGGCCAACCAGTGTACTCTTTACCCCTATTTGAGAATGATTGGCATTGAGGTGTGAAAGGTGTAGGTTGACTGTTTTTTTTTTAGGGTAGGTTGTTGTAGTAGATGCTTCAAAAAGGGTTATTAATAAGAGTAATACAGAATTGAGGTTATTCGTAATTTTGTGAAAGTATATATTTCCAGCACCGTGGTATTTTAGCAAGAACCACAAATAGCATTCGTTGGTAGCGAGGAAGGAGAAGCGGTCCGCCATATAAATTCTACTTTGGACAGAGATACGTATGCGTTTCAGATAGAAGCTGTTATTCATAAGCAATGAAGCATACATAATACAGTATGCTTGTGCGTTGCTGAAACATTGAAGGTCCTGTAAATATTGTATCGGTTCTAGGGTGAATCTGCATACTGGTTATCTTCCTGCTGTGTCTGTTCTATCGTTCGAAGCCTCCGTTTCTTGCAGCTTTTTCTTGGAGGTTGTTTTAATATTAGTGGCTTATTAAATAGAATCTTTCTATTTAAATCGAGGTTACTTGCCGTGTGTTGGAGTGACCTAAATAAATGATTACAATAAACTTTTCGCTGTATATTACGCAACTGCGATATTACACCAGAAATGGCGTAACGTTCGTGTTACAGGCAAAAGAGTAACGTGAGATATTTAGCACATAATGTCACGGGAACTCATGAATTATAAGTGCCCTGTATTCGTTATGGATATCTCGAAACATTTCTCTGTTCACAAAGGAACGCATATGGCGCGATCGCGGTTATAAATTTCGCGTCTTAAGCCACGCGGTATCATTTTAAATAGAAGCAGTATCGTAAATAATAACGAGTACTGTTTCAAAACGTGTCGTTCGTGAGAAAGAATAATAAAAGTATCCAGTCAGCATCTCGCATACCAGAGAACTGCTCGCGGGACACGTTATAATATAAAAATTATTAAATATTTCAAGTATTTGTAAGTGTTGAAAATTAACGGAGACTTTCACTTGATAGGTATCTCGTTTATGTTAAATTTTCGACGAGACTGAATAGGGATTTCTGTTAAGTTTATATTGAAGCATATCTTGTTAGAGTTGAAGTTAATGCTTCGGCAAATCTTTTATATAAAATTCTCCATAATTTTAGTGTCAAGAGATCTTAATTAAAAATTACTTTTAGAAATTGCAAGGTCTACGGTGTTTCTGTTAGCTCAAAGTTCTGCTATCCCAAAGTTCTCTTATTTCAGAGTTCTGTTATCCCAAAGTTCTGTTACCCCAGAGTTCTGCTATTCCAAAGTTCTGTTATCTCAGAGTTCTGTTATCTTAGAGTTCTGTTCTCAGAGTTCTGTTATCTCAGAGTTCTGTTATCTCAAAGTTCTGTTATCTTAGAGTTCTCTTATCCCAAAGTTCTGTAACCCCAGAGTTCTCTTATCCCAATGTTCTATTATTCCAGAGTTCTACTATCCCAAAGTTCTATTATCCCAGAATTCTGTTATCTCAGAGTTCTGTTATGCCAGAGTTCTGTTATGCCAGAGTTCTGTTATCTCAGAGTTCTGTTATCCCAGAGTTCTGTTATCCCAGAGTTCTGTTATCCCAAAGTTCTATTATTCCAGAGTTCTACTATCCCAAAGTTCTATTATCCCAGAATTCTGTTATCTCAGAGTTCTGTTATCCCAGAGTTCTGTTATCCCAGAGTTCTGTTATCCCAGAGTTCTGTTATCTCAGAGTTCTGTTATCCCAGAGTTCTGTTATCCCAGAGTTCTGTTATCCCAGAGTTCTGTTATCCCAAAGTTCTATCATCCTAGACTTTTATTACCCCAAAATCTTGCTATCCCAGAGTTCAATGCATTCATATTACCCCCCAAGAGGAATCTAAACAGAGAAACCAGAAACTGTTTAAAAGTTCCACCGCACTGTAATACTCAACCTCCATTATAATTGAATAAAATCGTTTTTCAAGAAAGATCGGATTAAATACCTCGTGTTCCATTCGTTCGATTTCCAAGGGTCGTTTAAATCGTCCTTGAAGACGATGGACGATAACGTGGGAGAGCATTAATCAGATGGGGAAATGCCATTATGCGGGGCGCTGTTCGCGCGGCAATCTTGTAAAACATTATTCTAACTAAAC